>CM077315.1:4027500-5227500 GCA_039655065.1 Glossophaga mutica
TTCTCCAGCCCTAGACCTTTTCCCCTCCTGATCCAGTTCTGAGGCGCCTCCCCCGCTTCTCCCCTCTGTCCCCTCCCCCACTGCCTATTGCCTCACGCTTACCCAGAATTCATCGTTCACTCCTACCCATCTCGGCCACCTGCGGACGCAGACTTTGCGGCAACCCAAGTGTCCGCTTTTGCTGGAGAGATCAGCGGTCGCACGAAGTAGCACCAATGTGATTTCCTTTGTTCAGAGAGGGACCGTCATCCCTGCTACATAATCCCAATCGCGCACGGTTAGCTGACTCAGGCCAGCACCGGCCACTTACTGACCAGGCAGACGGTCACCCGAGCTGTGATTTTTGTCATTGCGGAACCTGGAAGCTACGTCAGTTTGGGCACAGAAAATGGAGAAACGTTCTTATAGTTACACGTGACCTGAAACCTAAAATAATCCCCGATCACTTTCAGAACCAAACTAATACCAACGTGTCCTGCAGTTTCTAGGTTTAAAAAAAAAAATGCGTTTTTAAAATTAAATTGTTTTCACTCCCAGGATGTACATCTGAGGAAGGAGATGCAAGGAACGATTCCATGCACAAAAATGTGCATATCGTAGAGCTCGGAAACGCCGAAGAAAATTTAGCCCCAATGGTTACATTTTAAAACTCCTAAGAAAGACAAAATTTAGGGCAAATTAAAAACAACAACAACAAAAAAACGGCCCTGTCCTGAACATATGAAACTGACTCAGACAAAATAACTCCATCTCCCTTTGAGTCAAGATTTGCCATAAGTGGGTCATGGTTTATGGAACCAATATTGAGTAAGAAAGTCGAAATGATCTCTTTCTTTGTAAATCGTTGAGGTTTTGTTTATAAACACAGAGATTCCACCATGAAATATATGTTTTTTTTTTTGAAGCCAAGCACGTAAAACATGAGGAATGCCTCCAGAATGGTAAGCAATTTATTCTTGTTTACTACATTTATGATCTTCAGGATGTACATAAAGTCTGGAAACATAGGCAAATATAAATAATGTGCTCAAGACGTTTTTCATCTAAAAATAACTAATAATATCCTTATTTCCGGACTTTATGGACAAATTTACCATCCACGCCATGTAGACAGCACAGAGGCAAATACGCACTCAGGCTGAGAATAAATACATCTTCCTCTCCCAACGAGGTACCCCACTCGTGTGCATTTTCCGGAGGACAGATCGAAATTTAATGACTATGATTGGAGACACCTTTGTAAAGTGAGGAACTTCTCTTTGAGAAGCGAGTTTACCAGTGTTTGAAGTAGCGGTCGGCATGGCTTGGATCTCCTTAAAGGAGCAAGAGAGAAGATGCTGTAATGTAGGAGCACTGGCTGTGGTGGAGATGGGACGGTCCCGTCCCTGAGCTGTCCTGCACCGGGGTGTCGCGATGTGCTTAGCCCGATTTATCCCCTCGGAATTGTCTTCCATCTCCCCTGCCTGGAACAGGACAAATCTTCCAGTACATGAATCCACTACAGGCGAGAGCCTTGATTTGCTTGGTTCCTCAGCACGCACGAGACAAGCTGCAGCGGGGAGAACGTAGGAAGTGGAAAAATTGGGCAACCCTGCGTTCCAGTTCCAAGTCTTTCAAATACCGACGTCTGTGACCTCGGTTACGTGCTCACCTTTTGAAGGCTTGTTTCTTTTAGTGTCAGGCAAAGTCATTCTAAGGCTAAAAATGCTAGAATCGCAGTCCTATCAATTCCATAGATAAGGAAGTTTCCCTTTGTTTTAAAGACTCCAACTCACAGAACTCATCATCTGCAGGCGAGTAGGAAGTGTCAGCCACAAGCTGGACTGTCTGGTCCACGGGGAGAACTAGTGGCAGTGACTGAAACTACTTAAAAAAATAAAAGGCCCTGGCTGGTGTGGCTCAGTGGATTGAGCGCCAGCCTGCAAACCCCAGAGTGGTGGGTCCAATTCCCAGTCAGGGCACATGCCTGGGTTTTGGGCCAGGTCTCCAGTAGGGGGCGCAAGAGAGGCAATCACACATCGATGTTTCTCTCCCTCTTTTTTTCTTCCCCCCATCTGAAAAAGTAGGTGGCAATTCCAAGCCTCTTACTTAGAACTGAAAAGCCAGTTGGAACCAGGACATGACCTTTTATGTTACAACTGTGTACCTCACTTAGGTACCAATTCTTGAGGGTAACGTGGATGTCATATTCTTGGGGCGTCACCCTGGTATCTGGTAGGTAGGGAGATGCTGCTGAAGGACTTGTTTGATCAAAGACAAAATTGATCCATCTACTAACTGATGGTGGACCCATCGATCCACCAGAATTGATCATGCATCATCAGACAAATGGGATAGAGCGAATGTGGTACCTGCGTACAATGGAATATTGCTCAGTCACACAGGAGAAGGAAATCTTACCATTTGCAACAACACCGGTGGATCTAGAGAATATTACGCTAAGTGAAGTAGACAGCGAAAGACAAATGCCATATGACTTATATGCGCAATCTAAAAAACAAAATAAATGAACAACAAAACAGAAACTCACAGACACAGAGAACAAATGGATGATCGCCAGATGGGAAGAGGTTGGGGGGATGGGCGAAAAAGCTGGAGAGATTAAGAATTACAAATTGCCGGTTTAAAAACATGCCCTGGCTGGCGTGGCTCAGGGGATCGAGTGCCAGACTGCAAACCGTAGTGTTGCTGGTTCGATTCCCAGTCAGGGCACGTGCCTGGGTTGCGGGCCAGATCCCCAGTAGGGGGCGTGCGAGAAGCAACCACACATTGATGTTTCTCTCCCTTTTTTCCCCCTCCCTTCTCCTCTCTAAAAGTAAATAAATAAAATCTTAAAAAAATAAAGAAATAAAAACAGTCACAGGGATGTAAATACAGCTCAGGGAACATAGTCGATGCGACTGTAATAAATATGTGTGGTGTCAGATGGGCACTAGACTTATCGAGGGATCGCTTCGTACAGTATGGAAAAGTCTGATCGTTTATACCTTGTAAACCTTGATATTTTATGTCAACTGCCCTTGGAAAATAAATTTAAAAGATTACGGCCTGCATACTAGATTGTACAATACGCTAGATGCTAAAATCTGGAGTAAAGGTTGTAACCTGGAAGTCCCCCACAACCAGAAAAGGATACGTTCATTAAAATAATAAATCACGATCGGACCCCTCGGGGCTTTGACTCGAGCTGGAGGCATCGTTTCGAGGCGTTTTACAGTAGGACGTACGTTTGTCTGCATTTTGGAGTTTACTCCCCTCAACCTCTCTTTCTCAACACCTGTTCAACACATGTCCCTTCCAGTCCAAAAGGTTGGGACCTTGGATTCCTCCGAACAGGAGCAGATCCCACTGGCCGCACTGCCTAGTTTATAGCAACCTCCTGTGTGTGTGTGTGTGTGTGTGTGTGTGTGCGCGCACGCGCGTGTGTTCTGTCCGTGTGCCGCCGCCTGTGCGTTGGGTGCCTCTGTGTCTGCAGATGTGTGTCTCTTGCCAGCGGGGAGCGGGCCTGCCTCTGCACAGCTTGCACAGTCCGAAAGCCTTGGCTGTGTCCTCTTCAGCCGTTGAATCAATATTTTAATGAAAAATTAAAAAGAAAACGAGTACGGTACTTGGAAACCAAAGGTTGCTGACCAAGAGCGGAAACATAAAAGACGGCGCATCACCTAGAAGAGAGACCGGAGAATTGACTTCCCATCCATCTCGTTTATTCCTGTGCTCATTTTACGGCCAACATATTCTCCTTCACCCCGTGATTGCTTACTTTAAATTGTCTTCCAGGACTGCGGCCCTGTCTTCCCTGTCTCCCCCGCTCCGGCCTCCCAAATGATAGAGCCCGTGCCATTAGCTGATGTAGCGGAGGAGGGCTCAGACAGGCTGCTTGTCTTCGGCCAGCCCTGGGGAGAGGGGATGAGGAGAAGGGACAGTGTCTTCCTCCTGGAAGATGATCCGATGGCAAAGGGACCTCCACGGACCCCTCCCCGCAGGAAACAGCATGGCAATGCATGCGCACACAGCAGTGATCAGGGCAGTAGCGCCCAGGGGTCTCAGGGCACGACGCCTGACCTTAGCCCACGCTCGCCCCTCTCCGTGCCGAGCCCGTTAACTGAAGATCACATTTCCATCGTCACAGCTTGGAAAGTGACCCCTGATTCTTCTGGGTTATGTCCCTTCCCCAGCACCGACTGGGGAGGGATTTTTGTGTAACCTTTTAAATACCCAAAACACAAGTTTATGCATTTCCAAGTTAAAGTCCCTTTCCATTCACAGTAAACCCCCGAAAGAGTGTGGGCGAAAGATGAGAAGCAGCGAACATCCCCTTGTTCTGTACGTACTCCATTCGCACGGTCTGCAGGGAAGGATCGTAACTACCTGTCCCCACACCAATTGTCTCCACAAAGGTCAAGTCCCCAAGGGGGAAACCTGGGATGAAAGAGAGGCACATAGTTCTCACCAGAAGGGAAGGGGGTGCTTTCCAAGACTTTACTTGCTAAAGTGGAACTCCTCAACAAGCTCACCCATTGCAAAAGCCCCCAAAGAAGTAACATCGCAATCAAGGAGAGGCACAGAGAAGAGGATGCCAAATTTAGCCGAATTTAACTAAGTACTCATCAAAATGAGTAGTGATCCAAGTCCACTTTGGAATTTAGAAACTATGTCTGTGTCAGCTGAATCACTTCCCTGCCTTAGGAAGTGTTCTCCCCCGAGCCTGACCAGTAGCCTGGGTCCATGCGCTCACACGGTTTCCGGGCCTCCGAGCCCACGTGGGAGTGCGTGTGGTCCAGCGAGGACCAACTCCAGAACCATTCCACTCATCCTGGGAGCTTCATTTAAAAAATGATCATCTCTGCTTCCAAATGATGGCTATTTAAAAATTTCTAACACAATAAAAAAAAAAAACAACCCAGAAAGTCATTCCAGATTCTACTAACTGGAGTTCTGATTATTCCAATGCAGGATTCCAGGGCAAAGTCCTGCCCTTTAATGGCGGAATGCTCATTTGAATTTTAAGTGGATGTTGAATATTAACCCTGACACTGTCCTGGGTAGCGAGTTTCTCAATCTCAGCACTATTGAGGCTCTGGCCAGAGAGTTCTTTGTCGTAGGGGGCCCATTCTGTATGTGGCAGGATGTTTAGCAGCAACTCTGGCCTCGGCCCAAACAAAATTGTCTCCCGACGGAGCTGAACGTCTCCCGGGGCCCAAACCATCCCCAGCTGAGAACCAGTGTTCCTCTGAAGGGGAAAAGCCATTTAGTAGATATTTCTGTTGCACTTTAAAGCACAAAAACGCGGAGAGCAGGAAGTTAAAGCCCTTTTCTGGACCGTCGAGTAAAAGAAATAAAGAAAATAAATTATGTATTTTCATCCGTTTAATGGAATAGTAAACAACCATTAAAACACGGTTTCAAAGATATGTTATAGGCAGGACAAAATGCTCACCCTATAATGGGAAACGGAAATAAATGAAGACACATGTATTTCAAAATATTCTAAAGAGAGAAACACAAAAATAAAACCCATTGTTATCTATGGGTGGGAGGATGATGCAGTACGTGTTTTATTATTTAAATATTTCTCCTTTCCCAAACTGGCCACCATGTAGTTTTTATAGTTTTGGAGTAGACGCAGAGAAGGGACAAAGAAGCTCGTCTCACAGAGCGATTCTGATTCCTCATCTGATTCCCCCCACAGCCTGAAGGAAGCGTGGCCATTTCCCACTCAGCGGATCCTTCCTGCGCGTTAGAGCCTCTGTCAGGACCCAGGGGTCCTGCGGCAGCCCTTCTCCTGAACCGGCCTCGGGCCGTGGAGTGCTTTCTCTGGTGTTTTCACCTCTTTGCCTGGAAGGTCTCTGCCTTCTGTCATTCCACACCAGCGTTCCTTCGCCGAAGCAGCGGAAGATCGGATAAGTTGCCTCCATCCCTAACCCGACAGACTTCTGCCTCTCCGCCTTCTGTTTCTCACCTGCCAAGCGAGCGGGTTGGACCACGTCTTGGGAGAAACGTCAAGGCGGACGGACGGCGGCTAGCGGGCTGGCGGATGAGGGAGGTGGTTCGGGTGAGAACTCAAGTGGACTCGAGTGCGCTCCACCCGAGGGGGACAGGCGCGCCTTCGTGCCCGCCAGTGGTTGACACGTGGGAAGGCAAGAACACTAGATCATCTGACATTGAAAAAAAAAAAAGCAAAACCCTGGAAATTGGAAATTTGAACTTTTATATGAGATCTCCTGACTTTCAAATGTTGGCAACGCTTTCAAATTCGCTCAATATGCCCTGTGAGCCAAATAAAACACATGTGCCGGCGAGCTAGGCCTGGGCGCCCCGACTTCGTGACCGGAGGCCTCTGGGTATCTTTTTGAGCTCTGAGAGCTGTGGCTTTCCCGGGCTTCTAACTCTGCTCAAAAATACCCAAAGCTCCTTACACTCTTCCTTCTCCTCTCCGGTCCTCTTCGTGTCTTACCTAAGTGACCGTGACAGCCTCCTTCCAGCCCTCGGTATCTGCACATGCGGCCTTTGCTTGGAAATAGGGTCTCTGAAAGTACAACTGAGTTGAGAAGCAGTCGTTAGGGTGGACCCTCATTCAGTAGGACGAGTGTCCCTATAAGAGGAGAAGAGACAGAGGCAGGCACACGGACGGAAGACGATAGGGAGACACACAAGGAAAACACGGTGAGATGCCAGAGGAAGGGACTAGAGTGACGTGCCCGTGAGCCAAGGGTTGCCGGCCACACTGGAGACTGAGACAAAGACCTGGAACAGTTCTCCCCCTGGCGCTGCCCGCGGGGCCCCGGTCCTGCCGCCACCTGACCGACCTCCACAGGAGGATACGTTTCCGCTCTTTCGCTCGCTCCGGCAACCCTAGGACACGCAGGCGCTGGCCAGGTCGGCAGCCCGAGGCGCCCGGTCCGTCTGTCCTGCTCCTCGGCAGGTGCAGGCCCTGGGAACCTGAGCCTCCTCTCAGATGTCCTACCATCTGAACAATTTCTCTAAACGTTTCTTGGTGTTCCAAGGATTCTCAAGTCGAGCTTTGTGCGCCGAAGAAACCACGAATCTCGTCGATCTTCTTCACAGGGAGACGCACACATCCCCGCCGCTCTTGTCTGCAGGCTGTTTCTTTGCTGGGATAAGGCAGGCGCAACATCCCCCCTCCCGCCAAGGGCCTGTGGCTTGCGGTCTGTGGAAGTTACAGGGAAAACAGGTGGTTTGTTTTCCCACGAGAGAGGGAAAGCGGGAAGGCATGAGGCCCCCAGCATCGCACGGTGGCTGGATCACTTCCTGCATGGAAACGATACAAAAATAATTTGACCTCTCAGCATGAGCAAGGTCTTTACAGGGCGGATAACCACGATCTCAGGCATGGACTGTCCAGGGCTGGCTGAAGGAAGGTACTGGAACAAGTGTGTGGGTTCTCGATGAGTGCGGATCCCTGCTAGTTCCATCTACGCTGCACGCTGAGCACGAAGGACCCTGGATTCTGGAAGGTTCTTCTGGGGGAAGGCGGTGTTTAGAGAGCAGATCACTTGCCTGGGAATCCTGGAGGATCCTGCTTCTCTGGACACCTAGCCATTGAGTAGGGGACAGGGAAGGGGCTGTCATTCAGCCTGGCCATCCCCAGTCTTCCCGAGATTGCAAAGACATTCTTGGAAAGACTGGGGGCAGGGTAAGAGCCTAGCACACTGGTTAAGAGCTGAGCGTCCTGTGCTCCTGAGCCTGGTTACCATGGGTGTGTCCTCAGGCATCTCAACCTCTCTGTCCCTTAGTTTCCTTGGCCATAAAATAGGTGCAGCGACAGCACCCACCTCATGGGGTCGCTACAGGGATCAACCGAGTTCTCGCCAAGCATCTGGAACAATGTCTGACGCAGTGTAATGGCTAATCGCATCTGCTTGACATGGTTAACTGTGGCTCCGGGGGGGGGGGGGGGGCGGGGGGGTGCTAAATAAGGAATCCTTTGCAAGCTCAGTGCCTTAAAGCGACACCCACCTATTCCTCTAGGTCCACGGGTGTGCTCTGCTCAGCGGGGCTCGGATGTCTGCAGCTGGCTGGGCTTGGCTGGGGCTTGGCTGATCTCAGCCGGCTGTGGCTCTGTTCCTTGCGGCTGTTAGTCTTTTCTTGAGACCAGTGGCATGTTCTTCTCGTGGTGATGGCAGAAGGCACAAGTGGAAACATGCAGGCCTCCTGAGGCCAGGGTGTGAGAGTGGCACGCTGGGGAGCCTGCCTCCTGCTGCTGGCCAAAGCAAGTCAGCGTTCACACCCAAAGGGGCCGGAAGTTCCCAGGCAAAGACTATGGAGAGGAAATGGCTCCAGCGATGTGAGCCGCCATCGCCACTCTTGGTGCAATTCACATCGGGAGTATTGGGCTCGAATCTGGGTGGAGACACTCTCTCCTGACCTTCGGCTGACAAGCTGACCTTGGGGCAGGCACTTCCGCATCCAGACTGAGAGGAATAAGCCTCCATAACTCAGACCCCGCTCTCACACTACCATCCGTTCATCCGAAGACCTTCCATCCTGGCTACCCTAGCTCTGGAGATTTGGGTAGACGTGCGCGCGTGCACCTGCACAGGTTAGTTAGACTCCGATCCTTGTTCGAGTCTGCAGACCACCTCTGGATCCGAGCAGGGTTTCTAACAGGGCCCTTCCAGGGACAGTTGATGACTCAGGACCACATACTCTCAGGCTACGGTGAGCCCCATCTTGAGCCCGATGACTCAGGATGCTTGGAAACAGCAGGATTTGGGAGGGATGCTATCTTAGTTACCTAAGAGCTGCCCCCTGCCATTCCCCTTGGGGGATGACTCTTAAAGGGACAGCGCACCTTGGCACAGTCATTAAACTTTCCCACTCAGGTTTTGTTCTGTGTGTTTAAGGAGAAACCCCCTTTACGACAAAATGCTATCCAAATCTCCTCCAGGTGGAAGCAGCCCGAGAGAGGGGAACTCAAGCCAGCAGATGAGCCCCGCCGCCAGTCTGTCTTTCCGAGCTGAGGCAGCAACGAGAAGACTCCGCATCCTGGACGGACGATTGCAGAGGGAACAGGAGCTCTGGGCAGGGTGTCTGTGCCCCCGCGGTCCCCACTCCCAGACCCGCCTGCCAGCCCCTCCCCAAAGCCCCTGCTTTTGTGATTTCAGCTGAGACACAGTGGGAGAAACATACTTTTCAGAGCTTTCGTCAGTGGCTTTCCAACTTTTTGGTGGCAACTTGCGCTGAGAAGGACCTTTATCATTGTGACCTAGTGTGCACAGGCGTGTGCACGTGTGTGTGTGTGTGTGTACACACGTAGGCAGCTGTAACAAGAACCTCATAAGGCACCATTGACCGTTACTGCAAAGCGTGATGTACTCCGATAGGTTCTGTCTGTTCCATTGAAAAAGTAATACTGGGGATGACCCACTAGACTGTTTCATGACACACCGATGGGTCCCAACCCATTGTCTGAAAAACTCCGGGCCCGGTCCAAGGGGTTTGCTGGCCAGTGGAGGGCTGGCGAAGGGGCCAGGAAGCAAAACTCTGTAAGACCCACAGACCTCAGCCCTGCCTAAAGCAAAGTGTGATTGGTTAGGAGAAAAGTAAGAAAGGATGTGTTTGTATTGCTTCGCTTTGGGGCGCATCCCCGAAGAGAGCTGAACCCTGAGAATTTCTCCTGCGAGGGACTAGCAAGCCTACTGGAGAGAATGGAATCCAGTGTTCCCTCTTTCTTGTAAAAATAAGTTTACTTCACTTTTCAAAAGGGCGTAACTTACATGAAATTAACAGAGAAGTACAGGTTTCCCCCTTATCTTTCATTAGCTGAGAAACCTTTCATTAGCTGAGATGCTGCAAATTGAAGAAGTTACTTTCAGCTGCCTTTTGCTCACCCAGCAAAAAATCAGTCAAGCTGAAGCCCAGATGCTTACAGGCGCAGTTCAAAGCCGTGGTCCCTGGGGAAGGTGCCTGCCGGGGGCCTCCCCCCACCCCCCTGCTCTGCTCAGGGTGCTGTGGCCTCTCTGAGAGCTCGTTACAAAGCAAATGGGGGACGGTGTCTTTGCTTGTTGCCTTTTTTTTGTAATAGCGAAAAGGCTTTTTGGCTTTCTTTCGGCTGAGGCATCAACGTAGGTATTTTGTAGAGCAAAGTGGTGTAAATCGACCTTTCGAAAAGCAGGGGGTACTGGTGAGAGTGGAGGTGGTGTCCCGGGCGTGCGGCGTGGTGGACGTGGTGAGGCTCGAATGGACCTACTGGGAAGTGAAGGAAATCGACCCTTCGGTGGTCCGACCGGGGAAACCGGTCCATGGACCAGCCCAGGTAGGGTTGCCCCTCAGGGTTGGCCCTGGAGCAGGTGACAGCTCCAGGTTTCCTGGTGTCCAACTGTTCCTTCTCTGCTCTCTTGGGTCTCAGTTTTGTCATCTGGTAAATAACAGTGGCCCTGTCTCGCAGGACTGTTATGAGGTGAGATGTGTAGAAGCACCCCACATTCTGAAAAGAGAAGCAACTCTACCAGTTGACTGGTGTCCCCCTTCCGGTCCTTCCATCAGGAGAGGGGGCTGCCGTGCTGACATCTTACCCAGGTTTACCCAGGTGTGGGCCTCGTACTGACCGTGGCCGTGATGACGGAGAGAGGACGCTATATCGGGCCCCTCGGCATCCAGGTCCTCACAGACGACGCAATATCGGGCTTCAGCTGCACTGGGGCAGCTGGATGGGGTCCCGCCCTGGACCTAACAAGGAGGGGTTGGCCTGTGCCACCGTTGCCAGACCCCCTGGCAGAGCATGAGTAAAAAGCTGATCCTGGGACCGTTCTCCGTGAGTGAGCAGCCCGGGGTCCCACGCAGAAGGTGGCCGGCCTGTCGCTGGTGGTGTTTATAAGCGCTCGTTCCCACCCCCATGGCCCTGGCTTTAGAGACAGCCAGGGCCGGGCGGACAGGCGGTCCCTGGGTCTTTGTTAAACCCGAGCTCAGACGGACACAGAAGCACGAGCAGAGCCAGATCACATGTTTAAACAGTTAAGAGGAAACCAGGCTCAGCAAGGAGCTACAACCCTGGATTCAGCCGGGGTGAATTTTCCTTCTCTGGGATTTCCTGTCCCTTTTCTGGATGTTTCTATCTATCAAACGCTCCCTCCCTGGCAGTGGGTTTTTAAGGCCATCAACTCTGCAGTGAAAGAAAGCCTCACGCAGTCCTCCGGCTTGGCTGCTGAAGCATCACGGCTGCCGAACGGTGCTGACCTGAAGCTGGGCTTATAGGACCAGCTCCCGCCTCTGTCTGTCTTTAGTGGAAGGAGAGCCCCGCTTGTAGACGGGGCTTAAGGAACACCCAGGACCGTAAAGGCCAGCACACACCCCAAGGACTGCCTGGGGGGCGGGGACAATAGCACTGGTGGGGGGTAGGTCCTTCAGGAATGTAAAGTAAGTGAACCCAAAAGTCGACCTCCTGCAAGTTCTTAGGCTGCAGTTAAAATTTAACAATTTTTTTTATGTAAATCATCTGGTATGCTCAATTGCATGGGGTGGGGGGCGGGGGGCACACAAGGAGGGAACAATGGGCTGGGATTAGATAATTTACTTAGTGCTAAAATTCCAGGAAGTTTGTGTTGATCTGGGCCTGGATCTTGTTACTTTTTAGTTCAAATCTCAATCTTTATCTTCCTCGTGCAGTTGAAAGGACATTTTTTTTACGTAGCCATTTTTACAGTTGTAATTTTTACCCCCTTTCATCAAATAGAGGCTGTTAGATTAGCAGCTCTTAGCACAGAGATGAAAATATTGGTGGAGCCCATTGGGCCCTGTGTTGTTGATCCTAACGGAGCAGGCTTTGATCTGAACAGATTTCCTGGGGTCTGGAGGAGATGACCTAATTCCTGTCTTATCCGTCTCCACTTTCTGTGAATCTCAGATTGCGCTTCACTGTGGAGCCCTTTGAAATTCACTTTACATTTTTTCCCACTTTGTTACCCCCTCTGACGGTTGTTTCACTCGGGGTAGAGCGTGTAACTCCTAGTAAAGACTGCGATGCTTTATTTTTCTAACAGAACTGCAAAGTTGTTACAGAGTGGCAGCTCTTTTTTTTTTTTTTTTAAGTTCTCCTGTTCTCGACATTCACGACACGCCAACAACAATAAGCAAATAATCTCCTGCTCGAAATTTATGTCGACTGCACATCGTTTAGGGTTTTCTGTATGGACACACTTTTTTTTTTTCCTTCTAACTTAAAAAGTTTGTCCCCTCACCCCCATCAAAGTCAGTTGACTGAAGCCGGCCCATGGGGATTGAGATGTAAAAACTCGAAGCTCAGGGAGCCTCAGGCATGTCCCACCCATCTGCCGGGACCTGTCCCCTCTCTCATTCCACCGCCCTCCCCCCCCTCCCCGGCCACTGGCAGGAGGGGTCTTGGGCAGCTTGAGTCTGTCACTGGTCTCTTCCGCTTTTCCCTTCCTAGGTCCTTGTCATTCACCAAACGCCTCTTCTGAGTGTATTTTCTAGGAAGAGGGAAGCCCCTCTGGGTGTGTATGGGGGGGGCGGTGAGGAGCAGTGGGGAGGGAGGGGTTGGAGAGAAAAACCACAAAGAATGTAGGGAAGGAAAGACACAGGAAGAGAAGGGACAGGACGAGGTTAAAAGAATGGCAGTGGCCCAGTGAGACAGAGGAAAAGAAAAGCAGTTACTGAAAAAAACCCAGAATTAAAAAATAAAACAAAACAAAACACCGACACGTTGCTAACATTTGTAAATTTTGTGCGATGGGCCCAAGGGGGTTTGTTACGTGATTTGTTGTACTTTTCTGTGTTTTTATAATTCATATTTTTAAAGGAGAAACTGGGGGAAATGTCACCAAGATGAATATTTTTAGCTCGCACAGTTTGTGAACCTAGCCGTCCTCCTTCCAGGCAGCCACAACCCGGGAAGCTCGGCTCTTGGCGATTCCAGCGCTACTTCGAGGCACCTGAAGTTGCGGAAGGGGAAAAGACAGACAGGCAAGCGAGGCTCAGCGGGGCGGGAGGCGCTGAGCGGGGTCGGGGAGGTGCGTCACCATCATCCGCCTTAAAATAAGCGCTGTTGCTTCAGAAGTGTAACCATTTCTCTTCTTCAGAGGAGCTGGGCCGAAAGCCTGAGCGTACTTGTCACACGACGGGAGGAGGCAGGGCGGAGGGCGATTTCTCGCTTTGGAGATGCACGGATGGGGGGACGGGCAGGTGATGGCCAGTGGATGAGAAAAGTCCCCCGGTAGCTGGCTAGGCAGGGACAAAAGGCGCGAGGGCGCAGAGGGGCCGACGGAGACCCTGACGCTCCGACCTTTTCCTAAGGGCTGCGGGTGCCTCGAAAGGCTAATTGCTTCCCTTCGCTGGCTTTCAGAAAACGCGAGAAGG
The DNA here is from genome assembly GCA_039655065.1 of Glossophaga mutica. NCBI lineage: Eukaryota > Metazoa > Chordata > Mammalia > Chiroptera > Phyllostomidae > Glossophaga > Glossophaga mutica. Next base: position 4,040,833 of record CM077315.1, read on the forward strand.
GAGACCTTGGTGGTTAGCGGAAAAAGAAACTCGCCCGCACCCCCCCCCCCCCCCCGCCCGGGACCGCCCGCCTCGCGGAAATGGACGCGCAGCCCGCGGGGGCGCAGGGCCGCGACACCGCGCCCGCTGGCGTGCGCGGGAGCTTGGAGGTGGGGAGCGCGCTGCGGTGACGGAGGGGCGGGAGAGCGGGGCGCAGCTGCTGGCGGTGCCCTCGGGGTTCGGACGGCTGGGCCCTCGGAAAGGCGGACGAGCAGCAGGGCGCAGGGTGTGAGCCTGCCTCTCTCGGTGGCCGGCGGCCCTCCGGAACTCCCCCCGCCCCCAGCAGGTCTCCAGTCTTCATTTGGGGTGCAGGGGCTGCTTCGGAGAGAAGTGCCCTGACCCTTATCACGTGGGCCTGGGCACTGGGTCCACGTCGCGCCCAGGCATGGGAAAGGACTGGGCGCCCCCTTAGGCTCGCGTCGAACAAGAGCTTCTGGCCAGAATTCCGGCCTTCTCTCCTGCTCCCACTCTTGAGCAAAACGGCGGTATGGCCTGGCCTGGAGAGGCGCAATGGAGAAATACCGCCCCTTAAATGTCTAAGTGCAGCAAGGTCCCACGCACGCCCCCATCCCTGCCCTCTCCTGGTTTGGGGGCGCCCACAGCGGCACTGCCCGGGGTCTGGGCTCAGCGTCCGTCTTCCAGAAGGCCGGCCTCGCCCCCAGCTGAGCCGGCGCTTCGGGCGCCCCCTGGGCGCGCAGACACGGGGTCCCCAACGCTTCTCTCTGACGTGAGAGGCGCGGGTGCAGTACCCTCCGCTGCTGGTGGTTCACCACCTCGGTGGCAGGAAGAAGTGCGCCTACCCCTCTAGACAGCGACCTCCACCCATCCTGTTTGCTCACCCCAAAGAATGCTCAGGACGAACACCTGAGCCTGTGGAACTGGAGGGAGAGGGAGAATCGGACTGAATTTTGATGATGCAACACTCAAGTCGATTCCACAGATCCTTCGTAATGGACTTTTCCTTTCAAAAAAACAAAACAAAAAACCAAAAACAGAAAACACGCACGTGTTTCAATGCCTACATGACTAATTAGATAAAGCACATGTTGTTGACCTCTCCGGGCTGCGGCCCATGCCGGAGTCAGGTTATGTAACCCTCTGCATCGGGGATTCTGCAGCAATGCTGCTCCCCCAGGCCTGAAAAAAGGCAGCTGTGTCCAGGGAAGTGAAACCAGAACAGCTGGGCTGAAGCTGGGCTGCATGGGGACCCGTGTCCCCCTTAGGGACACCTACCTGTCCGGGCGAAGCCTCCAGGAAGAGCTCTGCGTGTTATTTTTCCCTTTTTCTGGGGTGGGGGTTTGTGGGAAGAGTGGCCAAACAAGGAATAGTTACTGGAAAATATCTAGATCCCTGAAATAAAAAATAGAAGGAAAAACCACAGGCCCATGCAAACCCGTTTCTGCTGTGCCTTTTACAATTCCTTATGTAGAGAGAAACGTACACATTCACATATATAATTTACGGGTGTCTGGGGAGAGGTTAAAATACATTTCAGGGCCTGGCTAAATAGAAAATGCACTCTAAAAACACAGACACAGTATTTTGTTTTATCTGTTGCAAAAAAAATGTATTTGATTACTTGAGTAAAATTACAGTATCTCTGTTGTTAGTAAGTATTAAATGTTAAAGAAATTCGACCCCCTCCCCTGCTTCCTTTCAACTTTCCAAGAAAGTGCATGTAACAGTCCAATTTTTTTTCTTCCATACCTAATACAAAATAAACCAACGCTATACCTGCTCTCTTGATCAAGAAGAAGCATTTGCTCTTGTAAGGAACATATGTACATTTCGATGAAAGTGATAGTTCTGACTATGTATACGAGAGCATCTACAGCTTCCTCGCTGAAGGTTGTTCAAGATGCTATACTTAGCAGCATTGTGAAAATTCCAGCACACGTTTGCTATTGCGAATATACCTACAAGGCAAAATGTTACGTCTCAGTTTCCACTACCAAAACAACACTTGCATTTTCTCTAAAGAATTCCGCGTGCTTATTACTGTACAGAAACCTATGAACACTGAGGACGGCTCAAGTAGAAAGCACAATACAAATAGCAGTTCAGAATGGGAATGGTTAAATCTACAAAAAAAAAAAAAGCGCAGGTTGAAGTTGAGAATTAAAAAAACAAAACAAAACAAAACAAAAAACAAAAAACCCCAAACCTTTCAAGGAACCACACTCGTCAGTCTGTACGTTCAGTCCTTTTCCTTAATTCTGTTTCGAAAGATTAGACAATGTGTTTGCTGAGAAAATGTTCCAGCAGGATCAAAGTGTACGTTTATATACAGACTTTATTAGAGATCTAATATATCACGGAGGCATTGCATCAACACCAGATTCATATTAAACTGGATATAGAAAATAAGTTAATGCCGATTAAGACCGCCTAGCAGGGCAACTTGTGATTGCCATAAATGTTACAGCAAGTTTACAGCACTCTAGTCAATTAGTATTTAGTCCAAAATACAGAAGACCAAAGTTAACGCTTGCATTCGGTTTGCAAAGCAAGGTTATACCACTAATAAATAAGCTTTCTTAGAACTCTAGAAGTTGAACAAGGTACAAAAGAATGTCTTCGTGATGCGGTAGGTCAGTGATCGGGGGCAACCAGAAGGTAGGGGGGGCTGAGGCCGAGGAGGAGGAGGAGGAGGGGGAGGCGGCAACGGAGGGCCTGGGTCTGGACAGGGATGCTCCTTCTCTGGGAAGAGTCGCTTTAACTCGTGACGATCTCCTTGCTGTCCTCCACGAAGCGGGTGAACCGGAAGCTCGTGGCGTTCTCGCTGCTTGCCATCTTCTCCAGGCCGGCCAGGGGGGCGCTGGGCTCTGAGCTGGGCAGCTTCTCCAGGTTGCCCGTCAGCCCGCTCAGAGGTGAGCTGCTCCCGCTGCCCAGGCTTCCGGGGACCGGAGGGACGCCACCGTTCTGGATGACGGAGATCTCGTTGGCCTTCATGGCCAGCCCATTGGAGAGCGCCGCGGCATACTGGTTCCAGAAACTGGACGGATCTCCGCTCCCTGACCGGGCCGCCAGATCCTTCTGGAACATCTCTGGGAACTTGACGGGATTGCCTCCTAGGAACGTCATGGGACCGTCCACGGAGAGCCGCCGGCCCCGGCGCGCGGGGGTGCTGTTCCACATGTGCGTGCCCATGTGGACCTGAGGGAAGGGGGGGGCGAGACAGAACAGGGGGAGAGAGGAAGGGAGAAGCTTAATAGTTGAATCTGTTTCAGCTCAGATCCCAACACCACTCCGCAAAGCAAGTGCCCTCCATGTCTATGCTATCACGTGCCAGACCGCGGAAAAGGTGACCGGACCGTCCGCTCCGAAAGCCGGTCATGACCTGTCCGCTGCCTGCAGCCCAGGGCTGCCTCTCCTCTTCCTGGGCAAAGATGCCTTACTCACTCCTGTTTTATTACCTGCATTTAGCTTACAACGGCCTCACGCGAGCCAGTCAGTCGCAGATAGCTCCTTGCAGGGTTAGAATTGTTATGTCCACTCTCATTGCAATGGTAAGTATTGTATCTGACACCCTTTACCCTATAAATGTCCTTTTCAGACGGGAAGAAAGGACCCCTCGCTGATTGCCCATCGGAGAGCCCGTGCGTGGGGAGAAAGGCCAGAAAGTAATTATTCATCTCGCATTACTGGCAGCAATCTCGAGAGGAATGCTCTGTCAACAGAAAAATGTACACAGTCAGAGCGCTGAACTGTTGCTCTAGAACTTAAGCATATTTGCTTTATTTCCAACACATATCAGTAGGAAGTGTTGTCTAATCAATTATCATAATACCCATTAGCCGAGGAGTGACGTTACTGTTTTCAGAGAAACAGGCCACGCGGGCCTGCATGGTGATGGCAAGGAGAGGAGGCACGGGCCGAGGAGAACTGTAATTATTAAGTGATCCGGGCAGCCCGCAGGCCGCACGGAGGCTTCAATCAATACCCCACGGCAACGCCGGGCTGTCTTCCTCGGTAGGTGAAGCCATTCATTTGGTGCACTTAGCGAGACAACGGAGACAGGCCGCTGTGTCGCTTAGGCACCAAAGTGTTCAACGCCCGCTGACCTGCAGCCGGCTGCAGCCTGGCCCGGCCCCTGCCAGGGGCCCCGACCCGCCGTGTCACCACGGCCTGCCACCGGCAGCAGCTTCCTTGCAGAGCCCTGTCCCTCTGGGCATCGGGGTCATGCAGTGCAGGCATGGAGGGCCCACCAGAGACGGGGCTGAGGGGAGGCTGGGGGGCAGGCCCCGGGCGGGGGGTGGGGGGTGGGGCGGAGGTACCTTGAGATTGCCTTTTGTTGTGAAAGCTCTTCCACAAATAGTACAAGCAAAGGGCTTCTCTCCAGTGTGCGTTCTCTCGTGGATCTGCAGGGCGCTGGACGAGGAGAAGGTTTTGCCGCATGTGTTGCAGTAGTGCTGTTTGGGCGTCCTCCTGGGCAGAGCCGGCAGCAGAACCGGGGACGTGGCGGAGGACGACAGAGGCCCCGCAGGAACGTGGCCGGCGGGGCCGTCCTTGCTGTCCTGAGGAGTAACGTGCACGAAGCCGTTGACCTCCGTTTTGATGAGAGATGACAAGGAGTTGGCGGGGACCACCGCCGAGTTCTGACCGGGGCCGAGGGTGGAGCTGGGCTCGAAGAGCTGGGACGGGAGGTCTCGCATCTGATGCGTCAACATGTGCTGCTTCAAATTGCCCTTGGTGGAAAAGCCGCGATTGCAGACTGTGCAAATGAACGGTCTCTCTTTGGTATGACTTCTATAGTGGATGTCCAAGGCACTCTGACAAGCAAAGGTTTTGCCACAAATGTCGCAAGCAGTATTTTTAAATTTACCCCGGTCTCTGAAAGGGAAGAGCATCCCCAAAGCGTCTTCTTTGATGATTTTCTCTGGGTGGCTGGATGTCAAATCCAAAGCCCCACCGTTCAGTGGGGTGGGGGACAGACCGTTGGCGAACTCGCCGGGGCCCGCTCTCTGCGGCTTCTCCTCCACGCTGGGTGACTTGTGGAATTCCTGGGTGCTGTTGGAAGGGGACAGAGCCTGCATGGAAGAGGTGGACTCGGAGATGGCCGGGCTGCCGGCACTCTGGCTCTCCACGTCGCCCCCCACGGAGGACGAATCGTTGGTCAGGACGTCCCCTTCGACGGAGCCGTTCTCCACCGACTTCAGGCTGGCCTGCAGCTGCTCCGCCAGGCCGGCGTTGATCATCTTCATCTGGTTCTCCAGAGCGGCGATGCTGGACATCTCCAGCGGCAACGGCGAGGAAGACAGGCTGTCCTGGGACGCGTCCGCCGACTTGGGCGTGTCGGGGATGCTGCCCTCGGGACAGTCCTCCATGTTTTCGTCGGAGAAGTTGTCTAAGTCATCGAAGTTCTTCTCGTCGAAGGAGCCCGTGTCCGACTCCATGGACTCGGGGTAGCCGTCGGGGACGGGCGTGTTGGGGATCTGGCCGCCCATGTGCATGCGAATGTGCTGCTGCAGGACCACGGCGTTGGTGAACTTCTTCTGGCAGATGGGGCACGAGTGCTGCACCCGCAGCGGCGGCGTGGCGCGGTGGACGCTGTAGTGGGTCTTCAGGTTGCCTTTCGTGGTGAAGGCCCGGCCGCAGATCTTGCACTTGAAGGGCCTCTCCCCGGTGTGCGTCCGGTAGTGCATCTTCAAGGCGCTCTGGCAGCTGAGGACCCGGTGGCAGATGACGCACTCGTTGGGGTCGGTGGCCTTCTTGTCGATGTTCTCTACCAGCTGCTGGAGCTTGGATGTCTCCGAAGCCTGGGCCGAGTCCAACAGTCCCCCGAAAGGAAACTTCGCCTTGAACTGCTCGGACATGAGCGGCAACAGGGGGTTGGTGAACTCGGCGGCGCCGGTCGGGCCACCGTCCGCCGCCGCCGGGGAGCTCAGGGTGCCGCTGCCCACCGTCGGGGCCGAGCTGGTGACCACGCCGCTCTCTTCACTTTTGCCACCAGAGGGTGGTACGGTGGACCCCTCTGCTTCCTCTGAGAGCCCACCCAGGTTTCTTGTGGTGGGGTCTGGGGCCCCGGAGTCACTTTTGACAGAGCCTGGGGGGCTGGCGTTGCCGTGGCTGATGGGGATGGGGGCTGGCTCTTCGGTCTTGATGAAGGACGTGAGGCTCGGGAGGGTCGGGGGCAGCGGCAGGCCCACCGAGGTGGTGAGAGTGGGCAGGACCGGTTTGGTGTCTAGCCAGCTGGTGACTGGCTTTTCCGGGGGAATGGACATGCCGTAGGGGATGCCGGTACTGGTGGGGATGTTGTCCAGATGCTCAGGCACGGGGTAAGGGTTCATCTGGATGTGAGGGTACTTTTCTTTGTGGCGCTGAAAGTGGACTTTGAGGTTGCCCTTGGTGGAGAACCTGTTTCCGCAGATGTTGCACTTGAACGGCCGCTCCCCCGTGTGGGAACGCAGGTGGATCTGCAGGGCGCTGTCGCTCCCGAAGACCTTCGCGCAGAACCTGCACTTGTGTTTGAAGAACGCCTCGTCTGAAGCGCTTTTCGCTTCGAAGGCAGTGACATTTGGTGGCTTGCTTTTCCTTTGCTGGACCAAGGCAGACACGGGGTTTAAATCCTCCGCGGTTGTTCCGATGTTGGGCAAAGGGCTGGGGAACACCGAGTTAGCAGGGGCCGGCTGAGGTAGAAGTGGATTAGACGCAGGACTTAGTAAGCTGCTTATTGCAAAAGCTGGTGAGGAGGATGCCGAGACCACCGGGCTGCTGGCATGGGAGGCGCCAGCACTCGAAGCCACTTTTTCCGAGGACGGGGTGGTAACTGCCGTCGCCAAGATGTTGACGTTGGGAGAAGAGCCGCCGTTGGGGGGGATGATGGCGCTGCCAGAGCTGCTCTGAGGTAGCTGGACCGGGGGTAACTGCTTCACGCCGCTGATGCTGGCAGACTGGCTGGCCAGGCTCTGTGCTAATCCAGCGGCAGCTGCCAGCTGCTGAGATAAATGGGAACTTAGTGTGGACAAGGGGTTGGCAGAGGTTCGTAAAGTACCTGGAGAAGGACTCGAAGATGTTGGCAAGTCTGCGCTCTGAGAAGCCAACAGCAATATTTGGTGACGAATCTGCTCGATCAGCTGCAGCTGGTGAATCTGCTGCTGCTGCAGAGCCAGGAGCTGCTCCATGAGAGCCGGGACGGCCAGCTTGCCGCCCGAGGCCCCGCCGCACCTCGCTTCCTGGGAGAACTGGGCCACCGCCACCTTGGTGCTCTGGAGGTTCTCGATGATGACGTTGCTGTTGATCACGGAGAAGTTGCCCAGCGTCGTCAGGTCCCCGAGTTGAGGTAGAGAGGTTGTGATCGCTGAGGTACCTGTGGAGGAGCCGCCGGTGCAGCTGGGGGGTGCGCTGGCGTGGTGGCCGCCGCCGCCGCCCTGGCTGGCCCCCGGGGCCTCCACCTCCATGGACTCGTCCCTGTCGAGCCCGTGGTGTTCCGGAAGCTCGCCGCACTCTACTCGGTCTGTTTTGTTCGCCGTGTCATGCGTTTGTTCGCCGGGGTTCTCGGGAGGGGGGCTGGGGGAGAAGGTCTCGCGTGGGGAGGCTGGACTGTCATTGACGATGAGAACTAATTGATTTTTAGTGCAGCTCTTCTTGTGGAGCAGAAGATCTGATAACTCAAAGAACTCGGCACAGCACCGGCCACAGACATGGGCGTCCTTGCCCTTGGTGGTGCGATTTGGTTGTCCCTTCTCTGCGTGTCCTGCGAACATCAAAAGGCGCAGGGTTAGGAAGGGGGCCAGGACACACCGCCACCGTGCCTTCAAAAACAAGACAGGGGGCGATCAATTGCTTTCTACCTGGGAAACTCAAAAAACTGTCACCCCAGAAAACCAGTCGATATCACCTAAGAGGGTTCGTGATTACAGTTTAGGGATATTGGAGGAATTCCTGTCCACCTGGTATCTCAGAGAGTTGTGGCCTTCAGATAATCCATCAAAATACAAAATACTATGAACTGAAGACATGGGTGCATAATGAAATTCCATAGCTGACTATTGATTTCCAATACTTTACACACCTTATTGTCCACTCCTCCGCCGAGGGTCCAGCAACCACTCTGAGGACTTATTAGGCCCCTGAGTTTCTGTCAACCTTATTCCTTTTCAACCGATTCAAAGATATCCGTGACAGTGTGCTGTCACTGAACTAATTTGTAGTCATTCAGGTTCCAATCAGTTGTTGACAAGGGGGGAAAATGCGTATCGCCCAGCCGCAGACTGACAACACGGAGATCACCTCTAGCCCCTACCTAGAACCCGGGCTAAGTCAGATCCGAGACACACACACACACACACACACACACACACACACACACTCACTTTGGTCACATCAGCAACAAATCCTCCACGCAGTTTTGCAAGACTCAGTTGAATACAAAAGAGAAAGCGACACATCCACCCACCCACCCACCCACGCACACACACACACACACACACACACACACGAGAGAAACACAATAATCATAACCCCTCACAAGGCCCGCCTGGTATCTATATATCACCCTGCGGCATGTTTATTTTTAAAATTAAAGAATGCAACCCTGGCTACCACTCCACTAATCAAGGAATATATATCACTAGGCTCCAAATGGCAACATTACGCTTCTAAATATTTCATCAAAAGTGCTCTTTCTATCTATAAAGCTGGCACAAGATTTACATTTCTGATTAAACATCAACTTAAAGAAAGATGCGCAGTTAAGGGGAAGTGAAGAAATAATTCTTGGTTTAGAGTTTGAAAATGCTTTGCCTTTCCCCTTGTCTGAACGCCTTTAAAAACAGTTTGCTCTTAACTGTTACCGATTGTTTAACAGATTGTCCTGAACTTTTCATTATAAAAATCCTTTTATTTCATGTTTGTTTCCACCGGTTGCTCAGATTTCTTCTCACTAAGATCCATTTGTAAATTCAACAGAAAAGTCTCCAGCGCCAAGCTCACATCCTATTCAAAGACAGGCTGGCGTCCCATTGTCCCCAGCATGGGGGACACCAACCCCTGTTGTACCAGTGGTGTGTGGTCATCTCTGAAGACTGTGGAAAAAAAAAAAACTGTTTAATTCAAGGATTACCTCCCTGCATGCTTTTCTGCAGAACTGAGTCAGATAATAGTTAGTTTCCATGACTTCCAAATTGCATCTCCCAGAAAACTTGCAGGGGGAGAGGGGAAAAAAAAAACCAAAACCCTAATTGTAAATCTGAATAAATGCAAAATCAAAATGCTGCTTTTTTGGGGGAAAACTTAGAGTCGACTCGAGAGAGCCAGCCATTTGCCTTTTTGCAGTGAACATCCCAAAGCAGCAACAACAAAGAGGCTTGAGTCGTTTTTGTAGTCCAGAAAACATGATTAATACCCAAAGACGAACTTCTGAAAATTCCTCAGGTCTGTTTGCCTTGAGTGGTGCCGACGCTGATGAGAAATGCCGGTCAAGTGTGCGCACACTGTCTTCCCTGGGAATGTTATTTGAGTAGCTAAGTTATACTTAACAAGCCAGCTTTCCTAATACCCACCTTTTAATCTCCAGGAGGGTTAGGGTGCAAAATGCATTCACAATGCTAAATGAATCTTAGTGGTAGCAGAAAATACCAATAATGATTCTGTTCTAATTTAATGTTTAATCATCCTAATTGGCCCCGGAATCCTGTGCACAGTGGAGGTGCTGTGTGAAGCTGTTTCTCTCTCTTCTTCCCCTGCCTTAAAATAATGTAAACAAAATATTAAACAAAATTCGCTAAAGTTATGTTGCTTAGCTTGGGACAAAAATAATGTGACAAAAATTCTGTTTAAAGCTTCGTATTTTGACAACCAATCTTAAACGATGCATCCATTTCAGATGCTTATTTTAAACGAGGAAATGCAATTCCTAATATATTCAACAGAAATGTTATTTCTTTCTCTTTGCACATTTCCATATGTAATGGTTATGTTTCCATCTACTTTTACAGCCAATTATGAAGGAACAAAAGCTATTCTGTTTGTTCACACATTTTCAACAAAATGCATTAAAACTATTATGTCAGCATGTTCTATTAAGCTCCGCATTCAGTGGAAAATACTTTTCAACCAGCTCACATTTATCAAAACATAAAGCCACTTTAAAACACAGTTTTGCTTGGTCAGCTGGGCTTAGACAAATAATGACAGATTCAGAACTAAATAACTAGCCAGGGAAATCAGAAAACTGACTTCATCAATTGTACACATTACAATGTAGTTGCTTCAAATATTTAGCACATCTGTGCTCACGATTACAGGGCATTTGAATTCTTTGTAACTTGCAAACATCTGATATTCTCATAATATAGAAAGAAAATAAAAAGGTTACTCCCAGGACTTAGCCGATTATTACTTTCCTGTGCTCAAGGTCTACATTTGGGTTGCCTCAGGATTCACTTGAGAATTTTCCAGTTTTTCAACCTGAACATTTTTTGTATTTTAGATGGTGCTAAACTGTATGGAAAATATAGATGCCTAAAATAAATGCCTGCTTGCTTCCAAGGAATAAACTGTGTTAAAGAGCTGCCCGGATTTTAGCTTACATTTTCGCAACATTTTAATAAGCTGCCATTTGAGCTCACTGTAGAGTCAACTAATTTAATTTCCTGATGTTTATGAACACCGAAAAAAAAAATCCTGGTATCTATTTTGATTTATTTCAAAAGCAGGTGTCGCTACCCTGTAACAGTTCTTAACTTTAAATCTATCCGCATGCTGAACAGAATTCCAATGAAACAGCTTTTTTAAAAAAAGATAAAACATCAGGACTAGTTTGAATCTTCTAACTACGAAAAGGATCATTTTAAGTCTCAAGAAGATACACGCACACAGACAAACTAACAGGTTCTAATTCATTTTTCTGAGTGTCTGTTACCTTGTATGTTGCTTAATCTGCACAGGATTGCAACTGGTGACCCCATTATAGTAAACACAGTTAGTTAAATTGTTCCCTGCTCTATGGAGAAAATAACGTGCCAGCTCCTTTTCTAGGGATTTTACATGCAAATTAAAAGTTATTCTGTAATCCTGGTCAGATAAGAAGATTTGAGAAGTAGTGGTTTTTAAAGTACGTGCGCACAAAAAGATATTTGAAATTTTCTATTTTTTTTTTTATGAGAGGGGGGATGATCTTACAGTCCCATCCAATTCACACTAAAATCCCCAGTGTTTTAGCTCCTGTCATACTGTTTAAGAACTTGATGCCCAATTCAAATTTGTCACTTTTTCATCATCTGAACCAAACACTGAAGAATAGAAGGCAGAAAATTGAAGTGTTTCAGGATGTCTGTGTCCTGAGAAAACAAAAATAAAACTATGCCCCACACAGAAAGGTTTAGCCAGCAGGGGGAAGAAAGGCAAACCAAAACAAAACAATGCTCTCCTACCACATTTGGGCTTTTTTTTCCCCCTTTGAGCCCCTCGGAAAGAGCCTTCCTTTCACTTCCCCTTACGTTAAGATCACATTCACATTTTTAATAGAACCTCTCCTGAGCCTATAATTTTAACAGGCTCTTCCTTCCCATGGGCCAATGTAGAAATAGGCTCTCACACACATTTTTGATTGATTGGTCTTTTATTTTTCTTCTTTTTTCTCCACCCCCCCCATTTTTTTTTTTTTTGTACAGACCTGGGAAAAGCCTGAACATGAATGTTCAGCTTGAAATTCCCAAGAAATTTTCAACACATGCTGTGCATATTTTCGGTCACGTCTTAAGTTCCCTCTATGTGATCTGCAACCAAATGACAAACTTCCTGGCACCTTGCAAGTTTGCTCTGGGTTCCGACCCAGATCAGTGCCTTCTCGAGTGGAAGGATGCAAGTGAAATTTTTGGAAAAAAAATTACATGACACCCCTTTGCAAACAGGGCTTCGAGCCCACCTAACGCACACAGGGAGGGAAAAGGGGGAAAATGTCTTCCCCTTGGATGAAGCGAGCTGAACACTAGATGGGGTTCCTGTTGCAAGGGTTTGTTCAGAAACTTCTTTGTGGCTTTCCTATTCCATTGACGCGTAAAAGAGAGACTCCTTAAGGCGAGATCTAAACTTTGGCTACATAAACATTGGCAAAGGCACAAGAAACTAAATCCCTGTTGTTTGAGGGTAAAACGGAGCTATGGGAACTACATGTCAATCTTCCCCTTTGGGGGTCTGGCATCTGAGGGTGACCGGGGAATAAGGTTAGGAAAAGAGGCCAAGCTGATAAGGTGAAACTAAAATAAACTAGGAACTTCCTGCTAAGTGACTAGCGAGGCTCAATTTGGGGGTCACTGGGAAGATACTGAAGGACATATTATGATCTGGACCTTGTCACCTTTGCATGGGCTGAGGCTAGCAAAGGTTAAAACAGCCCCAGCACAGCTTAGGTCTTCTGAAGCCTGGCCCACAAACTTCTTTTTTCTCTTGTGGGGGAGGGGTGGCGGTTCTTAGGCTAATTTACCATCTCCTTGGCTAAACTGCTAAATTGCTTTGGTTTGGGTAATCTAAGAATATTTTGGAAGACATGGCTAGCTGCACCAAGACACGTCTTAGGAAAACCGAGTTAAGACTGCAGGAGGAATTTGGTTCTGGTTATGACATAGAGCTTGGCTTCTAACAACTTCAAAAAACCCCAAAAACAACAACAACAAAAAAACAAAAGTTAGGGAGCGACTAGTCTACCGATTTCTTCCCCAGCTTCCCAGGAAGATTTCCACATTAAAAACAACCACCAGCACCACCAAACCCAGCCCGTGGGCGCCCGCCTTTCAAAGGACTGTTGGTAAAGATCACTGGCTACCTGCAAACACAGAAAGAAATGGAATCAAGTCCCCCAAGAATGACCCATAAATTGGCACTTGCGCCTATAAACGATAGGAGGAACTAGATGTGAACGACACCCCCAAACAGGTAGGATCACACAATGTCTCTCACGCCCCAATTCCCTTTGCTTGGGTGTTTGTTTTTCACCTTTTAGGGAATCTCTGCAGCCCACCAGAAGCAAAGCCCCCCAGTCAATCTGCATTTTTCTCACCCAGAATCTTCCATTGCGCCAGAAACTTAAAAATAAGCCTCATTAAACAGAAATGCTTTGCAGCTGCTGTATCTCACAGGTGTCGGGGGTTTTCCAAAAAGACCAGTTCTTTAGAGTTCTCTCCAACCTTTTGGGCCCAGAAATCAATGGGAAGCCACGAAGCTGCTCACAGTGAGGAAATTACTTTGGTAAATAACACAATGTCATTATTAATATAAATAAGAGGAATTTTTGTGATACTTTACATGACAGCCAATGTTTTATCTGCAGCTCACGATGGTTTTTATCTCTCTCCCAATATTATCTTTCCCTTGGAAAAAAAAAACAGCACCAGAAAGCGCCAAAATATTTTCTTAATAAATGAATGGGGCCTGAATGGGCCATCCATGTAGTTACAGGAACCTTAAAAACACCACCCAAGGAAGAAAAACCCAACATACACACACACACACCCCCCAAATTTCTAGTAAATAACCCACGTGCAAAATCGTGAGATTACAATATTCCCTGTCCTCAGAATTATTTCTCCCGGCCACCACTTTTTCCAAAGCAGTCATCCTCCCACCAGTAATTCCAGACTTGTTGAATATCACTTAAGGGACAAGTCATATTCGTCATACTCTTGGTTTCACGAGAAACAGAAAAATTCCCAGGTTTGTTTGAGGGTGTTTCTGGTGTTTCGGCTTCACTAAAGTAAAAATGGAAATGTGAACACTGTTAAGACCGATCAAAGAATCTTGTTTTCTTGAACTTGTTCCAATGAAGTTATCGGTGTGGCTGTCCAGCAAAGCTCGGTGTTTCTTTGTATGCACGCACACACACGCACACTCCGACACACGCAAACACACACAGGCACGGCCCACAGCCTGGGGAGTCGCTTGGCTCCTGCGAGGGGGGCCCCGCAAACTTTCCCAGCCTCCACTCTGGGCTGAAGTCACACAATGTGAAGGACGAGCCCACTACCAGAGCACCAGCTAGATTCCACCGAGGAGGCGCCACATTTTACTTGCCATAATGGAAGGCCATTTCAAGACAGCAGAGAAAGGAGACACGCTGTTTGACTGTAAGGGGTTGTCTTCCAAAAATTTAACAACCTTTTTTTTTATAGACGTAAAAAAAAAGAATAATAAAGCCCTGAAACAGGGGGGGAAAACAACAATGACGACAGCAAGACCCCAACAACCCTTTGAAGCGTTTGTGACGCGTGGGGAGAAAAACCGAGAAGGCTAAATCCGCCGCAGAAAAGGCGGTGACTTTGTAAAGGTAACTTGGAGGCTTGTCACAGACTCTGGGTTCCACGGATCTGCCAGCTGCTGGCGAATAAAAGGAGCTGAAGTGTGTAAGGCCCTCCTGTAAGGCAGACCTTGAGGAGGATTAGTTGTGTACTAATATTATTACAACTCACTAAATCCTGTAACCCTGTTACAGAATCTACCCTCTGGGCAGCTTCTCCCCAACTTATTGTTCAACCATGTGAACACGGTCATAACCTAAAGCCATTACTACCGAAGGGAAAGAGCGGGTGGGGGGGAGGCGAGGACGGCCGGCAGGAGAGGGTTTCCTACGGGGCCCCTCACTTTACTGCTTCTCAGGACAATGAACCAGCTTTTGGGGGTAAAAAGAAAGTAAAAGAAAGAGAGAAAGAAAACAAGAAAGGGAACTTGTTTCAGTTACTTAATTAACTTACCTCCAACCTCAAATAAACTAAAAAAAAAAAAAAGGTCCTAATAAATAATAGGAAGGGGCAGTGAACCCCTTTTATGCCATTGCTTTATGAGAAGCCTTAACTATTAAAAATTTAGGGTTCCGAAGGCGTCAGAAGGCAAGGCAAAGATCGGGCTACCATCATTTCTCCGCGAAGCCCGAGTCCCTTTTTTCTTTTTCTTTTTTTGCAAAATGTATAAAACCAGTACAAATTTACAAACAAGACCCAAACACTCTCTCTTCTCCTCCATCTGCCTGGGGTCTCCTACGTAACTTGCACGGCGGTGCGGAAGGTCTCACCTGAAACTTTAGGGAAGATGAGTTTGGGGGCGAGCACCCAGAAACCAGCCGAGAAAACCTGCAGAAATATTCGCAGCGGCTGCCGCGGCCTGAGGTCATTTCACCTCGATTTACCTCGCCGAGCCAGCGCCGCTGGGGACGGACAGCGGGGTTCGGGGCTCTTTCTCAGGGGACGGAGGACTGCCAGAGACACTGGGTAGGGAAGGCTTGGCGCTGGAGAAAGTCTGGGGTGAGGCGGACAAATAGAGTAAACAATTCTCCAGACCGGTCTCCGTGCCCCCCGCTTTCTTGCAGGGACCCCGACGACGGGGGCTCCCTGTCCCGACAGCCAGCCTGGGTGAAGGCGGCCGGAGTGCCCCGGCTTCTCCGCGCGGGTCGCTGCGCCCCAGCTCCAACGAGAAGCAGGCCTCTGGGGAAGGGACCGGCGGCGCGGGGCCCGGGCGGCAGCGCAGTTGCGCGGCCAGAGGTGTCGATCCGGGGGCAGCTTCCGAGCCCTGCCGAGGCCCAGCTCCCTCGTGCACACCGCAAACTGCCGCTCGGGCGGGAGCATCCCGAGAGACACCGGAGCCCCGGAGGCCGCCCGGGGCTGCCCCTCGTCTCGTCCACAGCGTGCCCGGGAACCGAGCCCAGGCGTCGCTCCATCGCCTCGGGCGCTAGGCCTGGGAGCTCGGAGGCCCCTAAAGTGAAACATCTTCAGGGACAAGAAGGGGATCGCGGTGTCCTCCGCCCGTACCCCCAATTACCTGCCCCATCTCGCTCACTCTTGGCCTGGGCTCCCCTGCACCAACTTTGCTCTGGACTTGTTCGTTCCCTCCGGGACCCCGCAGCTGTCGCCTCCGCTGGGGGAGGCGAGTGCCTCTCTGTTGCAGGGGGACTCTCCTCCGGCTAGAGAGCCCCCCGGCCCTGGAAAACGACCACCGCGACTCCCGGGAGGTCGGAGTGCCAAGATCTCGGGGGACGCACACCGAATCGAAACATTTCTTGGGGTGGGGGTGCGTGTGTTGGGAGAACAGCGGGTAAACTTGGGTAGCCCGACCCTTTCCCCTGTCCGCCGGCCCCATCCCGGGAGCGCCCAGCAGCGAAGAGCCCTCTTCACCCCGCCGCGACCCCAGCGAGTCCGGCGCGGGCGCCCCGATACAGGTTCCCGTCTTCTTGCCGCTCTGAACCCCCAAAGGCGCCGCATTCGGCAGCGCGGGCCCAGGTGGGGTGGCGGGGCGCGGGCATCTCCTCAGCCCGGAGTTCAGCGCGGAGCACGGAGTCAACTTCCTTCCCGCCGGCAGCAGGGCCGGGCGGCGGAGGCCTGGCCGGGGGCCCCGGGCGCCGCGCGGGGAGCGCAGGAGCCCCGCGCAGCCGGTGCAGAGGGCCTCTGCGGGTCCCCGCGCCCCGCCGGACAACCGAACCCCGGTCGCGGCTCGGCTGGCCCCGGGCTCCGGTCCCCGGAAAAGCCGGGGCGCGGGAGCAAGGCCGGCGCGCCCTCTCTCCTCCCCCAGGAGGACCCAGCAACTCCGGAAACATCCTGCCGGGAGAAGTGTTTGCTTTCTCCGGGGTGGCGGGAAGCCCAGCGAAGGCAAATTGAAAATTAAAAAGAAAAAAAGGAACGCGCCGAGTCGCCCGGGCCAGCGGGGCCGCGGCGGCGGCGGCGGGGCGACGGGCGCGGGGGCCCGCGGCGTGTGCGTGGGTCCCGGTGTACTTGAGTGTGAGTGCGTGTGTGTGCGTGTGTGTGTCCACGGCGCGGGCCGGAGCACTCACCATCTCGCCGGGGGAGCGAGGCCACTTCGGGGTCGGATTGGAAATGTTGAGGCTTCGCTTGCTTCCTCCGCGACATGCTGGCTCAAACATCAGCTGGGGCAGAATAAAAAATTACTAAAAAAAAATCTTCTCAAAATTACGGAAATCGAGCGGCGGCAGCGGCGGAGGCTCCCCCCGCCCGCCGGCCCGCCCGCCCCCTCCCCGGCTCCCCGGCCCCGGGCGCAGCGCGCATGTGTCCTGCTATAATTATGATTATCAATAATGCATTGCGATTAATCATAGAGGGGCTCTTTGAAAGGCGATTGGCACCGGGCCAGTGCTATTCAAACCCGCTCGCCTTAATCAATTAGTTCGTGATTTGCTGCAGACCCCTGTCTCTCCGCGAGCTGGCCCAATAAGCCGGCCGCGGGGCTGGCTCTGCGAGCCGCGCCGCCCGACTCTCGGTTAACCCTCTTCGCGACCGCCGGGGACTCCGCGGCCCGGCCGCCGGGGGCCGGCCTCCTCGCCTCGCCTCTGCGCCCTGGGCGCCCCTGCCCGCGTCCCCCTCCCTCCCGCTGCCCCCCCCCCATCCCAGGCTGGGCCGACCCAAATTAGCATGCCCTCCCCGGAATGAAGCCTCCCGGGCGGGGGGTGGGGCCGGGCAGCGGGGGCTGGGGACCCGGGCTGCGGGCGCTCAGCGAACTTCCCAACTTGGGCGCTAGGCGCGCCGGCTCGCGGGGGGAGGGAGTCCCGTGGCGGGATGGGGGTGGGGGTGGGGGGGAGGAAGTCCCGTTTCGTGAGTGTTTCTTCGTTTCTTTAAGAGCTACCAGAAAGCAGCCCACCCCCACCCCCATAAAAAAAATAAGCGAGTGGGGAAGAGCCAGCCCCACGCCGGTCCGCCTCCCGCCCGCGGCCCGGCCTCCCGCCCGCTCGCCGGCCGGCTGGCTGGGCGCTCCTTCGCCCCGAGCTCTCCATCCCCGGATCCCGGGCTCGCGGGGGCGCGGAGAAGAGGACCGAGGAAAGGTTTGGGAACGTGATGGGTTTGGGGCCTGGGGGGAGGGGCTGCTCCCCCGCCACCCCGATTCTCCTCCGAGGGCCCCGGTCCTTCAGCCTCTCGCTCGCTCCCTGCCTCCTTTTCTCTACCTTGGCCATTCCCAGGACAATTAGGGCTGAAGTTTTCGGGAGCAGCAGCCCCGAGCCCGTGGGATAAGGGGCGGCCCGGCTCCGCCCAGGAACCCTCCCGACCTTCCCCCCCCGGCTGCCCCGGTTGGCTACAGGGCGCGTCACTCCGCGGGGAGGCGGCGGCGGCGGTGGCGCCGCGGAGCCCGGGGCGGGCGAAGAGCAGGGACCGGCCTGGGATCCGAGTTCAGCTCCAGCCGGGGGGAGGGGAGGGGCCGCCGCGTACCCCGTAAGCTGCTACCCGCCCCTGGCTGGAGGGAGGCGAGGCCCTACCCGGCCGGGCCCTGGGCTAGACTAGTCCCCAGGACCCCCGGGCTCATCGCCCTGGGGGAGGGGGCCGCGCCCGAGGCTGCTGGTGACTAGGTGGCCTCGCTGAGTCGGGAGTGAGTGAGGGGGGAGGGGGTCCCTGTCCACAGCTGTCTGACCCCGCGGAAGCTCGCCTGCGCCTCGGGCACTTGCCGAGCGCGGCACCCAAACTTTTCGTACGAGCTCCATCACCCCAGGTGGGGAGGCAGCTTCCCTACCCGCGCCCCCGAGCCCGGAATCGGGAGCCCGGGCCCCGCACTCCCTCCGCTGGGTTCGGGCGCCCGCGAACCTGACTCAGTCCTCGGCTCAGCCCCGCTCTTCCCCCTCGCGCCTCAGGGTCTCCTCGCTCCAGGGTTCCCGAAGTCCTGCGCCCGACAAACTAAACTTCGGTTGAGTGATGGGGAGGAGGGAGGGGGTGCAGATACACAATCCCTACCCTATCTCGCGATCGGGAAAGGAGAGGGCTCATAAGGACGCCCCAATTCGTGAGCGCCCTTCAGTCTGGGTAGCGCCACGGTCGGTTCGC
The DNA here is from genome assembly GCA_039655065.1 of Glossophaga mutica. NCBI lineage: Eukaryota > Metazoa > Chordata > Mammalia > Chiroptera > Phyllostomidae > Glossophaga > Glossophaga mutica. The sequence continues at coordinate 4,059,615 of CM077315.1, forward strand.
GCGAAGTGGGCACCAATCTTGCGATTCGAGTTTCGGGTACACCGGACCATGGCCGCGCTCCCCCCAATGACTCGATTTCTCGTTTTCTCTTAGCTTCTTCGGTCTTTTTTTTTTTTAAGTCAAATCTGTTGTGTGCGGATGAATGTTTCTGTTTTCCTCCTGCCGACCCCCAGGTTTTTTTTTTTTTTTTTGGTTATAACTTCTTTCTTTCTCCTTGTTCGCCTTTTCATCACCTTTTTCTCTTGTCCCTCTTATTTTTTCTCTCTTCTGCCCTGCTCGGTACACACACACACACACACACACACACACACCCTCGCCGCCTTGCTCTCCCTTTCTCCCCAGGTCCTGTTGGTTACAGTAGATTTTGATAAAAAGACAAACGAAGCTATCAGTGGGGCTGATGTTGAAGAATGAAGATAATAATGTTTCCATAGGTGGTGCTTCAAATGCCATTATTTCTCACTGAATATTTAAAGAGATCCCTCAGCCAAGATGGATCTGCGTGCTCCTGGGATGCGAGCCGCTCGCTTACCCCAGACCCCCGGGAAAGTGCTCAGGACCACGTGTAAATCGCGCACCCACCCCGCCTGCCAGCCGGGCTCCCCCCGAACACACCAGCCGCACTCCCCCAGGTACACCAAGGCGGCACTTGCCCCCTCGGCTCTCGAACCAGCCCGCGCGCCGAGCCTCCCGCCTCGGTCTCTGACTAACAGTCTTGGCGTCTTGAAAGTCCGGGCCTCGGGGCACCGCGGGTTGCCAGGAACCGAGCGGAGCTGGGGACCCCGCAAATCCTTCTGCCCCCCCCCGACGCGCCGCGCGCGCCGCGGGAAGCTCCCGGGGACAGCTTCACACGTGTTTGGGACTTGCTCTATGTGTGATTTAAGGGGCGGCTGGGGAGGGGGAAGGGTTTTCCTCCCCCCAGCACAGACGACCAAGCGAACGCACACGCAGAGTCAGCTTCGCGATGTTTGATTTCAGATGGGTGAGCGGAGACGGCTAATGGGGGTGATCGAAACTTTAGTAACTTTTTTCGTTCTCTCGAGTCCTCGACGGCGCAGAGGCGGGCGTCCGGCTCGGTGCGCGGCATCTCCGGCTAATTCGTTTGTTTTCTTTCGCTCTCCGGCCGGGAGAGAGGAGGTGGAGGAGGGGGGAGGGGCGGAGGGGGATGGTCGGAATGGCGGGGAGAGGAGAATTGGCCTTTATTGTTGATGGCAATACATCAATTACAGGCCATTGTCTCGGGCCCAAGTTCCATGGTTCGCTGACGCGGGCGCGGGGATGTCAGGGCGCGGGTGAGGCTTCGCGTGCCGCGAGGCGAAGAAATAATGAAATTAATAAAAACGGCGAGGGGATGGGGGCTGATTTTTACTTTTGAGCGGTCGAAAGGCAGCGGCGAGTGCGAGTGAGGTGCCGCAGCTGGAGCCCATGCCCGCGACGCGCTCACGCAGGAGACCAGCGCATTCCACAGGGGTCCTGCGCGGTGCCAGCTTCGGGTGGGACAGCTGCTGGGAGAATGGGGGTGGCCGGGGTTCCGACTTGCGGTTCCCATCAAAGGGCCTGACACGTAGGGGCTGATCCTCACTAGGGAAGGGGGGGTGCCCCGGAGGGAGGCAGAGGCTGCGCCAGGGTCGTGACCTCGTGGGCCGACAGGAACCGCACCCCGGAGGGAGGCGTGAGGAGCTGTGCAAGCTCACATTTGGGGGGCTTGATGCTTGAGTTTCCACTAATACGTCCCCTCAGGTTTCTTGAAACCCCTCAGGTTTCAAGACCTAGGGCACCCTTGGGAGCTTGGTCGGCTGAAAGGCTGTGCCCCAGGGCGGCGGGCCACAGCTGAACTCCCAGCCAGCCAAGGGGTTTCCCAGCACCCCCCTCCATCCTGGAGAGGGGAGATGTCCAGCCTCCCCTTCCGAAGGCCTGGTTCTTCCAGCCAGATAAGAAAATATCTTATCCTGGCCCACTCTGATCCCAGGGTCTGGGATGGAGCCTGGAATGGGGCCTGGCCTGGGCCCCGGGTCCTCTTTCTCTTTCCACCGGGGATGGCTGGGCACCCGCGAACTGACTGACGGACGCCCCCATGCGCTCCACCAGCGGCCCCCGAGAGCCTCTGGTTCCTCAGCCCCCAGCCCCAGGCCACGCTGGGCCTCGGCTGAGACTAGGAGGGCAATAGAGGAGGTTTCGTTTTCTTATGCCAAGCAAAAAGCGGCGAAAAGGCGGCCGCGGCGCCCCCCGGGCGGGGGTGGAGGCACCTCGATGGTATCAGCATTATTGATGGGGAACCGTTGGAGGCCGGAGCCCGGAGATCAGGTTCCCAGTCCCTCCCCTCCCCGGAGGTGGGAGGGACGGAGTGGGTGGTGGTGGTGGAGGCTGTCGCGTGTGTTGGAATGGGGGGGGGGTGCGCGCGAATGCACCCGCATTAACCACTCGGGGCTTATTTGTATTTTTCTCATCTGAAAGTTTGGGGCTGTTGGGGGTAAGAAGAGGGAGGAAAGATTGAGGTGATTAGTACCCTAGCCCTTAATACTCTTTCCTAAGCCAGAGCTGTCGGGAGTGTAGGGAAAATGACAGAAAGCTGTGACCAAGATGGAGAGACTTCCGTAGCCTAGGTTATTTTCCCAGCCCCCGGACTTCGCTTTCCCTGGAGTTTCAGAAACTCCTTCCTTATCCGAACTGCTTTCGCTCAAATCCTAACTTCTCCTGGGCCACCGGAGAGGCTTCGAACCCGAGGCCTGGGGGAGCGCTCTCGGTGGGTACGGCGGCCCCGGCCAGGCCCAGGCCAGGCCCCAGGGGAGTATACGCAGCGCGCCCTCGGCGCCTTCGCTCTCCAACGGCCAAGTCCCGGAGACGCGAAGGCTCCCTTTCTGGGGACCGCGCCGCCAGGAGCCAAGGGCTATCTCCAGCCCCACGCCGGGTGCAGTGCTGGGACGGGGAGCCGGCAATACGACGACGGTGAGCTGCCGGCGGTCTTGGTGACAACCGCTCCCATCCCAGCGGAGGGTCCCAAGCGGCCTGCCCGGGTGGCAAACTTCGCCGTCTGTCTTTTCTTGCGGGGTCATCCCCACGCCGGCGTTTAGAATCGGACTACGCAGGCGGCCGAGAGTGCCAGCGCCTGCAAATTTTTCTTTCCGCCCACCTGGAGCCTCTTGCTCTTAAATTCACTGCGCCCCGCATTCAACAGTGCCTCGCTACCGGGCGTCTGAGTATAAAATTCCTCCCAGAGGAAATGTCTCGAGGTAGAGAAAGTGAAAAAGACTAATCGAATTTATAAAAAGAAAACCTTTGCTTCCTTTTGGTTAAAATCCCTTTGTGGTTTTCTGAGCGTGAAAAAAAATCGTCACGGTGCAATACTGTAGCTAGTTTCTGGAACCTAGTGGTAAGGGGAGGGGGGGTATCTGGGAACTCCAGGGCGCTCACAGGTTCGCATCTTCTTGCTCAAGAAGTCGGATTTTGGGATGCAGCAAATAGTGATGAGTTCTTATATGCCCTCTGTTGGGAAGAGGGGTGAGATCGGTGGAACCCCAAATGCTGTGTACATTTTTTTGGGGGGGGGGCAGTGCCTTGCAGTCTGCCGGGAAACATATTTTCATTCATGAAGCAGGTCCCTTCAAATGACCTCCCAGGAGGATGCCTAGGTGAACTACGATGGCATAGTGCTTGCAACAAACTTAAAAACAATTATACTCTGCCACTTTCTCTAGCAAAATGTCCCGTTTCCGGAACCGATTTCCAGGTCTCAAAGAGATGTGTCTCTTGGTTCTCACGAAACACTCGTGTGCCGGACCCCGTCCCTGGGGATGCTGGCTCCTCCGTCCGCGTTCCTGGGGGAGACCGCCTTTTGGTTTCAGTTTGGTCGACTCCAAACCTCCAGGTCTGATGGGAGAACCCCGCTCGCGCCCCGCTCCGGCGTGCCTGCCTGCGCGCGCGAGGCCTGCCTGTCACTCACAGGATGTGATTTACAAATCCCACGCGTCTCTGCCGTCCTCTGACTCTCCCCGGGAAGATCGCCCCGAGTTTCTGCCCCCTGAGACAGTGCGGGCTCCGAGCGGGGAGGGATGCTTCCCCCCCCCCCCCCGGGCCGCCGTGGTGGCTCGAGCTGTCGCTCCACTCGGTGACCACAGCAAACTTCGGTGGCTCCGCATCGACCTATGCCCTTCAAAGCTGCGTCCTTTCCACCTCCTGTGTGAGGAGCACGGAAGTGGGGGAGGGGTGCCGGCCCCCATCGCTTCTCCTTCTTTCTCCTTTTCCAGCTCGACAGTTTTCTTAATTATGGCGCTCGCATGTCTTTCCCTTCATTTTCACAGCCCGGCCCCCGGGAACAGCACGATTTCTCTCCGAGTTCATATGCAAGTTGGTGCAGACTTTTCAGTGGACGAAGCGGACGGTTCTCGGGTCCAGACCCCTGTCTCTCTGCTTCCTTGTGCCTTCGCAAAACAGAAGTGACTCTCCCTGAAGTCAGAAGCCTGAACCATCGGCCTCTGCGCTCTCCTGTCAGGGACCGGCTCCCACTCTTCCTTCCTCTTTCCATGTGTAATTCTCACGCCGTCCCGGCCTCCACGCTTTTCATCCTGAGCCACCGCTCCACCCCGCCCCAAGACTCTTTTGAACCTAGTTTGCAGTAAAACCCAGTCCCTGGGAAGCCTTGCTTGGAACTTCGCTTGAACGGATGTGACGTTGGCTTAGCGCTGGGCTCAGCACTTGCTGCGGCCTTTGCCCAGGGACCAGAATGGAGGGAGGTCAGCCAGTCTCTCCTGCTCCAGCCCAAACGCAGTGATTTCAGGAGAGCTGGGGGCGGGACCTTCATTTTCCAGGTCGGTTATTATTTTCTCCTTCTTTCCCGGACCCTGCCTGGAACCTCCAGTTTGGGGCCAACAGTCCTGAGAAAAGCAGCCTCTTATCTTAGCCCTGCTTCAGCTGTCTTTCTTGTACCAATCTCAGACATTTGCCAGGGAGCAGTTTTATTCAGCATTCCCTCCTTAGGCATGGCGGGGGGAGGCCAGGCTGTTGGGGTTCGTACTGGGGCTCTGTGCCAATACGCAGTGTCTTCACTGAGCACCCCTGTAGGGCAGCCTCGCTCACATTGATGTCCCTGTTCTCTGTTTCCTGTTCCTGAAGTGCGGCCAGTGGAAAGGAAGCTTCTTGCATGTCATGTCTTGTCCCAAGCAGCGTGGCCTCCATCAAGGCCTCCAAGAGTTTCCTCCTCTGCCAAATGGAGATAGTAATAGCCCTGATTTCGTAGAGCTCTTCAGGGTTAACAGAGTTAATGTGTATGAAGAATTTAGAGTGGTGGCTGGCATATAATTAGCACAACATAAGTGTTAACTCTTATTGTTATTCGGAGGGTTGTGGTGAGCATCAAATGGTGCAATATGGTGAAACTATCATTACGTTCTATCCATCCATTTATCCATCCGTCCACCCATGCATCCATTCACTCACTCTGCAGAGTAATGCGTTAAGTATGGGGAGTACAACTGCCAAACAAGCCCCATCCTTCCTTTCTTCATTAGCGGGCTATTCATCAAACAGGTGACCTCCTGGGACCGTGCCGCTGCCTGGCTCAGTGTTGGGCGTGAGGGGAACGGCACAGGGAGTGAAGGCGAGAGCAGTGCTTGACCTCAGGGAATTGCTGCTGTTCCAACGGGCAGTTCCAACCGATACAGAGAATTGGAAATAGAGCGGGTTGTCCATGAACCCAAGCTCAGTGTGCATGGGGGTCACCGAGGCCAGGGACAGACCATCTTCATGCTGCTGGAAGGTTCATGAGCACCGATGGACCGAGTCAGTGGCCGGTGCCTTAGGGGCCCGTCTGTATTCGCCTGGTTGTTTTATTCGGCTCAGATATTTGTCTTCCTTCCTTCCTTCCTTCCTTCCTTCCTTCCTTCCTTCCTTCCTTCCTTCCTTCCTTCCTTCCTTCCTCAGAATCTTCTGAAGTGTGTAGAAAACAAAAGTGATAAAACAGGTGCCATTTTCCTTGGGACCCCTTGAAAAGTATAAGCTATGTACAGTGTTAACTTACTTAGGCCTTACTTTTCTGGCTTTTCCGCTTTCCGTTGTTGTCGGATTCTACAAATTCATCACTGTCTTTACAATATCGCACCCTGTAGCCCAATCTAACGCTGGGGCCTGAGAGTCCTCCCATCGGCCCGCCCTGCCCCCGCAGGGGCGTGTCTAGTCTGGACCAGACCCTCGGGCCGCCGCTGCGTGGACCACACCGTTGTTAGTATTATAACCACATTGTGACAAAATGTAATTTAACATTTACTGGCAGATTGCAAAGTGCTCTTGAGAACAACCCCCCCGCCTTGTGCTTTGAGATTAAAACACTTTTTTTTTTTTTACGGTGAGAATCTGGAAAAAGAATGTAAGTCTGAGCAAAAATACCTGTTAGCCCACAGCCCACGGGCTCGGCCTTGGCTGCTGTGTCGGCTTCCTTGGGGAGCATCTGCCAGCCCGGGCGGTTTCAGACGCTTGCTTCGGATGCCGAAGAGTGTTTACTTGTGTGCCTGCACCCGGCTGGACGCTCCACTCACCTGTTGACGGACGTTTGTATCGTTTCCAGTTGCTCTTCACATTCTCATTCCAAGAAAGAAACGAGATGTTTGCAGATGTCAGCGAGTGGAGGGCGAGGTTTCTGTCCCCCTCGTGTTGAGGGAGCGGACTCGATTTAATCTGTCACTTGATGTCCTCCTCCTCAAAAATAGTGCCCAGGGGCCAGAGCCTTAATGTGGAGGCTTGCAGGAGGTTGGCAGTTTGTAAATTATGCATGAGTGTCCCTCTCGGTCCCGGTGGTCACCATCTGACGGACTTGAACGTGATTGAGCGTTTCAGATGATTCGTAGGAGCTCGGCAGCAGCCGGGGCCTTGCAGTTCCCAGGCCGGTGTCTCACCGTTGCACCGAACAGGTTGCCACCTCTTGGCTGCTCTGTCCGGTTTCCTGGCTTCCGAGGGGATCTATGAGCAGCCCCCAGTGTTGGTGGGTGGCCTTCCAAATGCCTTTTCTCGATCAGGGAGTTCTGAGAATTTTTTTCCTGGCCAAAGACTTTATCATTTTAAAAAAATACAATTTAGTCTATAGTTGACTCTTCGCTTTCTCATTAATTCATTCCCTTATTCATGTATTAACTGACATCTATTGAGCACCTACTGTCCATATTTCAGGCATGACGAATATGATGGTTAATGAGACAGATGAAGTCCTTGTTCTTCTGATGAAGGGCACAAACATAACAAAAAATTCAATAAACCCAGGGAACGGCGAGTGCTTTAGAGGGGACTGACGGGGTGCCGTTTGGGTGGGGGTGCAGGGAGGCGTGTTGGGGGATGAGGGAAGGTCTCTGAGGCAGTGACTTCTGAGATGGGGATGATGAGAAGGTGTCAGCTGCGCCCAGACCTGGGCGTGTGAGCGTTCAGGCCCAGGAGAGAGCGAGAGCCAAGGTCTTGAGGAAGGAACCGGTTTGAAGAGGTTTGCTCTGGTTTTCTCTCCCCGACCAGTTCCTCCCCACTTTGTTATTGTACTTTCAGGGGAATTGGGGAGGTTACTTTTCCTTGTTTTTATTTCAATCCTCACCCTGAGAACATGTTTCTCGATTTTAGAGAGAGAGGGAGAGAAAGAGAGAGAGAAAGAGAAAGAGACCAACGTGAGAGGGAAGCATCGATTGGTTGCCTTCTGTACACGCCCTGACCAGAAATCCAACCTAGGCATGTGCCCTGACCTGGGATTGAACCCACAAACTTTTGGTGAATGGGACGATGCTCCAACCAATTGAGCCACCCCACCAGGGCTATTTTCCTTTTAAAAAAATTGTTTTTTCCACTTGACGGGATAAAACACATTGTGGACTATCCTTACAACGGAATACTACTCAGCCATAAGAAGGAACGAACTGTTGATTCTTGCGGTGATGTGTATTCTTTAAAGGCTCTGGTCCCCTGAGTTAAAAGTCTTGCTGGAGAGTGTTTGGAGGCTGCTTTATAGCTGCAAGGGAGGCTGGGAAATTGGATGTCTGACCTTTGCACCTTTTGTTTCAGGGGTGCTCTAAGGCTCACGTAGTGGGGAGTTTGCCGAGCTGGGCCAAGGAGAAGACTGTCAGCTGTCCCTGGAGACTCTCACAGCCCCGTCTCCCTTTGGAGACTTTCACAGCTGTCCTATTTTCCTGAACATAGAAAAGGCCCACAGAACACATGCCGAAGGTGTGGGGGAGCTTGATTTCAGGCTCCGAGGACAGCCTCAGCCCTTCTGCTGGGCTCTGTCCTCTGCATTTGAGTGGGGCTCTCTGCCTTTGTACTCCCGACAGCTGAGGCTGATGTGCTGGAGCATCCTGCAGGAGGCTCAGCAGGCACCAATGCCCTCAGCAGCCCCCTGGAATGTTCTCAGACGACAGGGAAGGGAAGGTAGCTGCCCGCTGTTGTACACTTGCCAAGACTCGGGCTTGGGGCTGAGCATAGTACTCGCATCAGCTCCATGAATTCCCCCCGGGAACTCTGTGAAACACTTCTACATTTCCATTTTACAGATGAGCCGACTGAGGCCTTCAAGTCATTTCTGTGGCATCACAGAGCTCTGGGGCTGCTGGATGCCTCAAACCAGGTCTCATGGCATCTTTCTGAGAAAACAAAACACAAGTAAATGGAACTGAATGACAATAAAAACGTTTTCAAGTTTCAGGAAGTCCAGGCGAGGAAAAGACTCGGGGTAGGCCTTTGGACCTAACGTGGCCCTTCGTTTTGATTGAAAACGATAAAAAGATGCAGTTGAAGGTGGAGATTCATTAAAATCTCGGGAGCGGTGGTCGGTGGTTATGTTTTTTAATGGGTGGCCTTTCATTGCCTTTGATGTGGAGCCGATGCCACCGGAGAGAGTTCCGAGTGAAGCGAACCCAGCTCAGTGAGCGCAGCTGCCTCCGATTCTAGATGGGGCCACGCCCGAAGCCGGCAGCCGGTCTGAGCGGTCCCCACCTGCAGCCCCCAATCTTGGCTTCGATAGGACTCAGTGGTTAGGACAGGCAGAAGCCTCTGCTCCTCTCTTTGGACGAGATGGTGTAGTCAACAAGTGCAAACGATGACAAGCGGAGAAGTAGAGAGAGCCAGGTCTTAGAAAAAGGTTGTCTGAGTTGAAACCCGCATGCGGGTTATTAGGAGGACTTTCCCCTGAGTCTTTGTTTTCCTTCCTCCATGTGGTCGCCTGTCTGGAGGGTGGTGAGGGGCCACCCGACTGTCACCACCACATGGGCAGGACACACGGTCGGCATTCAGTACGCATCTGTGGAATGAATGAATCCGGTGAGGGAAGGGCTGTTGCGGGGGCTGTGTGTCCGCTCTGGGTGCTGGACAGACGCTGGCAGCATCTCCGTGCTGGGTGCGCTCAGCAATAACCCGGAGTCCGGCTGGAACGCAGGTTCTGAATCAGAAGGTCAGGGGTGGGGTCCGCGATTCTGAGTGTGTACCGAGCATCCTGGTGACACGGACACTGCTGGTCGTGGACCATGCTTTGTGTAGTGAGGGGTTACTTACGTGACCAGCACTTGTTCAAGTCTTGCCAGGTGTGGGAGTGAGGTGGGGGGGTGGTGGGGAGTCACCTAAGCCAGTGATCTTCCAAAAAGAGCAGGACTCAGCTCCCCAGCGCATCTCAGGTCCAGAAATGCCCCCTTCTGACCCAACACCTGTGAAGGGACACGAAGCACACGCTCTTTGTCCTCGTGCCGATGCTCTGGCTGCCTGGCCATGGTATCTCATGTTTACCACGTTTGGTGAAAATGATGGCTCTGGCCGCCCGTTCCTCTGAGTCCCCGGCACGTGGCACGAGTATTAATAACCGCTAACACTTGTTACGCTGGTTGTGGGGTGGACACTCAGTACAAGCTGAGGACGTGACAGTCACTTCAGAAGAGGTAGCTGGTGGTGATGATGACAATGATGATGACGGTGGTGGTGATGATGATCGTTTTACGAAAGCCTTTCGCATCTTTTAGTTCCTTTGGCAACTTGATGATGTGGGTATTAACCGTTCCGGCTCTGGCTGCCTGACTCTAGATCCTGGACATACCAGGCTCATTCCAGCCTTGGTCCCTTTGCTTGCAAGAGCAGTTTCCTCCTGGGGGAAATTTCCAACCTTGGGGACATTTGGCAACATCTGGAGACATTTTTGGTTGTCATGACTGGGGGCTGCTATTGGCATCTAGCAGGCAGAGACCACAGGGGCCGCTGAACATCCTACAACGCACAGGACAGCCCCCCCCCCCACAACAAGTACAGGGCCCCAAATATCACTGTCCTCCCAGCTGAGGCTGAGAAAGCTTAGTGGGAGTGGCTCTCCTCTAGAGAACGCCTTCCCCGCTTTTACCTGTGAATACTCCGTCGAGCTCTGACCTGACATTGGAGTGGAAGAATCTCATCAGGTTATTGCCCCAACTTTTAAGGCTCAGAGCCTCTTCACGCTACGGATTCGAAATGCCGTCAGCAAGAGCCACCCCGCTGTTCCCAGGCCCTGCCCTCCGCCCTCCACGGCCAAGATGTTGTGGGTGGGGCGATTCGTTTTCCCTCCAATCTGTGTAAGGGGGTGGGGGGGAAGGGCCCCATCAGGCCTGTGTCTGTGCTGTTGACTTCAGAACTAGCCCCCAAGGCTCTGTGACCACTGCCCACCTTGGTGGGACAGAGATCAGGACCCTGCCCAGGACGAGGAGGCGGGGTGCCCAGCCCCACTGTAGTGGCCACATCCAAACTTGTTTGTTTGTTTGTTTCTTTTGTTTTTTTCTTTCAAAGGGAGAAGAAGAAAGCAAGTTAGGCAGCTAGTTTGGCAGAATGATGCCTTTCCCTGCAAAAAAGGAGGAAGGCTAATGAGGTGCGTTCCCCCCAGCCTGAGGAATTTAATTTGGGCAGCAGGAGGGTCCCTGGCACACCTGCCCAGGAGCCAGCACCCCGTGAGAGCCGCTCTTGCTCGACCCGCAGGGGTCAAATGTGCGGGCCCTGGGAGGTGGCCTGGCCAGCACCAGCGAGCCTGGGACATCTGGGCAACAACAAGGAAATGTCGATGGGGAAGTGGGCGGGCGGGTTGCCTCCTGGGCGTGGCGTCTGTGCTGCAGGTTGCTGCGGGGATACGTATCAGAGGGGGCCGCCGGCGGACAGGCCTGCGAGGGGATGAGCCTCGATTCCGTCTGAGGCCACCTTTTACTGCTGGCGGCAGGTGCCACCCGTGTCCGGCCTGAGAAATGGCCGTCCCGCTGGCACCTCCGTTAACGCGTGTTATCGATCGGCTGTGCTCCCGCCTACCCGGAGCGAGAGAAGAGGAATAAAGAAGGCAGGGCCCGGCAGCGGGATATCGGGGGCCGGGGCCACCCCCGGGGAGACCACCTACCTACCAGTCCTCACGCCTGCTCCCCTTCCCATCACCATTCTGGTCCCAGAGGGACAACCCAGTGACCCTTCAGAAAGACACGAGCCTCTTGCTATGTTTCATCCTCGGGGCAGTGGTGTGGGCATGATTCATTTTTCCCACCACTGACACACTGGACCTCTGTTAAATAGGACTGAAAGCAATTAATCAGGGGCAGACCTCCCGAGAGTCCCATTCATAAATAACCTCTTCCTTAGCCTCCCCCCGCACCTACCACCTCCCCAAGCGTTGGGGTGTGAGGGGAGATTTACAAGCCCAAAGCCAGCAGGCTGGGCTTGCAGAAAAGAGTGTATGCAACCCTCTGACTTTGCGTGGGGGGGCTAAATGGCTGGGATCAATATATTTCCATAAGCACCGAAGGGACATCTTTATGGCGTGTACATTAGAGTTTATAATGTAGAAGAGGCGGGATCCGCCACCAGCCCCAACTGGGGCATAAAACCCATCTTCCAAATAAAAACGTAAAGACACTTTAGCAGAAATTCTGTTCTGTGGCTGCTAAAGCTGCAGAGCAAGGTCTGGTGGGAATAAGGCTGGAATGAGAGTCAGGATGTGCGCGAGTGCGTGTGTGTGGGGAGAGGCCTCCCTGTGCCGGCGGGCTGGGGTAGAACCGAGCAGCCCGGCACCCGGCCATGCCTGGCGGGGGGTGGCAGACCCGTCTCTCGGGAGCTTCACGACTTTGGGCAAAGTCACTCAGGCTCTCTGAGCATCAGTGTGCTCACGACAGCAACGGTGCCTGGCCTGGTGAGGTTGTAAGGATGACATGGACTCATGGGTGCCAAACATGCGGCCCCTCTCTGGGGTTTAATAATGGCTCCGTAAAAGCTTGGACAAAGAGAAGGATGCTGTTGATGATGCTGAGGGCAGAGATCAGCTGGTGGCCGGAAGCCACACGCCTTCCCACGTGACTTGCAGCCGTCCTGGAGGAGGCAGGTCCCACCGCTCTGAAGGGAGCTTGCTGGTGGGGAGGCCGGGCAGTGTGCCGCTGGGATGTGTCGAACTCCCGGGCTGGTCTTGGACCCCTGCTCTTGAGCCCTTGCCCCTTCGCCACTCTGTCTTCCTCCCCCTGCCCACTGGCTTGTCTCCTGAGACAGTAAAGCGACTCTCACATGAGGCCTAGCAAAGCACGCTTCAGACGAAGAACCTGTCACCAAGGTTATCACTCCACATTCTGGCGTGCTGGGTGTGACTGTCGGGTGGTCTGTGACCTCCTTCCGCTGTGTTCGCCCAGCGATGCCAGTTCATGGTGGACGCGGCGAGTGGGGGACCCTGAGCAGCCGGCGTCAGCGCGGAGGGGACGGCTGCCAGTCCGGCCCCTGGGATTCTGTGTTCCCCTTTTGGGTCAATTAAAACCTTGTGTTTAACTCAGATCCTCCTTTATGGGGGCCATCTGAGTCTGTAATCATCTCAAGAGCTGACGTGGACCGAGCCAGGCGTTCAGGGCCGAGCTTGACAAGAGCGATTTTAGTGAAGCTTCCCAGCAGCCTGACAAAGGAGGCCCTTTCATCCGGCAGCCCACTTGGCTGCAAGCAACCGAAGCCATCTTGCTGTTGAAGAAGAAGGGGGCAGTTTCTTGGAAAGACCTCGAGGGCTTCCGATACAACTGATAACTCTTGCACCTCCGGAGGATATGTGGGCCCAAGGTCCTGGTCGGAAGGCTGGAGCACCAGGCGGTGAGCAGGGGCAGGGACCCCGAGAACCGCAGAGGGCCAGGCGGCCGGGGAGCTGTTCTGCGGGCCACCTCTACTGCCGCGATCAGCATCACGTCAGGGCCGCTCCACGCACGCCCAAGAGTCACTCAGCGAGGATTTGCTGAGCTTACGTCAAGACCTACCCTGCGGCAGGAAAAAAAATCTTATCTGTTAAGCATCAATAATGCCCCGCAGTCTCTATCTTTCAAGAGCGGACACCATGGAGGTATCTCCGAAAGGAGTTTTGACCAGGGGGTGGCTGGATTCTAGATGGCCCCCACTGGCAAAGCACCACCGCGGTATGGCTCCTGACCCCACTGGACAGGGCGATTAACGGATGCTCAGAGGGGAGGGTGAATTCCCGAGTCTCTCACAGGCCTTGATGGGCAGAGCTGGCTTTGCTCTCAGAATTCTCGGACACGGAGCTCCTCCCTGCTAAGCGACTGTTACTTTCACCGAGCGTTGCATCGGTGAGAGACTATCCCATACAATATGCTGTGCTGTTCTCGGGGCCACACTCCTGGACGGACGGCAGGCCTTCGGTGTGACTGGACTTTTAGAGGTGAGACGGTGAAAGGTTATTCTCCTTGCGATTCCCCGTGGTCGTTCTCACTCCTTCCTCGGAGAAACCTCCGATTTTCACGCGCGAGACGCTTGGCTGCACTTGTCACAGCCTACAAGGTGATTTCAGCTCTCCGACGCCAAAGAACCTTTTCTGGGAGTCAAAACACAGCTGCGGAGGCCCGTGGGATCCGCTAATGGGCACCCCAGCTCGGGTACGTCTGTCTGTACCTGGGGAAATAGATATAATTAGGATAACAGATATCATACGTATATGCAAATGCAGCAGGTAGAAATGACTGGCCGCGAGACAGGCCTTGGCTTTGCCAAGTCCCTTCAGACCAGCTGTGTGGCTGAACCAGGGGCCCCCACACGGTCCTCCCCAGAACCGGCTCTGGGGCCCTCTCTCCATCCCCTCTTCTTCCCGATGCTGCCGGGGCTCTCATGCAACTTATTCTCCTTTTTAAAATATTAAAAAGTGATCCCTGTAATTTCCTGAAGAGGCTCTTCCAGTAGCTCCCATCTTACGAGGTCGCAGGGGTCCCAGCCTCTGAGAGGCACGTGAGGGAAAGAGGGACAAGAAGGGAACAGACACTCGGGGTCCCCAGACTGAGAGCACGTGACCTGACAAATCGGGATGAAGACTGGGTCTTTTGTCTGGTTTTCGTTTTATTCTCCCAAAGAGAACCACCCTACAAGGAGGGCCCAGAAGTCTGAGGTCGGGAGTCAGAAGGCTTGGGTTTTGGTTGCCTTTTCCTGGTGGTGGGACCTTGGGCAAATGACTTACCTCTCTGTGTCTGGGGCTCCTCACCCTAAAACGGGCATAATGACAGCTCCCCGCTCCCAGGGCCTAGCAGGCTACGGTGACCCTGTGTGATGGGTCCATGGGAGGGTGGAGAGAGTCCAGGATCAGGCCTAGTTCCTCGCTTCACTACACGGCTTCATCCACGCGACCTCAGGCAAATCGCTGGGCCTCTGGGCCCTCGGCTGCCTCCTCTGTACATGGGGGAGTGAGGCCTGCTTTCCGGGTCTGGGCGGGGGATCGGGCAGGCAGTGGGTGGGTGTCCTGGCGCTGTGTCACCGTGAACAGCAGATGCTGGTTTTGTATGTGGAATCGTGGTCTCTGCATCTTTTGGGAGGCCAAGGCCTGAGGGGGTGGAGACAGTCTGCGTGTGAAACCCAGGGTCTGATAGGGGCGAAGCGGTCCTTGATCCCAGGCAGCCTATCAGAGGGGCCATGCAACTGTGAGGGGTCCTGTAAGGGGTGCTGACTCTGACCAAGCTGCGCTGGCGTTCAGCGTGGGCGTCCAATCCAACGGAACCATCGGGGGCCCGGGCACCCGACTTTGCTCTTGCAACTGGGACCTAGCCTTCCTCATTTCTGCGCACCTGTGCCGGCCACGGTGCCTAGTGCATTGCAGATGCTCAAGAAATATCTACTGGATTCCTGAGTCGGTGGGTGCATAGATGCCGAATCACACTGTAAACCCACTTCTCTGCTCTCTGGGTGGGGTAGTGACCGCTGGCAGAGTCCTGGCCCCTTGCAGACAGCAGGGACAACACCCGACAAGGCCTGCGCGGCGCAGGCGGGCTGTGGCCTCAGAGCCACACCCCCATCTCGGTTCTGCCCTGTCCCAACCTCGGCCACGTTTGAGCTTTGCATCTGTGAAATGGGGATAAAACAAGACGTCCTTTATACGGTTAATGCGCAGATGACTTACACGTGTGTAAGCCAGGGCCTGACGCGTCCGCAGAAGGAAGACAACGGAACCGAAGTGGCTCTTCCTGCCCTTCCCCGCACCCTCCCCCCCCGCCCCCCCGGATTCTGGGCTGTTTCGTCCAGTTCCAAGCCCCAGAAGTGAATCTGATCTTTTGTATCTTATCCTGGTGGCATCGATGGTTTTTATTCTGTCGATGGCATCGATATTCGTCCAACAGCATTCCTGAAATAAGCATCTGAACGAAGCGTAGTCCAGACGACTCGAGTCATTTCCACGAGGCCTTGTTGGGTGTTGTCCCTGCTGTCTGCAGAGGGGCCAGGACTCTGCCAGCGGTCACTCCCCCACCCAGGGAGCAGAGAAGCGGGTTTACAGTGTGATTCGGCATCTACGCGCCCACTGAGATTCCGAGTCATTCCGGGAGATTCTCTCTCGAGATCCCGTTTCTGTCGTTATCCGGGGCCTCGGTAGTTGGCAAATCTCCACAGCTACTTAAACGATAACATTAGTCCTAATACCGTGTGAAATGACTAGTTCCTTGGGGTAGGGTTAGTTTTAATAGTGTGTGTCAGCAGCAAATAGCTTGGAGGACCCCAGAGGAAATAGCGCAGCTCGCGCTCTCGCTGGAGCGATGATACAGATATATTTAATATCTACGTTAAAGAGCTCTTAGGCGCCATGGCGATATCGGACGGGATAGTTAGACGCAGGCAGGCCACAACCCTGGGCTGTTCACAGGGCACCGTACGGTGCGCATTCCAGAAACCGTTTGAGGTTGTTCAAAGTCAAACTTGGGCTTCAGAAATCTTTGACAGACATTTGACCCCAGCAGTAAACTGCTCTGAAACAAGCTGAGAGAATAAAATTGCTTCCTTTTTTTTTTTTTTTTTTTTTTTTTTGGTGAGTCTGTTGATAAGTTTGCTGCACTATTAAAATGTTTAATCACTCGCCTCCGGCAAGAGCAATCTTCCATCTGAAGTTGCAATTTATTAGCGCGCCCAGAACCTACTTGTTATTTGCCCCGAAGATGGCCAGGGGACCTTGGAGGGAAAACAAAGCGCGGTTGGAAATCAAGCAGAGCGTCTCGGCGGAAGGGGCCGAAAACAAAAAGTTGTTTTGGAATCAGTGTCGATGGAGATCATGTAAAACTGGCACCGATTTTTTTTTAATTTTGTTCCAAATGCACATGGTGGGATCCGAGGGGCTGCAGGTCCGGCCTGATCCGGGGGTGGGGGGGTCGGGCGGGGGGAGAGGGCAGCAGGGGCCAGGGCTGCTTGCTGGCGGCACACCCTCCAGGAAGGGGCAGTCCTCTCGGCTCTAGGCTGTGGTCAGAGGAGCCCAGAGCAGAGGCACGGTGAATGGATGCTGATTTCGGCAGACGACTGGGCCCAGCGCTCCCGCTTTGGCCCTGGTGGGTGCGGGCCTCCACCTTTTCTTACCTAATGAACCAAAGGCAAAGAGTTCTGCAGCAGGGGGCCGACTCGGAGGCGGTGAGCACCGTTAGACTGGGCACACTGCGGGCACCTGGGGTTGTCCTGGCTGGTGCCAGGCCAGAGACCCCACCCCTGGAGGGAGGGGCCCCTTGGATGACCACACAGAGTTAACTCCTTCTGGGCACCGGTCATTCAGGGCTGTGCCTTGGAGGGAATGAGTCAACCGAGAGCTATCAGGTCACAATTCTCTAAACAAATTGATGATTAATGATAAACAAGGCATTTTCTATACAGGGCGGGGCGAAAGTTGTGAGTATGGGAACCACTGATTTTATTCTTGTGTTATTATTTATTAGGGATGGCATTATTTTTCGTATGAGCAATGGTCAGCCTACTTTTGCCCACTTTGGAGACCATCCCGGGTCCTTGCCTATACACATAGCTGCAATCCCTTTAAGATTTTTGAAAATTCTATTCCAAGCTGGGTTACAAGGAACAGTAACAGGTATTCTGTCAGCGAAGGGTGCTAGGGGTCTAAATTTGGTAGAGGTGCATGTGGCAGAGCCACGGTGGCGTTGGGATGGCTCAGGCACGCCCTGGAGGGGACAAGGAGCTAAGGAAGATGGTCTTGCCCCATTCACCTCGACATCTCCCCCAACTCACGGGCTACGAATTCCTGTCTGAAGGAAGTCCGTCTTCACCTTACCCCTGCACAACGAGGTTTCAGAACCATGGTGCCATAGGCGGAATTCTAGAAATGCTGCCCGCTTTCCAAGGTTTCCTGCTGGCTGTTCACTCGAACCCTGGTGTGGGCGCCGCTGGGGCAGGATTTGCAGATGTGAGGTTGAGTGCGTTCACCCCGAATGCCAAGAGAATCCAGGTGAGCCCGATCCAATCAGTGGAGCCTGGACCGAAAGAGTGAGAAGGACCTGACGTTCCCTCACGGCTTCTGAAGGTGGAAAGGACCACATGGGAAGGAAGGTGAGTGGCCCAGAGAAGCAGAGAGCAGCCCTGGCCGACAACCGGCCCCAAAACAACCTGAAGGAACCTGCAGGCAGATTCTGCCCAGAAGCCCCCAGGGAGGAGCCCAGCTGGCCAACACCTTGAGTTTGGCCTTGCGAGATGCTACGCAGAGAACCAGGTGAGCCAGCCGACTTCGGACGCACAGAACAGTGAGACAATGAATGGGTGTTGTATGAAGCCGCTCAATTTGTGGTAATTCATTACACAACCATAAAAAGCAAAATGGTGCTGGACTCGTTGTGGCGCTCTCTTCCCGGCCCCATTATGTTTATAAGGTGTTTTACATGTAACGAAACGCTTCCATCCGTGGGGGCAGACCAGCAAGGCTCAGGAACGGCGGGGCAGGCGTCTCTCTTGTTACAGGTGAGGAGACAGACTCCGAGAGCTGGAGGGGCTTGCCCAGGACACTCGGCCGGTGAAAAGGAGGCCGGGTGACTTGGACAGGGCTCTTTCTGTGGCTTGGTTTGAGGGCCTGGTCTTCACTCTCTCTCGCTATCAAATAGGAGAAGTGTGAGCCTTTGGAGACTTCGCCGCTGGGAGCTTGCAAAGGAGGATGAGAAAACCCAGAGGAGGATGCATCGGGCGAAGGGTCCAGCTGCTTCCTCAGAGGGGTCCTTTCTTGCCTCTCTGGTCTGTGACGGGAAGAGCTTGGAGTCAGTGACAGTGTGTGGGGACAGGGTGCCGGGAAGCTTGATCCGAGTGATGAAGGGCAAAGACGCACAGCCCCGTGACGTCAAGAGGCGCAGGGTCTGCAGGCTGACCTTCCAGGTGGGTGGTTTGCTGAGGTGGGGCTGCAGGTGTAGTTCACCGGCTTTCTTTGCCACAGTTAGCATCCCTATCTGTGCGTGTGCACCCGCAACCCTTAAAGGGGCCCCGACCTAGTACCATGGAGCAGAGCATCATCTAGAACCACCTTCCCTGGACACAAGTGGAGACTGAGGTTGGGAACATGGACTTCTTCAAGGTCACAGTTGCCTTGACTTTCCACTGAAGGGTTCCTCCAAACAACACACATGTGTGCACGTGCGTGCACACACACACACATGCACACACACACACACACTATACCTAGCTGTGTTATCATGGCCGTTCTCCTCGTTGGTTCGGGATCCCTTCCTGATGAACGAGAGTTGCTTACTGAGCAAGTGCGGGGTGCGTGCCATTGCTCTGTGCTCCTCATGAGTCAGGACGGCATATTTACTGCTGTCCGATGACCATGGCGTCCAGCACTGACAGAATGCAGGCCCCGGGCTGGACACTGTCTTGGAAGTGCCAGGAGTTAACTCTCGGACTCCCAACAGCAAGCCCGTGGGGTGGTGGGAAGTCACCAGGGTACTAACACATGCTTTTGGCAGAGACGGATCCAGGTTTTGTGTGAACCGTGGTGAGGGGGGACACCTCTTAATGGGAAGAAATACGAAGTTAGGAACATGCAGTTAGGTCAGCGCCCTGGATAGAAGGCACCCAAGGAAGAGAGGGGCTTGGAGGGCTTACAGTAAACCTGCCTCGGTTTCCCTCTTTCTCCTTGCCTGTTCCTGGCCTCTGGGAAGCTAACCTCACATGGCCAGGCCGTGTGACTTGCCGTGGCCAATGGGATGTGAATAAACTTCGAGGTGTCCCCTCTGAGAGGAAGTTTCGAGGTTCGGCACGTGCCTCCCATTCTCCTCCCCGCCCTGGCGTCCACAGTCCCTGGAGCCTCCCTTCCCCCCGAGACTCTGAGGCACTACGGCGGTCAGAGCACCTCCTCCTCACCCCACTCTGTGTCCCCCTCCCCATAAACACAGAGTCTGAGTGTGAAATGAGCTTTTGTTCTATTCATTCACTAAGATCTTGCAGATTTTTTTTAACCCAACTGACATAGGTGGGGGCTACTATTGCCCCATTTTCCAGATGGAAAATCGAGGCACAGGGAGCTTTAGGAACTTACTCACGATCTCATGGCTCTTCCGGGGTAGGCCCGGGCCACGAGGCTGTTTGTCCCAGTTCCCCAGGGACCTTTAGTAAACTAGACACTTGTCCCACCCCCAGGCAGCCACTCAGCTCCAGCGGACGGCCGTCACCCGGAACGCGCGGGTGTGAGCAGGATGTGGCTGAGCGCCACTGCGCCGAGAGCAGGGGCTGTCGCGGGGCAGGGCTTCCTGGAGGCTGGAGCTCTGCCTGGGCCCCTGCGTGAGGCCATGCCGCCTCCATTCGCCTGGTCTCCCCTCGGGCCGCGAGTCCGTGGGGCTGAGCTGGTCCTTGGAGGGCCAGAGCCGTGGCGAAGGCGGTGACTCTGAACGCTGAGGTTTTGACAAAGGAAGTCACGGAGGAGACTGGTTCGTGTCGAGAACATCGGACCCCTGCGCCGCCTTAGACTCCCCAAAGCGTGGAGAGGAGTGTGAATGCCCGAGGGGGGCGGGGCGCCTGTGGAAGTAGCCGCCTGTGGGCGAGGCGTTCGGGAAATCGGGGTGCCCGAGGAAATGGGGGCCCTTTGCTGCGGGGCTTCTCGGGGCCTTTCTCGGGCCACAACCACTGGGCAGCTCCTGGTTGTGGAATCTTTTTTTTTTCCCTTCCTTTTTCTAGAATCTCTTGGGAAAGAATGTACTAGAGAAAATTCTGGGAGATCGGCTGTCTAATTGGCGGCTTCGCTCTTCACCTCTCAATACCCTCGTTTGCTTCTTGACAGGTTTCTTTTACGATTGTAGTTTTCTCCTACCAGGAAGCGTTTCATTTCTCCTTAGGCATTGGTTAAAGAAAAGTTAGGTGGTCCAGTGGAGACCTGGGGACGTCACTGTCTGTCCCTGTGACCCAGTGTCCTCGGGCTCTTTAGGGTGGGTGCTGGCTCTCCCTCCGTTCTCCACTCGGAGATGGGATTCCCAGCCCTGGGTGGGGGCGGGGGTCACTTTAAGGCCCAGGGACAAAGGCCCTTGGGAGGTGCCAGCCTGCTAAAGGGAACCCTGCCTCTGCCCGGGGACAGGAGCTAGGGGAGGAGGGAGAGGGAGGGGAGGAGGAGGGAAGCCCCTGAGTGGCTGACCAAAAGGGGCCCCTTTTACGGCCTTCCTGTTTATGGCTGAGAAGTAAACAGCCGGGGAGCCAGGTCGTCTCCAGCGGCAGCTGTGGACCAAGCTGGCCTGAGACCCCGTCTCTCTGGGTGGCAGTGGGCGGGGAATCTGCCGGTCACGCTAGTCTCGGGGGGCATCTCTTTGTAAACAGAATCTCGGGGTGCTTTTCCTTTGCCCCACGCCATCTGCTTCTCCCACACCCCTGTTCCTGCTCCTTTTGGGGGGGGTACGGGGGAATCGGCATGTGTGGGCTTGGGGTTCAGGTCCTGACTGGGCCACGTAACCGCTGTGTGGCTTCCGGAGAGCGCTGTGCCTCTCTGGGCCTCATGGGCGGCGATGGACAGGAGGGCCTTGAGAGGAAGCGGAGCCAGGGCCCGTGAACGGCGCTCCCAAGTTGCCCGGCATGTGGTAAGTGTCGGTCCGTGTTTACCGGTATGATGATTATTTCCACGGTGCGCCTGCGGACGCCCCCGGGCCCCGCCCGCCTCAGCGGAGGGCTGTCGTGGGGTGGGGGTGGGGGCGGGGGCACACCCACCTCCGAGAGAGTCCCTGGCCTTGGTCCAGCAGCAGCTCGCTCTCTCTCTCTCTCTCTCTCTCTCCCCCCCCCGGTCTGGGGCCCAGAGCACTTTGCGGGCTGTGATGGACGAGGAGGTGCCCAGACTAAGATGAAGAGTGCGGGCCGGGGGCAGCAAACA
This sequence comes from Glossophaga mutica, assembly GCA_039655065.1. Lineage (NCBI taxonomy): Eukaryota > Metazoa > Chordata > Mammalia > Chiroptera > Phyllostomidae > Glossophaga > Glossophaga mutica. Next base: position 4,081,162 of record CM077315.1, read on the forward strand.
CCAGGAGATCAATAAACTATAATTATCAAGAATGGTGTCTGCGGGAAGTCGGGAGTCCTGCGGACAGAGAGAGACGGAGGCGGGGGTGAGAGGTGCCCGAGTGAAGAGACGGCAAGGGCAAGACTGATGGATGCAGACCCAGCGCGCGCCCCAGGAAGCAAGAACTGGAAGTGTGACCTCGCGGGCACGCCCGCCCGCCTCTGTGGGCGTCAGGGCAGGAGCCGGGCTGGGGGATGCTCACCTGTTTCAGCCAGGGCTGGTGCCCGGGGCTCTATCCGCACAAGGCAGCTTTGAAATTCCCGAGCCTTTGCCCACATCAGCCCTTGAATTCCTCACTAACAAGACTGTACGAGCCCAGATATAATATCCGTAAAGACCACTGTGTTAACTCGGGGAGGCGAAGGTGACATATTCTCACACCCGTGTGCACCGCGCACTCTGTCCGGGTAGCGAGGCCGAGACCGGAGAATGAGGCGGGCTGCCCGGCATCAGGTTAGAGCTCCTCCTTCCATGTCGCCCCAGGACGTCGGCGCCCCTGGGTGCAGGGCGCCCTCCTGGGCCCTCCACCACGCGCGGGCTCTCGATTCTGGAGTCTGTGCCCCTCGCTGTCTCCAGGACGCGAAGGGCCTACTGGCTCCTCGTGGGCTCCAGGACGCAGCCGCTTCCCGAACAGCTTTTGAGAGGCCTCTTGGAAAGTCGCTGTTTCCCTGATACCCAAGACTTGAAATTTTGAGGTCTCCCTGCAGAAAGGGTGGCTGAGCCCGTGGGCATTTTCTTGGCCCTCTAACCATCCCCCACCCCCATTCAGTCTGGCAACCTTTACCAGCAGACAACCGGCATTGGCGGGGGAGGCGGGGCTCGGTTGACGTGTCTCCTAAGTACCTGAGAGGGACCCTCGCAGGAGGAATGTCTGTGTGTCACTCAGCCAATGGGTTGAGCCCCCTCTCCCCCGTCTTTTAAAGGTACTATTTGCAAAAACAGAAGCACACGCCCACTTGTTCGACGCTGGGCTTTGCCGTGCGCCCGGCGTGGGCTGTGGCTTTATAAACATTAGCTGTGGCAGCCGCCCTGCTGTCAGGGGTACCAGTCGGAACTATTTGTTCCTTCGTTTCCGGGTAGGAGTGCTGGACGGAGGCATTGCCTCCCTGTCACCGAGCTCGCAGATGGCCAAGGGCGGGGGGGCCATCAGAACTGCATGGGACCCTGGCTGGTGTGGCTCAGTGGACTGAGTGCCAGCCTATGAACCCAAAGGTCACAGGTTCGATTCCCAGTCAAGGCACATGCCTGGGTTGCAGGCCGGTTCCCTCGGTTGGGGGCATGTGAGAGACAACCAATCAATGTATCTCTCACACACTGATGTCTCTCTCCCTCTCTCTCTCCTTCCCTTCCCCTCTCTTCCAAGAAGTAAATAAATAAAATCTTTATAAACAATTTTTTAAAAAGAATTGCGTGGGAAGCACGGGGTCACCACCCCCTCGGCCAGTGAGGAGACTGAGGCCCTGGCAGGCTAACTCCCAAGACCTCGTGGCTCACTAGAGCTGTGACCCACGGAGGCTCGGTCTGGCCCTCCAGTCCTCCAGGCAGCAGCCCACGAGGAGAAGATGAAGGATGCACGGTAAACCCCATCCTGCTGCTTTGCGGGGAGGCGGTCTCCAGGATCTGTCTCACACCCCTCCACCCCTGTCTCCAGCGCTTGCCCACCACCCAGAAGTGTGTGCACGCCCCTGTCCCCTGCTCTGGGTGACCCCTTTTACAAGCCGGTCAGCCCCCGACACTCGGCCGGGGAATCGCACGTCCGCCCAGGTTCCCCGGAAGGCCAAGGGCAGGCGCACGGGGCCTGGCTGGTGGGGACCCACAGGACTGTCTCCGCCTGTGTGTGCTCCCTGAGTTCTGGCTTTTCTTTCTGAGCGGCACCGTTCAGAAGGGTCGCTGCCAAATGGAAGCAGGAGCAGGAACACTGTGTGCGCCCACACGGCTGGGTGGAAAGGGGCCCTCAGGGACAAGACTATTCCTCCAGTCGGGGGGTTCGTTCTGCACACAGGTGGGCAGGGGCCCCCCACCCCTGTGTGTGTGGGAGCTCGAAGGGGAGGGAGGAAGGAGGGACCACTCGCCGCAAGGGGGTGGCGCCTGTCTAATCACAGCACAGTCAGGCCTTTCGGGAGAAGAGGGTTTCTACTTGGCTCTCTCCTCTTTCTCTCTTCCTTTCTTTCGTCCTTGCAAGTTGCCACTGGGACCTCGGGCAGAGTGCTCCGGGGTACGTCTCCATCCTCATTCCTGTGTGTGTGTGTGTGTGTGTGTGTGTGCACGCGCGCGTGTCTGGGCCCTGCTTTAAACTGTCTAAAACCGTGGAAGAGTTTAATCTGGATACAATGAAGCTAGATACAAGCAACATCAATTACCTTTACTCTATGCTCTCAGAACTTGCGGGATTCTTTCCCTTCTTTCTAAATGGCAACGCACAGTCTTCATTTAGAAACTTATTTTTCTACTTCGATCAGATATCACTAGAGAAAGGGTGGTTAAAAAGAAGTGCTGTGTGTGAGTGTTTTCACTTTAATTAAAAGGAAAAGCCAGTCTCGGTCCCATAGTCGGTTGAGAAACAGGGGGTAAGTGCAGGCTTCTGAGTGGGGTCTCTCCCGTTTCGTCCACTCGAGTCCAAGGCATTCAGAAACACCCACGTGAGACGTTACCGAAGGCGTCCACGTGGGTAGGATTCAGCGTGGTTTTATTTTTTTAAATCGAAGGCAACTTTAGTTTCGTGAAGTGGAATGAATTTGTCTGGCAACCTCCGCCTGTCGGTTGCTGTTTTGTGTGGGGAGACATGGCTGCTGTCTGTGGAAGGTGAGGAATTGTTCCCACCGCAGGTTTTCTGGGCCAGAAGAATAAAAAGGCGGGGGAAAAACGATGCTCATGATCGATGATTGTCTCTGTGTTTTTTCCAATGGAGATTGTCCTCTTTCTTCCCAGGCAGCTTCTCACCACGTCTGTGGACCTCACCCCCGCCCCCCCCATCCCTGATGAGCAAGGCGGCTGGCTTGGACTCCCACAGGTGAAGGGGGTGCAGGAGGGAGGGCAGGAAGGAAGGCTGGGGGAGCAGAGCCGTGTCCATAAGCAGAATTGAGGGCTGAACTTCAGCCAGGGGCCAGAGGCCACCACGCCAAGGGGAGAAGGGCCCGGAGGTGCCAGCTGCTGCTTCTTTTTGATAAGGAGTTCAACATTCCGACCGCAGTGAAACCCCCCTTTGGGGCACTTGAGGAGATGATTATGCAAGTTGCGATGACCGGTGCTGTGAGTTTTTAAAAGCTTTATTTTCTTTTTTGAAAGGTATCAGTTTGTTGGAAGCCTTTCCTTGAGGAACAGTACTGCAGCTGAAGTTGTTGCCAACTGTGGCTTCCTGATGGGACTGCTTATCTTTTCCCCTACCTTCTGTTCTCTTTTTCACAATTAAGCGCTTGTAGCAGAAGGACTTGGTTTTCTGACTTGTCCTCCTTTCTCCCAAGTGCTCCATGCAAGGGCTCAGATCTATAAATGGATGCATACACGAGACATATGCAGACTGGCTGGATAACCCCAGTTTTCTCTGTGGCTGCCCCCCCAACCCCCCATGGTGCTCTGTATCCCCCCACCCCGCCCTGGAAGCTTACATCCTGGTGGCCCTGACAGGTGCTGAAGGTTTCCAGCCCTGCCCAAGTTCCAAAACGTCCCCCTCCCCCCGCCCCCTGGGTGTCTGACCGTGTCTCTGTTGGCATGGACCAAACGCCCCCTGGGCGGGCTGATTTATGGTTGCATTGGGGAAAACTCCATGGAGGGTATAAAATACAGTGTCCCATGCCTGAGCCCCATCTCACGTGTTATCGGTGATTGCCAGTGCGTTTTATAACCCCGGTGCCAAATCGAAATCAAGGTGATTTGCGCATCCATCTCCCAGATACGATCAGGGCATGCTCTGTTGCGTTTGACCTTCATGGTGCCTTTGGCTGGTCCGGCTTGTCTAAGTCCCTGGGACAATTACTCAGGAAAAGTTGACAAATGCCGTGATAGTGGCCAGTGTGGGGTTCCCTACAGGCTGAACCAAGATGGATAGATAGACAGACGGACGGATGGATGGACGGACAGACAGAAGGCAGCATGCCGTCTGAGGAACCCAGGCTGCTGGCCAGGTGGGGAGTCCCTGAAGCTGGTGTCCCTTGCCCTTTGTCGGCACCCCAGAACTCTCGAAAATCCGGAAAGGAAAACGCTGAACGTTATAAAAAGCTGGCGGATGGCTGGGCGTCAGACAGGTCAGGGAAGTCGCTGAGTTTCGAAAATGGTGGGAGGAGCCGAGACGGGGGTGACTGACGTCAGTGGCATTTGTCCTCCCGCCGCCCAACCTGGGTTCCCCGTGTTGCTGTTCATAGAGGAGGGTCCGGGGCTTCCAGAAAATGCCGTCTCCTCCAGGAAAAGTTCAGATCTTACCCCAAAATGTCCATGGATATGCTCCCAAGGGCCTAGCAGGCAGGGTTCAAGATATTTTGAACGGATCCTTGGAAATTATAGATTTTTAGAAGCTGAAAGGCTCTGGAGGGATGGTCAGAGGGTATATTTAAGGTAAATATTTTTAAGTCAGGGTTTTATGCCTATAATCTGAACTCCTCAACTTATATTTAGCCCAAACTTCTTTTGAAAGTAATTCCGTCCCTTTTGATTCTGCGCCCTTTCATAGTCCCGGGGAGGAAGCTCGGCTGGCCCCCTGATGGCGAAGGCCGCTGTACAAAGCCTCTAAGACATGCTAATGTGCAGGGACTGATTATTAAGATAAATGCCTTGTGTTGGAAACTGGGGTTAATTATAATATATATAATTAGTTGCTGGTCAGCCTAGAAGTTATAATTTATTGTTCCCTAATTTGCATTTATTATCAAAGATATTTAATTGGAAGGAATTACCAAAAAAAATAACCTGATTTGAGTGGTTATGGAGATGGTGGCAGGGTGGGCATTCAGCAAACTTCAAAACTCCTTAAAAAAAAAACAACTTTTCTAAACCCATTATATACAATTTCAGGAAATAGCACAGCGGCATCAGGAGGACTCGGGCCGGATGGTTAGAACACAGGAAAGCCATTTTTGCGAGAAGGATCGGTGCCCTTCTGGCTTCCAGACCCTGGGTTTCGGAGCGCCAGGTGAGCCCTCGGGCCCGGGGCGGGGGAGGGGGGGGCGGCCCAGGCCAAGGACTGGGAGGGAGCGCGTGTGACGGACGAGGCTGTCCCTTGTGCCGCGGGGAGAGAAGACGGTGAGGTACAGGTGTGCTCCCTTTCCCCTGGACAGTGAAGACGAGCCCCGCCTCGCGGGACAGAGAGAGTGTCATGTCCGAGCAGGTTCCGGGGGTGCCTTTTCGACGGTGTATTTGCAGAAAGCTCCACTCACTTTTCAAACACATCGCTTCTCTGTGTTCATTTATTTCTTTATTTGTTTTTTATACCTGCCTGGTTACAATGCTGGGCTCCTCCAACTGCACATCAGTGAGCGATTTTGGGGCACCCCCTTGCCTCTGAACTAAGTGTTAGCCCTCAGTGCTCCCGCCTGCTGGGAGCCCTCTCTTTAGTAAACGTGCTGCAGTTTGACTGCCCTGAGTCAGCGTGAAACGTGTCCGCAGGAGACGTGGCATCCCTGGGCGGTCAGATTTTTCCAGGTCTCGGGGAAGGGGCCGTCCGCCCACCCCAGGCTCCTGTCCCCAAGGATGCGCCTGTCTGGTTTCCACTCCTCTCATGCAGCCTCTTGGACATGATATTCGAGCTTGCTGAACGCTGAGATCGGGGTGCTGCTCCCTCCGCTCCCACTTCATCAGCGGTCAGAAAGGGGGTACTTGGTCTGGTGGCTCTCAGAAGTGGGATGAGGCACAGTCAGCTCGGGTGTGACTGGAGTTCTTCCTGTGGACAGAGACTCTGCTTTCTTACGGAAGGAGAGGTTGAATTGAGGGTGGGGAAAGGCTTCTTCAGGACAAGACCCCAGACCACCCTCGTGGGTTCCCGAGGGAGCTTCCTAGTGGCGTGGCGCCCCATGGGACACCTCCAGTGATTTCTGCAAAGGGCCACTGAGTCCCCGCGCTGCTCAGGAAGCCCCAGTGCGTAGTGTACCAAGCGGGACGTGCATGCAACCGGGGGTCTCTTACCTGCAGGGAACTTCGAAACAAACACCAGCTGCAAGCGGTCTCCTTTCTGTGTCACCACAGGCCAGCAGATCTAACGTGCATTGTCAAGTACTGGTGAGCTGCCGCCGAGGGGCTGCCAGTGACATGCTCGTCGACTCGGTGTGGCGGTCCAGATCCTGATTTCCAGGCCAGGGGGCCACTCCCCAGCCACTGAGAGCGTTGCCCGGCGATGGCTCAGAGCAGCTACCTTCCCTAGAGAGGGACCCCATCCTTGGCCCCATCAGGAGACAGCCCTGAGGGACAGTCCAGCACTCGGAGTCTGCGCCTCCGGGAGGCCAGGCTCAGCCCTCGCTCCAGACCACGTCCCGGCTCAGCCCCTTTCCTGTCTCTCTGCTCCCTCCCCCCTCCCTCCAGCGTCCCCTCCGCAGATCCTGTGCTTTCAGGTTCGCGTCTCAGGCAGTGCTTCCACGGAACCCACCCGAGGCCGCGTGGCTCCCAGGCCGGCACGCTCTGCACAGGGGTGTAACGCGGCCGCTCGTGTCCCTAGGTCCACCTCCGACCCAGGTGTCTAACTTCTTCCTCTTCGCCCACAGCTGCCAAATGGGCGCCGGGTACCACTTCGGACCTCCCTGGTGCGTTCCGAGTCATCTGTGGAGTCCCAGAACTCCACGGGCCCCTGAGGATGTTGGCGTTCTCTTCTCAAGGGCTCTGTTTGAAGGCCACGGCCAGCCTCCGGGAGGCAGGCTTGTGCGTTTGGTGGCCAGAGAGACCTGGGTTGAGTCCAGGCTGCCATGTACTTCCTGGGCAGTATCAGGCCCGGGAGGAAGCCGGGTGCCACCGTCACCCTGCTGGTGAGACACAGAGTCAGCGTGGAACCCAGGAGCTCCAGTCCAGAGGCCCTGCGTTTTGTCATTGTCTGGATGCAGTGGGGGTGAGGCGGGCCAACAGCGCTGGGGGGGGCAGTCCCCGGCTGCGCACAGAATGGTAGTGACGGAGATGATTATCCTGTTGATCAGGTGATGAAGATGATAATGACAATAATGACCGCCACAAAGTCAAAGGAACACATCTAGATAAGAGAGGGCAGTAGACCAACTGAATTTCCAGAGATTCTTCCTCAAAGGTACCTCTTGATGAGAAAAAAGAAAGAGTGAAAGAAAAAAAAAACCACAGCCCCAAACCTCAGGTTCCTGGAAGGAGCGTGTGTTGGAGTCAGAAGACCTCATTTATCTGCCCTGTGGTGCGCACCTCTGGACGACGGGCCTCAATGTCCAAGTTCCAGGGAAAGGGATCCCGGGTGCAAATGCTTAGCCCCGTACCTGGCGTGGTGGGGGCCCAGCAGGTGTCTGATGGTCAGAAGGTGGCCACGTCTTAGGAGGGGACTGCAGAGTGCGTCAAGGCAACTTGCAAGAGCTCCCGGGACACGGCCGTGGCCATGCCAGCTCTTGTGACGAGGACTTGCTGCTTCCTTGAGTTTGCCGTAGCAATTTCTCTGCGTCCCAGGGTTCTCTGCTATTTCAGGCCCTGTCTTCACTCGTTTGGCCTCCTTCTCCTGCGAGTGAGCTCCCCACGCGATGGCTGGGAGGGCTGAGGTGTTACTCTGCGCCATTCACCGCTGTGCTAGACAGTCCCTCGCACATACTAGACACTCGATAACTATCGTTAAGAGATTGAACCTTATCAGGAGCCAGGCCTGAATGTGACAGCAATTAGCACTCATTAGTTGCCACGAGGCCACAAAGTGTGTCCTTTCTCTGCTCTGTGGCTTTGGGAAAACCACCTCCCCGCTATGGGCTTGGTCCACGTAGCACGTCAATCAAACCAGACCTGCTTCACAGGCCTGGGGCCGTGCGGTGGACTCTTATGGATCTTTGGAACTTAAGAGCTGCAAGATCGATCTGAAAAGAGCAACTTACAGACATTTACTGGTCCTAGAAGTTATAGTAGAAAATATTTCTAGAAAGCGTGCTGCAAATATTTTTTTTTCCTCAGAAATTTAAACATACTCTTCCAAAGAAACGCTTGGATTAAGAAGTCAAAACTGAAATAATGAACTACTTGTAAATAATGGCACCGTGGACCAGAACCCACAAGGCGTGTCCAAATCAGGGCCCAGAGAACAATTTATAGCTGTGATGGATTTATGAAAACGGAAGACTAAAAATATATGTTCTCTACATTCAACTTAAGGAGCTCGAAAACAAACACCACCACCGTTACCCACATTCACACGCGCGCGCGCACACACAGGAAGAAAAAACATCTTTCACTGAGTTTTTCATGGAAAAGTCTTATGACAGTGAGATGTATCTGTACCGGGAGATTTTTTTCTAAAAGCAATCACCAATTCACACATTTTCCACGAATCAATAACATGTAATTCTATATTGCCCTTGGCAGAGGAGGGAGCTTTCCAAAGGATAAGAGTCATTCTATCATAACCAGTCATGCTTTATTTTATCTAGACCATTTTGGGGGAAATGCCAGTTGGAGAAGATGGAGGGGATTGTGGCGAGAGTGGAGAGCTCGCCCTTGACCACGTGAAGAAGCGTTTGCCCGGTGATGCAATTTGTACAATAGGGTATCGGCCTGTGTGAGGACACGGAGATGTGAATGTCCGTGCGGGGACCGAGGACTGTCGCCAGCCGCCGGGATTTCCAGGGGCAGAGGGAGTGGGAGTAACAGTGCGCTGACTTCCTCATCTCCTTCTATTAGATATTTATTCCGATGACTCTGAGGAGCCCAGGGGCTCTGCTCTCTAATGACATCATCCAAGCAGCGTGCTGGTGATGGGGGGACCAGTGGAAAATCCCACCTGGGTTACGACAAAGCAGCACTCAAACGCCACTTCTTCCAGTGGGACCCGGCTCTGGTCCTGTTCACAGCAGCCACTCGGAGAAGGGGCTCACCCCCCCCCCCACCCCGCAATGTGTTCTCCACGCCCTGGACGGTGCCTGCACCTCCCCGCCTGGCCAGAGGGAGGAATCAGGAGACGGGACGCTTTCCAGGACGAAGTCTTCACCCCGTTCAGGGGGCAGCTCGGCCACGCCAGCCACTGACCAGCGCAGAGGCCCCTGCGTTGTCTATGAGTCTGCCTCCGAATCAGCCACACCACCACCGGGCGCCTGCATCCTTAAACCGAGGTGTCCAACAGGTCTCCACCCAGGTGTCCAACTCCTGGAGCTCTGCTGTTTGTGTCTTTGACCTGTAACGTGTGTAAAATGTCTTTGTGCAGGCTGCTGAAACAAAATAGCACAGACCAGGTGGTTCACAGACAGTGGATGCTTATTTCTCACAGTTCTCGAGGCTGGAGGCCTCCCCTGGTTACTGGTTGTCTTATTGTATCCTCAGGTGGTGGAAGTGTAGACCCGGGGTGGGGGTGTGGCTGAAGGGAAGGGATTTCTCTGGGATCTTTTTCCTAAGGGCACTAATCCCATTCCTGAGGGTTCCACCCTCAGGGTATATCACGTCCCAAAGGCCATACCCACCTCCTGTTATTATCACCTTGGGGGAGTTGGGATTTGAACTTGTGAATTTTGGGAAGACACATAGTACTACCTTTGTGGTAAGTTTTCCTTCAAGAAATTGTGGGAAGCGTTTAGATTCATGCCTGGTTTAGGCCAAAACTCAAATTAAATGATAGCTCTATGTGACGTACCCCTTTTGTGCCAGTTTTCTTATTTGCAAAACAAGATGAGCGGTGCCCATCACATCCTACTTGGGAAGGCAGTTTGAGCATATGAGGTTGAGTTGTGTGACATAGTCGGTATTTGATTACTTTCGACCTCTACAGACCGCAATTCCATGTGGGCTGATCTCATAAAATGTGGTATGTCAATTCATATCTGTGGAGACTTAGAACTAATTGTAAGTAGGAATTGCTACTGTATTCCCTCTCCATTCCCCGTTCCGCAGGGAAGGCACGCCTCCGAGAAGTGACAAGCCTGGAATTATGTATTTCCCCCCTCTCTTTGTTTCATTTTATATTCTTCCCCTTCTCGCCCCTCAACGTGCCCATAATCGTATTTCCCAAGGCTGGGTCGGGGCAGGCTCTGTTCATCAGAAATAGCCCACCGAAGAGAGCGGATGTGCTATTCTCTGTGTTAAGTTGTTAATTGATTTGATAATTGCCTAGGAGACACACAGACACACACAGACGCAAAGCCAACGGCAGGCCACATACTTCTGTTGACAGTAAGATGAAGATGTTTCAGTTATTGGAACTCGGATGTCACCTAGAAGAAGAAGAAGAAGGACCGGGAAAAAGGGGGGAGTGCAGCCAGCACAGTGGGGGGAGGTGGGCCCATCCCTCTTGGTTATCAAGCGGAATGACTCCCCAAATATGACAATAAATCACCGCAGGAATCAATCAGACGGGAGGCCACTGCGCCACGCTGATAATGCATCAATCAATATTTAATGTTTACACTTTAATTAATCCACACTCGGGGAGCGTCTTTCAGTGACAAAAACAAAGAGATGGGAAATAAAACACCTTTTATATCAAGGAGCAGAGAGTGCGCTGCCTGCCTGGGCGGCTTTGATTGGACCCGCCATCGATCACCTCGGGCCTCCACAACATCCCAGTCACAGCTGGATGGAAAGCTAAGTGGGGGAGGGGCCCAGAGGTGTCCCAGCTCCGTGGCTCGGGGAGAGGGTGACTTCCTCGGAACTGCCTCGGAGTATGGATTCGGCAGGAGGCAGAACAAAGCCAGGCTGCGCGTTGGATTCTGAACGCTGGCGACACCCTCTCCCCAGATAAGATTTCTGTGGGCAGAGTGTGATCTGTAACTCCGGGGGCGGGGGCGGGGTGAGCAGGAAAGACTTTGGTCCTTCTGGTGCGAAGAGACCCAGTGTGGTCTCGGCCACACAGATGCCGGTGTGATGCCCAGGACTGGCTCGTCACACTCGTAGCCCATCAGCCTGTCTTCCACACTCTGCCCTGCCCCCCCACACCAAGCGAGTAAAAACACCCACACCCCACGTTCATTGTAATGCATATAAATAGCTGCATGGGGATCTGTGGGAGCTCTGGTCAACTGGTCGACCTCCTGCTGTTTTTCGGAGACTTTTGCTCAAACATGTATCTGGCCTGGTAGATTTCTGCTGCTGTTTTTAAGCCAATGCCTTTTGTTTGGGGTCTCGCACCTTTCGCAGGCCTTTGGAAAGCTGTCGGCTGCAAACGCAGGTACAGAGAGGGTTTCCATCAGAGAAAATGGCTCTGCAGACCATGCTGGATTTTGAGCCTCAGACACTGCTAAGCCTTTCTCTTTTGGAGCATAGCCGAGAGGTAAGGATAGGAGGTAAACATGCCGGCAGTCTTGGTTCGGGTTCCCCCAGGAGGAGGTCCGAAGATAGGAACTTGAGAGGAAGTGGTTTACGAGTGAGACAGGGAAGGAAAACCAGACCCCCAAAGGGGAAGTTGCCACTGTGGGGACAGGGGACCCGGCGCAGACACTCAGCTCAGGGTCAGGTCTTCTGCAGGGCGCGGAAGCCGGATTTGTCCGCCAGCTCTCCGCTCTGGGTTGAGGGCTGCTTGCGCGGGGTTCGAGGCCCATCACGCCCCACGCCCAAGGCCTGGGGGAAAGCCCCAAGCAGGGACTCGGGTCTTCTCCGAGGCAGCCTTCAGCTCGCAGAGTGGAACGGTGACAGGACGGGGACCCACCCCCGCTGTGACTGCTCCATCAGGACAGACCAGAACTAACTGGCGTTGACTCCGGCTGCAAAGGTGAACAAGTGAAAAATAACACAGTCTTTCAAACCAAAACCTATCAGTTAACTCTTTGCCCTCTTCTGCGTGAGCCCCACCCCGTCCGAAGCTCCTCCAGGGCTGGGAGACAGTGCACCGTGGACTGGGCCTCCGAGGAAGTAGCCCAGGGGCCGTGTGTGGAAGCTACCAAGTCATTGCCCCGGAGCCAGGTGGTCGCCCTGCGAGAGGCGCGGAGACACCGAGGCTGACGGAGGGGCCGGGGGATGCACGAGTCCCACGTCACGCTGCTTCTGGGGGCACCCTGTCCTCCTTAGCTTTCTCTCTCCTTCTCTGTCGCTACCACGCTGGATCAGCAGGCTTTGCACAAAGCCACTTCTGGTGTGACACGATTCTCTGTATCTACGTACCAACACTACGCCCTGACACCAGGACCCGGGGAGAATGCCAGGCTAATGGTTCCTTGTGTCCGTTACACCCTCCAGTTGTCAAATGCTGACTGCATTGATTTATTTTTTCCTCTTTCACAGTAAAATTGCATCCTTCCCCCCACTCTAAGTTCCCTCGTGATTTCCTAAATTTATTATTTCAGTGCATCTGTCATTGACTTCAACACATTCCCAGTCGCTGAAACAGGGTTTAATGTCCCAACACTCTGGTTACAGGAGGCAGGTTCTATTGGCATCACTCTGAGTTGCGCCCACTCTACTGAGAGGTTCTTTGGTTGCGGATAATGGGGACTGGGCTTCGTTAACTTAAGCGACGAAAAAGGGATTGTGGGGGGCCACTGGCCAGACCCAGGGTGCCTCTGGTGATCTCAGTCACAACCCGTCATTCTCAAGAGCAGCCTGCACCTGGCCCAACTCCAAACACCTGCCCCTGGCCACCTCTCCTCGGCAATCAGACGCCTAGGGAAGAGCCTTTGCAATTGAAGATTGTCCTCTGGTTACGTGTCCAAGACTGAGGAGGTGTCTAAAGCTGCCCCTTCCTCAAAGAAAAGGTGAATACTCTACCCAGCGGATGGAAAGGAGCACTAATCTTTTCGGAGCAAGGGAAGTCTTGTTTTCCTACCATTTGAATATCGGAGAAGGCTTTAATTGAGCATGCATGCCCTCCCTCCCCTTGTTCTGTTTTTAAGTTTTTGTTCATTTATTTCTGTCTCGGTTTTAACTATTTTTTCTTCTGTTTACTTTGGGTTTTGTTTGTTCTTCGTTTTCTTATTCCGTTAGGTGTACGGTTAGATTGTTTATTTGGGACTTGTTTTTTGAAGTAGCCGTGCATTGCTATGAACTTGACTCTTAGAACGGTTTTTGCTGCATCCTGTACATTTCGGAAATTTGTGTCTTCGTGTTCATTTGTTTCAGGACAGTTTCTGGTTTCTTGTTTGGGGTCCTCTTTCGTCCGTTGGTTGTCGAGCAGCATGTTGTTCAGTCTGCACGTACTTGTGGGTTTTTTCCCCCAGTTTTTTCCCTGCAGTTGACCTCTAGTTTCATGCCAGAGTGGCTAGAGGAGATGCTTGATATGACTTCAATCTTCCTGAATTTACTGAGGCTGGTTTTGTGGCCTGATATGTGATTTATCCTAGAGAAGGTTCCATGTATCCTCGAAAACTGTGTATTCTGCAATTTTTGGATGAAATGTTCTAGAAATGTCTATGATTAAGTTGATCTCTACTGTGATACTTGCGGCCATTAATTCATTATCGATTTTCTCTCTGGATGATCCGTCTATTGATGTGAGTGGGGTGTTAACATTTCCTACTATTACTGTGTTACTGAGGATTTCTACTTTATGCCCATTGATAATCGCGTTCTGTATTTGGGTGCTTGCATGTTGGGTGGACAGATAATTACCACGGTCATATCCTCTCCTTGAAGGGACCCTTTTATAATTACGTAACATCCTTCTTTGTCTTTAACACTTCCTGTTTGTCTGTTTTGCAGTCTATTTTGTCTGATGTAAGCATTGCTGTCTTAGCTTTCTTTTCATTTCTATTTGCGTGGAATATCTTTGTCACCCCTTCACTCTCTGGATGTGTCTTTTCATTTGAAGTATCATGTAAGCAGGGTATAGATGGGTCATGTTTTTAAATCCATTCAGCCACCCCGTGTCTTTTTGCTGGAGCATTTAATGTATTTACATTTACAGTAACTATCGGTAACTGTCGGTAGGTGTGTAGTTATTGCTGTTTTGTTCATTGTCTTTAAGTTGGCCTCTGTTCCTTTCCTTTGCCTTGGTGGTTGGCTGGTTTTCTTTGGTGTTTTCTTCAGGCTCCTTGCCCTCTGTCCTTTGTCTGTCTTATGGAGGTACCCTGAGGTTTATGGGCATCATTCTTTGTTCATGGCATCTATTCTAAGCTGATAGGCATTGAAGTTTTAATATATTCTATATTATAGAATCTATAGGAACTACATTTTTATTCCCCCTCCATGCTGTTATTGATGGGCTATTTTAGATCTCTTGTGGTGTGTATCGCCTAACTATCTACTGTAGTTTGAGTTGAGTTTGATATTTTTTCTTTTAATCTTTCTAGTAACTTTTCAAATGCCTGATTTCTAAATGCTCTTATGCTTTCTAACTCTTTGTCAACGCTCTCCCAAGTTCTTCTCTTTCACTGTCAAGTTCGGTGAGCATCCTTACTTATGACTGGTTCTTCGAATTCTTTATCGAATTCTTACTTATTTCTGTTTCCTTAGGGTTTTCCTGGGGATTTTTCTTGTTCCTTCATTTGAGAGATATTCTTCTGCCTTTTCATTTTGTCTGACTTTCTATGTCTATCGATGTGACTTAGACAAAGTAGCCAACTCTTCCAGTTCGGAAACGTGGCCTCTCACAGAGGTGGCTCCATGTAGACGCGTGTGTGCGGGAGGGTTCGGCAGGAGGGTAGGAGTGAGCAGGTGCCTGGGGCTCTGGGCTGTGGCTGCCGAGCCGGAGCCGCTGTGGGTGGGAGGGGCAGGTGCGTGCGGTAACGCCCTGCGATCGATCCTGCCAGCCCTCTCCGTCCAGGCTGAAATGGGCTCAGGTGCTGTGTCCCAGAGCACACTGCAGGGACCCTGCAGGTGGACCAGTGCACCAGAGCCCCTGGGTGGAGCCCCCCCTCAGGAGAAGGAGGGGATGCAAACACGGGGGCTCACAGACCCCCTGAGCTGGGGAGTTCCCGCAGCTCCCAGCCCTCCCTGCCTGGCAGCCTCTCTCTGGTTCGTTACACGGAAAGCATCCCGTGTAAAAGTGACCTCACCACAGCCCCTCACACCTAGTAGTTTGCAAAGCTGCTTGGAGCTGGGCAGGCAGTTCCGGCCCCAGGGGCACAAGCAGGCATTTCCGTGCCTGCGTGCATCCGCAGCAGCCTGGAGGCCAGGGGAGTCCATGAGGATGCTGTACTCCCGCTTCCTTGTTGGGAGGCCCTAGGCTTTCAGCGATGCTGGCTGCTGCGGGGACCCTGCAGGCAAGTAGGCCAAGCCCTGAATACAGCCCAGCCGCACTCTGGGCAGGTTGGGGAAATCACAAACAAGGGGCACTCACCTGCTCTTTTCACTGGGGACTTCCCACCGCTCCCCTGGGCCCTGTGGCTTTCCCGCGTCGCCCTTAGGTCCCTTTCTCTTGTTTGTTGTCAGGAGCTGGTCACTCAGCTCGGGTATCTCCAGAAGTAATTGCTCCCTCTGTTTCTGGGTGCGTGCTCATGGGAGGGAACGGGTTGAGAGTCTTCCCACGCCACCGCCCTGTTGGACATGCCCTGCGACTCCTCTTCCCGCCAGGCGTTGGGATAAATTGGTGAGCACCACCATTTTAACACAGTTTTTGCACCCCTTCCTCTGAAGAGACAAAGAGAAACATTGGTCAGTGCACGCACGCCTCCACAGCGATCTCCAAAAGCACACGGAAGAAACAGGCGTGCAGAAGAGCAACGTGGCACAGAAGCTCACGCGGTGGAGCGCTGACCGTAGCCAGACCTTATGTATTTGTCCAGTTTTTCAGCCCCTGCATCCCCTGGAACCAAGCCGTTCACTATTTCCTTGTTGGGAATGCGTTTACACTTTCTTTAAATTATCTAAGAGCCCCCGGGGATTACTTCAGCCCCGTGGTTTCAACCAGGGGCGGCTCCCCCTTTCCCGGGCCTGAAGACAGTTACCGAAGCTGCAGCCATTTTTGGTCATCATGCGGGGTGTGTGTGGGGGGTGCCACGGTGGGGAGAGGCTAGAGGGGCATCTAAACATCTTAAAATGAACAGGGCAGTCTGCCACCATAAAGAATGATCTGACCCAGAATGTCCTTGGTGCCAACGTCCAGAAACCATGCTCCAAGCAAAGAAACGACGTCTTCAGTATAATACTGCTGTTGCCTCTCTCTGCCACAGGGGGTCACTGTTGAAGATTAGTCCAGTGCAGCCTGGTTGAGTGTCGGTCTTAGTATGAATCTCTTCTGGTGCCCGTATTGGCTCTTGTAGTTCACATTCACACGTTTGTATGTTCTTTCCTGAAGCTCAACCCCTGAGCCAGGGACACAGGAAATGAGATGCTCGTATTTTAGCCACAGTCAGATTCCATGCAGAAGAAATAGGCCCTGAACTTTGCCTTCTCAACCAGAATTAATCCTACCCATTCACTGTTGGTCAGATTTCAGACTCTCCAGGGCTTTTTTTCTCTCTTCTTTTTTAAAGCTTTCCCTGCTTTATCCCTGCGGCTTCGTTCTGCTCACCAAGGGAGCAGACACCATAGTTCTTCAGTTGCTCATGACTTAGAGCTGGCTGCATGTATGAAAGGGGCTCTGAATGCATTCTGCCACCCATGAGTAAGTGACCTTGGACTTGGTGACTTCAGGTCTCTGTTGGCTGATGAGGATTTTCGAGACTTGAAGCATGTGTGTATATCACGTTCCCATTTTCCATCGCGTCTGTGAGCATGCTCTCTTATTTACTAAATAGTTTCCTCTTAATTGACTCACTAAATTTACTCAATGAGTTTTTTGGAACGGAGTCTTTGCTCACTCTCACAGATGGAAAACCAGTTGGCACAAATGGGAGGCAACAGAAAAAAAATACGTGTAATGCAAACCAAACAGCTGTTATTAAACTCTGGCTCACTGCTCTTACTTGCTAAGGGCTCTGAGTCCTAGGTCTACTTGAGGTTCTTAAAAAGGGAGATGAGCCGGAGTTTAGGGGAAGTAGAGATTCCCTGGGACTCATGGAGAGTTTTCCCTCTACGGCTAGTCAGAGGGGCGGCACGAAGGCTGATGGCGAGTCCTGGGAGGGCGCCTGGCGCCATCAGCGGTTCACATCAGCACGTGCACCCTGGGCTTTGGGACTCCTGGACTTCACGACCCTCAAGGGCTCCTTCCGCTCTAACCACTGGCTTCCCTCTCCTTGTCTACATCGCAAAACTGCCAAGAAGTACCAATGAGAAGATGGGGTGAGAAGGCTTTCCAAACTGGGAAGTGCGGTGCAGCCCGGGGCAGGCGCATGCTCACTTCCTGTGGGTGGGCTGGTCTTGGGCATCAGCGGTCAGGCAGCTTCCTGCCTCCCTACAAACACCTCCCCTTCCCGTCTTCAGTCAGAGATGATCTCCTCGATTTAGGGCTTCTCGTTCTTAGAAAATACGCAGATTTCCAGGTGGCAGTGAGGGGGAAGCCATGTGTCCTTTATAGAAACCCGAGTTTCTCAGTCTTTTCTCGGGATGGAGGTCAAGGCTCACAGATGGCTAAGAAAGGGACGTGTCTGGAGTCAGGCCAAGGTGACCGAGCAAGGAAGTAGGGGTCAGCTGAGCCTGGTTTTGCCAAGGTGCATTCTTGGCTTGCCTTCGGTCTTCAGCCTGGGTGGAGCGTGGTCTGGCCCCCAGTTACGATAATAGAAAGGGGTTTCCACTCAGGAGTTGGAAAGAGGACCTTACTGTTTGGAACTGGTAACAGCTTTCTCTAGAAACTCAGATGCGGAGTTAGTAGCCCTGCACTGTTGTTACCGTTACTGCTATGGCATTTT
This sequence comes from Glossophaga mutica, assembly GCA_039655065.1. Taxonomy (NCBI): domain Eukaryota; kingdom Metazoa; phylum Chordata; class Mammalia; order Chiroptera; family Phyllostomidae; genus Glossophaga; species Glossophaga mutica. The sequence goes on from CM077315.1 coordinate 4,098,969, forward strand.
CCTCGAGGAATATCGGTTTCTAAGTTTATCTTCCCTCTGATTCTTCCCCAGCACTTGGGTAGGGCCCGACCTCTATAACTTGGCTGTGTAAAGAATAACAACGGCACACGCCAGCTTTGAAAAACCCTCCTGATTTGTCCCGGGCCTTGTGCTAAGTGCTATACGTGTGGTGTTTCATTCCATCCACTCAACCACCCCACAGGCTAGAGGCCATGAGCGTCCGTTTTCGACTCAAGAAAATGCAGCCCGAGTGGCTTGGCTGCGATGCCCACGCGAGTTGGCAGCTGAGCCGGCTCCATCCGGCTCTAGCCTGCAGCTCAATCCTTTCCGACATTTTCCCAGAAGCACTTGGGTTAGAATGTGAATCTGAACGTGTTTACGTTTCTCTGGAGCAGGAGTTCCTTCGGCCTGGCTTCCTTTTGCGTGCCCCGTAGCGGAGGCTCTCACACTGTGAAGCTCAGACCCAGGGAAGAGAGAGCGCATGAGCCAGTGAGCACAGGCTCTGGGGTCCCCTCGATCTGTGGAGGCTGGGTGTTTGGGGTGCGTCCTGGGAGTGAGTGGTCGTGGAGTTCTGCTGATGAAGCCAGACATGGGGAGCTGTGTACTACAGCCCACAGGGCATTGCATTAGACAAACAGTGGTGTCTACTAGATGCCATTTCAAGGGCTGCGTTCTTCCGTAATTTGCCAAGGACGAGGCGCGGAGTTTTAGGATGGGAGGAGGTTTATGCTCTGGATCCCAACGAGTACTGTCAGGAAGCCATAATCTTCAATTCCCTCCCTCCCTCCCTCCGTCCCTTCCATTCTTCCTTCTGTTCATCCTTCCATTATCTATCTATCATCTATCTATTACGGTTATGGAGTATTTTTTGGGTACAAAATCTGTCCACCTGCTGGGATGACCTTTTCTATCATGGGGTGGGCGGCCTTGGTGCTTGGTCCTGAGTGGTGAGGAATGACTGAACCTCAGGTGGGAAGCAGTGGTACGTGGGAGGATGTCCCAGCATTTCCTTCTCCTGCCTGGGAGGTGTGGTAAGATGCCCTGCTACACCGAAATGTAGGGGAGCGGAAACGACTGGCGGGGGGGTCGTTAGAAGTGTTAGGTCTATGACCAGCCCCATCCCCTGTACCCCCGCATCTCTGCTGAGACCAGGCCTGACTTGTTCTTTTATTTTTCCCATTCGTTCATCTCACCATGTGACACACTGACATGAATCCAGAGTTTGCTCCTGGATGACTCCTCAAAACCAGTACAATTGTTCCCGGGAGCAGTTGTAGGGGTCCACAAACTCCTTCTTTGCAGAAGTGGGGCCTGGCCCAGAAGGAGGGGAACAGAATAAGGACGGGGCGGGAGCCCCCCACCGTGCAGGGGAGGCAACAGCAGAGCCCCTGCGGTTCCAGATCACTGCTCCTTTCGGTGGGTCTGGGCAATCAGGGCTTGATGGTGCTAATAAACCCTCTGACCTTTTATTTCCCAGGAAGCCAGACATTCAAATTCCCCTCTTTTAATTTGTACACAGGCACGCAGTTGGTCAGCGAGAGCGCTGGGGTGTGAATGCACCGGGGAGCCACCCCCCTCTCACCAGCAACGTTCTCAGGCCTTCGGCGTGGGCTGGATGCTGTAGTCAAGGTTCTGAAAATCGGTCCCAAGGTCACCCGCCAGATACAGTCAGAGGCACTGGTATTCCTTAATTGGCCTGTGTCCGTCACCAGACGCATTTCCCTTGGCTTTGAACAGTCTCTTGCTGAGCCCCTTGAAAGGCAGAGAAAGAAATCTCCCCACCCCGATTTTTACCTAAAGTCCAGTTTTGGCTTTTCCCCACGAGGAACCAACCTAGAGAAATGGTAAACCCAAATCACATATGTTTTTTTGCCTACAAATTTTAAGTTTTTTGGTGATGTTTAAGGATTTCTGATAGCGATGGAAAGAAAAATACTTTGTGTAATTGCTAGAAACCGATGCTTTATGAAAAGCAGTTTCCAGCTATTGATGATTTTCACTGTGACATTTTTCGAATAGGAGCAGTGCGTTGTAGGAAACCGATAGAAGAACGGCCGGCTCCCTTACTCGAAAGGATGACTTTTTTCTTTTTCTAACAAGGGTTACAGTTTTTCAAGAATAGCAGAAGGAGAAGCTTCTGTGGTCCGTGACACCCCTGGAAAGTATCCTAGTGCAAAGTCGGCTAACGCTGCTGCAATGGCAGGATCATTAAGTGATTTCAAGAGTCTGCTTCCAAATATTAGCTATAAACCACCATGTTAGTCCAGGCAAGGATGTTAAAAATTAAGCCCCAGTCAAACCCCTTGTGGTTGGGGACAGAATAAGAAATCGAGTGGGCGTCTTGGTCAAAATTTAAAAAGAGCTAAACTTCTGAAATGAGAACAAGCCATTTTTTTTCCTGCATTCAGAAAATCTCTGCAAAGTAATACAGCTCAGAGCGAGAATGCTTTTGAAATTGAGAGGCGAGCAAAAGACTGAGACGTTCTTTTCTTTCCTACGGCGCATTCAGAAACAGCCCCCAGGTTTTACGGGGGAACCTATGATTTTAAATACCAAAGGAGACCTCCTTTGCCCTTTTCTTTCACCCACATGTCTGTCTGTCAAACCCGAGGCACCCCATAAATTCCTATCACATGGCCTTTCCCATTAGTAACAGAAAATGGAATTTAGGGCCAGTTTATAGGGTGACATTGTTGTGGCTGACAAATTACCCATGCCAAAAACCTGTTGTGAATGCCGATTGAGTGCCACGCACGTTTTCTACAGAAGGAGCTCAGGCCGTCCTGGGTTCAAGTCGTACAGAAAGGTTCTGAGAGGGACGGGGCGTTGTGTTTAGAGACTCGGCGGGTTTGATCCGTTGGAGAGGGTTAACGAGTATGCACACTAAACCTGGCTTTGGAAAGGTCTATTCGATCAGATGCTAAATGTGCTAGACACGGAGAGAAGAATCTGCTTAGTTCTAGGACAACGGAACCTAAATCTGGGTGCCTGGGAGAGGCCATTGTAGTAACACGCACACATTTTCCAGATGGGACGGAGGCTCCGAAAGAGGAAGTGTCTTGACGGAAGTCATATGGGGCTTTGTGGTGGACTTGGGAGCCTGCAGGTTCCCCGGGTCAGTGTTTCTTCCATGGGCAATGACCTAAGAACCGTTGTAGCCTCATCCATTTGTACACAGGGAGGGCATTCTGTAATCATCCACCCACCCATCCATCCATCCATCCATCCATCCATTTGTCTGTCCTCCATCCATCCATTCATTTAAGATAACATTTATTAACCTTCTTTCGTGTTTTGGGCTGTCTGCTGGGTCCTGGGGAGGTAGACGGAAGGATGCCTCTGTGTCCTCAAGAAGCCAGTCGAGTGGTATAGCATGATGAGCGCCCGGTGGAAGGCTTGCCCAGCTTCCCGTGGGGGTGCGGAGAGCCGTGCTGACATCCGATCGGAGGAAATCGAAGATGCCAGCCGAGGAAATCGGGCGCCTGTGCTGGGTGTTGAGGGACAGGGCCTATGAGCGCGCCAACTTTGTCCTTCTTTTTCAGAATTGGTCAGGCGCTTTGAGTTCCTTTGTCTTTATAGATCCGTGTTACAATCAGCTTGTCAGCGTCCAGGAAAGCGTGGAGACTGTACTTTCTCCGTAAGGTAAGTGGTCACGTCTGCTGCTTCGTTCCTGGTTTTAGTGACTTGAATTTTCTCTCCCTCCTTTTTATCTTGCTGGTTCTAATCAGTGTTTTGTCAATTTGGAAGATCTTTTCAAAGAATCAGTCTTTGGTTCCGTTGATTTTTCTCTCTTGTTTTTCTGCTCTCTATGAATTCCTACTCTAATCCTCACTATTTCCTTCCTTCTGCTTGCTTTGCGTTTGCTCTTAATTTGTTCTTTTTCTAGTGCCTTGAAGTGGAAGTTTAGGCTCTTGATTTCAGATCTGTTTTTTTAACGTAGGCATTTATATCCACAACTTTCCCTCTAAGAGCTGATGTAGCTGCATCTCATACATTTTGGTATGTTGCATTTTCATTTGCACTTATTTCAAAGCATTTTACAGTTTCCCTTGGGGTTTTATTGTTGTTGTTGTTGACCATTGTTTAGTCAGGAAAGTGTTGTTTGATGTGCACATATGTATTTACAAATTTTTCAAGTCTATCCTGGTTACTGATTTCTGATTTCATTTCATCATGGTTGGAGAATATTCTTTGTATGATTTCAATGCTCCGCATTAGTTGAGGCTTGTTCTATTAGGCCGTAGCCTGATGTGTGGTTTCTCTGGGACAATGTCCCATGCGCCCGGGAGAAGGGCGTGTATTCTGCTGGCGGCGGGGTGTTCTGTAGATGTCTGTGAGGTCGAGTAGTTTGTGTGCTATTCAAGTCTTCCGCTGCCTCGCCGAAAGTCTGTCCAATTGTTCTATATAAAGTGAGATATTGAAGTCCTCAGCTGTTATGGTGGAACTGTCTATTTTTTCTTCAGTTCTGTCCGTTTTTCTTCCTAAATTTTGGGGCTCCGTTGCTAGGTGCATGTAGGTTTCTGGTTGTTGTGTCTTCTCGCTGGATTGACCCTTTTACCATCACAGTATGTTCTTCTGTGTGTCTCGGTTCCTGCAGCTTTGGAATCTTTGAACGATGCTGTCACTGGGAATTGTATCCAATGCACAAATGCTGCTTGCGATCTCCAGTACTAATGGCTTACTATATTGCTTTTTGAACCAATCACTTAAAGGCTTGTGTACAACATTCAAAACTTGCTCTTGTAAAGTCATACCCCGGGGAAGAATGACTAAATCTGTTTTAAATGTCTTTGTCCTCTTTTCTTTATTGATTCTGTCAGGTGACTGCTTTTAATATCCAAACCAGCTGGCTGAGGTTATTTCAGGCTAACTTGTTTTCCTAAAATAGTACTGTTTGTTCAAAATAAAGTATTTGAGAGAGTCCTTTACAATAGGAGAGGCACATGTAGATATAAGCCGACTCCTTCTCCTCGAGAAATCGTCCGGGTGTGAACAGTCTCCAGCCGCACATACTGCTGTCTGCACTCTGCTTTCGAAAGAGGCCCGGCTGATTACACATCACGCCTCATCCATCCCTTCTCTCCAGCTTTCGGGGGCTTTGAAAAGTGCCCCTCCCTGGACACGGGGCCTCATTATCACTGGGAAGTCTTGGTGGGTAGCATGTGGGCTCCAGCCAATCATGCAGCTTCATGTCCTGGCCTCCAGAGGGCCGTGACTGAGCCTCCTGATCCGCTTCCCCCGCCACCCCAGAATCTGCCAGGTAACTGATGGGGGTGGGGGGTGGGGGATGGGGGTGGGGGATGGGGGTAGGGGGAGGGTCACTTAAACAGGAAGCATGGGACGAAATTGAAGCGTAGCCTTGTTTTCCATAAAGAGTCGTTTCCTTGAGGACAGCAAGGAGGTGTGTGTTGGTGTAAGGCCCGCAACACTGTTCCCTCCCGGGCACATGGCTCCTTCGCTGCGCGGGTCACTGGCTTTGGATCCTTTGCAAGGCGTTCTGAGTGTTTGGGAGAAAAGCCCAACTGTATAGTCAAACACACACACTTGGGGTTCTTCGTGGAGTCCTCGAATCTCAAGGCTGGCAGAGCCCAAGACATTCTGGTGTCTTCTCCTAACCAAAAGTTCCTTCTGTTGGAGTCACGTGGGAATGTGGCCGCATCCAAAGGCATGGGCTTATTTCTCTCTGGGGGGACACAAAGGCGACTGAGAAATGCACATTTTGAGAAACCAGATCACCGAGCTTTAAGGCATGTATCAAAAGTGAACACGTGATACGATATACAGGTGATGGATTATAGCATCGTACCCCTGAAACCTGGGTGATTTTATTAACCGGCATCACCCCAATAAATTCCATGAAAATGAAATCAGAGCGCCGGGGAGTCTGTCAGCTGCGCACTGTGACTTCCGGTCACGGGCCCCTCCTCTCCTTTTCCTTCCTCCCTCCTACCCCCGACCATTGTTCTCCCCTGTTACGAGGTCAAGTGAAGAAATGAGGGTCGCAGGTGTGGCTTTCAACTGGGAGCCTGTGAGCTGGAAGAGGAGGTGGGCTTAGCTTGGGGGACCCCGAGAGATTCAGCTGGGGCTGATGGAGGTGATGTGGACGCACGTCTGTTTTAGAAGAGCTTCCTGTTTGTCAAGAGCACCCAAAGAAACAAGGACCTGCTTTGGGAAGTAACGAACGACCTGCTCCTGGCGACATTAAACGGTCACCTTGCTGGCCATTCCTTAATTTATTAGTTAGCAATATGTGTTTGGACTCCAGCTGTTGCCAGTGCTATCGTAGGAGCTGGGACCACCTGGGAACAAGATAGGCGAGCCCCGCTTTCTCGGAGCTTCCCTCTTGGTGGGGAGCTTCCATCTCGGTGAGAGCTTCCATCTTGGCAGGGCACAGACCATAAACAAGGAAGCCAAAATGTTGTTTAAAAATCATAGGTTGCCACTGTACTAGGAAGGACTTACGTAGGCTGCTACGGTAGGAATGGAAGGGGCCTGACCCCCACCATTGCCAGGGTGGTCTAGATGAGAATTGAAAATCACCTTGGACGTTTGTTTCCTTACAATTCTGGGAAATTAATTCTGTGACTCAGCAATGGGAACACCTTGATGGCTTTTTCTTTTTAATTATATTTTATTGATTATGCTATTACAGTTGTCCTATTTCTCCCCCATCATTCCCCTCCACCCTGCACACCCCCTCCCACCCACATTTTCCCCCTTTAGTTCATGTCCATGTGTCATAAGTTCTTTAGCTTCTACATTTCCCACACTATTCTTGCCCTCCCCCTATTTTCTACCCACTGTCTATGCTACTTATTCTCTGTACCTTTTTCCCCCTCTCTCCTCCTCCCACTCCCCTGTTGCTAACCCTCCCTATGATCTCCATTTCTGTGTTTCTGCTCCTGTTCTAGTTGTTGGCTTAGTTTGCTTTTGTTTTAGGTGTGGTTGTTAATATCTCTCAGTTTGCTATCTTTTTACTGTTGTATTTTTTATCTTCTTTTTCTTAGATAAGTCCCTTTAACATTTCATAGAATAAGGGCTTAGTGATGATGAACTCCTTTAACTTGACCTTATCTGAGAAGCACTTTATCTTCCCTTCCATTCTAAATGAAAGCCTTGCTGGATAGAGCAATCTTGGATGTAGGTCCTTGCCTTTCACAACTTGGAATACTTCTTTCTAGCCCCTTCTTGCCTGTAAGATCTCTTTTGAGAAATCAGCTGACAGTCTGATGGGAACTCCTTTGTAGGTAACTGTCTCCTTATCTCCTGCTGCTTCTAGGATTCTTTCCTTAATTTTAACCTTGGCTAATGTAATTATGATGTGCCTTGGTGTGTTCCTCCTTGGGTCCAACTTCTTTGGGACTCTCTGAGCTTCCTGGACTTCCTGGAAGTCTATTTCCTTTGACAGATTGGGGAAGTTCTCCTTTATTATTTGTTAAAATAACTTTTCCACTTGTTGCTCTTCCTCTTCCCCTTCTAGTACCCCTATAATTTGGATGTTGGGATGTTTAAAGATGTCCCAGAGGTTCCTAAGCCTCTCCTCATTTTTTTTGAATTCTTGTTTCTTCATTCTTTTCTGATTGGTTGTTTCTTTCTTCCTTCTGGTCCACTCCACAGATTTGAGTCCCAGTTTTCCTCCCATCTCTATTGGTTCCCTGTGTATTTTTCTTCATTTCACTTATTGTAGCCTTCACTTGTTCATCTAATTTGCCACCAAAATCAACCAATTCTGTGAGCTTCCTGATCACCAGTGTTTTGAACTGTGCATCTGATAGGTTGGCTATCTCTTGGTCACTTCGATGAATTAACTCTAGGGCTTTGATCTGTCTCCCATTTGAGCCATTTTTGGTTTTGTTTTTTTGGGGTTTTTTTTTTGTTTGTTTGTTTTGGTCTGGTCTTGGCTGTTACATAGTGAGGGGCGGAGCCTCAGGTCTTCACCAGGGCAGGGCAACTGAGTCACTGGGTTGTGACGCTGCATGTGGGGGCGGGGTCCGAGAGGGAACAATGGCGCTTGCTCCGCTCTCTCTCGGATTCCAGTCTCTTCCACCACTTTCCCCAAGCAAATTGCACCCTTGTGGTGCTGATTCCCGGGTGGGTGGGCTTGTGTACGTTCTAGGACCCTGTGGGTCTCTCCATCAAACTCTCCTGTGAGGCTGGGAATCTCTCCCGGTACCTCAACCCCCACAAGTGTTTTCAATCAGTGCTTTTAGGCTTTATTTCCTGGCACTGGGGCCCTGCGTTGCGCGCAGTCTGTCTCGCTGCCGATTTTCACCTGGTTTATCTGTGCGCGAATGTGTCACCGCGGTCAGCCCCCTCGTGCGCCTCCCTGGGTCTGCTTGTGGCCTCCCCGCGCTAAGTAAACGCCGCCTGTGCTCCTGGGGTGTGCCAATCCTCGATGGCTCTTTCTGCCCAGGAATTCACGATAAGGCTGGAAAGTCTGGGCTCAGTTACCTGGAAGTTGATGGCATGGAATGCAGAACCCCGAAAATCCCCGCACAGGAGATCAATGGAAACCCCATTTGTTCCTGGGTGTTAGTTTGGACTGGACTTTCTAGTCTTGGGCCAAAGGTCATGGTGTTGATTTTTTTAGCAGAAAGGGACAGATTCAAAGAACGGGCCCGATATCTGGGTGTCCTTTATCACCTTCCGAGGTCTGTCCCAGAGAAGGTTCTGGTGTGGGAGGCGCTACGTCTGGTCAGTCCATCCGTGCATGGTCTTAGAAGAGATTTTTTGTTGTTGTTGTTGTTAAGCTGACATTTAAAATTGGGGTATTTTGCTTAAAATCTAGATTTCTGGTGATTCTTGGAAAAGTCAAAGATCTGTCAACAAATGCCCACGTTCTCACATGGAACTCATCCCGAGACGCAGCAACAGCCTCCTCTGGCCGGGTGCGGGCTTGGCTGTTCATCCGGGGTCGGCCTCCCCCTCTCATTTCTGGGACCTGCTTGGCTCCCGAGGGTGCTGGAGTGTTTGACTCCTGATCTTCCCGGGCCTGGGGACTGGAAATGCTGTTTAATGGTGAATCTTTCAAGACCCAGTCCCAGTATCTATTTAAAAGAAAAGGGATCCCTGAGGTTTAGTCTCTCAGAGCTGATAAGTCCTGAAAGATCCACTCCCAACCCCCAGTCCAAATCCCTGCTGAGTTCACGGGCAGCCCAAGTCCAAAGTCGAGGATGTTTGTCCACAGTCACACACTGAACTGGTGACATCGTGGCACCCCACAGCGAGTTACCCATCCACAGAAAGCCCACAGTGACCATTACGTTAAATGGAATCCCGAGCAACTGAAAACCAGCTTTCTGTGCTGGAAGGACTTTCCCATGTTGGATGCATGGGGAAGAGGCAAAGGAAGGAAAAGGGAAGTGTGGGTTCTTTGTCGGCCCCCCCCCCCGCCCCCGAATTTCATTACCAGCCTCGGGAACAAATCTTCCAGATAAAAGTGCCTGAATGTGTTCTCTTAATCATTATCCTGTTGAATTGCACTGACCACTCAGTGCACAGACGCAAGAACAATCTTAGTCCCTCTGGCAAAGTTCCCCAGGGTACTGGCGCCCTGGAGCTTCTGAACTCTTCTCCTGCCTTCCCAGGTGCTGGGAAGGAGGAGACTCTTGACGTTTGTTAAAGCGGGAAGATTCTTTGCCCAGAGAAGGGAGGTGCCTTTAGGCTTTGGGCTCTTGTCCTTCATCCCTCCACTTCGGCAGCTGAGACCAAGATGGGTTTTAAGGTGTTCAGCACAAGGCCTCGACTTCCGTTGCTTACAAAATGATTTCCACAGTGTGTTCAGTTCACGTCAAACTGGCACAGTGCTGCGTCCATTCGATCTCACGGCAACTGGACAAACACAGCAAGACAAGGTGGTTCTACGACTGCGGGTGTGCGATCGTGGCATTGTAACTACGCTTTGTTAAAAAGAAGCCTTTTTAAAACAGTGATCTACATTGAGTGATATATATACACATATGTATACATATACACATATTCGTGGTTAAAATGGGACCTCTTGTGCTTGCTGACAAGGAGGCTGCTGAGGTGGGTGGGTGTGCAGATGCAGTCGGATGGGCCGCGCGTCGATAATAACCAAAAATCAGGGGCAGGCACCTGGGGTGGGTGCATCGTGCCGCTCTCCAACTTTCGTGTGCATTTCAAAGTTTCCATAATGAAGTGTTTTATGGTGGAAAAAAAAAAGAAGATGGTTTGTAGGGGTTTCTGATGTCTCCCTGATAAGAGTGAGTTGCTGGGGCAACAGGGCGTGATTCCAGAGAGCCGAGTGATGCTGAGCCCCTTTAATAATAACACCGATGAGGATGCGTTTTAGAAAGCGGCATTTGTTGAGCTTTTACCACGTCTTGGGCACTGTTCTGAGAGATCCATGATCTCGTTTCTTTCTCACCTGTTATCTCCCTCATTTCCCATGACGACCCTGTGAACGAGGTTCTACTATTATCCCCATTTTACAGACAAGTAAACAGAGACACCCAGAGGCTAAAAGACTGGTCCGCGGCTTCACAGCTCCATATGTCAAAGTTGGGATGCGGCCCCTGTCTCCCAGGCCCAAGGGTTTCACCGTTACTTTTTCTTTCAAGACAGTTCCGGGGGCAAAGTGAACATCTCTGAGGCTCTTGCTCCTGTGTTATTTGAAATAGATGAAGCCTCCTAAGTCCCAGCTTTCTAGATTGAGGCTGTGCCACGTGGTAGGCATTAGCCTCATGTGACTATTTAAATGTAAAGTAATGGAACGTGACATAGAGTTAAAAATTCAGTCCTCAGTCACCTGACCCACATGTCACGACTCAGTCCCCACTGCACTGGCACCGCAGGCAGAGAACACGTCCGCCATCGCAGACAGTTCTCTGGGGCAGCGCTGTTGTAGGTGAGAAACTCGGGGCTCAGAGAGGCAAAGGGGCTTGTCCAGAGACACACAGCGAGATGCAGGATCGAGAAAACGCTAGCCTGACCTACCTCTTGTCGTCTCTCTCTGTCTTTGCAATGGGATTTTAAGTCTACCGAGGGCAAATAGCATAGCTTTTATTTGTTCACCTCCGGCCACTCAACTGTCACCCCCTTCCAGGGCTGAGCACATAGTAGGGCCTTTACCAACCACGCCTTGCTTTCCAAATGACAGTGGGGGTCCTGGCAAGTATCAAGCCTCAAGTTTTAAATAAAATGTGTTATTATAATTTTTTTTGAGCCGGCAAGCTTGCTTGCGTCAGGCAGAGAGATGGTTTTTATTTGAAAGCCCCCGAGGACTAGTATGTTTAGCGGGAGGAGAGGGAGCGCGCAGGCCAGCTCTGTTTACCTTTCTCGAGGTGAGAGTCGGGGTAGGGTGTGTGGAGACCTGGGCCTTCAGGACCCGAGCGCCGGCATGGTCCTGGAAGAATCTTACCCAGAGGCTTAGGTAAGTATGTCGACCCTGGAGACGGGCAGGTCCAGGCTGAGGTTCCAGCAGGTAGCAGCGGTGTAAGTTGGGACATTCAGGCCACCTTTTTGGGCTGGTATTTCATAATTTGTAATGCAGAGCCTGGCTGCCCAGGGTCATGAAGTAACGCATGAAAAATGACAGCAAGGACCCTGGCCCGATGTCTGAGAGCCACTGTTATTTTCATCACCTCACAGTAAATTGCTCAGTTATTACTTGTCATTCTTGCCAGACGGCAGGCTCCTTTGGGGCAGGGCGGGGACCCTCTCCCTCACTGCTGTGTCTTCAGGATACGATTCCCAGTCTCACAGTAAGTGTTTAAGCAAACGTCTGTTGAAATGATGAAACAAGATCATAGTTTCGAAAAAAAAAAAAAGTCTGTGTTACAAGGACACTTAAATGTTTCTAGTTCTACTCCTTGTAAGATACCTAAGTCTCCAACTCTAACACCTTTGACAGTATGGGCACTTCTTGAATACCACCTTGATGGGGAGCTCACTACCTCATGAGTGATTCTTCCGAGTTTGGACTGCTCCATTGGGCTTGAGGGCATTTGTGCATGAGCCACAGACAGGAAGTGTCATGCTCCTCAAGTGCACCCTGCTAGGTTGCTCAGCCACCCAAATCCCTGAGCCTTTGTCAAACCAGGGTTGTACGAATGGAGTCTCCAGCCAGCTCTGTGGAGTTTCATGGTTATCATGGGGGGTGGGGAGAGAGGTGGAAAATGAACCCAGAGAATCTGGCTATAAAACACATTACCTGCATTTATGGTCCTCGTGCCCCAAGGCCTGGGATAAAGTGAAGAAGGAAAAACATTCCACTCCGGCTCGCAGTGACCCCTAAAAGGAACCCCCCACGGAGTCATTTAGGATAGTAATTCGAGTATAAACTCAAGCATGCGTTCCTAGCCTTCCCTCCATAAACTCAGGAGCCTCACGATGATCGGCACCAAATTGCTTGAAAATGTGGCCCAGAACCCTTCCAGATGAGGATCGGGCTCAGAGAAATAAAAAGTTAAGGGCGCGTTGCTATGGCATTTAAATCAAGCGAGTGTGCACAGCCTCACACTGTGCATAGAAACCTTGTTCTTTCTGTACGCCCAGCCCATGAAAAGCTAAGCCAGAAGAAGCCATTAAAATGTCAGACAGGGAGCTGGGTGGGAAAAATGCATGTTTAAAAGTAAACATGTAGCCCTGTGATAATTGAGTTCCCTGGAAAGCTAAAGATGGCGGAGAGAAAGAAAAAGCGATGGGAGTAAAGAGAGAGTCAGGGAGAACAGGGCGCGTGGCTCCTTCCTCTGGCCGTCTTTGCGGTTCGAGGAAGCGGCACTATCGTCCATCGGTTTGCTGGCGCTCAGCACCTGAGCCGCCCTTGATTCTTTCTGTTCATTGCTTCTCTGCATCTAATCAACTCGCAGGTCCTGAGTCCTGACTTTGCTCCAAAAGCGTTAGGTTGAACCATGGGAAGTTGCCAATATCAAGGCTTCTTGGACCCGCAAAGCATGGCCATTCCATGCGGTTCAATCTAACTCAGTTTCGAATCAGCTCCTTTTTTTTCCCCTTCGCATCACCATTGTCACCAGTCTGGCGTCAGCCCCATCACCACGTGCCTGAACTGCGGTGTCCTCCCCAGTTGGTCTTTGTGTTCTCATTCTCGTCTTCTCCCCCCGCCCCTTCATCCATGTCTCAGAAGTTACAGCGGACCACGCCGATTCCGCACTTCGAATACCTCCGTGTTAGACTTGACTGAAGACTGGCATCCGGAGAACCGCAAAGCACTGCTGAAGGAAATGAAAAAGGTCTCAACAGATGGAAAGATGTTGCCCTCAGTCAGAAGGCTCAGTATTCTTCTTTTTAAGTTGATCGTAGATCTAGAGGTGTAACTTTCACGCAGTCTTAAAACTCCACAAGGTTTTTGCCTTGTAGAAATTGACAAGCTGATTTTAAAATTCACATGGAAATGCAAAGGACCTAGAAGAGCCAAAACAGCTTTGCAAACCAACCAAGTGGAGGGCCCATACTCCTTGATTTCGGGACTTCTTAAATGCTGTTGCCGTTAGGGCAGTATGGTGCTGGTGGGAAGACGGAAGGGAAGGGACAGGACAAAGTGGAGCGCTCATAATCAGACCCACACAGGCACAGGAACCCGGGTCTTGATAAAGGCGCACAGGAAAAAATAGTCTTTTTATCACATGGTGCACCATTTGGACGGCCATATGCAAAAAGACCCCTGAAAGCCATATTATACAACATGTAAAATTTAACTCAAAATAAAATGTAGGCGCACGTGTAAAGTGTAAAACTATCAAATGCCTAGAGAAAGGAGGAAATCTTTTGATCTCAGGTTAGTCAAAGATGTCCTAAATATGACACCCAAAACGTGAACCACAACAAATTGGAATTCATCAAAATTTTAAACTGGTCCTTCTCAAAAGACTTTGTTAAGTGAATGAGAAGATAAGCCACATGGTGGGAGAAAATATTTGGAAATTATGTATCTTGTACAGAACTCCTATTCGGAACACACACATGCACCCCCTTAAACTTCAATAATAAGAAAATAAAAGCAAACAATACAGTAAAAATATGGGTGAAATATTTGACCAGACACTAAGACAAAGAAGATTACGTGGGAACCAAATGAACACACGAAAGGACGTTCGACATCATCAGTCTAGGAAATGCGAATTAAAATCACAACGATACGTCACCACGTACCTATTAGAATGGCTAAAATGAAAAAGGCCGATCGCCTGAAATGTTAGTAAGGAGGTAAAGGAATTGAACTCCCGTTCACTGTTGGTGGGAGCACAGTACGGTGTTAGTGCTTTGGAAAACTGTTTGGTAGTTTCTTAACAGAGTTTCACCCATACCCTCTCTATGGCCCAGCCAGCCTACCTCTACCTAGTTATTCAAGAGAAATAAAAGCTCGTGTCTGCACAAAAACTTGTGTGCAAGTGTTCATTCCATGTTTATTATCACTCAAAACTAGATACAACCCAAACGTCCATCAATAGATGAAGAGATAAAAAATTTGTAGCCTATTCATACAAGGAAAAGGAACGATTTTTGATGCACGCTGCAACATAGCTGGATCCCAAAGTAATTATTCAGAGCATTGAAGACGGAAAGAATATATACTGTACGACTCCATTTACAGGACAGCCTGGGGAGTGCAGGTGAATCTGTTGTGAGGAAAAGCAGATCCGTGGCTGGCGGCAGCTGGTGGGAGGCAGGAAAAAGGATGGAGGGATTTCAAAGGGGCAGGAGGAAACTTTTGAATGTAAAGAATATATTCATTATCTTGATTATGGTGATGTTTCACAGGCATATGCTTGTGTCAAAACATATTAAATTGTATACTTTGTGCAGTTTATTGGAAGAACCGGGACAACGCAGTTCGAGTCTCCCTGCCCCTGTTTGCTTTCTAGTTGGTTCTAACCGTTCCTTTTAGCAGATGATTTGTTGAGACTCAGGTTCAAATCAACCCCGCAGCCTTTTTGCATTGGATACAAGCCCAGGGCGCAACTGTTTGCTGACTACAAGAGATTCATTTTATTTCTAAAGTCACAAACAGGGTAAAATGAAAGAATGAAATAAGATATTCCATGCAAATCACCCAAGTGACCTAAGATGGCTATCCTACTATCAGACGAAATAGAGAAAATAAGTTGAACCACATGTTTTTTTTTCCTCTGAAAAGATAGACAAACGTGATCTTAGGTTGACTAAGAAAAACAAGAGCACGCTGAAATGACTAAAATCAGAAATAAAAGTAGGCACATTACTACTGATTTTACAGAAATAAAAAGGACTAGAAGAGAGTACAAAAATTTATGCGCCAGCAAATTGGATAACCTAGGTGAAGTGCACAGACTCCAAGAAGACTGGACCACAAAGCTATAGAAAATCCGAATGGAACTATCTCTAGTGAGGAGATCGAATCAGTAATCAAAACTCTTCCGACAAAGGCAGGCCCTAGATCAAATGACTTCACTGGCGAATTTTATCAGACACTAAGAGGCAAATGAACCCCAATCCTTCTCGAACTCTTCCAGAAATTTGAAGAGCAGGGAACACTTTCTAATTCATTCAGTGAGGTCAGCATTAATTGGATACCAAAGCCAAAGATGCGACAAGAAAATTACAGATCAATATCCCCTATGAATATTGACGAAAAAACAAAAAAATACTAACCAACGGATTCAATAGTATATTACAAGTGTATGCCATATTCAAATAAGATTTGGTCCTGAATGCAAGGATGGTTCAACCTAGGACCACCATCGACAGGTTAATCAAGGACATAGATCACATTAACAGAATGAAGGAAAAAACACACATGGCCATCTCAATTAATGTAGAAAGAGTGTTTGACGCAATTCAACACCTTTCATGCTAAAACACTCAAGAAACTAGGAATAGAAGTACACTACTTCAACATGATGAAGGCCGCATACAAAAAACCCACAACGAACATCACACTCACTGGAGAGATTGCCAGCTTTTTCTCTGAATCAGGGACAGGGCAGGGACACCTTCTTTGGCCATTTCTGTTCAACACAGTATTCGAAGTTCTAGCCAGAGCCATTAGGCATGAAAGAGAAATAAACAGCAGCCAACTTGGAAAGGAAGAAGCGAAGGAGTCTCTGTTCACAGGTACTTGGATTTTATATGTGGAAAACCAAACAAAAAAACCCTACAAAATTCCTGTTAGAACTGGGTTTATTCCTTTTAGAGTAAATTCAACAAAGTTATAGCTACAAAATCAACACACGCAAAAATCATTTGTATTTCTATATACTAACAATGAACAATCTAAAAATAAAACTAAGGAAATAATTCGATTTCCAGGATCACCAAAAAGAATAAAATACTTCAATAAAATTAACCAAGGAGATGGAAGACTTACGCGTCCCAAATTACGAAACATTGCTGGAAGAAAACAGCTAAAGAAGGCACAAAGAGAGAGTTCGCTTTACACATATGTTGGTGGTTACTGTGTATGGAACACTGTTCCAGTTCAGGTCAGGGTCCCATCAACACGATGACTAAAATAGGCATACGGGCAAATGGCTGCCAGGTATTACATTAGACCGAGATCGGCGCTAAACATAAAAACCAAAATGGGCAGGACAGAGCCTGCTGGGAGAGGGTCTTGCGGTTTGCCTGCTCACCCCCTGACCGCTGCTCGAATGAATGGGAGCCTCTGTGCCACCTCCGTCCCCTTCCTCCCCAGTGCTGGCCGTGCTGCGGGACACACGTCCCAAACAGCTGCTCTGCCGGCCACCGATGGTCCACTTGGTATAAGGGGCTTGCAGTGGGGGTGAAGGTGGAGGGATTGTGGAGAGTGGGTGATCTCCACTCGCCCACTTAGGTAGGGAACTTGTGTTTGGTGAGACCCCAGAGATCGTCTTCCTTTTAAAACAAATTGTGGTGAAATACACGTAACAGTTTAGCTCTCCGTGAGGGTACAGTTCCTCGGCGTGGCACTGCTGTCCACCTCCAGAACTTCGTCATCACCCCTCACAGAAACTCCATCCCTGTTCAACACTCCCCCCGCCCCCCAACTGCTCCTCTGCTTCCGTCCCTGCGATTTGGACAACTCTAGGTGCCTCCTACAGAACGCGGGCCCATCTGATACTCGTCCTTTTGTTTGGGGCTTATTTCGGCGAGCATAACGGTCTTCGGGTTTCCTCTCTGTTGTCGCCTGTGTCAGAATTTCATTTCTTTTAGGCAAAAGGAATTTACTTCTTAGGCAAATTGTTCTAATGGGGATGGAGTGGCATCCCATTGTGATTTTAATTTGCATTTCCTGAAGACTTTCTACGGCTGAACAATCATCTCCGTCAACATCCTCGCTCAGGTGGGTGTGTGATCGGTGAACCGGGACCGCTTCATCCATTTCTCAAGGGCGGAGAGCGTGGGTCCCTCGTGCACAGCTGGACCCCAGTGCCTGTTCCTTAGCGTTTGCCCAGGACATCGACAGCGAGAGCTCCCTAACCTTCTGCGGACTTTCTAGACATCGTCCACTTTAACCCCGGCGTATTTTCTCCTGTTTCCTGTAAGCGGAGGTCACGGAAGGGAACCCCTGCCGGCATCCGCCTCCCTGGTGAAGAGGCACGCGGAGGAGCGATCCTGGTGGGCCCTGACTTATTGCCATTCAGTCTCCACCCGGAGCAAGCTGCAGCTGCGACGATGGGTCGTCCGGTCTCATTCTAGAGACGAAAGGCCCGGGAACAAAGAAAACCGTCCCGGGGACGGCCAGTGCGGCCCGTGCATGTGCATTTAGTCCGGAGAATTCCGCCACCTCGGCCTCTTTGTTAGGAATGGTTCTTCTCTTTCCTCCTCTCTTTCCGTGTCTAGCTCCCGGTCTGGGTTCAGACTCGCCTCTCCCCAGGATTCGGGCGGAGGAATACGGCGGTGGCTGCACTGTCGTGGAACCAAAGGCAGTCGGATCGGCCTTCAGACCCGGGAGGCGCGGACCCCAGGCCAGGCCTGTGCCCCCAGCCTGCAGCGCTAGGTGCTGAGCCAGCTCCGCGGGCCTTCCCCGGGCCCGTTTGCGCTGTCCTGCTGTGCGGGCTGAAGCGTTTGCTTCGGGAACATCTGGGAGGACCAGCTGGCCCCGTGTGTCCCCTCTCATTAATGTAGACTCCTAATTAATCGTGCACAACCCAGACCAAATAAGCAGGAACTGGGACTGAAAATAATCATTAAGGCTCCCGCCCCTGAACATGCACACACTTTAATGAAAACTCTGCCCAGGCCATGGGGCCCATCGTGGCCCCGGACCATGGGCTCTGACCAGGGGGGTCCACAGGGAGGGACGCTCGGGACAGCAGAGAGCTCTCGGCCCTACGCTGGGTGGTGCAGAAGCGTGGACCAGTGGGGTCCGGGACCCACTTCCTAGGAATTCACAAGGACTGGGTCCCCCGGGGCCAAGTGTGCTGTGGGAGGTAGAGCCAGACCTGGCCGGAGTCCAACGGTACCAGCTTCTGCTCACCGGTCTGGGCCTCGTTTTCTTCACCTGTGAAGTAGGACCAATGCCATTATCCGTCCCACAATGCTACTGTGAGGACGAATTGCGAAGATGTATTTAATGTGCTCACCTCTGGACCTGGCACCCACAAGCGGACTACCCGCTCACCGGGGGGCCTCTGGCCACAACGCACCGGCTGACACACTGACATTCCCCCCGGAACCCCTCTGGCAAGGGCGACCGCGATCAGTCCTCCGTGATGGGGTTGGGTGAGGGGAGAGGTGTAAGTAAGCTCTCCTCTTCTCCACGACTGCCGAGTGGTCGTTTGCCTTCATCTCTGCCTGGGGGTTTTGGTATCGGTAGAAATCAAATTACGTTGCAGATAGCCATCTTCAGTGTATGACCGGATAAATGTTTCAGTTTTAGACCTCCCTCTGGGACCCGGCAACCCTATCTGTGCAGGCAGACCTTGGGGCATCGTGGGTTTGGCTGCAGACCACCGCGATAAGCAGGCCAGGACCACAACCGAGCGAGCTGTCAGCGTTGGGCTGGTGGAGGGGCTTGCCTTCGGTGATAAAAAAATGCAACACCCCCCCCACTCCCTGGAGCCTCACTCAGCCATAACACAGAAGGAGACGCTGCCATTTGCAAGAACACGCTGGACCTGGAGGGTATTATGCTAAATTAAATGCATCAGACAGGGAAAGACAAATACCACGTGATCTCACTTACACATGGAATCTCAAGAAAACCCCCAAACAAGCACCTGAAAAACAGTAACTATCCCAAATTCATAGAGACAGAGAACAGATTGCTGGTTGCCAGAGGTAGGGGGTGAGGGTGGGCAAAATGGAAGAAGGGGGTCAAAAGGTAAAAACTTCTGGTTCTAAAATAATCCTGAGTATGTAAAGTACAGTGGAGTTAAATGTCCTCATCACGAGGAAAAAATTGCCACTATGTGCGATGGCAGATGTTAACTAAACAACTGTGGTAATTATTTTTCCATACGTACACATATCGAATCGTAATGTTGTATGCCTAAAATTGATAAAGTGTTACATGCCAATCATATCTCAATCAGATTGAGAAAAAAATAAGAAATAACATCTCGGAACATGAAGGCTGGTTACGTCCAGGTGATACAGGGGCAGATCCCATGGAAAAAAAACATCATGGGTTTTCTATGGCAAGTCAGGCAGATAGGTTGGGGAGACTTGGTATTATTAAGTCTTTTGTCATAAAAAAAATAGAAGCCCTAACTCCAGGTGGCATAAACAATACAGGGAGCTTACTCACTCATGTAATTGGAAAATAGAATGGGTTTCAGGTAAAGTTTGATCCTGAAGCTCACCATAAGACCCAGTTTCTCTTTTATGGTGGCAAGATGGCTTTCAGTGGCTCTTGAGGCTTTAGACTTGATCATTTGCATCCAGAAGGGGCAGGGGACAGCCTTCCTTCTGGCATTTCGAGAAAAGGATGTGTGCTGATGCTGCCTTAAGTCTCGAGGTACATGTGAAACCTTAAACCCTTCACCGTAGGCAGGTGGCAGGAAGATGCTGATGGCCAAGGGCATAGGTTTCCCTCCTGGGTGCGAGGGGTGAAGCTGGCTTCTGCAGAACAACACGGATTTCTAAGAGGAAGCCAGGAAGGAGAAAGTGGGAAAATACGTGAGACCACCACAAAACGTGGAACAGAAATCAGGGGGTCGATCTGAGCATATCTTCTTGGTGTGACGAGGGAAGAAATTGTGACGTGTGACGTGCTCCGCGATTGCAACTGGTGGCCGACAGACACACCAGGGAACCACCAGCTGGTGTCTGCCTGGAGTGACATTGCGTTTCTGGGAGAGGTTCGTTTGGCTGCCGGTTTGCAACCTCTCTCTGTCCGCCGTGGGGCAGGGACCTGGTTGGGCTCCGAGCAGAGGCTCTCGTCTGCCTCTGGAATGCACTCGGTGGGAACCGAGCAGGGCTCCAGCGCCGAGGGCTGGTGCCTTGTTCAGCCACTCCTGTGGCCCGTCCCCATTGTCCCCGGGGGAGGTGGGGCAGCGTGAGTCCTTCTCCCATTACATTTGCTTATAATGTAGACATTAATCCAAGCTCAGCAAGTGTAATGCTAACCCTCACAATAGACCTATGACACGCCTCTGCCTCGTCACAGTCCCCTGTAAGGGCTTGTTTGCTGCAGTGCCCTGCACAGGTTTTCCTTGGTTCAGTGTACTGTGTTCCAACAACCTAGCAATTTGCATGTTCTTCCTGATTATCTGGTAATTAAACCCAGTAAGTACAAACATACTGTAATTATCGTGTAACCGACCATCTGGACGGAGAGATGGAGATAACTATGTATTTACGCTATAGCTGTATGATAATTATGACGTAACGGGATGAGGAGCCAGGAACAGGAGGGAAGATTCGCGAGAGGCACGATCGTGCTTTAACGTGTTTTTTAGCATTCATTCTAGCATGAATTTTCTAGAAACAGCCAGTGAGGTGAGGAGGTTGGCTGATGGAGCCCTTCCGGATGGAGGCATGGAAGGCCTAGTTCAAGCCCAGCCAGCCCGGAACGGAGGTCCACGCAGGAAGTCCGAGGGCCCCTCATTGGTGCCGGTCTTGTTTACATTTCATTGGACAACACCAAGCATCTGTTTATTTGAACTGCTCTCCCATTTGCATCGGAGCCCTCGGTGCCCGTCAGGAAATGGTGCTGTGTGTGAGCACCGGGACCCGGCTTTGCTTTTACAGGGCTTCGGTGCGCGGAGGGGGTCCGGTGGTCCAGCCCAGGAGAAGCGTTAGTAGCATGGCACTTGTACGGGTGTGAAACTGTGCAATGCCCTCGCCCTTTGCCCCAAATACAAGGTGGGGCACAAGTAGGCTTGCAGTTGTTCGTATGGAAAATAACAGACTAATGACTACATACTAACACAAGAGCAAACTGTGTTTCACGTGCTCACAACTGTGAACCTGCTTTTTTTGCCCCTCCCTGGAATCTCCTTACCAGCGGAATGTGCTAGACACGGTGCTTTAGCTGTGAGGCGGATATGTGGGTGGGGAACGGTGGATGGAATTAGGGAGAGTGGCCAAAAGCAGCAAAATATAACAGCCCATAAATAATAATGATGACTATTAGTTGCGATAATAATACAGTGCCGTTGTATCGTGTGAGCTTTCAGGTTCTGAGGCCCGAACGGCCGCATTTCTGTTCGATCCAGGGCGTTACCCTGGTGTGCGATCATTGTACCTACACGCCACTAAGAAAGACAAAAATGCCGTCGAGTAAATGCTATGCAGGCTTTTTATCATTAGATTTTTGAAATTAAATGGGTTGAAAGAGCTTTGGTGCCCGGATTTAGGCGTGACCCCCATCCCATGTTCCTCGGGTAAACATGCCAGGGAACGGCGTCGGTAAGGCACTTCTAACGTGTCTTCACGAGAAAAGTCTAACTCTCTTCGGCCCTGAGATTTCTGCATCTGGGCTCACATGACATTGTCCCCTGCTGTCATGCGCGTTGGTGATTCAGCATTTTCCTAAGCAGGAGGCTGGCTGGCTATTGTTTCTGGCATTTTCTCCCCAGGCAATTACACCCGTCCTGCAAATTATGCGGCGTTATTTGTGGCTTAAGCGTTTGTGCCTGTTCTAACGTTTTATTGGCTGTGCCCGCTGAGTAAGATTTTGAAAGTTTTCTTCTCTGCAAATATTTATATGAATATAAGGAAACAATGACGCAAGCTACGAATCCTTCAAGATGAGTCAGGCAACAAAATCATGATTGAAATGGGTTATTATAAGTTAATGAAACATGAAACATGTAGGGTTTGCACTTGAAATATTTCGATTAATCCTCATAATTTTTAATTAGTATCGCTTTTGAGATCCCGTTTGTATCTTATCATTAGCCACAATGACTGTGTTTCTGGTAAAGTCTTTGCGGAGACGAGGGGCCTCGCCGAGTCTGTCTCAGCTCCTGTGCTGCTGACGAGTGAGATTTGGCTCCTGTCTCTTCTTGCCTACTTAAACTGTGCAAGAGTATCCCAGGGGCACCCCAGAAATGATTTTGAATAAATTAGTGAATGGAAAGGGTGGAGATCACATGTACCTATTTAGCTAGGACTCTTCGGTTAAGAGTTAAAAATTAATCTGAGGAAGGTTGAACAAAAAATAAATGTTTATGAAGGCTGCAGAATGTTGTGGGTGTGAGTTGGTTGTTTTCCTAACATCTATCACTTGCCTCTGGTCTTCACTCCAAATACCCAATTGTCCTTTGGGAATTTCTTCTTTCTGCGATAGTGTGGGAGGGACAGACCCCACCCTGTGCCCCAAGGAAGAGTCCTAATTGGTTCGATCTAAATAACCTGTCTTATCCCCTTGTCAGGTGGTTTAAAGAAGGGCAGGTGATCTCATTTGGGCCAATTATGTTAAATCTCAGAACTCGTACAAGGCCAATTGGAAGGGATTCTCTTTTCCTTTAGGTAGCGTGGATTGTGGTGTGAGGTCTGGAACTATTGCAGCCATTTTGCTCTCACCAAAGAAAAGCCTGGAGCTACAAAGGACCCTGTGATTCCTGAGGATGAATTCTGTATCACAAAAGCCTGAAGGAAGAGATCGAGAGAAACTGGGTGCTTGGTCATAGTTCAGCTACCAAATCAGCTGGAGTTGATTTGGCTGAAGCCAGAGCAGGCCCTGGACTTTTGAGCTAAATGAGCAACATTTGGTAATATCTTTATTATATAAGGTTTCTTGATACAACTTTTCTTTACAGAGAAAATGAAACAAAACAAAACTTTGCTCTCGACACTGCTGTATCATGGACTCCAAGGTCAGGAAGATAGTGGGGTCACAGGAAGTGACTGGAAACAGGAACTCAGAGGTTCCAGGACACCCTGGCTGTTGTCTCTGACACTCTCTGTCACAGGCCTCGCCCCTCCTCCTCTCCCACTTGCTCCCCACCCTCATCCTCTGGTCAGCACTGGCAGTCCTGCCCCGCAGTAGCAACTATGCATTCCCAGGAGGGAGATGCTAATTGGACCAGCTTAGGTCAGGGGTCAACCTTTGATCCCACGGCTCTGGCCAGAATGTCAGGGTCACAGAGCATAAAGATGACATCCAGGCAACCCCTGAGGGTGAGAAGGCGGTTCCAAGAGGAAGGGGCGGGCGGTTGGGAGATGCTCAGGCACCCCAGCAAGTGTCCACGTGATAGGTGGCCTCCAGGCAGGCCCTCGGTATCTCGGAGCTACAGTTGACTCCCATTTAAAGGGAATCCTAAACCAAAGCGTTTCTCTGGGTGAGAAATGAGAAGTCGAGTGGGACAGGCCGCTGTCGGGATCACGTACTGTCAGCCGTGCCGAGCAGAGGGCTGAGCGCATCCCCGGGTTCAGTGGACGCGTTCCGTGCAATCAGGGAGCCGCATGCGCACTTCACTTGGGGACGGGCTTCAGCACTCTCCGGGACGACTCCGACCTCGTTGGTGCAGGTCTGCGCGCGGTGCGTTCACGTCCACGGGCCTGATGCAGCCTCAGGGCCGCCTGGAGAGGGGCCACTGCTCCCGTTTTACCGGATGAGGAGCTGTGGCTCCTCCCGCGCCAGCGGTCTTCCGGGTGTGAGCATCACCGAGCATGCGCCAGAAGTGCGGATTCTCAGGCTGCCCAGACCCCCTGAATCAGCAGCTCGCAGGTGGGCATTGCGTAGGGACAGAGCGTCCAGGTGATCCCAATATAGGGAGAACCTATTCCTTATTGTCATCATCGCGGTGATTTTGGCCAAAGGCAGAGGAAGCTGGGCTTCCGTCACTTGAGGAAGGGGGCTGACTAATACAACGGTTAGGGAACGTCTGTAAAGAGGACTGATCAGAAGTGTTCCCCGAGCTTCCTTTGTCGTTTCGTAAGTCGACCGTATGCTTTTGCAAGAACTCCGGGACGGAGCGACACTATCCCTCGTCGCTGACTCACGGCCCTGGGCCTGCAGAGCGGCAGGGGCCCCGCCTGCTGTGCCGGCTCCTTTCTGGAAGCATCAGGACTGGAAGCCACAGTGGTTTTCTTTCCCCCGGCAAACCTTGCTCCAGAATGTCCCTGGGCTCAGTCGGGTGCCAGGGCCGGGGACCCATGGGGACCGTGACATGCTCATTTCCCCAGGCTCGTCATGTTCTGGCGTGGGTCACAGTCAAGGCCACAGGTTGACACATCAAGCACTGGCCCGCCAGCTTCTCGGGAGCTTTCCTACAGGGACTCTGTGGAGATGCTCTGGGGGTGGCAGCTTGGGGCCTCCGGCGGTCCCCGCGTCTGCCCTGCTTGGCTTGGCTCTCCTCGAGCATCCGGCCTCCCAAGGCTGCGACGTGGGCTGTTCTTTTGGGAGGGTGGCCGTGACTGGAGCGAGACAACACAGACGATCGGATGTCCGCCCTGAGGACGCAGCGTTGGCTGGTGGGCATTGGGGAACAGAGAGCAGGACGCTGGGGGTGGGGGGAGCCGAGCCGTGGTGGCAGCCTGAGACAGCGAGAAAGAGTGACATATTCCCGAGATGGTGACTGGTGAGGGGAGAGCAGGCGTAGGGCCGGGCTGCGGGGAGCTGGTGGTGAGACGCAGAGCTACGGGCATACCCGAAGGTGGCTGGCGGAAAAAAATGATACCATTGACAGTAATAGATGACACTGACCTCGGTCCCGTGCCCGTTATACTTACAACAGCTGAGTTGGGGTCTTTACATTTAATCATCCCCATGTTCCTGGGAAACGGGGCACAACTATTATCCCCATTTTACAGTACAGTAAACTGAGGCTCAGGGAGGTTGCGGAGCTTGGCCAAGGTGACCCACCTGTGGAAGATCAAGGTTGAATCCAGGCGTCTTGCCGTGAAAGGCTGATAACGGTTGGCCAAAGAAAACAGGGGTGCGGCCCGCAGTGAGTGGCCCCTGACCTCACGTGAGCCCTCGCACGCTTGTCTGTTAGAAGGAAATGGCGTCACTTCTGCCCTGCCCCTCTTTACGGCCCGGGAGAGGCCTCCTTGCTGAGGATGGCAGACGTCCCTAATCAACCAGCCTGTGTTTCCTGTTTAACCTAAGTGTGGCCTCAGATTTTTTTTCTTGACCCAAGTGTTTCCGGCAGCCGCTTCCAGCCGACCGGCGTGGGCACATGAGATGCCAAGGATTTCCGTCCCCGATCTGGGCGGTTGGCATGGGTTCCAACTGGCCTGAGTCAGAGGTGCCTTTCTAGGGAATCAAAGCAGCAGGCAGGCTGAGCTGGCACTGGGGCTGTGAGCGCGGGAGATGGGGCCGTTTCCAGCCAAATCGTGGGGCAGAACAGGAGCACTCAGGAAGGGGAAGGATCGCAGCTAGGGAATCTGCAAGGGGGAGGGTGCTGAGGAGTGACAGCCAGCTCTACCCCTGGGGACACCTACCACAGGGCAGGGCAAGGCAAGCTTCACAAACAAAAGGCGAGCATTACCAAGGGGTGTTAGTATAGTGTGTGTTTCTCCCCCCGAACACCTATAGTACATGGTTATCGAACAGCGTGTTCAGAGTAGCTATTTTCTAGCTGTTTTGCTAGAATTCATTCCTCATCGATCATAACTGGAGGTTTCTGATAATAACAAGCCTACCGCCTGTAGTTGGACGTTTTAAAATCAGATTAAACTATGAGAATTGGAAGAAGAAAGAAGATGACTTTTGCCATCTAATGCAGAACAGTTATGATGCTTTAAAATTAAACTCAACGTATATACTTTTATTAGCCAATGTTACCCCAATAAATTCAATAAAAAAATAAAAAAACAATTAAACTACCCTCTGAGTTTCCTGGCAGCCAGGTGGTAAAGGGTAAGTTGTGTGAGTTCCCCTTGCCTGAGAAGAGATTCAGGGAAGTGGGTAAACTGACGGCTTGTGGGCGAGTCCGGGCTTAGGTCTGCTTTGGCTGTGAGAGGTTTACTATCCGGAGAGCTCGCTTGAAAACTCGGCCTTCCTTCCTTCGAGACTGCAAGAGACAGCCCCTCTTCCAAGGTCAACAGGCAGCAGAGCAGCGGGGGTAGCGGCTGCACTTCAGACCCACAGGTGGGCTCCCGTTCGCCACGCTTCCCGTCTCGCCTGCTCGGCCCCTGTAGGTGCCTGAAATGTGCGGGCCGGTGGGAGATATTAAATGTCCACGTGCTCTTCGGCCCCTTCTACACATCGTTTCCCCTCCACCTGCTTCCTTTTTCTCTCCCCCTAGCAATAATTGTTATGTGACCCATCTCTGCGACTATGGCTTTGCTTTCTGTTTTCACACCCAGCAATGCACATTCTTTAGGGAAGGGGGTGAGGGGTCTGCACACTCGTTCACTGCTAAACAAACGCCCGGCACTAGGCCAGTGCCTGGCACATAGGACACTGGACGTGTGGATGGACGCACACAAGTCTTTGGTTGCCCAGCATTTATTTGTGAGACACGCAGACGGCATCTTTCCGAATAAAGACATCTTTATATAAACATAAAGCGCAGAGACATAAAGATGCATTGTTTTATCTTTGCCCGTAAAGATACAATGCTGTAAAGATGGCTATATTTATATCTATAGCGTTTCCAGATTAAAGGCCGAACAATGACCAGCAGTCACAGAAGGCAAGAACAATGAGAACGCTGTTTACAGCTTCCTTGCCAGGCACCCTGTTTGTCTCTGAGCCCCTTTTCTTTACATAAGTGCCGTTAACCCTTGGGGGATTGTTCGACTCTTTCTAGAAACAGCCCCTGTTGGCCGACTTTCCATCTAAAACGGGCGCTCAGACTTACAAATGGCCTCAGAGGTGGAGGGGTGCCCAGTGCTGGGGTCCAGGCAGCCTCCCCCTGCGCCCCGGCCAGTGGGGAGAGGACCGTCCCACGCACACGCTGGCTCACTCCATCACGACTCCCGCAGACTGGCTGTGCGTCCGCCCTGTGAGTCTCCCGGGTCCTGAGCCGCCACTCACAGGAGCCCTCCTGGCCCCTGGACCCAGACATGGGTCCTCGCCCACAGCAGGGCTGCGGGCAGCCCCCTCTGCGGCTCAGAGGAAAGGCCGTCCCTGTCAGGACGCCAGCCCACTTTTCGGACATGCAGAAGGCTTTTCTTTACAGACCTCCTAACGTAGGTATATTTCAAACGCTTCTGCTCCCAACTGGAGATGAAATGAATGGGTGAGAGCGAGAACAGCATCAGAACCTGCAGAGCCACCTGCACTGGCCCAGCTGGCAGGCGGGTGGGGACCAGGTGAGGGGCTGCTGTGCTGGCCTCGCTGCCCCCAGCAGGTGACCTTTTGGTCCCCAGGCTCCTGGCCCTTCCCACTGGCTACCAGAGACCCCCCATGGCAGCCCACCCAGCCAGAAGGACCCAGGGATGCCTCCAGTTTAGAAGCCGCCCTCACTGTCCCGAAGTCCGAGGCATACCGGGGTGGGGGTCATTCGCTCCCCTCTGCCAGGGGAAAGCCCCCGTCCCTCGCCACTTCCGGAGGTGAGCTCCGGGAGAAAAGGAAAAGCAGATGTCAGCCCGTGACACAGAATAATCGCTGCGCTCAGTGCTTGTATTTTCCTACCAATTTTGTATTTTTCAAAAAGGACAATAAAACAATTGTGCTCTCGGCTAATTAATGACAAGCTGGTAAAAGCATCTCCTCATTGTTCCATTTATTTCTCCATTTCTCCCAGTGAACAGCCCTGTCCCCGAAATGAATGTGTCGTTTACACGATGCTGTCACCCCCATTGTGCCTTTATCATCCTCCATTTTCATAAATCGGGGTGTTAATCCCTTAATGGCTTTTCTCGGTGCTAAAAAAAAAAGGAAAAAAGAAGGAAAGAAAAGAGGCTGGCCCCTGCTTCTCTTAATCCTCAGCAGACAATGGGTGCTGACACCCACAGCCCCCCCCCCAAGTGTTTGCTCAGAAGAGCAGGTCAGGGTGGGGATTTAGCCCCTTCTGTTTGTTGGCTAAACAGGAGGCCCCTCGCCCCTGGGGATCCACCCCTTCCCCAGGTAGGGTCCACCCAGCTTCTCTGCTGGACTCAGATGAGGCCCCTGACCTTTGCCCTGGTGGCCTGGGAAGGGCTGGGGGTGGGGGCCAGGGTGGGAGAAGACAGGGTGGACACATCTGGTCCTTCCTGGACTTCCCAACCCCCCGCCCCTCCCCTCCGGTGCCTTCCCATTCACCTTCCACCAGGGCGGAGGCTCTGTAAATGAGGCCCCTGGACCTGCAGGGTCAGCATCACCGGGAACTTGTTGGAAAGGCAGACTGTGAGACCACACCCCAGACCCCTGGAATCTGACACTCCGGGGGAGGGTTCGGGACCCGTGTTTTAACAAGTCCTCCAGGGGATTTCTGATGCACCCCCCACCCCCCAAAATTGGAGAACTGCTGTATTAGAGGACTGAATTCTAAGATTACCAAGTAAATACATAGAAATAAAGATTATTTTATTAAACACATATTGACTGACTTCTGGTTCCTGCTGGGCAAGACTCCGGGGTCCGAGCATTGATTGAACCAGAGCTGGGCCAAGCCTCCAAGCAGCTCCCTGCGTGGCTCCGTCCCCAGAGCTCCTCTTGCTTCCTGGGGACCTGGCAGAACCACTGGCAGGAGGTGGGTGAGTGAATGAATGAATGAATGAGTGAGTGAGTGAGTGAGTGAATCAGTGGGGAAAGGGATCTAGGTTACGGTCTTGGGCCTGCTACTGATTGATTTGTCATTTGCTTTCGGGCAAGTCCCTTCTCTCTCCGGGTCTCAGTTTCCCCACATGCACAAAACCGGGCGAGCTGACACCTGGAACCCACCTCCAGGTTTCTAGGCAGCGATGGTCCCCAAAGCAGCGGCAGTGTGTCGTGCGCTGGGTGAGAAGGTTGCGACCGCCCCTCTGAGGGCCTGAGGTCGGCACCCCCAGGGTTCATGGTAGTTCACTGCAAACCCGAAGGATGGTCCCCTCCCCACATGAGGCAGGATGGAAGGAGGCTGGGACGCTTCCTGTTTCTCAGCCATCTTCTCCTGGGGTGTGCAGGGGTGGCTGTGAACCTTGTGAGTGGCCCTCGGTGACGTGGGGTACAGGGAGCCCCTGGCCCCTTTTCCTTGCTTTTCTTTTGGCCCTGTGAGTCGACGCCAATCCCTAGTACAGCCTGACATCAGCCACTCATTCCTCTCTGGGGTCTAAATTTCTCATCTCCCTGCCAGGGACATTAACGAGCATGCTCTCCCATGATGAATCCCAAGCCTGGACCCCAGGCTAACCTTCCTGTACCTTCCCGCTTTGTGGCCTTGGACGAGCTACAGCACCTCTCACTTGCTTGATCTGCTCATTTGCAAGATGAACCCAATGCTAGTGGCCGCCCCACTGGGTGGTTGAGAGGTTAAATGAGTGACTGCAGTGGAAGAGTTACAGCTCCTGAGCTGTTAGCTGTTATCGTCATCCCATTGAGTGCCGGGTCCACGCCCAGCTGGAAGTGGGAGCCGTGTCATCAAATGCAACTCAGCAAAAAAGAAAAACTGTGCAATGGGATTGTCGATAGACGCATACCCTCCCCCGCCCCCCTTGGAGAAGCTCACAGGTGCGATGGCGAGTCTCCACGGGTTGCGCCCTCTGTCATTCCGCTTGCAGGACCTTCCTGACGACGGAGCTGCAGGGGTGGAGAGCTCACCCGTCAGGGCTTACGGGTCAGGGGTGGGCCGAGGGTTTGACTTTTGAAAACACCAGCAGGAGCGAGGTTTGGGGCAGAATGGAGCTCTTCCGTGTTCCTTCTGTGAGGGTGTCTCCAGACTGGACACGACGTGTCAAAAATTCATAGGACGGTGAACTAAAAAAAAAAAATAAAAGTAATTTTTTGTGTGACAATTTTTAAAAATCTTGGGGCTTGATAAATGTTGTTGCCTTTGTGCTACCTCCTGTCATCTGGCAACAGAAAAAATGATGACGCATCTTTATTTCAATGTTAATTATTATTATTTTTGGATCCTCACCCATGGGTATATTTGCTGATTTTAGAGGGAGAGGAAGGCGGGGAAGGAGGGGGAGAGAGAGAGACGGAGAGAGAAAAAGAGAGAGAGAGAGAGAGAGAGACAGAAGCTCAGTCTGTTGCCTTCCGTATGTACCCCAACTGGGAATCGAATCTGCAACCTTTTGTGTGTGCCGCGGGAGTGTCCAACCTTTTGGTGTCTCTGGGCCACACCGGAAGAAGAAGAGTTGTCTTGGGCCACACATCAAATACACAAACCCTAACAAAAATGGATGGGCAAAAAAAAAGGTTTTAAGTGAATTTACAAGTTTGTGTTGGGCCTCATTCATAGCCACCCTGGGCCTCATTCATACAGCCCTCGGGCTGCGGGTTGGACACCCCTGGACTGGACGGACGATGCTCTGCCCAGTGGAGCCCCCTGGCCAGGGCGTGGCGTGTCTCAGATGCTTTGGAAAGCAGAAAGCATGTGCGATGTGCTTCGAGGCACAGAAACCAGCGGGACGCCTGGAACCTGCCTGAAGCCCTCCTGTCTCTGTGGGGACACCCAGGCCAGCGGCAGCTCGGGCTCCGAACCTGGGCCTGGGGGAGCTCCTGAGGACACCAGAAAGCTCTTCAAAGAGATTTAAACACACAGTTCCCTGGTTATTCTGAGGTGCAGCTATAATTGCTGTTCTTTCCAAATAAATCCCTCAGATTAAATGGGTATCAAGCCTGCAAGTGCAAAGATCGCTCTCGGCACGCGAGACTTGTCGGGGCCCAGGGCGAGAGTAGCCACCTAGAGTAGCAGGAGGAAGTCGGCAAACTGGGGTGGAATGTTTACATTTTGGGGCGAGAACACCCGCAGCCCAGATAAGGCAGCCCCGGGCAGCACCTGGAGTCAGGAATCTGGGTTTGGCAACCAAGTTGTGTCACTGAGAGGTGGGTCAGCCACCTGCTCTGTGGCCGCCCTGAGGGTGGGCCTTGCTTATCTCTCACGCCCCTTCTCACCTGGCTGTGGCTGAGACCCCCGTCCCTCTTCTCTGCTCTTGGCGACATGGTGACCTTCTCTTCTGCTACTGACATTTGCCTGCATGCGGTCCCCACGCCTCCCCCACGGCCATCCCGAGTCCGTCTGGAGATGGATGCGCATCTTTTCCCCCATCGGCCTGCCCGGAAAGGACTCCCTGAGCACAGCGGTGTGCCGAGCCAGCAGGCTCTGCAGAGGGTCCGAGGAGAGCACCCAGAGGTGCTGTTAGGGCAGGAGAATTATGAGCTGAGCAGGAAGAAGCCCCCCAAAAACCAGGGGGCCACTTGAGCAGAGAGTCTAAACATAAATATCGCCGAGCGGGCACTGGCTCCGGGGGGGTTTATGTTGATGTGCTAATATGTTATCCGCTAAGGGTTTATTTACACCGTTTGGGCTTCCTTGCCATTCATTTATCTGCATAAGGAAGAGGCCCTAATAGGACAGTTCCTCATGAACAAGCGTCCCTGTGCGGTCCCACTGCTGCTTATAATCCTTCATGCCCGGATCTATAATTCATGAGCTGATGGCCTGGTGGCAGTTTCCATAAAGGCCGTGCCGGGCACCCAGTTGTTAACGCTCACGCTGTCACGCATGGAATCGAAATCAGCCCCCTCTCCTTCTATTCATCACGACGCCCCCGACGTGCGGGCAATGATATTATCCAAATATTATTAAAACTTTGAACCCTGTCCCCATAAATTATGGCTGAATGGCTCCGTGGCCATTAGGAGAGGGGGATGTATGGGCTTCGGTTGCCGCCGAGTAATTATGTGCTTAAAAGGAAGCGTGGCTGAGCATTCCCCCTGGTAAAGAAGAGAGAGGCCGCGATCTCGTTTGTTACCGGCTGTGGCGCGCGGGGCCGGACCGCGCAGGCCGGTCAAATCAACCTTGCCGCAGGACCATTATCTGCCTCGGGAGACCAAACATCTGTTATTCAGTACGCACAGGCATCAAGGCAACATGGTAGAAATCTTGTCCACTTCAAACACTTGGCGTCTTCCACACGACGCCCCCCTCGCCTTCGGTTACTGTGGCCGTCGGCTTTGAAATATGCCCCGCCTCCCCTCCCCCGGCCCCTGGCTTGGAAGTACCCTGCAGCTGCTAAAGATGCCGTTGTAACTTTAGAAGGGCCTCGCGCTCCTTCGCCGGCTCTTTAAGTAATAATCATAATAATTTCGGTTACGTTTCTTTTTTTTTCCCCTCTCTAACTTTTTTTTTTTTTCATTTATGAGTTATTCAAGGAGGATTGCCAGGGCAGAGATAACACGCGGTTTGAAAGCGCAAGGTCAGCCCGTGTTTACGTTGGAAGCCCTGTCTCTCTTTGATTCCCGCAGCTGCCACCACTGCAGGCTGGTACGGCCGCGCGTGGGAGGGAGATGGCTCCGGGCTGGGGCCGGGACATGAGAAATGGGGTTTCTCAGGCTGTCGTGGTTCTCCGCGCCATCTGTGGGTCTTGGAGTCCTGGAGAAGGAGGGAGAGCTACCCTGGGGATCGGGGAAGAGGAGCAGGGAGCAGCCAGGCATGGAGGCTATAGACCCAGAACGCGGGCAGAGCTGGGGGTGGGCGAGACGGCAGGGTGGGAGCGGTGAGGGTCCCCAGGGAGCTGACAAGCGGTCGCTCCAGCTGACCACTCCCAGACAAGGATAAGCACCACGCAGTCGTCGTCCCGTAACAGTGCAGAGCATCGTATCGAGTCGGGAGAGTGGGGCCACGTTTGTGGAGGAGGGAGAGCAATAGCCTCCTTTGCTGACTGACGTAGTCATAACAGGCCAGGTTCCTTTCTTCTGCAGGAGAATGCAATCTCCAGATCTTCTGGGGCCGTTGCGATCTGAGCATCTCAAAGATATATGATGTCTGGATTAGCTTCAAAGTAATCCGGGGGGAAGCGGGAAAGGGTGGGGCCGTACATGAAACAGAAGTAGCACCGAGTTAATAATAATTGTTGAAGTCCAGTAATGGGCACAGGGTGGAGGGGGCTGGTTCCTAGACTATTCTCTATACTTCTGATTGTATCTAAAAATTTCCCGTAATTAAAACAAAATCTCAAGGAGCAGAGCCCCTTTCTGATGTGGCTGAGCTATGATTCCAGCAAAGGGCCCGTCTCCCCAGGACTGAGTTCTATGGAAAAACCCAGAAAGAGCACAGAAGCCAAGGCGAACTCTGGCTGCCAGAGCTCATGGGATCCACTGCTCGAATCCTCCCTGCAAACGCTTCTCCCCCAAAAGCCTGCTTGAACCACCGTTTCATCAGGCACCCGCTCCTGAGCCCACAAGCGCTTCCCGGCTCAACTTCACCAGCCGGAGCTTCCTCGAGTGCGTGGTGGTCACGCCTGCCGTCCCAGGGCCTCTCCCCAATTCCTCAGGCCTAGAGTCTCCCTGCCCCACCTTCTTCCCGCCGGCAGCCTGGCCGGACAGGCAGGGGCAGAGGTGGACCTGGGACAGCTGGCTCCAAGAGCAGTTCTGGGACTTGCCTTCCCTGGGTGTTCTTTCCCCTTGGGTAGGGGGTATGGTGTCCAGGGAGATGGCCTTGGACCCCTCGCCTCCCTCCCCTTGGTAAGTGTGTCTTCCCACAGCCATAGCATGGCGGCTTGCTGCCACTGCAGAGGAAAGGAGGAAAGGCGTCCAAGTGAGTAGGATCCGGTCCCCTTCAAAAGCACAGACAATTTCTTCCTTCTCGTAAAGCACCGCATTGACCTTTCAGAGGGTTCCGCTGGGACCAGGCCGGAAGGGGAATGAGATCGAGAACCAAAGGCACCCAGTGGATGAGGGTGAGCCTTTGGGAGCCACGGCGGACATCCGCCGTCCTGGCTAGCCCAGAATCCATGCCCGCTTCTTCGGAGGAAAGCAGCCCGCGTTCCCTTTGGAGGACCAGCTCTCTTCCAGTCTGGGTTCTAGAATGTCGGTGGAATTGGCTTCCACTCCCACCGCCCCATCCCATTCAGGGGCAGTCATGTGATGTAGGCATGGCCTCCTGGACCATCCCCTGGCCAGAGGGGCTGGTTTAGGGCTGGTCGTGGGACCCCACTCAAGGCAACGAGGCTCAGCTCTGGGACTTCTGCAGAAACTGTAGGTGGGGAACATGTTGGCACCACCGGCAGCCATTTTTCCATCCCGAGGGCCGAACCTACGGAGGACGAGTCGCTCCAGGAGAAAACTGGGAGCCGGAGCGGGTGGAAAGGAGTCCCGGAGTGGCGCACTTACGCCATCCAGTTCTTCCCTCCTTTTCGTTTGTTCACAGGAGCTGGGTTGCAGTTCCCAGCCACCGGAAGAGTCCTGAGCGACGTCATGGCCGACCAGCCTGGGGGTGGCCAAAGGATGGCGCCCAGCCCAGCTGTTCGAGAGGGCAGAGGACCGTGGGTGAGACGCCGGCTAGCGACAGCACACCTGGGTGCTGTGCTCCTGGGGGCCCCGCGATCGTCCAGGGTGTCTTTCCCGGTGAATCCAGGTGGGACCCCAAGTCCTCCTCTGCCCAGCGTTGTAGGTGGTCACTGCCGATGGGCCTGGGCTGCACTTATCTGCCGCCATTCTGCTTGCAGCCACGGGGAACAGCCAGGTGCAGGCTTTTTCTGGGAGGACCCCGCGTGGAAAGCTGCCACGGACTCAAGGCCACGTCACAGATTTGGGGCCCGGGCTCGGAGAAGCCTTGATTGTATCGACGGGGACTGGGCGGTGAAACCCGCACACTGGGCCTCTTGAAGGAAACCAAAGGCCGAGGGCCAGGCCTGGGCTGTGGACACGCCCTCCGGGGCTGCCCACCTGAGCGGGCTGTCGTCCGTGGATGCCACCAGGAACCACACCCCTCAAGAGCTCCAGCAACGTCTCGGCCTGTGTCCTGGAGCGGCAGCCCTCACGCCTGGGCCTGAAGCCCGACTCGGCTCCTTTTTAGCTCTGGGGCCCTGGGCAAGGCACCGAACTTCTCTGTGCTCAGGTCCCTTTCTCTGTAAAATGGGAATGGTAGTGACAGCCCCTCCCTCAGTTGCAGTGAATGTTAAGTAATTTATTTAGGGACCAGTGCCTGATACCTACTAAGTGCCATAGGTTTGCTTCATAAACAAACACGGAAAATCTCGTTTATGTTCAGAGGTTCAGCGGAGGGGCTTGCTCAGAGCTAAGGCAGGGAGCCCTGAGTTAATTCTCTCGCTGACTCTGCCCAGACTCTTGCTTTCTCTCTCATTGGTTCAGTGTCAAGCGCTGACGCTGGGCCAAACTCAGGGACGGGTTTCATCTCCAGGTGACCGACCTGGTGATTCCCACTCTGTTGCTTTCCTGGCCTGGCAGGTCTTCTCCGAGATGAGATCCCTGCTTCTTCGATCTGGGAAACCGGGGCTCCAGGGGGTGGCCTCATGTGCCCCGGGTCCCTCAGGTAGGACGTGGCAAAGCGGGGTCTGCAACCCGGGCCTGGCTTGCTTAGTTCCGCACCGCGCTGACATGCACCACCGAGTCGCTAGGGCCTTGCTTGATGGGATGCGGCGGCACCAACGACTGTGTGTGTGTGTGTGTGTGTGTGTGTGTGTCTCCCACCGCGCTGGGCAGCTCGGGGAATCCCGACCCACGCTTCCTTCCTCTCTGTCTTCGCAGCCCCGGAACAGCAGGAGGGTTGCGTTGCCAGGGAGTTTGTGTGCGTGGCTCACGGTCGCACATCGAGTTAGCAGCTGGAGAAGAGCTAGAGACTCGTCCTCTCTGAGCGTCCTCACGAGAGCCTACCTCACGCACTGCTTGGTGGGGGACGAAAGGACGTCCATTCCCCACGGAGAGCTTTGTCCCTTTCTCTGACCTCAAACGGGATTGGGCTTCTGGGACCACTGGACGGAGAAGTCGGTGGAGACGGTCTTGAACCTCCCCTCTGGACTAGACCCTTCCCACGGCGCTTTACACAGCCAGGCCAGCCTGGTCCCGGTTACCGGCGTCCCCGTGAAGGGCTGCTGGTTGTCATCGCCCAGAAAGTCCTCTTTCCCAGGCATCAACCTCTCCCCTTACGATTTCCTGTCCCCTGGCCTCTGTCTAATTTATTGCTTCTGTTGATGATTTGAGGTTAAATGCTTTCAGTTCCATTTTCCTAAGAACATAGATCTCATACCTCCTTTCCCTCGAGATAATGACTCCGGTCTCTGAGCGGCAGGCTGGGAGGGAGGGGGTCCCCCAGTGACGCCCCCTGTCCGGCCGGCCCAGCCCCGTCACTTCCAGGTGGCTTCCAAAGACAGCCCCCGCCCCCGCTCCTGCTCTGCTGTGCGTTGCTGACATCGTAGACCTGAAGGCAGGAGGCATGACAGGGTGGCAGGGGGCGCCTCTGGGCCCAGCGGGGGGGCACAGGGAGAAGGCAGCAGTCTGGGTGCAGAGCTGGCTCCAGAGGGGCCCCTGGAGGGAGCCCCGGCACCCTCCAGACGCCCCCACCTGCAGAAGCCATTTCCCAAAGAGCAGAGTGTCCCCTGATGTAGCAGAGAGACATTAATAGCACTTCTCCTGTGAAGTGGTTGCCAGGAGCAGATGAAAATATGTGGGTGATGCTCGTCGAGCCCCTGGCTGGGAGCAGCGCTTGGCGATGACGGGGCTGAGCAGGACGACGACTGTAGCAGCGGCCGGGCCTTCCGCTAAGACTTCTCGGGCAGCTATACCCACCGTGTGTCATCACGGGCCTGAGTCTCCAACCTTCCAGGTCACACTCTGGTCTCCGGTATTTTCACCTGACCCGGGGTCAGGTCCCCACGGCTGCCCACCGGAGGGCCACCCACCCCACCCATCCCAGGCCAGTTCCGAGGGACCTGGTTCATGATTTGGCCTCTCGCCTCAGTCTTCCCTGGAGAGACTGGACCAGGGGGAGGGGAGACAGGGAGGAAGAGGGAAGCCCACCCTCCGCAGGACTCTGATGATTGATAGAACATCTGGCGCGCTGCAGGGGCCTCCTCGGTCTATCTTTTGCCTACTTGATAATAGATGATCTAATCTGTCTCTCTACAGCACTTCCTTCTCCGGGCAGGTGACAGAGATGGAGCGAGCCCATCCTTCACCTGGAGGAGACGCGGCTTCCCAGGGAGGGCACGCTGTGTCGCTGCAGCCCGAGGGTGGCCTCCTTGGAGGCTGCCACGCGGCTGCCTGCAGGCGCCACAGAGCACAGCCGGCCGTGGGGCCGCCGGCTGGACCGCCCACCCACGGCAGGGCCCCTCTGGCCGAGCAGCGGGAGCTTAGAAGCCTCTCCTAGTTTCATGGGTAGTCTGGCCACCCCTCACCCCTGCTATATCCCAGCGGCATTTCTTACAGAAAGTAAAACACCTTCCCTCCCTCCTTTAAAACGGCATTACGCCGAAATATTTCAGGTATGCCAAAAAAGCCACAGAGAATATTTCCATAAACATCGGGATACCCAGCACCCAGCTTCAGAATGAAAACCTTGCAAATGCGGTCCAAGCGTCTTCTGCGTACCGCTTCCCTCCGCCCCCATCCTAACTGTGGCTCCGAGACGTCCCACACATGTTTTCATGGTTTTCAACTTTGAAAACGTAAGTGTCACAGCACGGGTGGTAGTCCCTGGCAGCTGTTTTCCCTGCAGCGTCGTTTGGCTAGTTCTCCGCACCGGGGCCTGGAGTTCCAGCGTTCGGTGGGACAGGCATCCAACTTCTCCTAGAACGGAAGGGGATGAGGATCACGCTTTATCTATCGTCTTTCAAATGGATCGTTCATGTGTTTCTTTCTCCCCCCTCCCCCCCGCATTTCAAGCATTACAGCACTGGATACTCGCATACGTGTTTTCTTAGCAAGTGGGCAAAAATTTCTCCAGCGTGTACCTGTGGGTGAGGACATGCTCAGTCACGGGTCTACGCACCTCAGCTTTCCAAGGTGTTAGCAAATTGCCCTCCTTCTACCCCTTTCTACTTGCCCCAGATACAAAGAGCGCCCCCTCTGCTCCTCCACCCCGGTTTGTCCGACTTTCGAGGTGCTTTCCAACTGATCTCATTGGGAATGAGGCGCCTGGCCGTGATTTGCGTGGCATCGCACAGGCACACAAGCCCGGAAGCCTTTCGCACTTGCATTAGTGCGTGGAAGGCCCCTCCATGGCGGGGGGAGCTCAGAGCCCTGGGACAGAGGGTCTGCAAAGCTGCGCTCTGAGGGCGACAGCGGGAGAGCGTGCTGTGGAGTCCGGCGTGAGCTGGATTGGGCTCCCTGCCTGGGTAATAATGTGGTCTTGCAACTTCGACAAGCTGTCTCCACTTCTCTGCACCTCAGCCTTGCTCATCTGTGAAATGGGAAAAACCAGCGCTCTCTGAGAGAGCGGCAGAAGGGAGGCAGTGGCGTGCAGAGGGGCGCTGAGCCCAGGGACCAGCACACGGAGCCCCCCCACCCCTGCACCCCACCCTGGGCTGGGCGAGGGCGGCTGCATGTCCCTCCCCCACCCGCTTCGTCTTTTCCTCCTCCCTCCTTGCCTCCTTTTCCGGCCCTCTAATCCGACGGAAAGGTTGTTGCGTTTCTTTGAAACAGAGACAGACGCTCTAGTAAGGCCGCCAGCATGACCTAGCGTGGATATTCTTAGGAGTCTTCTTTAACAAATAGCAAATAATGCTCTAGTTAATACCCAGTTTGTATGCAAATAGATCCCTCGGTGTTGCTACAGGGCACCTCTGTTTCCTGGATAATTGACCTGTTTCCTTGAAGCTTCATGAGTTCGGTTCGTTTGCTCAGACCATTTTCCCTTCAGAGGGTCCTTGGTCCACGGTGCGCTTGGGCCTGGCTGAGTTGCAGTACTTTCCTGTGGCTGCTGCAACAAATTCCCACAAGCCTGGTTGCTTAAAACTTCTTGTCTCACACTTCTGCGGGGCAGAGCTGCAAATCAGTTTATGGGACCCAGATCAACGTGTCGGCAAGGGCTGGGGGCCCTCCTGGGGCTCTAGGGGAGAATGTGTTCCTTGCCTCTTCTGACTCCAGGTGGCTGCCAGAGTTCCTTGGTTTGTGGCCTCATCACCCCAATCTCTGCCTTCCCTTTGTCTGTGCCAAATCTCCCTCAGCCTCTCTTGTGTAAGGATGCTTGTGATAGCAGGACCATGTCCTAGGTTATCAGGATATGATCCTTAACTCAGTTATAGCTGCAAAGACCCTTTTTCCAAATAAGGTAACACTTACAGTTTAGAACCTAAGAATTAGCAGCCGATGCCTCTGGGGGCCATTATCCATCCTGCTACACCTGGTTCTGCGCCCCACTGCATGGCGGGGGGTACGTTGCCCTGGTTCATGATCCATGTGAGCAGCCAGGATCCGTAATGGCGCGCCCCTTCAGGCCCCCCAGTCTCCCTCTGGGTCAACCAGAGCGTAACTGGGCTGTGGACCAGGTAAGCGTATCAACCCAATATGACATAATGTTTGTCTGAAGGTAATTCTGTCTCTAAATTATTTGCAAATGTTCCTCACATTTCTCCCCCTCTCCGCTTAGGATTCAGAGCCAATTTGTAATAAGCAAGAACAGTTTGACCCAGATTAAAAGGTACAATTAGTCTGTCTGCATGGTAAACCTAAAAAAGTACTACTTACAACAAGTTATTGTCTTTTTGACAAAGGGAGATGTCCTGGCAGAACAATAAAGCCCCCACCACCGATAAGAGCCTTGTAATTTACTCAAACACTGCGGCGCAGAGACAGAGCAGCCCCTCAGAACCGGGGAGATCGCAGTGCGCCCGGCTCATGCAGGGCGGAGAAGTGACCCCGGCAACGCAGGTGACCCCCATGACAGCCCAGAAGCGAAGGGAGTGCCAGGCAAGGGCTGGGACCCCCCCCCCCCCCCGCCCTTCGCCTTTCCCTACGGACTGCTAAAGGTTGCTTCCCTGGAGATGTGTGCCCAGCGGAGCGGCCAGGTGTGTGGGCCACACTGAATTATAGACAAAAGTGCCCCTGACTCAGGCCACCAGCTCTCCTGAGCTGGCAGTGGGAGGGGGCACTATTGAACCTGAGTGCCCGCTAGTGAGTTCTTGAGTCCTGCCTGTCCTCCGGGCTGTTGGCTGGAAATTTGGAAATCTTGGCCGTCCTCGTCGGGATGCTGGAAAACTCACGGGGCTGGATATCAGCGGGCCCCCCTCCTCCTTGGTCACAGCTCCCTCTTAAAGGCCCTGGCTGTAGTCTTCACAGGAGGGGTGTGGAGCTCTGGAAGCCACCCCCACAGCAGCCGT
This sequence comes from Glossophaga mutica, assembly GCA_039655065.1. NCBI lineage: Eukaryota > Metazoa > Chordata > Mammalia > Chiroptera > Phyllostomidae > Glossophaga > Glossophaga mutica. The sequence goes on from CM077315.1 coordinate 4,139,439, forward strand.
GTGGTGGCTGCCGTCCCTGGGCCAGGCGCTGCGGCGGCTCCTCTGGGGTCCTGCCGTGTCCGCCGCATTTACGTCTCACACCGAAGCGTGCGTCGGGACTCTCGGTACGCTCCTTCCACAGATGGGGAAACGGGCGTTATGGGGTTGGCTTCCTCCCCGTCCGGCTCGTATGTTGAAGTCCTAGCCCCCGGGACCTCACAGTGTGACCTCAAAGCATTGGCAGAGGTAATCAGGTTAGAATGAAGTCATCGGGGCGGGTCCCAATCCAGTACGATTGGTGTTCTCGTAAAAATGGAAACTTTGGAGACAGACACGCACACAGGGGGAAACGAATGCCACGTGAAGTTCAAGGAGAGAACACGGTGATGCTCCTACAAGCTGAGCAAACCACAGAAGCTCGGGGAGAGGCATGGGCAGGTTCCCCTCAGCCCCCAGGAGGAGCCCACCCTGCCCACACCCTGGTACCAGACTCACAGTCGCCAGAACTGCAAGGCAATGGCGTCCTGTGGTTTAAGCCGCTCAGTTGGGGGTATTTCGTTAAGGCAGCCCCAGCAGACTCAGACGTGAGGCTTAGAGAGTTACCTTCGGGAGCAGTTGCGGTGAGTTGTCTAACCTGCAGTTGCTCCCAACACTGTTTTTTCACTTGTTGCTTTCCACCATGGAGGGGGAGAAGCAAAAGGATTCGCAGCCTCTCTTGAGTGAGGAGGGGCCCCGGCCTTTGACCTGGCCAATGAGACCAAGGTCTGCGGAGTGTTTATGGGACAGTTTGGCCCTCTTGCTTAAAAAAGACAGACCCGGCTCCTCCCACCCCGCCTCTGTCGCTGCATCTGCAGACAGGTGTGCTTCTTGGCACTGCAGGGACCAGCTTGTGAAGTGGGGGAGGGTCCCGGAGAGCCTCAGAGGTCCTGGTCTTTCCCGGTTGAGCGATGAGAGCTGGCCCTCTCTTTACGCGGGAGTTGATTTCTTCAAGTTACCGCGGTCGTATTTTATGCTACTTTCTGCCCAGCTCAGTCCCAGCTGCCTCGATGTCCCAGGTTTCCCTGCTGGCGAATCTCAGGGCTCCGGGGACACCCAGGTCACTCTGACTGTGGCGCCGAGAGTGCGAAGGCTTGGACCGGGGACAGAGTCGAGCCACACATGCTAGAGCTGAGCGGCCTCATCTCTGTCTCCCGGAGGGCGCCCAGGGAAGAGGGGGGCTCCCAGCAGCTGCCCAGCACTGTAACTAGAAGAGGAGACAGCAACCACAAGCACACGGTGCCTGGGCACAGAGCGGCGTTGAGAGAGCGACAAGATGCCTACAGAGTCCCATTCATTCTCATCCAACTTGGCTCCCAGGCCCAGGAGGGAGCTGTATTGCCTTGTAACTCCCAGGGAGTGGGAGGAGGGAATGGCCAGCTGCTGGGAGGGGAGCAGAGCTTTCTGGGAGGAGGGCCATATTCCAGAGCAGGGAATCACAGGGGAGTATCCATGCAGCGGGCTAGACAGGATCTAGGCAGTGCCCTCTTCTTGCTTCTGGTTCCTCAAACCCTACAACCTCTCTGCTTATGTTTCCTATATCCCTCCTTGGTGCCCAGTACAAAGTCTTCTTTGCTGTTAGGTACTCAGTACCTGGTTGTGTAAATGTATAAAAATGGGGAGTCTATCTGTCATAATTACTCTGGCCTCTGTTCTTCCTATGATAGATTTAAGCCAGAGGATAGGCTGGTCCGTTCAGACTGATCTTACGCAGAGACCACAGTGATTGGTTAAAAGGCAGACATGTGACCCCAACTGGCCAATAGAAGTCTTTTCTGGGACTTCAAAAGTCAGAGCAGGGAAGGAAGTATTCCTTCCGTGGTCATGAGCATCTGAGAATGGGAAACCCTAGCTTCTGGGGTCCGTGCTGCCTGGAGCATGAAGAAAGTCCCACTTGCCAGCTAGTCATTCTCCAAAGGTGAGTTGGAGTAGGATTATAACATGATCATGATGGTAGTTACATTTATTGAGCGTTTAGAGGGGGTCAGCCTGTGCTCAAGATGCCCTCATTTTGGATACTTGGAGGGGGACGGCCCCTGCACCGTGCGTTCCCTTCTGTGACGGCAGTCACGCACCCTGTGTTGATCACGGGTACGCAGCCCTGTGCTGAGTGCTTGCTGGGAAGCGGGATCCTGTGTTTGGCTCTGGGGGGCAGTTACAGAAACCTAGAACCCGGTTTCATGGGAGATTCGAGCGTATGCATGCATATCGCTGTGTTAGTCAAGCCAGCTAATGCTGAAACAACCAGAATTTTTTTTAAAAAAGATTTCATTTATTTATTTTAGAGGGGGAGGGAGAAAGAGAGGGAGAGCAACATCAATGTGCGGTTGCCTCTTGCATGCCCCCTACCAGGGACCTGGCCCCGCAACCCAGGCATGTGCTCTGACTGGGAATCAAACCAGCGACCCTTTGATTCACAGGCCGGCACTCGATCCACCGAGCCACCCCAGCCAGGGCCCAACCAGGACTTTTTAGGGGTTTGTAACTATACATGTGTATTTCTTCCTCCTATTTTGCATCCATGGGGCGGGGCCTAGGACTCTCCTCTCCTGGATCTTCATTCCCAGACTCAGGCTAATGAAGTCCCAACTGTTGTGGCAGAAGAAAAAAAAAAAATAACACATGGACTCTTGAATCTTCCACTTGGAAGGGACCCAACGCCCATGCTCACATTTCACTGGGGAAAACAAGCCACTGGCTATGCCTGGGCTTGGCAGAAGAGGAAAGGAAGGTCCCTCCAGAGAAGGACACCAACCCCTGGAAGACACTGCACTGCCCCCACGCCCCCCGCCCATACTGGCCAGCCTGGCGCTCTGCACCCGGACAGTGCTCCGGATCACTTGCTCTCTCTCCTTCCTGCCATTTGTCACAATAGTAGTAAGTACTCAGCATTGTCTGAGTACTTATGGGGTATTACTTAATGCCCGTTTCAGCGACTGGATGCAAAGGGCCTTGGGGAGGGCCTGCCTCTGCTCAATCGCTGTGACCCTGCGCTAAGCCGGTACCCGACGCTTCCTAGGTACCGTGAGCGCTTGCGTGCACATAAAGGAGCGAATGGTGGGACCCACGCCGGCTGCATTCGTGCGCTGACCCAGGTCTCCGTGGGTGCCAGGCCCCGCGCTGGGGCCCAGCAGGGGAAGTGGGCTGCTCCCCGCAGCAGCGCCCTCCTCCTGGACCGGGGGGCGGGAGCAAGGTGTTGTCCAGCCTGCCCCGCGCCATCTGAAAGTCGGGAGGTCGGATGACATCAAATACATGTAACGCCAGAATGTTTGGCTCAAATCAGAACTTACATAAAACACCCATATCACAGGCTGAGCCACAGGAAACTGTCAACGAACTGCTTCCGACCGGAAACGGCCATATCATACAGTTCAACCCAATGTGGAACCGAGAGCGCTGTTTGCAGCTGGGACTCCACCTCTTCAGGGTGTCCCCAGCCCTTCAGCAGCCCCCCCACCACCACCCCAAGGCACCTTCACAGACTCCTAGTGTGGAAATCTCTCTGAACTAAACCATCTCCAAGTGCTTAACATTCTAAGCCCCCGAACTGAGCTCTAATGCGAGACTCTGGGGCACCGAATCACAAGGGACTGATACATCTGAGAGCAAGGCCCTCTCCCCCAAAGCTGCTGGTGCCCCCCACCCTGCCCCCGGTGCACCTGGGATTCCCACACGGGGTCCCAGGCCCCGGGCCTGCCCAGGCTGCTGTGCTTCCGCGTGGCCTGCGCCCGCGGCTGGATCCCTCCGCCGCTAACTGGATGAGAAATTGCGGCACCTTTTCTTTCCACGGCTCTTTCATGCATCTCTGTCAACGCCCGTTTACATTCTGGGATTGAACTAATTTGTTTCCCGTTCGCTCCTGGCTGCAGACTTCAGGCAGCTCAGCTTTGCTGCCCTGTGTTTGCAGCTTAGTCACCCCCTCCGCTTGCGGTCCCCGTCCCCAGCTAACCACATCTGAGAGCAAGGAGGATTAGCAGGCTCAGGGTGATGTGATTCTGGCGCTGGTAGCCTGGACACTCCTGCTACTGTTGGGAGCTGGGGGTGGGGCCCAGTGAAGGCTCAGATGAAGCCCGAATGAAGGTGGGGGGCGGGGGGGGGCGGAGGCTGAGCCTTCAGCACACCCCTACTCTGACCGCAGGCGAGTAAGAATAATGAGGCCGAGGGTGCCGATTGCAGTTAATATTTACTGAGGATTGGGCCCTCGGCACTACGGGCCCCGCATTAACTCCTGTTGGTGCATTTCAGACTGCCGGTTTCATCACCCCAGGGCCTTGTGAAAGATCGTAATCATGCCCATGTTGCAGATGGAGAAGCGGGACCCAAGAAGTGAAATAATGTGCCCAAGGTCACTCCGTGGGGCCGAAGCTGCCAAACCTGTGTCTGACCCAAGAAGGGACGTTCCTAACCACTGCTCCGCGGCGCCTCCGCAGATGTTGGCGCTTCTAGGTCGCTCCTGAAAACAAATGTTTTCTAAGGTGTGGTCAACAGAGTGGTCTGCAAATGGCTGGATGAGAAGTGGGTTTCTGGAAACCTGAGCTGGGAGACACCTCCGGGGGCGGGGGGAGGGACCAGAGAAGGCATCTGAGACACTTGCAGCTCTCCAGGTGTACCCCCGTGGCATGTTTTAATTTTAAAACGACAAACTGAAAAGATGCTTCTTTGGGGCATCCCCCAGTGCTTGGGTTTTGGCTGACAAGAGCGCCAATTTTCTCACCGATGTTCTTCCCAAAAGAATCAGCAATTTCAGCTGTAAGAATATTTATTTGTAACCCCCCATGGGATCTCTATAAATGCTTTTCATGTTGGGTATGAAAGAGTGGAAGCTGTAATTGTTTTTATTTTTTTTCAGAATTGGCCCGTGAAGCACCTGGTTAATATTTTCCAAACCTGAACGTATGCATACACTATGACCGGGCAATTCAGCTCTCGGGTAAATACCGAACCGGAATGAGCACGTATGTTCATCAAAGAGGAACGTTCAGACCAGAGCTAAGGCAAAGGCATGGGGCTGGCAAGTGGGATGGTGGTTCCGTCCCACAGCGGACCAGTCCATGGTCATGAGACTGAAGAAATGCTGGCTGCAACCGGGGACCCAGGGGAATCTCGCACCCACGAGGTTCACGGAGCAGAAGTCAGACATTGAAAAGTACATCCTTGGGTGATTTTGTTAACCTTAAAAGTAGAGCAATTTTACCAGCAAAATAAGTTTATTCAGGAATGATATAGGAATTGCAATTTGGAGCATGCAAGCTGTGGCAAATCGTAGGCAAGTCCACGAAACGAAGGAAAGGAATGTCACTTTATAGAGGAAAAGGGGAAATTGTGGGGCTCTTAGCAAAATGTCTATTGGGGAAACTAGGAGTCGAAGTGTAGTGGCTTCCCATTGGCTGAGTCATGGTGATTTCTCGTTGGCTAGGCAATGTGATTTCTCTGTTGCTAGGCAAGGGAAAAAACCTTCCTTCCTCCTCCAGGGTCAGGTAAATATCCCAGATGCAGTTGGCTGTGGCCAAGGAGTGTGACATCATCTAGTGAAGAAGGGGTGTCTTTCCTAAGGATGTGAGCAGCGCTAGTTAGGCTGGAAGAGTACGTGGGATGTAGTAAGAAGCTGAACACCATCTTTTCCGAAATGGGGTATCCTGTTCTTCTTCAACTGGTTCTCAGGGGCTAATATGGCCAGAGTGATGGCTCTGGGGATGGGGAACCTCATGGAGGTGACAAGAAGTGTTTTAAGGGAATGTGAGGTTGGAATTGGGGTGAATAGTTAAAAATTAGGTCATAAACCAAAAGGTCCTAAAATGGGATGGGAAACCAAGAAGTTATGGGAAAGGGGTAGCCTCCCCCCCGAGATGGCCCTTGGAGAAGGCGTGCAGGTGGCCTAGGACCCTTTGGGAAGTGCAGACAGGGGCCCTAAAATCCGTCTAAGGTACTTGCTCCACAGTCTCACTGTCTGTCCACTAGGCATTGCCCCCTCCCCTCAGGCCAATGCTGGGCACCACAAAGCCCCCTCCGGTCTGCCTTTCCGGGAAGGCCCTCACCCCGAGACGGGCTGCTCTGCGCCCCCATTCCCATCGTTCCACACTTTGCTCCCTGCTTCCCCGCGTGTCTGCTCCACAGAGGAGGTACTTACTCCTGCACGAATCCCGGAAACTCGAAGTCCATAGAGAAGCCAGAAAGGCATCGATCGCCTGGCCACTGCCCTGGTCTGCCTGGCTTACCCCAGGCCAAGTTTCCGTGCAAAGGCAAGAATCGGAAATGGGGACGGGAGCACCCCATGCTTCTCTCTCCAGGCCGGGCCTCCCCAGAGGAGTCTCACGCGGACCAGTGAAGGACCCCCCCGCCCGTTGGGCCCGCACCGCACCTTGCGCCTCCAGGTCGTCTCCGCCTCTGGGCACCGAGCTGTGCGCACTGTGTCCTCGCCTTCCAGCTTCCAGGTGGATTTGGTCAGTTAGGAGTAGGCAGGACCGCAGATGATTCTTAAATTTTTTTAAACCAGCAGAAGTAGGGTCCCGGGTGACCCTGGAAATCCGAGGACTCTTGAGGAAGGACCGAGACTGACCGACCACGGTGTGACTCATCTTCCTTGGATGGCAAGGGGCCGAGAGAGCCCACTGGTGTCCGTGTCGCAGTTTTAACTGACAGCCGATCCGTCTGTGTAGTGAAGAGGGCCAGGACCCACCCTGGATACACCTCCTCTCTGGGTTCCTGCCTTTTTCTCAGAAACAAGACAAGACATGGTAAGGGGAGGTGCATAGGGCAGGCTCCATTACCTGGGGAAAGCCCGTGTGGTGTGTCCGGGTGGTAATGCCCTCCTTCCACTGCCTCCCCGGGTTACCAGGCGGAGGGCACTTTTGGGTTGGGACCAGGCCACTGTCCGCCTTTGTACAGAGCTGCCCGGCCGGCAGTCATGAGCTCACGGGCCACCCCATGGTCAGCAAGAGCCGGCTCCTGTTGTGGTGGCTGGTGACTACGGGGGACCCTGAGCATCACGATGCTTTGAAACCGCCATCAGAGGGAATCTCTATGCAGCCAGCGTTGGCCATCATCACAGTGCTGAGAACTCACACTCGCCGGGCACTTCCATTTCTAAGGTCTCTCCACGCCCATGGCTGGTATTTGTTCCGACACTGACCTGTCGTCGCCTGACCTGAAAGAAGCAGGGGCAGTGGCTGGGACTACCCGGAAGAAGAAGAAGAAGGTAGTGTTTTCGGAGCCTTGCTCTCGGTCAGGACCTATATTACAGTTTTCACTGAATCGTCGTCCTGACCCAGTGGGATGGTCATAGGCAGACTCCCCACCCCCAGACATGAAACTGAGGTTCAGAGCGTGTGCAGGATTAAACACAGACATGACCAAGCGTTAAGACCCCTGGAAATCTCTGCGGCTGGACTGCGGCGCCAGCGGCTCGTGACGAGACGTGGAATCGCTACAAATGCTCTGTGACAGAAGAAAGGACAGACACTTGGTGCTGTGACGTAGGGAAATGCTTAGCTTTCTCCAAACTTGGTGGAAGGATTTGTCAGCGGCTCAGTAACATGTGGCTAATGTTCGACCCCAAATTGCGGTGGCATCGTGCGAAGCGGGGCCTGGTGGGACCAGAAGGAGCTCGGGGAGGGGGTCCCAGCTCCTCCCAAAGGGCGGCTGTTCCGGGCTCCTGCTCAGGGCTACCTCGTGTGGACCTCAGAATCTCTGATTTTGGAGAGGCATGAGAATTCCTATTTTGCCTTTATTTGAAATACCCCGAATTTAAAATTCTGGTTAAAAATGTTTAAACGAGCAAACATGCGGGCGAGTAAACTGTCATCAAGGCCATTTGTGAGGACGAAGGTCGGTTGCGAAGTGTCAGGTCTGGATTTCCCCACTCGCGGCGCCTGAGACAAGGATTTGAGGGTCAGGAGTTAGCGTGGACGGTGGTGTCCAGAACTACCGGCAGGGCCTCGGGGAGAAAAACGGGGCAGGGAAGGCAGCCCCTGAAGTATGTGGTCCAGAGCAGGGTCCCCATGCAATATCAGGGTTCCCCACCTGACGGCGGCCTCCAGGCCAGGGACCTCCAGGAGACCCCGAGGCCATGTCTTGGAGTCCTTCCGCTTCAGAGATAAGGAAGCGGGGGCAGCTGTCCCCCCACTCCCGCCTGTCCCCGGTGGAGAGCCCTTCCCGGAGTGTTCACTCCCTGGCCTTTCTGGGCCTCCTCCTTCTGCCTGAAAACGCTGTGTCCCAGGTGCTGGCCGGGGCCCGCTGGGTGGGTGGACAGGAACGGTGGGGGCGGCGGGGCAACGCGTGCAGCAAAAACAGTGTCCCAGGATCGTGGACGGACAGCTGAAGCTTGGCTGATCAAGGCCGATTGCGTGCCAAAGCTGCCTTTCTCCTGCTGAGACACCTGAAGACGTGTCCTGCCCTCTAAGCAGGCACCTCCTCCCAGCAGCGTGTGTAGCTGGTGCCGGGCCGTGGTCGCGTTGGCGGCAGCAGTGGGAGCCATTCCTCCCGAGACATTTTGAGTTGAAATTCTACCCCCAAATGGCAAGAGTTTACCGGGCATCAGTGCGTCTGGGGAGTTGTGGGTGTGAGTACGGAGTTCGAGATTTTCCTCGGCGCCAATTTGCTGGGTGATGTTGCGCAAGCCCTAATCTATCTCTGAGCCTCTGTTCATCCATCTGTAACAGGCAGCAACGAGACGGCCTCTCTCTTTCAGACTCCGGGGCTTCAGATTGTGCTGTGCCCAGGGAGAGAGGGTTTGAGGATGGTTTGGGACCACGCGGTTCCGAGGACAGCACAGCCAGCTTCCCCGCCCAGGCCCCGAGGACCCCCCACGGGAGGGAGGGACATGGAATCCAGGTCGTTTCGGAGCAAAGGCACCCACCCCTCGCTTGGCTAACGCGCAGGCAGGAAATGGATTTATGAGCACCGGGAAGTGCTGTAACCCGGGAGGTTGAGACGGCACATCCGAGGAACTGGCCCTTCTTCTCAGGAAGCCATTCCTGGTGGCCTGGAAGCTGCTTTGGTTCTTAACGTCGTAAAAGAGGTCAGCAGCCTGCCCCCCACTGCGCATCTCGAGAGTCTCAGGCTTTGCACAGGGGTCTGCAATGGACAGGGGAGCCCCTCTCTCCCTCTGAGCTGCAGGACGCCCGGCCCGCGCCGCTGGAGCTTGCCACTGTCCCCACGACTCGGCTTCCCTGCGCCTTCCATCAAGGCCTCCGAGGTAATCGCTCCGTGGACAAACAGCTTGAGGCTCAGTGTGCAATGAACAATTAGTTTAGAGGCCACGATCTATACATTTGGAGGAGAGGGAAGGAGGGCGGGGCGCACTTGGGCTATCGTTCCTAATGAAGAAAAATCGCGCCCCGGAAGGGGTCCCGTGTGGAATGGGAGCGACTTAATATCATCTGGTCGTGATTTGCCGGCCTCGCTGGTGCCTGGCGATCCCCGGGAAGAAAGCGAACGGGCGGGGGAGGGAGTTGTTGTTGTTTGTGTTTCTTACAAACCAAACCAAATGCAAACCTCCCTCCGTGTTTACGAGCTGGACGACATGCGGGCCGCCATCTGTATAAACCCCACCGATCTTTCCGTCACTGTCCCCCCGCTCTGTAAACTAGGCCAGCCCGAGGGGGACACCGTAGGAATGTCGTCCTATTTCTTGTTTATAAAAATAAACCGCTGGCCGGAGATGTATGTGAGGAATTTATAACCAGCAGCTGCACAAGCAAGTGTCCTAAGGGCCGGGGAGCGGAGGAAGTCAGTGGGGGAGGCGGTGTGACCCCAAGCCCGGCACAAGCCCTCTCCCATAAAGCAGGAGAGGACCACTTTGGGAGATGAAAGGAAAGGGGGGGGGCGGGGGACAGAGGCCGTATCCGAGCCTGTCAAAGGCCCTCTCTTTGGTCAGGCCGGTAAGTCAGAGCCTTTGGCATTCTGGCCTAGAAGGAACACATCTCTGCCCCCAGATTAGCCCTGGGGGCTGTCCCCGTGCTCTTTTGGGGGAGCTAAGACCAAAACAAGAAGTAGAACCCAATCGAAGGCTCCCCGAGGCGTTGCTGCTTTCGAAGGAGGTGCCACCCGTCTGCTGACGGAAGCAGAATCCGGTGGACGCGGTCCCCGCTCACAGAGGGCACGGAAAGCCCGTGGGGAGGTCAGGGCTGGGCTCCATCCGCCGGCCCCAGCTGCAGGGCATCATGAAGCCACCTGAGCTCTGTCGCCTGCATGTTAGGGGTGCTGTCCCAGGGCTGCGCAGGCAGGCAGGACTCTCACCTGCTGTCGTTAGAGTGGTGTCTAAACGTAAATGACACAGACGGAGGAAGGTGCAGAAGTTTCCGGAATGTCACAGTTGAAATGTCATCCTGAAGGACGGCTCCGTGAGTCCTCCTATTGTAAGAGTGGGACAGAGGAGGCTTAGGTGGCCCGCGACTCACCCATTCTGCAAAATGGTCCGGGTGGTGCTGAGGCTGGGCCTTAGGGGACCTAGCCTTGCACCAGTCCTTTGTCCGTTTGTCCATGCCCTGGTGCTTCTCCGTCCCCTCCCGTCCCCTCTCCAGGCAGAGCCTGGCTGGTCTTTTGAAGACATTAGACCAGTCCCCTGGTGAGAGCCATTCTGTCGTTTCTGATGACAACTGGAGAATCAGCCAGACTTCCTCCCCACCCACATCCTCTGAGCCCTGCTGGTGTCCCCGGGACCTCTGAGCCCTGCTGGTGTCCCCGGGACCTCTGAGCCCTGCTGGTGTCCCCGGGACCTCTGGACCCAGCGGCCTTCTTCCTGCTCCGTGACCTCGCCACCCTCTCACTCGGGGCCTTTACACTCGCTGTTCCCTCCACCTGGAATCCTCTTCCCTGGGACCTTACTGCCACACCCTCCTTACCACCCAGTTTCTGCTTCACCTCCCAGAGGGGCCCCCCCCCACCCCGTCCGATAGAGCACCCCCCACCCCAAGTCACAAGTCACAAGTCCAGGAGCCAGCTGTAGTGTTTGTTCTTCAGCACACGTCACCATCTGAAATAAAAGAATATTTTTAGCTACTTATTTAAAGTCTTTTAAAAAATTCACTGTCTGTCTACTTTAAGAGAGCAAGAACCTTTTTGTTTTGTTCTCATTTGTGTTGCCAGTGCCTAGAACTGTGGCCGGCATGGACTAGGCATTCATTCATTCCTTCCTTCCTTCCTTCATTCATTCATTCACTTACTCAACTATGTTTACTACACTCACTTGTAACTGATGGTCCCGTGAAACCTACATTCCAGTCAGGAAAGTAAAACAGCAGGTTACCAGCAGATGCCAGGATGCATCTCCGAGGATTAGGGTGAGTCTCAATGTTAGAAAATTGCGGTAGTTTCTTACTGTAAAGTTCTGAGCTCAGTGTCTGCTACTTAGTATTTGCTTCGTAAACGTTGAAATGCTGTGCCAGCTCGGCACTTGAGATTCTTAGGAAAACCCGTCTCAATGACTTTATCGTCAAGTAGGGGAGAGCGACATGTTTAGAGGGAAGTTACTTCAGGTGGGGCTCATCTACCTTTGGAGGGGTTAGCTGGGGCTCGGAGGGCAGTGCTGACGGGATCCTTGAGCCGGCCCAGGTTGTTCGGGAGGGCAGCCACGCCCAGCAAGGGGTGCGAGTCGGTGGCCCCGCCCCGTTCCCCGCCAGCCCAGCCCTGCTCTCCCTGCACCACGAGCAAGCATCCGTTCAATGTGACCCATCAAGGGGAAAGACGTAGTACAGGTACTCCAGCCACACTCACGTACCTGCTACCCGTGTGCCATTTACAGGTGGTTTTTGCATCGTCTTGTAAGCAGAGCTTGTCTACCTGGCGGGGACGAAAGCTTGAAGTTGTGCACAGCACGCTTTGTGCACATACAGAGTGTATATGCGGGGTATTATTGTATGTATGCAATATCTACCTGCTTACAGGTTACCATTTCTTTGACTGCTGGATACCTCACTATACAAAAGCACGGTGGTTTTCCTGGGGACGAGGGCCATAGCTGTCAGTGCCCACAGTGGCCGCAACATTCCACGTGGCATCGCGCGCTAGGTACCACTTGGTTTTAAGTTGTCAGCACTGACGGCTATTTTGAAATCATGGGCCTGTCTCCTCATTTCTTTTAAAACAAAGCGCTTCCCCTCTAATCTGCGGTGACATTCCTAAACACACCAAACCCAGGCAGCATGATAGCGTTTGCTTGTTCAATAAATTCTTGCCGAGCATCCGCCAGGGCCAAGGGCTGTTCTAGGTGCTGCAGACGCAGCAGCTGTCTTGCAGTCCGATGTCTGATTCACACTTGGATGTACTGGTTTTGAGATCTGCTTCGCAGAACTCACTCTGGAATTTCTTTTCATTGTAGCCTTCGGTCAGAGCCCCTGTGGTCTGAAGCCCGTGTCTTTCCTTATTCCTTTTCTGTTCGCTGCATCACGTTGGGAAGTGAGTTTTGGGTAAAGGTTCGTGGGAAGTATCTTTGAATTCTCGCATGCCAGAAAAGTATCTTTACTGCTCCTCCCCCTCCCCGCTCATCATTTTTATAGTTTAGTTGACTAAGAAATTCTAGGCTCAAAAAGCATTCCTTTTGATCCTTTTTAGATTATTTACCCATTTTCTCCCAGTGGCCCATGCTGTTGGTGACAGATGCTGTTTTGATGCTTATGCTTTGTAGGTAAGCTATTCCTACCCTCTGTAGGTTTTTATAAAAATATATTGGAAGGCAGAAATGTAGATTGTTTTCCAATCCTGACTTTTGTTGTGTGATCATTCTCACGCCAACTACTGGGAGAAGGGAGAAGCTATTTCTGAGTAGCTTCCAGTGTTGGCCAACTAGGGCACCATTGCCATTTGGCCAGGATAATTCTTCATGGTAAGCAACTGCTCATACATGTCAGGACGTTAGCATCTGTAGTATCTGCCTGCGAAATGTCCATAAAACGTCCTACGTTAGGTTTTTTTTTTTTTAATTGCTGCTGTAACAAGTTCCCACCAACTTAGTGGCCTGAAACAACACACATTAATTTTCTTGTAGTTCTAGAGGCCAGAAGTCTACAACTCAGGGGTTAGCAGGGCTGTGTCCTTCCTTGGACTTCAAGGGAGAGTCTGTCCCCTTGCCTTTTTCAGCCCTGAGAAACCACCTGTGTTCTTTGGCAAGTGGCTTCTTCTCCACAGCATTTCGGCCTCTTGCTTCTACGGTCACATCTGCTACCCCTGTCCTCCTGCCTCCCCCCATCCCCCGGAAGGACTTGTGACTCCACTGGGCTCCCCCAGATAATCCCCCTTCCAGGCTCCAGGAGCTGTGCGGATTCTCTGTGCCCCTGAAGGGCCCCCTTCCACCCTCAGCACTTTTTAAATGTATGAGTGCTGTGCTGGTAGTATGTCGGGAGAAGCGGAAGGCGGACGTGTGTGACCCCTCTACCATTTCGAACTAGAGATCTGTTGGCAGCTTTCAAATGGCTTTCGATCCTTGGTTCCTCGCTATCAAGAGTTGGGAAATCCAGTCTCAGCTCACACACCGTGTTATCATTTTATAAAGAAGATAATGGAGTGGTTAAAATATCAGGGTGGGAGACAGTGAAATGAGCCGCCGGGCACCCATCAGGAGTGGGCGCGGCTCTGCAGCTCCCTGGGCTGGCCCAGGACGGCTTCCTGGAGGAGGGGGGGCTCATTTCCTTCCCACGAGAGTCATGGCACAGCTACCAGCAAGCAGGAGTCGAGGGAGGGCAGCCAGAGCAGACCTGCAGAGAGCTACCGCAAGAGCCCACCCGCCAGTTTTCCTACAACCTTACAAAGTCTGGAAACTTGGGGAGCTGGATCCCTCTGATTGCCCTGGAGGAAATTCACTCACATTCCCTCTGAGAGCATCAGCCTTCCAGTCTCCCTGCAGTCTCCAGGGCTGGCGGGGGAGCATGTCTTGTCCTCCTGTGCCCCCTTGCCCATTGACTTGCCTGCGGCAGTGGCAGAAGGCAAGATCTGGGACATCGGGCCTGCTAACCTTGCACACTGGTCCTTCTCTGGACACCAGGAGGGGACGCTGCAGGGCCCAGCCGACCTGAGCAACGAGTTTGTGGACCAGGGGGCTTTAACCAGGAGGGATTTTCTTCCTTCTTCCATACTTGGGGGTGTAGACTGATAGATACCTTAAGCGTTGCTGGGTGCCATGGCACAGATGACAGTTCTCTGAAGATACTTTCATTAGCAACTGAATTTTCTATATGGGGTGTGATACACATTCTTTCTCCTCCCGGTTCATTGGCGGGAACTCATCATGGGGCTTCCCCAGCCCCAGGAAGTGAGCAAGTGCAGACCCACAAGGTGCACAGAAGGAGGAGAGCCAGACGTATTTGTGAGCGCTGTGAATAGCCACATAAAAGTCAGCCCAGTAGGAAGGGAAAATACTGGAGAGCGCCCTTACTCCAAAACAATGAGAAAAGTAGAGGTGGTACACTTTCAGTAGTTGGCGGTCAGCAGATTTAACGCAGCTTCATCTTTTATCCATTTAAGATTCCCCAAGCAATGGCAACCAGAGACTCAGCTTTTCCCTTCCTCATTTGGGTCCAAGATGGGTGATGTCCTAGAACCGAGTAATGCTGTGTCTCATAGATATGGAGAGTTTGGGTGGCACCAGGCGACATTTCAAGGTTGAAGAGGATGCCCTCCTGGACGTGAGTGCTAGACACTTGGTCTACAATCCTGGCTTAGGAAGATGTAGATTTTGCCGTAGCTTCATAAAACTTGCTATCCTACTGTGTGTGCTGGGGAGGGGAAGCCTGTGCACACGTGTGTGCATTTCAGGGAGGCGGAAGACGAATTAATAGCAAGCACGTGTGCGTGCATGTAGGGGGCGCATATTAGGGTTACACTGTGGTGAAGAGCTATTGAAATATCTGGCTTCTGGTCCTAGGTGACCGTCTCTCTCTCTGTGTGTCTCTCCGTCACTCTCTCTCTGTCCTTCTCTCTCTGTCCCCCTGTTTTCTCATCTGAAGGAAGGTATTATGTTTTGCATTAGACATGTCTGAATCATTTGTGCTGAGCGTGTTTGACTTTAAAATTAGGAAAAGAGATAGCAAGGATGAAGGAGACAAAGAAGAAAGTGGAGGAACAGGAGAAGGTAGAATTCCAGCTTGGACCCTCTGCGATTTCCGCGTCTGATATTCCCATCGCTCAGTTGGGTGTTCTGTGTGTCGTTGGATGTATTCCTTGCAGGGCGAGGTGGCTAGGACTACGTTCTCTTTTCTAATGAGAATTTTCATGCGCAACAACACCTGTGGGGGCGGCTGGGTGAGAGAGTGATGATGCGAGCATTTGCGCCCCAATCCGCGGCCGACAGTAGAGATGCCGGACTCAGCTCCTCTGCATCGAGGCTCGAAGTTCCCCTTGACTCCCTTTCTTCTGCCTTGTCAGAACCGTTTTTGCCTCAGGATTAACCCTCTTGTGTTCAAATATCTTATGCTGACTTTCTTGGCTTTTGTGTTTCAGGCAAAGTTGTCTGAACATCTTTTTTTGGTTTAAAATTCTTTAAAAATGCCATGTGATTTCATTCTGATCTTACCAGAAACCAATAAAAACACATTACTTTAAAAATAACTCCCATAAAACCTCTTACTTGTGAAAAGCTTTCATTCTAATAAAATTGGAGCTAACCAAAACCTTTTAAAACTGCTCGCAGGCATCCGTGAGACCTGGCGTGTCCAGATTGCACAGCCTCTGGTGGTAATGAAGATACCAGAGCTCCACTCTGTCCGTGGGATCCTGGGTCCAAGGTAAATGAACTCACCCGCTTTAGGAAAGAAAAGCCCAAGAGGAGAAGGGCGACTCCCCGCAGAAGGCCGCTCATTCTGCATCTTGCCAATGGAGCCACTGGGAATCTACAATCTTTTCCGTCGTGTGTGAGGTTGTGGTTGGGTTTTTTTTTCCCCCTTTCCTTTTAGTTTCCTAAATATAGAATTAATGGATTTTAGGGAAAGTCCGTGATTGCCCTTACTTGCATCTGGGGAGTGGAAAGAAAATACGTCTTTTGCTGCAGGTTTCCAACTTCCCTTTGGGTTGCCACCGTCGCAGGCTGGTTCCCCTTTTAGGTAAGACTCATGTCAACGGCTGTAAAGTCTGCGATGACAAGGATCTGGACGATGGTCTCGAAGAGGCCGGGTAGAGGCGTGACTCCCGTGTGAGGCCTTGGGGAGCTGTTGCCAGGCCGGCTGCCCCCAACTGCCCGGTGGGCCGGGGTGAGACCCCGGGATTTCACTCGCCGTTGTTGTTTTGATAACGCCTTGATGACGCAAATGTGCAGCCAGTTTGGGAACCAGAGGCGTAAGAAACGAAAAAGCAACCACGAAAGAGAATTAAAGAAAAAATTTTCTCACGAGCACTGAGGAGAAGAAATAAGGGGCTGACGGATCAGTGTGCTTGTACCAGCCCTTTCCACACGTCTGGACACTGTGTGGCCCTTGTCCCGTCCCCCCCGGATCCGGAAGGGATCTGTGACCAAGGGACTATGGAAGGAGCTCCAAGCTGCATCCCCTCTGCAAGGTGCCAGGGTTCTTCCAAGAGTCTGTGCGTGAACCGGGACGATGTCTGCAAACGAAGCCCATTTTGCAATGTGTAACGGCGTGCTTCCCAAATGAACTGGACCACAGAACCACTTGTTAACCAAATACTAACATCTCTGAAGATCTATGGAGTGTATTTTAAGAGAGGCAGCCATAGAAGACCCACTGAGTAATTCCCCTGAAACGGTCTATCCTTGACTCCCGATGGAATTCTCAGGTGAGCGTGGCCTTGGCTTTCCACATGCCTCCTGCCCTGGTCAGCCGTGGCAGCAGCGCCCCGGCAAGGAAGGAGCAGGGTGCGCTCCTGAGTGACCCCCGGAAGGCATCTTGAGAATTATTTTCGTTCCCAGCGAAGTCCAACTCTGTGCGTGTTTTGAGTGGGTGGTCCAGAAGAGGGCTTCTGCATTCCCTAAGGAGACAGACCGCAGGTGCCAGTCAAGGCCTGTCAGAGATGTCACTTCACCTCCACAGAACGGACACCGTGCTGGAGACTCATGCTGCTCCGCTGGCACTGGGGGAACATTTAGAGGGTCCCTCCACCTGTTCTCATCGGCAGACAGATGGGACCCAGAACACCCTGCTTCCGTGGAGCTGTCGTGTTCACCTTCTCTGTCCAGTTCACGCTCTCCGTCTAGCAGCTGCCAAGGGCGCCGCCAGTGGACCGCAAGTCCTGCTCACCCACTGTGGGCCGGACACACCGCCTGCCTCACTCCTGGTCTCTGCAGCGCCCTGCCAACCAGCCCGCATTCTGCTGACAGCAGAACTGAGGCTCGGGACTTCATCAGCTTGCTCTTGTCATGAGCAACAGAATGCGTGGTTGCCTCCAAACCTGAGGTCCTTTTCTTTTGAAGGAGCCTCAAAAAGACCATTTTCTTTCCCTTTCCACAGAAGAATTTCCCTCCCAGTTTCTTCCCCAAATCTTCAGGTTACCATTGGTTTTCTTTGAATAGCTTAAGCAGAGAGAACGTGAGGACAAAGCCACCCTTCCCACCCCCTGGGATTTTATTTCCGCTATAATCTCATTTTACTTCCTAAGGGAGTTCTAGATACGAGAGAAGACTGAGACCAGTTCCAGAAAGCTCTGTGTTCACAACAGCAAGTGCGTCAGGCTTGGTGAAGGGCAGCAGCCAGCCAGTCCAAAATACGGCTCTGTGCTGCTCGGGGCGGGGCGTGCGGTCTATTTTTGGGAACTCGCTCTCCCTTTGGTCTCTGCACCCGTTGCTGGCCCATCTTCGCAACCGGAAATCCCAGGATTCTGTGTGTTCCTCCAAAGTGGTGTCTATTCCTAGGTCAAGGGCTAGGCTTTCTCTTGGCCCTTTGTGGAAATGGGGTGGTGTCAACGGTGGCCATCTGGCCATCTGGTCTCCCTGCAGGCCACCCTTAGGAAGAGCAGAGGACAGAGGGGATGAGGCTCCAGGTAGTCGTTAAAGAACCTTTTGTTCTTTCCGCAAAGAGTAGTGGGTAGGGGAGATTCATTCTCAGGATGAGCACAGCCAATTTCAAGGTCAAGTGCTCCTATCCTTTCTGGGCTATTGCGTCTGTTCTACTTGCTCCTCCAGCCCCGGTGCTGCAGCGGACAGCTCTTGACCTGGTAAAGCTCTATGGAGGGTAGTCCTGCACTACGACGTTGCTTCTTCAGAACCAAATACTTCCACAAACTCCATTTTTTGTCTCTTCCCTAAAAATTACAACAGCTCAGATCAGAAAATGGAGCTTTGGGCATTTTTTACGAGAGTATTAACGGAAACCACTGGAAAGTGTCCTGGCTCCCCGTCGACATGGAGGATAGGAGGTGCTGTCTGCCCCCACCCCTGCCGCCCCTGACGCTTATGAGTATCAGAGCTTCTGGTGGATTTCTCATCAGGAAGGACCGCTCGGAGCCCCTGGACGGATTGCTCTGCAGGCAACGGGGAGTTGGGGCCTCTGTGCTCCTCCCTCGTTGACACACGGCATTTTTTGCCACCCAGAAGCCGGCAGCAGCTTGAGTCCCTTCGGGTGATGTGTTCTGCCAGCTTCCGGAATCCCAGTACATCTTCCTCGTTTCTCGATGCTGTTGCTCGTACAGATTTTGAAGGACTTTTCAAACAACACCACGTAGATTTTGTGTTCCCGGCAAACAGCTTTGAACCGACTGGATTATTTATTCGTTAGTATTACATTCGGAGTGCAGTGCCTCGTGTTGCTTGGAAAAATAAATGAAGGAAAAGCAATGTTGCTCTAAATCCCCAACGTGCAGCTTTCTGGGAGCGGAGACCAGCCCTGTCATCGTAAAGCTCTGTCCTCGGCCGGTCCAGCGGGTCCCCTCCACTGTTTATACCTCTTTATCACTCTATCTGCCCGGATGGACCAACCTAGTCATTTTGTGGGCTCAACAAATATCCCGACCCATTTTGCGAATGTTTTTAGTTTGTCTGAAACCTAAAACACATTTTCCCCAAGCACTTTTTCCTCTTAATTTTTAAACTCGTATATTTTAAGGAAAATTTAGCCCATGTGTTTCTCATTATTCCTGATTCATTTGCACTTAACTCATCAAAATGCTGCTTTGCAAAAGCCGTTTGCTTTCCAAGAAGACTCCTGAAGTCCTTTTTTGTACCTTCGGCCGAACTCCCCCTCCCCACCCCTCTCCGCTCCCCCCCTCCACTCTGTCCTTTTTTTCTTCAAAGGCTCACTTTCTTTAGAACCAGGCCCTTTGCCCCCAGCAGCCGGTTGGGCAGCCTATGGCAGGGAGAGCGGACAGGAGGCGCCACCCAACGTCCCCCTGGCCGTTCTTGGGCAGTGAGGACCTCCAGGAGACTGGGCTGCACGGCCAGGTCGGGGGGGGGGGCGGAGTTCCAGTTTTCTTTGCTAGAGGAGTGAGTGTTGGACACGGGGGAAGAGCGGTTTAGGGTGCAAGCTCCGGAGCCGGCCATTTTTCAGTCGAATCCCGTATTAACCTCTTTGCGTCGCTCTTCTCACCTGTAAACGGGGTGGCAGTCCTGCCCCTGCCTGTACCGCGTCCCAGTAAGGACTGACGGATACACTGTGCGCATGACCGAGCGCCGAGGGGCAAGCGCATAGAAAAAGTGCTCAGTTACGACTTTTTCCAGTTTTGCCCGTAAGGCTCCTCCCACCCAGAGTCACACATCCTTTCTCAGTGAGATGCTCTGTCTCATTTAGGTTACCCCGGAGGTCAAGGCTGAGACCAGGGTTCAAGTGCAAGGAATCTGTTCAAGCGTTTATCCCAAGAGATCCCTGTGTAAGAAAGAGTAGGGAAGTGGACGAGTCAGGCTGCTCCAGGGACGCGAAGCCGGCAGGGTGTGTATGTGTGTGCGTACGTTTTCTCAGTGCTGAGCCGCTTGGGGTTCACCATGAGGTTGACCCTCTAGCTTTGCCTTTCTAGCTGGGTGACCTTGGGCAAGCTCATTAACCTCTCTGAGCCTCTATTTTCTCCTATCAAATGATGATAATAAAAGTAGTTTCTACTTCATGGAGTTGTTAAGAGGAGGAACATGAGTCTGTTCATGAAACGCATTTGCAACAGAGCTGGGCACATATTAAAACTCACCAAAGCATGAGCTACTATGATTAGTCTAAAAATCTAAGACTAACAATGCAAGAGTTTGGATTCAGCGACCCGAGTTCAAATCCTGCCTCTTCCGTGTTCACGTCTGACCCCGGGAGGGCACTTCACTAGCTGGGGCTTCCCTCTTCTTGCCTAGAGGTTGGTCGTACTTTTGCCCCTTCTGCCTCTCTCATGGGGTCAAATGAGGTCACCCGTGGGCAAGTAAGTATATGGTCAACCCCAGTTGCCAATATTCTGTATTATGGACAGTATCAGGGATTCTAGCAGGTCGCATTCAAAAGATTCACAAGTGATCTAAGAACATCCTTATTTAAATGCAGTGGCTCCGTTGCCCTTTGCAACATGTGGGCGGCACTGTTTGATCAGCTGGCCCAACCCCTTTAATTTAGCTTGGGCACAGAGAGGCTCCGGAGAAGGAACTGATCCTCGGCCTTCCGGTCCAAGATGAAGTCACAACTAGAACCGAGGGACCGGAACCCCAGAGTGGTCCTCTGGCCTCGCTGTCTCCAGGTCCACTCTCCAGCAGCCTCCGAGCTGTTTTTATGTCCTGCGCGCTGGTCGAGAGGAGAGACCTGTGAGGTCCCTGTTCCCCGCAAAAGTGAAATCCCTTCAAAGAGCAAGAAGCCTTTTAAGAGGAAAAGTATTCACAGGCACAGGGAGTTCTGCATCCATGGGTGTGTCTTGGTCCGTGAGCTTGGTGTGTGTGCGCGAGCCTGCAAGTGCCCAGGAAGAGATGACTCTGTCTGCTTCTGCATTTTTTACTGTTGTTCAAACACATTTCGTCTGCCTGTCCAACTGCCCGCCCTGCCAGATGTTGACATGGAAATTCTGGCTTCGGAAAGGAGAAGACCAACGCGATACAAACAAATTTAGCTCAACGAGGCTGAGTCTAATTACCCCGAAGTCCGCAGTGACCCCTCACCCCGAGAGCCGAGCACACAGCGCCGCTTACTGCGGGGCTGCCGGGAGCCCGCTCGGCTCGACATCCGACGTGCTTTCCTGGCCCGGGGAATTGTTTCAATTACCAGACCGTTCACATCTCTGCTGACACCCGCAACGAAGCTCGCTCCTCGCCTGGTACATAATTTAAGGTGAAAAGAAAAGAGGGTGTGTTTCATCATGCTCTATCATATCTTTGTCTTTTGTTCCGGGAGGTATTTGCATACCTAAAGGGAAATGGCCTCTTTAATTCCTGTCCCTTCTCCTAATCAGCTGAGGCCTATTAGGAATCGCTGGGTACCCTGTAATCAGACAATTGATACAGCGTGCACCCTTAGGCAACAGCTATTAGAAACAAGCTGGAGAAATCCTTTACAATAAATGATTAGCATGGGAGGACACCATTCATAATTAATTTTTTTTTTCCTGTTTTTGTTGGCAGATGGTCGGAGGCATCCAAGCAGGACCTACTACGGCCCACATCTTTATTCCGAATAGAGCCGGGCGGCCTTGGGAAAGGCTGGCTACGCAGCAGGCTCGCTTCAAAAACTAACACAGCCCCTCCTCCTATCTGTGTTCAAGGCTGGCCGAGAGCTGTAGATGGGGTCTGGTGGCTTACGTGACTGCGTCTACCGGTCCTTCCCCTGCCTTTTTAATTACAGGTTGCTATAACCCTCCCGGGAGGGTGACTGCATTAGGGGCCCAGTGCCCCACCCCCACCGTCTGCCACGTGACTTTGTCACGCTCTCCCACTCTCAGTCTGGAGTCTGCCTTGTGACTTGCTTCAGCCAGTGGGACGTTGGCAACGGTGGTGCCCCCAGAGGCTTGAGTACCACTTGTGCAATGGGACTTGTTACCCTTTACATTTTCCTGCAGCCTCGTGAACATGTGTGTTTGTGATGGGTGATGGGAGGCACAGGAAATAGACTGGTTGCACCCTATGCATCTCCTTGGAGACGTTTCTCAGACGGGGCCCATGCCGGCCACCAGCGGACATGTGAGTGAGCCTGCCCAAGATCAGCCAAGCCCGATCCAGACCAACGCAATCCTGCGGACTTGCAGGGTCAATAAAACTTTATTGTCACAGAGGTTGAGTGGTCTTTAATGTATGGCATTATTGTGGCAGTTGGTAATCGATGCAACCAACACCTGATCCGATAGATATTCTCTTTGGGTGTGAAAAATGGGATCTGGGAATCCATAAGCCTAAGCCCTTATGTATTGGTGAAGGTCCTGCTGTTCCTGAGAGACACCAACCTCAACTGATAGAAAATTCAAAGTGGCTTCGAACTAGTGGGACGTACCTGTACCTACACATGTGTGTACCCAGGGGTCAGGGAGGGGGCCACTACAATGTCACCCGTGCGACCACATGTAGTATATCGGTAGCTTTCATTTGTTTTTAAGTGACATAAAACCTCATTCAAAATGGCCTCGGCAAAAAAATGTGAATTTGTAGGTAGAAACGGCTTTAGATGTGAAATGATCCAAGACTCAGGTGACATGACCCAGGTGCCTCGTACTTCCTTTGAGGAGGTTCACGAGCTCCAGATCTGGGAAGGGCCTTTGCAGCAAACAGTCCTGCTGGTCCCAAGCTTCAGTCCTCGTGAAACCAAGCCAAGCGGAGAAGTCTTTCTGCCCTTGCTTACCCAGCGGGACTTTTACTTTTATTGGATTGAGGCAGTGCTGTGCTGGGGGCCACTCACATGGTGTGACTCTCATCCCAGCTCCAAGTGCAGGGACATCTTGTTGTTAGCTACAGCGGGAGCATTTGCACCACAGAAACCGTCGTTCGCTACAAATCAACGCTTCGGTTATTCACAGAGCCAGTCGTTAAACATTTACCAGCACACCTCTGTTTGTACCCAGCTTTTAATCAGTTGACGAAAGAATGGGCTTAACCCATTCACAGGCCTTTCCTTGGTGCTGGAAGTGGGGCTGGTCCTTCTCCCTCCAATTACAGGCCTGACACCGAAGGAGGGCGGCGACCCAGAATGTAGCATGTTCAGGGCACTCGCGCGAGAAAGAGGGGCAAAGGGTGTTAGCCCCAAACGGTGCCCACCGCTGCTGCCTTTCAGGGGAGGCAGCGTGACTTCAGTAACGGCCAAGGCTTCACGCAGGAAAGTGCTACAACCAGCACCAGAACCCAGCTCTTCCTTGTGGGCAACGTCAGTGCTTATTTCCTCTACGTGACCCTTCTTGCCTTACCTTTCAAGGGTCAGCCCAAGTGGAAGACAGCCAAGCCCAGGGATGTCAGGCCTCATTCCCTCGACCCGCTTTACCCAGCGATGGACAGAGAGCATTTCGGTCTCACCGTCTTCCTGGTGAACGATGGGACTCCTCTACCTGCGTTTCTCCGCTGACCTTGAACTCAGATCGGTTTCCCCTTCTCTTTCCTATTTTTCTGCAAGTTCTCCCTGTCCAGGGTAGATTTAGATATATGCACCCGCCAGGAGGAGATCTGATTCGGCAAATTTGTTTGGGAAGGAAAAGAAGCAGGGAGCTGGGCTCCGTGAGTGAGGTGATGCTGCATTTTGGGAAGGGCCAGCTCGCTCCTAGGAAATGTAATTTTTTGTTTTAAATGGCGTTGGATTTGCCTTGGGTTGCTGCATTCCGGAAGCTCGCCTCTGCCAACGTATTCCTGACCGAGAAGTGAACGCTGCTTGCAGAGGTGTGAGGTCTGCTGCACTAGGCAAGGTCTTGTCATTTCTTACCTTGACAGACACTGCTGTCACTTTGGACACTGACTCAGCTCGGATCTGGACCAAGACTTTTCGAGACGATCCTCTCGGTCACTGCTGCTAACGGATGGGGGCAAACAGGGCCATGAGACCTACTCAAACTCCTTTTACTCTTAAGGTCCGTACTTCACCATGAACCTTTCAGACATTCTCTACCCTTTGGGTTGTATGTAGTAGCTTGGGCAATGTAAGACTTCATTATGTCGTCATAGTACCCTTTCTCTTGATTCGTGTGCATAAAACATCGTTTCTCCCAAACAGGTGAACAGCCCAAGTGCTTGAATTGCATTTTATACCACGTTGGAAGCTTCCCAGTGTCAGGATGGGTACAGACTAGATGCTCAATAAAGAGTTGGTTGATTAATTACCTAAGGACTCAGGATTAATCACCTAAGGGATTTCTTGGTTGATTAGCCCCAGGAATCCAATAGAATGGAAGGCGAGGAGAAGTTTGCTTGCACGGAACTGTGGAAGTGAAGCTCTGGGCTGTGGATAGTTGAGACAATCCGCAAACCTCTATCACCGGCTCAGCATCTGTGAAGATACTTCTCTGTAGGTACTGGCTGTGTTGGTGTTGAGGCATGGTCTTTGCCCTCAGGGAATTTATGGCCAGTGCCAGAGACAAGACGGACGGGTGTAAGCCGCCAGAAACGCAGAAACAGGGGAGTGTGTAGAAGGAGAAGGGCTGAGATGAATGGGGCCGGCTAGCTGGGCGCTTCCGATGCAAAGTGGCCACGAAAGGGGAGGTTATTCCATAAAGCTGCACCCTCTCCCCCACCGAGAGTGTCGGAAAGCAATTTAAGGCCAATGAGATAGAAAATATTCTTTCGGGATTGCGGTGTCATACGTGATGGACCTTTGACTCTCGGTGAGACCGCTGAAGCGTGAGTTCAGAAGTGTTTTCCTCTTGGGGATTCCCTATTCATTCATTCACGCTCATCACCAATCTCCCTGGGCTGTCGTGTCTGTTCCACGTTTGTCCGCCCTGGGTTTTCAGCAGCAGAGCATCCTGGACCGAATGTGTCGTTAAACCTGGCCTCCTACGCCTCCCCTACTTGATAGGCTGCAATGTGTGGTGTATCTCAGGCTGTGAAGCTGTTTCAACCCCAAATGCAGAGAACTGGTGACACCTGGGTGTTTGCATCCCTTGGGGGCCGGCCCTTCGCCAGTGACCCAGTGGGGCAAGCCTGTGAAAGTCCCGACCCCTCGGTCCCTGTAGGAGTGCAAACCCAGGCATCTGTCTGCAGCATCAGACTGACGCTGGACTTCGCCTGGCGAGATACGCTCGTCCCTGTTTCTTCCCGCCCAGTCCCCGTGCTTCCTCGGCAGTTTCTACTGGGCGCCATTCCTTCATCAATCCCTGACACCCAAACCCGACTCCCGGCTCTGCCTCCGGGAGCCCCAACCTGACACAGGCGGTGTTTCTCAGCGTGGGATCTATTTAGGCGAGGAGGCTTCTCAGAGGGCAGGTTCCAAGGCCCACACCCTGCCCCCAGCCCTGATTCTAAAACAGAACCTTCAGGGACAGGACAGAGAATCTGCTTGTATAACAAGATCCCCGCGAGAGCTTGGATTAATGACTACGAACCCCAATTACAGTTCTGTGTATTACAGGGTTGATATTTGTAAGGACTAGCGAGGTAGGGTGTAGACGTCCCCTAACTGACACGGTGCTGGGCGCTGCTCAACGACCGCACGACCTGGTGATCAGACCTCAGCTCTGCAGCACTTTTCTGCGTGTGGTATCTGAGCATAGACCTAAGAACCATTATTTTTCCCTTTCCAATGGTTTGGTTTTTTTTTAGAGAGAATTCACCAAGTTTAGTGGTTTCCAATTTTATTTTCTTTTCTAAACTATTTTAAGCAACAGGCTCTTTAATGAAAAGCCCGGGCAGAAGCTCGGTATGTGGCGCAGACAGGCCCCGAGCTGAGCTGTCCCGCACCGCTCAGGTGCGGAGCCTGTGCCCCCACCCCCGCCCGCCCGCTCCAGGTCCTTCCAGCTGCCCCGGGGCCCCAGGAAGCTCGCTTGGAAAAGGACAAGCCAAGTCCCCAGTCTGACTTCACAGATGGGGAACTGGAGCCCTGAGAGGTTGGGGACTTGCCCAGGGCTGAGCAGCGCCCGGTGTCGAGTGCGGATTTCCACATTTCCTGGTCGGCGTCGCTTCCCCTAACTCCTGTTAGTTATCGAAAGGAGATGAATCAGCCCGTTGTCCCGGGGCCTTATCGCAGGGCCCTCCTAGGGTTCTGTTGGAGTGCAGGTGAAAGATCGATGGGCTTTTTTTTTTTTAGATGGCATGCGTGGTACTCTTGCTGACGCAACGTTTTGGAGGAGTGGAAAGTGGCTTCAGCCTGTGTGGCCCGTTTACAATGTATCGAACCACTCTGTTGTAATCGCTCTGTATGGTGGTGTGGCTCTCTCTGGGTTCGTCTCGTCTGGAACTCTCGGTGACTCCTGGTCCTGTGTATCTCTTTGGTTTCCCAGGTTAGGAAGGCTTTCGGTCATTATTTCTTTAAAGTTTCTATTCCTTTGGGATCTCTATCATACAAATGTCTGAGCCCTTGGTGGTACCCTAGGGGTCCCTTAAACCATCCTGGGTTTAATTCTTTTTTCTTTCCGCTGCTCTGATTGGTTGGTTTCTACTAGGCTGTCTTCCAGGCCCTTGATCTGTTTTTCTGCGGGAGCCGACCTATCGCTGATTCCTTCTAACGAGGTCGTCATTTCACTCCTGTATCCTTCAGGTCTGTGTGGTTCTTTCTTGTACTTTCTCTTTGTCGACGCTCTCCCAAGTTCTTCTCTTTCACTCTCAAGTTCGGTGAGCATCCTTACTTATGATGGGTTCTTCGAATTCTTTGTCAGGCAACTTACTTATTTCTGTTTCCTTAGGGTTTTCCTGGGGATTTTTCTTGTTCCTTCATTTGAGAGATATTCTTCTGCCTTTTCATTTTGTCTGACTTTCTATGTCTATCGATGTGACTTAGACAAAGTAGCCGTCTCTCCCAGTTCGGAAATGTGGCCTCTCACAGAGGTGGCTCCCTGTAGACGCGTGTGTGCGGGAGGGTTCAGCAGGAGGGTAGGAGTGAGCAGGTGCCTGGGGCTCTGGGCTGTGGCTGCCGAGCCGGAGCCGCTGTGGGTGGGAGGGGCAGGTGCATGCGGTAACGCCCTGCGATCGATCCTGCCAGCCCTCTCCGTCCAGGCTGAAATGGGCTCAGGTGCTGTGTCCCAGAGCACACTGCAGGGACCCTGCAGGCCAACCAGAGCCCCCACCCTCAGGAGAAGGAGGGGACGCAGACCTGGGCGCTCACAGGCCCCCTGAGCTGGGGAGTTCCCGCAGCTCCCAGCCCTCCCCACGTGGCGGCCTCTCTCCAGTTCGTTGCGCAGAGCGTGTCCCGTGTAGAAGTGACCGCTGTGCAGGCTCCTTGTGCTGGGTGCTTTGCAAAGCCACTTGGAGCTGGGCAGGCACTTCCCTCACCTGGGGCAGGAGCAGGTACCTGGGGCCACAGCCTGCTGCCCGGAGCAGCTCTCGGCAGGCAGGCCAGGCGAGTGTGATTCTGCCTGGTTGTTTCTGTTTGGTGCCACCGGCTCGCCGGGGCCTGGAGACCTCCCGCCGCTGCCCAGGGCTCCCTGACTTCTCTGTTCCATCTCCTTCTCTTGTTTGCTGTCAGGAGCTGGCCGTTCAGCGTTCAGGTGTCTCCAGGAGCGATTGCTCCCCGTGCACATACGTTTTATTTTTTATTTTGTTCGTGGTAGGAGGTAACTTCAGCATCTTCCTATGATGTCGCCACCTCAACCCCTTCTTGAACTCCTGCGAACACGTCTGTGTGGCGTGTTTTCTCCCTGGTGCAGTGGAAGATGCAGTAGGAGCCCCGCCTTGCAACTGTAGGAACCGATGAACAGTCAGCTGGGCTAGGACCCAGCTGAGGGTCAAACCCCAAAGCAGGCATGAGGCTTCCCTCCCTGGTCAAAGCAGCGGGTTTCAGAGCGCCCCGGAGCCGTGGTCCTGTCGGCTAGCTCTTGCTCCTGGTGCCTTGCTGGGACGCATCTCCTTCCATTCTTCTCATTCTTCACCCTGCCTTCCGCTGCGGGGAAGGGCACATGGGGTGGGCCCCAAAGAGAGCGTCCCTGCTGACTCGAGGTGGCTTTCTCTGATCCTTGGCCAGCCAGGGACTCGTCCCTTGCCATGAGCGGCTGGAAGTTCAGATGGGCTGCATTTTACACACGGACTTCATTCCTGAAACAAACAATCCCACAAGGCCCTGGGGTCTGAGGGACAGTCTCTCTTGGCTGACTCGGGACAGGGTCTGTTGTCCCCAGGGGGGATGAGAATCAGATGAGGCTTCAGGAAGCAGGAACCTTGATACCGGGTACCAAGTAGCTCTCTGATCTCAGTGGAAGGGTTTGGGGGTCTTTCCTCCAGCTCTCAGATGTGCTGCCACTGGGTTCGCGTGGGGCCTGGCCTCTCCCCACCCGCCCGGGCTTGCCTGAGCGCCTGGTTGGTTGAAATGCAAGGGCTGACCGGGGCCATTCAGTAGAGGAAGTAAGGGTTCAAGAATAAAAGGCCCTGGAGAAAGAGAGTCAGGAGACCTGGGTCCTAAAATCAACTCCTCTGGGCTTTGTAAGCCATGAAGATGTTGCTGGGGGAGTTGCGGGTGCGGAATGAAGGGGGTCTCCCTACTTCTCTCAGCTGTCTCTTCCCCTCCATGCTCTTCCGAAACCACGAAGATTTTGGTCCATCCCTTCACCAGAGCGGCTCTGACATCTCTGACTGGCCCGATTAAAACAACGATTTTCCAGCTGACTGCCCTTCGGGCACCAAGTGCCAATCACTTGAGAAGGCTTGGCCGAGGCACCTATCAGAGCAGCCAGAGGCTGATGGGGGCTTGTCCCAGTGACCCCCCACACAGGCGAGCTTTTGCCTAGGGATGAATTTATTCAGAAGAAACACAAACACACAGATCACTGGCTTGAGCTTCGGTATTTTCTTTTTTATGGATGCAAGAGTTCAATGCAAGGTGTGGGGGCGTCTCCAGAAGAGTCTCCTTGATCTCTCAGCCCCTGGGTTTTCATGTGAAGCTGGCTTTTTGCTTCCGGATCCCAGAAGCACTTGGTTAACTAGACCCAGGTCTGAGCCTGGGCTTTATGGTGTGAAAGAAAAATCCACTCAGCACCAGATCCAAGGGCTGGTGCTGTGAGTGGATCACTGTGGAGGGAGACGGAGCCTCGAGTGAGTGAGGAGCGCGGGCATCGTAGAACTCAGACTGGAGAAAGGGGGGTCCTCTTGATGAGATGGGACAGCAACAGGCCCCTGTGGGGGCGGGGGAGGCCGAGGCTCATGGGAGGCTGAGCGGGGAAGCACTCTGGGGCTACCACCTCCTGCCTTTTAGGGGGGGAGCAGCTCCCCAGGGGTCCAGATACCCAGCCTCCGACTACCTCCAGGTAGTGAACCTGTTACTGAGCCTGGGCTTTACGCCTTCCTTGCTCAGAGTCCATCTTTTTTGAAGCTCAGGGAAGTGAGTGAGCCCTGGGTGTCAGAGTTTCAGCCACAGTGGAGAGTCAAGAGCCCATTCTGGCCAAATCTGTCCCTTCCTGCACTCGGGCTGCGCCGTGAAAACTCACGAGTCTGGGCCGGTTGGCAGGGAGGTGCTGGCTCCCAGAGCTAGGTACGGCTTCCCCAGGAGCGCAGGGTGGAGGGAGGTGGGCGGGGTGGCGGTGGCCAAGCAGGTGCATGAGTCCCGCGAGCCAGAGAACCTTCCCCTTGGCTGGGCCAAAACCACAATGCATTTGGCCCTGGGCCCATTTTCCCCTGAAAACTTGAGGCCCACGAGTGTTTTCGGGGGAATTTAATCCACATGCTTTTATTCACTTTGATTCATTTGCATTTAGCTCGTAAAAATGTTTTTAAGGAGGTGGTGGATGGCCAAGAATCACTTTTTTCTTTGTTCGACTTTCCCCTCCCCCTCCTCCCCTTTCTTTCCTTCGCCTCTACCTCCTTCTTATCAGTCTTCCTCCTTGGGAAAAGGAAATGAGTTTTCCCCGTTCTTACCTGTCTGTCTGAGACCGGGCCTCGGCGCCTGGTTGGAAGTTGGCACCCATCGATCTGAGAAAGCGCTGACTTCTTCCAGGGCAAAGAGCGGAGCAAGAGTACTGTTTCGATGTTTGTGCTGATGCCGTCGCAGGGGACATTTGGGGTCAGGCTGCCTACCGTGAAGTAGCATGAGTCACCTCGATGACTCACACGGGGGCGAGGGTACAGCAGCGGGTGGCCGGGAGGCGGTCCTCGAGCAGCGAGTTTCTGGAAATTAATTGCGAGCGTGCGTATGTTCAGACTGGGGAGGGCCTGAGGGGCTCCCCTGCTGACCTGGGAGCCCTGGCCTCCGGAGGCCATCAGCACATGTGACTGTCTCCTGGACCCCGGCTCGGGAAGGGGACCTGCACGCTGAGCAGGCGCCCCGGCACACACGTGGAGGGACAGAGCAGGAAGATCGTCCCCCGTCCCCTGGGCAGGGAAGGCGGAGCGGGGTCCGGTGCCCTTCGGACATGGAGGCCACGCCCTCCAATAAACATCGGCCTTCAATGGTCCTGAATACGTCTCTTTCCCGCACTGGAAAGGAGCTGGGAAGAGAGGGGCAGAGAATTAGACTGCCGAGGGCCCGTGCCCGTGGTCCTGGCCGTGAGATGGAGAGAGAGCTTTCTTCTCTCCTGTGCTGGACATTTTAGAGCTTTCCTTTTTCCCCGGTGGAGAGGAGGCCACACTTGTGTCCTCTCCCTCCCAGCACGCAGATCAGGGCTCCGTAAACAGGAGGTGCTCAGCGGAGGTGTGGTCACCCGCAAGACCCCTTTAGCTGCCTCCTGGAAGATACGGGGAAGCACGCAGGGTTAAGATTTTACACCTGGGACCCGAGGTCTTTCCACCAAGTCGTTTAATTTCCGGTGGATGTTTCGGACGCGAACTCCTCCTCCACCTTGTTTTACTGTGAGATCAGGAACGAGGTCGGCACCGGGGCCCGGGGACGTGAGACCTGGACAGGAGACCGGGCTCTGCCGGACTCAGGAGCTGGGTGATGGCCGCGTCTCCTTAAATGGAGACCCTGTGACCACAGAACTCTAAACTCACCCAGCCCAGTGCACCCTCATCTTATAGATGAGCGAGCTGATTAATCTTTGGACCGCTGAGACCCAGAAGGGGCCCTGAGGATGTCGGTACGCACGGCCGGGGGCGCGTGGGCCCCCAGGTCGGGCTGCCTGGCTTCAAACCCCACCTCAGTTAGTTACTGGCGGGGTGCCTTCTGGCAAGTGACTTAATAATCTCTCTGAGCCTCGGTTGCTTCACCTGAGAAAAAGGATAATAATAACGATAGTTGCCTCCTAGGCTGTTAGGAAGAACTGATATGCGGAAAGAGTTTGGAGCTGCGAGGCCGTAGTAAGGAGCATGTAGGCGTTAGCTGGATTGCTGACCCATGATCTCGCGCTGACCGGGAATATGACCCGTCCTCTGGAGGCTGCTACTCCCCTGTCCGTGGCCCGGGGCACAGGGTAGATTCATCTGAAACACTAAAAACAAACAAACAAACAAACACGCACACACCTGTTGCTAGACCCCACGCCACAGCTGTTAAACTGGCGGAGGGGAAGGGGTCTGGGGTCTGCACTTTTGGGGAAGCCCCACAGAGCCAGTCTCAGGAGCCTCTTGCATGGCCCTGCTGCCCTCGGTGACATCGGGGGACATTTTCCCTTTTCAAATGAAAAAAAGCACAGTTTATAATCTCTATGTGAACATGGTATTCTTAACTATTTATCGAGGTCTCATTCTCTTGCAAGGGGCCTAAGTTGCTTTTCAGTGTTATTCCCACTTCACGGATGTAAAAAAAAATACATTTTCTTCTTCTTTTCTTCCTTTCATGAGAGCCCCTCGTGGGGGCTGAGCGCAGGCACGCTGGGGCCTGTTGCAGGGGAACCAGAACGGCCCCCCACCCACCACCGCCCCTGGCTCCCCGACCCCCCCGTGGCAGACACACCTGCTCCCGCTAGTCATTATCATTTTAATGTACAAAATGACATTATGCTGAAAAGAAGGGGCTCATAAATTATATCTGATTTTAGAAAGTTTTCGAGCCATTGTATAAATGACAGATCTATAAAAGAAGAGTGAAAATGAATTTCAAATTAAAAAAAATAATTCCGTGTTTTTATGGCAAGCTTAAAAAAAAAATCCTTGGAACAAAATGTTTCTGAGGAGGGTGCCTGGGGGGCCCGTGGAACTGAGCACTGCCTGGTGGGAGGCAGGAGACTCCGAGCTGGTGGGAAATCGGGTCCGCCAAAGGCGGAGAGAGAGGGCCACCCAGCTGGGTGCCCGGTGGCCCGGACACTGTCCCTGAGGCCGGAGGGAGAGCGGCTTCGCTGTCCAGCGCGGGGGGAGCATTCGTGTGGGGTGCGCGGGGAGAACCGTCCGCAGTGCTTTGCCAGGCTTGAGGCCTAGAGGCGGGTGATGGGTGGGGCTTTACCTACCCTGAGCTTCTCAACACACGCGTTTTCATTTTGGGCTTGGAGGTGGCACAGTAGACGTGGTCGGTTTTTCTCTTCTATCTGTACCCCGCGTTTTACGTAAGGTCCAAGAAGCCTTTAGGGAGAAATGTCCCCCTGCACTGTCTCCTCCCATCGTTGAGGCTCAGGGACCCTGAGGATGGTCTGGAGGCCTGGGGTGGCCCTGAGTGAGGCCAGGGTGTGAAGCGGGGCGGGGAGGCCCCGGAGAGAGTGGGGACGAGGGGGGGACAGGCGGCCTGTCCTCCCAGCCCGACAAGCGCTGGAGAGAGGAGGCTGATACTGAAATCCCAGGGGGCCCGACGCCTAGTGCCGTCCTGGGATGTCATGGAGTCGGCGGGTCGCGAAAAGGTTAGGGAGCTCTTTCCAGAAGCCACGAGGGGACTCAGTGGCTGGAGCTGGTCTGCGCGGTGGTGGGCGACGTGGCCGTGGTCAAGGAGCGCCCTTTGCGGATCGTCCTTCCTTCCCTGTATGGTCTCCTGTGAAATGGCTTGGAGCGATTTCTCTGACGGCGGATTTCCGCCTCCGGCATCCCCTTCTCATGCAGAACTTCCAACGGCCTGCAGAACAAAGCGCTGGGGGTCTCCGTAGCCCGGGGGACCGTGTCTGCACAGCCCGCAGCACAGCCCACCTGCCCCGCCAGCTGTGGCTCCTCCTCCGCACAGCCGGGAGCGTCCGGTCTCCAGGCTTTTGCGCAGGCCTTTCCCTCCCCATCGCTGCCCATTCAGTCCGTCCACCCACCAGGGACTCTCAAAGTAACCATCCCGCTCTCCTCCCCCAACTCTGCCTGCCTGCTCTAGGGTAAGATTTGGTGGCCTTCTTCAAGGTGTCTCACACTTCTCTGTCTCTCGCTTGTCACATATTTGCACACGTGTCCATCTCGCTCACCCTCCCTGGAGGTCAACAGGACACAGAGCTCTCACCTTTTCCTTCTCCTCTGTCCCCATCCTTGTGTGTTCCCTCTCCTCCAGGTCTCCTCCACCGTCTCCTCTTCTTCCTCCTTTCCCTCTCCTCTTCCTTCTCATTCTTTTCCTTCTTTTTCTCCTTGGTCTGCTCCTTTCTTATAATGAGCCCCATTTCTGCCTGCTCAGCACTTTCCTTGTATTATCTCATTTAACGCTAACAACAGTTTATAACACACAGCGGTGCTATGTCCGTTTTACTTGGGTACCTGAGTCGAGTGAGGTTTGCAGCATTTAAATATACGTGCTGGGCGATGAGGCCAAAATTCAAATCCCAACTTGTCGGGAGCCAGGGCCTGGACTCTCCACAAAGTACAGGCTCCTGGGATCCCCCCCAGCCCCCAGCATGTGCCTTGCCCACAGTGTGTATTATGCAAATGTGTGCTGAGTGAAGGAGCGGATGTTGACTCATCGGGGCCATTTAAAATATTTTAAAAATAGCAGAGGAGGGTGAGAAAATCAGATCGTTGGAACCCAAGCGATGTGCGCATCTGACAATGGCAGCGAAAGCATCTAAACAGCACGTTGGGTAGGGGTCTGTGGGTTAATGAGTAGGTGCACTCTGGCTTCCGTGGAAATGAGGCCTCATTATGCTGTCCTTTTTATTTCGGGCCTGACATTTATGAAAGGTGAGCTGCTATCTTATCTGTAAGAGCAGCCAGCCACGGCAGGGCTCCTGCCTGGACGAAAATATTTCTAGTGTTTGTTTCCCTGGGAGTTGACGCTGCCGGCTCCTTTGGCAAGACTTTTCCAAAACATGAAACTCGAGTTCGCAGGTGGGGGCCGGGGGTCTGGCTGCTCCATCAAAGCCGCAGGAGAGAGGAGGCTTCTCTCCTGATGGGGGCCTCTCTGGGCTGCCTCTGGGACCGCTTTCGGCCTCCAGGACCCTTGGCCGACCAGTGAACAGGAGGCTGCTGTGAATTCCGGTGGTCTCCCTGTGGGTGCACATCTGAATTTAGGAAGGGGTCAAGTTCAGAGGCCTTTAGTCTCAAATAGGAGGCAGATCAGACAAGCAGAGACTTCTGCGGCCCAGCTGGACCACGCTTTCAGCTGTCTTTTTCTCTCCAAAATTGGAGCTTTCCTTTTTTTCCTTTCTTTTCCTTTTTGCTGTGAGCCTCCAGGTAACTCTCCCTGGCGAGCGGTTTTCAGAGGTAATCATAATAGTGAAACTAGCTGACGTGTACGGAATACACGCTGCGGGCCCAGCCCCATTCAGAAGGCCACAGATTCCCGCAGCAATCCGCAGAGAAGACAGGACCGTGCTGAAGGTGAACTTCACACGGGCTCCTGATGTGACAAAGCTGTCCCCCTCATACGTGTTTGGCCGCCAGTTCTCATCCAAATTGAGAACTTCAAGGGTGCAGTTTCATGCACACGGATTATACCTGATAAAAATTTAA
This sequence comes from Glossophaga mutica, assembly GCA_039655065.1. NCBI lineage: Eukaryota > Metazoa > Chordata > Mammalia > Chiroptera > Phyllostomidae > Glossophaga > Glossophaga mutica. The sequence continues at coordinate 4,174,096 of CM077315.1, forward strand.
ATTATATGCGCACTCCTATAGTGCTGACTACTTGGCCGAGCAGATTCTAAATGCTTCACATGCAGCGTCCCACCGAATCCTCACCCCGGTCTTAAGAGGTGTTCCCACGATTCCCACGAGGAAGTGGAGGCACAGGAAGACTGAGAAGTTGGCCAAAGTCCCGTTGCCATGGAGTGGGACGGGTGGGATTTGAACTCGGTTCGCCACACGTCGCTGCATTTATGGGCTGTGTTGAGTCACGAGACATTTCGAGAAACTACTGAAAGCCGGGATTCCTAGGAATCCCATGTTTAAACGTGTTGTTCTACATAACAGGCTTTAATGAAAGAAGCAATGGATGGCTTGTCTTGTCTGTCTGACTCTTTATGGATGTGCTCCTAGTGCCTGGAGCAAATAGTAGCTCAGTAAATCTGTGTTCATTGAGATGTGGGAACGACCCCTCCCCTGGCAAGGCCGAGCGGAGCCCGGGGTAATCACCTGAGCATGCCCTTCCTGCAGCCCAGAGGATCGGGCAGAGTCCCGAAGACTTGAGCAAGGAGGTACTTTCTCCTCAGTAACGAAGTCAGCCTTTCCAATCAGCCTGGGCCAGTCCCGTCCACTCCTGTTCCAGAAGACCGCTTGATCCACGCCCAAGCCACCGTCGGCCCTCCCTGCGAGTGCTTCCTTACCCGGCCTCTGTGCCCACTCCCAGCGGGCTCTCCTCCGAGCACAGCCGGAGCGCAGTCTTCCTAGGTACATTGTTCGCCGCAGCGCCCTTGTTTCCATGCTGCCAAAGCCTCCCAGCACTCCTCTGATAAAGCACAACTGTTTCTTCCAGCTCCCTCGGCCCCCAGGCCTTTGTATAAACTGCGTCCCTGCTTGTGCACTTGACCCGCCTTCCCCTTGGCGTGACGTCCCTTTGTCTACTAATCGGCCCGGTCCCCACTGAATGGCGCTTCCCCTGGTGAGCCAGCTCTGACACCTGAGATGGGGTCAGGTCCCAGCTGGAAGCATTCATGGTAGCCTTTCCTTTCATCACACTTGTAACGAGGGTGGCCAACCACCCAGGTCTGCCAGGGCCGAGGATGCGGTTCTAGGAATCGGGACTGTTGCGAAGCTTGGTCAAACTGAGAGGAGGTGGCCCGTGCTGCTCTTGAGGGTTTGCTCCCTGCCCGCTCTCGAGGTTAAGCACCAGGAGAGCTGGAGCTGCGTGTTTGGCTCACGTGTCTATTCTTGATATGTGATGGATGAACCTGATATGTACTGATACGTATTTGTTGGGTGGATGAATGGAGGGATGGATGGATGGGTCGATGGATTATTGGAGGATGGACAGATGATGGATGGATGGACAGATAGACGGATGGAGAGGGTCTCCCCAACTCTTGGGTCTGGGGTTCAATAAAGGTAGAACCAAAGAAAAGAGTAGTAATAAGAACAACCCTTTCCCATATTCTTCAGGCAACCGGTGAGGACAGAAATTAGAAGAGAGGGTTGCTTCTGAACGGAATGCCTGTCTGCAGGCGTGACAGATGAGTCAGGAAGTGATGGCTTCAGTAAAACGAGGACTACAAGATACTGTGCATTTCCTGTGCGTTCATTCCTAGAACTGCCCCATCAGAAAGACGCTGTTTCTCATAACCCCTGTGCAAAGGAGGGAACTGAAGAGGGGGAGGGTAGATAGCAAGTCGCAGGTCCCACGTGGGAGTTAGAGATGGAACGGCCCCCACCTCTGGAGCTTGCCACAGTGGTTAACGTGCCCTCTCCCCACGTTGAGGCCTCTGTGCTTCTAGGTCTCTGGGTGCTAATGAGGGAGGGGGTCACAGGAAAGAAGGGGATGCATGAAAAGGAAGAGAGTCCAAGGTGGGAAGAAGGGAGCAACGACACCCCCGCTCCCAGCCCCGCCAACGTGCCCTGAGGCTGTGGACAGAGCCCACCAGAGAACGTGGAAAGGGAGCGCATCTCGGTGAGGAAATCAGAGCTAAATGGCCATCCCTGGGATTCTGACTCGGAAACTGTCTTTCTCCACAGAAGAGGGGAATTGGGGTATTGATTGCATTTATTTCCTCGTGACACAAAAGGTAAATTAATCCTTTTAGAGCAGAAAACATGTTTTTATTACATTCTGAGTAATTTCCTTTGAAAAAGAAAAACATTTTTTAAAGGCCCTGGAAGTAAAACCAGATTTCTCCTCGCATCTCAGATGAGAAGCTGTGTCATTATTCATGCGTAATCTGATCCCACATGATTCCTTGTTTACAGTTTGTTTTTTCCGTGTTTCCTTATGTAAGCAAGAATTAATACACTCAGACATGAAAGAAATAAGCTAAATTATTTTTACTGCTTCTCTTTAGGACGTACAATATGTCTTCTCTAACTCTCAATGGCACGCAGAACAGCCGGAGAAAAGTGCAAGTAAGTACCCACGGAAACAAAGATGAATATGCCAGGGGCGCTCCTGCCCCCACCCCTCCCCCCGAAGGCTGCGGACCAGGGCAGTCCGGGACTCCCCGGGGGCTGGCCGGCCCCTTCCCCAGGCCCCTCAGGTACCGGCTCACCGTGGCGTTCGGTCCCAGAGAGCCCCCCCACTCCCCGCTGCGCTGAAAGCGAGAGGAGCTTCCCGCACATCTGCCACGGCGGCTCCTCGTAGGGAAGAGCCCCGGGTGTTCGAAGTCTTTACATTTCCAGCCCAGGGAGCAGCAGCAAACTCCAGGGTGGGCCGGTCGGCTGGAGGTTGTCTGTCTCTGTGTTGATTTGTCAGAGAATCGGTCCCAATGTCCCAGCCCACCTGCGTATTTTTTAGGTAAAATTAAGACGTAACATTACAGTCTAAGTGTCAAAGTGTAAAAGTCTCCATTAACCCACGACATGCCTCAGTGCCCGAATTAGAGGGAGACGTGGATCCAAGGGCTTACCCGTGAGGTGGAGCCCCCTTTCAGGTGCTGACCCCACCCCTACACGACCCCGAGGGCAGTGCCTCCTAACACCTGCAGGCTGGCCGGCTCTTGGGCCTCCCCTCGTCTCAGCCCCGGATGGTTCTGTGTGTCAAGTGCCTTCGCTTCCATGTTCCTGCTTCCTTTCCCAGTACTTCTTTCTCGGCAATCTGAGGGCCTTACGCTTTGCTAACTTAATTTCAGTAGGCAGTTCCGTGTCTGCGATGGCTGTTGAGAAGGATGTTTTTCCCTTTTAATTCTTATGTCACACACTGTTCTTTTGGAGCCATCATTATAAGAAAAACACAGAAGCTCTTTTCTGCTCATTGAATGCGGAGATGAAATAGCCTATCTCTGACAGGGATTATCAAGTGTGGCGGTAACGAGGCTGTAAAGTTTGACCTTATGAGTCCAGAATAGGATGGCCGCTGGGAACTCGAGCCCTCTGGATCCCGGGCCTGCCTTCCCATCCCCTCACCCCCCTCACCCCCCCTGCACTCTCTTTGAAGAGATGGGTTAGCTTTATTTCCACTCCAACTCAAATAAAGTTTCTTCCTTGTCATCTGTTAGTAGGTCTCTGGCTCAGAGGACGTGGGACCTCCCCCAGCTAGATGCCGTGGTGAAACTGACATGAAACATGACAGGAACACACTGAGCCTTTGCCAGGGGCCAGCCTGTTCTCAGTCATCACTTCACTTAACCGAACCCCCAGACCCAACCTTGGATCCAGGCAAGAGGGACCCCTGCCCGGGACCCTGTGTGCATGTGGGCGTGTGTGAGAGTAGGTGCATGAGTGTGTGCATGAGTGTGTGTGAGTGTGCATGTTCATGAGCTCGGCTCTGGCTCTCTGCTGACTGGGCCAAAGCCTGGGGTGTGAAGTCTCTGGGACAAGGGCGTATCTCTGCCTGGAACTCACAGCCCCTCTTCTAGATGGTACTCAGGGTACCCAGCGCCTTAGAATGTCCTGTACACGCCTCTTTCCTGGGTCTGTCCTCTCAAGGGGGAACGGCTCTACCAGTGAGTGCCCCCAGATCCAAGAGGTGGCTTTTCACTAGGGGTGGGGTGGCCCTGGAGTGGAGGGGGGCACGGACCAACGACAGGGGGCTCGCCCACGTGAGGGTCTTCTGTGCGCTCTTTCTTCAGCCAGGCTGACGTAGGCATGGGCCTGCTCCCGCCTTCGGCAACGTGTTCTTGGGACGCTCTCCATTCTATAGGAAAAGAAGCTGAGTTTCAGGAACGTCCAGTAACCTCTGCAAATGCGCACACTGAGTGGACAGGGGGACAGGATTCTCACTCAGAACTGCAGGGCCCTATGTACAAGACTCCTAGGTGTCAGAAGGATAGCTTCTTAGGTTCTACAGTAAGTGAAACAAGGTAAAAAATAAATTAGTCCCACAGGCAAAATTTGCCTTTGAAAAATCCTGTTGAATTCCAGCGAAAGTGCAGAATGTGTCGTTTTTCCGAACAGGCTCTCAGAAACCTCCACCACATTGTTTTATCATTGTTGGCGGTGATTTGATGATTTTTTTTCGGTCCTTCCTTGGAAGAGATCACTGATTCTTCGGCTGAAACCCAGATGAATTGGATGGCTCAGTTGACTGGCCTTGTTCTACCAAAAAAAGGGGGTGGGGCGGAGCCTATTTAGTTATTTCTGCCCGCCACGGGTACTGGAGCTGATGTGAGTTAAAAAGGTGTACGTGGTTTCACTCTCCATAGATTTCGTTCTGCCAGGGCAACGATGGACAAGAAAGAGGAGGGACTACATAAAAACTGAGAGAGTCTAGTAATTGTGCAGCTCAAGGGTGGGTGAACTCATTCCACAGAGGGCCAGATAGTGAGTGATTTAGACGTGCAGGCCACGTCGCCTCTGCAGCCACTCTCCAGATCTGCTTTGAGTCATGAGAGCAGACGGTGTACAGATGAATGATCGGAACTGTGCCCAGTGAAACCATATTCACAAAAAGAGGTGACCGGTAGACCCGGACTATGGTTTGTCAAATCCCGGTATAGCTGAGTGATGGCTTATCTAGCGTAGCTTATGTTGAATCTCTATGGTCATCCATCCATCCGTCTGTCCATCCATCCACCTAGCCAATCGGCCGGCCAGCCACTTCCTGATTCACTGCGTGTCCATCTCGGGTCTCTAGTGCACATGGAGCACAAACATCTTTATTAGTTGGTACGTCATCGTCTTCTTTTATGCTGAGGCTGGAAGGCACCTGGTAACTGTGGCTCTACTACTGTGACTGTCACTGAGATTAGTGAAGCTGAGGCAAGTCCCCGAAGTCAGGACATCCTTCCTTTCACATCTAACTGCCCCCTACACCTGCCCTCACTCCAAGTTGCCTCTTTGACTTCTCAGCTCCTCCCTGAGCTACAAGGGAGGAAAAACAAACAAGGAAGAAAACCTCTGTAAAATTGGGGTCGAACACTTACAGCCCTCTGCCCAGGCAGAGTACCTGGAGCAGCGCGCTAGCAGGCCCCTGGGGAGGCGGCCCCTGCACCCTCAGCGGTACCCACAGGCCCTCTTCCTTTCAGACGCTTCCGGAGCCCAGGGGCTCCCCTCGGCGACCTGAGCCGGAGTCTTTGTTGGACCTTCTTTTTTTTTAAATATATTTTATTGATTACGCTATTACAGTTGTCCCATTTCTCCCCCATCATTCCCCTCCACCCTGCACACCCCCTCCCATCCACATTCCCCCCTTTAGTTCACGTCCACGTGTCATAAGTTCTTTAGCTTCCACATTTCCCACACTGTTCTTGCCCTCCCCTTCTTGCTGGTCCCAAGCCCTCGCAGTGCTGTCGTTGGTCCCCGCCACCCCCAGGGTGCCGTTTTCCAAACCATGCGGTCCAGAAGACAGTCCAAAGGCTACCCCGGGCCTGCCGCAGTTGCCCGGGGCGCAGGTGACACGGCCGGGTGCCCTCCCGAAACCATGGCGTTGCCCACTCGGAAAAATGCGGACGAAGGGATGCGGGGATGCGGGACGTGGGCTGGTGTGCACGTCTGAGGTGGTGGAGACAAGCTGGTGGGCATATTGTATGGGGGACTCTGCCCGAACCTGATAGAGCCGTCTGTGGGGTCTGCCGTTTGTGCCCCCTGACCCTTCTGGGAGTTCAAGGTCACTGCCTCCGAGCGTGTGGCTTTGCCATTGAGTGGCAAGGTTGGCCCTAGCCCTGGTGCTGGCTGGGCCTTCTGAAGTGCGCGCGCAGAGCCCGGAGACCCTTTGGTTTGAACAGGTGCTGAAAGCCGGGGAAAGCCAAAATATTTTGTTCTCTCTGGGTCACGAACTGTTTGCTGTCGGGAACATCTGCACGGGCGGAACGTAACAGAAGCGCGGCGCGTGGCGGCAGCCGTCTGTAGTAGGGAGCCCCCTGAGGACCCCAGCGCGGCCACGCTCTTAAGCACGAGCCCCTTGCGTCCGGCCACAGTGACGGGCCATGAATCATCGCATTGGTTGAAAGGGCGAGGTCACCTCCTAATAACATTGCTCATAGGCCGGAGCTAAATCAAGCCTGTCCCCAAATATCACTGGGGGGAAGGTGTGTGCGCGTGTGCGCGTGTGATTGGAGCGAGGTGATGATGTAGGCCCGCTTCAAAAGCCAAAATCACCATAATTAGAGGAAACGCTACGAGTTCATTTCCTCAAAAAAGAGCAAGTGAGGGAGAAGGAGCTTAAAGACTAGATGTTTAGACAGGCCTGCAAGCCCCCTTGTGACCTTGCTCTGATATGTAACAAAACATTAATCTTCTTGCCAGCAATTATAAAGGATACAGTGATGTCTCGGGCGCTGGGAGAGTGAGTAATAGTAATTCCATTGTTCGCCTTTATTTATGCCTTGGCTGTACCAGGCAGATGAGGTAAGTTGGGGCTTTGATATGTTATTATTCGGCACTGGCAACACAGAAAGGATGCTTACACAAACATCTGTCTGTTTCCGAGGAACTGTTTCACAGCTCCTTATAGCTCCCGATCAAAGCCGCTCAGCGTTGTATCATGAAACCCCTCCCCTGGCTTGCATGTGAATTATAGCCTTAAAAAAAAAACCCACCAGTGTCTCCCAGGGACAGAGGCTTTGGAGCCGCCGAAAGGAACAAGGTGCTCACTGTATTTCCTTTCAAGGCTGAGACTAGCCGGATGTCCTTGCCCAGTGCCGTCCGCCAGGTACCGCCCAAGACCTCCAGCGAACACAGAAGCGTGGCGGCCGGTGTTGGAGGAGGGACCCTCGGTGCCTCGAGGAAGCCAGTGATTTCTCCTCCGCTTGTCTGGGAGACAAGGTTCCGTGTGACAGCCTCCATGTGGGCGCGACGGAGAGATGGAAGGTGACACGCCCCATTGTTTCAAACTGGACAGAAAAGCCAGCTTTGCCTCTGCCAAGGGAACAGGATCCTTACCCAGAGGTTCAGACGGCAAGGTTTCCTGCCGGTGGTGACTTCTAAGGTGCGATTCAGACTTCGTGCCCTGGGCAACCTGGCCAGTGAGGAGGGGGCCCTGGCTTCTCTTGTGGGGTTTGCGGATCAGCTGGGGAGTTTCCTTTTGAGCTGGGCCTCCTCTTCTGGGGGCGATGACTGATCTCCCCTGGAATGTGCAGGCTGGGAGGGACGTCACCTGACAAATGGGTGGCTACAGGATGTATACGCATCCAGGCCTCCTTCTTCCCCTGGAGAGGCTGCCGCCTATGTGAACTTCGAATCTCAGCCTGCAAGACCTCCAAGCAATCCCAGGTTGGGGTGGGGAAGGAGCCATCTGCAATCATGGAAGACACGCTCTTTTAAATTAAATGTATTGGGGTGACACTGGCTGGTAAGGCGATACAGGGTTCAAGTGTACGGCTCCATGACACACCATCTGTATATTGCACTGTGTACCCACCATCCAAAGTCAAATCATTTTCTGTCACCCTGTGTTTGACCTGCTCTCCCCTTTCCTGCCCCCACCCTCTTCCCTCCGGTAACCCCCAGGCTGTTGTCTGTGTCTCTGAGTTTTTGTTCGTTTGTTTGTTGTTGCTGAGGCTTTCCATTTTATGCTTCACAGAACCCTCACCCTCTCCATTGCCGAGCGTTTTGGCGGTCCTGGCTTCCGCTGGGAATGGAATCATCATCGCCTGCCTCGAGCGACTGCCGCCCTCTTCCCCAGGTGCGCGGCGTGGTCTCCCAGAGGTGGGACGCTCGAGGACAGGACCTGACGTCCTCTCCCCTTGTCAAGCATCGGGCAGGGGACCCGTTGCCCTTGCTCAGTCACCACCCGTGAACGGAGGCCTGGAGAACACGAGCCTCGGGGGTTTCCCCACGGGCCCCTGCCCTGCGCGCTCCGTCCCGTCCCTGCCGGGGCTCGGTTCCCCGCGACAGCCTCGCTGGCTGCAGGAAGAAGCCCAAGACACGCGTCCCAGGCCAGTGTTCTAGGTGCCGCCAAGGGAGACACGGCCTTCGTTGCCCAAATGCACCAGCATGGATTCCGCTATTTAGAGAGAAGACGGCGCGCCGGCGTATTGCTAATTTAAAGAAGAATGGGCCAATTTCTTCGATTTGTTCTACTATTAAAGAGAAAGTCTTTTCCAAACAGACATGGGGGTGGTGGCTTGCAAGCCAAGAAGGACAGAGCTCCCGAGTGTGAGGAGCGTGCCAGCACTGGACTGGCCGCCTGCCGCTGGGCTGCGCCCCAGCCCCCGGGGCCCCCGCAGCAGCCCGGCTGACACGTGACGGAGGCTCACAAAGGGGAGAATTCCACAGGCTGGGCTCTGAGCTTGTTCATAATTTGTCCCATTGTTCCTCCACTTTGCGGCACGTAGGAGACGTGTGAGACCCCCGACGGCTCCGAGCCCGCGGCCGTGGCCGGGCACAATGGGGAAGGGAGGCCGCTGAATTGTGGCCGCAAGCTGGAGTTCCTTTGCCTTTGTGACCGCCGATGAGATGCTTCAAGCTGTCGGGGTGGGCCTTTGTGAGTGCAACGGAAAACCGAGCGGAAGGAGCTGAGGGTATCCGTGCACCCGCGGGCCTCAGGGACCAGAGGGTGTTTCTGGGGTGGTGGGAAGAGGAGCTGGGTATTTGGGACGTGATCGCACTCAGGTGGAGACTCCTCTGTAAGCAAAGCCAGTAACTCACTGCGGGCAGGGCTTAGCTCCAGCAACCGGCAAGTCAGCTGGGCTCTCCCACCTGCTGGCTCAGACCCTCTGGGCATGCTCAGAGGCTCACCGGCAGGCTGGAGGACTCTGGTTCGCGTCCAGAGAACAAGCAGAACAGAGCCGACCCCGTGGGGGACGGCGCCCGCATGCGAGGTTGCAGTTGCCATGTGTCCCGATCGCCGTGGTCACCGTGGCCGTAGTCACTGTCCCAGATGACCCTCTCCTGAGCCGACTCACGCCCTGAGCCACAGCGCTGGCCCTCTGGCACCCACCCCTCTGCGCGCTTCCTCACCTCCCACCGGTCCCGTTATCCCTTTAGGTGTGGAGCTATTTTGAGACTTAGTTTTCTTCTCTGTAGAATGGGGGCGGAGGAGCCTACAGCTGTCCAAAGTTTGGGAGTAGAGGGCTGGGCCCAATCATCTCATGCTCTTGCTTCGTCGCTTTCCTCTTTGTTCTTCTCGTATTTTTATAATAAAGTAGACGTTACATACACGAGACACATACCACCTGTTTAGGCGGTTAAACATAAGAAGAATAAACGCCATGCACACACCATTCAAGAACTAGAACTAGAACGTTGCCAGTAGGGTTTTTAGGGTTCCTCCAATCTCCGCCCCCTCCTCCCTGCTCCTGCAAAACCGACCAAAATGTGTACACACTCTCACAAATCAGTAAACAGGCCGTTTTCAAGGGTGGGGCGTTTCGAACACGCACCAAAGCGGCGAGAACAGATAATGAGCACACTCGGACCCAACACCAGCTTCGGCAACCGCCCGCCGGCCGGCCCCGAGTCATCTCTGCCCTCCCCTCTGCCTTCCTTTCGTGCCATCGGGATGCCAACCCGCCGCGTTGTTTTATTTCTTCTGACGTTAAAAAACGCTGCTTCTCCTTAGAGTTCTACCACAAATGAATGCATTTCTGAACAATATCATCTTTAGCTTTCCTTCCGGGTATATTTTATACATTAGGATTGTTTTGTATGCCTTTGGCAGTTTGTTTTCTATTCCATATTATGTTCTAGATTTCGGTCTCATTAAGGTGTGTAGCTGGAGCTTATTCCTTTTTGCTGCTGGGTGGCATTTCTTTTTGTAACTGTCTTCATATGTCCAGATGGATAACTAATGTCCCCAGGACTGCCTACTGAGTAGCCCGCCCTCCTGAAATGGACAATGGACAATGGACTCCAGCTACAGCCTGATGAGGGGCAAGAGTAAAACAGAACAGAGTGAGGCGGCCCGGAGTGACCGGCAGCCAAGAAAGGAGAGGCTGGAGACATGGGAATGGCAGGAGGACGTCGATGAGCAGGTGACGTTCGAGCCGAACCCCGAAGGAGTCGGCCAGGGGACAGAGGAAGGAGTGCGTGCAAAGGCCCGGTGGTGAGAAAGCACTTTGCTCTCTGAGGAGCAGAAAGGAGGCTTGGAGGGGCTGGAATGCAATGAATGGGGAGACACTTGCACGAGAGCAGTCCAGGCGTGGAGAGGTCCTGTTACACGGAGTATTGTAGGCAGGGAACCGGAATCGGGATTTTATTCTAAGCACGGTGAGAAACCATTTGGATCTGGCCGGGAGAATGGTGTGAGCTAACATACACTTTAGAGGACCGCATGGGCTAGAAGAGAAGGAATGTACCAGAATAGCCAAAAACGGAGACATTCACGGAGCCCGAGTGGGAGACGGAGATGGTTAGAACCAAGCCCTGTTTGGCAGGATGGGAAACCGAGGCATGCCTCTCTGCGTGAAACTCACCTGGCCAGGTCACACGTGGCTCACCTCCGGAACCCCCCCATGCATCCTGCTCTTGGCCTCTGGAACCCCCCCATGCATCCTGCTCTCCGCCTCACCGATCCCCCTGCCGGGAACCCTGTCCCGCCCTGTCCCGCCCAATCCCACCCACGCGTGGGGGGGGGCGCCCATTCACATGCGTAGCCCTCCCAGAGGCCTTTTCCTGGCTCCGGGAGGAATACGCCTCTCCACCCTCTGGGCCTGTTCTCTCGCGGCTGATCCTCACCCGCCGTGGCCCTCTGCCCTGTCCGCCTCGTACTGGCCTCTCCTGTGGGCACGTGCCTGGTCTCTGTCTCGCTACCAGCGAGCTGAGTGCCCAGGAAGCCAGCCCTTTGTCACTCTGAGCCTCCGTGTTCCCATCCCGAGGCAGAGCGGGTGTGTCCGGGTCCTCGCTGGGATCCCATTCAAATCTAAGACCCTGTGTCACCTTTCTCCTGCCCGACTGCATCGAAACATATTGAGTTCACACATCACCTATCATTTTTATCTTTCCGCCCAGGCTCTTACTAAGTAAATATTGACTATTAGTATAATCTAAATAATCATCATTTGCCAACAAGCATTCACTCAGTTCCAGAGGGTGTTTTATGTAGGCTATAAAAAAAAAAGAAAAATAGATGGAAATGGGAGACTGTAAGTTAATAGTCTTCGTTTCATTACCTACTTTGTTTAGATTCTTCTTGAATATCTGCGTGGGGACGTCCCTGGGTCTGATCGTATGTGCGCCCATGGACTTGCTTATTTTGTTCTGACCATGGGAGCAGCCGGCCATGCGCGTCTGTGTCAGGCGGTATCTGCCCACCGGATGTGTGCTGTGAACGTGACCTTGTCATTAGTTTGACTCAACCAGTGACCTGAGGGGCTGGTTACAGATTATCCAGTCTCTTCTGTGCTGTTGCCGCCGGCCGATTTAACTCGGTGGTGCGGGAGGTGCCAGGAGAGGGGCAGCACCGCCCCTTGCTTGGATTCCAAATAGGCAGTCGGGCAGCATGGATGCCAGCGTTTAAGGAGTCGTGGCTGCGGTCCACAAGGATGGTCACGCCAAAATGCCACAAAAAGTGGCCCATGCCCTCCATCCTTGCTGTTGGCGTTTCTGGGAGTTGTGCGATGCCTTTCTTAAGTTTGGTGTCGCTTGGGCATCCGCTTGGCCCTGGCGTTCTGAGAGATACAGGCTGTGGTCTCTGCTCTCGGGAGCGTCCGAGAGAGAGGGCACTGGCCCTGTGCCCAGAACGCTCTGAGCCCGGCTTGGCAAGGGCTCCCGCAGACAGGCGCTCAGAATGCTGGGCCCCTACGTAGCGCCGCAGGATGAAACCCGGGGAGGCTTCTGCGAAGAGGTGGCATTTGAGATGGATCTTACGGGAGGACTGAGTTTAGCCAGAGGGAGAATGGCGCTTGAAGGGGGAGAAAGAGCATGTGGGGTGGGGCCGAGCAGGTCTGCAGTGCTGAGGGCCCGGAGCTCGGAGTTTATTATTTCCCAGACAGACGACCATGAACCTACTTTGGCCCTGCCCTGTGTGCAAATACAGGCCCGTCGAGAATGTTTCCTGTAAAGCAAGGAGTTCGGCGGACCTAAAGGTAGGGGGTGTGCTCGCGACGGGAGCAGGTCCGCCAGGTTTGATCCCTGAACCAGCAGGCGGTGGAGGCCGAGCCACGATTTCTAGGCAGGGCGCGTGACCCAGGGCGGCAACCTCGAAGACGGAGTTCTGGGAGAGGCTGGGGTGTGCAGGGCCCCTGGCGGGTCTCCTGGGAAAGCTGAGATAAGGCCCGGCGATGAGATGGACGAGCACCGTGTGAGGGACTTTTAAGGGCCAGAATACATCGGGCTTGGTGACCAGCCCCGACCCCCAGAGTCCTCACCTCGTTCTCCAGGTCGCCTCGACGAGGTCTCTCTGCTCCCCGGGCTCACCCTCTGCCACTGTCTCCTTCTTCATCGTCTCCCATCGCAGGGCTCTCCGCGCTGTTTTCCAAACACCCAGCCGTCGGCCGGCACCCGCTGGACACGGCACCGGACCTCTGTGTGCGGCACGCCCTGCCCTGATCCCCGGTCACGTGGCCAGCTCCTCGTTGGGACCTGGACCTCCACGCACGTCATTTCCTCAGAGACGCCTTCCCTTGCCTGGTCTTCCCGCTGAACGTGGCCCGGGGCCGCTCACTTGCTAACAGTTCATTTACCTCCAGCGTCTGTTTCCCGATGGATAGTGCTTTACTTTCTGCTTCGGACTTACCATCTGAAAAGGCTCCCCCCCCCCCACCATTTATCGTATACGTATGTATGTCCCATCTTGCTTTCGAGAAGCTAAGCTCCATGGGAAGGGCCAGCGTGTCTCACAGCTCCCACTGTCCGCCACTGGGGCCGCCAGTGGCTGTGGAACCCGATCACCTAGTCCACCGAGTAGGTATGTCTCTGCATCCTTCCTTCTGGGGCCCAGCGTCTAGAATGGCGTGGCTCAGAGAAAGACGCCAAAGAAACATTTACTGAATGACTGGGGAAGATAGGCAGCAAAGCGGCCTTGGAGTATCGTGGGAGCAAAAAACAAGATAGAGTGTTGTTTTGGACGTGGGAGTTTCAACTGTCCCAGCCAGCTTCGGGTGGGCGCGCGCCTGCCTGCATGGCAGGAGGTCAGAAATCTGAGTCTGGACGAGACATCCCAACCTACGGAGGAGGCCTGGAATCTTGAGAAACGACCCTGGGGGCCCAGGATCTAGTCTTTCAAGGGAGAACACCACCTTCACGGACGGGGCATCATTTGTGTCTCGTGTTAAGTGCCTTGTTTTCCTTTGCCTATGAGATATTATTCAACGATGGATTTGTCTTGGAACTTTCCAGTTTGGGAGGTTCCGAGACCTAGTGCTTTTGGAGATTATTACTGGGCACAAGAGACAAAGGATTTTGTTGTGAGTTTTAGAGAAATAGCAGCGACTCGGCTCTCTCACCGACTTTCCTTTGATGATGTCACCAAGATCAGCAGGACGCCGGAGACGCTGGGGGCGGGGGGACTCTGTGCGTTCAGCGGTGGCTACAGTCCAGTCCATCGCACCAGCGTTCCTCCGTCCTCTGCCCAAGCAGCATCCCCTGACCAATCCTAGGGCCTTGGCTGCTGTGGCTCAGTGGGTTGAGTCAAATTGGCCTTCGAACCAAAGGGTCACTGGTTCGATTCCCAGTCAGGGCACATGCCTGGGTAACAGGCCAGGTCTCCAGTTGGGGGCGTGCAAGAGGCAACCACACACTGGTATTTCTCTCCCTCTCTTTCTCCCTCCCTTCCCCTCTCTCTAAAAATAAATGCATAAAATCCTTTAAAAAGTAAAATAAGCCCTGGCTGGTGTAGCTCAGTGGATTGAGCGCGGGCCTGCGAATCAAAGGATCGTAGTTCGATTCCCAGTCAGGGCACATGCCTGGGTTGCAGGCCAGTTCCCAGCAGGGGACACATGAGAGGCAACCATACATTGATATTTCTCTCCCTCTCTCTCTTTCCTACCCTTCTTCTCTAAAGATAAATAAATAAAAAGAAAAATAAAATATTAAAAAAATAAAAAATAAATAAAAAGTAAAATAAAATAAAGAGCTCCGAGCTGTCTGAAATCCCTCAGCGCGGCACTGCGGGCTGACGCCAGCGTCCGGACTCGAAGCCGACTCGCCGTGTTTGCCAGGGCCCTCCCTTCTGCGTTTCCGGCTGCCACCTCTTCCCGACGGATTCTCGTTATTAGTCTAGCCCGTGGCTTTTCAAGGTCTCCGGGACCTAGTTTATAACCCATATTTCATTTTGATTTCAGCCAATGTCCTCTTGGGGTCCATGTCACCTCCATGCACCTGTTTGCTGTGAGAAATAGGGTCACCAGTAAAAAAAAAAAAAAAAAAAAAAAAAAAGCCGTCCAGGCTCCAGCGGAGCCACCCCATTCCTCTAACTCTCGGTCCCCAGAGTCCCGTGGGACTGGCGCAGTCCGCACAGGGCGCTTTTAGCTACGACGGTGCGGAAACAAAGTCCGCTTTTCGTCTGGCACCGCGCAGCTCGCTGTGGCACTCTGCACACTCGTTTTCGGGTATTATGTCACGGGGTCCCGAGACAGAAAAGGAAGTTGTTAATATCATCCTATGTCACGGACGACGGAGCAGAGGTTCAGAGAGGTGGAACAGATCCTCGGGAAGAGTTTGGTACAAGATACATCATTGCTCTTCCGTTTTAACCTTTCCTTCTTCCCAAGTGTTTAGATTTCCCCAAATACTACTTTTTGAAATGCGCATCATCGGGGATCTTCCGAGGACAGTTCTGCCGCACGGACCGCAATTTCTGCGGGCTGTGCGTGTACAGAAGCCACCATTCCCCTTCTCGAGCCTATACACCTGCTGAAATTCCAAACGCCGCCGTCGCTGCACACCTGTAGGTGGCACGTGGCTGGAAGGTTCCGGAAATGCGCAGATGAGTGCGGCATGGCTTCGCCCCGGAGGAGCACGCATCCGGCGGCGGGGATTAGGACGGTTCCCCACTTGCCAGGACCCCATCTCTTATCAGAGGCCCAGCTCAAAGCGGCAGTTCACGAGCTGGGAATGGAGGGTGCGTCTTGCTGAGAAGAGCTGAAGTCCGTGGGCTGAAATGATGGGAGCTCGACGCTCCGTTCTCTGTCTCGACTCCGTCCTCGGGTGAACCATCTCCCTGCAGCGGAAAAGACAGCCCCGCTACCTTCGCTGTTGCTGAAGTTTCTATTGTAAAGCAGTTTGGGATTTACAGACAAATTCCGAGGTGATACCGCACGTCCATGGACCCCCACACTCCATTTCCCCTGTGAGTAACGTCTTGGGTTCGCATGGTGCATCGGCTGGAATGAATGGAGCGATACTGATTTACTGCTCTTAACGGAACTCCCTGCTTTATTCCGAGGCCCTGCATTTTGATCAAAGGCCCCTTTTCTTCTCCCAGATCCCCCCGGGGGCCACATTGCCTTTATTTAGTCATCCATCCCGTCTCTGGAGGTGACTCTTGGCTAGGACGATTTCTTAGGCTTCCCTTGTTTTTGGTGGCCTTGCCGGTTCGGAGAACTAGCTGGGTTTATTGCAAGAGGCCTTTCTATTGAAATCTGCTGTTTTTTCAGGATTCGACTGGGTTTGTGGCTTCTTGGGAGGAAGGCCGTGGAGGTCAAGTGTCATTCTTGTCAATTGTCTCAGGAGCTCCTACTGTCCCCCCACCACTGGGGTGAGCCTTGGCCATTCAGGGCAGCAGTGTTTATCAGATTTCTCCACTGCGCCCCACCTTCCATCGAACTCTTTGGAAGGGGCTGACCCTGTGCAGCTGGGCTTCACGAGCCCTGGGGGCTGGGCATTCCCCACGCTGTTTTTTGGATTCTTTAGCGGAAAGAACGTCTTTTCTGCAAGTTTACTGCTCAGCCACTTATCTCCAGTGCTGTGTGCTCACGGGTACCTCTTTCATGCTCTAGATTATACTTTCATAGCACTCTATAAATTTAGTTTGCTTACATCGTTCCAGCTTTGGTCGCTGGGCACGCTTTCCGGTGCTTCCCGAAATGTGTAGTTTTTAGACCCAAATTGAATTTTTCTAATTAAGCCAGTTTGAGTTGACTTTCTCCCCGTGGTCGCCCAAATGGTGCTCTGTAAGGACACCAACTCTTGCTCGTGCCACCTGGTATCTACTGCACAGGTGAGCATGCTTCCCCCACTCCCGGGGGACTCCTGCTCTCGTGTGGGTGCTCCGCTTTCCCCATGCTCCCCAAAGAGAACACGGACACGCTTCTCGCCCACGGGACTTGTTTTCCATCTACACTGACGCTCTGGGTGACGCCATGCTCTGCCTGGCTTCAGCCACCCCCTCCACGTGAAACCCCAGAGGCAGAGCGGGCAAGACGAGCTTTCCTGGACAAGGTAAGTGGGAACGCCCTGACCGAGGTGGCCCAGTGGGTCTGGTGTTGTCCCTCGAAGCAAAGGGTCGCCGGTTCAATTTCCAGTCGGGGCACGTGCCTGCACTGCGGGCCAGGTCCCCAGCTGTGGGTGTGCAAGAGGCAGCCAACAGATGTTTCTCTCACGCCTCGGTCTTTCTCACCCTCTCTTTCTCCCTGCCTTCCTTCCCCTCTCTCTGAAAATAAGGAAATAAAATCTTCTAAAAAGTGGTAGTGGGAGGCATTCCCCAAACTTGACTTTGCTGAGGCCCCTCGGTTCCTCCCTCCCGTCCCCCGCCCCTGCCGCTTGCACGCAATTGCGGATAGTGACGCGGGGTGGCCGTCGAAGGCGGACACCGAGTCTGCGGCGGGCGTCTCCTCTCTGTCACTCCCCCTCTGTCACCGGGACTGAGGGCGCCCTGTCCTTCTCCCTGCTTCTTCTTTGATTGCTGACTTTCAAAAATGATCAGAGTCACGATTCAAAAATTACAATAACACTCCCTCCCAGGCTCCCCGTGCGGCGCACAGTGGGAGGGTTGGGGTGCCCTCTGGATTGCCTCCTGTGGGCGTGCGCACTCCTGTTCAGGGACTTCGTTCTGCATCGCCAGCTTCTTTTCTCAGATTTGTATGTGTATACACACACACACACACACACACACACACACACATATATATACACACATATTTATTACTTTTGGAGAGAGAGATGAGGAGAGAAAGGAGGGGAGAGAGAGAGGAACATCGATTTGTTGTTCCACTTATTTATGCATTCATTGGTTGATTCTTTTTTTATAATTTAATAAACTTTCCACAGTTTTTAAAAAGATTTTACTTATTTATTTTCAGAGAGCCGGGGAGGGAGGGAGAGACAGAGAGAGAGAAAAATCTATGTATGAGAGAAACATCAACTGGTTGCTTCTTGCAAGCACCCCACTGGGGAACGGGCCCACAACCCAGGCATGTGCCCAAATTGGGAGTCAAACCAGTGACCCCTTGATTCATAGGCCAATGCCCAATCCATTGAGCTACACCAGCCAAGGCCATTGGTGGATTCTTGTGCGTGCTCTGATGGGGGATTGAACTCACAACTTTGGTGTATCAGGAATCATGCTTTAGCAACTGAGCTACCCAGTCAGGGCTCCTCAGAGACTTCATTGTCTTCCTTTACTGTTGCTTGCTTGTGTCCTTATTCTTCCTTTCGTCCTTGGGTGTTATTCTGCTAGATCCATCCCCCAGAACGACAGGTTGCCTAACGGTGGGGCCACCGCACAGTCTGGGAGGTGCTGTACTCTCCGACTCCTCCGCTTGGAGCTCTCCCAGAATACCGGGCTGTGCTGATTGGTCGGTCTTGCGTCTTTATTCCCTTCAGTTTCCAAAACACTTTCTTTTACCGCTACGGCAATCCTGGATGGCAGACCAGACGAACACAGTGACTGACCTGTTTTCTCATGAACCAGTATAGGACTCAGGAAGAACCAATGGTAGGAGCCCTTGGCCAAGCGGCATGTCAATCTTTTCCCAGACTGCCGTCCAATGGGAAAAGGGCATTCATTCGGGTGGGGGGGGGGTACAGTCAAACACTAGCTACAAAGACATAGTCAGAGGTGGGGGAGCAAAACAAACAAACAAACAAATGCCAGGTAGGTTAAAAAAAAAGCCATAAAGCTCCCCTAAGAATAAAAACAAAACATACAGGTGAGAGAGATAGGGTTAGTGAGCAACGAGAAGTAAAGGAAGTTTTCTTGATGAAGGACACTTGGGGGGTGGTCCAAGGCCAGGACTCACTCGCCTGCCCGGTCCAGGGGGGCATCTGGCCCCTCAGGCAGAGGCCACTGGTGGGCAGAGACTGTCGGCCGGTATTTCTGGTTTCCGACCTCCCCTGCCCCAGTCCCCCCGCCCCAGTCCCCCCGCCCCTGGCGCCCAGGTCGTCTTTCCTGCTTCTGACAAGCGGGAAGCTCTTTGCCCCTTGCCAACGTTGGCGCGCATTCGGTTCTCAAGTGCAGGGGATCGTGTTATATTTTGAAATAAAAATTGTAATTGGATTATGCTCAATTGCAGTTGTAATAGGATTGGCTCTGGGAGTGGAATATGAATGAGGTCAGCCTGAAGGAAGCAATTCATTCCCCTAATGACAACATCTTGGTCTATGAAATGAAAAAAAGATCAAAGCCCATTCAGAAATAAGTGTATTGGATGGAACGGTAGTTAAAGAAGTCTGCAGAATTCATTTTATTTCCATTGTATAATATCTGTTTCTCATAGGGTTGGCTGGTTCTTCGGGCCTTTTTATTCTTACGGCTGTGCATGGGTTTGATTAGCTTAATTAGAGTTAATGTCTCAGGAGCAGACTGTGGGCCTGTGAAAATTTGGGTTCCCCGAGACTTTGAAAAAGGGAACGGCTGGCCTCTTTCTCCGTAGATTCGGGAATCGGAAAACGCCTGACGATTATTATGATCTTAAAATAATTGCAGCCCTGCTAAAAATAAAAACCAGAAGGAGAAAAATTGAACCCGAATAAAAGGAATGGAGTTTGGATACAATTCTCACAGCAAATTGAGCTTCAATCTGAAGTCTTAGGTGATTTAAGATGAATGCCAAAAAATCGTTTCCTTTTCCCGCTGAGCTGTGAAGCAGGGCGATCTCCCCGTCTGGCAGTATTTCCTCCTATTTTCTTCCTGTTATCTGTGGCTCCATTTGGGATTGAGAGAAACCTTAGAGGGAACTGCCACTTCGGATGAAAGTCTTGTCACGTCTCAGTTGTTAACCGCGCAGGCCTCACCTCCCGGAGCTGGGAGGCGTCTAGGAGCCACGGTGCTGGGGGCCTTGCTCAGAGGTACTGGGAGGGCCAACCCCGCCCCTGCCCCACGGCCCCCTCCCCGCAGTCTGCCGGGGCTACAACTTCGAGGCATCCTCCCATATGAGGGGGAGGGGAGGCTCCACAGAACTAGGACTCCACAGAGGATTAAGTGTTTTGTTCCTAAAAACAGAAAAGGGTTGAGGGATGGGGTGGGGTGGGGGCGTTTGAGTTTTTGCTTTGAGGATCTGGCCTTTAAATTCTTCGCACTAAGTGAAAACATGCTTCAATCAATTGGCAATAAGGTATTAATTCAGTCCTTTAACAAATGTATATACAGTGGTACTCTGGTGCTGTCATGGCTAATTTGTTCCGGAACTCCTGACGAGGGCCGAAAGCCACAAGCACCGAACGACGAAGCCCTTTTCTCCTGCGGGACGGTGGCGTGACTCACACAAGTTCTAGCAGTGTGACGGGTCCTGAGCAAGTGCTGAGTGCCGAGACACTTCGTTTTTCCTTGTCAAAATGCGACGAATACAGGGTTTGACGCGTTCCGAAGCTGACGGGTACCGAGGTGTGACTGCTGGGTGGCAGGCCTGCACTCCGGGCTGGGGAAAAGTGGTGAACAGACCTGACCGCGTTGCTGTCCTCATGGGGGTTACACTCAGTATGGGGGGGTTGTGTGTGGGGGAGGGGACCGAAATAAACAATTAAGTAAACAAACAAAACAATTTCCAGTAACAACCAGCACTAGAAAGGAAATAAAACACAGGATAATGATGTAGTACCACTCGACAAAAGTTATCTCCATCCTGTTCAAAAACATCTGGGTGTTGGCACTCACAAAAACCAACGTGTCTTATAAATAAGGATTAATCACCATTGACTACAATATCTGCTGATGAAGTAATATCTTATCCACTGGAAATTCTTTTTTAATGACATTTCTAAATGTTTATTTAAAGTATCCACTACTTTTCATGCCATGCCTGAACCAAATAGATTTTTATATTTTTTCTGTTGCATTTTAATGTTAAGTGTTTTTTTCATGTTTTAATGTCTCGAAATGGTCCAGTCCATCTGAGTTCTATTCATTCGGTTCTTCAGCGAAATGGACTCAGCAGCTGCTCCGGGCTGGGCAGGGTGCCGGGTGCCGCTCCAGGTGCCTGTGTGAAACCCAGTTCTGTGTTAATCGTGATAGAATTCTAGAATCATACTATTTTACTAAACTGTAGACACTGGAGAATCTACTCATGTACATTCTTTGTCTATCCAATTCTTTTCCTAGACCAGACTTAAACTTAGCCTTCAGGTCGGCCCAGGTCCAATCGCTGACAACGATTCTTAATGAACTTTTTTACCCGTTACCGTTGGCACCAGAGAGTCCTGCTGCCCGGCTTTTCGGAGGGCCCCTGAACTTCCTTGCCCCTGGGGCGGACGGCTGAGGGCAGGACGAAGTTTACTGAAGGAAAAAGAGGTGATAACTTCTGGGAGAGAAGGTCGGGGGAGGCTTTAGACACGTGGTTGAGGGGAGAGTATAAGTCATGTGACGCAAAAAAGAAAATGTTTCCAGCAATAAAATAGGAAGCGTCCTGAAAAAGCCCCGGGGGACCCGCACCCTGCTCAGCTCTCTGCCGTTAGGGCCAGGTGTTTGAAGGAGCATCAGCAGAGTGTTCAAAGAGAATAAACGTGGGCAGCCAACCTGCATGAATCGGTCTTACTTGTGTGGATTTTAATTCTCTGTCTTCTTTGTGTTGTCCAGCTGATCTAACGTAAGGACACGGTGGATGGTGATGGGGATGCGTGACCTTCCCAGGGACCCCTTCCCTAATTACACCTTGTGATTAGGGCCTGTCTCTCCTCCTAGAAAAAGTTGCATATCTTTTTTTGTTGTTGTTGTTGAGAGAGAGAGAAAGAGAAACGTCCATTTGTTGTTCCACTTATTGACGCATTCATTGGTTGCTTCTTGTACGTACCCTGACCGGGGGATCGAACCCGCAACCTTGGCATATCGGGACAATGCTCTAACCAACCGAGCTACCCGGCCAGGGCCAAGCTGCCGATCTTTATAGATGTAACTGGCAGCGGTCCATCTTCTGTGTGTGTGTGAGTCTCCTGCCCTGGGACATGGAAGGCTGACCCAGTGCCTTACGCAGCCCTGTCTTCCCCCCACCCTCGCTGTCCTGGCCCAGGTATTCATTCAATTAGTATCGGCTGAATTGAATGCAGGGGCGGCGGTGGATGATGAAATATGGGAAAAGAGGAGGTTACTCTTTATCTGCTTTTAAACAGTGCTCTCTGTTGATAACGCGAGCATCCTGCATATTCCTTCCCGAGGCCCTGGTGTGCCCCTTCCGCCAGCATCACCCTGGTGGGCAGAGCACACGTCTGAGTTTTCCCACCAGCCCAGGGGGTTTCAGCGTGTCGCTGGGTGTGTCCTTCTAGGAAAGCAAAGCTGCCCTCCTGCCCCCACGATGCAACTGCAGCAAATATTCTTTTCAACACCCATTTCCCTAGATTCCGAGATGCGCCCACCTCCCATGGGGTGGTATCTTACCCTCCCCCTGATTTGGGAATTGCTACGGCCCCTTAAGCTCGGAACGCTTTTACAACCCCCAAATTCTGCGAGCTAGTTTGTTGCCAACATTTGGTCGGGAGATGAGTGGGAGATGAGAGGGATTTAAAAACATATTGGGCAGCTTTGTTCTTAAGCTGGCGTGGGTGCCATTGAGTATCTGGAGAGGTTTTGTGGTCGGATTTTGATTATTTGCTAGTTTTGGCAACCGTTGAGATGTTAGATCTCATCTTGTTTCTATCATTTTTTATGGTTTCTTGTTTAACTCTTTGCTGACAGAACTTTCAGACACACGCACACACCAAGTACGGAAATGATTGAAAACAGAAATGGCAGCCGCAGCTCTCTCCGGGCTGCAGGCTCACCTGCCAGGACCTGAGTCCGGCTTGTTGGATGACGTGCAGCTTCTATGACGTGCTAGAGGTCTGTGGTGGGCTGGGCGTGGTCAGCGTGAGATCATAAACATGAAAAAAAAAAAGACTTAATTGCGTCTAAAGAAGATAGGGCGCTAAAGTCCCCACAAGTAGGGTCCATGACCATGTGCTGACCTTATAAATTTATTCTCATTCAACACTGTTGACACTTCTCCCTGGGACGCCTACCCCTACACCTTTCTCTTCCAATTATTATATACTGGTCAAGGTTTTCACCATTCAGCTCTCGCGGTGTGCCGATATGGTCCCCTAGCCAAAGGCCCTCAGTCCCCAGCCCCCACTACTCACCCCCCCAGGCGTTTAGTCTATATGTTTTCAACTCCATCTTTAGAAGCTTTTGAGAACACCCTTCTCACTATACTTCCCTCCCCGTGACATTTCAAACCCTGTGTGTTGAAACTGTGGGCGTGGAAGACTTCTCTGTGTTTGCCCTAATAAGAGAGGCTCCAGACCCAGCGTCCTAAGCAACAGGCCGTGTTACCTATCCACTCTTAACTGTGGGCCAATACTGACATTTTTTAGCCACTATTATTATACTATTGGTTTTTCAGTTCACCACTTAACATCGTATTGATTAGAATATGACACCCAGGCCTTGGAAAATCCGTCCCAGGTCCGGGATTCTTTGCATGCCAACGTTACAGGTCACACGGGCAGAGTGCTGTGTCAGGCACGCGGCGTGACCCGCGCCAGCTCTCAGTGGAGTTGTTTTGTGTTTTGCCATGCATGGCAGCCTGTGACGACGCAGCCAGGGGTCTGGGAGGCCGTGCCGCCCGACTACCGGAGCTATTTGCCTCAGGGCGATTTGGAGGTAACAATCACGGCAGGCATTAGCTAGGGCACCGGCCAGCAATCTCTGTCCCCTTCCCGTCGGCCCTTGTCCAAGCTAAGGTCGTCCTATTCGTTAGAACAGAGAAAACCAGCATCCCAGGGGCTTAGCATAACGGAACTCCGCTTCTTGTCCAGGTGAATCCAACTGGAGGTGGAGGTGGAAGGACACTCTGGTCCAGGGTGATCGTTCAGTAACATGGGCTGGGTCACCTGGTCCAGCCGTGTGCACGTCCGGAAGGGAAGGGACCAGAAATGCCATCAGACCAGGGGTGCAGAGGGCTCCTGCCTGAGCCCTGTGTGTCACGAACGTCAACACGATTAGGCAGAGTTATCTCAGTGATGCGCACTAGGTACGCAGCTCTGGTGCAGCGGGACTTACAACCCAGACCTCCGCTTTGGTGACTAACCCCAAAGGCCCTGGGAAAATGCTTCTCCGAGTCTGCAGACAGAAAGCAGCTGGGCTTAAATGCCAGGAAGAGGGGTGGGTTGACCGACTGCTGACGTCAGAGACACACCTGCTTTGAAGGGCAAGAAAGAGTCCGCAATGGAAGTTATTAGGCAAGGAGAAGAAAAGACTAATTAGCTCAGCAGCACCTCCTCAGACGGGGTGGGGCGGGGGCTGCAGGAGATTCGTGCAGAGCCGAGTGTTCGTAGCAGTGAGGAGGCACACCCATCATCCGCCCCCTTTTCTGTTTTCGCCTGCGACATCAGAGGGGCTCAGCCGGTAGTGCTCACTCACTCTCCCGTGTGCAATTTTGTCATTTGGAAGGTACGTTTGGCAAGGTGGAAGTGGGGCGGACAGATTTAGCAAATAAAAAATCAGGACTTCTTCACCTGGCCACCCCAGGGAGGAGAGAGCGTATTTTATTTAACAACGTGTTCACTCAATTTATAACCTTAAATATGTCTAAACACATGGATTGTGGGGCTCCATTTGTACTCTTGCCCTGGGGGCCCTGACAGTTGAGGGGTGAACCTGAGCCACATTTGTTGGGAACCTCCAGGGTTTGGATGGTTCTTTCCACTGCCTTTCCTGACCCGGGTGGGGAGCACGTGTTTATGCTAAACCAGCCTCCTGGGCCAGAGGGTGGCACGTGACTAAGCTGGTCCAATCAGAATGAATCTTTAAGCTTCTTCTGGGCACCTGGAACAAAGGCACCTTTGACTTTTCTCCTGGATTTGGACAAGGAGCACACGGACCAAGGAGCTACTAGCAACCGACTTAAAACACAAGAAGAGCCACTAGCAAAGACTGCCCTTGACTAAACCCAAGACAGACCTGATGTGAGCCCCCTTTTAAAAAAACTTTTTTTATAAATTATTGATGAGAGAGAGAGAAACATCAATTTGTTGTTCCACTTATTGACGCAGTCATTGGTTGATTCTTGTGTGTGTCCTGACCGGGTATCACACCTACAACCTTAGCATGTTGGGACGATGCTCTCACCAACCGAGCTACCCAGCCACGGCTCAAGCCTCCTTTTAACTAGCTTTCAACCTTGACCCCCATCCTGTCGTTGACCTGCCCAGCCTAGTTTTGACAAGAATACTGCTACGTCATCTTTCCACTCCGTGAGATATGTGATTGCACTTGACATTGCTGAAGTTCCTCATTTCTCAGCCTGGCTTGCCCTTGGTAAGAACCCACGAGGGCCAGTTTATCCAGACCATCCCCACCCTTGATTTCTGTTCTTAGTCATTTCCCTCCCACGGGCCCCCTTCCCTGTTCCGTGGCTATCATCTCCTCTTGTCCACGTTGTATCGAGGCTTGAGTTCCATCTCTCTCCTCTGCTGCCACAGTCTTGGATACAGTGTGCCTTACAAGCAAGGAGGTGGTCAGCTCTACCTGGCGGTTAGGGGCGCGCAGAGCAGAGGCTCCTCCCTGAACCCCCTTCCTCCTTCACGAAGCCTACAAAGGTCACTGAGCATTTGTTTATCTTGTGCCTGGGCAGGCAGCAGATTAGACACCCAGAGCGCCTGTCGCCATAGAAGAGATGGAAGTGCAGGAGCAAACAAATGTGTAGGTAAGAGAATTTCAGATGGTGACAAGTGTCAGGTAGAGAGTGAAGTAAGGTGATGAAATAAAAATATTTAGAGAAATAGGGAAGCCCTTTCGAGTAGTCATATTCACAAAAGCGAAAAGAAACAAATGCAATCGATTTTAATAATACGCCTGCGTGAAGCTGATATACCCCAAATATCATTTCAACATGTAATCAATAAAAAAATAGTGAGACATCTCTTGTCCTCTGTCTTTGACAGCCGGTGTGTATTTCACCCTCAGGCGCATGTCCAGGCACCCTGGCCACACTCTGAGGGGTCAGCAGCCACGTGTTGCCGGTGGCCACCACACCCAACAGCGAGGATTTGCCTTCTCTGCCACCCCAGCAGCACCCCCTCTTTGCCTCGCAGCATGGCCTTGCTGGCTCTGTCCTCCAACCCCACAACAGGGATTTTTAGATGTGAATGCAGCCTACCAGTGCCGAAATGGCCAGCGCCCGTGCCCTCGTTCGTCCCTGGAAGGACTGCCCGTCCGGCGCTGCCCCTGGGGGCTGGGGGGAGGTTCTGAGTCACGCTGGCGATAAGCCGTCCCTCCCGGGGTGGCCAGGATGGGCCCAGCGTTCAGAAGGGGCTCTGGGGAGCCTGCCGCAGTGACAGACTGGTGGGTGCTCTCCAGGAAGACCCCCCCAACCCCTGGGCTGAACCCTGAGAGAACCACAGTGGCCCACAGTGGTTCCCCCCGCCCGCCCGGGCAAAGGGGGAGGTGAGCACAAACACGTTGAAATGCTGATTATTTCGTCTTTGCCAAAGGTGGCTGCTTCCAGGAGAGCATGTGTTCATTTGTCAAAGGAAACTATTTTAGAAAACGAGCCAGGTCATGAGAGGGTGGCGAGCAGCCCCCACCCCCACCCCCACCCCCAGGGGGCCTTCCCGGGAGCCCATCAGATCCACAGCACCTTCGAGCGGCTTCCCCAGGAAGCTGGCTGTTCTCTGGGCTCCTTCCAAGCGTCCTGAAGCCTCCTGAGTTTGGGAAACCCGGCCAGCAGGATGCCCTGGGGGCCGAGAACGCTGGGTGCAGGGGCAGAAAGACCTGAGCTCAGACGACAGTTTCTGCAGGTTCTTCCTGAGGGTGCCTGGCAGATGGTCAAACGCTCCAAGCTGCAGCTTTTGCACCCCTAGAATCCTCTTTCTGGGTTTGTTGCAAGGGTCAGGGGTGCCACTCATAAGGCCTGTGTGACTTCACAGTGTCCAGCCAGGTCAGCACTCAGTACAGCTTAGTCACGGACTGAGTGGCTTACATGACGGAAATGTGTTTTCCCACAGTTCTAGAGGCTGGAAATCCAAGTGTCTGGCCCTATCCAGTGTGGCTCAGTGGGGCGGGCTTTGTACCACAAAGCGAAAGTTTGCGGGTTCGGTCCCCAGTTGGGGCGTGTGCAAGAGACAGCTGGTCAATATTTCTCACACATCAGTGTTTCTTTCCCTCTCTTTCACCATCTCCATCTCTAAAGAATAAATACATTTTTTTTTAATTTAAAAAAAGATGTCTATAGGTCTGGTATCTCTTGGGGCCTCTTCCTTGGCCTTTTTTTTTTTTTTTTTTTTGTACAAGCACTCCTGGTATCTCTCCCTGTTCTTCTAAGGAAAATAGTCTTCCTGAATTAGGGGCCACCCTTAGAGGAAGAACCTAAGGCCCAGAGAGGTGAAACAACTTGCCAATGGTCACTCAGCTAGGGAGCCAGGCGGCCTGGCGCTAGAGCCTTTCACGGTGGAGCCGCATCTACCGAAAGGGTGGTCTCTACAGGTGTCATGGTGAAAAGTCTTACAGATTCCTTCTTTCTACATCCTCACGATGAAAAACTCCAAGTCACCACTAAAAATGGTTTCTGATTCCGGAAACACATCTCAGAGTTTGGGCAACAGCGGGTGCCAGGCCTTTCCGACGGGAAGCCCCACCGACTCCCTGCATCTCAGCAGGCGTGCGCGTGAGGAAAGCACTCAGCGGCCCCACGGGAGACGGAAGTCACAGGCAGCTGGCCGGGCCTCAGGCCTCCCCCTGGTGGGGCGGGGGACTCCTGGGGGACGCTTCAGTGTCCAGGCAGCAGGAAGCGAGACAGGGAAACTGAGGCTGCTGGGGGTGGGGCTGGGTGGCCCGTCCACAGCGGTGTGCCTGCAGCCGCAGAGGCGTAACCTGCTCGCTCCCCGGGTGGCGGGCACTGCTTAGACCGAAGGCCTGCCTGCATCGGTGTCCACCTGGTGGAGCCCGTGACCCCCCCGATCAGAATTGCCTTGGGCGCTCCTCTAACCACACAAGGCTCCTGAGACCCCACAGGTCTCCTTCCAGGAGCAATGTGGCCCCGGATGGCTAACGTGGTCACCTGGCAGATTCACCTGTATGAACATGGACGTAGGCTCGCACACTCATACACAGGCCGGGGGTGCGCAGTTTCCAGTTACACACGTGTATTTGTATCTCCCAGCGTGCTTAAGGTATTACGTGTGTGTGTACAGAGGCATGCGCACCTGTCCACCGAAAGACACATATTCCTTTCATTCTGGCTTTGCGGAGTCATTTCTACCCGAGTGCTGGAGACGAGACACTAGTGGACCAAAAGAATTCGTCCACCGGGCGCCGGGAGAGCCAAGTGCGCGGCGCGGAGAGTCGAGTGGTGGAGCAGGAGGGGCTGTTTGATTCCGAAGGGTGCCACCCAGGAGAACGGGAAGCTAATGCTCACAAGCCAGAACGCCCTGGTGGGTCCAGGGTTCGAGTGGGATTTTAAGGCTTGAGGGGGAACAGATGTTCGGGAGGGCTGGTGGGACAGGGTTTCGTGGGGAGACCGTGGCACTCGGCCATTTAGGGTAAGAGGTGCCAGCACCGGACCTTCCTGGACACGGGACCCTGCGCTTCTGGAAGGGTCTGGTGTTCCAGTTCCAGTCCTGGCTCTGTCCTTTGGTTCCGTGAGGTGGGGGTGGAGGGCGAGGCGTCAAAATCCTCTCCTCTGAGCGTGCGTGGGCTCCGAGCCTTGGTTTGGGCCTGTCTCAGGAAAGCGACTCTTATTAAATAGGACAGGACCATTTTCAGCTGGTTCTGCAGGCGGTTACGGACATAAACAAGTGGGTCCTATTGTCTATATAACGTAAAAATATAAGCCATACCTTCTCTGGTCTCCTTCCCTGCTGTTCTAACCTCATCCCAGAAGAAGCAGGAAGACAGGGACCTTGCTGCCTGCCTCCCTTTGGCTCAGCTAAGCTGTGGGCGCCACCAGCTCAGCCATCAGCCAGGCCACACAGCTCAGCCCCACACTTGTCCCCAGACCCCTGGGAGAAGAGCTGGCAGGGGACTCCACCTTGCCCCCACCCACCCGGTCCTGCCCCGAGTCTCGGCCAATCTAGCCAGACAGCTTGGGTGTGTGACCCCCGAGCAAAGATAACTCTTTCAAACCCTGTGTTCCTCTTTGCCACTTAGTCCCCAGGCTGCCTTGGAGGTCCGCCCTGGCATTCAGATGGCCATTTGTCCTGTCACAGGCCCGGCCAGTCGCCTGTTGCTGCCAGCGGGGGACCAGGCCTCCCGGTGTCATGCCTTAAAAGTAGTTCTGTGCAAATCAGCTCTTCTCAGCCCCCCTCCCCTTTCTTTTTGAACCCCCCCCCCCCGCACCCCCCTGCCGGGCCCATAGGATTTCCAGGCTCGGGAGAAAAGAAGCTGGCTCGATTTAAGCCCGCAGAGGGGCTGGGAGCTGGGGATGGGGGTGTGTTTATATTTTCTCTGCCTCCATTAGGACGGTGGCTGAAGTGTGTTGGGGGGGAGAGGGGGGTGGAGGAGGGAGAAACTTCATTTATATGTTAATAGTTGCCAGCGCCAGGGCTAAACTGACAGAACTATTTCATGGGAAACTGACAAATTTTGTCGGCCAGGCTGTGCCTCCACATCTCAATGGGGGCAATAATCTTGATTAGCAAAACAATTGGGGGCCTGGGTTCCCGCTCAGGTTACCCTGGGCCAAAGCGGGGGGACGGCCGGGGGGCCTTCAAGCTCCAACACATTTTCAAAAGCCACCGAGTTTAGGCAAATGAAGGGAGCCGGTGGGGTGGGGTGCGTGGGGGAGGGAGGCGGTGGACAAAAGGGGTTAATTTGATTGACCGAATCTTCACAGTCTTATAACAATCATTTACTTAGCAAGTAATTCCTCCAGAAGCCAGTGGCGCCGACAGGAAATTGGAGTGCGGTGTCTGTTTGCCCCAGATGTGTGGGAACTTCAGCTGCCTCCTCCTTTGCACTTGCCAGCCCTGGAAGGAAAAAAAAAATTGCAACCCCCTTGGAGCCCTAATTACCACATGCAGAATACGTCGTCATCCCAAAATACACACACACTCAACACCCACGGACGACACAGTCACTGCCGGCCCCTGCTCCTCCCTCCCCTTGACTCAGTATTATTGGCTTTCATTTCTATTATTCGTTGTATCGCTAGCAAAGGCTGGAAATGGATGCTGCGCCTTCCTTCTAGGAACTTGGACGGCCTCGGGAAGCTCCGGCCGGCGGCTTTATTTCAGCTGGCCCTGTTTCTGTTGGTGAACATACACTGGGGAAGGGCGGTGGTCCCCCACCCACCGGTTGCCGGCAGCATCCTGGAGAGAGGTCCCCACTCAGGTGTGCGCGGTGGAGAGACACGCAGAGCCTGCCCCTCCTCAGCGGGGAGCCTTCCTCTCCTGCTACACCAGCCCCCCTGCCGTCCTCCATTGCCCAGGCCTCGCGGGGAAACCCGGGTGTGATGCACTTAGATCTGACGTTACGGTTTTTGTTTTGAAATACTTATGAACCCACCAGAAGTCGTCGGCGTGCTGCGTTGAGGTGCCGTGTGCCCGTTATCTGAGCTCCCCTAATGGTGCGATACCCAAAGCCGGCAACCCACAAGCACAATCCGATGAGATGGGCCGTGGACTTTACTTGGATTTCACCATTATTTTGTGCATGCATAATTCTCTTTTGCGGCCTGTCTTTGTGCTTCATTCTATATCTTATTTATTTTTAAATCCATCAAAGAAACCAACCCTGAGATGTCGGGGCTGGAAGGCCTTGGCAATCGCTTTCTCAGCCACTCTCCCCAATGCTCCTCCTCCCTCCGAGTTCCCAGTGGTCATTTCTACACCCCCGTCGGAGCCTGAGTTCCATCTGAAAACAAATCGCCTTTCAGAGACCATCAAGCCCCTGCTTGCACATTTCGCAGGACGGGAGGCTCATTACCTCTCGAGACAACGTGGCATTTCTTGTTCAAAGGGTCCCACGTGAAGAGCCAAACCTTCTGTGTCTCTAACGGCTCCCCGATGGCTAAGTTCTACCACCTGGAGCCACCGGGCAGCGCCTTCCAATCGCCTGCGGAGTTTCTAGACACGCAGCCCAGGCTGAGCCCCACAGACCAGTCCCTGCCGAGGCTTCAGACAGGGGACCCAGGCCCCAGCCTTGCCTTTCCAGCTCCCCGCCACGTGCAGTGCGTACACAGGGGAGAAGTCAGGGGCGAGCAGCTCCGAGAGCTGGCGAGACGCGGCCGTCCGCGCCCTCCCTCCCACCTCGAGGAGGAGGAGGGAAGAAAGGCACTCGGGAAGAGCAGCTGACTTTCTGGGCAGATACACGGGCCCCGAGAGGAATGCGCGGGAGATGTGGCAATCTTGTGACACTATCTGCTTGGGTGCGGGGCGGACTTTTTCCTCTTAGAGAAGATAAGGCTTTTTCCAGGGGACGGCTTTATCCCAGCCGAGTTCTTTTGGGAGGCTCTGCTTCTAGGCCGGTATGGGATTTCAGGAACTCAGCTGTGTCCAGCCCAAAATAGTTCTTATGCCAAAATGGCGCGTCTGGGGGGTGGCACAGCCTGGTCCTTTTCACGAGAAACGCCACACTGCGGGCCCCACCCCAGACCCACCAACGCCGAATCTGCGTTTTCACCGCGTCCCGGGACGTCCGTGTGCGTGGGCATTTGGGAAGCACTGCCGCTTTGAAAGCAGCTTCTGACGCAGAAGAGTCCCCGTTGTCCAGTGCGTACCTGTCTTCAATGCACGGGTTTCCGTGCGGGGCACAGGCCCTGCGGGCGCAATCAGGCCTCCCGGCCACGGTGGCGGTTCCCAGTGTTCCTCACCGGGGGAGGTCCCCGCAAGGAGCTCGAAGGCGGCTGTCTGTGGCCTTGAGCTGGCCTCCTGGAGCGCTGTGACCAGGTTCGCAGAGGTGCTTCTGGGGGATAAGAAGCCGGGATGGTCAGAGCGGCTGCCCAAAGCGGGGCCTTGCCAAACCGAGCGAGCCGGGCAACGCGGTTCTCTTTGCGTTCGCCTCTCCTTCCCACCTCGGCCACAAAGGGTTCGGGACGGGTTTGTGCGCCGGGTGCGGCGGCACTGGGGGGCGGGGGCTGCGCTCTGCCCTCACTGCAGGCCGGCGTGGGGGCCCCCCTGGGGCACTCCTGGACGAGCCCAGGAAAAGGAGCCCGTGCAGCCTACCAGCTGCAGCAGCAAAGTCCCGCCTCCCATCCTCCTGTGAAGAGTCTTCCTTCACGTCTAACTTGAAAAACTCCGGTTTTATGTTCTTCCGGAAGGGGGCCATTCCGTGGGGCTCTCAGAAATTTTCAAAGTCAGCTCCTGGGAAATAGAGGCAGGGAATCATCTTCCGTTGTATTTGCGAGGAAGCTGAATTCAGCTATAAAAACAGGAAGGTTCCCCCAAGTGTATTTGCATGTCATTTGCATTTATATTCTCTCCCTCCTCCTGCTTTAAGGTGAAGGAAAGAGCATATCCTTGATTCCAAAATATATGATCCATCGTTTTTAATTAGCGAACACCAGCAAGCTTTACTGTGTCGAATCCGAGGCCGCACGCTACCAAGTGCCGATCGTCAAATACCAGGTTCACGGATTAATTCACCCTAAGTTTTTGTCTTGCTTTGCTTTTTCCTTTATCAGATTCTAACGTGTGAAAGCTGGAAGTGGCCTGAGAACCCACTTAACTCGGGGCCCACCGGAGGGTTTCCTCGTTTGGCCCAGCCCTGGTGCAGCGAGGACCGTGTTGAGAGGGTTGTGAGGCTGTAGCTCAGCCGAGAGGAGGGCCCGGCTGTGGGTGATTCATTACAGCTGGCTCCGCAAGGGGCGTGGGGGTCGCCCTAGACCAGGCGTTGGCTCCTGCGGAGCAGGGCCTGTGCCTCCTGCCACCACCGGCCAGGAACGCCAGGAACCTGAGAGCCAGCAGGTGGGGGCAATTTAAGATCACCAGCAAAGTCGCCTTCCACTCCCCTTGTTCCCCGACCCTTATACAAATGAATTCCCCTAGGGTCTGTCTACGCTGATGGACACTACAGGTTCATTGCTACAACCCTGGTTCTCCGGGTACCTTATCGTCACAACCTTATTTTGCTCTGTATAGACTGGGAGTCTCTTCCCCAGTCCAGTCCGCTAAGTACACAGAGTAAGTGCTCACGACTTTTTGATTGCAGTAGAAAACTGATCTTTGTACGTGTGCTAACATCACACCCCATAAAGGGGGCCATGGGTTCAGATTTTCTTATCATAGTTATAATGATCTTATAACATAGCTAAATGATTTATGATCATCTTGTTCAATATGCAAAAGGGCACCCTGCCTCCTGTCAGCTGACTTGAAATTGCATACCACTCGCAACAAGGGAAGGAGGACCAGATGAGAAAACAGAAATAAAACAGCGCTAATCTATCCCCACGTCTAGGAAAACAGCTCCAAGAGCAGGCCCTGAGAGAGGCTGGCGAACAATGGGATGATTGTTCCGTTTGTTTTTTTAATTAAAAAATAAAACCCTGCTGTTTGCATGGGACACAGAGCGAGGATTGTTCAGGGAAGAATTATCAATACATAGTGATGTCTCAATTACTTGGTTATTTTTATTAATTATTGTGATTATTATTTATGTTATTAATTAGCCCTCTGGGAACAGAACTTCCTTTAACAAGGCTGGCTCCCCTAGGGCTGGAGGCCATTCTGGCTGCTTTTGTGCTGAGGGGCAGGCGGGGGCGGGGGGGGGGCAGAAGTCAGAACCGTCCCCCACCTCCAGCGATCTGCTTTAGGAATAAGAAACGTTTAAACCTGGCAGGAGGTTGCCCAGCTGAACATACATTTCCTGGCTTCCCCTGAAGGTAGGTGTGGCCAGGCGAGTGGGTTCTGGTTGATGAGAAACGAGGTATGGGACTTCCAGGTGGCCCTAGGAAGAAAGGAGTGTTCCTTCCTCTTTCCTGTCCCTCTTTCTCTGGCTGACATGGGTGATCTGGCGGCAGCAGCTTGGACGGCCGCGAGCACAGGCGTTGACAAGGAGGCCGCATGCTGGGGTCGGCAGGACTCCGGGAAGAGAGGGCGGCTCTGCCCCTGCCACCGCCAAGGCGCCCCATCGGTCCTGGGCCATCCGGAGAAACAGGCTCTTCTCTTGGCCGAGCCCCTGCCTTTGGGGGGCTTCGGTTGGCAGAAACCATGGTTGGGCTTTACGGCTGAGGAGCACCCACAGCTCCACTTTGGGTGCAGGTGATTGGCAGGGGGTATGCACACTTATACACCCCACACACGCACACACGCCCAGTGGTTTGGAAGACCTAGGGATTCGGATCCACCTGCTTTTAGGGACCCATGCTGTATGAGCTGCAGGTTGAAACTCCCCAACGACAAAGGGAAGTGGGGGCCACCTCTCCGTGGTTGTCAGTCAGGTCATTTTAGCCCCTGGCTCGAGCTCACTGGTGACTTCTCATGGCACTGGCAGTCCGACTCCCTCACACGGTGTCCGGGCCCCGCACAGGCGTGGCCTTGCCTCCCTTCCGGCCATCACTTTCGGCTTTCTCCCTCTCCCCCTCTGCTCTGCTCCAGGGCTGCGGTCTTCTTCATTTCACGGATGGTGCTTGACAGTTTCTTCTTCCCTGTGGTCTTCTCTCTCCTGATCTTCCCACGGCTGGCTCATCAATCGCTGAGTTCAAGTGACATCTTCTCCGAGAGCAAACCCATCTGAAGACCTACCTGAAATGCACCTGAAGTCACCCTTCCCTTCTCTCCCCATGGCTTGGTTTGCTCCGCAGCGTCATCGCCGTCCGATATGACCTTATTGGATCGTTGGCTTCTAGCTTCTGTCTCCTCTGAGGACGAGGTGGACTGAAGAGTCCAGCGTCTAGGGACGTGCCCGGCACACAGTAGGTAGGCAATGAATCCTGGCTCATTCCAGAATGAACCCTTGTGAGGTCTGTAGCGTTGCAGTCCAGGGCAGGTAGGTGCACAGCGCTGCCGGGGGCGACCCTGTGTCAGGGCCTGCCAGCCCGAGGACCCGCCGTCTGCACCTGCCGCCAGCGAGGCCTCTGCCTTCTAGAAAGACTCTTCCAGATTTGCGCCAGTCTTCAGCTGCAGCAGCCTGCCAATCCCACCGTCTCCATGAATGTCTATTCATTTCCAACTCGAGTCCCCTAAAAGGGCAGCCGGACACCACGATACATTTACATACATGAATATTAAGGCAGACAGCTGTGGCCAACAACGGGGCGGGGGGGGCTTTTTGTTTTTGGCTTTTTCTGCATTTGTGTGTGGAAAGAAAATATTTTTGAACTCTGCCCTTGAGTCAGACATGATTCCTGCTGACAAATGACAAAACAGTTCTGATTTTAGCTGGAGTTTTTCCGTGAAATGCAAAGGGAGGAAGAAGCCAGAAACGGATTTGAAAGAACTATATTGACAGAATTCAAAGAACAGATAATAGATTTGGTCCCGTTCCGGCATCATCACTGGGGGGCGGGGGTAGAGGGAAAGGCTGGACTGGCCAGAGTCGTGTTTGGTTATAGATTAATAATCCAAAGTACAAACGGTCCGGGACAAATTAGAAAAAAACATAAGCTACAATATTCAACAAGCTGGAGTTCAAAGGTTTCTGGAATTTGCTAAATGTTCTCGGTCATACATTTTTTAAAAAGTGGTGACACAATATGAGGTTTTGAACTTTGCCACATGACTAGCAAGTAGATTTTTTGCTTGAATCGCATGAAAGAATTGCGCAACTATTATTTTTGAAAAAATAAAACAAGGGGAGGAGGACACCAAATGGAAAAGTTTGAAAATGCCAACTAACAAGGGGCTGACAAGGGAAGAAGAATCCGATAACGCGGCCGTAGAAAGCGCTCCACGTCACGTGGCTTCGCACCCCCCTCCCCGCGGACCCCGTTTGGCTCTGACACCTGCTGGCTCTGTGGTCGGGGCAAGGGACTAAGCTCACTTGACAGAAATGTCATTTAAGCCCCATGCGCAGTGTCGGGCACATGTAACTTCTCCCCGAACCCGCCCTCACTTCTCCACGTCGTAGAATGTTACCTTTATGATGTAAACGAAATCATGCCACGTCCCTTTTCACAAATGCTTAACGTCTTTGATGGAGATGGAGACCAAAATTCTAACTGTGGCCCACGGGCTCCGCATGCCCTTCTCTGCCTCCCTCCGAGTCGATCCACGTGGCCTGTTCCCCCCCCCCACGTTTTCTGTCTGCCCCAGCCCTGCGGGGGATCTTTGGGTTCCTTCCCTAGCCACCCTGCTGCGGCCTCAGGGATTTGCCTCTGCTCCTCCGCCTTCCCAGTCTTCCCTTTCCCCTTCCTCTTCAACCTAACTCATATCTGTGAGTTCAGTTTCGTCGTCAAGCCCTCCAAGACCACCCTTGACCTTCTAGATGTTTCTGGACAGCCCCTTTATTGCAGGTGCACTCTGACAATGATGCTCTCCGACTAGACTGGAGGTCTCCAAAGACAACGGTGGCACCTGACTTTTCACGACACGGCCAGCACGCAGCCCAGAGCCTTGCGCACACCAAGAGCTCGATAACCGCTCAGAGTCTACACGAGGAAGGTGTCAAGGGTCAAGGTCTTGGCTACTCTATGTCCTGCCCTGTGAACATAGATGCACCACCTCTCTCCTGGGGTCCCAGAGAAGAGGAAACGGAAGGAAGAATATGTAAGTGTTCTGTCAGCCAGGAAGGACCACTCAACAGCAATTATAATCTCCGGAGAGTCTTTAGGATCGCTTCAACTGCACGTGACCAGAAGCGTAACCCAGATCGGCTTATATTGTACAACAGCAAATAACCGAACAGACCAGGCAATAAGGCAGGATACAGATGCTGAAATGGCATCATCAGAATTCTCTCTCTCTCTCTCCCCACTCCCCTTCTACCTTTCCCCTCGGTTTTCCTGTGTTCTCCCTCCAGTCAGGCTCTCTCCCTGTAGTGGTCAGTAGCAGAAGATACAGCACTTCCCAAAGGAAGAAATACCAGCAAGTGTCACTTGAGAGCTCACGCTCACTCACTAGCATGTGATACTGGGCAAGGGTGGCTGATACAGGTGGCCCCTCCTTGGTCCACCTCTGTCTTCCCAGGGACCTTCAAGTGATGTCCTTGGAGGGGGTCCATGGGGCAGGAAGAAGTTCTGGCCAATGAGATGTAAGAAAAAGCCACTGGGTGGGGCTTCCAGATGAAAAGCACACACGATTGGAGGATTTTTGTTTCTTTGTTGCTTTAGTATTCCTGAGCTGGCTTCTTCAGCTTTCAGGCTAACACACATGGCTGACAGCTACCAGTATGACACATTGTAATAAAACTGATTCACAAACGCCCTTTGGCCTCCTTCTCCATGTTCTCAAATTGGTGGGAGCCTTTTTTTTTTAAGAGAGAAGAGTGATCATCTGAATTCTTTTCCCCATTCAAATTCTCTACTTTTTCAATAGGTTAAAAAAGTTATCGGTATTGCTGTTTAGATCCTGAGTTCTTTAACTGCGTCTTATTGTAATTTGAGGAATCTTTCCTATGGAATTTTGTTAAGTTTCTTGGAAGTTCAATTTGTTTTGAAAATTGCCAAGTTGTATTGGGATATTACAGAGATTGTGCTTGGTTGTTTCCTTCCCCATAACACAATTCCAGTTATGCTATTTTCACTGTTGAAGTGCAAAGTTGAACGCGATCTCTATTTCTAGTTGTAAAAGTTGTGTATTTGTGTCCTTGTTTGCATTGAAATAGACTCTGTATGCAGAGTCTGGCAGCTGCTCTCACGCCTGCGGGGCCAGTAGCGGTTACGGAAAAAGACACAGCATCTTTCTGAGCTGGTAACACGGCAAGGCCTGACTTCACCAGGAGGACGTTTACCGAGCAGGTGCTTTGCACACCTCATGTCAGCCATTCACATATTGCACAGCATCACAGAACATGGACAGAAGGGACAGTCCTTCTAGAAAAAAAAATTGAACATTGATGGTGAGAAATCATGTAAAGGCTGTTTTGTCCAAAGCGTCCATTTGGGAGCAATGAAGCCCAGAGCGGAGAAATGGCCCGTCCAAGGTCACACGGCCGTTTGGTTGGTAGCTGCGGGTGACCTCGGGTCCCCGAGATGTGCTGTTATTGAATCCCGCCTCGGTGGCTGTGATCAAAGAGCACGGTTTCTCCCACACGTAAAGGAATCACTTGACATAAAGCTGGTTCGGCGACTAGTGTCCCATGTCCCCCTCCCATGAAGCGGGCATCCCTAGTCAGCCGCTGAGTTCTGCTCCTGCGCACGCGTCTGTTTCTGGGTGACGAGCCCTCATTTGGATGCCCAAGTGGACACACATACCCCGTGGAAAGATGGTTCACTGGGCCGAGTGGGGCCCACAGCGGGCGGACCACCCGTGTGATTCTGGATGGACTCCCCGCCCACCGTAGGGCCGCAGATTCCAAATACGCAGGCTCCCTCTCGGACGGTAGAGGCTGTCTGTGTTAACGAGTAAAATCCACGCCTGCAGAGCAATCGATGTTCGTAGATGTATCACTGCTCTTCCTCTGAGACATGTGATTTTTGTCTGTGTGTGTAATGAAGAAAGAGAGGCACACGTATTTCCTTATCCGAAGGCTTTGTCTGACACCTTGCACAAACAAAGAGGCACACAGTTTTATTTCTCCCCAGTGACGACAGCCTTCTGCCCCGAGTGTGGGTTTGGTAGGGCTTGGCAAATCACACCGCAAACTCCTGCTCCTTCTGACATTTAAAGATGAGTGGAATCAAATTAAAAAAATGAGCCTCATGACCAGCTTTAAAGAGCAAAAGAAGCGATTAAAAGAGAGTGTGCTGGACAGTGTGGGAAGAAGAACAAGGACCGACCCCATTGGAGTGCTTGGGCCTTGGAGAAGGTTTCCTTTTGATTTGTTTTTGTGCCTTTTAATTTCCCTTGCTCAACTCAAGCGCCTCCTAGACCAACGTGGAGCGCTTTCTCCCAGGCCTCCCCGGTCCCGCCTACCTGAAGCCCCCCTCACTCACAGCCCCCACAGGGCAGGCCCGCGGCCGCGGACGAACTGGGCTCAGTTTAGGGTCTTCTGTGAACTCAGAGCCCAGCCTGAGAACGGCTCTCCGCAATTCCCGAAAGTTGAAAAAAGGAAAAGCGACCACCGCCGGGACAAACAACCCACAGCAAGTGCTTCCACGCCTCTTCGGGCTGGGTTTGCACCCGTATCAAACGCTTGGACTTCTGAGTGTACAAAGAGGGTTTTCATTTTCCACCCCAAGAACAAATGACCTCTTCAAATTCATAATGAGGTATGCATTGAGCGGAACACAGGCCAAGGTGAGTCATTCATTAATCATAAACAAAACAGGCCCCGATCAAGGACACATCAGAACACACTGTAAAAAGCGGCTGGGTTGCCCAATTCCTTTATTTAATATTAACTACATTATGTTTTTCATGTGAGTTCTGAGAAGGTGATTTTCTCACTTTCTTTGTAGCCAGCTCCGTGTGAATAGGTAATTACTTCCCTTAATGCTGTTTCCCCTGAAGGTTGACCCTGTTCTACAAGACAGGAGCCGGTCTGGCCTCTCCCGGGGAGGGGGGGCGCGGGGCACCGCCGCAGTCGAAGACTTTTCGCTGGAGCCCTTCAAGCGCAAACACACCCACCAACAGGAATATTCCCCATGACGCGAATCATATTCGTGGTGAATAACATCTCAGCGGAGAGGCACAATCCAAGAAATACATTATTAGCTGCTTACCGATATCTGATATGCTAATTATCTTCCAAAATTTCATCTCTGATGACTGTGTTGGCAGAAATTTGAGCCGGGGAAGAGGAAATTTAAACTTTTATGTAAGTTGGGAACAAAGCATGGGGGTGATTGGACTTGAGAAGGCCCGAGCCTGGTATTTGGTATTTAGTTCCGTCCGATGAGAAGGAAATTAAAAAAGTGAGAATAGAAATCAACGTGGAGATTGAAACGTGAGTCCAGGAGCACTGGGGGGGTGTTGTCAGCAGAAGTGCTTCCATCCCCTTCTTGACAAAAGGCTCCTGGCGCTGGAGGGGCAGGTAACACGATGCAGTTTGGCAAGAACCACCTGGATGCCTCTCGCGAGCAACGGTGTGGCAGCCTTCCTCGGACCCGAAGGCTTCGCTCCTGGATCCCAGCCTTCCCGGTACTGCCAGCTCCTTCCTCGCTTTCCCCGTCCCCGCCCATGTCCCAGGCAGATGCAGCACTAGGTGTGGCACGGGCAAAACCAGCTGGGACGCTGTCACTGAAGCGCCACAGAACACAGCCACGTCGCACAGCTACTTGGTGGGGGAGCTCGGAGTAAATCCGCCCATTTTACTGATGGAAAAGCTGAGTCCCAAAAGGGTCAGTAAGTCACCCAGGATCCCAAAGGGTGACAGATTTCTGGCTGTAGAAATTCTGCTGTCCGCCGGTGGAACAATGAACAAATATCGCTCCGGACCGTCTGCTTAGCCACAGCTGTTCTCACTGAACCCTTCCAGAAGTTCCCAATCAAAAGAGCCATTTTGATGTTGGTGGGGGGAAAAAAACGGTTAACAACACTCCTCAGTTAGACTGGAAGTGAGGAGGAGTGGGTGCCGGGGAGGCGGGATGTGCTGACTGACAGGGAGAAACTCCCTCTGTCCCTTTCCCTGTCACCGCTAACCTGCCCTGGGTCATCCTTGTATTCTAGATCCTGGAAGAAATCAGGTTACACGCTATTTCCCCCCTGTTTTTCAAATGTGCAGCGTTTGGCTCAAACCTTGCACATAGTAGGTGTTTTCCAGAAATTTCAGCGAGCCGGGAGGCGTGCAGTGAAATTAGGCTGAGTCGCAGGGATTGCGACACCAGGTAGCTGGGGTAGGAAGGTCCCGGCCAGCTCTGCTCCTCGGCCTAGGAGGGAGCCGCAGCTGAGGGCGGCGGGCGGTCTCCTCCCTCTGCCGTCTCCGCAGCCTGCGTGTTGCAGGCAGCTTTGATTGAAAAGTTAATCAGCGGGCTTGAGTTTCCATCAATAAAGAGGAGCGAGATTGATTTAAATACTTGATGAAATTTTTTTCAAGCCCTAAACTCCAAACATCTTACGATGTGGAGATATCGAATTAAGAGACAATGAAAGATGGATTGTGGCAGGTTTCTATCAGAACAATGCAGTTTTCAGGAGGAAAGTGGTCTTAGGAGTGAGCGGGAATTCAGCCTTGATGCAGAACTTTGGAAGGAAGATGGGCCCTGGCTGGTGTAGCTCAGTGGATTGAGCGCGGGCCTGCGAACCAAAGCGTCGCCGGTTCAATTACCAGTCAGGCCACATGCCTGAGGTGTGGGCTAGGTCCCCAGTAGGGGGCGCACGAGAAGCAACCCCTACTTGAAGGTGGTCCTGGCTGGTGTAGCTCAAGTGGATTGAGTGTGGGCCTGCGAACCAAAGCGTTGCCAGCTGGATTACCTGTCAGGCCACACACCTGGGGTGCAGGCCAGGTCCCCAGTAGGGGGCGTGCGAGAGGCAAACACACACTGATGTTTCTCTCCCTCTCTCCCTCCCTTCTCCACTCTCTAAAAATAAATAAATAAAATCTTAAAAAGAAGAAAGATGAGTGAGAAACGGAGAGAGTTGCCGATGGGTTGGGTGTGTGTGCGTGGGGGGGGGTCAGCGCAGACTTCCTGACCCCCCCGCCCCAAAACAGTCTGAGGGCTCAAAGGATATAGAGGAGCTGCTTCTCCTGCAACCACTCACATGATAGTGAGAGATAGTGAGAAGCCCACGGTGAGCGACAGGAGCGGCAGCGGGCGGTTGATGAAGGGAACAGGCTTTGTGGGTCCAGGCGGTTGGCCAGGCTTCCTGAGGGGAGCACCTTGAGGGCGGCATCGAAAGATGAATGTGTCCCGGGCAGGAGGAGGCTGGGGGACTGGGAGGACGGACGAAGAGGTTCAGAAGCCCAAGCGGACAGTCGGGGGAGTGTGAAAGCACAGCCCAGGAAACAGAGCCACGAATGTCGTAGTAACTGCGCACGGTGCCGGGTGGGTCCTGGGCTTATCAGGGGGCCCACTTCATACGTGAAAGAAACGTCTAACCACTTTGCTGTGCACCTGAACTCACATAGTATTGAATGTCCACTGTAATTTTAAAAAAATAGAGGAAAATGCTCATAGAGTCAGAAGTAACATTCAAGACGCCAGACACAACCCTTTGGCTCGGGGCTGTCAAACTCATTCTCACCGGGGGCCCCATCAGCCTTGCGGTGGCTTCAAAGGGCCGGACGTGATTTTAGGACTGTGTAACTGTAACGACTCCTTAACTAGTTGCAAGGAGCTCGGCGCTGCTGCCGGGTGGAAACCAGGTGCCGGGCCGGATAGAACCAGGTGGAGGGCCGGGTTCGGCCCGCGGGCCTTGTGTTTGCCGCCTGTGCTGTGGCTGAGGATTTGGGAAAAGGACAAACAAACCAAGTGGCAGAAACCAAGGAAATGAAACAGCGTGTCTTTTTCCACTCGCTCTGTGTCCTGAGGATGACCCTGAACCGGCAGCGGTGAGGTGCTAAGAATAACCAGCATTTATGAAGGGCCTGCCCCGGCCAGGCTCTGAGGTAGGTACTTCTCAGGCCATCTCGCCTTGACTCTTCCCAGCCTCCTCGACAGCCGTCAGTTTAGCTGTATGTCATTTGACAGACGAGAACGCTGGAGCTCAGAAGGGGAGCGGGGCTGGTCCAGGGCCCCAGGGGTTTGGAGCCGGACTGGGAAGCTCGCGCATTCGCCCACTGCCCTGCATGAAGAGCCTTTTGGTACATCACAGGCCCGGTCAGAAGCAGGCCAGGAAAGCGGAGTCTCTCGCAGGTACCGCAGCTGATGTAAGTGCCTTTCCCCGGTGATGTAGATGCCTTCGCACTTAGCACTTCAGTCCGTCCCCACCGAGGTTCGCTTCCAACACTAAATAAAGTACCCGCTGCGCAGAGGTGTCCGACCTTTTGGAGTCGCTGGGCCACACGGGAAGGAGAAGGGTGGTTTTGGGCCACATGCTAAATGCACAAACACACATGAAAACAAAAAAAAAAATCTCATAATGTTTTACATAAATGTACGATTTTGTGTTGGGCGGCATTCATAGCCACCCTGGGCTGCCTGCGGCCGGCAGGCTGCAAGCTGGACACCCGTGTCCCCTGTAGCCTCTGGAAGACACGAGGCCCTGGATACACATTATTATAACGACTCAGCGCTAGCACACGGGCTCTGTTTCCTACTGCCCTCCCCCAAAGAATCAGCGTTCCTGCCCCCCTGCCCCGCCCCCAGCTCTTTCCTCCCATTCCTCCCACTCGGTGCCCCTCTGCGACTCTGAGCCGTTAATCCTGCTGTTGTCTTAGCCACGGGTGCCATTTCTTCATTTTCTGTTGTTTTTTTTCCATTGAAACATATTCTGCCACGCCCAGCTCAAGAACGGCTCGTCCCTGGTTTGTCCCGACCCCATCTACTTCCTCACCTGCCCCTGTGATGGGGTGGCGGGGCGGGGGTGGGGGTCTTCCTTGGTGGAGGTTCCAGGCTTGGATTACGCTTTGATTCTCCCTTATGGGTGTGTCTAACATCCTGCTGAGAGCCAAACAAGCTCATTTCCCCCGACTGGATCCCGAGCTCCTTGGAGCCTGGATGGCGCTTGCTAATATTCATGTGCCTCAGTCTCTGCGCAGCCCCTGGAATGGTGCTGCGCGCCCAGTAGGCACTCAATGAGCAACCTGCAGCGCAGCTTAACTTCCTTGGCATTCTGTCTTAAAATCCTCTCCTTTCTCCAGAGAGGTTGCTCAACGAACAGTCGTTGGCCTTGAACCTTGCCGGGGACACGCTGCCCAGAGAAGCAGTCCTGTCTTGCGAAGACAGGACTCCGTGGTATGGGGTAAGGAGACATTCTGAACAGGAACAACAGCAGAGAGGGATACAGGGTGGGCGCTGAGTGCCATGGTGTGGGTGTTGACACAGGATTGTGGAGATGTTGGCCCCCAAACAACCGTCACCGTGGAAACTAGAGCTAGGGCCGGTGGGCGTCTACCCAGGTTGTGAGACCGTCATCTTGGGCAGGTTGGGGTCAGGGAAACTGGCACCCAAGGGAACCTCCTGGGGTGAATACATTGAATCCCATTCCTCCCCCCCAGGGGAGCCGTGCGCGTCACACATGCCATCAGCCACTTCAACAGCCAGGTCGCTGCTTTACAAAAGCAGTTGTGATTGACCCGTCAACTGCCGAACAGGAGAGAGGTGCAGGTCAAGGGCAGGGAGCTGCGGTCAGCAGCGGGAAGAAGTGGGAGGCTGGGCGTTTCTGAGCTGGGCATGGGGGACACGAAGCCGAAAGAGCTCTTCACCCAGACAGCCGAGCACCCGGCCCTTGAGCTGGCCCACAGCGAGAGCGCGGCCCCCTAGGATGGCAATATTAATCCCGAAACACACAGCTTGGAATAGTCACCTTAATATCACAGTGAAAAGGCATTTATTGAGCGCTTATCAGTGTCAAGGGTGGGACGTACACATTTTACTTCGTGATCTTTGAAACAGCCCCGCAGGTGCAGAACAGTATTTCCGTTTTGCAGGTGACAGCGTGGGAGTTCAGACACGTTAAGCATCCTGCCCGAAGTTCAACAGCGAGGAAGAGGCAGAGCATGGATTTGGAGCCCGGCCTCTCCAGCCCCAGGGACCCCGACTCGCACGAACCTCTGAACATGGAGATTTCCTCCGTTGCGGCCCAGCCTTTAGTGTAGGATCTGGCTGTGAAGAGATGAGAGCACACCTGGTGGACCCCTGCTTTCAAAGGGCACCCCTTTCCCCTCTCCCTTCCCAGATGAAGTTATCTGCCTCTTTCCAGTAGAGCATGCAAATCACCATCTGCATAACATTCCGTCTGAAGCTGTTAGGCGCTAGGTAATTACAGTTCGCCCACTGGCCATAGTTAATTTTTCCAATGTGTTTATTCATCTCCCACCCCCCACCGCTAGGACCTTTCTTAG
Source organism: Glossophaga mutica (assembly GCA_039655065.1). Lineage (NCBI taxonomy): Eukaryota > Metazoa > Chordata > Mammalia > Chiroptera > Phyllostomidae > Glossophaga > Glossophaga mutica. The sequence continues at coordinate 4,218,665 of CM077315.1, forward strand.
AGTGTTTTTTTTTTTTCCAAAATAGGAAAATTCTTAGTCATTAATCTAGCACTAAAGTATTTCATTATTATTATAGATGCTATTTTTTTCTAAACGGGAAGACGATTTAGACGTATGAAAGAAGATTATGGACACTAATAAACGAGCAAAGTTTCAGCCACTCTAATTTTACTTATTTCTCGCATTTTATCTCAGGCAATTGCACTGAAAAACTAGATTTGCACGTAGGCATTATATATGCACATACATATGCAGCCCCCACAAGTTTATGCAATTTTAATGTTTACAGAGGCCTTGCCTAGTCCATCGCACAGACTTGCCGGTTTCCCAAATGGCCCCGCCACTTCCCCGGAGACTGCGGTCGGGTCTACTTTCCCACCGTTGCAGCAAACGCAGCGATCACTATTTCTCACGAGCGCTCTTTTCTCACTATTTCTCACGCCGGGATCCCAGCATCCTCATGTCACCACTGCTCTTTGACGCTGAGCTGCCAAAGGCTGGGGCCCCTGCTGGGTGCCTCATAGTCCCAGCTCGCCTGCGAGAGGGTCTGCGGCGCATGCGCTAGCTGCGGCTAGTGCCAGGTGCCTGCGAGAGGGTCTGCGGCGCATGCGCTAGCTGCGGCTAGTGCCAGGTGCCTGCGAGAGGGTCTGCGGCGCACGCGCTAGCTGCGGCTAGTGCCAGGTGCTCTGCATGAGACCCGTGCCAGGTGGTTTAGCTGCACTTGCTCCTACACGGTGCTCCACACGCAGTAGGCCCACAGTCGATTTGTGTCGAGTGTGCAGTCTTCTTTCTTTCCCAGAATGCCTCCGGAGGTCTTTCCAATGATGAGAAGGCGAGGGCAGCAGGGCTTGGGGGAAGGTGCTAAAGGCACGTGGTTCGGAAAAGGCGATGCTAACCCCGATCCAGTGCACCCCGACCCTGGAGTCCGTCTCCATTTCCTACAAAATGCAAGTGCCAAGCCTGCTGTCGCAACCTTGCCCTGGGCGGCCGCTGTGTGGGAGGACGTCTCTATGTTTTCCTCTTTTCTTTTTCTTTTAAGTATCATCCCATTTCTGGGAATCCTTAGGAGGTTTCAGAATAACCCCACGCTCAAGGTCTTATTCTATTTTTGTCTCAAGTCTTTAAAAAGAGCCAGGAGGGAGGGGCCTGGGGAAGCGGTGTTCAACTGCCCGGTGTGTCTCGCCGAGGCAAGCCTGGCACAAATGCCTTCGTCGAGCAAATGCCCTGGAAGCTTCCAGCAGGGCCACGCACAGGGCTGGGCGTGAGGGGCCAGGCAGATGGAAGGTCCCTGGTCCAGGTCTCCGATGAAGGCAAGGCAGAGCAGAGCAGAGCAAACAATAATTGGGCGATGACTGCCGAGCCCGAGGGGCACGCCAAAGGAAGCGCGCAGGCGCTGAGCTACGGGGGGCGGAACGGAGTGAGAGGGACCGCCTTGCGGTCCTCTGGTCAGTGGTTGCCAGCCTTCCATGCAGCAGTCCAGTACCTGTGGGCCCCTTACTACGCTTGTTGGCAGGCTTGGAGGTAGTATGCGCCTCGCAAGTCCTCAGAGAGCCCTAAGGTGGGCTTAAGACCTGACCTAGCCACCGGTTTTCCCTGTCCTTAACTTTTACACTGGAGTTCTCAACCTCAGCCCAAGCGAGACTTTTGTGGGAGAAACCTGTCCCCCCGTTTCCTGGGGGCGGGATTCAGGGGCTGTCCTGCCTTCTGAAGGGCATTTAGCCGCATCCCTGGCAGCCCTGGTCTCTACCCACCGGATGCCAGCAGCACCTCCCTGCCCAAGTGAGGACAACCGCAAACGTGTCTCCTGGTGGGCAAGGCGACCCGCTGCTCCAGACTTATGGGTCATAGCATTTTTGATGTCGTGGGTCATGTCCAGAATCCGAAAACCTCCAGGAAGTAGTTGCGGCCGTGAAGTGATTTCTAGGTGTGAAGCGTCCCGTTAAATGCCCTACACATGTTGTCTCATCTGAATTTCATAGCACTCACCTGAGCAAGGTGCTGCGGCCGCCCCCTTAGGGGCTAAGATCACGCGGTCAGTCGACGGCAGAGCCCAGCCTCGAACCCGAGCCTGTGTGGCCCATGTCGTGGGTGGAGGAGCACAGCACTGGCTCTTGAGCCCCACCGGAGGCAGGCATTGTCCCCACCGGGTCATTTAATCGGCACATCTCACGCTTCAAAGTGCGGCGTGTGCATCACCTGGGGGTCTGGCTTAAATGCCAGTTCCGATTCCGCAGGTCTGAGGGCAAACGAGAGATTCTGCGGGTCCAAGAAGCTTCCAGGTGGTGCAGTGCTGCGGGCCCGTGGAGCACACCCTGAGTAACCACCTCAGGCTAGAGCAGCAGCGCTGAAGCCTTTCTAGATTCAGCCAAGAATCCGGTACCTTAGGGACCTGTGCTCGGAAAGCTGTGATTACGCACATACCTTTCCTAAAAGCCCAGGAGAGATCCCCAGCTCTCCCCAGGATTGCGCCTTAACCTCCGTCTAACGGATGGGTCTCTCCTGATTCAGCAGAGATGCCGGTTCCGTGCTGGCCTCTCCCTCTCCACCACCCCGAAGGACTGACAGTCTGCCAGCCCTCCTTGTCCCTACAGGGTGCCTTTCGCATCGCATTGCGGGGCAGGCTCGTCCCCTCCGTCGCCGCCCTTTTGTGGAGACAGAGGGACTGGCTATCTCTGTCCAAGCATGGGCCTCCAATCCAACCCATCACTTGCTTCTTTCGCCCCGTCTTAGAAAAGTCTTCAGGTCCCGCAGGGCGCCTTTCCACGATAATGCTGGCGTTCCCCCCTCCCCCGTCGGTTAATAATTATCTACGTAATGCACAAGCCATGCGATACAGTTATCAGAAAGCAACGTTACCTGAACGTACACATACAAAACAATGTGAGAAGATGCTTTTCTAAAAGAACAGATAACCTTAAACATTCCTAAGTGGGAAATCTGTGAAATCAAAGCATTTTTTTTCTCTTTATATAATAGCCTTTCATTCTTTTTATGATTTTGTCTTTGAAAGCTCTTTCTGCGGATGACAGATGATATTGTTCTCCTATTCTGCTTCAGACAGAATTCAGGGAGCAAGGGGGGAAGAAAGGCATTGTAGCGCCGCTCCGCTCGGCAACGCGAGTTTTATAATTAATATATACAGCCGAGCAGAGAAAGGTACGTTGTAATGAAATGCAATTAAGAGGTGTTTGTTCTTCTCCTACACTCGATGACTATAATTTCCTCGGCTGTTTAGAAGTCAACCGTTATCATTACATTTTGTGCATATTTTTTTCTTTTTCTTTTTTTGCTCCTGGATTTGTTTATTTTCAATAAAAAGCACAAACATGGGTTTAGAACATTTGCTATTCAAATAACATCATCTTTTAATTACGGTCCCGGGCGATCGTTAAATCGAACACCTTTTATGGTATGTCTTGCATTGGCGTGACTTCCAATTTTTAATTAATGGACCTTAAAAATAGCTCCAAATAAAACTGTAATTTTAATTTACCCCCCTCCCCCCCCAAAAAAAAAGCTTGGGTTGGATGACAACATTATGTTTTCCTCCCATGTGGAAAGGGACCAATCTGATTTTATAGTTATCTGTCATCTTGGACTTTAATTATAACTCTCTTATACAGCCTGACATTTAGTCATGCTCGCTGGGCTGCCCTCTCCCCATCCTCCCGGTTCGCTTTCGCTTTGCCCCTCCTCCCCAGCTTGGATGGAAAAATAAGGGTGGGGGGGGGACCCAGCAGTCCCTGGGGGAGGAAGGCGGTACGTGGTGGGGTGGAACGAGGTCCTCATTCGGACCCCGCCTCTGATCGTCCCCGACTCTTTCTCCCGCCCCAAAGTGTCTGGCAGATCCGCACCGGCCCGAACCACAGAACGCGTTTGGCACTGTTGAGCTTGCTCGCTGGGACATCCACCGACGTGGGGAGAGAGAACCTGCCTCTGACACGATAGATGCTGAACAAAAACGTGTGAGGCCAGGAGCTTTATGAATCCAGATAGTTACAGAGCAGGGTCTCCGACACGGACCGCTAGGGCACGAGTGTTACTCGACATCTTTTAGACCGCCTGGGACCTACAGTTAGAGACAGTGCTGGCTTCTGTCCCTATTCACCGGATTTCCTTCTTGGGGGCTGTTTACAGCACACATGGCCAAAAAAAAAAAAAAAAAAAAAAATTCACACGAGTCTGCGGAGCCACGCCAGCTCTTCCGAAGCCGCTCTCAGGGATGCGACGTCGCTGGTGAGCTCCGGAATGCTTCCGTTTTTTCTCTAGGTGCGGACAGTTAGGGATACACGCATAATGTTCTATTAAAATAACAGCAACAGTCGCTAAAAATCTCAAACATCTCTTTCCGGTCTACGGGGAGGAGTTAAAATACACAGAGAGCAAGATGTAAAGAAACGCAACGGGTGTGGGTTCCAAGGCCACACCTGCTCCCACTCACCTCACTGCCGTCAGCTCAGTTCATGGAGCATCCACGCGGCAAGGAGAGCCCAGGAGGACAGAAAGGTGGCCGACACCGTCCACGCGACAATGTGTGCATGTGTCAGACCAACGCACCGTGTATTTAAATATCTTGCAATTTTATTTGTTAGCTATGCCTCACTAAAGCTTTACCAAAGCAGTTTCTTTCGTCAAAGAGAGCGGATGGTACGTCCAGGCGGTGGGGGATAGGCTTTTTCCTAATTTCCTCGTTCCCTCCTCTTTCCCGCCGACGCAGAGAACAGACGGAAACGCACCACGCCGCGCCCGGCCTCTCCCGAGGACGCAGGCCTTCGACCTGACGCAACTTCCTTCTGATAAGAGGCAACGTTTTCTCAGCGACTCAGTGTTCCGCCTTAGTTACCTCTCCTTCTGTGCTTTTCTGCTTTTTATAAGCGTTAGCATGAAACCGCTTCTCCGTGCAGCTCTCAAACTTTACATCATGTTGGCCCCCTTTTCCTCACCCCCCCCTTTTTAAAAAAATTCTGTTTATCGCGAAACACAATTTGAACCTCAAAGATTTTACAGGTATGTGCGTGGTGGTCTCGCCCCTTGTTATCTTTGCAATTTGTTATTCTTGGCCTGCCTCTCAGACTCCTCCCTGGCCAGAGCTGTGGGTCATGGGACACAGCCCACCCCCCCCTCGAATTCTCAGTCTACAGTCCTTCGAGGGCTGGGCTCTTTCGCCTTCCCTTTGTCCAGCTGCAGAGCTGCGCGTTGGGGCTAAGGCAGGGTCTGACTTGCCCACTCGTTTTCCAAGTGACCTTCAGAGTGGCCCTCTCCCTTTGATTGTCAAGTTGGACGCACAGTGGCCGCAGAGAGTGAGCAGGGGCTTCGGTCTTGTGGTGCGGAACCCAGGTGAGCACTCCAAAGCCAGGCCTTGCTGTCTTGCTCAGTAGCCGAAGCTCTCGGAGCGAAGAGCCAACCCCGGGAAGGCTCAGCTCCCTTGTCTTCAGACTCAGGGTACCAGGCTTCCCTCCAGGGTTGTTACAAAGAGCAGAAGAAAGCCTGTGGTACCCAACCTACGATGTAGTTGCTATGTCACTAAACGTTGGCAAGTGTAGGTCTGGGGGATGTGTGTGAAATATGAACTAAGATGGGCTAATTTCTGGGTTAAATGCCATGTATTACAGATTGAGCCTTGGAAGAACATAAGCTTTTGGAAGCATCACCATTGGGCTTAAATGCCCACCCAGAGCCCTCTCCCCTCAACAGACCTTTTTTTTTTTTCCTATTCTTGATCACCTCTTATTATTTCAAAAGCCCATTTTGGCCCTGGCTGGGTCGCTCAGTTGGTTAGCGTCATCCCCACACGCCAAGGTTGCGGGTTCCATCTCCGGTCAGGGCATGTATGAGAATCAACCAGGGAGCCCTGGCTGGTGAGGCTGGGTGGGCTGGGCATCATGCCACAAAGTGAAAGGTCACCGGTTTGATTCCCGGTCGGGGCATGTACCTGGGTTTTGGGCCAGGTCTCTGGTTGCTGGGGGGGGGGGGCGGTCAGAGACAACCGATCGATGTTTCTCTCACATATGGATGTTTTTCTCCCTCCCTTACCCTCTCTCTAAAAATAAAATAAAAATCTTTAAAAAAATCAGCCAGTGAATGCATAACTAAGTGGAACAACAGATCAATGTTTCTCTCTGTCTTTCTCTAAAATCAATTGATAAAAAAAATTTTTAAGTCCATCTTGACTTTGCCTTACCAGTTATCCCAGTAACACGTGCAGAGTGTCTTTGTGGCTTGGAGCCCATGGCCTGGGGCTCCCAGTCTGGTGACTGCCAGGGACGGGTCTCCTGGTCTGGTGACTGTGTTCCCAGAGAACTCCATCCCTGGGTCACATTGCTGACCTGCCCTGTGGTGACAAGGTGGCTCGACCCCCTTGGGACTTCTGCATCCCCTCTCTCAGCTCCTACGCACCATCGGAACGCCTCTCGTCAATTCCACATACCTGCCCTGCATCACTTTGGATTTCTCTTCTATTTTTCCTTGTGTTGCGAGGCTATGCCCAGTGATTGACAAGTATAATTATTCCTCAGAGAGCCTCGTATTAATAACAGCCATTGATCTCGCTCAGATGATTCCAAGCCTCTTTATTTCTTAACCTCAAATCGGAGACGTTAGCTCCTCCAAGCTTGAATTCTGCAGCTTTTGAAAGAGAACTAAGGCCAGGTTTCAAAATAATAGGTAACCTTTCTCTCCTTATCAACCCAAAGGCAGAGCCCCTTCTCCTCAATAGACTGTTTCTTTCCTTGATCAACATATTATTATTTTTAAAAATCCACTCTGACTTTCCCCTGCCAGAAAGGGCCCCCCATGCTCCTGGGGCACAGCAGGAAGCCCTTTGAGACTCACTCAGATCGGTGGGTGGAGGAGACCACAATTATACCCCATTCCAATGACATGTCTGGGGTTGCAGGGACTCCAGACAACGAGGCTGAAACGTAAGAAAGTTTCTGTGTCTTCAAGACAGAACCTAAAAATACCCTCCTGAGGTGCAGGTTGGAAGCCATTTCCAACAACAGGGCTCCAAGGCTCTCCTGCTGGGAGCTTGAGAGCCTCCGAATTCTTTTCAGCTGGCTGTCTAGGGTCCCCGAGCTCGAGGACCGGATGCTGAGGGTTAGAAGGCTCCCCAAGAGGCGCCTTAGCCTCCTGCTCCCACCCTGCTGTGCCAGGTGAGAGGCTACGGTGGGTCTGCTCCAAGCTGTTCCCAAAAGCCGAGGACACAGCCCATGCGGACAGCAAGGTTTTCAGGGACCAGCCACCCGTCCTGTTTGCAGGAGACTGTTCTGTCACCGGGAGGTTCAAGAAGAGCAGGGTGCGACCAGGCAGGAGAGGGCCTTAGGGATCATCTAGTTCCCCCCCTCTCCTGATGCGTCAGTTCCTTCTAAAACAGCGCCTCCCCCTTGGACCGGACAGCCTTCATTTTCATACTCCCTTTGACGGGAGGCTTGCTACCTACAGAGGCATCCCATCATTCCTTCTTTGGCCACTTCTCTTTAGAAATATTTGCCTTTGTTCTTCAATTAAAATTGACCTCACAAAGCATGTTTTTGGCAGAGTAACTTCACATCCTCTGACCTGGTTTCAGTCACGCTTAAGGTTAAAGAAAGAATGGATTGGGATGCTTTACATGTAAAATCAAGATGTCTTCTAAAAATCCAGTGCGTCCGAGAGATGGCAGGCGAAACCAAAATGCCCTCGAGACAGCACCTCTCCGGTTCTCTGGGAGAGCCCCGGGGCAGAGGGCGTCCACCTCAAGTTCTGCGAGGAGCCTGCACGGGCCATGGGCTCGCCGGCCCCAGCCACAGCCGCCCCAGAGGACGCTGCTCCCCTGAGCTTCCTGTGCCCTGGTCTCTGGGTCGGCTCCGTCCGACCAGGCTGCCGAAAGTGGCCGAGGAACACAGGCGTTAATTCTCACGGTGTCCACCCCACCGCTCAAAATCCACCTTCGGGGCAGCGAGTGCTGGTGAGGGAGGGGACCGGCGGGAATACATTTTCCGTACTTTTGTCGTGTTCCCCCTTCTCCTGACTCCTGTACCTGAGTTTCTCCTTCCTGCGCACGCTCGGATCTCGTCCCCAGCAAAGCGTCGCAGAGGCGTCTGGTCATGCACGTGGCTCCTTGGGGAGCTGACTTCCACACGGCCAAGGGCATCCGACTGAGACCAGGCTCTCGTCCCGTGTTTCATCAGAGATCATTTCTTCAGGACAGACATCCACCTCCAGAGACCCTGACGTGGAAAAGAGGGAGAGAGATACATTAATATGCACTGCAGATAAGACAGAGAACCCGTAACATGTGCATGTATAACTTGATGCCCAGCACGGCCAGGAGTCGCTGCGTTCATCATGGTCGAACACATTTTTTGTTGCAGATCCTTTTAACAATATCACGTGGTCTGTGACTCTCCAAGGAAGGGTTACTATTGTGGCATTTTTTCTACTTTCTGAACAAGAACCCTTATTTCTTGGAAGCGTTGCTGGAGCCAGTGCCCACGTGACCCGCGGGTGCAGCTGTGTGCTCTGTAGGAGTCGCACTTGGAGAAGGTGTAGTAACGAGTCCCAGCTGATGACAGGCAGGCCTCAGTGTCTTCTGCTACCTGGTTGGCTCCTGAAGCTCAAAAGTGCCGGCCAGAACCGAACTGTTCTTCATTGAGAGCTCTCACCTCGGGGAGCGTTGACCCACTCGGGTCTACCCTGGTTCACGTGTCCTTCATAAAGACAACGATACTTCATTAGCACGTTTTCATTTGGGGATCTTTCACCAAAAAGCCGAGAGAGATCCCTGTTGGTGTTCCAGAGATATGACCATCCCCAGAGTCACGGGCTTTATTTACGGGACAGCCACCAGGCCAAGCCCCACGGAGGCTGCGGGCGGATGCAGGCTGTGCCCTCCCTGCGAGAGCAGAGCTTTCGATTTCAGTGTTAATCGAAGTATAAATAGAAGCATAATTCAGGAATCAGTACTTGTCCTTTCTTATCAGTCACCACGCTTTAAGCTTGCCACCGAGATAATTCTAGAAGCGCTGAGTCCCTCCCCTTGGTTTCTCCCTGACAATATCTGGATGCGTTTTAGGAAATTCAGTGGTACTTGTGTGGTGTGCAGAATTCCATCCCCCGGAAAGCCGGGAGACAGTGGCTGGGCTATCAGCTGCGCGCAGTCTGAACCTTCCCTGCAGTCCTAATTAACCGCATCGCTTTCCTTTTGGCTTCGGGCTGAGTCACACCGGCCATCACCGAAGTCAGTTACAGTCCTGTGTGGTCACATGGCCTGTGACTACATATCGGCCTGTGATAAACGATCACGTCTCTGGACATGCGGGAGTTTGTACCTTTTTCTTTTCTTTTCTTTCCTTCTTTCTTTCTTTTTTTAAGTGTATGTTGAGTCACCAGTACCGAATCAAACCCAAGTAAATGACTGTCCACTGTCATTGTTATGACAGAGACAGAGATGGGGGTGGGGAAGGAAACAGAGAGGGGGGTGGACGGGGGAGAGAGAAGGAGGAAAAAAGAAAAAGAAGGAGAGGGAAGGGGAGGAGGAGGAGGAGGAGAAGGAGAAGAATACGCTCTTTCCATTTAGCCAGATAGTGTGCTAAGGCCTTCAGGAGTGCCATCTAATTTAATCCTTTGGACGACCACAGTGCTCCCATTTTATAGTCAGGCAGACTGAGTCATGGGCCCACAGGTCGCGGTCACAGGCTAGTTAGGATTGGAGTCCGTGTCTTCAGAACCGGAGTCTTCTTGAGCGAAATGGCCCTGTTTCCACGGGAGCCTTCCCACGTGTGTGGGTCAAATTGTGCCTCTGGTTCAAGGTGGTTTGGGGGACCCTCAGGCTCTTGCTGACCTTCCTTCCCTCTTGACATTTCTTATCAGTTCCAGAGACAATTTAGGGCAGAGAGAAAGCCTGATGACAGGGAGACTTTTGTTTATCAGAGCTGGTCCTAATGGCGGCATCTGAGTGAGAACGGACTGCGGCTGAGACAGGAGCTGGTGTCTTGGGTCCCCAAACGCCGCGCACTCCAGTTTGGCTTCTCTCGAACTCGGAATGCCACAACAGCTCCCGTCGCGTTGAGACAGTGGCGCGGACGACGCCATAAAACTTGTCTTTGATGCCAACGGCAGACAAATGTTGCTGGGGTATTTTTTTTTTTTTATTGGCAACGGAGGGAAAATTGGCATCCGCTAGGAAGTCACCGCATGTTCAATGTCAATGCCTTCACTCCTCTCTGGTTGGCTACTTCACAAATCCCCGAGCTCCACGAACCAGCGTCAGAAGCCGTAAAAAGGCGGGAGGAAAGCACAGAACAATAAAACGCATCCAGAAAGATTTTCATAAATGCAACGGTACTTTTACAAAAGCAATTTCCATGGCGACTCCAGGTAGACACATAAAATCTTATGAACAAGTTCAAAGTCTCATTCACGAGGCTTTCATGAAGATTCTTTTAAGCATTTTTAAAGGAAGGAGCTGGATGGGAGGAAGGCGGGAGAAAACTCGGATTTGGGCCACGAGACCTTGGAAATCGGGGAACGGATTCCTTCCACGTTCCCTGGTTGCAAATGTCACGAGTCGTGAAGCTCCCAACGTGAGGGAGTCTAGCCTTGTCACCGGGCTCATTAGTATTCGTCATTAATTCATATTTTCCAAGCAACAAAGGTGAAAACAGTAGTAGGAAGAATAAGGGGATGTCAAATCCTGGGAGTAACATTTCAGCGCAGTGTCGTGACTGAGGTTAGCGGAGGTTGTGCTGTTTTGAAAGCCAATCCAAACACGGGGAAGAAAAGAACACACACTCTCCCTCCTTCCCCCCGCTCCCCGAACGCCGAATTCACTCTGCCGGGTCCCAGCCTAGCTCTTCTGCTCTAGAAAGTTCCTCTCGCCCAGCTCCACCAACCCAGCCTGTATGTCCCCTTCGAGAAGCTTCGCTCAGCAATGACAAAGTGCGCATTTCGCGCCAGGTGCTGGCTTTAGGGGTTTCCGAGGACTATTTCATTTCGCTTCACAACCACCCTCTGAGGCTGCACCCACGTCATCCCTATTTTAGAGATGGGAAAGCTGAAGAGAAAAAAGATAAGGGACTTGCCCAGGCTTCGCTGGCTGGTCAATTTTGTGGCTGGGGTACAAACTCAGAGCCGGTGCCTTAATGGGGGGCACAGAAAAAACGGGGCCACTGCTCTCCGGGCTGCGCTGGGCCCTGCCCTCCCCCAGGCCCTCTTATGCCCACGCCCTCCCCGGGCTGGCTTGATGGGAGGGGGCTTGGATTTCCGGCCATCCAAGTATGGACCGATGAAAGACCACGCGCTTGGCATGAGGCTTCACGGAGCCGAAAATAAATAAACCCAGGGAAGGGTTTTTTCCTACGAAAATCATAACGCTGTGGTCGCCCTTGGTGAGTGGCTGGAAGGAGAGGCTCACGGACACGAAGGGGCATTTTCAGCGGGCTTTTCAGAATACAGATGTATTACCAGGATACCAGGTGCTCGCAATAGTTAACATTTAGAACACCATTTGGCCCTTTGAAGGCAACTGCGAGGCTGATGCAGCCCCCGGTGAGAATGGGTCTGACAGCCCCGAGAACTGTGAGGCGGTGGGAGGCAGGCCACGCCGGCCAAATGGACGGGGAGCCCTTGGTTCCATCTCCGGGTGATGGGCTCATTGCAGCCAACAAGTTGCACCTGTGGAGCCGGTGCTGCCGGATGTATGGTGCGTCCTGAGACCCCCGGAGGCCGTGCCTGGGGCCACGGCAAGACACCAGTGATGTCTGCCAAAGTCACGGACAGGGTCGTGGTAGCACGTCTACCAAGGAATGTCAAAGTCTCTGATCTAGTGGGCCCGACACAAAGCAACGGGTATTCGTTATTGTGGGGGTTCAGGAAGAGGCGCCCCAAGACAGGCCTACGTGGTATGCAGATTACTTTGAGCTGAAGGCAGTTCAGCCTCAGGCTCCGGAGAGACTTCTCCCCTCCCCTTCGCTGCCCAGAAGAACTTGAATTAGGGGCCTTGCCCATAATAAGCTATTATCGGAAATAACTCCTTTTGACCTAGCTATAGGGCGGGGCCAGCTTCCTCGTACTGGGCATCTGCTCTTCTTGTCCTGCAGGGACCCTTCGAAGCCCCCAAGGCACCCACCTGACCCCACCCCTAGCTCAGCAGGTCCCGTGCACCTCAGCCCCCCTTTCTGTCTCTGCACCTGTCCAGCACGTGGGCTCTCTGACCCTGTCCTCTAGATGGGCTTCCCACGCATGCATGTATTAAATTTGGTTGTTTTCTCTAATCCGTCTCATGTCTATTTGATGCTTTGACCAGCCAGAAGAACCTGGAGGGCAGAGGAGATTTTATTCCTCTGCAACAGTACTCTACTCGAACAGTTTACCTCAAGATGTGGATGGTTCCCTAACGCAACGCCACGGCAGGGACCCAAACCCTGCAGCTCAGTACGGCCACAGTCCGAGAGTTGCACCAGAGCTAAGAGGTACAAAGGACACACTCCTTGTGCCTACATCTAGACGGGCATGGTTCAAGCGTCGTTTGCTGAACTAGATTCTTCACAAGCTAATTTCTTTTTTTAAAGATTTTTAAAAAAATTTTAGACAGAGGAGAAGAGAGGGAAAAAGGGAGGGAGAGAAACAGCAATGTGCAGTTGCCTCACATGCGCCCCCTACTGGGGACCTGACCTGCAACCCAGGGATGTGGCCTGACTGGGAATTGAACCGGCCACCCTTCGGTTCTCGGGCCAGCTCTCAATCCACTGAGCCACACCGGCCAGGTGTTTATAATCTAATTTTAATTGTGGTATATCCTATTTGTGTTGGGTACCTTAAAATCTTAAATTTTGTTTGCATCTAGAGCAGGTGAAATTGCTACAGGAAATTTCCTTTCCGGGGCATGGTATACCCAGGGTCCCCCCCCCCCCCCCCCCCCCGTAAAAAGGCAGCAAGGACGGTCCCTGCCTAGCTGCGTTGAAATGAAACATTGTATTATTATTGCATGTTTCCAACGAGGGTAGACAGACTACACTTGGGTGTTACGGGGAACATGGAATTTTTTTCCTAGTTCCTTTTGTAGGTCACTCTGAGCATTAATAGGTCGAGGTGGATTGAGAACAAACTCTGGAACGTCACGCTGGCGTGTGCTGTTGCTGGGGTCATTTATTTTTTCATGCTAGGACTTTCCTTCCTGAGAGACTGTGATTTTCACAACCACCCGAATTATAAATCGGCTACTGCATCTCCGTCTCTCTGGGACTTCATATCTGGGTGATGACAAGGAAATCAGACCTACAAACAGGAACGCCTTGGACTCCTGAACGATTTCAGGCCGGGGCTGTGGCGAGGAGAGGTTTGGTGGGAAAAAGCAAGGGTGGGGGGCGGGAAAGAGAGAAGGAAAAAGAAAGAAAAGAAAGCCACTAAGTTCGAATGGGAAATATTAGGTCGAAAGTAATTAAGTTGTCCATGTTGGACCGATTTTGACATCCATACGGTTCCCCGAACAGGGCGGGGGCCTGTGGGGCGGTTCGGTTAAGGACTCGGCAGGGGTGGCCCTATCGGAGCCCAAGCTATTTGCAACACCGCTGTGTCCATGCCTGATGCCTGAACGGGGCACCTCGGAACACGGCCCGGCTTCCCAAGGGGCACCTCGGCGCCCGTGACCTCCAGGGAGAGAAACAAGCACCAGGCGGCGGAACGGCTGGTCCCACGTCCTTCCTTCGGTTCCCCCTCGTCGTTCAGGAAACGCATTAAATTAAGCTGCAGATGTTTTGCTGTGAGCACCACGCGCATTATGGTGTGTGTTATTTTCCTGATAGAAACATTTTCTATACTGTAAATAAACACAGTTTTGTTAATTAGTTAATGAATTATTTTTTAATGCTCCATTAAGCTTTAGGGAAAAAAAAATAGCGTGAGCGCTCGAAAATTCTCATTTTAATAAACAGCCCGGGCAGCGGATATGGAATGCCTGAAGTCTGCTGAAACGGTGGTCCTTGCTGGGCCATTGTGGGTCCCTCTCTCTGTTTTAAGTTATTATTATGCTGCTTAGAGTATGTTAGTCTTGGGGATTAAGGTTTATTAGAATACCCAGGATCTGGGGTGGACTATCTGAATGTAACATCTTGGAGGAAGAGAGAGGGACTCGGAATTTGCTCATTTATTTATATCTCCCCCTGCCCCCCCCACCCCGAACCCCCGCCCCTTCCTGCAGTAGGGAGATTCTCTACACAAGTAGCAAAGAAATAGAGAATTCTGCACTTAAGGTCCAGGTTCACCTGACAGGCGCCAGAACGCGAGTAACAAAACAAACTCGCAAGCCTTCTCTTCTTGGTCCCCGAGTCCTGCCACTTCCTTCCCCACAAGGGCGGGGAGGCTCTTCCCCTGCGCCCGAGGAGGGTCTCGGTCCAGCAGCCGATTGGAAAAACGTCCAAGCAGGGGACGCGAGTTCTCTCCCGGATGAGTTTGTATCAATAGTCACTGTGTTTCGGGGGATGCAGCTGGTTACATTTTAATAGGCAGATGGCTAGTTTTACAGTTCCAAGCCAATCTCTCATTGGACAGCGTCCAGAAAGCCCGTGGTAGGGTAATGCCCGGCAGAAAGTTCAACAGGACACTTGGGGGGAACATATGCTAATGGAGGCCCTTTTACTGAACCGTCTTTAAAAAGAATATTCAGTGCTAAGCTGAGGGATTTTCACAGACTCAAGCCGAGCACCAGATGGGTGGCCAGCTATGAAATCTTTAGGGCCTAAGCAAATGCTCTTAATCAGACTTGGATGGTCAGAGAATTAAATAGCATCAAACCAGTAATCACGGAGTGATTTTTGTGAAATGACAAAGGTGTCTGCGCTTGCAGGAATGACTGGCTATCTAGGGGGTGTCGTTCCCTCTGCGCTGCAGCCCAGGGCGCTATTAACTCTCCAGTCCTGTGAGCACCTCAGCATCCGGCCTCCCTTGGGCGGGAGGGGGGGGGAGGGGGGCTTCCCATGTGACTCCTACGGAGTCCCTGCTGTCCATTTACCTCCCCAGGTGACAGCCGCCTCCCCCCAGGGTCGGGCAGAGGTCGAGGTGGTTGTTGCAGTTTTAACTACACCCTTATTTTAAACTGTTTGGAAACCCCTCTCTCTCTCAAGCAGTGGTTATTTAGACATCTTCATTAGAGGGGAATTTGGACAATCTGCCATTTTGCGTGTGGTAATCAAGCATTTCTGAACTCTCCGCAGGAGGATTTCGGTTCTGTCTTCTCCAAAAGCTTTGGAAGCTTCTAAAACAATCCCACCCTCCGCCCCACAGCTCGGGGTGGGGGTAGGGGTGAGAGGGAATTAAAAAAAAAAAAAACAAAAAACCAAGGCAAAAAACAACAAACATTTTCTGGGAGGTGATAAAGGTCTCAGATGCAAAGTATTCTTACTTTATCCGGGTGATGAATTGCCAGAGGGTGACTGGGAAACTATTTAAGGACCAAACTGGCTAATGTCCTTGTTTAACTGAAGCAAATGTTGTTTACCTCTAAGCAAAAGAAAAGACGGGGGGTGGGGCGGGGGGGGTCACAAGCAAGAGGGATCAAAAGCGCTTTCTCCAAACAGATTTATAAAAGAGAGCGATTTGAAAATGATTTCAGCTCCTACTCTACACAGGCATTTTAGGAGCGCTCTTCTGAAAATACCAGCTTCTGAAGAGTTTTCCTCCAAAAATCGCTTCCCGAAAAGTGGTGACGTTACTTTCATCAGTGCACGGGCTGCCCAGGACCTTGTGTAAAACAATGCAAAGAATCTGACAAAGCCAGCAACTCCGCACAAGGAAACTAAGCTTTTTTTTCTCTCTCCCCCTTTTTTTGGCCAGAAAAATAACCTTCAAACCTCAGATTGAATCTATAAATGCTTCCATCAAATTTTTCTTTCAGAACCTGGAAAGCAGTTCATTTAGTTTTACAGAACAGGTTTGAAAAGAGTTTTCTTGCAGAGTTTTTGTTTTATAATCAAAATAATTCAAGGGAAGTGACACGACTTTTGAGATTTTTTTTTTTTCCTGGACAAAGTCAGAGAGAGAGGGAAAAAAAAATCCAGGCAATTCCAAGCCCAGCGGACAAAAGTTACATACAATGGGAGAGAACTCAAGGATAGTAATAAATTATTCTGTCACTAAATTAAAGTACTGGGAGAAGAAAAGTCTTCAAAAAATGTAAAATGAGTATCAGCCAACTACCTTCACAGTTAATGGAATTATGGAAACTTCTGTCTGGTGGGAATATCCCCAATACATTGGGGCCCTTTTGTTTTTTAAATGTAGTTTAAAAACTTTATGCCATGGACAAAATAAATAAATAACTTGGGAAGACCAAAAAAAAAAAAAAAAAAAAAAAGCCAAAAGAAAACAGAAATTAGGGCAGTTTTTAAACTACAAGCCAACTGTTTGCTCTACTTTGCTTTATTTATTAGTTCTTAAGGTATTTAAAACTTGAGCATTAAAACTGCAGAGTAATTTGCAAATGAATGCAGCCGGAGTTGTGAAAATATAACTCACGGCTGAATGTGGGTTATTCAGACAAATGGCTGCTTTGTTCGAGGAGGGGAAGTAAAGTTCTGTGTTAATTTATTACAAACTGCAGCATTTCATCCCTGATGTCCAGGCAACAATGTTTTTCATTTCAAGTAATTTACAAGCACTTCGCCGAGCACTTAGCAGTGATATGCGTGGCTGTTTTGCTCCCAGAAACGGAGTGTATATGTATTTACTGTGGGAATTTGTTTTTAATAAAACTGTTGTAAGGCATTTTTATTCGTTTGCTTTGTTACATTAAAAACATTCTCTGCATAAGTAATGTATTTTATTCCGAGTTGAAAGGCAGCAGACCACAGCCGGCAACTGTATGGGTTGGTTGGGAATACTGACGAGAAGAGCCAAGTTTAAAGCGAACCGGACCATTTTCCAAGCGCGTCTAGGTGTCTTCTCCCCCCACCCCTTCCCCACCGAGGGCCCCCGAAGTGCCCGGAGGTCCCAGGATGTGAGCAATACGGACTGAAACTCACCCTCCAGAGCCGAATGGAAACAAAGAGCAGGATGTGCCCTGCACGGGTGCGTGGGTGCTAGAGCCCATGGTTCCAGATGCACGCCCACGTGTGACCAATGCGAGCGATCCTCAACGGGGTTCCTCAGCCCTGCGTCCTCCCCAGAACCAATGCACAGCCCCAAAGGTCCCCCTGTTGGCCTTCATTTCAGTGTTTAGGGAAAGCTCACAGCTATTCGGGTTCCTAGGTACACACAGGCATGTCTGGCTCTCAAAAGTCGGACTTGGGCAGATGCTGCTGGGTGGGCTGAAATGGGGGCGAGGAGCCTCGGAACGGTCTTCCGCTTTGGGGAGAGAATTGTGGAGGGAGCGAAAAGCCACACCGGGTTAGAGGTGGCTGTTTCGTGGAGGTTGTAGCCCTCCAGGGGCTCACTCTCCCCAGAAGGGACGAGTTAGTTGAAGTCGTTATCTATCTATCTGTCTGTCTGTCTATCCATGCATCTACCATCTATAGACCTGTCATCTACCCATCTATTCTTATTTATTATGCAGTTTTACCATCCTTGCGCCTTCTGCTGGGCGAACACCATCAGTCCACCAGCTGAGGTTACAGGGAGCTGAGAGATGAGTTTCACCTGCGTTGCATGTAACCCAGCACCGCCACGCAGGCCCTAGACTTCATTTCAGCGCACTTTGACTTGCTGCCCCTTCTTACACCGGTGACACGCTTCTTACACACTGAAGGCCAGACCCTCTGCCAGCAAAAAGGCTGGCTGGCACGCGCTTTATCGTGGCCCTGGCGTTGTGGCGGTGGCCTGACACCGAGCCATTCTGCTTGGCCTCCGAGGCGTGCCTGCCTTTTAACACGTATCTCACAGCGCGTCGAATTTGAGCACAGCTGATTCAGCCGTGGGCTCCGCAGGCAACGACTGTGCCAGGCCTCGCAGCCTACTGGGGTACAGGAGCTCTGTAAAATGCAGCCTCATAATTATCTAGACACATTTGAGAAGTTCTTTATAATTTGAAAATTGCTTTGACTTTTAAGAAGAAATTTGATGAGCAATTATTCTATAATAATAGATTTTTAAACTTATTATTAAAAAAATAACAGGAGAAGGGTTTGAAAAAAATTGCCTTTAAGAGAATCTAGCTTTTTTCCCCCCTCTGGCCACTAACTTTTCCAGAAGTGAGGAGGAAATGAAAATCCCGATTGCTATGCTAATTAGGCATAGAAATCGTGGTTATTATTTGTGAAGGGCCTGTGGGAATAAGCACCTGCCTGCCGACCAGGAGACCGAGTGAGACCCGGGCGCGCGTGTAGAAAGGGTCCGGCCCAGCCCCTGGTGCAAACGACACCTCGCCTCTCACCCCGGCCCTGGCCCTGACGGAGAAGAACCCATCAGTGTTCTCTCCCCGTCCTCTTGTTTCTTTAGCAAAAGTCAAGCTTTTGAAAGACTGGCTCCAAGAAGCTTTCCTGACTTTAACCTCCATTCATCTTTTCATCTTCAAATTCCCAGATCTCCTAGGCTGGGAAGTGTGTGCGTGCATATACATGCATGAGTGTGTGTTGTGTACCTGTGCACACACGACCACGAACGTACGTGTTTGTACATTTGTGTGTACGAACCTGTGCATCCATATATGTCCATGTGTGTACGAGCATGTGTGTACCTGCACCCACATGCGAGGGCAGACATGCATGCGTGTGTGCGTGCACGAGCACACACATGAGCATGAGTGTGGGTGTGCTTGTGCACACGTGACCATGAATGTACATGCTCACACATTTTGTGTGTACAAACATGCACACACACATGCCCATGTGTGCACAAGCCTCTGTGTACCTGCACCCACACACACGAGTGCAGAGTTGTGCATGCATATGCACGTGTGAGCATGAGTGTGGGCATGCATGGGTGTGGGTGTGTGTACACGTGCGTGTATGTTTCAGGGACTGAGAGGCCCCTGGGGATCACAGGGCAGTCGCCCCTCCGGGTCGGGATCACCGCCCTGGGACAGCGAGAGGCCGACGGAGGCTTAGGAGGAGCGCGCCCTGGGGTCCCCTCGCCCATGGCGTGGCCGAGCCTGGCCCAGCAGGCTGGTCTCCTGTCTTCACATGGTCCGGCTCTCGTTGGGTCCAGCCCCAAACTCTTCCTTCTGGTGCTTCTAACACTTCCGGTACCGTGGTGATAAAAGGGAGTCGTGTGTTTTTTCTGTAGTGAAGAGATCAACTTAAGCGCTGGTCTTCATTAAATAACGTTCACGGAAGAAAGGAGAGAGAAAGCACGCAGAAAAAGAGAACGCGTCAGCTCGAGGTGCAGCGGAGACAGCCGAGAGTGTTCAGCTCCCGTTAGGAACAATGACCTATCAATCATGGGGTCCTCCATGCAACACTTGTCCAAACAAATATTTACCAGGCAGCATGAATCTCCGTGCTTCTGGGGGGGTTATTAGTCTCAAATATTACTTTGTCTATGCTGGGAAGATTTTATTAACCCTATTTTCAAGCATGTCCTCAACAAGCTATGAGGGTTAATCAGTCCACCAGAGAATCCCTGAGTTTTCCTGCTAGTCCCTAGTCCCTAGAAGTTGAAGCTTGGAGTGACAAAGGACTGACACGCTGCGTCCCAGTTGGGTGGCCGGGCCATGGCACCAGTCTGCCCACTAAATGCTGGTTGACAGGAACGAATAAAGCCACGCCCTTAGAGGGGCTTTTCTCTGAGATGGAAACCTCGGCTCTTGACCGCGTGGGTCCTCTGGAGCTGGTGTGGGTTCTCTCTCTCCTTTTTAAATCCTCACCCAAGGATGTTTACTGATTTGAGAGAGAGAGGAAGGGAGAGGGAGGGGGGGGGAGAGAGAGAGAGAGAGAGAGAGGGAGAGGGAGAGGGAGAGGGAGAGGGAGAGGGAGAGGGAGAGGGGGAGAGAGAGAGAGAGAGAGAGAGAGAAATATCCATCTGAGAGAAGCATGGATTGGTTGCCTCCCATAGGCAACTTGACCAGGGATCGAACCTGCAACATTGTGAGTCTACAGGATGACGCTCTAACCAACTGGGTCATCTGGCCAGGGCTGGTGCGGGTCATCTCGTGGAGGGTGGCAGCCCCTGGGGGCCCACCGCCTCAGATCCCAGCCCCAGACCTGCCATCTGCCAGCCGAGTGACATGGGCCTGTGACGCCACCATCTTGGTGCCTCAGTTTCCTCATTTGTAAAATTGAGATGTTAGTAATAGCCTCCACCTCCTAGGGAGGTTGTGGGCATCAAACACCTCACAGGACGTTTCTCTGTGTGTCAGCTGAGCTCGGCGTGCGGGAAATGCCTTAGGTTTGCAAGTCGCTACTGTTTCACGGCGGGATCCAAGTTAACGTGTGCACGGAGGGGCGATGCTTGCACTGAACTTTGACCTGCAGTTTTGCTCGTAGTAGGGTGCTTTCTCCGCTCACTTTTTCCCTTCCGTCCTGTGCTTTCGTCACCGAACAAGGCAGGCCAGCCAGCGCTTTCCTCGCCCCTGTGCCTCCCCGGGTCTCTTGCTTTCTCATTTTCTTTCTGTCTCTCCGTCTTCTTGAGCCTGTTACCTGTCTCCTTGAATTGTCTCCAGGTAGCCTCATTACAGCTCTATCTGCTTCATTTGTATTCGTTCATTAGCATATGTTTTGCATGCCCCTCCCTAAGCAACTCTTAGAAAGCAGACCCCAGGGTGCTAGGGCGGTGGTGGGGGGGGGGAGCAGGAGGGGGGAAGCGCCAACGGGGCTGTGGGGAGGTGTTTAGTCTCTTCCAAGGCACTCTGGAGGAAACAGAGACTTTCCGGGTTCAGAGCACCACAGCAGGCCCCGTTAGCGTCTAAGTCCAGGAGAGTTAACATCACCCAGAGGGGTGCTGATGCTTGGTGAGTGGCCCACGCTTCTGCCCCTCCGCCATGCCCTGGGCGAGCAGGTGCCTGGCTGCAGGGCGCCTGTGGGTCAGAACCACATTCTTGGGCACCCGAGCATCTGAGGCTTGCTCTTTTCGGGTCTCAGTTTGCCTGGCTCCTGTTACAGTTTCCTGTCTTCTCAGCCTTTATCTATACTTGTCAAACTCATTCACACCTTGGTGGAAAGAGCTGATCCAGTTTAATGCAATACGTCCCTAAGGGATTTGGATTTCAACAAGCGGCAGGTGATTGCCTGCAGGTTGTAGGGCAGGGTGACACGCTGGCAGAACCTGGGCCGTACAAGCCTGAAAGTCTGGCCTCCCCGGGATGGATACAGGCCTGCCTTCCTTGGTCTCTCACTGCCTGTCTGCAAACTCTTAAGTCATAGTTCCTCTTGTCTAAGAAGTGTCCATTCCCAAGGGCCTGCCTGCCACCCAAGCCCAGAGTGGCCAAGGCCCTCCACTGCTCTAAATACCGGAGGTCTCTAAAAAGAGGCCAGTTGGTCCCAAACGACTCAGAGGGCATGGTGAAAATATGTTTGGACTCTTTACTTTCTGTTTTTATATCTATTATAAAATGTGCATTTATGCACCTTATTTAATGTAAACACGTGTAAGCAAACACACCGATATCGGGATGCCCGCTCAAACATTTTTGACTGATGGTTTACATGATCGAACATGGAGACCCTTATTGTTACACTTAATGGTGTACTTCGGAGCAGTTGTTAACAGGTGAATGCGTGCAAAACACATGCTGATTCATGAATAACAAATGAGCCAGCCGGAGCAAACGTGCCAGGAGATAGATGCTGCACAGAAACAGACACAAGCACCGGGAGAGCGGAAGCGAAGAGGAAGGAAAAGGGACGTGAGCACTAACAACCGTGACCTTAAAAACCCCGGTATTCTAACCGATTCCTTTAGCGATGGCAGCAGCAGCGAATGGGAGAAGGCAAACGTCCGTCTTAGAACGCACAGAATTCTTGCCGCATCCGTACGGAGCTGGGACAGAGCTTAGCGGACATCTGCTCCTGGAGGTCATTTTAGGTGGTGGCAAAGTCAGTCCTTGAGAGCTTAAGCAGTTTGTCTGGGGCCATCAGCAGGTGGTCTTTGCTGATAAACGTGGTCACTTCCGGTTCCTGGGGAGTGACTGGTAGTCAGTGAGTCTAGAAGAAGAGGGTGCAGTTCTTACAGACCACCCATAAAAAAAGGTGCCCTTTATTAGAAATCCTTTCTTACCATTCGTCCAAAAATGGGATTGGTTTCCTTGCCCTCCAGCATGGCGAACCTAGGCCATGTCCCCACCGGTCAATTGTCTTCAGGAAAGACACGCTGACCTGGGTGAAATTCAAGGACAGGCTTGGGGCAAAAACAGAGAAGGACAAGGGCTTTTGAGTCAAAAGAATGGGGGGTCAAGTTCCAGGTCTGCCTGGTGCTCAGGGTGTGAAGTCAGTACATTCGCGTCGGTACCATGGAGATAATTCTGGTACTGACATCATCAGGCTCTTGGCAAGATCAAATGAGGCACCGCAGGGACGGTGCACAGCCCAGCGTCTCGTGTACAAAAACGGTCCAACAAGTGTAGAGATCGTCAGATACACATCAGTGTCGTCATGTCTGCTCCGAGCTGTCCATGGGGGGTTCCCGTGTCGGGAACTGGCGGCCGCTGAGGCTTCTCGGAGTCTCTCACCCATCAGGAGCGAATGACTGTTGGGCAAGATCGGTAGTTGAGTCCTAGGACTGGAGTCCCCATTCCCTACAAACAAGACCAAGGAGCGGGGATGAACGGAGCAGGGGGACTGCTCGTGAATGCGCCTAAACCAAGGAGAGATCTTAAATTACCCCTCAGTTTCATCAGGAAAGAAGCCCTCTGTTCTTGTGGGACGTGGTATGCTCTCGGCTCTGGCCAGAGCAGCTGAGCCTTTGCCTTATGAGAACCCATTTCGTTAGCATGAGCTTTGGTGTAGAAAGATTACTTGCTTCCCTCCCCCCGCCGTCCTGTCTTTTCCCCAGTTCCTCTGCCCTCTGTCTCCGGCAGTTTGCAGAGACAGGCCAAGGGTTCCAGTGTAGCCTTGAACCCCAGGAAAGGGACTGGCACAGTGCCAGCTCCGATGCCTCAGCCCCATTCTGCTCTCAGGGCTCCGTCTCCCTCCAGGTCCCCTTCTTAGGGTGCCACCCTCCCCCTGTTGGGGGCAGAAGGGAAGCACCAGCTTCCAACGTTGGCGAATCCTCTCCTTGGAGCTCACATCCAGAGCCTCTGATGCAGCTTCTCCACCCTTCACCTGAAGAGCTGTCCCCATGTTTGGCTGGTCCCCTGAGCCTGGCCTCCCTTGTACTCGCTTTGAGCAAAGATCAGAGGAGGCACATTGTACCTGGGGTCAAATCCCCCTGTAGGGAAGGGGTCAGTCCTGGGGCTCGGACTGGGGTGGCACCCAGCTCACAAGGGCACTGCCATCCTTCACCCTGGTGCCACCCCCAGGCTCTCCCAGAGCTGGGCCCCCTCTCTTCAGCCCGCTCTCTGCATCAGTCTGGAATAGGCACTTCTAAAACCCCATTGACTAGTAATCACTCCAGCCGGTGAGGGCGCCTCCACCACCCCGGGAATATCCAATTAGCAAATCATGATCTGGCCCTCCAGTGAAAGAAGTCAGACCCATTATCTGTGATGTCCCCAATTAGAGTGTTTATTCATGAAAGACGGGCGCTGAGCTGGCCTGCCCCCGGCTCCTTCCTTCCCCAGAGCTCTCGGCCAGATGGAAGCACCTCCTCGGGCCCCCGCCCCACCCCCGCCAGCCTCGGCCGCCCCCGTGGGCCGCCCAGATCACGGGAGGGAAGAGTCAAATTCTTCGGGTTCGCTCATGCCTGACCTGAGTCCCATGGCTGTGCTCCTTCTGGGGCCGGAAAAATACATGAGTGGAGCCCCGAGTGAGGCTGCGATTTCCTTCGTATTTATCAATCTCACTTCAGCAGTCCGACTGGCGTTTGTCAGACGCGGAGAACGCCGGTCCCCGGGCTCTCTCTCTCTCTCCCCGTCCTGCACTCTCTCCGCCCTTGCCACCAGTTACGTCTTCGCTGCCTAAAAAAATGAGGGGAAACAGTGTATCTGCTTTTCCTGCCCGAACGGTCCTTCCGCCCCGTTTCCCAAATGAGAGCACGGGATGTTACCAGGTTGGGTTGTTGCATTAACCTCTCCATTTGTTCTGCAGCCAAGAACAGAACCCCACTCTGAAGGTGCTCAGAGAGTGTGATCGTGAAGTTAAAACATAAAAAAGAGTAACAAAGCAGCCAAAAGAGTATTGGCGAGGACCACGCTCTTAGCAAAGGCTCCTCGTTCTGGACGACATCTGAAGACGAAGATGAACACTCCGAGGCACCGTCGGGACCGCTGCTTGCTCAGCGGACAGCATCCCAGCTGCAGCCTTTGATACCCCAGGGCTCCCCTGCCAGTATCAGGCCTCGGAAGTCCCGTCTCCTCCCCTCGAGAGGGGAGGTTCTAACCCTTCCCAGTTTCCCCACTCAGAAGAGTTGCTCGGGGGAATTAGGGAGCACGGCTCTGACCGAAGCTTGTGTAGGCTGCTGCGAAAACACAATCTGTCTGTTTATATTGCTCGAGCCAAGCACCGTGTTTTCTGTAATTCTGATTAGCATCTACTGGGCCCCTTCCTGGAAGTATCCTCTGTGGAAATGTTTCCGATAGAAATCTGTGTGTTCCCACTGTCGGGGGTGTGTGTGTGTGGGGGGGCGGGTGCTGGAGGCAGCCCCCACCAGCTCAGGGGCTGATGGGCAAAACTGTAGGATTGGTGCGTATTGGCTTTTAAACACAACCGTTAGTGAAATGGGAATGATATTGACGGACAGTTAAATGCATCATGTTAAAAACAACGGTAGCCATGGCCCGTGTGGCTCACTTGGTTGCAGTGGTGTCCTGTAGCTGAAAGGTGGCGGGTTCGATTCCTGGGCAGGGCCTATAACCTAGGTTGTGGGTTCCATCCCTGATCCAGGCACGTGTGATCCCTGGTCCAGAAGTGTACAGGAGGCAACCTATTGATTCTTCTCTCTCGCACTGATGTTTCTCTCTCTCCCTTTCTCTTTTAAAAAAGCAATGAAAGAATGTCCTTGGATGAAAATTAAAAAATAGACAAGTAAAATAAAAACAAAGGTGATAACAGTCAAACTTATCAATTGTTTTTGCTACTTTGTACTGGTTATAGACACAGTTATATCTTTTTTAAAATTTCATTTTTAGAGAGAGGAGAAGGGAGAGAGAGAGAGAGAAACATCAGTGTGTGGGAGAGACCTCAGTTGGCTGCCTCTTGCACACCCCCAACTGGGAACCTTGCCTGAAACCCAGGTGTGTGCCCTGACTGGGAATTGAACCGGCGACATTTCAGTTCACGGGCCAGCACTCAACCCATTGAGCCACACCAGCCAGGGTGACACTGTTATATCTTAAAGCCACTTACAACTCCTATATGCGGACGAAGGTAACAGTGGAGAAGGGGGCGCCACTGAGCAGCTCGAGTCTTGAAATCAGCCACTGGGGGGAATATTTTCACCGTGGGAACGAGAAACCCAACACATCGGGGTCCCTTTACCCCAAGCCAGCAGATCACTGGATACGACGCCATCTGTCTAGCAGAATCTGTGCAGCCTTCTAGGAAGTTCACACAGCAACCGCCCCCTGCCCTGGCACTGTTGGGCAAATTCCTAGTCCATATAAGCAAATTTTATAAGCAGCCAGACACTGTCCGTTTGGTATCAGGTCCTTCATTATTGTATTCTTGCTTATTTCTAGTGGACATTTTTCTAAATGACATCACCTAATCTGCCACCTTTCACACAGAAATTCTGACAATATTTCAGTATCCCCTTGAGACTGGAGGTGAGTACAACCATCGCTCCGCTCCGAGCTCCTCCGTCACCGATGGCCTCGGGGCCGCGAAGGCACCTGCATTCATCTCCCCACGAGAAACGACCCAGACGGCTACCAGCTTCCCGGTGTTCTTCCGGCTTCGATTGCTTGTGCAAAGTCCTCTGGATCAGTGGAAGGATGTCAGCTGTCACTCCCGGTTTTTAATTACATAACTAGGACGTGAATGCGTGTTCGGAGGAAGGGACTGAAACAATGCGTCGAGAAAAAGGAGAACACCCCTCTCAAACCATGTTCTATTCTCAGTCCAGAGAGACTCTGTTACACCCGGACAGGTTTCCTTCGTGATCTTTTAGTGTCCACACGTACGCACGTTGTTCTATATAAGAATGCATGAACACACGTCGCCACGACTTTTAGGTACATGAGGCTGGCTGTCACGTACCGTTCGGCAGCAGGAGTTTTCCACTAGCATCGTCAATTTTGCCCGAGTTCGTATACGCAGAACTCTGCCATTCTGTATCACAGCTGGGGGATCTCACCGCATTTCCCCATCAATGGGCATGTAGGTTGTTTCCATGCTTTTTAATGTTGCTACAAATGACGCAATATTTAATATCCTGGTTCACACATGTTTGTGCACAGATACGTATGCTCACACGGGATGACAGTCAAGAAGTCGAATAAAATAGCCCTGGCCAGTGTGGCTCAGTGGGTTGGAGCGTCGTCCTGTAAACCGAAAGGTCACAGGGTCAATCCCTTGTCCGGGCACATACCTGGGTTGGGGGTTTGGTCCCCGGTCAGGGTGCGTATGAGAGGCAACTGATCAATGTTTCTCTCTCATATCAACATTTCTCTCCCCCTCTCTCTAAAATCAATAAGCATATCCTCAGGTGAGGAAAAAATAAAAATGAAATAAAAAGTAGAATCGCTGAGTCATAGGGTGTCAGCTCTTGCTTGCATTTCTCCTCATCTCCTGCAATGGTGAAGTTCATGAACAGTGTGCCCGTGAGCACAGAGGCTCTGGGGAAAGCTCCGATGGGGGCGGATGCCCCCCCCCCCCCGTTAATATCAGGGCATCGGCGTGTCCGTGACTACGGGAGGCGGCTCCACCACCGCCCTCTAAGTGAGCGAGCCACTCTGGGATTTTGTTGGAAGAAGGTCAGCCGTGCAGGGGTTCCTGGGGCAGGTGCGGTCAGTGGGAGTCCCCCTGCTCGGGGTCCCCTCTCCCGACACATCCCAGCTCTCTCTCCAACGGTCCCCTGCTTCTCCAGGCTGGAGGCTTTCTCCAACACTTCTGGACGCTTTCAGGCCTAGGACAGAGTTCCTCAGTGCTCGGGAACTAATGGCCCCCTGAGCAGCTCTCAGCCACGGGTGATGGTTCCATCCATCACAGCCAAGGGGGGTCACTCCGAGGCCGCTGCTTCACCCCATTCCTGGGGGTCCCCAAGGGCTGAGCTTGGTTACACCCAGTGGCAGCTGGCTGAACGAGACACCCTCTCTCGGCTGCCTTTCCTTCCTGGCTCACGTCCCCTCTCCTTGCCTTGGATTTTCTGCACCTCCCAGACCCATTATCTGCCCTTGAACCCTGGTCTCTGGGCGGTTTCTAGGGGGAGGGGGGTCCCAAATGGAGACAGCCTGTCTCCCCACCACGGCGGCCACGGCAGCTGCAACGCGGAAGCGAGATGTTGTTAAGCAAAGACAATGCCCCACCTTGCGTGTTGGCAAGGACAAGCGCCCTGTTCTGAATAAATCACGTTATGTCTGGCTGCCCTTGCACACAACTTTGGGACGCCTGACTCGACTGGCTGGGTGTGCTGCTCGGGCTAAAAATAGGCTGCGGTGTGACGCTCTCCCGGGGAGAAAATGCAAATGGTCTGGAGCCGTCCTTCTGCCCCACGTGCTCACTCGGGGCAGAGAACCCACACGTGCCGGAGGGCGCTGTGCCTCCAGCTCCAGACTCGGGTGAGACCGAATCAGTTCCAGTGAGAACGCGTGGCCGGGGGGCTCCCCTGACCGGGAGGCCCAAACCCGGGCGGCAGGGCTTCCTCACAAGGCAGTGCTCCCCCTTCCGGGGCTGAGGCCTGGCGGGGAGAGGCCCATCACATCATCCCGGGCCAAGGTCACCGTGCCCCAGGGCGGTTCTTGGACGAAGGGAGGGCTGGAGAGCTGTTTCAGAACCATCAGCGAAGCCTGGAGCTTCTGTCAGCCAACAGTGCCTTTGGTTAAAGCTGTCCCCTTTTCAGGCCTGGCCTGGGGCCGACTCTCCGTGGCTGTCCACGGCTCCACCACCACGACTCGAACTCTTTTCCTTACGAGCACCCACCTAGGTCTCTTGCTTTAAACAGAGCTTAGATGTCCCTACGAAACGGACCCCCAGTTAGTAACAGCAATAATAACAACCCTTTTAAAAACGCAGTGCCAGGTATCGTGCTTGGTGATTCACCTGCGTTATCCCAATGAGTCACCAGAATAGCACTCGGATGAGATGGATAGAAACGATGGTTGTCACCACCCAGATGAGGAAACCGAGGCACAGTGAGGCTTCATAACTGGCCCAAGGCCACACAGCCACTAAGTGGCACAGCTGGGATGTATGTCCTGGGATGTCTAACTGCAGAGCTCACGTTTTTAACCTCTCCAAGGGCATGAACTTGGGAATCAGACCAATCTTGCCATCAAGGCTTATTTAGCTATGTGACCTTGGGCAAGTCACCGAAGGCTCTGAGCCTGAACTTCGCCGATGAAGGCGATGCTCCTTCTCTCGCGGGCGTTTGTAAGGGTTGCAGGGATAGCGAAGGCCCTGTCGCAGGAGAACGGGCACCCTCTAAGGGTGACGATTGTTGTCGCTGTACCCATTATCTTCACCATCGTCTGACATCTCGCCCACGCCTGCGCTCTGGGCTCCAGGCACACCTGAGGGCTCGCCCCTCCCCGAACACTCCGGGTCAGCTCCGCCTTCCAGCTCCCCCAGCGGCCCTTGCCCTTTCTCTCTGTCCGGGGATCTGCTGCTCAGCATAGGCGTCACCCTCTCAGGGGGAGCTCCGAAAACTCCCTTCGCGTCCTTTTTCCGACCGGGATTTCAGCTCCCGCGGGAGCAGTGTGCTGGTTGACAGCGTGAGGTCTGG
This sequence comes from Glossophaga mutica, assembly GCA_039655065.1. NCBI lineage: Eukaryota > Metazoa > Chordata > Mammalia > Chiroptera > Phyllostomidae > Glossophaga > Glossophaga mutica. The sequence goes on from CM077315.1 coordinate 4,247,543, forward strand.
ATGCGGACTGTCCCGCAGGGTCCCAGGAGTGTGTGCGCCCTTCTCGTCACCGACGTGCGCCCTGGAACAGGCTCCTTTCTGCGTGAAATGAGAGCGATCGCCGTGCCTGTCTCATAGGGTCATTGTCAGAAGTAAGTGAGCATCCTGGCACGGGGCTAGGAACGCCCTGAATCCTCAGGAACCGTGTCTCATTTCAGCGTTTTGACGGATATGTCGCTGAACACCTGGCACTGTGGTTCCGCCACACAGTGGGGTCTCTGCCCCCACTAGACCACCAAGTTCTGCAAGATAGTGACAGTGTCTACGCCATGGGTTGGCATTTGTGCCTACGCCAATGCTTGGCCTCGGGAGATCCGTTTGGTGCCGGGTGGACGGATGGATGAGTGTGGGCGGACGGGTAGGTGGTTTGGTGGGGGTTGGGCAGTGCTGCCTGACTTGATGGATGGACAAGGGGTCTGGGTTATCTCCGCTCCCTGAGACACATCGAATAGCTCATCAGGCGGCGGGGAGCACGAAGGGTCAAGAAGCAGCCTCTCGAACTCTTCTGTTCGCACCGGGGATGACAAAGGAGAGAACGAGAAAACAGAACCAGCCGCCGAGAAGGCTGGCGGGCCCACTTTTATCCGCCCTGCTGAAGAGTTGCCTGAAGTTGCCTCCAAGGCTCCTTTCACTGCAGAACCCTGGGCTTCCCTGTCCACGTCTCCCGCACATAACAATGCCAAAGGGTCTTGCAGAGGCCGCCTTGCCCACGGCGAGCGACCTGAGTTGTCACCTGAGCTTCAGGATTATGTCACACAAGTCTGGCTGCCCCCGGGGCCTGGAAGGGGAAGGGCAGTGCAGGACCTGGGTTTGAACTCGCCCCCTGATTCTTCTTGTGAGGTGTGGCGCATTCACACTTTCACAAACGAGACTAAAACTCCGGCGCGAAGTCACCGGATCTGTCGGGACCCTCACCCTTCCTCTTTCTCCTTGAGGGCGCTGGCTTCTCAGTCATCACACTCTGCCCAGCAGGCCATGTCTAAGCTCTCGGGGGGTCCTGGATCCCTGGCACTTACTCCAGATCCACGGGGCGAACGCTTCTGCACTCACTCAGGCGAGAGCCGCTTCACCCCAGGCTCCGGGGCGCCCCGGACCATTGCCGAGCCTTCCCCCCTCTGCCAGCCCGGGCCCTGCCTGCGAGCTGCCAGTCTCCAGAGACACCATCCTCCCCACCTGCCCAGGCTCTTTTTCCAGAGTGGACGTGGTGAGAATCAAGTGCGAGAACTTCGCTTTTGGTCAGCTGACCAAGCGTGTGTTCAGTCCCACTGGGCTCGTTTAGTAGATGGGCCACTTATAAGTAGCAGGCCACACTTCGTGCTGGCCCGAAGCAGACAGACACTCAGTTAACCCTCAGAGCAAAACGAGGGAAGAAGAAGGAGCAGAGGAAAAGGGAGCGGAGGAGGAAAGTTAGGAGGGGGAAGCAAGGAAACCCTTGTTCTCTGACCACGTTGGCAGAAACAACGCCCGTGGGATGATAGAAGAACCGGAGCTGGTTCCGGTGGGCGCCCCACCAGGCGACTTAGAGGAGAGGACTGTGCCAGGCTAAAAAGATGGTACCAGACTTGGCTAGCGGGGCTGGGAGGGGCTTCTTGGGAAAGAGACTCCATCCTTCCCCAAGCCTCTCCTTTGTGGTGAAGGCACAGGAGATGACTTCCAAGCGGCCCCAGGTCATCGGGCCGTTGGACCCCTGGGGGAGAGCAGTGATTGGACAGCAGGGCGGCTCAGCTCAGCCCCTGCTCCCTTTGCAAGGCAGGCCCTCCCCGCACCTCCCTTCCTTCGCCTTCCCTTCCCTCCCCTCCCCCCTCTTCCCTTCCTCTCTCTCCCTCCATTAGTTGTTAAACGGGTCTGGGTAGCAGAGTTGCTGGGTCCCCTCTGTATAAACGCGTACCATGAAGCCACGGTTGTGCTTGGTGGCTAAGAGCTCTGGCTTGGGAGGGCGCTGGGCTTAGGTTTAAAGCCTGATTCCGCCAGTGATTAGCTGTGTGTCCTGGCTTAGTTACTTAAGTCTATTAATCTGAAGGATCCTCCTCTCTGAAGGTTTCGTGAAGGTCAGAACGAAGCAATTCACATAAAGTGCATAAACGAGCCTGGCATCCTGTGAGCGCTCCGTAAATATTCGCTACTATTTTTAATTTTATTATCGCCGCCTATCCAACCACACAGCACTGGCCGAACTCGCATTTACTTTTTCTAGGTCAGGGGACACGCCGGCAGCGCCCCGACAGATCCTCGGTGGCCTTGTTTTTAAGAAGTTCCGAGGCGGCCGGAGATCAGAACGTCTGCTTTAAAGCAAAGTGAAACGAAGCAAAAGGTATCAAGCTTCCCTTTCTACGGAACTCCCAACAGAAGACAAGAGGGCGGAAGGGCCCGAGCAGGTCGGGCTGGCTCGGGGGCCACCCCGACTTCACGGTCCTGAGGATGGGGGTGTCTCTCAGGGAAGCCCAGACTGGGGGGATGCTTCCAGAGTGAGCCCCTGCCTCGCCCTGCGATGAGGCCCCTCCGCACGAAGGGCCAGGCCCCATCCCTCATCTTCTCTTTCACGCGTGACCCAGACGAACCATGGGCTTCTCTTAAGTGTGTCCGCCTTTGAGGCCCAGCCCTGCTGCCTGCCCTAGGACGTCATTCGGCCTCAATATTTAAATGGAGGAGAACCCAGCCCTTCCGAGTCCGCACTCTTGTTCTGCCCTGATGACTGCCCACACCCCCCCCCCCAGTGTTAAAACCAGAGGAGAATCTGGCACTTGCTTCATAGTTGGGGACCTTCCTGCCCAGTCACGGGCCCCTCTTACCCCCACGTGGGCAGGGCTGATCCTGCCTCGCACACTGGGCAAGCCCAAGATACTTCTTTGTTTATTCCTTGTGGCAGTGTCCTGCCTTCCGCCGTCCACCTGTGCTCCCCGGGAGGCCCGAGACCTCAGAGAGTGATGTCCCACTCACTTTGCCTTAGGGGACAAAAGACACGCTTTACTGAAACGTCATATGTCAGCCCTCGTCCTTCAATTCTGTTAAAACCCCATCTCTTTTCTCCTTATTTTTTCCCCTAAAAAAACAAAAAACAAAAAAAATCCACACACACACACACACACACACACACACACAGAGAACATTATGGGGAAAACGGAGAGAACGAGATCGGGGCGCACAGTCCACAAAACGCCAGCAAACCCAAGCCTACTTTGGGAATTGGAAACATCTGCACTTTCTCAGCACTTTGAAAGGAAACAAAAAATTGCCAAGTGGTATAAAATTTGAAGAAAAATTACCCAAAGGAGGAATGGACGTTAACCACGCTTCAATTCCCCACTATGGGTTGACATTTGAAGGACTTTCTTCTCCCCTCTTTCTTTCTGATTCACAGTGTGTCTAAAGAGGTGAATTGGGCACACAAAACCCAAGCTCCTCTTGCCAGGGTGGGTATGAAATATGAAGGCTAGTCGATTGTCTGGGCTCAGTGCATTGGAATAACATTGGTTAAATTATGGATAGTTTTTGAATAGTGTCACTTTTTTTTCCTCTGCAGATGGTTGTTCGCACAAGCAGCCGGGTCTGCATAATTGTATCACTAATCAGCAGTAAGGCAATTAGTTGTGTAAGTGTGCTATAATCATTCTAACAGAAGAGATGACGAAAAGACAAAAAAAAGGAGGGGGGGACCAAAATGTCTTTTCTGAACCCATCAACTGACAGCCATAATTAGATATATATAATTGAAAATTCCACAGTAGGGGGCCAGCTTACACAAATGAATTTTATAATGCTGCCCTTACGCATTTGTGTCTTTGGCTGAACATCCCCCCAGGAAAAGGCCGAAAACTTGCCATTCCAAGAGTGCGTACTGTACGGGGTATTCTTTCAGACCAATGATGTCAGAATAACATTTTTTTTTTTTTTTTTTTTTTTTTTTTTTTTTTGGTGTGCGGTGGAGGGCAGAGGCTGGGAGACTGGGCGGTGAGTCTGCTGTAAAAATAAGAACTTAGCTGTTATGAACTGAGTGGCTGTGAATTGTCTTCCTGTCACTGTTATTTTTGAACCTGCTTTCAGCTGGCACCCTGACGTCCCTCTTCGGGCTCACTGTGGGAATTCTGGGCGGGGCTGACTTACCTACGAGGCGCCGTGTCTTGGGCTTGCCATATTTTCAGGGGTCCCCATGAATGCTTTAATGTTAATTTCTTTGTAAGGGAGAAGAATATAAAAGGGATGGAATAATGAACGGTACGAGAGGGAACCCAGCCTGGATTACCATCACTGCCATACCAACACGATGTCAGATATCATTTTTAATTTTGTTTTATTTAGGAAGAGGCCTACAGAGGCCCAAGTGCCCGGAGCCCACTAGCCCACTGACCATCAGCCGGTGGCCCAGATTCTGGCCCAGGTGGAATTCTCCATTGAAGTGAGAAAAAGGGGGGTGAAGGGGGCTTCCTTATAACAGCATATTCCAACCTCGGTTTTTATAGGAAAGAGGGGACTTCATTTAACCAAAGCCTGATTATCAAAACCTATAATTACATTTGGGTTAAAAATTCTTAAGTCGCCTATGAGTTTGTGGACACTCTGAAGAACAGCTTAGCCCCGAAATAATCAGACTACAGGTCTCCCATAAGACTAAAAATCTTTTTAAATTAGGAAGGTGTCCCCAACCTCCCTCTCTCTCTCCCACTCTTTGAATCCAGCTCTCCTATAATTTAATTGGACAAATCTTAACGGTGATTTTTCCCCCTCCCAAAGAGGGGGCACACTGCAGCCAAAGCTTGTTAATTAAGTTCTTTAAATGCCCCCAGCTGTGCAATAAGTTTTCAAAGCAGCGCAACTAAATTTATTTTTTTTTTAACATTTGGTGGCTAGTTTTCAATCATGCATTATTTCCCCTCCTTGTTCTGAGGATGGGAAAAGCAGGAATGATCTCGGGGAGAATTCCCATGCATTGTGGAATCTTGGACAGACAGTCAAATTGGAGGTGCCATTAAGCAGTGTCTAATTGGAGCCTGTTGGAGGAGGGCAGTCACAAGGGACAATTCTTTGGGCTCGCGGCAGCTCCGGCACACGCAGGCTTATGCAGAAATAAATCCCTGAAACGTACCCAGGAGACCAAACCTCCCAGCTGGGCCCGAGGGCCGGGGCTCTCCCTGGTGGCAGACTGGACGTTTCGGGGAGTGGACTGAGCCCCACCAGCAGAGACCGTGTGGGCAGGACTGCGTGTTTCTTGCTTCTCTGGCCTCGAAGCGCAAGGGTGCCTGGACCCCGTCTTCACCATCTCCACCAAACCGGCAGCGGGGGGCGGGGGGAAGTGGAGGGAAAGATGGGGCGGTAGTTCGAAGTTACCTTAATTCTCTGCAAAGCATCTACACGGTAAAGTAACATCTGACTTAGGAAACAAAAATGGCATCCATCTTAAAAGGATGAGGACCTTTGTTAAAAAGGATCGGGTTTGTTCATCTTCCCGTTTTACCATGCATTGATTTTCTTTCCAGGCACCTCATCTTCGGCCTTGCCACTGGGTGGGACCAACAATTTGCTTTGACCAATGGCATGCTCGGAATCGCTGCCCATCAAGTGGCAGCTTGAAGAGCCTACGCAATTCCCCACCTGCTGCGTGTCCATGGTGGGGTGGTGGTGCCTTCACGGTGGGACCGTGGGTTTTCACGCCGCGCAGAGCCTCCAGCTGAGCCCACCCCCTCGACCCTGAACCACCCACCCATGCTGGGCACGGAGCTTGCAGAATTAGGCTCCACAGGTGAGATCTGAGGGCTGTTACTATAGTATTGCTGGAGCCGACGGATGCAGTTACTGGGATGTCACTGAACGGTGGCCTGGGGACCCTCTCAGGCCCGCAGAAATGCCTTGTTTGGCCGTGTTTACTAAAAGAACTATTTGCCAACCTTAAATATCAGGGACGCGCCCACCCAACTCTGGCTGTGCTTAGACACGCTTTGCAGGTGAGGAAGAAGAGAGGAGACATTATGGCCACTGGTAGCCCCCTGAACCTCTTCCCCCTTTCCCCGTCACCTCCTTCAACTCCGCTGCTTGCCCTGCCTCCCCCCCCCCCACGGGCGATGGCCAGGAGCCGTTTGCCGGTCAATCACACCTCCTCCTACCCCTCACGGGTCTGCAGCATCCTTTCCCCATGCTCTCCTGCCCTGAGATGGGACTGTGAGGAAGAGAGAAACCGCAGGTGCCTACCGAAATCTGGCGTGAAAAGGGCACCCTGACTGACGCAGGGCCTGTGCTCGGTGGGACAAGGACGGAGAAGAGGAGCGCGGAGCTGCTGCGCGCCCCGGGGGCTGGTGACTAATGTCCTGTCTGCCCTCGTCTGACTCAGTGGACAGACGCTGTCAGCCTGGAGGTTCTTCTGCTCTCAGCATCCTCATCTGCTTCCAAGATGTGGGACGAGCTTTGGGCAAAGTCATAAAATAGAAGAAGTTTTCTTCTCCTCCGGCCCTGGTCCCGACCTCCCCTTTGTCCCCCGAGGGTGTTCTGAAGCCTCCCTCCCCCCCACCCTGCTGACTCGGAAGCTTGTTCTCCAGGCAGTGCCGCCTCTGGGCTCTCTGCATCCTCCTCCTGGTCCCGTTCCTCCCAGACGTCTTACAAACTCCCCCGCTCAGAAGTACCAGCACTGTCCCCCCCCCCCACCGGGGGCCCACCCGGAGGGGTGGTCACCAGCGTGCAGCGTCTTACCCTGGACTTGGGGCAAGCGACTGAAGCTCCAGGGGCCTGTTTGGCTTTTTGTTTGTACAACGGGGATAACGACTGGCCTCGGAGGGCGTTATGTTATTCTAAATGTGTTCATTCATGTGCAGCCTTTCCAAGTCACCGGCATGTTGGGAGAGCTCGAGAAAAGTCAGCTGTTTATCTCGACGCGGAGAGTCTCAGCCCAAAGGGGCCCTGCCACCTTCTCTCCGCCCTCTTGCCCCTCTGCCTCCAGGGCCGAGTTGTCAGGCTTCTTGCCGACTCCTCCAGCTGCATCCTAGCAAACCCGACGGTCCCCTCTCTGGGTTCGCACCGCTTCTCCTCGTCCCTGTGTCCCTGTCGCCGGGGGAAGGCTGACCTGGTCAGGCTGGAGCCCTCTTCCCCTCACCTCTGCCTCCCCACCCTGCCCTGCAAATGGCTCTGCTGACGGTAACTGCTCAGGAAATGGTTCTTTTGGCCTCGGTGATCGTGGTTCCCGCTCTCTCCTAGGCTGCCGGAAGCTTTTCGACGTTTTGCTCTCAGCAGCCTCTGAATCGCGGCTCCTCTCTCCTCACCCCTGGATCTTCTTCACTGGGTCCCCCATCCGAATGCCCCGCCCGCCAGACCATTCAGAGAACAACCAGAGACAGGCCCGCCTCGGCCTGCGGAGGGTGGGAGCTGTCTTCTCCACGTTGTGAAATACGCCCTCTCCTCCCCCGTCTCCAAGCTCGACTACGTCAGGCCAGCCACCCCGCAAGGTCCTCAGCCATGCGCCTGTGTGGGTTATTTTTTCAGCTTTCATTAAGCCGCATGCATTGGTGGTTATGTAATCATCCGAGAACTCTGTGAGCAGCCTGAGAACGGCCACCGACGTGCCGCTCGGTCCTTAGGCCCTTATTAGCTGTGTAACTGATGACCGGGCCTCGGGATAATGACAGCTTGGCTGCCCCACAATGGCTCAGTTTAATATAACGGATTTTCCAGAAGCAAATGTGACTGCTGGCTTTGTGTTCATAAGTCAGGGGTGTGGAGGCAAAGGCGGGATGAACTGTGGGCTGGAACAACCAACCAAGTTCTAACCACCCCAGCCTGGGCCTCTGGGCCCCAGAGGGCAGAATTTGGTCTGCAACAGGCTTCTATAAAAAATTAAATTTAAACCCTTTAAAAAAAATCCTCACCCAAGAATATGTTTGTTTATTTTAGAGAGAGACGGAGGGAGAGACAGAGAGAGGGAAAAATGACAGAGAAATACCGATCAGTTGCCTCCTACATGCGCCCCGACTGGGGATCGAACCTGTAACATCAGCATGTGCCCTGGCTGGGGATTGAACCCTGAACCATTTTGGTGTAGGGGGCAATGCTCCAACCAACTGAGCCATCCGACCAGGGCAAAGTTGAGTGCTTTTCGGCAACTCATATAGTCTCTAGTTTGCTACAATCTCTATTATTCCCTTTTGTTTTGCATCTGGTCTCCGTCATTTGTTTACGTTAATCTGCTCGGTCCCTGAAGACAACTAAAAAACCTTGGTGCCTCCTGTGGAAATCTAAAATCACCCATGGGGACAGAGAATAGGGACAGAGAGCCGCGGAGTCCCCCACTTCCAAGTGGGGGCCCTGACGTCCAGGAGAAGGGACAGAAAACCGCCCCTGGCTCACAGGTAAGCCGGCGGCTCACGTCCTCGATTAAGGATGTCGGACCCAGAACCTTCTGTGAGCTGGCGTCGGCCACACCCTCTGCTTTGTTCCTTGCTAAGCTGGGAGAACTTTTCATTCATCTGGAGAAGCCCACTTACACCAAAACATTAGTGAGCTTTGCGTATTTTACCCAAGGATTTTTTTTTTTTTGACACAGTGACCCAGTCTCTTTCCTAAGATGTTCCCCCGTCTCGCTCCTCTATTCACGGGATACCAGGTCTCTCTCCTCAACTGATCGCAAGCTTCGAAGACCCCTGAATCCAAACTCCTTCCCCGAACTTATCTTTCCTCTTTTCTTCTGCTGAGCCGCACAGTCCTCAGTTTCCAGCTCCTTCTGTTGCTTCATGCTGTTTGCAAATCTGGGAATAGAAGTTTTGTTTGTGCTCAGCAAAGAAAAGCCTCTTCAGTTCCCATGACCTACCTCCATAAATGGTAATGGAGGATTATAAATAAGAACAATAAAATATTTTTGTTGCTCTAAACACACATGGTCTCTAATCCTCGCTACAACTCTGCAGTGAGATAGGTTTTATTTGCACCCCACAGGAAAAAAAAGGGCAGAGATCAGAGAGGTCAAGTCCCTTGCCCTAGGTCACACAGCTTGTAAGTGCTGTGGAGAGGAATTCCTCAGGCCTTACCCAAACTTCTTCTCCTTCACCATCTGGGGGCCTTGGACGGCAGGCAGCAGGCCCGAGTTAGTCGATCAGCTGCCATTCATTCTAGAAACTCTCCCCCTCGGTCCTTACTGGGATCGAGTAACTCAGAGATGGCAGTTTGGGTCAAACGCCCTCTTTTTAAATAGAATTAATCTGCAGGATGCTTTTCCGTACTTAGAAAGAAACCCCTAACAATGAGACCTCCCCAACTTTCTCTTTTGCTCCCCCTCTGAGCCTTATTATAATTCAGGCCTATGCGTGCGACCAACAGTGGTCTCTTTCCTTTACTTCTTTAATTAGTACTGTCATTTTTAATCCCCTGGAATGATGAGTGGAAGATTGAATGTCCCAGCAACAGACACGCTGTTCTGAAATTCCAATTGTGGCAAACTCACAATCCCATAAAACAGATTTTTTTTCCCCCCTTGCTGCCCTGTTAGCTCAGAGCAGAGCGAGTTAGGAATTAAGTCTTTCCCTCTTTGGGGGGCGGGCAGCGGGCGGCGGCAGCTAACACAGAGCCATTTGGGGTTATTATTCACACGATGTTTTTCAGCGGAGTTGTCAGGTTGTCCGATGTCTTCACCGTGGAGTGTTCCAGTAATTCAATCCCTCTGGATTGCCCGGAGTGTCTTAAATGTTTTGATTGCAAATACAGGAGGGAAACCGCTGCCCCGAACAGGCTTCCCTTAAATCTTCTTATGGATTAATTTGCTGTGTGGCCTGAAATAGGTCAAAAGGTTCTGGCTCGGGTGTAGAATTCTAGAAATAATCACCCTATAGACACTCTAAATCAATCATAATTAATGCGCTTGCCCAGCCCCGTCGGCTGACTGCCGCTGTAGGGTGAAATAAAGAGACCCTTTCTAATACAATTTGAAAAGAGATCAAATCTGTCATTTCATCTAATAATTGAGCCAAATGAGAAAAGAGAGGGGTCAGAGTGCACGGGGTGACCTTATGGAAACTCAATAATGCATAATTCATTTCCTTTTTATGGAATTTATAAGCTGCTGTAAACGGACGGGACGGAAGCGTCCGCCCTCCCCGGCTCCTGCCCAAGTGCTCCTGCTTCTCCAAAACGCCTGCGGAACCACCCTCCCCCCCCCCCCGCCCCCCGACCCAGGCCCCTTCCGGCGGATAATCCCCGAGCCTTCCACCCGGGCCGACGACGTTTAATTCATGCTCCCAAGCGTGCGAAGTTAATAACTGAATAAATCACTGGCAGCTCTCTGTGAATGATATAAAACCTGTAATTTATTTATTGAGTGTTACAAACACAGCTAAAACATGTTTTCACGCAAAATGCTTTTCCTCTTTTTAATGTTATCGGAAGGAGGCTACGGGTTGCGAGTTTTGGAAGTGGAGGTGGAAAAACGGCGCGTGCGGGAATTGTCCCTTTTCCCGTCCTGCGTCGTGGTGTGGGGGAAAGGGATTTCTCTCCGGCCTCGACGCACCTGGGGACGAGGAGCCGTCGGAACACGAAGGAGTGTGTTTCGGGAAAACCCCTTCCAGCCCTGGCTCGAGCCCCTCAAGGAGCCGTGCTTCAGTTTCCCAAGTTTCTTTCCTGTTTCAAATGCACGCAAATCATTCTGGGTTCTCGTCCAAGACTCCTGGACAGCCGCAAGCCGGGGTGCCGTTCCATCAGGCGGCACGATCGAGGGGCCCCTCATTCCCTTGTTGGGGGTGTCCTCGGGGGCGGTCAAACACTTCTCTGGAGAGAAGTTAGCCCTTCGGTCCGGGCACAGAGCGATCTCGTTCTTTCCACTCTGCAATAGTCCTGAGTCTCTCTGCAGTATTTTTATTTTTGTTTTTTAAATTTTAATCGAATGCACGGGCGTGACGGTGGTTAACAAAAGCACATAGGTTTCAGGAGTGTGCAGTTCTGCAACACACCGCCTGTGCTCTGTAATGTGGGTTCACCCCCCAAGGCCCCTCCCAGCACCCTCCATCCCCTTCCGCCCTCGCCCCCCTCCCCTCCCCCTCCCCCTCCCCACCGCTAGCGGTGGCTTTAGGTGTTACACTCCATCTACGCTGCCTGCACGGGAAGTTTATAAACCTTGGTGCCTTTGTGCTTTTTCCTTCTCCCTACTTAGAGCAGAATTATCTGAAGTGTCTGCGTACATTTAGAACCACATCAACGGTTTATAATTTTTATCAAACGTAATACAGATAACTCAAGAGAAGAAATATCTGTTGTACGTACCCAGGTGTTTTGTTTAGTATATACTTTCTTCCTTCCCTATGTTCCAATATTTCTTCTTCAATCATATCCACTCTGTCTGGAGGACTTCCTTCGGGCATTCTTTTAGGTCAGGTCTGCTGGCAACAAATTCTTTTAGTTCTTTTTTTTAAGGTTTTATTTATCCCATTTTAGAGAGAGGGGAAGGGAGGGAGAGAAACATCGATGTGAGAAACATTGATTGGCTGCCTCTTGCAGGCGCCCCACCTGGGGACCAAACCAGCAGCCCAGGCGTCCTGACCGGGAATCAAACCAGTGACCTTCAGGTTCGTGGGCTGACACCCAACCACTGAGCCACACTGGTCTGGGCAGCTTCACTGGTCAGGGCTTAGGTTCTATCTGTCTGAGAATACCTTGATTTCTTCTTTATTCCTAGAGGACATTTTCACCGGATATAGATATCTGGGTTGACAGTCTTTTTCTTCAGCTCCTGAAATGTTGTATCACTTCTGTGGTTTCTGATGAGAAACTGACTTCATGCAAATTATCTTTTCTCTGTAGGAAAAACCATCCTTCTCTCAGCACTTTCAAAATTCTTTCCTTTATCTTTGGATTCCGGGAGTTCGGCTACAATGGGTCTTAGTGTGGGTTTCTTTGAATTTAACCTCACTCTGCCGGTTTGTGTCTTTTGCACAGTCCGACAATTTCCCCATCATTGTTTCTTCAAGTACGTTTCGACCCTGCTTTCTTTCTCCTCTTCTTCCAGAACTTCGAATGTTAGATCATCCGCTACAGTTGAACGGCTTTCTGAGATGAGGTTCACTTTTTCAGGTTTATTTTCTCTCTCTTCAGGTTGGCCAGTTGCTCTTGTTCTATCTTCAAGTTCACTTGCTCTTTCCTTTTTTCCTGCCATTCGGGTGTGAGCCCAGATACTGACTGTATTACGTTGACTCTTGTATTTTTCCATTTGGATATTACTGTTTGGTTCCTCATGTCCTCTCTTTTTCTGCCATGATTTTCTTAGTTTTTGATTCTATTTTTATAAATTTGTTTGAAGCTTGTTTACAATCATTATTGTTTACAATAATTTTTATTTTGCCTGCTTTAAAATCTTTGCCACAAAAGTTTCTGTCATCTCGGTGTTCTCATTTGATTGCCTTTTTCACTCAGTTTGAGATCTTCCTGCTCCTTGGTACGAAAATTATATATATATATATATATATATTTTTTTTTACTAAAACATAGATATTTGGATATCATGCGAGAAGACTCTGGACATTATTTAAATCTGCAGTTTTACCCAGTTTCTTCTGACTCAGTTCTGGCAGGAAAAGGGAGGAAGCTAGCTTGTCATCACCAGGTGTAGAAAGTTCCAGTTTTTTATTCGGCTTCCGCTGACTCCTCCTAGTGTGTGTGGGGTAGTCCCTGTCACTGCGGGGGGTGGGGGGAAGTTCCAGATCCTACTGGACCTTCCTTCCCCTGACGTCACAGTGGAACAGGTTGGCCTGTCACTGCTGCGTGGTGGGGACAGTCCCGACTCTCACTGGGCATCCTCACGGGTGAGGGAATGGGGACAACGCCCTCTTCCTGCTGAGCAAGACCCAAGTCTGGGCTCTCTGTGGTCCCCACTGACATCATGGGGGTGCAGGGCGGGGACTGCTCGGTGCCTCCTGGCAAGGGTGAAACTCCTGGCTCTCTAGCTGGCATTCCCTGGTACCTGTTGACAATTCCAGTGTCCCACCTCCCTCGGGTTCAAGTCTGGGATATGCGAGGGAACAGCAAAGCCCAGGGAGCTCACCGCCCTGCTGTTCCTTGGAGCCTGAAGTTCCTAGCTCATCTGCGCCTTCTATTTTTCACAGTCTTCCCAAGTCGGTTTTAGATGCATGATGCCTGAGGATTTTCTGCGTTTTCACTTAGCAGGAGAAATGAAAAGAACTTTCTCGGAAGGAGAAATTTTCCAAACTTCACAAAAATAGGTTTCAGATAACTTACCATTCAAATAAGCACTCCAAGACGAACAGGGATTTTGGGAGAGGAAGGGGCACAACGGGGGTGTGGGGGGAGAGCAGTGAGGTTGGTGGAGACGGGGAAGATGTCCCAGGGACAAAGCCGTGACGGAAAACCACACGGGAGGGAGAGCTAGGGACGAGTTTCCGAGCGATGGGAACCGACGAGGGAAAAAGCGTGTACACGCAGCTGGACTGCGCAAGGGATGCTTTTACCCCGCTCGTCTCCAGAGCAGGGACATGGGCATCCCCCTGCCCTTCGGGAACTTCTTTAACCTCTTTTGTCGCCCTTTTGGAGGAACACAAAAATGACAGTACTAGTTGAATTCATCGTATTATGTGAGAGTGACCTCTTGACCCAGAGGTCAAGCCTCTGCTTGCCCGTCTGATTAGGACATTCCATAATTTTTGAAGGAACTTACCCCCAGGCCCTTTTCATTAATTAGTTCAGCACTAGCAAGCCCTTGAAGAGGCAAAACCAGTGCCGAGGGCCCTCAAATCCCTCTCCCGAGATTAGGAAGTGAGATAAGGAAGGGACCTTTTAACAACAGCGGAGTCCTTCTGCGAGCCCTGGAGAGCCCCTTCCTGCAACCCGAGAGGAGCCAAGCGGCCTGAGAAAAGCAAACAAACAAAAATACCTCTGTGACGCTTGGATTTTATAAAGTGCTAATATCTGGTGTTTAATCTGCCTGGCCAGGCCAGAGAGGACAGTGTTAAATTGCCTTCTATTCTTGGGTCACCTTAACCTGTCATTGCTAAGCCTGCCTGGTGGAAGCCTTTGAAACCGGAGCTGGATGTATAGGGAAGTTGGACCAGGCCCGGTTTGGGGTTTGGTGAACTCTGAACCGCTGGGATGGCCTGAGGTTAAGGGAAGCCACCACCAACGGGGCCAGAGGGGGTGTGTGGGGAGTGAGGGGGGAGGTGGAGAGCTCTAGAGAAACTTGCTGGCTGAACAGGGCCCAGAGACGGTACCTCCGAGCCTGAAAGTCAAAGAGGTGGCATCTGAGTCCCCCCCACTCGCTACAGACTCAAGGAGGTGGCATGTGACAATGGAGAAGCTCACGGTCCTGACCGTCCTCAGCCTCTGCCACCGACCAGCAGGGTGACACTGGGGAATGACCCCCTCCCTCCAGTTTTATGTCCTCAGCCATCGAATGGGAGTAGCGGTGGAGACCATGTCACAGATTTGAGGCGGAAATCGTCAGCGAGTTCCCCGGGGGAAGCGGTCGGTGAGCCGGGGTTGCTCTGATTTTCAACGCCATCGGTCTAGTAAAATATCCCTGGAGAGCCAGAAAGCCCCTTGGAGGGTGGAGCCCCATCATCTCGTCTCAGACAAGGTGTAGCTGAGACTCAGAGACGTTGCCGAGGACCCTTTGCAGGTTCTCCGCTGGTTAGAGGCGGAGCCGCCCCAGCGAAACCCACCCCCCTCGGCATTTCCAGTTCCCCCATGAAAACCTAGGCAACAGTTTGACCCGATGAACGTAGCATCTGACTTTTTTAAGAGCTTTACTTTTAACACCTGTCTCAAAAAACCCAGACACAGTAGCGCTGAAGGAAAGCGACCGGCGCCGGGGACCCCAGAGGCAAACCCGCATCCTGGGCGTCTCTCCTGTCTCTCGAGGCGGCCGATCCCGAGGGCGTCCTAATGCATGTTTTATTTCTCCATTGATTTTAATTAAAAGGATATTGTGAAGGTTGCTAGGCATAACTATTGACCCATTTTGCCGCCGCGGTCCTCCCGAGGGTCGGGCTCGCGTTTGCAAGGGGCTTGTGTCTCTTCTGGCCCCTCGGGCGTCCTTGGGGGTGCGCTGGGAACATCAAAAATGGCACCGTTGGGACGTGCCTGGTGCATGACACAGGGTGAAAAAAAAAATAAATAAAGGGCCTGGTCCCCGGGGACCGTAACTGACGAGCGAGGTCCGGGGCCTCGGCTGCGCCAGAGCGATTGCCTCGGTGGTAAAACGGGCTCAATAGCAATCGGAGTCTTCGATCAATTTGGTCGGTGCGCATGCAGGCTTGCGTGTCTCCGAAAACCAATATGGATGATAAGAGTGCTTTTAATACAGCCAAGCGGCGAGCTCGTTTGAAAGATGATTTGACTGGAGGAGAGTCCTGCAGCCCCTCACCCCAGCCCCGGTCACCGCGGGGCTCGGTCCCTGCGCGGTTTCTGGCTGATCACGACTGTCCGGGAGAGTGCGTCCTCCACCTGGGCACCCTGCTCAGGCCCGTTGTGCTGGGGGGCCGAGGGCCTCAGGGTTCATTCTCGCAGCGTCTGAAGCGCCGGGATCCGCAGAGGGGTCCACGGTGGCCCAGCACGGTCCCGGGAGGAGGAGGGCTGCTGGGGACCAGTGCTGTGAGATGATGCACTGCGAGCGCCCGCCCCGAAGAGCCATCCCTTGTCCTTGTTAATAGTAGAAAATCAACGGCGTTGTTTTCCGTTCGGGTTTCAGGGGTGCAGGGCGCAGCTGCTCGGGGCTGAGGAAGCTCACCAGGTGGTTGTCAGAACGGTGACTGGGCCGAGCCAGCGACACGGCCCTCCTCGCGCTCTAGGCCACCTAAGGGAGCTGGGAGCCCCGGGGGCCAGGGGTGCAGGGGGGCTGGCAGCAGAGGCACTCCCGCCCCACACACGGGAGGATGGGGAGACACGGGGTTCCCCTCCTCGGCACGGAAGGGAGAGAGACTCTTTGATCGGGAGCAGGGCGCCTAGAAACCAGTCCACCCCCGGACACCGTAAGGCGGAGCGACAGCTCTTTTCCCGCGCCAGCCTCGAAGCATCGGGCAGGGCGGGGTGGGGGGTGCTCTCTTGGTACGGCCTGCACCGCCACGTGTTATTCCCCTGTCACCTCCCCAGATGAACTTCTTACCCCACCCTTCCCACGACTCTATGGAGCCCCCTTTCCTAAGTAGCTGGAGGTCATTACTCAGCATCTCATGGTGGTTTCGGGGCTCCAGATCCAAGCCCGGGATGGGCTGGGTGCTCGATTGGACCCTTATTGGGAAGGTTACTCGCAGGTCTCCCGAGCCTCGGTTGCTTCGGAAGCAGGTGTTACCGTTACAGAACAGACCCAGGGCGGGGGCGCGTACCATCTACTATTACCGAAAGGACCCCCCACTATGCTCGCTATGCCTGCCACCAGAGGAAAGGCGTCTCTCAACGCTAGAGATTGGTGAAGAGGAAAGGAAATGTTTACTTAATGCTATACAGACTTAGAGTAGAGACTTGATGTCTTCATTAAAGTATTAAAGTCCTTTAGGATACCCACGTGTAGGAGACCGTTCTGCGTGGCGTGGGCCCAGCTCCCACTCGGAGATGCACAGGACCCACGCCCACGGATGGGTTCTCCCGTGGGGAATCGGGCCTGCATTTGTACCTAAGCCCCTTTGAGTCTTGCTTTTGCTATAACTCCCTCACCCTGAATTGAGACAGAAAGTGCTTACTGTAACTTCCTAAAATCCACGCTAAACCTTCCCAGGATGAGTGTAACTGGTTCAACCACTTTTCCCTTTTTCATTTGCTAATATCCTTCTTCTGTGATGTGATTGGCGGCACTGGCTCCTTTGTTGTTTGTAAAAGGTAACCGCCTATAGTGAACCTGGGCATAGTGAGTGAGGACCATCCTGTAATGTGGAAGAAATCAATAAAAGGCCTGTCATGGTGGAGGCCACGGGCTTTTGCTCCCCTCGAGAGAAAAGCCATGCTGTTCCTTTTCCTCCACCGGACTCGGTCGTCCGTGTGAATGTCTCATTTCATCCATGATGACTCGGACACTGCAGGCCGGTTTCTGCATCACCCACAGACTCACACAGTCCTTCCTTCTCCCTCTGCCGTAATCTGGGGTACCGTATCTCAGGAAAAGAAGTAGAAACCCGTGATTCGGGCTCCCGGCACCATCACCTGGGTCACCACCAGGATCTCCAGTTAATCCAAAGCCATGTGGCATCTTCTCGGTCCACCAGCAAGAGTCCTTTCACCCTTTTTCTTCCAGGCAAAGTCTCTCCTGTTTCCTAGGCCATGTGGTAAAAGGGAGCACCCCAAAGCTGCATGGCCCTCTCTCGCCAAAGCTGCAAGATCCCCACTCTGCCAAAGCCGCGTGGATCTCCCCTCACATGGCGGCCGAGTCTGGGTTTAAATCCTCGAGCCAATCTTCCTCTGCAGCCCCATTTCCGACTCCTCCCACAATCGGCTACATCTGCCAGCACTCCAGTATCCTTCCAGCTGTCAATCGGCTACACCTGCCAGCATTCCTGTATCCTTCCAGCTGTACTGGGCTGCCATCGTGAGTCTGTGCAGGTGTGTCCCCATGGCATGGAGCCAATCATCTCCAAGCTCTTACGCAGGTGCTGTAACCAGGGGGCCCTGCCCCCCAGTTACATCTTGGGTGAAAGTCCCTTCCATCCCCCTGGCTCAGAGCCTGGCCGCAGCTATTTAACATATCCGTGCAACCAGTGAAAGGTCAGAGGCGTGTTAAATGACCACGCCAGGGGTTAGCTGCAAAGCTGTGGCTGCACAAAACAGCCCTGCATGGTCCTGCTCCCTGGGTCCCTTCCCCCAGCTCACACCTGAGGGCGAAGTGGGGAGGACCTCCTATTTATTTTTCTAATATTTCCTGGACACCCTGAGTTCTGGGCCGCATTCCAAATCCCTGTTTGGGGCCCCCCTCTTGGCTGCACCCTGCTCTAATACTTGCCTTCGCCTCCTAAGATTGCTGTGACAATTAAATAGGGTTTTGCATGTGGAGCACCTCACGCACTGAGAATATTTCCAGCTCTTCTTTCCCAAAGAATGGGACTCCTGGTGCAGTTCCTTACTGCACACCCCCCGCCCCCGCCCCACACTCTTACTGGTGGAGCACGAAACCAGTCTCTCGGTCCCCACGCTTCACACAAAACCAGCCACCTAGGCGGTGCTCACGCAGCGGACTTGGACTAAAGGAAGGAGGCGACATCGGTCTTTACGTCGCCGGACGGCCCAACAGTTGCATCAGTCTTTCGCTCTGACTTTATCTCCTACACCTTCTGTAGGCAATGCGGCAACAGAAACACGCATGAACAGGCGAAGGGAGCATGTCTGCAGAACCGAGCGCTGGGCTGGAAGGCCCAGCCCGGGCAGGCCGGCGGGCAGGCTGGGCACTTTTCCTTGCCCAAGTGCGATGCCTGGCTCGTGATTCGAAGGCGTCGTTAGGGAGCAGCACGTCCACGTGGGCGCAAACACGCACACACATGTGCACATACTGAAACGTGCATTTTGACACAGAAGCATGAATAGGTTTCTACACGGCGCGTCATTAAGTGATGGCCGAGCCCGAATTTGTAGAGGCTCTGGGGTCTCCGCGTGGCCCAAAATCCAACCAGATAAAAGCTTTGCTGGTGCCTCACGGAAGGCTCCCAGAAATGAAGTCCAGTGAGAAGAAGAGGCTCAAAACTACCCGTCACCGCTGCTTCCTTCCTTAAGTATTTTCCTGTGCACGGGAACCTCTCCTCCACCGCCCGACCCTCTGCCGTGGCGTTTTGGCAAGGACACACGGACGGACAGGGCCGGTCCACAGTGCGAGTGAGCACATCCTCTTTTAAAAAGCAGCCCAAAGCAGAATTCCAGGGCTACAGCCCTTCTCATGCTCCCCTTTCTCACCCAGGCATGGTTAGTCAGTCCGTTTAGGGGGGGGTCCCCAACAGTTCGCCTAAGTCTTCTGTGGCTTGGGAACATTTTTATTTTTTTTATTTTCTCTCGTTGGATGTGGCAACGAGAGGGTATTATCTTTGCCTTTTCTGTAAACCCAATTCACCATGACTAAGAAAAGGGACATCAAAAGGCTCAGTGAAATAGATAAAATGCCCCATCAAATAGCTGCAGTAAAACGGTGTGTGGATGGGTCTCGAGAAGACGGATCAGAAGCATCTGGACTCCATTTCCCTCGGCAAATCTATTGGGAAAAAGACAACCAAGCACCGTGGCTCCCGTGTTTCAAGTGGTTTATTCCATTTCCATTTATTCTGAAAGAACTGAAAATTCGGCGAGCCCGTTGGAGTGGCTCCCAGCTCCGGACTCGGGTTAGACTTCGATGCCCAAGGGTCCAGAAAAGCAAATCGGGGAGACGCGGAAGGGTGCCAGCCTAGCCTCTGGGTATCTGAAAACAAAACATCTCGCCGAGTTGTCATCTCCGGATGCAAGCACTTCGTCGTGGGACGGGGAGAGAGGAGAGGGGGTGCAGAGAGGACTCAGCTTCCCCAGAGTGTCACCTCTTGTTCGAGGCCCTCCGTCTTCAGATGTCATCAGCTCCGAAAGGATCACCCGTCTGCACTATCTCTCTTGCAATTGTCAACCGTTCCTTTGTTTGGTGTCAATTAGACAGGAGAGAACTTTCAATAATTCAATAGTTCTGTATTAAAGGGCAGCCCTGCCGCACATAACTTACGTCCGCAGATATCAATTGTTTTTTATGGAACAGCCAAGTGAGGATCACTTGGCGAACTCGCCAGCCATCCATCAGCGCTCTGAGTCAGCTGAGAAAATGTGGAGTTATGATTTAATTACCGAAAGGTTGGGTTCAAATACAAGGGAATGAGGCTTGTTTATAGAATGACGGCTTGTTTTTCTCGGTTACTAATCATGAGCTTAATTTTTAATGGAAGCGCATCGCTGGCATAATTAACACCCAATTTACATGTGCATCCATAGACCCAATTAATTAAATTTTATTGATGTCTGGTCGCTCTTTAAAATGCTTTCCAAATGCCTCCAAATTGATTTTAAACTGATGATAGTGGGAAGTCAGTTTATACTTTTTGCTGTGTTTATGAAATATGAACCTCTTTGGTCATTAAAATATGCTTTATCTACTAGAGACGCCCCGTCGTTGGCTGAGGATATTTGGCACAGTGTGCACTGACAGCAAGTTTCAACCGTCTCAGAAAATCAGGCGACAGTCCTCGGGGGCGACAGCGAGGTGGCCCAAGGATCTGAAAACATAGACGGCAAGAGCACCCTCTGAAACCAGAGCTAGGCAAAGTCAACAGAAAGAGAAGAAAAAAACCCCCCAAAACTTCCAGAGCACCAGACTGAGACGGCAACTCAACACATCTAAGGAAAAAGCACGTTCCTCCTCTAAGGCTGCTCGGCAGCGAAAAAGAGGGCCCACCGGGCCGTGAACGGGTAAGCGCGTGAGTTGGGATCCGATGAGGACCCCTCCCTGACACGATCCTGCGGACGCCCAGTCAAGGGGAGCACCCCCCCCATGTTAGTCACGCTGTGACTGCTGCCCCGAAGAACACGCGGGTGCAGGTATCTCTCCAAGATTCTGATTTCAATCTCGTTGGCCGTAGACCCAGGGGTGAGATTGTTGGATCACACGGTTGCTCTATTTGACGTTTTTGAGGACCCTCCTTGCCGTTTCCCGTAGGGGATGCGGGGAACTTGTGGTCCTTCACCAGTCCGGGGGGCTCCCCTTTCCTCCACATCCTCACTAACATTGGCTATCCGTTTTTTTTTTTTTTTTTTTTTAAAGCCACTTTAACAGGGGTAAGGAGATACTTCATTGTGTTTGATTTGTCTTGACCTGATGATTTCATACATGGGTTGGGCATTTGTGTATCTTTTTTTTTTTTTTTTTTTTGGAGAAAGGTCTGTTTCATTCTTTTGCCCATGTTTAAATTCGTGTGCTTGCGTGTGTGTGTGCGCTTCCGATACTTAGTTGTAGGAGTTACTTAGTATTTTGTATACTAACCCTTTATCAGATTCACGGTTTGCAAACATCTTCTCTCACTCCGTAGGTTGTCTTTCTCCTTTTGTTAACCGTTTCCTTTGCTGTGTAGAGGCTTTTTAGTTTGATGTACTTCCACTTAATCTATTTTTGCTTTTGTTCCTTGTATTTAAGTTATCATATCCAAGGAATCATTGCCACGGCCAACATCGGGAAGATTCCTCCCACGTTTTCTCCTAGAAGTTTTATAGTTTCAGATCTTACATGTAAGTCTTTAACCCATTTTGATTTGATTTTGTGTGTGGTGTAAAATAAGGGTCATATTCTTCTCTTTTGCAAATGGATATCCAGTTTTCCCAATGCCATGTACTGAAGAGACTATTCTTTCTCCATTGTATATTCTTGAGACTATTGTGAGAGGTAAGCTGACCTCTGCATGGGCTTATTCCCAGGCCCTCCAGTCTCTTCCATCGGTCTGTAACGTCTGTTTTTATACCATTACCATACTGTTTTGATTACTGTAGCTTTGTGATACATTGAGACCAAAAATTGATGCTTTTAGCTTTGTTTTTCTTGCTAAAAATTGCTTTGACTATTCAGCATCTTTTGTGATTCTATATGAATTTAAAATTGTCTTACAATTTCTATTAAAAAATGTCATTGAGATTTTGATAAGAGTTGCATTGATCTATAGATCACTTTGAGTAGTATGAATATTTTAACAACTATTGTTTGTTAATTATTTATTCACGGACTTGGGATGTCTTTCCATTCACTGTGTCTGCTTTAGTTTCTTTCATTAGTGTTACATTTTCAGTGTGCAGGTTTTTACCTCCTTGGTCAAGTACACTCCTAAGTAGTTTATTTTATTTTTGATGCTATTAGAAATGGAACTGTTTTCTCAATTTCCTTTCTGGATAATTCCTTGTCCTGAGACTTTTACATGAGAAAATAAATTTCCGTCTGCTTTAACCAGCCGAATTTGGGGTCCTTGCTCATGTTGTTTTTTTCCCATTCTTTCCCCCCAAACCTCTCTCAGATCTCAGACCCAGATCAAGTGCCGTGTTCTCCAACTGCTTTGTCACATGGGGGTCTTCTTTGTTGAACCCTCAGCACGCTTTTGAGTCTCTGTCATTGGCTCCCCGCTTTGTTTTCTGACCGTCTCCAGGAAGGGTAATGCTCTTTCTTTCCTTAAATGTCTGTTTTCTGCATTCTCTACTCTGTCCAGCACAATTATGAGCATATGGTTGATGGCCAGGAAATAGCTGTCAATTAATAATTTGCTAAACTGAGAGTTCACTTACGCATGATAAACAATCAATTTGCTAAATAAAAAATTCATAAAACACACATACTAAAACTGCCTTGACCCGTACTGTGAGTTTCCTTTAATGATTTAGAAGGCAGTATAAAATGACCTGAGAGGTATTTTTCTGCATACAGTTGGATAAAACACTCTTGCCCTCTCATTTAAACTCATTACCTAAGATTTTCTGCTCTTTGGGTTCCCCCAATAGGAATTGATTACAGTGCCAATGAATCTGATAGAGAATCAAGTTTCATTATTATTATCACTTTTACAGGGTATCTAGGTTTTATGCATGGCATTTATAACCCACAGACTGGTGTTGGGAACCTACCACAGAACGCACGTGCGACATTCTGATGTGCCTGTTCAGACGGCAAATGGGTCCCAGGTGAACAAAGAGATCCGGCCCTTCCGCGTGGGACGGTTCGGCACTAGCACTTGCCACGCGTCGTGAAGTGCCGAGGCAGCCACGCGCAGTCTTTCACGCAGCCACGCTCCACCTCAGGGCCTCAGGCTGTGAGCTGGAGGGGGAAAGCTCAGCCCTTCATTTGGGTGGTCCCTGATGTTCACTAGAGAACATCAGCGTGTAGATAACGCACGTTAGCACGTTAGTAGAACATCATTTTTTCCCTCGGAGGGAGTTTTCCCCGGTGTCAGGCATCACCCCATTAAGGTATTACCTTTTAGGGTAAAAAATACATTTCATGATAAACGCTCCTTAGGTTCGTTTAACTCCTCTTAACTACATCAGGAACTACTGTTGACAAAAGCCAAAATGAGAGAAATGATCCCTGTATTATTTTATGCATATGCTAATTGGAAAAAAGTTAGTTTTTGCTAGATGCTAAGTGCAATGATTTACTCTGTTTGGATAAGTATACAATAACACATACACAAACACATACACAATTCTCTGTACCTTCTGTTGGTGCAGTGTGGCTGGGTAGGGCAAAATTATATTGGATAGAAGAGGGTTTGCATCCTGAATAAATAGACAGCACCCACATATCAATGAGAAAAAGGCAGCTCAATAAAACATTAAATGGGTCGAAGCCCTGAACAGGTGTTTCCAAATGAGCACATAAAATAACCCGTCATCACACCG
This sequence comes from Glossophaga mutica, assembly GCA_039655065.1. Classification (NCBI taxonomy): domain Eukaryota; kingdom Metazoa; phylum Chordata; class Mammalia; order Chiroptera; family Phyllostomidae; genus Glossophaga; species Glossophaga mutica. The sequence goes on from CM077315.1 coordinate 4,270,895, forward strand.
AGCAGCGGAGAAACGCAAATCAGAGCCATAACAAGGTGTCGGGAACCTGCCGGTGCCCTGCGCTGCTGGCGCTGCTTCTGGCTCCCGAGGCAGGGCCCCACGGCCCGGGCAGCCAGGCCCTGCTGCAGCGGAGAAGTCAAAGCTGATTGGCATGCGAAAGGCAGAGCTGCGGATGGATAGAAAAAACCTGTTTCCTGAGATCAATGTGGATGGTATTGCTGAGCCTCTCAGCCAACACAAATCTATCACTTGCCCCTGGACCTCTTGTTATGGGAAAATAGATAGATAGATAGATAGACAGACAGACAGACAACCTTCTGTTGAACCTGCTGCTGGGTCAGGTTTTCTATTAATTGCAGCTGAACACGTCCCCAACTGGCTTAGAGGGGTCGACAATGGCACTGTGTCCTGGCAACTGTCTCCCAGGCTTCGGATTCCTCCCGCACAAAGCATCATTTCTTACCGTGCCTCGGACATCTGTAGCTCATCTCTGCCTCTCGGACTTAACCTTTGAACAGCAAATTAAATTGTAATGCATTTGCCCTCCTTACGCACGTACAATCATTTACAGATTTTCCAGACAGCCTGTAGGACCTCACAGACAAAACTGCGGGAAGTGTGGGGAAAACGAAATTGGGAACGGGAAAGCAGAAAAATAAGATGTACCTTCCTGTCACCCAGAGACAATAGCTATAACGTTCAGTTTTACGTAAACTTCCCAGCGTTTCTCGAAGCACGAAGGGATGTGTGTGAGGAGGAGCGCCCACCCGGGGCTGTCGGCTTGGTCCCCGGTGCGGCGGCGAGGTGGCTGTGGGCGGTGCCTGGTGGGAGTCCAGACCTGCGGTGTGATTGCCGGGGTTTAGATATCGTGGGGGGATCCTGGACAAGATGTTTAACTTCTTCCTGCCTCAGTGTCTCGTCCGACACATGTGACGCAGCGTGATAACCGTACCTACCTTGTTGGATGGTCGTGAGTAACGAATGAATCGCTGCACCCAAAGCTTTCACAATAGTGTCTGGCTTATTTATAATAATTATGGCCTAGGAGTAAATACCAAGGCAGCCAATGTTTGTTGAGTGAAATAGCCATTGACATCTTTTTTTTTTTTTTGATACTTACCCCCTGAAGGTATGTTTATTGATTTTAGAGAGAGGGGAAAGGAGAAAGAGAGAAAAACGTTGATGTAAGAGAGAAATATCAACAGGTTGCCTCCTGTACATGTCCCGATGGGGAGTCGAACCTGCAACCTTTCAGTCTGCAGAACAACTCTCCAACCAACAGAGCCACACCGGCCCGGGGCCCTTCACCGTCTCATTAGCAGTAAATCAGAAAGAGGAGAACAGTGAGGAGAGAATCTGGTCTCAGAGTCTTAGTGGATGAGCAAGCTAGAACTCCTTCCTCCAGGAAAATCCTGGACTTAGCCACCTGCGTTCTTTACCTTGCTCCCACTGCGACGGATGGGCTGGAAGGGGCAGAGTTTGTGTGTGTGTTGTGTGTGTAAAGAAACCCCTAAAAATGATGGCTGAAATACCAGAGGAGGTCATTATTTTCTGACACATGATTTGAACTGGACAGTGGCCAAGACCTAGTCATCACCGGCCGGGTTCACAGGAGAGCCGAGTGCCCACAAGGAGGCTGGCATCCCCGGCGCCCTCGCTGGGAGCTGGCCTTCCCCCGGGGGGACCCGATGGTGGGCACGGGGGACAGAATGACCAGCCGGCCACGGGAAATATCAAGATTTATCATCTCTTGGAGTAGAAATTGACCCCAATTTAACCTCTATTAATATTTATTCCTCAGGTCAATAAATCTAGAATTTGTCTTCGTGAAAGTCGATATCTGTTGAATTCTGCCTAGTCTTCTTAGGGGCCACAGAAGACAAGGGAACTGCAATTTGAATGTGTTAAAAATACAACAATGAAGCCACATGCAAAGTTCTCAGGGAAAAAATAAAGCACTTCTGATTTTAAAACAAATGGATATTCAACCCCAACCCTAAACCGCCTTGATTCCCCAACTGAGATCTCTGGTGGGTGGATGATCAGCCAGAGGACGAGGCGGGGTGCCCACGTTCCAGGCTCTGGGGGACCCCTGGTCTTTTGTCCTTTGGTCCCTCAGAGCCTGTTTTCTTATTTGGAAAAAAAAACCCCAAACCTCTATATGTGTATATTGTTCATTATACATTCTACTCCAGAACTCCAGTTCTTTTATACGAGGTCACCATCTTTCCTTTGCATACGTTTTGCTTATCTTACTGGAAAGAAATAGAATTATATTACTGTAATACATTTTAAGGAAAACATGAAAATGATATTAAGGGGCTTTGTACTCTCAGGGTGCTTCGTGTGGGAGGGGCAGCGGGATGGCAACGACCGTGCGTTTGGGTCGTCAGCTTGCAGACCTCTTTCTCGCCCACCCCCAAAATAGCCTCCACCTTTCTATCCCTTACCCCATTCTTACTCCTTCTCTTTTCTTCTGGAGAGTAAGTTTCGGCCCCCTTCAGCCCACCCTTTCTTCAGAGCTGTGCTAACTGTGGCTGGCTGCCTGGCTGATTCCTGCTCACCCTATTGCTGAGAACTGCCCGGAGAAGCAGGCAGGGCAATGGGGAGGGCGGGCTTCCCCGGCTCCCCTTCCTAAGTCAGCCGGCCTCGCTCTTCCTTCGCCGCAGCATCCTTCACCGGAGCGTTCTTTATGCGCTTCGCCGTGCTTCTAACAACTTCCTGCTGTTTGATTTATCTGTTTGCCTGTTGGTTGTGCGTTCCTTCTGTGGAAATGCAAGTCCCGTGAGGCCGGGGACGTCATCTTTCTCTCACTTCTGGAGTCGCTACGTTCAGCACATAATTCGTGCTCAGTAAATGTTTGTTGAGTGAATAAGTGAATGAACAAATCAATACATGGAGACTAATACATTTTTTAAAAACAGTAAGTGTGCTAGCTTGAATTAATAGCTCCAGTTCTTCACCTTTTCCTCTCTGCATGCTCTTCGCTGCTGTGTGACTTTGAAGTTGCTCCCACAAAGGGGAAGGCACACATCTTCCCACCATGGGCTCTTGGTCTGGCCAAGCGACTTAGCTTCCTTTGGTCTGTGGAATGAGACAGATGTGGCGCTGTGCTAGGTCGAAGCCCAGACCTTAAGAGGCCTTATCGTTTTTATCTGCTTGCTATCCTTTCCTTTCCTTTCCTTTCCTCTTTCCTTTCCTTTCCCTTTCCTTTCCCTTCCTTTCCCTTTCCTTTCCCTTTCCCTTCCTTTCCCTTTCCTTTCCTTTCCTTTCCCTTCCTTTCCTTTCCCTTTCCTTTCCTTTCCTTTCCTTTCCTTTCCTTTCCTTTCCTGTCCTGTCCTGTCCTGTCCTTTCCTTTCTCCTTACCCTTTCCCTTCCTTTCCTTTCTCCTTTTCCTTTCCCTTTCCTTTCCCTTTCCTTTCCCTTTCCTTTCCTCTTTCCTTTCCTTTCCTTTCCCTTTCCTTTCCTTTCCTTTCCTTTCCCTTTCCCTTCCTTTCCCTTTCCTTTCCCTTTCCTTTCCTGTCCTTTCCTTTCTCCTTACCCTTTCCCTTCCTTTCCTTTCTCCTTTTCCTTTCCCTTTCCTTTCTCCTTTTCCTTTCCTTTCCTTTCCTTTTCTCCTTTCTTTTCCTTTCCTTTCCTTTCCTTTCCTTTCCTTTCCTTTCTCCTTTTCTCCTTTCCTTTCCTTTCCTTTCCCTTTCCCTTTTCCTTTCCCTTTCCTTTCCCTTTCCTTTCCTTTCCTTTCCCCTTCCCTTCCCTTCCCTTTCCCTTTCCTTTCCTTTCCTTTCCTTTCCTTTCCTTTCCTTTCCTTTCCTTTCCCTTCCTTTCCCTTTCCTTTCCTTTCCTGTCCTTTCCTTTCTCCTTACCCTTTCCCTTCCTTTCCTTTCTCCTTTTCCTTTCCCTTTCCTTTCTCCTTTTCCTTTCCTTTCCTTTCCTTTCCTTTCCTTTCTCCTTTTCTCCTTTCCTTTCCTTTCCCTTTTCCTTTCCCTTTCCTTTCCCTTTCCTTTCCTTTCCCCTTCCCTTCCCTTCCCTTCCCTTCCCTTCCCTTCCCTTCCCTTCCCTTTTCCTTTCCTTTCCTTTCCTTTCTCCTTCCCTTCCCTTCCCTTTCCCTTCCCTTCCCTTCCCTTCCCTTCCCTTTCCTTCCCTACCTCTCTCAACACCGGAAGAGGAACACAGCAGGGCACAGCCCACAGATCTCAGGAGCAGGTGAGAGACACGGCCCAACAGCTTGGGTCAGCGGACTCCTGGGCGTGAGAAATCGTTTGTGATGGTCATGTTAAGCCACTGAGGTTCGGGGCGGTTTATTACAAGGCGATGCTGCTGTGATAACAAATGCCACAGACTATGAAGGTCGTCCTGCTTGTATTGATTTGGATCGCCTACAGCTGGGTAATAAGCTGGGTCACCGGCGATCAAGCAGATGGCCCTAGAACTGCAATTTTTGGGTCCTGGGTTTTCAGGTTCATGTCACGGGGAACGGAATTAGGAGGTGCCAGGGCCTCGTCTCTTTGCACACCTGCTGTACACATACCTAGCTGCTGGGGGAGAACAGTTCTGCTCGCTGGGTCCAGAAACCGAGACTCGGGGCAGGGGCCTGCAGTGTGTGGGGCGGAAACCGGAGTCTTTCCCGTGCAGTGACCGACGGAGAGTAAGTTGCACTTTGGCGCCTGCCTCTGTCGTTGCATTTCCCGCCATTTATGGGACCGAGTCAAGTTCGTTGGACAGACATTCACTCATCTCTTGCAATGCAGTGGTAAAGAAGGGCGTGAATTTCTTCCCCTAGGCCCCCAGAACGTCATTTCCCAAATGTGTGTTTTTTTTTAATCACCTAAAATGTTTATCTGCCCTGCGGCTGAAGACCAAAGACCTGCAGGAAACCAGGATGAATTCGTTAGCAGTTAGACAGGCAGGAGAGCAGATTACAGGAAAATACTCCATTTTTAAAAATCAACCTCGCAAATTACGTGGACTCATATTTCTTCTTACCCTGCACCCAACACTTCTGTTCGGACCACGAATGATATCAGCGCATGTGCATCTCATTTGCTCTCCGGGACCTCCCTTTGGGTTTGTCCTTAGTGAATTTTAAAAAATATTTCTGGCTCCCATTGACATTGGTGACATTTAAAAATATTAGGGCATTTTAAGTTGACTAATGTTGCTATGATGATGGTAATGTTTCCGAAATGTTTTCTTACTGCTTCTGAGTTCAAGAGACTACACTTGAGGAGTGAAGTCACTCGACAATTAGGAGGTTAGAGCAAAATCCAGACCGGTGGTGCCAGGTGAAGCTTCTCTCAGAAAGTGACGTTTCTGTAGAGGAGGATGTTGGAGAAGCCTTGAAAAATGGGGTAAAAAGAAAGGCCCCTTTGGCGACAGTGTATAATAGGGATAGTTTCCAAAATTTAACACACAATGCGTGTACAGTAGGTTTTTTTTCCTGACAAGTTATACCTGAAGTCCTGAGCTTGGTTTTTATTCACTTGCGTTAGGTCACATGACCAACCCTGAACCAATCAGAGAAGCAGTCGAGAGGGTGGATTACTCTGATTGGCTACTCTGAAGCCTCCTGCTCTGTCCTAGAGGCAGGGAGTGATCAGCCCTGTGTGAATTATAGGGGAGGAGGGGTAGGTAGGCAAAACCTCCTGCTACTAATGTTTTTTCCCCCTTTACTCTGGGTCTACAGAAAAACTATGCAACTCTTTGGGTAATTCAGGCCCTCTATGTCATACAATTATTGGCCCTACCTCCTGTTTCTTTGAAAGAGATTACTATGTCTACAGTTTTGCTTTGTCCTCATGCTGGGCAGAGCACCTCTGCCCCTTGGCCTTGGACTCGACCATGGGATTGACTTTCCACCGATCGGACAGTGACAGAGATGCGTGCAGAGGTCTGAAATGGACCCGTGTGCTTGGGTTTTCTCTGCTGCCCTCCGGACAGGCTGGGGTGGCCGCTGGTCCCAGGACAGCAATAAACCCCAAGGCCTGACTTGCCACAGGAAGCGAACCTGACTGGGTTTAGCCACGATGGCTGAGCTCGAGTCCAACCACAGATGCATCCGTGAGAGGTAAAGGTTCACGTCACCTGCCGTTGAGACTTTTGTGGCTGTTTGTTACACAGCGCTAGCTGACGAAGAAACCTGCTCTCTCAGATCTAGCTGTGAGGGAGACAGGGAAGAAAATATGCCTGATTCCTTTCCCGCAAGAGTTGCGTTTCGAGAGAGATGAATCGCATCCTCTTGCACTCAAGAGGATGCGATTCACCGTCCCTCGCATTTGTCATTCTGAACACCATCCACGGAGCAAGTGAAACTGATTTCTTGTTTGGTCGCGTGATTTCCCGCTATAATCTCCCCCATTAAATTTTACTTCTATTATCCTATCTTTCTATAAACCTTCCCCAAACTCTGAGAGTTTATAATTTGTGTCCCGTGATGTTTAACATTAAGTGCGGGGCTATAAATAATCCGCTGCTTTTGAGCACGTCCAACAAAAATCACAATGCCATTATTATGACTGCTTTTAGGCATTTACCAAATTGCCATTAAATGGGGATTTATTGGGGCTTTCAGCTGCTCGGTGATGGAGCAGAACTAACGTCTTCACAGGGACAAGCGAGTTAATACAAATCTTTCTACACCCTTCGAGACGCGTTGGCGACGTCAGCTTTGACAGCTGGTCTCCCCCCTACAGTAACTTCTCTGTTACGTGGAAAGGTTGGGGGAGGGGCTCTTTTCATGTTTCTCTTTATTTCAGATTATTATTTTACAGGGCTTGAGGCTGCAGGGAAAGAACCACTGATGCAGGCTTGCCACATAGCCTGAGGTGCGGATGTTCAAGGACGGCACCACAAACAGCCGAGGCGTGGTCCCCAAAGGGACCATGGCACTGGCCTAAGGGCATCAGAGAAGGCAGCCCGGTGGGCAGAGAGTGGGCTTGCTCGTTCGAATCCCAGCTCCAAGCTGCGAGCTTGGGTTTTGAAAACCTTTATTTGTACATTTGTTTTATGCGAATGTATTCATTTTATACATTCGTTTTGCTCACTTACTGTCAAGTTCCATATACTCGGAGTCTGAGACAGGGATTCGGAGGCCCGTGGTGTGTGGAGGGGGCTCCACGTGGTGGAGATCTGCCCTACCTTTTTGGAGAGTGAGGGGCACACAGGGGAAGAGGAGAAGGCCGACAAGGGAGGTGGTCCCAGGTAAGGCCCAACGCTGGCCTGGCCGGTGGGACACTCGGGAGCATACGTCATGCCACAGAGGTGTCTTTGCTTTGAGGTAAGGTGACAGCCCCTTCTTTATAAGGTGGTAAAATACAGGGAACATGCAAGTTACCATTTGGGCTATTTTAAAAGGCACAGTGCGGTAACATTAAGTACATTCACCCTGTTGGGCAACCTTTCCCGCCAATCCCAGAACCGACTGAATATGACTTCAGTAGGAATAGATTCACGTCACTACATTGACTAGAATAAGCTTGGGTTTCGTTTTTTTTTTTTTTTTCTTTGAAATACGTTTATCTTTCCTCTCTTGCAGTCATTCTAATATGTAACAGCCAGAGGCTTTAAATGTCAAATACCTTCCACCCGCCGTCAAGGGACACTTGCCCCCGAGCCGAAGAGCAATGCTGACCCCGCTGGAGAGACTGCAGCGGCTCAGCGTGGACCACCGCTGTCACGAGGTTGGGACTTGGGCTGCCGCCCGGACAGTTTAATCAAGGGCCAGCCCCCTTTCGAAGGACAGGTCAGCATCACCCGCTCGCTCGGTGCGAAGGCCCCTGGGAAGGTGAGGTACAACGTTTTCTCCCACATGCTGTTACCCCGCTGGTACGCCCAGACGCACGCAATCCCACCACCGCCAACTGTTAGTAGGTATTTTATAAAGGTTCGCATTTCGAGGCCCTGTGTCATAAGCCATTAAACATTTTAAAAAATATTCCTGTCTAGTCTTCGGCTGTAGACAGATGTCATGTTTATGTGCTCATAAGATGTCTGTATTTTGTTCACTTCTTTTAACACTATGTGGCCGGAACTCCCCCCATAAAGGTCTGCCTGATGCTTTTCAGACAGCCGTCAAGGGCGGGGGTCCTCCCAGCGGGACTGGGTTTGGGCCCTCTGTGCTGCAACCACATTTGGGGACTCAGAGAAAGAGCTGCTTCCAATCTCTGTTTTCTGCTCCAACTAATGACCTTCCGGCTCCCGCTCCGTTCAGGAATTAATGTGTTCGGGTAGTTGCTGCAAGTGGGAGTGAGCCCAGGAGACCACCCTGGGGCGTTGGCACGTGGGCGAGGCCTCGCTTGTTCAGTTGCTCTTTACTCGCTCATACATTCACTCATCAAACATCCACGGAGTGTCTGTCACCGGCTGGATGGTGGCAGCAGTGCCACCTGCAACCCAGTGAGCTAGAAGGAGGGGGCGGTGAGCGATCGCCAGAATGGAGGATGAGCACCAGGTCAGCGCACGGGAACGGAGGACCCAGCGCAGCAGGGACCGGGGCACAGTGAGAGGCCCGTAAAGGAACCTGCCCGGCAGACGAGAACTAGAAAGGCGGACGTCCCGGATCGAAGACGGAAGCGGGTGGTCGGAGCACAGGTTTTAGACATTAGCGACAGGGACGACCCTGAAAGTGACAGCGGAGAACCGCCGTGGCCTCTCCTGCACGTGGCTCCTGTGCAGGCGGGAAACCCGGGCATGGCGTGTCTGATGCGCCTGCGTCTCTGAGAGGCGTGGTGGGCTGGAGCCACGGTGCTGGAGTTCCACGCGGCAGCCGAGCGCCCGACCTTCCCAAGGCCACGGGTTCCAGATCCATACAACGGTGATGACAGACGAGTGCTGGGCTCAGAGGGGTGTGATGAGGCCTAAGTAAGGCAGTGCTGGCAGAATAGGGCCTGGCTCAAAGTAAGTACGTGTAGAAGAGCTAGGAAGCAAAGGCAGTGCACAGGGAAGGAGCGCATGCGCTTCCTGACGGTGACTTCCTTCCAGCATCCGCACGCCATCATTCTCAGAAGTTTGGAAGCCCCCGGGACTCCGTGGCTTTCTCTCTTCTAATTGTCTGCGTACAGCTCTAACCCTGGCTCCCGTCCCCCACCAGGGTGGCCCGTGCCCTGGCCAGCCCCTTCCCACGGGGCCCCTGCTGGTGAGCGAGACCGTCTGAAGCACCGTTGGCTTCTGGGCCAGGCACCCAACTCCCACGCGTGTCAGAGCCTCATCTTTCTGCCTGTCGCTGTCCTTGAGGACTGACCCCAAGCGACACGTCCCAATTTCTCTCAAGCCTCCAGCCCTCTAAACTGCTTGCACGGCAGCGTGGGGCCTGTTGAACTACCGACCATTCGGAAAGCTGTGTCTTACGCCAACCTGGCCACGCGCGGATGTTCTGCGGCTCCCCGGGGCTCCGCAAGGGGACTTACGCCATCCCCGCCGGCAGGTCGTCCAGCGCTTTTTAGATGGGCAGGCAGCGCGATCGTGATGCTGCAGCCCCCAGGCCCTCGCGGATCCCACCCCCGGGGAGCACGGCGGGTGCGCAAGCCCAGCTCCTCGGCGGGAGGCCCGACCGAAGGCGCGGAGCCATCACGTCAGCGGTTAGTAACAGACAGAAAGACGGGCCGCCTGCCGAGGCCCCAGCACCGGAAGTGGGTACAGAATCTGCTTCCTTTCCTCCTCTCTTTGCTTTACAGAAAGACTCCTTGGTTGTGCCATTCTGTGCAGGAGCTGAGCAGATCACAGCGAAGAGAAGCGGGCGGGCCCAGGAGGGGGTGGGAGAGAATCGGCATCCTGAGCATGGAACGCATCGAGGGGCCACTGCCCTGCCCCGACTGGAAGGTGCGATCCAGTTTGGGGGTGACGGAAACAGGACACACGTTCCCCCTCAAATTCTAGCTGGGGAGGCTCTGACGGTGACGCAGGGCGCTCTGGGGGGACAGGGCAGCAACATCGTGTCCCGTGTCCCGTGTCCCTTGTCCCCACCGGATCTGAAAGGCTGAAAGTGTCGCATGGTAGCTCCATTCTTCAGGCGGCTGGTGTATTCGAAAAGGAAGAAATGGCATAAAATGACTGAAAAAAATACTAGCTATGGCAAATGTTGACTTTTGGCAAAGTAATGCATTTATACACAGCCCTGCCTGGCCACCCCAGGGATTGTACGTGTGACTTCATTGGGGCATAATGTCAAATAGTTTGTCCTTGAGGAACAGGATGGACACGAGGCTCCTGCCAGATGGTTCTGTCTAAAACCCTTCCCCATGACGTCAACGTCCCCCCCCATGGAAGCCATCACCCCTCGTTTGCCCACCTCCCCAAGAAGCTTTAAACCTCAACTCCAGCCCGCCCTCTTTTTACTTCCTCCTCTTGAAAGCCATAGACCTCCGAGAGAGGCTTCAGCTGAAAGCAAAGCATTCTCAGCGGCTTTGGGATAAGCCCGAAAATCAAAGCCCCGCTGCCCTGTCCTCCGGGGGGGTGGGGCCCTCAGCGCACACACCCAAACCACCCCCTGAAACCCAGCTCCAGCCCCCCGTCTCACCGTCCCCTCTCTGCCCCTTCCACGCAGACTCGCTGCATAAAAACGTCAGCTAGTAAGGGAACGTTAGTTAAGGGGCTGTGGGTTTTCGTTCCTGAATGCCACCGAAGCTGGACGGGAGAGAAGGCCCGCCGGGAGGGCTGGCTGCGTCAAACACGTCCCGCTGAGGAACCAAATAAATACCCGGGCTGCCAGGCCTCTCTGCTTATCACCGCAGCCACGATAAGGATCTGATGTAGAGTGAACCCTACGGAGGGTCCAGCCCCCCGCCCCACCCCCCGCAAGCTGTAATGTGATCTGCAGGGGAAGGCCCATGACCCCACAATGCGAAGAAGCCCTGTCAGATAAATAAAACAAACTGTTTGTCCATTAAACAGTCTGTCAGGGAGAGGACAGAGAAGCCAAACAGAGCTAAATCCAGTTCTTTGATGGCGGCGCGAAGCCAGGAACACCTGAACTGAGGTGGGGCGAGGTGGGGGCTGGGGCACCGGGCCGGGGGCTGATTTGTGGAGGTCGCTGGGCTCTTTGATCCCGGGCAAATCCCCTGCCCTCCCTGGGTTTTGGTCCCTCCGTCTGTGAAATGGGACCCTGGCCCTGCCCGCCTCCCTGGGCTGTTGCGATGCTCCGTGGAAGAGTCCCCCTAGGAAGGATTCTGGAAAAGAAGAAAATGACTTCTTGGAGCTCAGAAACGCAAATGCCTGCAAGGCCAAGCTGGTTTCGGGAGGGCTGGAACCAGAGAGCTGAGGGCTCGTCTCAAGTCACATGCGTGACCCTGTCCCCACACGGGCACGGAAATACAGCCACGGCCCCGAGACTTTGAGTTTCTTCAAAAGAAGCTCAAAATGTGGATTTCAATGTGAAATCTCAGGATCTCTAAGTGCTGGCGGCTAATGTAAGAATTTTTTTTAGATGTCATTGAATTCATCGGGGTGACATCAGTTAATAAAATTACATAGGGTGCGGGGGTACGATCTTATGATACATCATCTGTACATTATACTGTGTGTTCGCCACTCCAGGTCAGGTCTCCTTCCAGCACCATTTACCCCCCTCTACCCCCTCCTGCCCTTCCCCCGTGTCCCTCTGGTCATCGCCAAACTGGTGTCCTGTCTACGAGGTTTGTTTTTCCCTTAAATACTTTGCCTTTTTCACCCTCTGACAAGCTGTCAGCCTCTTCTCCGGATCTATGGGTCTGTTTCTATTTTGTTTGTTAGTTTATTGTGGTCATTAGATTCCATGTATAAGTAAGAGTTTTTCAGACTCCTGTGTGTTTAGTTTAAAAACGATAAGCATTCAGTTGAAAGACGGTGGGTTAGATGCAGCGTGCGGCCTGGACGCCCTGGGCTGGAGCAGAGCCAGGTGGGGCTTCGCGGTGACTGCCACCACTGCTCCCGAGCCTGACATCTGAGAGAGTCCCCCGGGGCACAAGGAGGAGACTCAGCAGCGCGCTGACCCATAGCCGCGGCCAGGCCAGAGTTTATATTGGTGCTTTCAGCTTTCCGGGGTACTTGTGCTGGGTCCTCACTGCCTCTCACCGATCACCTCACAGAGGCCTCCGACACCAAGACCCCTCTGCAGTCGAGGGTGCTGTAACTGCACTTGGAGCTTGCCGTCCCCAGATGGAGGACGCTGGTCCCTGGCCCTGCCGCTATTTCTCTGTGGCAGCATTTTGCACAAGGCTACACGTCAACAGTGCCGGCCCCCACCCTTCAGTGAGGCCTAGGACAACCAAGAAAATGCCTCTGCACTTCAGAAACAGCGTAAAAAACAACCTCATGTTTGTGGAATCCAGACAGCCTATTTCTGTATTCTTAGCGAAGACCAAGCAGCGTGGTCTGGCCCTGCAGATGGCCAATGGGACCTGCTGGGGCCCCCGGGACAGGCTTCCGGCGGCAACCCACAGAGTCCTTGCTCCGTGAGGTCCCAGCTTCTTGGAAAAGCAGGGTCGGGCCAGCCGACAGAAACAGAGGGTGCTCAGGAGGGTCATCCACGGCTTTGGTCCCCAACCCCTGAGTCAGGCACCCATGTCACTCCTTGAACAGTCAGACTCCCTACCTCATCCCGGACATCCCGAGGGGCTGGCCCAGGGACACTTATTTCTATCAAGAGCTTTACTGGTGAATAGACTGTGTCGAGAGCCGCACGTTCAATGAGAGCATGAATACTTCCTGTCCTTACTCAAAATTGCTTGTGAGGGAGCAGCCCGGGGCTGCGTGGATTTGGACGTGAGCACCAACTGTCACCTAGCACCCGTGGACCTGGAGGCTGTCCGGGAGGCCTCGCGCCTTTGTTGTGTGTTGGGGGCAGCAGGTCTGCTTACTGCCACATTCCAGGTGGCGAAGCTGAGACCCAGACGTGGAAAATGGCCATCAGGGTCCCACACCACCCAAGACTCGAATGCCATTGAAATGTTTTGTCTTTTCCCTGAGGGCGGTTCCAGCACATTTTTTTCCTGCAGGATTCGCCTCCTACTTGCCGCCGTCAAGCCATTCGTTCGTGGCCTAAAACGGATTTTCTGTGGCAGCGGCAGCGGGCTACTTCTTTGCACTGAATTATATTTTTCCCTCTTCTTGAGTCCATCCTGTATCCATCCTAATCGCAAGGCACAGAGCATGCTGATTGGACAGCCCTGGGCCCTAGGTGCATCCGGGACCCAGGAAGGTGGGTCAGTGTAGCTAATCTACACGGACAGGCAGGGGAGATAGGGTGACTCCCAAAAGCAAACAGGCACACACACACACACACATACACACACGCACACACACACACACCCCAGGACTGTTCAAGAAAGAAGGGGAATTGATCCTAGTCAAGAATGAACAACAGATGTTTTCGACAAAGGGAGACAAGATGGATGGAGGGGAAGAAACCAAGTCCATTTTCTTCTTTTCTGTCTCACATTAGCATTCATTAAATAAAAGCAGGAAGTCCAAACAGTGGAACAAACACCAAACCGAGAAGAAAATCAAAGAAAGGGCCCTTCTCTCACCGGGCAAATTTCTCACTTGATGTTGTTTTCAAGAAAGCTTCCCCCACCTTTTGAGAACCTACAGTAACTCAGTTCGGCTAATAAAGTGTTTGTCTAGTACATTATGGAAGTCTTTGGGGAGACTATTGAATCAATTAGAATGATTTGTAATTAGTGCACCAACCTAACGCCAGGGTGTCTCAAAACTGCCTGAAAATAGTTTGCTCTCTTAAGGGACCTGTATGCTCCTGCTCTGAACTTACTTACTCCAGTAATGTGTTCACTAGCCTCTTCAAATTTTTCAAGAAAATACAATTTGATAAGACTTTATATGAAATATCACAAATTCTAAATTAAACTGTTTTGAAGAATTAGAAAGTTACTGGATTAATGAGAAAAGATACCCCCGCCCCCAAAACATGATTCACAAAAGCCCATGGAATGAACTGTTACATATTAACATTTTTGAATATTCTGATTGATATTAGGAAGTCATGTCAGACCCTGAAGCAATTCAAACAGAATAGAAGCTGGTAACAGTAAAACTGTTAATACAAGGTATCTGCCTATACTTCGAAGGACAGTAGCAAACACAAAATAGTGTTTAAAAAAAAAAGTCCTATGCTTTTATCAGATCGCAAGCTTGTGAATCAGCTGACCTGTTTTAGAAGTCCCCTGGACTTGGTCGCATGCCCATTCATGCGCCACAACTCTCGTTTGTACGTTTCCGAAGCCCAATTTGAGAGCATGTCAGCCCAACAGACCTGTGGAATTTTGGTCTCGAAACACAGGTTGTTTAGAGTCGAGTCAGGCTCCTTCCTTACTCTAGCTGCGGAATCTCAGGCAAGTTCCTTAGGCTTTCTTGGCTTTAACTTTGTCAGAAAATACGGAGATGACGGTAATAACCCCTTTGGTAGGTGGGATTCAGTAAAATGCATGTACCTGTACCTAGTAAGCCTATGTTGGTTGCAGAAAGACCCTGGGTCAACAGGGAGTTGATCCTGGGGAATCAACTCAGCATCTTTTCTTATTCTAGCGAATAACCTGGAAGGAACAGAAGAGTCTCCATTTTGGGCCAGAGCGAAGGTAGAATAATGTGGAATGTGCGGCAGTGGAGTATTCAGTCACATCATGTTTCCAGTAACCTCTAAGAATCAGCAATTCGCATTCATTTACCAAGCCACTCCCTCGCCCCATAGATATCGATGCCCACAGCCATTCGTGGGGCCTTTCCTGCGTGTTGGGTGTTGGGCTAAACCTTGGGAGCACAGTGGCGATCAAATCCAATAACATCGCCATAAACTTTCAGCGAGTTAACACCTTTGGTTAATTTCAACTTGTCACCACTTCCCTTGAGCAGTAAAACCCGTGATGTTTTGTTGTACCCATCCAGCCAAGAACAACAGAGACTAAAACAGCTTCCCACCCCACGACTGTTGTTCAAGCGGCGAATACAGGCGGTGTGCTTAGTGCTGGGCTTCGCTCATGACGCAAGAACAGTACAGATCATAGTTTCAACCGCTACCAAGATGATTATTCTGTGATTTAAAAACGGCTTAAAGCACTGCGGTATTGTTGCAAAAATTACACAGAGCTGGGCCCAGAGCTGCATCTGCTTTGTAGCAGCTGACGATCTTGGGCAAATTACCTAACCTTTTCAGGTTCGGTTTCCTCGTCTGTAAAATGGGTGATTTCCAGGGCCTGTCTCCTAGGGTAAGTGGGATATTGCCCAGGACGAGGCTCAACAGCACCGGGAAGGCAGTACATGCTCACGAGTTATGCTCATCATCAGAATAACTAAAACTCCTGTTACCGTTATTTTCAGTGAACATAGTGCTTTCACTTAGATGTTCTTAATGCCCAGAGTAGACAGTGAGACAAGGGCCATCGTCACTAATGTCATCATTATCATCACTACATGCATCTGCGATGTGAGGGAGGGTTCAGTGACTTGCCCGGAAGTGGCAGATTCGGTCCTTTGTCCTAAAAAGCACCACTGGGTTTAGGAGTGATATTTGAAGTAATCCTTTGGACCGGAGAGGATGCTTCTTCTTAGACCTTGGTCTAAGTCCTCGGACTAAGTCCTTCGTAGTCCTAGGGCTTTGGCAGCGACCAGGCTAGGTCTGAGCTGGTCCTTCCAAGTGCACATCTTGGTGGGAAGCATGACTTAAAGAATCGGGGGCTTTGCAAATGAGGGCTGCATGCCTCCCTCCCTGGGCTGAGCCTCTGCTCCGCCAGCCACATGCTGTCCCGAGGAAAGCCCTCTTCCTCTGCCTTCGCCTCCGTCACGGCAAAGAGACATCACAGGTTGACGGATACTCAAAGATTCTTCAACTCTTGCTTCTGGTGTGTGGTGATTGTTGGGGGTTTGGGTGGCGGAGAGGGGTATGAAGGGACAAAATGGTAATGGGAAAAATGCAATAAAAATTAGAACAATAAAACATGTCAGAAAGATGCTGCTTTTGGAGAATATTCCTCGAAACAGCTGGTGAGATTATACCCCCTCCTCCCTCCCCCTGGCCAAACTTCTGGGGGATACGAGTCCATCAGTAGATCTGACTTTTCAAAAGGAGTTGGTGATCTACATTTTTACGTGAAATAGCTACATAAAAAAAAGAAGCCAGACTCAATGAAAAGGAAAATGAAACCGGATGATGGCCTGGATGAGGACTGGGGACTGCTACCGGCCATTCCAGAGGTAACGGGGTCCTGACCCATTTCCGGGGTGAAGGAGGAGCGCCAGGGGCTGGTGGCCTTTAGAAGAACAGCTCTCAGAAGAAGGACGGTGGCCTGTGCTCGGAGAAGGCCAGGGGGCAGCTCCCTGTGTTTGGGGTGAATGCAGACCCTGCCCTGGGGCGGGCAGGGCCAGGGCGCCAGCGCCGTGGGCCCCACGAAGACCGAGGACCGGTGGGGGAGTGGTGTGCTTGTAGGCTCGGCACAGTGACGGGCAAGGAGGGAACAGGCGGCCTTGGAAGAAGCGGTTCAAGCACGTCCTCCCGTTCTCGCCCCCGCGGTGCCAGCACGGTGCCACGGCGCGTCCGCTTTCTCCCGCCCCCGACGCCCGTCTCCCGACCTCCCACGCCACCTCCTCCAAGGACTGGAGGGAAGCCCTCCAGCTCCCTCCAGGGCCACTGAGACTGCTGGCCGACTCCGGTCCCTTTTCAGTTCGGATTCACTCTTCTCTCTGATTCTTTTTCTCCCGTGTTTTCTCTTTACACCCACATGCCAATTTTTTTGCCTGAATACGAAGTAGGGATAGGCTCCATTAAAAAACAGCTTATCCGTAAATCAGACCTTCTGGCGAACACCAGGGTTTAGGTAGGCATTGTTGCTTTCTTTCACGTCTACCTAAGGAAACATGTTTCCCCCTCTCTTTGCGGCTGACATTTATTTATTTTTGAGAAATGCAGCCCTCGGGTTGTTGTTCTGCGCTCTTTGAAGTCCCTGCGAATTGAATAAATCTGATGCTTGATGGCAAACTGCCACGAGAATTGGAACAACTCGTGACAGGGGATATTATTATTACCTTTCCTGTCATTTCTGGATTCCCCAAGGCCACCCGCTGGGAGGGTGGGGCGGGTACTGGTTCCTGGCGACCTCCCCTCCAGGCAGGCTGTCCCACCCCCGAGCCCAACCTGGGACTCTTGGGAGCTAACACAATCTCCCCGGCCCTGCCCCCAGTCAAAGCTCAAGGTCATCATAGTGACCGGGTGGCTTTAAAAGTGAGAGCACGGGGACGGATGAAGAGAGGTGGTGGAGAAACCGTCCTCCGCCGATTTCCGAGGAGCGATGCTGTCGTTGCCGTGTGCAGCGAGCGTGCCTCCGTCAGCGGGTTGCTCACAGGGCATGAGGTTCTACGAGGTCCTGAAGTTCCTTTTTTCTCTTCTCAATGCCCTTCACTTTCTTCCCCCTCTTCTTTGCTCTTATTTCCTACCTTGGAAAAATGAACAGACACCTACCTCACATGAGGCTAAACGCCCGGGCTCCGGTGCCCTTGGTACGGGGTGGAAAGCACGTGAGTTCGCATCTGCCACTTCGCGCGGCGCTGGGCGGGCGGAGCCTGTCTGCTGGGGGCCGGACGCGCTCTTCTCTGGGCTCGGGGCTTGCCTCTGGCCCCTTCGCCATGCGCTGACTTTTCCCTTTTTTTTTTTTTTTTAAAGATGGCAAATAAATCATTTCTTTCAGATTGGGTAAAAAATGGGCTCCGCTCTTTGGAAGCAGAAGTCTTCCAGATAATTCTATGTTTGCGCTATAAACTGTATCAGTCAATTGCACATTCAGATTTAGATTTGGGCCAGATTTATGCCCCTGAGAAAATCCTATTTTTGCATGATTTAGACAAAAAAATGTGTCTGAACAGCGTTACCCAGCCTAATTTATATGAAACTGGGATTCCGCCACCTGGGGTTTCGGGTCTGCTCTGTGAGACGTGTCTGGTATGTGACTCAAAGACCAAGCGAGGAGGCGGCGGCAGTGGAGGGGGACCAGAGCCCACTTGAAAGGGAGGCGGCCGCCCCGCCAACTGAATGGGGCGTGCACAGCCCGCTGGGGAGGGAGGCCTCCTCTTTGTGCTTTCATCGCTGGCTCTTGTGTGCGACCAGAAAGGCGCCCCCTCCTCGAGGCCTGCCCGGTTGCTATGATCTGTTCCTGGGGGCTTATGTGCATCCCAAATAGCATCCCCCTCCTCCCAGACGGGCTTGGGTTGCTCAATTAACAGAGCCTCCAGCACTCCGATCCCGTCCTCAGTCCCACCTGCATCCCGGAGGATGTGAGAAAGACAGCAAGACCGTCCCTGCCGCCACACTTGGAGAATCTCTGAGGGATGACTCATTCCCCACTGAATGGACGTGGCTGGTCCCTTCCCTAGCAAGAGACGTCCAAGGCGCTTTGGTTTTGCCTTGTTTTTCACCGTCCAAGTCCTCTCCTAGGACTCCGGGTCATCTTTGATGGCTGGGTTGGCAATCTACGGCATGGGGCTGACCCCACCGGACCCGCACCTTTCCCAGCCATGGGGACCCCCTGCCAACGTTGGACGTTGAAGTGTGTTCTGGGGCCACACGGCTGGGGGGGTGGGGCATCAGGGGACGAGCCAGACCCACGTGGTCCTCACTGCAAAGGGGCTGGTGGAAAAGGGAACCAGGAGTCCAGTAGTCACCGCAAAGGCGTCTGACGCAGCGGGGGGCCAGGGGTGTGTGCGGAAGGGTTTCACAAGGAGGGGCCGTCGGATCTGGGAACCGAGGGATGAGCGGAAGCCGGAAGTGTCACTCCTGGAAGGAACCAGGGGTCCCCTGGCTCAGGAGGGCGACCTCATGACCAGAACTGGTCAGGGACTTGCCCAGGGACACTCGGCACCCTAGGAGCAGGGGCACCGCCAGACCCTGCTTGCGTTTAAGGAAACGCTTAACCACAAGATCTCTGCAGTTACAAGGGGCTGAGCCTGAGACTCAAATCTTTCCACTCGACAGCTCCGCACTTGATTTTTCTGGGTCTTCCTTTTCTTACCGGGGGAGTGAGGATTATGATAGCTGCTTCTGTAGAAGGATGTTTTGTGGCGTAATTAGGAGAGCATGGAATGGGTTTGAATACAATAAATGTTCGCTTTGCATGTTCTTATCTGGTCTTTCAAAGCAACTCCGTAGGATTGAAAGATAAAGTACCCCCCGCCCCACAAACATTTTATTTCGCACAACAGTTGCCCAATCATGCATGCATACGTTTACACAAAATATTTATCGGGTCTT
Organism: Glossophaga mutica; assembly: GCA_039655065.1. Lineage (NCBI taxonomy): Eukaryota > Metazoa > Chordata > Mammalia > Chiroptera > Phyllostomidae > Glossophaga > Glossophaga mutica. Next base: position 4,290,111 of record CM077315.1, read on the forward strand.
TTCTATGGTGCCAGCCCACGAGGTGGGAGGGAGGAGGGCAGGGACGGCAGGATCGGGGCCTGCACCCAGGGCAGGGCCACCTGTTTGAGGGGCGCAGTCGGAGGTGACAGCTGGAAGTATCTCTGGGGACCCTGAGGCACTGTCTCGGTCACCCCTCATCTCACAGGCCAAGAGTCTGAGGCCTGGACCAGGAGGTTGGTGGCGCTGCAGTCCCAAGTCACTTGCCCAATGTGCCCTCCCCTATAAGGACCAGCTGGAGTCCCTTTGGACGGAGCCTCTGCTTCCGGTCAGTCTCTACGGAGCTGCCTTAGGACCGCCGAGACTGGCAGAGGGCTGCAGACAGCCCCCTGCGCCCGCCCCTGGCCCGGGGCGCTGCGCCATTCCTGTGAAAATGCCCCAGGATCTAACTCTGGTCCCATCCCAGCAGCGAGGTCCCCAGAACACTGAGGCTTTCTGCGCTGAATCGCCACCAGCTGTGTTTGCATGGTGTCGTCAGAACGCACGTCTTCATGTCTTACGGGGGCATGGCGCAAAGGCAGAGCTGCGTTTGGTAGCGGCTGGTGAAACCGGCTCCTCCCCACACCCGCCTATGGATCCCGATCTCCGTTCTCCACGGCCGGCCCACCTAGCTGGCGGTCTAGGGGAGCTTCCTGCCTTTCCTTGGGCCGGTCTCGTTAGCTTCTTAACGGCATCACAAGCAGCGATCTATTCCTAATTTTTTTTACGAGTGCATTTGCAGGGGTCGACGAGATGGGAGGCATCCTGGATCTAGGTGGTGGGCTTACTGGGTAAGCCCCCAAGGGGACGAAGCCCAGGCCTGAGGCTCCTCTGAAGAACCCCTCTGGGGGAGGCCCCCCAGCCCCGTGTCGGTGTCTGGGGACCCTATTCAGATCCCCAGAGCTGGCTTCAGAGCCCTGAGGCCTGGCTCCCTGTCCCAGCTTTGTTTACCGGCAGCTCCCCTAAAGTCCTTCCTGTAATTAACCCCAGCTTCGTGACACCGCTATTTACACGTCAGTCCCCTCCTAAGCCTGCCCCCGCCCCCCTGCCGTTATTCCCCTGGAAGATGAGGCACCGAAGGGGATGGCTTATCTCAAGTCAGTTTTCCATCAGCTTTTGTCTCCCAGAGATACTTGTCCCTGATACAGCATTTCAAACCAGGCCCTACCCCCCTTTCTTCAACGTTTTTTTAAATAACATTTTCTTCCTTTCTGCTTTTATATTTCTTCCTCTCCCTCCCGCAGCCTTTCATGCATTCAGGATGCAGGGGAGCGAGCATCAAAGCCCGGGCCCTGGGAGCCCTCCTCCCGGACGGTAAGCGTGCCCTTTCCATGTCTGATCACTGACTCATAACCGCAGACCGGCCGGGCACAGGATGGGGGGAGGGCGGGCTGAATAAGCAGGGGCCACGGTCTGCAGCCCCCGAGGAGACAAAAGTGGAGGATTTGTTCAACAAGGCTTTTTTTATTTAATTCCCTTTGGGGATAATTGTTTAGGACAATCTGAGCTGACCCAGTCTAGGCAGAGCGGGAGGGGAAGCCAGCACCCCCAACCTCACCCCACCAGCTGGCAACTCCAACCAAGTGGGAGTCCTCTATCCGGTCAGGCTCCGCATCCCAAGCCTCGGCCAGTCCCAAACGCGCTCCCTGGGCACCACCACGCCTTTGGATCACACGGTTTAACCTTCATTCGATTGAGCACACGTGTATCCATCACCCGCTTCGTGCCGGACTTTGACTGGGCAGGTGTCAGCCACAGGCTTAACCCGTGTGGAAGTTAATGTCCTCGTTCTTCAAGAAAGGATCTGCGGGCCCTGAGCTCCCCCCTGGACCCCAGTTCCTTCCCCCCTTTCTGTCTCCTTTAGGTGTGAATGGGCATCACATCTGTTTCTTTTCTCGTGGAAAACAGGAGGCAAGACCCTAAGATGGGACAGACCTAGAAAAAGGTTTTTGCTGGAGCTCTTCATTTGGGCCTGCAATCTCAATACTCGCCCCCCCCGCCCCCCGCCCTTGTCCTGTGCCCCTGTCGGTTGGGAGAAATGGGGTGGGGTGGGGGGTCTCTCTCCAAGGCTCACACGTACGCCTCCCACCCTCTTTCCAGCACTGGCCTCCTCGCTGGGCAGACCAGGCGTGGTCTGGGGCGCTCACAGAGCAGGTGGAGAGAGCCTCGGCCCAAGTGCACGTTCGTGGCCGTCGGAGGAAGGGAGCACACCTTCCGCAGCGAAGCAGGTCTTTCCAGACTTCAGTGTGGCGTTGTGGGGTGTGCGCGCGTATGCGCCTGTGTACGGAGGGCAAGGGCCTTGGGAAGGACACAGTCCGTGGCTTCTGGACATCCGGGCTCTGTGGATGGGCCCTTTGAACTGTGTCACATATGACATCCATGCCTTTCATATTCGTATAAACATACGGTGGTTAGCCAAATGGTAAAACAGTTCGGTACAACTGCCCGAAACTCTCCAAGTTCTTCTTCCTTTTGTTCACGTTTCCAGAGTTACTGAAAGTTCCAATTTATTCATGAACGCGTGAGGGTAAGTCGAGGAGGTTTTAGATGTGGGGCTCAGTATTACGCCTGCAGTTTGGAATCTGCAGAGGGGACCACGTAAACCTGGCTAGGCTTTTGCGAGGATTAGGCGAGGGGCAGCCAATACAACTTATCCATATTACCTATCCTCACGAGTAACTGGAAAAATCACTGCCTTCAAGGAGCCTTACTGAGTGCCCGTTTTATGGATGGTGCTTTCCTCTGAGCCCATCCGCCACCCACCCCACCGTCAGGGCGTGGTGCTGCCCGAGTCGGAAGGCTGTCCAGAAAATGTGTGTGTTTCTTTCTCTTTCTTTCTTTTCCCTCCAAAAAGAGTGACGAGAGAAATGATTTAGTCTCTAGCCGAAACAGTGGTGTGATTCAGATCCCAGTATTTATAGAGGCAAATTAGCAGATGTCCCAGCATACTAATGCGGCCGGCACCGGCCTGGCCGGGGGCCGGGTGCGAGATGTTTCTCCCCAGGTGGTTGGTTAAAGGAGACCCAGGGAGGGGCCCTCCCCAGAGAGCAGCCCCTGGGTTACTGACCTGAGGAGGGAGTGTGCTTGCGTCTTACTGCCTTCCATTTTATGTGCAAGGTGCGAAGAAATACCATTTTCTCTTGGTTACATCAGTAAGTTGCAGTCACAGTTTCTGGTGTGGCTGGGAATCAGCCACCAGCTCTGGGAGGTTGAAGGAGCTGGGACTTCAGAGTCGAAATACAACTTTTTTTTTTTGACAGAAATGGTTTCCCACAGATGTGTAGCAACCCTCGGCCAACAACAATATAATTTACATTTACCCCCTTTACCTGCAAGAAAAGTTACTTTGTTTCCTCCCGTTAATTGGGTTGACAATGTAGCCTCTTATAAATTATAAGCAGTTTGACTTAAACTTGATCTAGCATTTTTGCTCCAACTTTTGGGAGTGAGTCACTTGAGTTCAGCTCCCCGGCACCGCACCTGCGACACCGTTACCTCCCGGCCACGTGAGATCATTTAGTTCATTAACCAGGAAACGGGATCTCCCTGTGGCCACAGGTCTTGGGACCTGCCCGCCTGCCCTTTCCCCTCTTACCCAGGGGGGCCCGTCCCGCCCCCCCCCCGCATCAAATCCTATTTAATTTTTGCATTTCCTGATTTCTATCTTGGGACAACACCAGCCAGCTGCAGCCAGTTAAGGAGACAGCGGACGGATGCTGGCAGGTAGGGGCCTGGCGGGGGTTCCGTCGCAGGATCGTGAGAACTGAAGGGCGGCGGCTTCTGCGCCTCCCAGCTCCCTCTCGTCTGCACACGCACGCACGTCCACACACGCATGTCCACGCACGTCCACGCACGTCCCTCTTTCTCGCCCCTGGCCCAGCGTCCCCCCTCGCTTTCTACAGCTGGATTTCCAATCAGCAGAAGATACATCTTGCTTGGGACCAGCGCTCCTTTTCTCTCTGTGCATTCTTAACCTCCTGTCTTATGCATGGATCACTGGTTAGCTTAGAAATGCACAGACACAAAGGGGGAGGCTGACATTCGAGGTCTGCCGGCCATAATGGCTGTTTATAAGCCTAATCCATCACGTTTAGTGGACACCTCCATTTTTGTCCCTCTGAAAAGGTATAAATAATAAAATGGGATAGCTCCAGCTCGGAGGTGCCTCGGTAAATATTTTAACTATTTACAAGACCGCACGAGTAACAAAAGAAGCATCTGTACTATCCACAGAGGGGCCCCGTCGTGCAAAGAGCCGCAGATGGCCCCTACCATTCACCCGACAATAACGGTTCCCGATGGCAGAGCTTTTGTAACATGGTTTCCATTTTTTTCATATCGCATGGCGATATTCTGAACTTGTCCTCCTCTTTCTCTGCTGAGCCCCAGCAACCTTTCTAAAAAAAAAAAAATCGCCCTACATTGCCTTCCCTCCACGGAAAGAATGAGGCCTTATAGGCAAATGCAGGTTTCAAAGCCCAATTCAGAGACAAGTCTGAACAATTATAAGCCGGGCCTGCTCCAAGTCCAAATATTGACAGGGGCCCGGTCGTTCTGTGGGCAAACAGCCCCGCTGAGCCCCGAGGGTGCCCTGCCTTCTCGCGCTGTGGCACAGCTTCGCCTCCGCTGGTTCGAGTTGACCCTTTCCTGCCAAAAGGCCAGAGACTGCTCGGGGCCCGAGGAGCCCGCAGGATGACTTTTGGAGTGAAAGGTGTTTCTTCTTGTGGCCCCCGTACCTGACTATGGTGGGGCAGGTCGCAGGTAAGGACGGCGTGTGTGGCTTTTGCGATCTTTGAGCGAACGACAGATTCCTTTGTCATTCTGAGCAGGAGCAAAACGTGGGGGGGGGGGACCCGGAGGACCGGTGCTGCTTAGTAACTGGTGGGAGAGTCAACGTTTCGGTTGCACCAAGATAGCAAAGGAAAGGCTCCCAGTGGAGACCTCCGTCTGGGTATCGGCTCTGGGGCCCAGGGCAAAAACCTCCTCCGTTCGGAACTTCGCTTGCCCCGTCTACAACACGAGACGGTAACAACAGAAACTTCCGAGAGCGACCGTGTGAATTCCAGGAGATCGTATATGTAAAGCAGGGAGCTGAGCCCTCCAAAGTGGTTGCTATAATTAATACTAACAAACCCATCACACAGAGAGCAACGCTCTGGAAACTGGGGGATGAGGCAGAAAGCAGTTTCCCTGGACCGGCACCTGAAGCTTCCTGTTGGAGAGACAAATAAGCAAAAAAAACCAAACAACCCCCCCCAAAAAACCCCCAACAAAACAACAACAACGAAACCCCCTGAAAAACCACCTCACTGCTCCCCAGGTCTTCGGGAGGCCAAAGTGTTCATTTCTTTTCCGGAGGCTCCATTTGATTTCGGGGCTCCCGCTTTCCAAATTTGGTCGATCAAATTTGCATCCTCCTGTTGAGTGGGACATCACACCTCCAAACGAGCTCAATCTGGCATGGGGCTTGTCCCCGGGAATGTGCGATTTACATTTCACAGCTCCACACCAAGGAATGAATGAGTTGGGGCTCCTACACAAACGATCCTCACTCCCCTCCCCTCCATCCGTGGCCCCCAACGCGGGGTGTGTGCAGCAAAGAAAAATATTTATCCTGTTTGTGTGGTGCTGGGTCCCTGAATGGCCCCCCAATAAAACAACACCATAAAGGGCATTTCACAGCTGAGCTCGCAGTTTAATAAACAGATGCGAACAGAAGGCCTCCGAGGTCAACAATTAAAAATAAACCAGGCCGAGGTTCTCCTTGGAATTCCCCTGGTCTATAAAGTGGAGAGAGGACCAGGCCCCGTGGCCGTGTGGCAGCGGCGGGAGGCTGGGGGAGGTTTCCAGACCCCACGGGCTGGGGGTGGGAGGAGAGGGTTGTACCTGTCCTGAGTCATTATTCCAGCAACTGGCTAGCAAGAAAGGGCAACCTGGAAAAGCAGGTGAGAGCGAAATCAGGGGCCCGAAGTGGGCAGCAAAGGGGTACAGCAACGTCGACACCGAAGGCTGCAGGTCGCTGTCTCTGTTTTCGGCGTCCAGGACTGGAAATAAATGTTGGAGCAGGTGGGCTCAATGCGCAGCCAGTCAAAGAATTGCACACGGACAGCTGACGCTGGAACCGGTTTTCTCCTCAAATTGGAAGAGCGTGTGGGTGCGCGTGCGCATGCGTGAGGTGTCCTCTGTCTCACCGGGCTCTGCCTGGGTCCCTCAGGCTCTGCTCTCAGGGGACAAAGGGCTCAGCATGGCACTCGGATGCTGGCTGTACGGCTGGAGGAGGACGCCATGGCGGTGTCCATATAAACCTCTAAAGACAGCACTCACAGCAAGGACTCAAAAGTGCTGCTTTTTCCTCGTCCCCGCGCGGTCTCCGGGGCTCACGCTGCTGCAGGGGGAGCTCCCCTCTCTGGACACTGTTGGGGGCCTGCAAGCCCCCCATTCCGACTCGCGCACCCTCCCAACATCCCCAGTGCCTACAGAGCGGACGCCTACACCCCGCCCCCACCCCGCACATTCCTCCACTGATAAGACCGGAGATGCAGGCCGGGTTTAAAGATAACCGTTTGTTATGGGCGGTGGGGGAGGGGGGGTGGTACAGACCGCCTGTGAAGACCCCCCTGGGGGGTCGTGGGGAGCCCGGTGTCTAGTGGCTACATCAACCTCCTCTCCTGAATCAGCTTCTGGACCCCAGAGCCCACTGGAGAGTCCCCAGTATAAATGACCATCTGATGTCAGCACTTGGAAACGCATTTTTCTCCCGTGGGAAGCCAGGGGCGGTGAACTTGAGAAAACTTTCGAGTTCTTTGTGTTTAGGTGGTGCTCCCAGATCTACAGGGGCCCCCACACTGCCCTGTGGCTGGCTCATCACAGGGCGTTTCTTGGTGATGGGGTGCTCCTCCCTGCTGGCTGGTTACTTTGGAATCACAGAGACTGGAGTTCAAGTTCCTCCCCTACACTTTTTTTTTTTTTTAGTTTTAAAGAAATGAGAGTCTATAAAAAGCACTGTTGGGAAATGGGAATCAGAATCAGTCTCGCTCCTTTTCTTGATGTCGAAGACTTTTACTTGCCTTTTCCGCAACTATTTATTAATATTAAAAATAAAAGGTCCCTCACCCAGGGGGATTTTCTCGCCTCCTCCTTAGGCCAAGCCTTGGCAGGGGGGGGGGGGGCAGGGTGGATATTACCAATCCTTCTGTCACCAAAGAAAGAGAAACGTTCTAAGGTGCCATAGCACCCTCCCCAGTGTATTACCTTTATGTCGCAAAAACTGGACCTTTTTCATCCATCACTTTTATGCTTTTCATCTTGATCTAGAACTGAATTTTAAAAAGCCAGCTGTAGCCAAATATAACATTCATACTTTAGAAAAAAGTGTCAAACAGAAACGTGTCGTTTAACTAATACTGACGAAGCAGCTGCCCGAGTAACCATAATCCAGGTCAAAACCGAGGGAAGTGCTTCTCTCCCGTTCCCGCTCTGTGCTCAGGACGTGCAGAATAGATAGAGCACTGTTCATTTCCTTCCTCTATTCGACGGCGGTCTTACCGCTTATGTGAGTCTCCATAAACAGCGGAGCTCAGTCGGGCCTCTTTTCGAACCTTATAGGACTAGATGCACACTGCTGTTAACATTTGCGCTTCCTTTTTTCCTTCAGTAGCAGGGTGGTGAGCCTGGTCGCGTTGCCGGGTGAAGCTGCGGTGCATTCGTTGTCTTTATTGCTGTGCAGTGTCCCATCTGGAGGCTGAAACTGGATTTATTTGTCTGTTCGAAATTGGTTGATATCTGCGCTGTTTCCAGGTTTGGGGTGTGCGGCAAGCGGCAAAAAATCCTTATGGCACTCTGTAGCCGTGCCCTCTGCCCAACGGCTTCCTCTGGCTAAAGAAAAGAGGGGATGGGGTGCCCGTGGGAGCCAAAGGTTCCCCCTCCTCTCCTGCACCCCAGCCATTGCCATGAGAACGCCCGGGAACGTGAGGGCGCTCGTGCAAAGAGGATGAGAGGCCCGTGGGACAGAGTCAACCCAACACAGCGAGCGCAAGGCCAGCCAAAGTCAGCTGAGCTGCATGAGCGCCTGCGGCAAATGCTTATTGCAGGACGCTGCTACTTTGTAGCTGTTATTTTATACAGTTCGATTTAGTAATAGGTTCATTGACGTAAGCTGCTATAGGTGAATACTCACAAGCTTATAAATGTCAGAATTAGTTATTTTAACTCAAATCTCTCAAACTCCAAAGCCTGAGCTCTTTCCATTGTATTGGACCCGAGTCTTTTTAATGTGGCATTAGTGAAAAATGCCAGCTAGAATTTATAATCAGACCTCTGGCTTAGGGTTCTGAGTGTGAAAATCCAGCCATGACTACGTTATGACCTCGCTTTATAGATATATTTGTTTTTATTCATTTATTTATTTTACATGTGCTAACTTCAGCTCTTAAAATCTGTCTCTCCCCATACCCCACCCCCATCTGTCCATCTGTCTGTCCCTTTCTTCCTCTTTTGGTTTACTGGGAATCCTTGTGCATGGCACCCTCTTTCTTCGGTTTCATTTCCGAGTTACTTAGCAAAGCTGTAGGAGGACCATAGAGTAAAGGTATCTGGATAGTCACATCAATACTTAATCTGACTTAGCTCGAACCCAGGGGTCTCAAACCGATGGCCCTCAGGATAAAGTTAGTCTACCAATACATTTTATTTAGCCTATAGAATTTTTAACAACGTGTCTATATGAAAAAATACCCCACAAGATTTATGCAAAAGTCTAGATTTTAAGATTTTCTAAAACTGTCAGAATATTTACTGACACCGCATCTGCACGTCTGCAGGTTAAACATTTACTGAGATGGAGAAGTGGTCGTCCCCTTCAGAAGGACACATGGTCTTTTATATGCCACAGCCCTCACTATTCCTCATTGTCCCCTTATTGTCCCTTATAGCAACTGAGTGTCAGCGGCCATGTGCCCTTATGACAGCTCTCTAAGGATGGAGAAATATTTTTCTGCATCCATGTCTAACAAAGTGGGAGCGATGAAAGAGAGTTCTGATTTATTTATTTTTAGCAGCCGAGGCTTTAAGAAGTCTTTATTCAATGAGAAATGTGCAAATAGATCTTGTCGCTCATTCCCCAGCTCCAGAACTTTCAATGACTTGTATTATCTATTGAATAAAGTTCAAATTCCTTAGCTGGGTGTTCAATTTCTTTACAGTCTCAACCCAAACATCCTTTCTAGTCTCTCCTACTAGAGGATCAGATAGGAACTGCGTGCCATTTATTTCTTTTCCCCGGCCTATCCTAGCACACACTGTAAATAGTATAAGCATACAAAGGATGTCAAATGAACGCCAGTACCACTGGTGTAGAAATCCGTGCCTGTCTGCTAACCAGTTCCCTTTTCTCCTGAGAAAATGGTTGCACTACTTTACCACTTCAGCTGTTGTTGGTTGTTTGGGTTTAAATATCTGAGACAACCTCACCAGACAACTGTAAAGAATTACAGTTCTTTAACCTCCTGGCAACATGGGGTTGGACAAGTGGTCAGGGCTGAGCCAATCAGATTCCTTCCCTGGGACTTTACACTTAATAATCAAGAAATATCAGCCGTTGGTCATCAGTGATGAAAGCCATAAAACATAAAAGATCTTGGTGACTATGCCTCCTTCCCTGCCAGGGAACCTAGACTGCAGACAGTGAGAATGAAAAGGATAGACGCGGAGGTTCTGAATGGCATTCAAATATTATTTATCATTATTGTTGTTCCTAAAATTAGGCTCCCTCCATCCTTGACTTTTTCCCAGCTTGGATGCTCAACCTTTCCTGGAATCCAGGAACCAACATATTCCCTTTTGTGAATAACCTAGCTTGAATTTCTGTCACTTCCCAAACAGTCTTGATGGATAGGGACGCAGGTATAAGAGAACACATTGTATGTGTATTTAAGCCTACAAATCATGATGCTTAAGAGTTTAAAAAAAAAAAAAAAAGACAAGCCGTCCATGAACTCATAAATAGTTACAATTTCTTATGCACCGCTGTATACTTAGCACCCGGCCCAGTGACTGGTGGGACACAGTAAGATGTCATAAATGTTCACTGAAAGAAATAGATGGTTTATGAAATGTTAGCAAGGTGTAATGGGGCATAGAAAGGGAAACTAAAAATTCCACTGGGATCGGGAGCCATAGATGGTTCAGGAAGGTTTTCCAAAAGGGGGGAGATGTATTTGAGCTGAGCCTGAAGGATGTGTAAATGTTCAGTGGGTAGAAAGGGAAGGCGAGGTGGGACAAATGCTATGAGCAGGAAGGAGGCAGAAATGAGCCTGGTGAGATCCGGAAAGCGAAGATGTTCTAGGAGGGTGGATGATGGTATTAGGGAGAGCTGGAAAAAGGCCGGTGAGGTGGGCTGGGCTGAGGAATGCAAATAGAGAAGATTAAATATTTACATAAGCTCATTAGTGACACTGTGTGCATGTGACAAGTATGATTTAGTCGGAACCTCCCAGGTTTAAGCGCCCTAAGTGCAACTGTATCTTTTTGAAATTGATGAGCTGACATTAATAGGCTCTTTAGTGGTGATCATATTCCTGATTTACTCTTAGCTCTTCTCCCCAGGGTCGGGAAGATTCCGCCCTGAACTCCATCCTTCCTCAGGAAGTGCGCATTCGGAGCGAGAAACCTGGCTTTTGTCCTCTGTGAAAGTAAGCGATTTGGCTTCCCAAGTTTTATCTGACAAATTCCTGATGATGAGGATCATTTACAAAAGGGAGTCTGTGTCACAGAGCTGTTTTCTTGGTTCTCTGCGTCGATTGGTAAAGATGATTCAACAAGAATTCTTCGAGAAGGTGTAAGGTGCCCTACGATGAGGTGGGCACCCTCTGGAAGTACCTAACATCTCAGAGTACTCACGGACAGAGTCCCTTCCCCCAACACCTCCCAGTCTTGTGAAGGAGGTAAGGACAATGGCATGAAGTTGGACACTATCTCTTGCTTTTATAAAAACACTTATGAACTGTTTACAGATTACAAAGTCCTTTGTCTATGCTCTTACATTTGACCTTACCCACGCGGTGGATAGGATTAATGAGGACTGTTGTGGATTAGGTAGGGGCTAAGGGCTCTGGAGAAAGGCAAACCAAGCCAACTACCACTGGGTGGACCACTTTCTAAGGGCCCAGTATAGTTTTAATTCCTAGGTTTCGAGCAGTTCCTGCAAAGGGGTTTATATGCGTTAGGGTATATCTGCATGACTTTGGGGCGGAGTCTATCAAGTTTGAACATAAAGCCCCATTGCTCAGGATAAGTACAACTACTACTCGTGGGGATAAAGTCAGAAGGAAATGTGTATTCTTTGAATATTTTTCTCATAAAGAAGATGCCGCGGGATGAGGCGAACAATATTTGCAGAAGCATCCTTCCAGCAAGCACCTGGGCGTCCCGGGCTTCCTTCGCCCTGTCCTTGGACACTGGCTGGGGGTAAAACACGGAAGTGCAAGTCCGCGGAAGCCAACCCGGGTGGCCCGGGGCCCCGCGGCCCCGCGGCCCCGCGGCCCTGGCGTGCAGCGTGCTGTGGGCTGGCCCGAGAAGGGGCGGGCTCTCCAGCCTACTGGAATGTTCCCAGAGGGCAGTTCTCTCTCCACGGGCAGCCTTTGCTCGGTCCCTTCACCTCTTTCACCCGGCCCCGCAAACTCACTCCCCTCTGACAGCTGTCCGTCTGCCCTCTGTTCCTATGAGTCCGTTCCTGTTTTGTTTGTTCATTTTGTTCACTGGACTCCCCATAGGAGTGAAATGCTACGGTGCTTGTCTTTCTCCGACTGGCTTATCTCACTTGGCATGATGCTCTCCAGGTCCATCCATGCCGCTGCAAAGGGTGGGATCGCCTCCTTTTTTATAGCTGAGTAGCGTTGGATTGCGTACCTGTACCAGGGCTTCTTACCAGAGGGTAAAGGGGGGACAAAGGGTGCTGGAAGGAGACGTGACTCGGGGTGGTGAACACACGGTACAGCGCACAGAGGAGGTGTCATAGAATTGTATTCCTGGAAACTATGTGCTTTCGTTAACCAATGTCACCCCAATCAATTCAATAAAAAAAAAGAAAAAGAAAAGAAGCCAAGCCCTGACTTCCTCCCTGGGACCCGGGGGTGCGGCGGGTGGGATCGGCCGGCGTCCAGGCGCGTCAGCTGAGCAAGTGCTCACTGCCTGGAGACTCCGTCGCTGGGGGTCACGCAGCCACAGCCCCCCACGGGGCAGTGCGTGACAAGAGTGTGCCAAGGCTGGAGAAGCCCCCCAGTCAGACTGAACTGTCTTTCCTACTTTGCTCCAAGCGATTGGCCGTGGTTCCCAAATGTCACCTTGAGAATGGAAAAAGGCCAAGGGAGTTAACATGGAAATGAAATGATAATATTGTACTTTGGCAACGTATCGAGTACCACCATGTGCCAGGGTCTGTGGCAAGTACTTCAGTACTTACCATACTGAAGTACTTGCCACATACTATTGCCACACATAAGTACTGGCAAGTACTTATCTCAACAAACCGCAGTTCCTCTCTCAGCCAGTCCCCTGTCCCTAAGCTCTTTTTGGAATCATCGTGAGGCCCAGAGGGGGCCTGCGGGCAGACAGAGCATTTTTTTTTTCTCTTTTTGGTTCTTGTCTAGACCATTCAACCCAAAACTGAAATAGCTGAGCTGAAGAAGGCGCTGGGGTGTCGAGGGCAGGAGGGGAAGGGAAGGCTGGGCTGAGGGGGGGAGGGGAGAGATGGCTTAAAAATAGCGGGGAAGGTATTGCACAAGGGGGCGGAGACACAGACGAGGCAGCAGTCTGGGTGTCTCTCCCCACGCCTCGGACCACGGGTCCGAGGAGCGTGGTCTCAGTTGTTTCTCAGCCCAGCAGAGGCGTTCACTCTCTTGCAAAAGCAAGGGGCCCCCGCCAAACAGCCACTAGCTGTCCTCTTCCGAGGGCACAGAGGGGCCAGCGTGGGGCTCCCTCAGCACGAGGACAAGAATGTCACCCTGGCTGACACGCGTGAGTGGTGATGTCGTGCAGGTCAGGGGAGTACGCGCTTTGCATGAATCACCTCCCATTGCGCAGCCCTGTGCCTCGAACCTGCCCAGTGCACGCACGAGGACACTGAGGCTGGGGGAGCCCGGTCACCTTCCAAAGTGCGATGGCTCCAAGGTGAGGGTCAGGGTTCCGGGTTGGAATCTATGCTTATCGAAATGGGAAGCTACCGCTCACAGTGGCACGCTGAGAAACGGTGTGTTTTCACCCTGAAACACTCCATTTGGACCGCCTGTCTGTAAGCAGCAGGGCGGAGGAGAGAAAGAGAGAACGTAGGCCGGCCGTGAGGCTGGGCCCAGCCGCCTTCCGCCGCATGTCACCTCCTGTTACGTGTCTCCCAGTCATCGGTGGCTGAGCAAAGTCTCACCTGAGCTGGCTGCGTCGGGACAAGGCGAAACGTTGGAGGGTCCTTAAGAAATCAGACGAGCCTCCCATAGTGCCTGGTCCAGCCGCGGCCAGGCAGAGCCCGGGCCTGGAGGGGACCCCAAGGCCCAGACCGGTGGGACGGGCCAGGCCCTCCCTTCAGCGAGGGAGAGACTGAAGCCAGAGAGGGGACCCCACTGCCCCACGGTGTCACAGGGAGAGAGCGGGACCCCCCAGAAGCCAGGTGGCCGCACTCTTTCTGCTGCCAGCTGAGCCGCCCTTGTCATTTCCGGGGCGTGGCTCATCCTGGGACCCTGTCCTCCCACGGGCTTCCCCCAGCGAGTGCCACTCTCTGGTTCTGAGGAATGAGGGAACTGCTCCAAGAAGTTAAATGTTTGTAAACGGGCGCACTTTGGGCTGTTTCCGAGCTTAATCCCACTCTGGTTTTTGTTTTGCTTTATTTATTTATTTTTTTGAAGAGGCTCATTCAAAGGCTGGCGCTAATGGGGACCTTTAGGGGCGTGGGAGAAACGAGCTCACAGCCATCCTGTTTTGGGTGGGGAAACTCGCGCCGTGTTCTTGCACGTGTGAGTTCTGGCTCACTGTGAGTGTGAGTGCACGCACGTGCCGGGGCGCCCCCATTCGCCGGACAGGTACTCCTTGAGGGGCCACGGTGTCTTGCAGGGATCTCGGCGATGACGACGCGGTCCTACCCAACACGTGCAGGTGGGAAACAGGCTTCGCCAAGCCTCTTTGCTTGTAAGGAACCGCAATCTCCTTAGCCCAGCCCAGGCCCTGTGCGGACACGCCCGAGAGCATTCAAGGGTCTCTCCCGGGACACAGGTGCATCAGTCTTTTTGGTCCCGGTGCCCTGATGCCTCACTGTGGTTTCTCTGAACGTCGATCCCATTCTGTGCATTCTCTTAGCTTTCTCGGCTGCAGGCAGGGGACACTTCAGCCGCGGCAGGCGGGCGCTGCGGCCTGGCCAGTCGTGGTGCAGCCGGTCCGGCCGGGGGTGCTACTTGCCTCGCCCTGGCTGGCTGGCAGTGACGGGGGCAACCGGCCGCGTCTTCCTTCTCGTGCCACAGGGCTTCACTCCTTCTGCTTCCAGCAGACTCCTACCACTTTCTTCTTCCAGATGCCCAGGCAAGCTGCCCTCGTCGCGGGAGGGGGACTGGAGTGGCTCGAACAACGTGCATGTTTCATTTCAAGAGAAAAGTTAATTTTATTAAGAGCAGGTTACTTAGAAAGTGACAGCTTGGCAGCTGGGAACTCTTTTTACTAGTCTTCCATAACCTTAATAGCTAACACTTTTTTGATTGCTTATTATGCGCCTGGCATGCCTCTAAGCTTTTTCCACATCGGCTCATTTGATCCTCAGGGTAATCCAACCCATGAGTGCCATTGGGAGTCCCCTTTACAATTTGGGAAACTGAGGCACAGAGCCCTCCCCTGACTGGCCCAAGGCGGAGCTGGGATTTGAACCCTGGCAGGGCCCCTCCAGAGCCCGTGCTGTTGACACTCGTAAGTGCTCTGGGGCTACTTTGATGACTGTTAGTGAATTAGCCACCTGCCTGTCGCATCATGGCACTTTGTACGTATTAGCTCATTGAATGTACACGGAAAGGCAGGACTGGCATTCAGACCCATCCTCCAGAGGAAGAAACTGAGGCGCAGTGACGTGAAATGGCTGGTCTCCGGTCACAGAGCCGGTGGTGGCGGAGCTGGCATTCGGAACCACGTTTGGCTGCACGCAGAGCCTTGGCCTGCAGCCACCGGCTTCACGCTCCAGCCGCACACACACTCGGTGGCTGGGGTCTCAGCGGAGAATGTGCCAGGGAATGAAGAGTCAGAAAAGAAGACTAATAATAATGCCCTGTTAGGAGGGCTTTCGAAGAGCAAAGCGAAAGCTAGAAGTTTGAAGCGATTTTCTGAATAAAAGAAGATTTAAAAAAAGCAAACCACCTCATACTCCATTTTGACGTACCCGAGAGCAATGCATCTGAGGAGTCGGGTCGGTTTTGAGCACGTTGCAAGTCCCCAGCAGCTGAAAAGCGTTCAGCCTGAAACCCATCATGGTCAGCAAAGCTAACCCAAATTTGTCCCAGAGCAAAATAACTGGCGGGAAATCAGGAAGAGGCTGGATGGACAGTAGGTTACGAACATAAAACTCTTTGTCCCCGACCCAATTAACCCTAACCCAAGGCGACCCCGGGCCTGTAAGCGATTCATTTAAGGGTTTCACGATTTATGGGCAGCCCTTCTCCGGGGAGGTCCCGCCTGGCTCTGATTTCAGGGTTCCCAGTGGCGCAGGCTTCCTGCTGCGTCACGCCGGCACCGGTAAGCCGGGACCAGAAAATGCACGTTTCACAGGATGGAAGGAGACCAGGAGTCCACAGCGAGCCCCGCTTCCCCCCGAGCGTCCGGGGAGAGGGCTGTGGCCTCGAGTGAGAGGGGCCTGCCTGGCCGCTCCTCTCCCCAGGCCAGACCTCAGAGTGGGAACCGAGTCGCTGAATTGGGGAACCTAAGTGCCAGGGGAGTCGCTGGATCCCAGGGCCACAGGGCCAAGCAGGGGCAGGACCACCCAGGCAAGGGGTGGGGGCGCGGTGAGGGATGGGGCCAGTGGTCAGGACGGTCTGGCCTGTGTGCGCCCACCTGTCTGTTGCCTGCTTGATCCTGGTTTCCAAAAGTGAAATGGGAAGCCTCTTAGATTTTTACTTGACCTGTGTAAGCAGAAAAGTTCTAGGTCAAGTGAAAAAAAGTCTAACCTGGATCATAAAGACAGAGAGTCATGGCCCCTCAATCAATCAGTCAACCCCCAGGCGACAGCCAGGTTTACAGTCTCCGAGCCCCTTGAATGCCCAGGGCTGGGTCCCCTTCAGGAAGGAGCCCGGGCTGCAGCCAACGGTTAATGCTGTCCCTGCTCCTCCCGGCCTTGCGCACAGGGACCTGGGGCCCTTTTGCAGGCTAGCTGTGCACGGGGGGAAAGGGCCCCATCTGACCTTTTGGGGACTACTGGACACTGGCCCTGCACGGACACCAACTCCAAGAGGTCCGCCCCGTCTGTGCTCTGTGGCTCAGATCAGGGTCATGGAATTGGTCCTCACCCCTGCCCTGGGGTTATGCCCCCAGGTCCAGAATCCAGACTTGGAACAGACACACTCAGCTACTAGCAGAGTCCCCGAGTCGGTTATCCGACCTGCGGAGTGAGGTCTACGAGGCAGAAAGGCCAAGTGGAAGTTTCCAGAACAGCCTCCGTGGGGGAGAACAGTCAACAAGCCGCATTTCTGGGAACAACGCGGAGAGGAGGCCTGCCCTCCGGGCCTCGGGAGACAGGGCGGCCCCTTATCTTCCTGGCGCACGCATGGGGTACAGATGGGTCGTGGAGAATGGCGGAGGCGGGTGGCCCTGCGTCTGATGGGGGAGGGGGTGGAGGGGGGAGGGTGACTCCCCTGGGAGGTGCGGTCGGACTGCTCCAGCAGATTTGCGCACAGCCCGGTGCCCGCTGATCCGGAAACGCCCTCGCTCCATCCTCGTCTGTCGAACCCACCAGGCGCACCACCAGAGGGCAAGGTCAGCCACGCCCTGTCCCACCCCAGGGGTCTGCCACCTCTCCAGCACCGAGCTGTGATTCTGTTCACAGAGACCTTGGTCGCCTTTCCTTCCACTGGCGCCACACTGGTCCGTTACCACGACAACACTGCCGCCACAGGCCCAGCGGGCAGGAGGCACCGTCTTACTGGTCCCGCACTGCGTGCTGGAGGGCTCGGAACTGAAACCCTGGTGCCTTCAACTCACCGAGCTTCCCAGGGGTCCCGTGGTGTGGGGCCCATCAGGACATCGCTTCTTCTTTTTTTTTTTCCTTTTAGATTTTATTTATTTATCTTTAGAGAGGAAGGGAAGGAGAGAGGGAGAGAAACATCAATGTGCGGTTGCCTCTTGTATGTTCCCTGCCGGGAACTGGCCTGCAACCCAGGCATGTGCCCTGACTGGGAATCGAACCGCGATCCTTCGGTTCGCAGGCCCGCGCTCAATCCACTGAGCTACACCAGCCAGGGCAGGACATCGCTTCTAAGGCAAAGGACAAGTCGTTGCATTTGGCTCCTCCTAGAGCCAAGAAACAGGCGCCATGCCTCCTGGGCCTCTGGATTTGGAAGCAACGTCCTGCTCACGTGGGTGTGCTCCTCCACCCCTTTTCCGGGGGGCCCAGGAAGCCGCTGGTTTCGAGTGGGGCCCAGAACGAGGCCCAGACTGCTGTGCCAGCTGATCTGCCACTCTGGCCAGGTGACCCGGAAGATCCAAAGTGTCTGAGGGGCCAGGGGCCAGTGGGGATGTTGTCCGGAGCCTTCGTCAGGCCCCCAGAGGTGAATTGCTGCAGGGGACCTTGGGGTTTTTGAAGCAGAGTCCTGCGGTCACCAGTGGGTAATTACACCCCATCTGAGAAACAGCTCTGGGCCCAGTACTGGGCCTCGGTAGAGGCTGAACGCTCAACGCTGTGCTACCCAGCTACCGCATGGCCTGAGTGGACGATCGTGAACTTGGTGTTACCTGAGCCACAGTCACTGAACGCTTGCTGTGGAAGAGAAGCGACCCAGGGTGCTTCTGCTAGTGAGGAAGGCTGGGCTGAGCCCTGTGGTGCTGCAGTTGGAGGCACCTGTATAAACTCGCGGTTCTAGAAATGTGGATAGCAGATGGGTAGATGCATAAATGAACAGAGATACGTGCACACGTGGGGGTTCGTGTACACACAGAGAGAGGCATTTCCTCGCTCCATCTCCTAAGAAAGCTCCCGTTACTGTAAACACAGTGACACCCCCATATCCACGAGTGCTCCCAGGACTTACGGACCGTTCTCCAGTACGAGGAGCCAAGGCTCCTTGGACAAGCAGTTGCGTGCAGGGGAAGCCCAAGGTGGGCCAGGGCACACTACCAGACCCCGGAGATGTGCTTTTAGGAAAAAAAGGGAAGAGGCTCATGTCCAAAGGCTTTGAGAGCCGGCCTGAAAGGTTCCCAATGACCAAAGCACTGGGAAAAATGTAAACAACAAAATAAATAATGATGTGACTGCTGTAACCAGCAAAGACTACGTAAACACCCTTGAATTCATACGGACGAACAGACCATTGAGTAAATAAGGATACAAGGTAGGTAGAAAAGACAACTCTTCTCTACAGACGAGTTTCAGTGAACAGAGAGAAAGAAGAAAGAAAATAGAGAATCACTGTGATACCACTACAGTAGAAATGGTGGTGGGTAGGACCTGTTGGTGGATGTTAAAATTAGTGGGCAAAAATTTAAGGAAAAATAAGATATATATGAGTGGTCTTGAAATATCTCCCACAAATAACTATTTGTTAACAGCACAGTGGAGGAAGTGGGGGGTCGCCCCCTTGCCCACGTGGTCAAGGTTAGCACACCTCTGATAAGATACAGCCTCGCCCTGTGCCCTGGATGTACAGCAGCTCACTGGATGGCGTTCTTCCCAGTACAGTAGAGCCCTAACCTAATCGCAGAAAACATCAAACAAACCCAAACTAGGAAGCGTTATATAAAATACCTGTCCAGTACTCTTCGAAAGGTGTCAGGTCGTAAAAGACAAGAAGAGGCTAAGCGGCTGCCACAGACTGTGTGGCGTGAAGAAGACACGCGAACTGAATGCAGCGTGGATCCTGGACGGAATCCTGGGCCAGAAAAAGACATTTGTGGGACAAGCTGGAAAACTCGAAAGAAGTCTGTAGTTGAGTTAAAAGCATTCCACCCACGCTGATTTCTTACACTTGACAACTGTGTCGTGGTTGAGGGAGATGTCCTCGGTAGGGGATGCCACGTGAGGGATGCGTGGGGACCATCCAGACTGCCTTGCCATGCCGCGGCTCGTGTGAAATGATCTCGAAATAGAGTTGCGTTTCTCGAGTTATGAGGAGTCGGTGTTTGCCGTTTGAAAAAGCATTCTGAAGTCGTAGACAGACCTCACTTGGAAGAGGATGGGGTGAGAGACCCATGCCACAGAGTTGCAAATTAGGGGCACCCCTTAAGCGGAGAGAGCGCTTAGGGACGGACAGCCAACAAAAATCCTCCCGAATGGGATTCAAAGTTCGTGCTCAGAGTGACAGGAGAGAGGGAAACAGATCTCCTTTATGATATTTCCAAGGTTACGCGAGCCATTTGTTGTAGTTTCACGTAGAAACCACGTTTTGCAGCCAACACCTACCACTAATTTTTAAAAAGTGGGTTGGAATCCGTTCTAAGGGGGGAGAATGGTAAACAGTGGAATATCAAATGCAAACCGATTTATAGTGTCCAAAGGGCCTCGAAAGGCTGCCAAAAATGAAGTTGGCAGAAAACAGTTTACTAAATCTCTCAAGAAGGGGGGGAGGGAAGCTTATATTACAAATCCCATAAATATTTCGAGAGTGGTAGGTAAAGGGTGTTTAATACCGATGAACAAAGTTTTAGCATGTATTGGAAAAACAGTTTCTAATATAAAATTACGGACGACTGGAAGTTATCTGCAAAATTTTATACCTAAGTGCTTGCAGATGTAATTTATTTCTCTGACAGCACCGCCTGGGTAATGAAAGTTGCTTTTAATAAAACATGAACGCAGTTAGGGTTTGCCAATTAGGTTCAGAGGGGTCGTAATCAGTCTGATTGAAGTTGATACGCAGCTCCTTCAACGCAGCAGCGACCCCGTGGACCGGCGTCAGGGTTCCTAAGGTGCTGGCGGAAGATGAACTCTCCAGGCTCTGTGACGGCCCCGGGGGGTGGGGAGGGAGGTGACGCTGGCACACTCAGGACAGCACCCTCCCCGAGGGGCTGCATGGGTGGCAGCTGTGCAAGCCTGTGTGGACACGTCACCACAACGGACAGGAACGTAAGCTCATTCTCCGTGGCGTGTGTTGGTGAAAACGTAGGTGTGCATCCATCCCATGCATGTGAGTGTCCAATGCCCACGCACCAATGATCGTTCATAAATCCGTCAGCCGGAACAGGAAACCCAGGTTGCTTGGTCAGCACCCTCCTTGGAGACTGGGGGACTCAAAGAGGCAGGCACACCTTGAGCACCTTGCTAACCTGTCACCAGAAAACGCTCGACACAGCGCCCTTTCCTGGTTGTGGGCTGGGAGGGTCTGTATTTTGGACTTTTCCTTTGGGTCCCTGAGATTGTATGTTCAGCGAATATGTATTTGGTCGCTACTGTTCGTGAAACAGAGAGGGCAGAGTGGTGGAAAAGTTACTGGCCTCAAAGCCAGGAGGCCTGTCCTCTAGCCGTCGTTCTGATTTTCACACTTAGACACTAGTGGTCATAATTCTTGCCTCACTTTACTCACTGGAATCGGTGGGGGCATAAGATAATGGTGTTAAGGGAAAGTGCTTGGAAATGTTAAATCTACCACGTCAATGCTAGTTCCTGCTGAGTACCAGGGAGAACACGGAGGAGGCTTGGTTTCTGAACCGTATGGACGGCTGGTTGCTGCCTCCACTCAGGTCCCAGATTCTGTGCTAAGTCACGTGTTAGGGAATTTCAGAGGCAGGAGCTCATGCTTGCCCCGCAATGGTGAGGACATCGAGGCTGACAGTGATGCGGACGCTGCGGTAAGGTCTCTTAGCTAGCGACAGTCAGTCTAGGTTCTGATACCACATTCCACCTGCTTCCTCCCAGCCCTCACCGGCTTGCCGATGGTGAAGCCGATCAGCAATGAACCTAGAGGACGTCCGGCATCAGCGTGCGGACCCAGTGCTGTGGGAATGCTGAGGAATTGCGGCCTGGGGCTCACTTTCCCAGGCCTTCCTTCCAGGGTCCAGCCTGCACGGAATTGTTGAGAACAGCCAGCATTTTCTTGCTATGCAGCTACTGCCCGGACAGGAACTGAAACACGCCTAGCAGTCATTCGTTCGTTCCCAGCTCGAACTTCATCTTTCCTGTGCCCCGGGGGCACTTCCAGGTTCTGGCCCCCAAACGGAAGTCGGTGTGCGAACTAGACACACGAGGCAGCTCCTCGGCTATTTTTGTCTCTGCCGGCTTGCCAAGTCCCGATCCCAGCCTCTCTCCTCCTCTGAAGTGGCCAGAATTCCAAAGCAGAAGAAGAAAGCAGAGTGTCCCTCCCTTGAGGCAGCCCCAGGTGCCGGCTGGCCTTCAGACAGCAGGGACAAGGGATGGAGGCTGGTGGGCTCCGCTGAGCCGCCGACCAGACCGGGACATCTGTTTCACTGGGCTGCAGTCTGCTCGGCTGAAGCATCTGAAACTCCCCTGGAGCTGGAATGAAGTATTTTTCTAACTCCAAAAGCACTTGTATAGGTTTGAGATGTATGTGCCTTGTTCAGTGGTTTTGGGGGGACACATCCAAATAACAGGGGACAGTGGATCAGAAAAATACTCCAAAGGGCCTGCGCCTGCGTGGAGGCGGAGCCAGAAGGAGGGGGAGGCGAGTTGAGAATTTTAATGTTTTATTCATCAGAGGGGTAATTTTGGCATTGATTTTGATTTTTAAAATGGTCGCATTCAAGCATTACTTTATTAATAAATAATTCATAATTACTGCCATAATGCACTAAAACAGAATTGTGTTATTATTCTAATTACAGGATGTTTCGGTGCCCCCTAGAATTTTGCGCCTGAGGCAGGTGCCTCACTGGCCTCCACTGGGTCCTGACCCCACATACGATACGCCTGCCACCCCGGCAGGGACCCGTGGGCTTCAGAAGACATTTGTGTCATTCTTCGGGAGCCAACTGGGAGGGGGGCCGGTGCGAGTGGGAGGGCACCCCCCCCCCACTTCTCCAAAGAGCAGCCGGCACTCTGCTCTGGCACCAGAAAAGTGCTCCGCGTATGTGTCCTGGGTATCGAGGGAGAAGCTGCGGCGTAGGCTCTGGTCCTGACCTTGCTGAGGGCAGGACTTCTCAAACTTGAATGTGCTCACCAATCAGCAGCGACCTTGCTAAAGGTGGAGATTCTGAGCAAGTCCAGGATGGAGATGGAAAGTCAAGGTCCTGACGGTGCTGATGCCACCGGTCCCCGGCTCGGACCTTGCTGGACCGGCAAGAGCCTGCGGACTGACGGCTCGTGCGCTGAGCGTGCCTCTCAGACATGGTTTGTTTGCTCTAAAGTGATCAGCTCAATTTTCACCTGCTCTCAAAAAGAAAAAACCCCAGAGTATCTGGAAACCTTGGACCAGCATTCCTGCGTGGTAACAACAAAGTGGAGAGAACAGGGGTACCCCTCGGGACGTGCGTTCTCCGTGTTCCTGTCCTCACCACGTGTACACGCCACCTGCACACACCTACCCTGTCCACCGCCTTATGGCGCACAGTGGAGTTCCATGTTATGTGGGCATTAATTCTAATATTAGAGTGTGAGGCAAAAATCAGGAATTCTTTTTTAAAGAATGACCTTGGGACATTCTTTATATCCCTGATAACACAGAAGTTCAGGTATGAGCAAGCCAGTAGCTCTCTCTCCATGTGGAGTGAAGAGCTATTTCTTCTTTTGATCATTGGTTGAAGGAGTTGAGTTGCAGTTAAAAATTCTAGAGGAATCTAATTTTGGTTGGTCTCCATTTCCCTAGCAATGAAATCAGAGGGTTAACCTAAATAATTCTGACAGATTTCGTTGAGCTTTAATGTTCTAGACAAAGGATTAGTTAACTATAAGCGCCAGGTGGCTCTGCCCCAGGTGCGGGGTACTTTGGAAGACATTAAAACATAGTCATGTGTAGCAGGATAGAGAAAGTTTTGCTCACTAGCACTCCAGGGACCTGGGACATTGAGGCAGGCCAGCTTGGAGGGTCTGTTCCCCAGAAGAGAGGCAGAGAAAATAGAGGACCCAAGCTTCTCTTGTCACGTGGGTGCCAGACCTGGGCTTTTGGAAGGCGCTGAATCCCCCGATAAGTGGGGGCAGCAGAACGGTCAAAGGCTGCGTGGACCACACAGGCCCCACCAGAGCGCCCCAGGCTTCCGGACAGCCACCAGACTCACGAGCCGTCGGGTGATTGGACTTTTCAGGAAAATTGCACCGAATCTGCAGTATAGCCTGGGTCTAGACCACAAGGCAATTAGATTGAAGAAATAATCTATGAAAAATCCTCTTAAAGGAATTACGCCAGGAAAACCACGGGGATTAAAGAGGGAAGGGAGGCCTAGCCAAACTCTGGGTGACTCCCATCAATCTCAGGCCTCCCCCACCCCTTTCTGAGACACAGTGGGGTGTGGACAGTGTGTGTGTGTGTGTGTGTGTGTGTGTGTGTGTGTGTGTGTTGGGGGGGTTCTCCAGTGGAAAGCTTGGACTCTCCGTCATTCTGATGGATGGATTTTCTAGAGTTAGTGAGTTTCAATTCCTTCCAGACGCCCAAAGGGCTTTTTCTGTCCCTGAGAAACCCGAGTGCCGGAGGAAGCTCGTTTTTGACCCTTTCCCCAGAATGGTTTCAACATTTTCCACTGTGAACTGTGGTTACTTTTCTTCCCTGCAGTCTGCAGCCCCCACTCTCTCGAGTGCCCTTGTTTGTTTGCTCGCTTCTTTCCTTCTCGTTCGGTGGCCGTCTGGGGTCTGCGTTAGGTTCTCCTTTCGTGAACCACGTTCTCACCTGGTGCTCTGGGGGGCAGTCATTTACTCGATCGCTAGGTGCACGATGAGCGCC
Source organism: Glossophaga mutica (assembly GCA_039655065.1). Classification (NCBI taxonomy): domain Eukaryota; kingdom Metazoa; phylum Chordata; class Mammalia; order Chiroptera; family Phyllostomidae; genus Glossophaga; species Glossophaga mutica. Next base: position 4,314,152 of record CM077315.1, read on the forward strand.
TTCCGCCTCACACTGTGAGGGACGCCAAGAGCCAGCTGGCCTAAGCTGTGCCCTGGTACGTTTATTATTCTGGCGAATTTAACGACACAGAGCAGTAGGCCAACAAGCCACCGCCCTTTGGACTTCACAGCTTGACAGAACCTTCACGATGATTTAGGCCCATAGGAAAAGGGGCAGGAGGTCCCCGCCTGGTGTGGCAGGGAGCTCTCTCTCTCGGAGGCAGGACCGGACAGAGGAGCCGCTGCTCCTTGGTGCAATTACACCGGAGGCCGCTGTGGGCCCCCTGGGGAGCTCTGGATAGCGTGTGGCCCCTCAGAAATGTCCCAAATAAAGGCAAGGGGACCAGACTTTTCCAGTCTTGTACCAACAAGTCAAAGGACGCGTGGGCTGCCCCCAAGGAAGGAAAAGCAGCTCCTTGCCAATTCTAGGGGTGGGGGTGGGGGTGGGGAGTAAACATGTGCTCTGCGGACACCCTCAGCTGCCAGGAGAACCAGCGCCTTGGTCCTGGACAGTCCAAGGCAAGGCATATCAGCATTCACCGCAATCGCCGCGCCCAGTGTCCCGTCCGGTGTGACAGAGATAAACCTATTTATCCTCCTTGGGCAATGTACAGGTACCATAATACAACACGGGCAAAGTGACCAGCAGAGCGCTGGGCTCATACCCAGCACTTGGTAAAAATATTATCAGCAGATGTAAGTATGAAGTCGTTTGAAGTCTGGTGCCAAGAACAAAGGCATGGAGGGAGGGATAAGTCTAAGTTTAGGGTGCGAAGGAAAGCGGAGAGCTGACACGGGTTTAACGTGAGTCATCAGCGGGAACGCGGTGTAGATTAGCTAGTTTGAGACCAGATGATCGATTCTTCAAATTCAAGTAAGAGCGTCAGGGCTGGTGCAGTAGGCAGTGAGGGTCAGCCACGCTGTAACCTGCTGAAGGCTGGCTGTGCAAGGTAGCCAGAGTGCCACCAGCTCTCCTGCCTCGGTGCCCAACGGGGCACGTGACTTCAGCTGGACAGAAAGGCTCGCTTGAAATGGAGAGCAGGAAATGCCGCTTCTCAGGATGAGACATGGCTTACCCTACGCCTAGGTGGTGGAAAAGTAACTTGAAACTTTGGAAAATTGGATGGGGCCCCTTGGAGTATACCTGGCTGTTTGGGGGAGATCACCGTACACCCCCGGGTCCCCAAGGACAACACGCAAGTCTAGGGAGGAAGGCATCATCTCCAGCAACACGCATGGAGTGTTGGCAGAAGAGGAGAAGCTCGGGGCGGCCTGTCCTGTGCATTCAAGGTCCTGCGCCGCCAGGAAATGAGGTGCACTTCACTGTCACCACCCTGGGACAAAAATGCACTGTGTGTCACGCTGAGCCAGCAGATCCACGGGGAAAATGGGCCACGTCCTGGCTAAGGGTGGCCACAGATATTCCCTGGCAGAGAGCTCGGGTCAGAGTCACGTACGAGCCCGGGGTCCCTCACAGAGAACCCGTTCACGCCCAAGCCGACCAGAACTTGGACTCTCTCGACGGCAGCAGTTTCTGCTTCCTTTTCCCATGGGCCTCTTTTAAAGTGTCACTTTTGATCTCGGGTTGAAAATGATTGTCTGGGAAGAGTTGCACTCCTTAGTCCTCAAAGAATGTTTTAACAGGCTGAGGACACGCCTCCTGAAAATATTCCCTCTGCAAAACCCGAGGAGAACTCTCTCTGCGGAGTCCCACCCCCTCACGCTGCCCCTTTTTCTCTCATAATGAAGAAATCATTTTTTACAATGTTCGTTATAAAAGAGGGAATGGCTTGAATTATCTCTCTCTGCGGGGACTTCCATTTCTCTGGAATATTCAACCTAATTAGCTGCACCTACTGGTCAAGACTCAGGAAGATGGCCAGGGGCAAACTCAATATGTTAAAAAAAAATGCTGATAGCCCCTTTAATGAAATCATTAGTGAATATTTGGATACTTAATGTATTTACTTGGTCGAATAAAGAAAACATTGATGCAGATATTTACTTGAACAAATAAAGAATATATTGATGAGGAATTTCTAAACTCATTATCTGGAAATTGCTAGAGATATTTCAGAGTACTGTATACACACCAATTACGAGCAGAGTGTACCTAATTGCTATTCTTGGCTAGAAGAGGCCCCAAAGATGCAGACCGAACTCAACCGGCAGCCTAAAAGCTGACATTTCTAATGAGATTAATGAGATCTTGCAGGCTTCTCATAATTTTTAAAGATTGGAATCTTTTATAATGATTCATAAAAGGCAGCATTAAGATAATTTTACTTTAACAATCTAGAAATTTATGGAAAATATTAATATGCTTAAGGGTAAACATCACACTAGACAATTTTGCTTCATTTACCGTACTTTCTGGTTACTTAGGATTTCTATCTTATTTTGTCCAAGTTTTCTCTCGAAGTTATTGCACCTACTGCTGAGAACCCCATTGTTTCTATATAGGGAACTAACGGGAAGACCAAAATGAGTAACGAATTGCTGTGATTGAAATGAACCCCCCGCCCCAAATATTAGTGTCCGTGCTCCTGGGAAGTTAACTTCGGCCTTTCGGCAGGGAAAACGATCTCCTCTTCCATGTTCCGTGGCTTGAGTGCGTTTGTCTAAGTGGACACACTGAGGTCTGCTCGGTCTCGGGGCCCGGCAAGCACAACCCTGAGCATCATCTGGTGACCACGAGTCTGAAGATGGGATGCAAACCTGGGGCAGGGGAGGAGGCTCGGCCGCAGCCAGCGGCGGCTTTGACGAGCCTCAGCCAGCTTGCCAGGGACCCAGAGCAAACGTTTTCGCTCCTTGGCTGGACAGCCTGGGAAGATAACAGGGAGCTTCGGGGCGTCGCTTAAGTGGAACTTCGGGTGTTAGGTTACCGCAGCCTTTTCCTCTCGGTGCCCGAGGGCAAAGAGCACTCTTAACGCCAGCCGCCACCACCGGAAATCGGGTTAAGAGGGGTGACCGAGAACTGCTTGCTGGTGGTGTCACAACTCAACACTGGGTGTCCTCTGACTCAACGCCTGGATGCCAGTTCCTGCTTGGTGGCTTCTGAGAAAACTGAAATTTAGACAAGTCTGTAGGCGGGAGGAGTGGAATTGATGAATCACTCGCAGGGGGAAAAATGAAATACATCTTTGTTTCTTGGGACTCAATAATACCCAGTGCCTGAAATGCGAATGTGCTAATTACAGAGGTTTCAGAGCAAGCCCATAGCCCGCGGAGGGCGAACTCGTTTTAACTCAGCACACTGACAAGCCCTTTGGCGTCCGTGCCGCCATATTCTGAACACAAGGGATGTTTACGGAGTTCGAGGACGACGATTTGGGAGCACCCCACAAATCGGGAGTAGGCTACGAAAAGTCGCACTCGAGCCGTACGATCTAAAGAAGCAGCTTACGCTTCCTCTTCATCAAGAAGACGCCATGTTCGTTCCCAGGACACCCAAAACGAACCCTCCAAAAAATACCAAACTCGGGATTTCCCTGAAGTGTGTGTTTGATTTTAGACAGAAATTGAGTCTCTGAGTCTTGTTCTTTTCTACAGTTAAACTTTTCAACACTGCTTGAACCCTGGCGAATCTTTGATGGACATTGGATGGTGTAACAGTTAAGAGGCTGGCTGGTGGGGTCTAAGCTCTCTCACTTCTGAGACTCAGGCACAGCCATGGGGACCCTTGGCCCTGTCTCCTTATTTGCAAAATGGGAGCGATAATGTTTACTCCCTTTAAGGACTAAAGAGATAACTCATGGAAGCTGTTGGGTCCGGTGCCTGGCTCACAGCAAGTGCCCCGCAGACACCGGCATCTCAGACCCTGTTTTCCAGGTGCACGGGCGAAAGACTGGACACCCGTTCACAGAGGAAGGGCCGAAGGGTCCCCGTGTTTGTCTGCATTCCTATGCAGGAGAAGGTAAAAGGAGTCAGGAGACTCTCACAGTAAGAAGTTACAAGGTCATCTGATCCAATTCATCCTTTTACAGAAACCGAACCAAACCAACCAACCGACCAACAAACAGAACACTTACGGCCCAAAGAGAGGAAGAAGGGACTTACTCAAATTAGAATGATTCTGTGGCAGAAACAACAAGAGGCCCTGAGTCCTGAACTCCAGAGCAGTAGCCTTTGCCACCTGCCCAGTGGTCCCCCTGTGGGACACACAGCTAAATACCTGTTGCCAGTTAGTGGGAAGGGGTCGTTCTGGCTGGTCACAGGGATGACGGTTAACTCCACATTTTACTAAAATCTGAAGATGGGATATTGTTTCAACGTTCCTTCATACGTGTATTTGACTCCAGATTTACGTGTAAACGTCTGGACAAGTGTGTCCGCTACCTGGTGGGTGCGATTTAAGCTGGACTTACACACACAGGCAGAAGGGCGGGGCTGTGCCTGCACACCAGAGAGGTTTTTTTTTTAAATTTAAAAACACCTGGTTGAAAATTCTATTAGATTCACTCTACGGGTTAATGTAGAGCCTCAGAAGCTCCCCACAATACACCAATGGAAACATCTTCGGTAAGAATAAATTTCCCGTGGGTTTGTTCGTCAACTCTGCTAGCTGCGACCATACAAACCAACAAATTAGGGAAGTCAGACAGAAATGTCTGTAAACAACGTGGGCAGATCTTTCTAGATGTGCCGCTTCCCCCAAAGAGTGGATCCAGGGAACAGAGTCAGAACACCGGCGGCAGGCACGGCAACGAAGGTGGCCCACCTGGAATCTACGAATTTGTGGAGACGCTCCGCAGCTGGCGCCGCAGCTGCTGCCCAGGGTCAGACCCCCGGGCAGGCCTCTGCAGAATGCCCTTGAGCTTCCCCTGTGGTCCCAACGTGGAGGCAACGGCTCCAGGCACCGGGCTGCCTTCGGGTGGGAGAGGGAATCAGAGACGAAGACTGCTTCTCGTAAGTCTCTGCTATATATTTTTTCATCTTAAAAGAAAAGCGTTTCCTGCAAAGCTGGAATTCTTATATCGGTCCATATCCAGCTCCAAGGAAGACTGCAAAGGGGAATATCGGACAAGGAGAAACGGAACGGCTGCAGGGGTCTCAGCCGGACCCCCAGACAGGGCGTTGGCAGGAAGGCAGCGGGGACCGGCTAGCAGCGGGCAGTGCTGCTCGGAGTCCGCCGAGTTTGCCCTCTCGGTCTTCTCTGGGTGACCTCGGGGCGGAGGAAGATGGTGGGATGGGGGGTAGGCGGTGGGAGGGGTCAGAGGGGCTACGGGCAGGGCCAGAGAAAGATACTCCCGCAAGTTAACTGCGCCTGAGGATGGGTGACCTCTATCCGACCAAGACGACCGTTTTCTCCTGGAAGACCGACGGAAGGCAGCCGGCTTCCCTGTCGTCTCTTCGCCGACAGAGTTTCAGAGGGTGTGTTGAGCTTCAAGCCGCCCTCGCTGTGAATCACACTGGGGAGCGGTCAGCTGATCTGGGACTTGAGACCCAGCGCGCTCTCTGCGGGGCTTCGCACCAAAGCCCCGATGACAGACTCGGTTTGGTGTGGGAGAGGGGACTGAAGCACCTACAGATTCTGTGAGTTGGACAACACCTGACTTTCTTGAAAAGGCCTGCGGGCCACGGCTTCGGAGTACTCCAAATACCGTCTCATTGTTTTCTAGTTATATGACTAACGTTAATTATTATATTATACTTCTTTTACCTGAACAAGGCTGAGAAGGAAAAGGAAAACATAAGTCATTCAGGTAACTACTATTACTATTTTCATATTTTTATCTATTTCCTTTTACAGACATCTATTTCCATATGAATATATTAAAAATGGGATTAATTTACATCCTATGAAATTCTTTTATTCTGGACTACTAATGACTATCACATTGTGGTAAGTATCTCAGTTTAACAAAATATTCCTAAAAAGCTTGATATTTAATGAGCACTTATAGTTTCATTTTTTAAATCACCACATTGAAAAGTCTCTTTCCCGCTCTGTAGCATATTGGTGTTTTTTGAAGTTTCATTCCTATAAATTACACTGTCGTGAACACCTTTGCACGCACATTTTAATATCTCTTACTATTTCTTTAGAATAATCCATGGCCATGAAGTGGTCGTCTTAAAGGTCAGGAGTATATGTTTTTTATGATTTTAGGGAGAATGTAAATACCACAAACTTCCTCCCTTCTTTTAAGCTGAGGCACAGTTTAAACTAAAGTTATCATTTACATGCAGCCAAGTACACAGCCTTGTGCAGAAGCATGAATATTATACGCGTAAGCGCCAGGGAGGGCAGATTGGCCCGAGCAGTCTCGTGTCTCATACTGATTCCACGTTACGAACTGCTTGCCGGGAAGGTCGTGCAGCTCACCCCTGTCCCAGCAGAGCACGTCAGCATCGTGTTCATTAAAGGCCCCCCCCGGCGTCGACGCACAGCGCCCAAAATACCCGACAGCTGGGCGGGCAGCATCACCGGCGCGCGTCACTGCCTTTCTTAGCTACTTGTATTTCCAGCGCGCTCCGTCTTTTCTCTCTCGCCATGAAAAACAGGTGTGCCGGTGGTATCGCAATTCTGTAAGAGTTCTTTAAATTAAGGGTGTGCACCTTTGGTCTGACGTGTATTTAAATATCCCTTTCCGTCTGTCGTTTGCCTTGCCATTTTGTTTGCATTGCCTGAGGACAAAAACGTTAAAAATTATTCTGGGCATCTTCGTCGTCTTTTCTTTTGTGATTCTTTCTATGGCTTTTTATGCTCAGGAGCTCCTTGCACATTTTGAAATGATTTAAATAATCACCTGCATTTTTCTTTGAAGAGAAGGGAAACGTAGGTGATTATTTAAGGGCTCGAGGTATCATTTTCTGAGATACTATTTTGTTTTCCATTCACTCCTCTGATGCCGCTGTAATGTAGCTCAGTGACGGTGGGGGCAGCAGGACAGGTGCCGCCGAGGCCGCTTCTCGCACGGGACGGGTTTCTGTAGACCGAGGTCTCTTCATTCTTTTGGAACTGCCCCTTGCAACTGTGCTAGATCCGCAACGCATTTCAATAGCTGGTGTGGCGAGTCCTTCTCCTTGGCCTTAGGCTTCTTATTTTTCTCCACTGGTCTTGCCTGTTTGTTCTTCTCTATTTAAACTCTTATCTTTGAACACAAGATTCTGGTTCGCAATGAATTTACATACGTGTTGTCTTCTCGATTAGAGACATTCACCCAGTTTCAGCCAGCGAACCTGGGAATCGCCGAGACGGCCCTCGGGGGTTAGGCTTACGTGGCCCTGACAGTCCAGCTGCGTAGGCAGCCGGGGGTTAGGACGAGGGGACTCGTTCTGGTCAATGGACTGTCTGCAGAAGTGACCCGAGTCACGTCCCGGACAAGGAAGTCACAGCCGGGAGCGGTTCCCGCTCTTCCGGCGCAGAACCTCAGCAGCTGCGTGTCGTCGACAGGCCCCCCCCCCCCCCCGTCGTGCCATGGAGAAATCCCGACCCCAGCCTCAGTCCCGACCCCCCGCCACCAAGGGAAGAGAGAAACGGCTTGCTTCCGAAGCCACTGAGAGCACACAGCTCATCGCGTGTCACACGTGTTCCCACCTCCTGTCCGAACAACGCAGGAGGCTCCGGCGTGGACTCCCTCTGTGCACCCACCCCCCATGCCCGCCCCACCAGCCAGGCCCGAGCCTCTGCCTCTCGGGTGCGGTCCAGCTCCAGGAACTGCCGCCATCGTCAGAGTGAGAACCGGAGAGCAGTGGACTCGAAGCCAGGGTGCTTCCCGCCCACAGGGCGACATGAAAGTGTCCCCTACGGATGAGAAGGATGCAAAGGTCACTTACGGTGTTGGTGCTTCTGCCCTCACCCCTCTATTTTCACAGTTACCTGCCCCACGGTCTGCAACAGGAAGGCTGACCCTGGGCCTGTTCCGGAGCCCGCGGAGGCCCCCGGTCCTGGTGTGCAACCCCCGGGGGTCCTGGGTGGGGGCAGTGAAGAGGGTGCGTCCAGGGATTGGGAGGCAGCCTTGAGCAGGTCCGACTGTTCCCAGCTCCTGGTCCTCAACATGGACCAGGCAGAAACGGCCGAGCTGACAGCTCATGAGAACACGATTTGATGACGGGAACTTGTCCTATCTTGGCATGTAACTTGGAAGTTCAACTCGTGGGCACATCTTGCCACATGGAAACGCCTTTCACTTCTAGTCACCTATTTTTGCGGATAAGTGTGCACTCGGATCAACACAAATTGGAACAGAATGGATGTTGCGCCCTGCCTCATGTTAGCGGCAAGTAAAAGACATCCGAGGAGAAAAAAGCCCCATTAACCCCCTGAAGAGATGCATTTCTATTAAACTTCAGTTTTTTTCTCTGTCCAATCATTACTCGATAGCATTTGTAGTGTGTTTATGGTATCGTAATGAATTGTATGTCAGTAATTAATAGTTTATGTTATGGTAACCAATTGTGTGTGAGAACTTCTGATTATTTAATCAGAAAAAATTACTAGCTAGAGGGTTTACGGCCATAGGAATTTAAAAAAACACTCTAATTTTTACACATATTTTTGATGCAGAGAATTATGTTAGAACAATAAATATAAGACCTTCCAACATTGCAATCTATTACATGAGGGTAGAAACCGGTAGGAAAATGTGATGAAAAGTGGAATGAAACTAGGCGCTACAAGACAGAGAAGCGCGATACAGGAAGTTTTGTGGGAAGGGGCTCATGATACTTCAGAGTCGTTTCTGGGCGGACAAGGAATCTTGGAGCCTCCTGCTCGGGAAGAAACAACCCCCGTCCCCTCCTCGGGTATCTACTGGGGTGCCGACCGTCATGTCACCCCTTTGCCTCCCCCGCTGCTTCCCTGCTCGTCCTTCCCACGGTCAGTTCTCCGCTCGGTAGCCTGGGGTGCATTTTTAGAAGCTGAATCCGATGACTTTGTTCTCCCACGTGCAAACCCTCCGGCCTCTTTGCATCGGTGCGAATTTCTCGTGGTCTGGACTGCCCTTGGTGGCATTGGCTATCGCCCGCCTCTTCTCTCCGTGCGCACTGGGCTCCCGTCACCGGGACTTGCTGGTCCTGGACCAGGCCGAGCTCGCGCTGGCCTCCGTGCCTCTGAACTTGCCCTTCCCCTGGACCTGCAGGCGTGGTCCTTCCCATCGTCCAGGTGTCACGTACTCGCAGACGTCAGACCTAATGCTTCTACTTGAAACTGCTTTCCTATCCACTCCCCGCCCCCACACACCCGGCTTTATTTCCCTCACGGCAGAGAGGGTTACTGACATTTTAAGACGCGATGTTTCTTCCTGAGTTATCTGTCTTTCCCCTTCCACAGACTGTAGATCCTACGGAGGGAGACTTCTGTCTCTCTGTTGTCATCGTGTCCCCAGCTGTTAAAGTATTACCTGGTATACACTAGGCGCACAATTCATGCTTGTTAATAAAAGAATGACAAGAAACGATTGGAAACCCTACGTCCGCAAATAAGGTAGCTATTTCTTCAACATAATAATGTGCGGCCTTCAAAATCCTGCTTAAAAAAAGTTTACAATAAGAGGAAAATTTAAAGACCATGCTCAGTGGGAAAAAAGGGCACAAATATTTATATCTGTATCTGTATCTGTATCTGTACTTATTATCTGTGTCAAGTCACAGGAAAGTATGAGATGCGATCCCATTAGAGAATAACAGGAGTTTTGGGGGCGTGGGTTGTGGTCTGCTCTGTTACGAATGGGGACTCGTGCTGTCTAGAGAGTTCGGAAGTTGGAGACGATTAGAGGGAGGAACAGGGCACTCAGTCTGTGGCGACAACTAGAGAAGAGTCTCACTTTGCACCGGCACCGTCTGGGAGTTCTGTCGTCCATCGCAGCCGTCACCAGGAGAGGGTGTGAGGTCCATGCGCGTCGGTCAGCACAGGCTACAGTAACAATCTCGAACTATCGGCGGCTTAAAATGGGTCAGCACACTATGGCCCGTGGCGGTCTATTTTGGTATGGCCCACAAGATACGAATAATTTTTCTTTTTATTTTTTAAAGAGCTATTTAAAAAGAAGAAGAGTATGTGATGGAGATGCGTTCCACAAATTCTAAAGTATTTACTATCTGGTCTTTTGCTGAAACAAACAAACAAAAACCCTTGTCGGCCGCTGGCTTAAAGCAACACAGACGTAATCCTCGCTCACGATATGTGTCCTTTACGGGTGACGCTCCTCACCCTCCCCTCCCAGACCCAGGCCAAGGAACAGAGCAGCTGCCATCCGAATGTCGCTGGTTACAGAGCCACGAGGCAGGAGGCGCCTGAGGAGTCGCACACCTACCATGAAACCTGCAGCCCAGAAGTGACAAGTGCCGCTTCTCCACACAGCGGGTTGAATACTAAGTAGTCCCGCAGCCCCGCACAGTCCCGAGCATGCCGGGAAGCGGGGCCCGGAGGCGGGGGATGCTGCCGGAGCCCCTGGGAGGCGCCGGGAGAGCTCTGGGGGCCAGGGCGTGGGGGGCGGGGAGGTGACGGGGCAGTGACCCTGCAGGGCCTCCTTGTGGTCCCAGGCAGCGGGAGGGACTCCGAATCCCACCCCCGTGTTTCCTGGAGAAACAGCCTAGATCTCAGAGCGCAGAACCAGGCAGTCAATTATTGGAAATCACTTAAATCACCACTGTTTGTGTAGCCATTTGGGACACAGAGCTTTTAAATAATTGAAAGCAAATGACCAACCGGAATGAGGACAGAAGTCAGAAAGGCGAGTGCCCACAGGGGCCAGTCGGGACTGGGGACAACAGGAATAGTTACTGATAATGAGAGGTGGGGACCTCAGCGCAGGGAGGGTGTGGGCCCAGCGAAGGAGGGTGACGGCTACGCAGCTCCGGTGTGAGGCCACCGATCCTAGACCGTTTCGACTTTATTTTACTTTGAAGGGAAAAGGAGTCATCTGATTTTTATATGAGATTATCCAAACTTTGAAATGGGCGACAGATTTTTGAACTACAAAAATGAGGGGACCTGATAAGCCGTGTCCATGAGGAAGCTTCATCGGAAGGCTTCTGGTCCGCAAGCTGGAGTTGGGGAGCCCATTTTTCCTTCCGGAGCAAAGCTCTGTCTGCCTGGGACCCCTGCCTCCGGGGGCAGCCCCTGTTCTCCTCCCCCGAGTCAGCTCCCGGTTAAGAGCCGATGTCCGGCGTTTAGTGCACCGGTCACTCCTTCTTCATCTCGTTCCTTGTCTGCACGAGGGACTGTGACTCTATCACAGCCCCCGGAGGGGAGGTTTGGAGGGTGAGACCCCGAGGCTGGGTGCAGAGCGGCTCGGCCCTGCAGTGCCTGGTCCCTCCCCGGAGGACGTAGCCTGGCTCCCACGTCCCTTGGAGCAGCCAGTCAGGCCTGGCGATGGGCCGTCACGGGCAGTGGGACAGGTGACTGTCCCCAGGCAGACTCAGAGATGACAGCTCTGTGGTGCCCCTCGCAAGCTGCAGGACTTCATTCCGCTGCGGCCATAGCTGTAGCAACCTGCTTCGTCGGAGCGAAGCCTGCCAGCGCCCTGGGCCCAATCACACTGTGTCTGTCTGTCTGTCCGTCTGTCTCAGGGCTGCCTGCAGGAAGCACTTGGCACTCACACGTGTTCAAAAGGCTTGTTCCTTGGGCAATCTTCGACCTATGGCGGTTGGGGAACATGGATGAACATTCCCCTCTTCCTCCCTCAGTAGATAAGCCCGAGGAACATTCTAGAAGCTCCTCAGGGGCTCTGAATGGACTCAAGCCCACTAAGGTAACCATCCTGATGAGACCCTGTCATACCAGCTTTCCCTCTTTCTGCGTGTCACTCTTTCCTGCCCCTCACCGAGGTCCCCTCAACTCAGGTCCCATAATAATGAGCTGCACGCGAGCCCTGGGCTTGGGCTCCTCTTTCTTGGGGAAACTAAGTTAAGACAAAAGGCCCCCAATAAATGTCCAATGTGGAAAGATCCAAACACAGAAATGAGGGTGTGCTATCTGCCACAGTAGGGTCAGTGGCAGGAGCCCCCGATTCTGGTGGGGAGGCCGTGATTAAATACTTCCTGGAAGCCCGTGGACTGGGGTTCCAAGCCGAGGGAAGAACAACAGGCCTCCGTGGAACAGTCCGGATGCCCAGCCTCTTCAGCAGAATGCCCGCGTCCTGCCTCTTAGCTCCATCCCACCAAACGAAGAGCTTCCCCTTCCTCCAGCACAGCCTTTCATTTGGCCAGCGACCAAAACGAGCTCAGAGGGTGAGACCCCGAGGCTGGGCGCAGTGGGGCTCAGCCCTGCAGTGCCGAGCCCCACGTCCTGCAAGCCCCACTTCCGACTGGTCATGGCTCCCGCAGCCCCCGGCCGGGGGATTCAGAGGCTGGGCGTGGCCCCAGGGAGGAGGGGTGACGACTCGCCTGTCCAGTGTACAAGGTCCCGGGGTCGGGGGAGGTGGTGGCTGTCACTGCACTCGAGTGCCCTCCGTCCCCAAGGCTTTGTGCTCAGTGGCTGAGCTGTTTGCTGTCCATGCGGTTGCTGTAAACATTCTCCTTGAAGGCAGAGCTCAAGATTATTTTTATCCAATCGTGCATTTTGAGTTCCCGAAGGACGACGACAGATCTGATCTGTCCCAGCACTTGGTCCTCTACCCCTATCATTTTGACATCTCCCCCAGCCCCCTGGGCCACAGCACCATCCCAATCAGGTTTTTTGTAATCCCTAAAACAGCCTGCGGAGCTTGAAGAATTATAGTATTTGGTCCAAATGACCCAGGAAGATGCCACATGCATTTACGTTTTATAAAAACAGAGGCTCCTAGAATAGCCTGCTTGCAAATGAGAGGGGGCAGGCCTCTAACAGGTCGTTGGCGGCCCTGTACAGTTTGGTTAAATGCCCGGGACTGTTACAGAATTCCTCTGGACGTTCTCTGCTTTGCTCATTCACTCGCACCTCTTCGGAGACCCCGGCCACCTCTGCTATCCACGCAGACTTCGAAGCGCCGAGCTTACGCTGGCCGGCCCCTTGCCTCGACTTTTCGTTCTCAGAAAACTTTCTAAAGCATCACCACGCTATTCTGTTTAAATAACAATAACGCTTTAATGGAAATATTTACCCAGAAGGTGGTTTTCTGTGTACAACACAGAAAAGCGCTGAAAGAAGTCTGAAGTCCTAAAAACAAAGGATTAGATGGAAAAAAAAAAGGGTTGGAACATCCACGGCCTGTAATACTAGACTGCCCTTAAAAGTGATGTAAACATTAATGCTGAGTATTACTCGTAATAGAAAAATAAAATGAAGAATATATAGAGAAGTGGGATATAAAAATAATGGTGGAGAGGCACATCTATCCATTTTAAAGCGTGGCCCCAGTAAAGACTCACCAGCGACAAAATGGGCCTACAAATTCAAGTGTGTCCTGCGCCCCGATTCCCGTCGGAACCCGTGTGTTTGTTTTCCCGGCGTGAAGCGTTGTGCGCCACAGCGAGCAGCGCCCACAGCTGGACCCAGGGCCTGTAGAGGCTCTTGGTTTTCCTCTTCCGATTATCTACAGTTTCCAGTTGAGCGGCACGGAACACGCAGCACTTGTTACACACAGGAAGGAGAGTCGTTTTAACAAGCCGTGAACCTCAGCCCCTTAAAAAATTTTTTTTTAACACCTGGTTCAGAGAGGTCAAGCCCCTTGAGCTCATTGGAAGACAGCCCCTGAGACAGGGACTTTCCAAATCGATGTTCGCCTCCCCTCTTACCGACGCGTGTGTGCTCGCTGACACCCTCCCCCCAAAGAGTGTTCTGGGGCTGCATTGCCGAGGCCTCGGGAGGCATCCGGCCCGCTTCAGCGAAGGCGTCTTCTCGTTTGTTCATCCCGCCAGGGACGTGTTCCGACTCTTTCAAGCCCTGGTGGGTCTCCGCTCAAGTAACTGATATCCAGGGGCAGACCGGGGTGCTGTGCCCAGCAGCCCCCCAAAGGGCGGCGTGCAGTCCTCGGGCTGCCTGCAAACCCAGCTGCTCCCTCCCCCGCCAAAGCAGCCAGCTTCCCTCTAAAGTTACCCAGTGGGATTGCAGGCTCTGTCCCTGCCAGCACCTAAGCTTTGTTTACACCCTGCAAACAAAGGCACAGAAAGCAGCCCCGGGGGCAGCAAGGTGGCCTTTCTCCGGGTACCCCGTGCTATGTGCAAGGGAAGTCTCTGCCATCCCCATCACCCCCACTTCTTACCCGACTCCCCCCCCCCGCCGGATTACAAGTGTTGTTAAAGGTTACTGAACTAGAAAAACAAACCACTCTGGGGTCAGCGCCTCCCGGATGACAGACGGGAGTGTGCGGGGAGCCAACCTCGTTGTTTCTGGACGTTTCTCTGGGCCTCCATCAGGAAGTGGGCTGCTTTCCTGTGGACACTCCTGAGAGAGGATTACTGACAATCGAGAAACTGCTCTCAGCTTTCGCTCGCTCTCCCGAACGAACACAAAACCGTTTCTCAAGTATCAGCGTTTCCCACCAAAGTCTTCAGCGACGGACATTGCATCATAAATACAAACTCCTGGGCTCTGACCCTTGAGGTATGCCCTCTCTCCTGATCAGGTTCCCGCGAAGAATATTGTCGGTGGCCGACTTCAAGGAGAGGCCGGAAGACGGAGGCCGGGGCCGTTCAGCTCCTTCTCCCTCCGAGGGGGAGCCTGTAAGTCAACACCGCGCAATCCCGGTCCTGTCCCCTTCTGTTGGCGTTTTTTTCCCCACCATGACGCCTCAGGGAGCTCTGCCCTGTGGTTCTGCAGCCATCTTCTGAAGCTGGAGAAGAATGGGCTGCAGAGGACAAGCTGGAGGGACGTAATCGGTGGCGGGGCCCTCAGGGAGGCGAGGAGAAGCTATTTTTGTTCGTAAGCACCCCGAGGAGCTGGCCTCCACCCCCAGGGGGAGCCCGGGGCTCCCCACGCTCCCTGTGTGCGCCAGCCGTGTTTTGTATTTTATTTAACCTCCAGGCCACCTTCCTGCAGGAGTCCTCGACCTCATGTAATTGTTAAAGGAAGACGAGAGAGAGAGGTGGAGAGGAGAAGGGGGAGAGAGAGAGAGAGAGAGGAAAGGAGAGAAGGACAGCCCTGTGGCGCTCCCACCGACACGGAGACAGACAGGGCGATCGGGAAGCCACCCGGCCTGGGCCCGCTGATGTTGGCTGTGGGAACAGTCTGCTCCGGTTTAACGAGAACTGACGTCACGAAGCATTTGCTGCCATCACCGCAGCCCCTTGGGCTCAAGAACCCTTCCTGCTCGGACTGAGTAAGACTCCGGAGTTCGAGGAGGGGACCTTCTCTGGAAGAGGAACCGGCTCGTGGTGCTGGAAGCCGCCCACGGGACGGGGCTCAGGCCGGTCGCATCGGAGACCGCCGCGTGGCGCGGCCAAGCCTCTGTCTTCTCGGAACGCTCCCTGCTTCCCGAAGGGCCACGGGGCTATAAAACGCTTTAAAAACATTGTATTTTAACAATGCCGCACAGCGAAAACGGGTTGCTTTTAATGGCCATCTGTCTAAAGTCCCTTTTTTATTTAGGAAAATCTATTTTAAATTAAATATCATAAGCCCACGAGCCATAGCAAACACTCTTTCTGGCCATGTGCTCCGAATTAACGTGCCAAACGTGGCAACCTCCCTTTTCCCAGCAGAACGTCGCCTCCCCCTGATGTGGGCACCAGGGGCCCGAGGGCGGCCGGGGAGGAATTTCCCATAAGGCCGCAAGGACAGCGTGATGGCCGGGAACCAGCACCCCGGCTTCCCTCAAGGTGCCCGCCTTCTGAATTGCCTCAACATGGATCCACTTCCCTCTGAGAAAGAAGGGGCCTTTGATCCGTTTTCCCGCCTGGTCTACAAACTCCAGGGCCGGGAGTTCCAGCAAGGCCGGCCACACCCGCCATGACTTCGGAAAGTTGCCATAATCCCTTTCATCTGCCGCCTGCCACTGGCGTGGGCGCTACGGTTTGGAAGCTCCTTCCTTTCATCAGGTGCTGGGCAGGAATGGAAACCCGGTGTTAACGTCCTAGTGGGGGCTGCTCTGCCCGAGTCTGCGGCCGATGCTTCCATTCCCTCCCCTCCACCCCCGGGACAGAACAGCGCGGCTGCCCCCGGAGGCTGGGGCCCTTGGTGACCAGGACCCCAGAGGACTGGTGGCATCTGATGAAGGGAGGAGAATTGAGGATTCACTTGGGGACGGTTCCACGGGAGTCCCAGGGGCGCGAGCATCTGACCCTTTGCAAGGTCACAGTGCTTGACCTCACACGCACGGGTTTTTCTCCTTCAGAGTCCGTGGTTCTAGCGGCTGCGGCGGGCCATGGAGCAGCTTTCTGCTGGGAGACTTTAAACTCATCCTTAAGCTTCGAGTCTTTGTTCTTGCTTCCTGTCCTCTGCCTCCAACAATTTCTTTTGCCCCTTTCTCCCATTCTCCCACATTTCCTTTTTTTTTTCCAGTTCCTGCCTATGCAACCTTGAATGTTACTGTTAACGATCCTTAAAGTCTAGGATTACCGGTGATGGTTAAAATCTAGGACTGTTTTGTTATTATTTTATACCGACTGAGTGCCATCCGATTGACAAGTATCATTGTCCTATCTCACAACATCAAGTATCAAGTGGCGGGGGCGGGAATCATCACCCCCATTTTAGAGGTGAAGAATGTGGGTTCTGGCTTCTGGGGGAGGTTCCCCGAAACATCTGAGACTGCACCTCTTACAGGGGAAGGCGCCGAACCCCCCACGTGGGGGAAGTCCTCATCCTCCCTCCGGGGCCGTCACCGGGGCTCACGTAGGGCCTCCTTTTCTGGCACAGTGAGCTTCATGGCACCGAGATATTACCGGTCCTTCCGACTGGAAGGGTGGTTGGGCCGGTTATTCACCCGCGGACCTCTCCCTTATCACGTTCCCCAAGCGCTTCTTCTCCGGGTTATAAATCCCGCCCCCCCCCCCCCGGGGCCTCACAACGGATGCGTTAGGAGGACCAGCTTCGGGCAGAGATGGCGCTGGGTCAGGGTCCAGGTCAGCATTAAATAGAGGTCCCCGCGCCTCAGGTTCGTTTTTCCTTAAATGGCATGCGTGCGTGCAGGCGTGTAAGGGGAGGCTGCTTAAAAAGAACGCTTTCCCGCTATTGCTGACAAGCAGGTGGACGAGACAGTGTATTAAATACTGCCCATAGGTGCGTGATCAGCACGGACTCCCCCCCCCCCGCCCCAACCCCACCTCGAGCCATGCCCCCTCAGGCATGGTGCTCCAGCTCACTAACAGTTCTAGTGTTTTTTGGTAAATGATACTTTAATTGAAGTATAACAGGCATAAAACAATACGTAAAATTGTGCGTATAGGGCCTCAATGAAATTTCACATCCATGAAGTCAGCAGAAATAAGATAGGGAATATTTCCGACCTTCTGAAAGTATCTTGGTGCCCCCGTAGAATTACTATACTTCCAAACAAAAGAAACAAATAATATGATATACAATACCATATATCAATTTTCCTGCTTTTAAAATAAATACAGAGATACACACAAACACACACACTTTTCCCACAGTACATGTTCTTTCTTTCTTTCTTTCTTTTTTTTTTTTTTTGAAGCCCTAGGCTCCTCCTGAACAGGAGGCTTTGGGTCCCTTGTTACCTCTCGGGGGGATGTGTCTTTTCCCACACTTTGCAGGGGCCCTATGTCCAGGTC
This sequence comes from Glossophaga mutica, assembly GCA_039655065.1. NCBI lineage: Eukaryota > Metazoa > Chordata > Mammalia > Chiroptera > Phyllostomidae > Glossophaga > Glossophaga mutica. The sequence goes on from CM077315.1 coordinate 4,331,752, forward strand.
CTGCAGTGACAAGTTAAAGAAACAACCCCTCTCCTCCCCACCTCTATTCGGGTGACGAGTTCCACAGTGACAGTCTCTGAGGGACGCCGGTGGGACACTGTCTGGGCTCGGGCCCGGTGCTCTGGACGTGAGGGGACAGCTGAGTCTGGCCGGGCGCCTTTCCCAGGCTCTGTGTCAGCTGCTCCCCAGCGGTGCTGGGCAGGGGGCGGCCCTGACGGAGGTTGAGGGCAGGAGGAAGGGAGGCCCCGGGGTGGTTCGCCCTGTAGGGCAGGGACTCAGCTGGGGTGGAAGCCTTCTGTGCTCTGGTCGCCATGTCACCGGACAGTCTCAGCCTGCGCTCCAGCCCACCCTGGAGGACTGGGACTTCCCAGTGAGGACACGCCTGCTGTGGGTTCCACGGTGTCCCCCAGGGGCATCTCTTGCGTAGGACTCGCCCGCTCACTGTCCCCTAGTGTCTAAAATTCTGGTTTTCAGATCCCGCCTCAACATCCCGCCTAGTGGTCGATTAAACTGGGGCAAGTTCCCCACTACACGGCACGTAGCACGTGAAGGCTTTGCAAGGTCCGGCAGAAGAAAAACGCACTCAGTCTCATCAAAGCCAACGCTCCTCATTTGACCACAGCATCTTCTGTTGGGTAACATCTGTTATCATCTTGCAGGACTAACCTTTCCTTGAATAAATACTCCTTAGGTTGTTGCAAGACTTTGACGAATTTCCATAGTTCTGAAAACGTTGACTTCGATCGTTCTGCCCGTGTTCTCCTGGCTTTTAGAGAGGAGCAGATTTTCTGGATTTTCCCGGTTCTGGAAGCCTGGCCTCCCACAGGGAAAGAGTTAAGACGCACGTTGCCCGACGCCGACCTCTCCTTTCCCGTGAGGCCGTCCGCCGATGCTCTGCACCGGTCACCCCTTCCTCCAACCGCTTTGCACGCAAGGGTCTCTCGCCAGCGTGTTGGGATTCTAAGCAGTTCCTGGTGCCCATGTGTGGCAGTGACCGTGGAAAAGACTTTCACATGCCTCCGTCTTTTAAAATGATGCCGTCAAGTTGGATGCTTTTTTCAGAAAGTCAGAAGTCGGGCACACGCTGGGGGGGTGTTGCCCCCGTCTGCTAGTGGGCGAGGTTTGGAACTTCAGGGCGCAGTTTCCCATAGAAACAACAGTCTGAAAAAGTTTGTCCGGCTTCCACGCCCACACAGATCACCCGGGGGGCGTGCCGAGATGCAGATGTGGCTCAGGGGGCCCGCGGTTCTGTGTTTCTGAGCAGGGTGCCCGTGCAGATGGTCCACAGGCCACAAGGTGGGTCGTGGCATCCTGCACGGCCACCTCCCAGGCAGAAAGTTGCCCTCGTGAGAAAACGCACTAAGTTCTAATTTTGGCAAAATGTGTTTCTGAAATACCAGGTCCAGGGACAGTGCACGGTGAAAAGACTTCAAATTCCCACCAAAACTAAAAGGTCAGCCACGACCTAGAGTAAGAACGCTTTGGGGAGCCGCTGTGGGAACCTACAACCAGGGGGGGCTTACGGGGGAGGCCGTCAGAGTTGCAGCTGGTGTTCATGTTCAGGTTCATGTTCAGGGTTCTGTGAGCACTGCCTTCTCTGGGAAGCACCCCACCAGCCAGCCCTCTCTCCTCGGGGAGGCAGGAGGTTTACCGTGCGTCGGTATGTACTCGCTCCTTGGGGATCTCAGACTTTCTGGCTTACTGCAAGGAGGAGCTGAACGTGGGCTGGTGGTTTAGTTTCTAGATTTAGTCCTGACCCCTGCCCGTCTCTTGGACTTGATCCTCTCCCGCCCCATCCCTTGCTGAGGGCACTTCGAACACCTGGCCTTTCTTTCTGTGTCTCGGATATCTCAAGTTTGTCACCTGAAATACAGAGCACCCACAGGTTATCTGTCCTCATCGTTCACGTACCAAGAGACAGAGCGACCCAGATCTTCCCCCCACTTGTCATTCAGGTCCCAGTTCAGATGTCCTCTCCTCTAGAGAAGCATTTCACAACCTGTCCCTCAACCAGGGATGGACTACACTTTTTATTTTATTCGCATCCCTACTGCCAACCTAAGAGTGTGCTTATGCGGGTGGCAGAAGCTACGTGCCCTGACCAGATCCGCTGGCCCTGCTGGGGTGCCTACGCCCCAGCCACTGCCAAACGTGACTGCCGACAGCCGGTGGTGGGACCCCTCTCCCAACACTTGGTCTGGACCAACAGGATCCACGTAACCCAGGGATGCTGGGGAGCCTACAATAGCAGACACCCCCACCCAGGCAGCTGGCAACCATGCCTGACCCATTACTGACTCAACAGCTCCGCCCCAGTGCAGCGCCTGAAGGCAGGCCCACCCTTGGGGCACTCACCCTCCGGAGCTCCTCCGGGACCAGCTGATACTAGACTCAGCTTTGGTTAGCTTCAGGCCCTGCCCTCTTCTGCAGCCCATACCCCCTTTATGAGTCCCCTGGAAGAATTGTTTCTTGAGGCTGCAACAAATCACCTTCCCAAGAACGCCCATCTCAGCCCTGCTTCTAGCCTTGGACAAGTGCTTGTTTCCTGGCTCAGGGTCTGTCTCTCCCACGAGCATGTGAACTTGAACGCTGCAGCCTCCGAGGGAGTGGGACTCAGTTTATTTTATCCCACCACAGAGCACATGCTCAGTGAGGCCATGCCGAATTCATGACGGCTGAATAAATCTGGGTTTCTATTGTATAATCGTCTTCGGAGTAATGGCGGCTCAGTATTAACACCAGAGTCACAGTGCACCCGCCGACCCTACCCCACAAATGGAGACCCCGGGCTGTACTGGGAACCAGAGTGCCGCTCTGATTTCTACCCTCCTGAAATGCAGACCCATAAAAAGCTGGGGGTGGGGTGGGGATGTCACATCCCACCCCGCAACACGCCTCCTTCAGGCTCTGATTACACAAAGTCCTCAAAGAATATGATTAATGTAACTAAGCCATATTCACACTCTGACACTCTTCCCAGCCAAACACATATTTTAGCCTCACCCTGTCCCTTTCAACAAATAAGCTGTTTTGAAAATGATTTCCAGGGCGCTGTCTGTTGCCATAGGAATGACATTAAATGAAAAGGACAGAAAATATAGAGGGTGATAAACTGCACACTTGGATGACACACTTGACTTGGAAGCCTGTGTTCCAACGAGGCAGACATGCCAAGGTTTTTATGAAAGACAAAATTAAAATGTATCACTATCAAGCTGTAACTGACAAGGTATTGTGTGGCGGGCTGTTAACACACTGTTCCATATATTTATTGTTTGTCATTTTACTGGCCCCGACAAAGGTCTCTCCGTGCTGTAAATCACACCATTAAATCTGCCACGGGCAACAGAGGCTGCTGGAGCGGAGAGAAAGAGAGCGTGCTGCCGAATCTCGGGCTCCGAGACATGCTGGGCCCGCTAGCGTGCTCTCCAAGGAGCCGTCCCCCTTTGGGCTGATGCTTCTCTAAGTGTCAGATTGTTGGCTTTCGACCCCTTGAAAAGACAAGGGGGAAAGAAAAAGCACAGGCCCTCCTCCATCCTGTTTCCAAATTGCTGTTCAAAAAAAAAAAAAAAAAAAGAGTTCATTTTTTATTGTATTTTACCCCAATCGCTCTTAATTTTGCTTTCGGGCAAGATGCTTGGAAATTGCCAGCCAGCCCAGGGCTCGGTTATGCTCTTTTGGGTGCAAGATGCTCCGGGGTGCCCCATGGACCCTGCCCTGCGGCCAGTGCCCGGCCTCCGCGGGCTTTTGTTGTTTCCTTGGAGGCAGGCCTCCCCTCGCCAGCCAAGACTTGCTTGTTCTCCAACTGGTGAACGTTGAAGTCTCTCCATACCTGCGGCTGCCGAGCAAAGTGAGAACGTGTTTTAAAACTACGGACCGCAGGACACGGCATCAGGCAGCTGGGTCCTGCCTCTCTGCCTGGCTGGGCCTCAGGGGACCCGAGCTCTCCGCCTGTCCCACCTCTTCTTGCCAGATGCTAGTGTTACAAGACTCGAGTCCAGAGCTGGCCAGCAGGGTGGGGCAGGCCTGGAAAGCATCCGAGTTGGGACCGTAGCTTCCCCGGAATGAGATGTGTGGGTTTTTTGCAAGTTGTTAAACCTCTGTGGACCGTGGTTTCCTCATCTGTTTAGAAAAAGGTGAGGTTCGATTTCAATGACTTGCAAGTTGCCTTCCAGCTCCAATTTTCAATAAAATGAAGGGACGACGAGCACTCATCTGGGGCTTTTTACTGCCTCTGGGAAAGGCTTGCCTAGGTTATGTATATCTCAGTCAGAGATGAGTCTAAGCAAAGAACTACCAGGCAACGTGTCATTCTCTCTGGGGCGGGGGGAGGAAAAGGAAGAGAACCAACACCTCCCCCAGCCTCTCATCTTGGGAGTGGGAAGATGCGAGTTCAATCACAGGTTTGGAGTGGGGACAGTGTTTTCGGGTTTCATTAAACACGGCCGAGTTCCCTGCCGACGCTTCTCTGTAATGTCTGCTGTTATTTTTGTAACACGAATGGGTGTTTTAGACAACAGGGTTTCAAAGGTCAGACGGGTTTCATCTACACAGTCTGGTGCGGAGCGTTCTTTTTCCTGAAACCTTCTAGGCTAAGAACCACCCCGACAATGTTGGAGGATCTCCTGATACAGCAATGAAGTGGGGTCGCAAGCATTTTTAAGGTGCGCAGGTTTTGTCTCGGTCTGTCATCGTCAGATGCCTGTCCATGCAGGCTTCCGGACCAGCAACTGATATACTGAGCTTGCAATAACCCTATAATTACAGATTGGAGGGAAAGTTAAAATTGCTCGTAATTGGCAAAAGTCTGACTAGTGAACCATGCCTTCTTTCATGGACTCCCTGTTACGAGCCAGCCCCACCCTGGCCTTAGAACTGCTCAGAGACACTTCTTGTTAGATGTTATTGGGATAAGAAGAGGCAAAGAGTGAAGTTCTCCGTTTATGTTCGGAGTTGGTCCCTAGGCCTTGGTTCTGGTTCTGCAGCTAATCCTGATTTGCTACTTTTTCCATGCAGTTAATCAGCGCTGCTTAGGAGACCAGGTTCCAGAATCGCTCTGCCAAGGTGCAAGTCGCAGCCTCACCGTCTACTTGCTGTGTGACCTTGGGGGACTCGCCGTGCCTCTCTGAACATTATTCATGTCATCCGTAAGATACAGTAGTTAATATTTAGTGAAGTAAAGCATGCTGAACCTAATTTGTTACACGAGAGGGGTATAAAGAATCTTAAGTACTGTTACCTAATGTACTCATGCAAATTAAAACTATTAATATCCCCCAAAGCTCAAAAAGACTCTATCAAGGAAGACGATCTAAATCTATTTCAAAGTACTAAAATGTTCAAGGACATTTAGAATATACATACATATAGGAGAGAGAATATGCCCATTTATGTTCTATTTAGAAAATTCAAATTCTTCTTCTATCGAGAACTTTAAAAACCAGTTTTCTTTCGGGCACTTCAAAAGGAAAAAAGTGTGCGCAAACATCTCAGTAAGCCGGAGGCAGCGCACATAACGAATACGCACACAGTCGGAGAAGGACGGATTCACCCAGGACGTGCATTCTCCCGGTCGCTCCGGCGGCGGGCGGCGGTGGGGGGCGGTCTGGGGTCAGTGAGGGTTGATGGTCTATTGCGCGTGTGGTTTCTTTCTGGGCAATGAGATGCTAGAAATCTCTCTCTCTCTCTCTTTTTTTTTTTTTTTTTTTACTTCATAGAGTCTCTGAGTATGTTTAAAAGATGCATTTGTTTCATGGTGAGAAAAAAATTGTAACACCATTTTCATTTTCAAAGAGCGCCCTAAAATGCGTTTGATCGGCCGGTGTGAGGGGAACGTGGACTGGTGGTCTCGGGCCCTCGGTTTCTTCACTGCCCCCCGAGGGAGTTTTCAGCTGGACGGCCAGAGAGTCATCCCAATTGTCACGGTCCTCACCGGGCGGGGCGGGGGGGGGGAGGGGGAGGGGCGGTCCTTTAATGTCCTAAAAGTTATGTGCCCCCCTATACAGTTACTCTGGCATTCATTTACTTAGAGTTTTTTGAAGATGAAGTTACCTTTATAAACAGAATTAATTAAATGCCAAGAACAATTTGTCTTGTTTACAGTTTAAGAAAAAAAATACAGCAAAATTTGAAATATTCCTTCAGGGTCAAGGCTGGATCACACACTGAATTGCGCGGGGGCGGAGGGGGGCAGAAGGCCGGTGGAAAGTTATGGGTGCACCTTGGAGGCCCATCCAATCATCATAATCTCTGCACTGCCGGGACTGCACGCAACTCGCATTACTTCTCTCATAATAAGGCCCGACGGATGCGGGGGTGGGAGGAGGAATGGGAGGATGAATGCGGGGACCAATGTGGGGACCAATGGGAGAACCAATAGGAGGACTCTGCTCCGCGGTCATGCAGGGGCCCAGGTGGATGGAGACGCCCCCCCCCCCGGGCCTCCTGGGGTGAAGAGAGGGTGGAGCTTGGCGCGGGTGGCAGACCCAGTGCGCGTCCCCTCTGCCCACGGAGCCTCTCCTGCCTACAAGGGAGCCTGCCCGGGGGTGGGGGGGAGAGGGGCCTGAGGGTGGAGAGCAGAAAGACACTCTGCCCCCATCTCGAATCGCTGGTGCGCTTCGAGCAGGCGCTGGGAAAATGGCCTGCTGCCTCAGAAGGTGCCTGGCCGGTCGCTTTCCGCTTTCGCTGGCTCCCGAGTCTCCCCTCGCAGCCTGCAACGGGGCTCCCTTGGCCAAGTATCTGTGGCCTTCCTGCCATCATGCTTAAGAGCATTTACTGAGTTCCTGTCCTGTGCCAGACTCTCTGCCAAACGCTTTCCACGGATTATCTGGATGGGTCCTCCAGAAAACCACTCTGTGGGGGCTGCCACACTTATCGCCCCCATTTCACAGGTGGGCAAACCGAGGCTCAGTGAAGTCTCTCCCCCAAGGAGACCAGCTGGTCCGCCACAAGCTGATTTTGGAGTCCAGGCCCTCCACCATCTTCAAAGCCACTGTTATGCCCGGTTTTAACATTCTGCGGGGGGTGGGGGGCGGCAATTTCAGGGCGGAAAGGTTACCCATTTGTGATGGGATGGCCTTGGTGTTGGCGGGGAAACCAAGTGCAGTTTCTCCCCCGTGTTTTTTCCCAAAGTACTTCGAACACACCCTGCTCAGGCCTGTTTACATATACAAGCGAATGCTCAGAGTTGCTCGAAAATGCTTCTGATGGAAAACTGTTTTTTTTTCTGTCTGGTATGATTTTCAATAATTCTCAGTGGAGTGATGAAATTGGATCAGCACATCACCTGCGTTTATTTTCTTTTCCCAGGCAATTGTGAAAGGGATGTAAAAGATCTTTTTTTATTTTTTTAAATGCTAATCTTCAAAATTCTTCTGGGGCATATAATCCTGAAGTCAGCTTAACTGCAACCAATACCAAGTTTTCATTTTTTCTTAAAGCAAACAAAAACAACTGGCAAAAATAAATAAATAAATTTGCCAGCGGGAAGAAAGCCCTTTCTGCTGATCTCTTGTGTACATAAAAATATTTTTGGCTACTTTGCTTTTGGTCACATGCAGTTCCCAGAGCTAAATTTTGAAGGGATACAGGTTTTCTCTACAGTATGAGAAAATTATGTAGGATGAGGTTTGGGAGTAACATTCCATTTTTCCAGTTTGTAATGCCATTTGAAGTTCGTTGTAGTTTTAGGGCATGTGCTTAGAGAAGGCACCCCACAGGGCCATACTAGAAAGTATGTCTGAATATAAGAAAAAATCTAATTACTTAATTTCTTAAAAAAATAAAAAGGAAATGGAAGCTGTCAAATGAGCACATTAATAAACCAACTTTCAAATTATCACGTTTTTAAGGGTGTCTTGAAAGCTTGGTAACTTCTAGCACGAATATTACATAGACATTCCTCCTGAATTTAAACCAGGCAATTGATGCGATGCACTATTTTGTGCCTTTTGATTTTGGCTTTCCTAGTGCTGAAAAGTGAAATCTGATTAGATCTATAATCACGCATGTTACCTTTTTTTTTACCCTCATCTGAGGACATGCTTTATTGATTTTTTAATTTTTATTGTTTTTAGCGAGAGATGGGGAGGGAGGGAGAGAGAGAGAAAGGGGGTTCATCCATGTGAGAGAGAAGCATCAACCACTTGCCTCTCCTACAAGCCCCGACATGGGACCAAGCCCTCATCCCAGGCATGTGCCCTGACCGGGAATTGAACCCTGGGCCCTTCAGTTTACGGGATGACACTCCAACCAAGTCAGCCAACAAAGGCCTGGAAAACAGCTGCTTAAAAATCATCGCTGTCCATTCCGTTTCAAGATTGACCCAGAACATGTCAAGATTTCTATTCCCTTGTCTTTTAATGTTCTTATTTAAGCAGAATTAGCGAAAGGTGGACGGGCAGCTGTTACGAAACACGCCAAAGGAAAACAAGACTGAGCAGGCCTTTTTTTTTTTTTTTTTTTTTGGCCAGGAAAACCTCTCCTGTTGGAAAAGTAAGTCATACCAGTTTGCACATGAAAGTCTTCCTCGGCTCACGGATTCTAACGGCAGGAGCTCTTTCCCACAAGCGATTCTTCCCCCAGTGCCCAGGGAGACGCCTTCCTATGCCAGCCAGATCTGCGAGAAAACTGGAGGGACTTGATCTAATAATCTAACGCTGCTTAGTTCTCACCCTCGAGAAGTCGTCTGGGACTTAAACATCCCACGGGAAGGGTTTTAGCGAGCGGACCGAAACACGGCGGCGAAGCCAGAAGCCAGAGGACCCAGATGCTAATGAAAATAAACATCGTCACTCCTTGCGTGGGTATCGTTGTTTACCTATATTTGTGACAAGGTTACCAGAACTACCACGCTTCCTTTGAACTTTCAAGATAGACGCTGTATCAGAAATGTCCTTCAAAGCCGGTACCAGCAGAGGGTCTATTCTGGCTGTGCGGAAGGCCAGCGGAAATCTCCACGGGATGACGCCTCGGGGGGGGTCCCAGACTTTTGGCGTCTCCGGGCCACACTGGAAGAAGAATTGTCTTGGGCCTCGCATTAAATACCTAAACACTAATGAAAACTGATGAGCAAAAAAAAAAAAAAAAAAGGTTTTAAGTAACTTTAAATTTACGATTTCGTGTTGGGCTGCATTCACAGACATCCTGGGCCGCGCGCAGCCCGCAGGCGGCAGTTGGACGCGGCTGCGAGTAACCAGATAGAAGGAGGAATGGGGGGAGGGTGCGGGGGGTGCGGGGGGAGATGGAGAGGTTGCCTGGTGGTCTGGCACGCGGCTCTGCCTGACAGTGGACCCTGAACCAAGCACTGGCAGGATGGGAGAGGACTTCAGCGCAGCTCCAGCCCGGAAGACTGCCCGAGTGCTCTCAGGAGGGGAAGTCTGAGCTGCGTCGGGCTCCTGGTCTGGCGGCCGGGGTGAGGCGGAGAGGGCTTCTGGAATCTTGCCTCCTTTGTGTCTAATTGGCTGCGTCCGTCCCTTGCTGGTGACGGGCTTTAAAGGTTGCAGAGCAGGAACAGGCTGCAGCGTTACGGGGAGGCAGGTGTGAGGCATTAAACACGCGCCGGAGCCCAGCATCTTGAATCCCACCGACCAATTTACGTGGAATTTAACTTGGGGCAAGGTACGCGGAAAGCGTGGTTCCTACCGCGTCCGAGCGCATGTCTTAAACACATTTGCGTGCCGTGGTCTGTCACTGACCACGGAGAACACGCCATTTCTTCTCTCTTCCTCCTTTTCGTGGCTCGTCTGAAATTTTCGAAGTGACTACCCTTGTCTTAGCATGTCGGAAAAAGGCTTCTTACAATAACTTTTTAGGAAAGGTTAGTCAGAATTTACGATGAGATGGAGGTTGGTAGCAGATGAGGATTTTTCGATCCTAATGATTCAAGGAGTCTTTAAATCAAGGATTCATGTGATCATTGCACTGGAATTAATTGCCCTAGAAGTATCTGATTTTTCTTCCCACCTCCCTTCACCTGCAATGCTTCCATGGAAATAGGCAGAATCTAGTCAAACATTCACGACAGAAATCCAACTTCACAGTATTTATCGGGCGCTACACCATGTTTCAAATAGCTGAGAGAATAGGAGTTGCTGTACGAGGAGCCGAGAAAGTGTAATGCCTGCTCTCTGTGTCTGAGGCATCTGAATGCTGAAAACGAATTAGCAGAAAGTACAGGACAGTGTGCTACCCGTTACCAAGATGCATGACATGTTCATTTTCTGTTCCATCATCTGAGATGTCAGGTGTGCAGAGGAGATGATTCTGGCAAGTTTTGCAGGGGCAACAGGACTTCACAGAAGCCTGAAAGGAAGGTTTTTGGGGAGGACCCATGAGAGGAACAAGAATTGGGGACTCCTGCAAGGGTTGAGAATTGGAATCCCTGAGATTTCCTTTCTGTCAGCAAAAGAAGTGGTTTCTTTTTCTTTTCTTTTCTTTTTCTTTTCTTTTCTTTTTTCATTTCTTTTCTTTTTCTTTCTATTTTTTTGAATTTACTGAAGTGACCTTGCTTAATAAAATTTTAGGCAGCAGGCATACAAATCCATACCGCCTCATCGGTGTACTGTACCATGTGTTCCCCACCCACAGTCAGTCGGGCCTCCTTCCATCACCTTCCCCCCGCCCCGCTTTGCCCTCTTCTGCCCCCTCCCCCCTCCCTCTGGTCATCGCCACACTGTTGTGTCTGTGAGGTTTTTTTCTTTGCTTAATCCCTTCACCCTTTTCACCCAGCACCCCGAAGCCAAGCTTGAGAACAAACAAGGCACTGTGACTTTTTCATCTTGGAATGAAAAAAGTATCGAGAGAAAGGTAGTTGGTGTATTTCTCTCATCAGCAGGGCTGCCTTATGTCGTAAACCTTGGGGACATTCTAGGGCAGGGAGACGGTCGACGTGGAGACCTGGAGCTCGCTGTGAAATAACTCTTCACAGGGCAGAAAGGAGAAGCCCGCAAAAACCTGAAGGTGGCCGGGCACCCCAGAGGATGTCTTGTCTGTGCCCTGTGCTGCAACTAAAGACCAAAATAAGGCAGGCCAGTGTGCCCGGTAGAAGTACACAGGAACCGGCTGCAGCCCCCAGGAGGGGAGAAAGACCGGACTCCGGCGAGAAGGGGTGGGGTCCACCCACCCCTTCCCCTCTCCCTCCCCAGCCTTTCAGGTCGCTCATCTGAAAGAAAGGCCAAGGAGAGAGAAAAGACAAGTAGAATACTGCGAGCCCCCTTGGCTACGAAAGGCGACCACGGAACTGGATGGATTGCAGGGGCAACACTGGAGGTTGGGGGGAAGAGCACACGTTTTATGAGGACCTTTCCTCTGAAAAATTAATGTCCACCTCCAAGCACAGGGTGCGGCAACAGGAGCCTCCCTTGTGCCGTGGGGGGGACGTCCAAGGCCAGGGCTTCCCGGCAGCGCCCCCCCTCCCGAGAGCGCGCGTGTGGCTTGCTCTTTACAGGGCAGCTACGAGAGGGCGCCGTCAATCACGGGGTCACAAGGCGTGGGTTTTGGGTTTCTCAAATACGGCTCCGCACCGGGGTGGGGGGCGATGTGGGGGTTTTGTTTGTTTGCTTGGCGTATTTATTGAATCTGATATCGAACGGACGAGAGTAGGAGGGATCAGATATTTCTGGAGAAAATGACGAACAGGAATTGGAGTTTTGCAGCCAACGTTCACTAACCTTTGGACCGAGACAGCCCACAGCAAATTCAAGTAAGAGTTGAACTCGCCTACCCAGGAGAGGAAGCACGTCCGGACGCGGGATTCCGCTGTTAAAACAGCTGTGCCCTACGTCGAACGAATTCTCCTCAGTCAAAAATAAAGATCGCACCGGAATCGTAGCTCGGCTAACGACACGTGCCCTGCAAAATCTCGCTGAGCTTCAGTAGCAAGGTCCGCACAGATGCCCCAGAACTGAAGACGAGCTTAAAAGCTAGCGTTCTAACCAGAGATTCGGGGACTCGGCTGCTTTTCTGACTCAAAGCACACGGAGCAACACCTTTTAAACAGTACGACTCCAATACAACTTTGGAAGATATACTTGGCACTTAGTTCAGTGTATTTACTGAGTGCCTAGACGTGCCAGTTACCATTGGAAGACTGGGATTCCAGCATCTCGTGTCCTATGATTCATTTCCCCCTCCCTGGAGGGAGAAACCGAGATTAGCCCATTTGAAAGACAGGGGTGCCGAGCAACAGCAGGTGAATGAAACGGCTGGGTCTCAGCAGGTGACGGCCACGGATTCAGGGGTAACCGAGGTGTACTGGATTCTGGGGTGGGTGTTGTTAGCCCCCCCAACCCCCCAACGTCATGCCCAGCTTCATGATTCTGGTTTAGCGCCTAAAAAAAATCATTCAGAGTCAAGGGACAAGGAAAATTAATTTAAAAATTCCAGAGAATACATGTGTGGTCAAAACAAACAAACAAAAACCAACTTTCAAGGAATGTTTAATTTTTCCAAACGACAGTGAGCCGCTGCTGACACCTGTGCAGGTGCCTGTCTGAAGGGACCCTGGGAAGGACCCACGAGCCATCAGTCCCCCTGCAGAGCCCGGTGAGCGGACATGCATCTCTGACCGACGATGAGGACTCCCCACGGTTCGGGGGGAAGGGGCTGGTCCAGAAAAAGGAGCTTTCTCGTTGGCTGCTATGGACCCATCTGCATACCAGACCTAATCATTTACGACGAGTTATTTCTGAAATATATCTTTTTCCCCCATAAATTAAATACCCTGTCTATTCCAGTTTACTTTCAGATTTTTCAAAAACAAATTTTAAATATCTTTGTGGTGAAATATATAAATCTTTCCTATTCTCTGGTGTGCTGGTTAGTCAGCTCTCAAGTGCTGAATAAATAAATGCTCTGATTTCTAGCATTTTCTAATTCATGTGGTATCAATACTCCTCTATGACTGATTTTAAGATACCAACAGTTTAATTATCATCTATTAAAATTTCTGAATTTTATGAAATTTCATATAAGCATAATAGTACTAATTTTAAGTATGCCACTGTCTATGTATTCAGTATGAAGAGAAGTATGAAGTTGATTTTTTTTTCCCGTAGTAGCTAACTTATTTTTCTAGTACCACGTACAGAAAAACCCGTTTTATATTTTTCATGTGTCCGCTTTGAGGACAGGCCCAGGTACGGAATGAGGGTAAGAGAGGAAAGCGCTGGCCCCTCACTAGCTGTGTGAGCGGTAACGTCGGGCCTCAGTTTGCTCAGAGGGGAAACGGGGATAACGGCCACGCCCACGGACAACACGGCCACGCAGATCCGGCAACAGAACGTGAGAAGTGCTCCCCGCCGGGACGGGCACGGATTGTGGACTTTCTCCTTCCCGCCTTGCGGGTCTGAAGGAGGCCGGAGTCGGGGAAAGAGAGGTCTCGCTGTTTTTGTTTTTTTTTCCCCCCCAAAGGCAATTTCTTGGACTACCACGGGGATGTTTATTTTCCTAACTAGAGGTCACGAGACACGAAGACCACTAATGAATGAGACTGGTGGCTGGAGCAGCGGAGGGTTTTCCCGGCTGCTTCTGTGTCTTCTCAGACTGAAAAAAAAAAAAAAAAAAAGGTCCCCCGTAAATTTTATGATGGCAGTGTCAAAAGTCTTCTATCCAAATGGCAGTGAATATTCTAATGAAGTCTGGAAAGAAAGCCATTTGTAATGGCTCGGGGCAGAGCGTTGAGATGGCCTGTTTCTAGTTAGCCGGTCATTAGAGGGATCTGACGTGCCCGGGGAACGGCTTCCTGTTCTAAGTGCTTTCAAACCAGGTTTTAGGAAGCCCCGCTTCCTGCCGGCTCATTTGGACACAACAGCGGGCCAACCGGCCGGAATTTTCGGAGGGCCAAGTGGTTGCCTCCTCAGCTACAGTTCAGTTCGGCTGCAGCGGCCTCCGCCAGGGAGAGTGGGGACTTTGCATCCCAGGGGGCCCGGCGACGTGCAGACACAGCGAGAGACATCTGGACCGTGGCACCAACGTGGGGGGCAGGAGGGGGGGGCGGCCCTTTGCCTCCGTTTCAAGTGCGCTGGGGCTGAGCGCTTCGCCACGTGAATCAAAAGCAGAAGGAACCCGGGTGCATCGGTCTGGGTGCAGACAGATGGGTTGATGGGAAAGTGGTGGCTGAACCCCTGGGTTCGGGAGGGGCGGGGCGGGGCGGCTGTTGGGAGAGGGATTCTCCTGGCCGCCTGATGTGCCCTGCATTAAAACGGGATTTTTCCAAAACAAGGAAGTCCCATTAGGACTTCAGTTAGGATGCAGATGAAAGTATTGGCTAATCAAATCCGTTTGCTCCTGTTTGTGTGTGAGGTGAGGGTCAGTACTGTACTTGGAAGCAGGAAACCGATGGGTCCAGGAAGACCCCGGTTCCCCTCCTCCAGGACATGCCCCCTTAACGGCTGCGCAAGTCACAGCGGGGACTCCTCAGCCCTAACCCAGCGCTGCTGCTTCGCCCGCTGAGGCCCGGGAGCGCGCCCACCCGCAGGCAGCCGCGGGGGCGCAGCCGGGCACAGCACTCGAGTTACGCCTTATCTCAAATGTGGGGGGGCCCCGACGTCACCCGCACTCGTGCCATAGCCTCGTCTGGGGCAGAACTCTGTCCTTTGACTCGAGCTTGGCCATCTCCTTATTCTGGCCAGTGACGCACACTTGCAGGTGCCGGCGCCCCTTCCGAGCCGGGGCCTTCGGAGACCACGTGTGTGTCCTCCTGCCCTGCTGCCTTTCGGCTGACACAGCGGCGGGCGGTTAGCCGGACGTGAGCCGAGTGGGCAGGCACCACAGGCCAGGCACGGAAGGTCTGGGGTGGGAAGACCCCGGTGCCAGCCGGGCCACGGACAAGTGGGACCTCCTCCTCAGGTGACCTTTCCTCTGCCAGCGCGTTGCTGGCCTTACACTGTAGACCCCTGAACTTTCATGTCGCCGGTCATGCGGTCCCGGCTCTCCCCTGGCCTTCCCTGCCCAGCATGCCCCTAGTCATGCGGCCGACCCCCTCATGGGGGGAACGAGGGGACTGGGGCGCAGCCGCACAGGACCCCCACACGAGCCCTTGCACGGCTGCGCCCCTCAGCATTAAGCCCCTGGGCTAACATCCAGGCCCAGAAAAGCAGCAAGGCCGGGCAGGGTGCAGCCCTGGCTGACGGCAGGACCAGCCGCAATGACTCTAGCCCTGCCCTGGCGCCCACCAATCAGGAGAGACCAGGGCCCTGGAAGGCCACACCTGGAGAGCTGACCAGGTGTGTTGAGATCTCCCTCCCCTCCAGACCTCCAGATACACACCCTCCAGAGGAGGGGCCCAGCAGGCCCTCCCTCTCTCTCTCTTTTGGCCACACCCTCCCCCCTTTTCCTTACCCCAGGCACCTTGGCCTTTCTTTCTCCTAAGCTCCAAGGGCCCTCCTCTGGCCTCTGTAGCTTGTGTCCTGAGCCCATGCAGCCCAGCTGGCTCACTTCCTTCTACATTTGTGACTTTCTCAATAAACCCTCCCCTTCGATGTGAGTTCCTTGGCTCTGAGTTCTTTCTTTGCCAAATTCAGGTACCAAGGTTGTTGAACCAAGGTCCAGGAACATTCTGGACCAGAACCATCCCATTGGTAACACTGCCACCATGTTAGGAGAGGACCAGCTGGTCTGCTCAGCCCAGGAGGGAGCAGCCGCCCCTCCTAACTCCAGACGCGCAGCTGACCCTTAGACTGATGTCAGGGGCCGTTTGTTACAGCACGGCGGCTAACTGGTACAGCTCAGTTTTGCAAACACAGGCAGTGCGACTCAGAGATATTAGTAGGGAGGTTCCCACGGCACAGGACTTACAGCTGGTTGAGTCAACATCCAGACCTAGAGACGTTCAATGCGTGATCATTACGCTAAACGCCCCTTCCCAGGCGCCCTCCTATTGATGGGCTAGCGATTTCCAGAAGGTTTCTCAAGGTTCGCTTTTTCTTTGCTTTTAAGACAGACTCCAACGTCGTTGTTTTGACTGGAACAGCTAAGGGGTAGGACTGATTTGTCAGCCAGGGCCTCCCTCACTGCTGAGAGCTGGGAGCAAGCCGGGAGAAGAGGCAGACCTCCAGCACCTATCCCCCACGCTGGCTCTGGACCTAACTAAGAAGCCGCCGGCCTCCGTTCCCCGAATCGCCCTTTTCTGCCGGGCTGCGTGTCACGTCCTCCTTTCCACGCCAGCTGATTTCTAGTCACGTGCACTTTCATTATAACCCGGGAAACATAATTTTAAAAAGTCTTCACAATCCGAAGTAACCAATGTTGAATGGTAGACTTGCATATAACTTGTTAGACAGCGGGGCAGAAAGGTTTGGTCTGCCTAGAACTCCTCCACCCAAAATCCATCGGGAGCCAGGTGGGAGGCAGGCTCTGGGGGGAAGACGACTCGAAGACGGCACCACCAATCGGGGGAGCTTTGCCGAGGGCCAGGGGGCCTGCGCTGGAGGCCCGCACCCGTGCCCCTACCTCGCCGTGTGCGCGTGAGAGGCGCATCCTCTCTCCCTGAACTTACACTCCCCGATTGTCAGAGGAGAGGCTGTCAGGCCCTCCCAGCGTCCTCGAGCTCCGAGTCCCCGAGTCCCTGTCACTAACCACAGCGTCCCCAGGATCCCGGCAGCGCCATAAATACCGGGGTGGAGTCAAGTGTCCCCTTCCAGAACACTGGATCTGAACCTGTTATTTTCATGATGTGCTCTGAACAACCCAGGATTTCATGTCACCGGGGAGAGCACAGATATAATTTGGAAAGGGGGAGGTTTATAGGAAGTACAATAACAGTCCCCATTATTTATTTTTAAGTCTTATTTAAATGAAGATGGTGCATTTAAAGATTGCGTTTGATTGAACAACTGTCCCTTTTTAAAATTTTCCCTGACAAAAGCTATGAATTATTAATTCCTGTCATTGTGTTCTCAGAACAAATGTAATTGCAAGTAAATGTCTGAAGTTAATGAAAAAAATTAAGAAAAAAAGGTTTCTTTGTAAGAATTAATAAAACATTTCCACAAACCTCTTTGAAATCAAGAGGGCGAAGCCTTGCGGGATCTCTCTGGGGCCGCGTCTCCCGAGCAAAGGGGTCCGAGCTCTACCCTTTCTTCCCCAGGAGGGACGACAACACGTTCTTACGATGGTACCCGCTGTGGAAGTTCACACGCGAGGATTCTGACCTCCACCCTCTCAAACACTTCGGTTCTTTTAAAACTGATTTTCTTTCATTTTCGAGCCACGGAGGGGAGGTCCTGTCCTTCCATCTTGTCAGCCTGGCTACTCCCGTCACCGTTAATAGCTTTTTATTAACGTAACACAATGACAAATCATGCTTTAATTTCTTAAAGCGAAAGGGCGAGCAGAGGTTGGACCTCTCTGAATTAGGCAGGCGTTGAGCCTCAAAGCAGAGAACTGACATCATTTCGGGCCCCGGCCCTCAAGCATCCTCTGAGTACATCTGAACCAGCCCTTGGATGGAACCAGAAAGAGCCTCCGTTTCATCCAGGCCCCGGCTCTCTTGTGGAGACCAGCCCCCCCGCCCAAGCACGAACTACCCCGACAATTTCATCACAGCAGCAAAAAACGCAAATTCCACACTGGCTTCCAAGTCAAGTTCTGTCACTCTCTGTAGCTGGGCGACCCAGGGCAAGTCCCTCCTGTCACGGCAGAGATAACAGTGCTTGTCCTGCTTCCCTCATAGGAGACCCCGGTGGGGACCGAGGGAAACGAAGCCCACCGTCACCAATAAAGCAGACATGTGAAAGAGCTACTTCTGTTTCTGTTATTTCTTTCAGCTCCTCTTGTCCCCGAGGGAACCCCAGCAGCCGTTCACAGGGCAGTAGTGTGGCTTCTGCCTCAAAACGAAGCCTGGAGACCAGCGGTCTGCATTTCCCAGCATCCTTTGCAGCGAAGGGTGCCACAGGACAGAGCCTGCTCGACGAGCCATTAACCCTCCCAGCTACTCTCCTGACCACCCCCCTCCTCACTTCCCGGACTGATTAGGAGCATCCAGGGGAGAACTCCAAGTTTTTGCAGGTGGCGTGGTCACCTGCTGGAGGAGCGCTGGGTACTGGAGTCCCTGTACGGAAGCCGACCCTCTGAGCACCCACTAGGGCCAGCAAACAACCACTCCTTTACTGTGTTAAACCGCTGAGATTTGGGGGTGTTTGCTACATCCACTTACGTGACTTATTCTTGCTCATGCACCGTGGCGAGCGCACCTGCAGGGAAGCGCGTCAGAATTAAGTGAGCCATTTTTTTTTTGTTAGGATTAGTTCGAAATCATTTTCCTGGGCTACCTGACCACTGAACTACACAATAACAAGGAGTGGTCTGTGTTTGCAAAGTTCAGTCCTGGGACGGGGAGGCAGGCATTGCTGGGGGTCGGGGGGGTGCTAACTGCTGAGATGCAGCAGAACCAACCCGGATTTCTCGATAGGATGCCATCAGGGTGCCATACCACCGGCTTCCCCTGAAGCCAACACAACCCTCGGGCACCGCGGACAGCAGAGAGTTCTGTGTGTGGCTGGTGACTCCGGGTTTGCCCGGTAACGCCTTTCCTTTCCAGGGCTGCCTGAGCAACAGCCGTGACCAAACAGGGACAAACGAGGACCCTATTTTGAGTCTCTCCCTCTCCTCTCCTCACCCGTCTCCCAGATCTGAAGACTGTTTAAGCATAAAAAAAAAAAAAGCAATTAAGTCAAAGGCATATTCTTCCTACAACCCACCCACATGCGCGCACTTCAATCTGCAGATAGCCGAGGCCCCAAATCACTCCCAGACCAGCGCGCTCCCCTTGTCGAAGGCGTCCCCTCAGCTCTGACCCTCCAGCCTCCGTAAAGCGGCCTGATATATGGACGCCGGGCATTTTCTGGCAGTTGAAACGTGAAACGTGACATCAGCTGGAGATTAAGTTACGACTCATAAAGACCATGTTTATTTGCTGGTTCTGTTTAAAAATTTTTTCCAACTATCATTTTACTCAAATGGCCTCCCATTTTATGGGGAATCAGGTTAGAGCTAATGAAGGCAACCCGGTCTGAGCTCGGAGAGACACGCAGCCTGTGGCTGCCTTGACTGCGGCCCAAGTCTCTGGGTTATTTAGAGCCATCGTGAACCATTCCTGCTCGGTGGGTTGACAACATGGTGCCCTGAGCTGATACGGAGACTTCTAATGTCTCCGTTGGAAGATGGGAGGGGGAAATCTAAGAATCACAGAGAGACATGTTAAGGATTAGAGGGAGAAGCCAAAAATGCAGCCGAGCCAGGGTGCAGGGGTACAGCGCTCCCCTGCCCCTGCTCAGCAGCCCTCACTCCGAGGAACCACAGGAGGGAGAGCCGCAGGTACGCAGACCAGGAGAAGGCTGCCTCCTCCGCCATCTGTCCATCCGCTGCCCGGAGCACGATGCTGGAGCAGCGGACCAGGGACTTCATCTCCAAACAGCAGCAGCTGGTACGGGAAAGAATTCCTCTTGCTTAAGGGTCCAGGCACAGGAACCAGCATGATCAGAACTAAGTTCTCACCGCTAGAAACTCTGGTATTTACACACTGCTCAGAATAGGTGCTCGGTTAAACTTGTTAAGTTCTGCTCACCTGACAAAGCTGGGCACATAGGCAATAAAGCAGGTGCATGTGTCTTATTATGTCCAGTAGTGTGGGGACTCTGCCCGGCCCCTCCCCCCTAAAATTCTCTTCCAGGAAGTCTGCCGTTAGTTATTTTTTAAACAATACCTAGTACTTTATGTCAGAGCGTGGAAAAATGCCGTGACCTTTCATAAATTTCACCACGATTGTCGTCTTTCTTTTTTATTCCACTGTCGCTTTATTTGAAGGTCTCTGTTTCGGTGAAAAGAATCTTACAAGAGATGTTAAAAGGGATTTTTTAATACATACTGTGGTGAATCGAATGGACGGTCTCCCGTCCATTGAAGGGGATCGAGGGGGCACTGTGCCAGCTCGGAGGGCCTGCCTGGGAAGGGGCGCACAATTTCAGAGGGGGAATCGAGGGCCAACTCCTGGTTCGACCCAATCCCACCAACTCGCATTCTGGCTGATCCCCAAACTAACAAGTTTTGCAGAAGGCACATTCTCCACCCACCACAGCAAACCGCCTGTGGTATTTGGAGGGATGCCACCTGTTACCAGTAAGTTACGTCTCATCACCGAGACGAGGTTCTAGCTCACAGGTCGGCAGGCTTCAGCTTCGGGGCCAGCTCTGTCCTTCTGCTGGGTGGCTAGCACCGCAGGCTAAGAAAGGTTTTCACACTTCTAAATAGTTAAAAAATCAAAAGGGGGACGATATTTTCTGATACATGCAGATCATGTGAAATTCAAAACCAGTATCCACGAGTAAAGGTTTGCCGAAATCAGCCATGTTGAAAAGAGGCCGGACGGTCTAGTGAAGCTCAGACGTGTACTATCCGGGTCTCTGCAGAAAAGCTGTGCCAACTCCTGTCCCCATCGGGCGTTTCATGGCGTAAGAGACATGGTCTCAGTGGGGTTCTGTTCATTTCTAACCTTTATTTACTGGTGTCATTTTGAAAAGAAAAATCTCATTCCCTGAGCTGGGAACACTTGTGTGTGCATGTGCTAGAACATACATAACAGGAAACTTACAGTTTTAACCATTTTAAGTGTGCAATTCAGTGCCAGCGAGCGCACTTACCAAGTGGCACGAGCATCCCTGCTTTGCATTTCCACACGCGTTTCCTGTCCCAAACAGAGACTCTGGACCCGTGAGATGACAACGCCCACTGCCCCTCCCCCCTCAGGCCCTGGCAGCCACGATTCTACTCCTTGTGTCCCCCAATTCCCCTTTTTTAGACGGCGCACGCAGTCTGCGGCATCCTGGGTCAGACTTCTTCCCCTGGAATGGAGTTTTCAAGGCTCGTCTGTGCTGCACTCCGACTGCGCTCCTTTTGAAGACTGCGTAGTATTCCATTGCAGGGGCCCACTGCTGGGCATTCTTGGGCAGCCCGTGCTGCTTCGTCAGGCCTACGGTTCTCCCGATTCACTCAGTGGTGTGGGGGCAGGGGGACCCCAGGCAAAGGCCACCGGGCTCGGAGGGAGGGAGGGGTGGGGTGGGGAGAAGGCCTCCATCCACGCTGGGGCGAGAGCAGGTGGTTCAAGGAACTCGGGTCCAAGCGCTCACTTCTCTGTGTGTGTTCCCAGTGCCTCGGGGGGTAAGCTGTTGATGGGGGCGCTTGAGGCATTTTCCGAGGTGCAGAGAACATCGAGGGGCCTCAGAGACGGGTCCTTTCCTCCCAGAGACGTTCCTGTGACATGTCCTGACTACACGTGGCTTTCCATCGGTTCCCTGGGCTTCAGCCTTGAGTCTGTGCCAACAATATACCCTTATACGTTACCAATGATTGGGTGTAGGTTATCCAGTTGCCATAATTTGAATTAAAATGGTCTAAACAAGGACAGCACTAAGAAAAAGCATTTCTTTCAAGTTCATTGCGCCCACTCCTCCCTGCACGAGGCACTGAGAATACAACGGTGGACGAACTACATCCCCGTGACATCGAGAAACTAAAGTCGGGTGTCACGGTTCCTGACCTGTGTGCCAGGGCGTCCAGGGCACCACAGTGAACTCACGGGGCCACAGCCCGGTCTTGTCGATCTACAAGGAAAACACAGTACCATTTGTCCGACGCTGGGCGCGCCCCGGGCTTGAGCGAGTTCACTGTCTCAGAGGCAGATCGTGCTGTGCTTCTTCGCTGACACCCTGTCCTTGCGAATCGGTGCGTTGGACGGGTGCGGGGTTGAAAAGCAAGAACCGGATGAGAACTGATGTGGAGCAAGACCTCAGGGCGGCAGGGGCCGGTGCGAGTGCAAGGCTTTCGCATTTGGGCTAAGAGGAGCAGCCAGTTCATGAGAAAGTCACCGAGAGAATAAAATGAACACAATCTTTGTTCCTTCCATGTACGTGTGTGGTTTTATATGCCCGCTCAGTTGCTAGGACACAAATACTTAGTGAATTGTTTGGACCTGATTGCTTCGTAAACAGAACCGAAAAAATGACCGAGGCATGAAGGGCGCCCTGAGCTGAGAAAGCTGGGGATCCTCCGATTTTGTGAATCAGGGACGCTACTCATTAGGAATATGCCCACTTTTTAAATTACACAAAAACAAGAGACAGAGGCTAATGGCATGTGAGCAAAGCGGCAACAAGCGATGTCACTGCCGTTATAATTCAAGGGTAATCAATGCGACGCCGTCGGCATTAATAACAGAGGGTCAATAGGAGCAAACTTTTAATATGAGCCTAATTATGAGCATCTCTTTGCATGCAACTAAAAATATTGAAAATGTTGACATTGGGCAGGTGCCCTTGCGTCCAAACTCCTGTGCGAGTCAATAATCTATTATGATTTTCATTTTGCAGAAGTGGTTCTATTATTTTAAAAGGTCTCAAAAATCAATTTGGCATTCAGTATATCTGTGTAATAATGACATCCTAATTAAAAATCCCAATCTGAGTAGTACAAAGGAGGATGTGAAATCTCTGATCAATGCGCACCGAGTCCAGAAGTTAGAGATGCAACAACCCTTTGTAATGAACTTCGCCACTTTTCTCGGATTTGGTCCTGTTTGCTCCCTGCGATTCTGGGAGCCTGCTCTGTCTGGAAACCTAGCTGAGGAAGCAGAGACAATTTGGCGCAACAAGAACATAAATTAAAGCAAGAAACATCAAAGAAAAATATCTTCAGAATTGTGTGGGTTTCTTTTTAATTGGAATTTATAATCGCTCATAATTACAGGACATATTTTAAATGTTACTTTGAGGGGCTGAGGGAGGAGGTGGAGCCCTGTCCACTCCAGCCACATGAGCTATAACCTTGACATTTTAATTAGATATTGTTTTGAAATATGTGAAAGGGATTTACACACTCAGCGAAACATGTCACTGATCGTGCAATGCGCCCGAGAAGGCAAAATGACATACAATGTAAAAAAGAATCAACTTCTTAAAGGAACTGCAGATATTTTTAAGAGGGGTGCAAGCCACGAAATGTGTCACCATTGCGAAGACACCGGGGTTTTTTGGCGTTTTCCCTAGGCAGACTCCTCTTGCAATCCTGCGTCAGTGACAGCATCAAGCTAGGCCAAGGGAGGTGGGTTTGCTTGATTTATGGGCCCCGCACACCCATCCTGCAGATAAAAAGGAAGGTCAGAGGAGGGTCAGGAACGTTCTCTTTGCAAGGATTTCTGGTGCCACGTTACCTGGCTGCAAAAGGATGATGAAAACAATCCCTGAAGTTGCCTTCTTTCGAGATGCCTTGTTCTTTGATGCTTCGATAACGATTTAGGACAGAAATTATAGGACAGAAGGAACAAATCCATCTTCCAAACTTTGCCATCATACATTAGCTGGAGTCCCCCGAGTTGAAATTTACTGTTGGAACCCAGCAGTTAGGAAAGTTTACTTATGGATCTCTTCTGGGAGGCAAGAGATGGGAACAGGGAACCCCATCGGTTTCCAGGTGTAAATATTATTGAAAACGTCCAGAATCTTGGCTCCCACCTGAGACCAATAGCAGGGAGGAACCAGGAGACTCCTCGAATAGAACCCCAGGGAGGTCCCTACGAGGAGGCTGGGTAGTGAAGAGGGAGCTTTGCCGCCTGAGGCTCTGGGTGCCCCGCCCTCCCCCAGCCATTGGGGGGCGCTGTGCCCTGGAGACTCTGCGCCGGCAGAGGTGCCTACTTGGAGTGTTGGTGTTCCAGTGAAATTTGCAGGGGATGCTCCGGCTGTCAGCCTCCACCGAAGGACTGACTGCCAAGGTCAGGATCTGAACTCGAGGGTGTGGGGGCAACGGGAGGAGGAGGCTCCGGCCAGGCCTCCGCTCGTCCTGGCAGGTGCCGTGTGCCTGAGCCCAGCTGCGCCTGCCTCAGGTCCAGGCCCCAGCTTTGCCCTGGTGGCTGTCTGCCAGGCCGCCCGCTTCCCTGGGCACTTGTGTCGGTGGCGTCCCCCGGCCCCAAGGATGTGCCTCAGTGATGCTGCTGTCTAGGGCATGGCCGGGACCAGGGAATCTTGCGGTGATCCCACAGGGGTGCTGCCAGAGATTGGGAGAGGAAGAGAAAGAGCCTCGGAGCAGCTTATGTGGACCCAAAGGGGGAGAGGGGGAGAGTGAAGACCACCCCGTGGGTGCCCTCCTACCGTCCACACGTGGCTTGTCACAGCCCTTCAAAAGGGAGTCGGCGGCAGAGGAGACACAGGGAGAGCCCACCCCTCTATGAGTGCCGAAGGCTGACCCTTCCAACGGCAGCCCCCGGAACCCTGTCTCCCACTCCCTGCTGTCCACAGCTCCCCGGTGCCCCGCCACGCCACCCCACCCAGGCCGCTCACTGATAACCAGGGGCTAGCTGCCTTCCCAGCTTCCTCCACACCCCGCCTGCCCGCCCCCCGGCCGCAGGGCATGACGCCGGCTACCTCCTGCGCTGGAGTGGGGGGGGTGGGGGGGTCGTTTCCCAGCAAAGAGAAAGAGCACAAAGTGGGTGTGGCCTCCCGCATTCTCGTTGTCTCCACCGCCCTCCCGGGTCACACGTGAGAAGTTCACTCCGCGGAAGGACACTCCCAGTGAGACAGCAGGGCGGGGCCCGACCCTCCGTGGCAGGCTCATCAACGCGCAGCCCGCGCGGAGGATACCCCTGTGCTTCCTCCGTGTCCCTCCACCTAATTTCCTGCGGACCGCGGATCATCTTTTATTTCCAATTATGCCGCTGTTCGCAGTATCGATTTGGAGGACACAAATGTTGAATGACACGAGAGAGAGAGAGCAGCAGGGGAGGGGGCGAAGAATTCCATTTTGCCCGAAGGATAAGATACTCGAAACGCCATCCGCCATCCCGCACAGCGTCTCCGAAGCACCCGTCAGCGCAGCAGAGGCTGGCTCAATTATCTTTGTGTCAGATGATTATCTGAGAGCTTAATTTAATCTCCATTATCCTCCCCCGTCATATTTCAATTAAATCTGCTATCAGAGTGTTAGCACATCTTTGAACCTGCTATTTCTTCAGTTAATTTTCCACTAAGAGGTGCTGGAGAGTAACAGATGTCTTAATTATGCAGTTATTAAGTGTACTTGACACTCGTTCGTTCTCTCAGGATTTTGTGGTTGGGGTAGGAGCGTCGAAAAATTAATCTGATGACAATATGCTTCCGTTGTGATCGTCACACCACCGAAGGCTGGGGGCGGGGGGTGGTCGTCCCCCCGCTTCAGAGGCCGCCGAGAAAGATGAAGGATTAACAGTGCGCGTGAGATTCGTTTCGCTTTGGTACAGCTGGGCAGTCGGGTGAGTTCATCAGGGGCACAGAAGTTCAAAGACAGATTTTGTCTCCCTTTCCTTCCATTTCTCCAGATCTCGGAAGATACAGCGAGCACATGTCATGGCGTGGCGTGAAGTCACGGTGGTCGTGTTAAGAGTGGTTAATTTTGACTTACAAATCTTGGGTTTCGGTTGGCATTAGATGTCCAGTAACTGTATGTATGACTTTGGTCATGCCACACTCTCTCTCTGAGCTTCATTTCCATGAGGAAGGAACAGGCCTGACTGCAGAGTTTACCACCTCCCCCAGCTCTACCAGCCCACGGAAATAGCTAATATCCTGTCTACTCTTTAGATAGATAGATAGATAGATGGATGGAGGTAGAGAGAGAGAGAGAGAAATCTCTACGTGCAAATGATACTGAGCTGTATAGACACGTGCATGTGGAGAAACAGAGAGAGACAGCTGTCTCTCTGTATTATGTGAAACTACACATTTACAAAGCATATAACTATTTATGTATTTAAAATTTAAATATGCATATATTTACTCTTTAGCCACGCATATACACACATACATTTCCCCATATCATCTGTACTTATCCCTATTTAAATCTTCAGGTCTGTGACATTTGAGGCCTGAGAAGATGTCTCTCCTGCTCTCTGGGTCTGTAATGCAGAGCCACCGAGATCAGAAGCGCTTCAGGACTTCAAATCCTGGTTCCGACGCCTACCGGCTGTGTGTCCCTGGGCGGATTGCCTGCCCCCTCTGAGCTGCAGTTTCCTCCTCGGTGAATGAGGATGGGGGGTGAACCCTAGTTCCTGAGGTTGCCGCACCGGTCGCAGTGCACCTGCGTCTGTGCGTTTGGCCATGTCTGGGGACTGAGAACGCACAGGGAGGCTGAAGTGAGGAACCAAGGGCTGCGCAGACTGATGAGCGCGGGCCGGTCTGGAGGTCTGCTGCTGACGTCGCGGGAGGGTTCCCCCAGAACTAAGAATACTGGTGAGTCCCGGAGGACTTAAGTGATCATCTGGGTGCAGCCCTTCCCTTCCGGACCAGGAAGCCACCCCATGGACGCCCAGCAGGTCCCGTTCACTGTCCTCCCACCCATGGGACTCGAGAGGGCCACTCGCCCCGCACTGGCCGACCCTCCCCTCTTTCCCGGTTTTACCCCACTCCTTTCCTCCCCCCCCTTCCCATCCCTCCAGCCCCTTTGTAAAGCAGTCTACTGAAGGGCTGCCCCTCGGAAGGTTTCATACACAAGAAATTACTATTTTTATGCACTCTCCCTTAGGGTACACTCCAGCACAATCCATACTTTTGTGGCCATTTTTTCCCCTATAATATATTTGTAGCCTGAATATGGAACCAACTTCGAGAAAATTAAACAGAGCAAGAGAAGCCATGTGCCCCGCAATGAAAGGAAACACTCCAAGTGGCGGCGGGGGCCCCACGGGACAGCCGGCTGTGCCAGGAGAAAAACGTGCAGCCGGAAAATCTGCCAAGCGTCCCTGATTCGTAAAGATTTTTTTCCATATTTAGGTAAATTAATGTCATTATTTAATGCCTCCTGCAATTGGTAATAGGATTGTGCTTGGGCCCTTTCAACATATGGTGCTGGCGGCACAATCCTCTTTGAGGGAGGAAAAAAGGTGGGGGCCCAGCGAGGCTCAGATCTCCTTTGTCGGCCGCAGCTCTGCCTGGCCCTGGGCCAGCATGGGTGCTGGGGGGCGGGCGCGAGAGGGTGCCGGGCAGTTGACTCCGGGCCTTGCACAAGGGGGTGGGGGGGACAGCAGGCACCTGTGCCACCCACGGCCGCAACCAACACGCCCTCCCCACAAGCTCACGGGCTCGTTTGTAGAGTCTGGCCTCCGGGTGCGGGGCCCGCCTGCGTGTCTTCACTTCCTCCAAGATCACCTCACTCTCCAGGGGGTTACAGGTGGCCCTTCCCCGACCTATGGGCAGGGCCCTCTTGGAAGGTTGGACGGATTGCTCCATGCCCCCCAGATCTGCGCTACGGGGTTCCCTATCTGCTCAAAATTATCCACGGCAGATAGCAGATCCACTTAGATCCAACACTTGGATTGTTTCTTTAAAACGCAGCATCTACTGCGTGAGGCCAGAGGCCCCATCCATTAGCTAAAAGCCAACAGTAGCCGAGACACCATTTCCTTTTTGAAAAATTACGTGCTTGGTTTAGACACTGACGGGCGCAAGGCACGTTGCCTCCTCTGCACAGCGCTTGTAACCTCAGAGGAGTGATGGGGTGAACGCACCTACGACCGCGGGAAACAGTGGGAGTCCTGGTAGGAGACCCCGCTCCAGGCCACACTTGAGTCTGAGTCAGAAGGGTGGGTATGACCGGCCTAACCACACGGGGGGGGGGACAGACCCGTTTCGGATTCTTTAGGCAGCGCGGGGGGAAGCGGGAATGAAAGTGGTGTGCGTGAGGTTTGTGCGGAGTGGGGGGCACGCCTGTGGGAGCTGGGGGGCAGGGTCAGATTCGCCCTCTCGGAGGACCGCTAAGAGGGAGTGTTCCAAAGGCCTTTCTGTCTCTTTCTGCGACCGCCCTCGTGTGCGCCAGGATCTCTAAAACCCCCTTCCCTTCTAACAGGGGGTTCCCATCCCATGATGTCCCCGTGCTTTCTCCAGGACCCCTCCTTCCCGCCAGGGATCAGCCAAGGCCTTGACCTTTACCCAGGTCTAGCAGGGGTTGAAGGAACGGGCCACCTCTGGACATCCTTGGCCCCACGGGTGGCCTTGGGGGACCCTCTTGTGCCTCCCTTCTTGCTTTGAAGGCAACGGAATGCGAGTCCCTGGGTCTGCAGAGGCGACTACGCAGGCTGCTTCTCTGTGGGAGCGTCCCTGCTCCTCTCAGATGCTGTGATGACCCACGGCCAGCAAAGCCGGACCACGGTTCTGAGGGATCCGGGCTCAGAAACAGAAGCTGCGTTTCTCACATTGCAAGTCTGAAGCCTGGGCTAAGGCACCGAGGGAACGCTTCCAGGCCCTCGGGGACCCATCAAAGGCTGTCCTTTCTTACATGTAGACCATCTCTCTGTGACATCCAGCCAGATAGATTCTAAGAGTGGCATTCAATGTCTTCTTGCCACATTCTATGCCTCGCACAACTTTGCCTATAGCATTCTGAGAGAGTATGGAAGGGAAAGGGCGGTACTTCATGAAAGACCAAGCATGAGGGAGAAACGAAAAGACAGAGCATCTGCACTGTGGAAGCGTGACGTGAGGATGTGATAAAAGCAAGACCAGGGGGCAAATAAGTACGTAGAGAATATTAGCTATACGGATGGATGGAAGGAAGGATGGGTGGATGGATGGGTGGGTGGATGGGTAGATGGGTGGATAAAATTTTAAGAGTCTTGGGTTCTTGACCTGAGCTTGTCTTTAACATTTTGCCATGTTGTTGTCAGGTCATATTCCCCCCCTGGGATTCTCTCTTCATCTGTTAAATGGGTAAATTCCCCTCCGCTTTCTTTATTTAGACAAACTCAATAATCAAATGAAACAATGGGGACGGGGGCCCTGCTACTGGACGTGGGCCATGCAAAGGAAATGGGCTGGCCGACATCACTGCCGTTCGTGTATGTCTTTGGAGGGCTCTCCAGTCCGACAGTCTGTCTAGCTATGACATCCCAGACCCCATCTCAGCGGCGGCAGGGGTTTCTGCCCTCGCCCCTCCCGGCCCTGGACCCCCAAGCGGGCCTGGACAATTGGGATTACTCTTCCCGCGAAGGCAAGGTGAAGTACAGAGGTGAGAGGTCACCAGTGACATGAGACCTACCATCCTGGTATAGCTTCTCCAAGTCTATCAGGAGCCTGAATACCTGAGTTGAGTTATTCTGTCGTCACTATGGCTCCTCATTTATTCTTTGGAAGCTGTCTGGCTTAAGGAGGGTTGTAAATGCGTCAGAATAAAATCTGCTTTGTGGAGTAACTATCGCTTACTTGTTCCACATTTTTGAGCTGCTGCTATGTGTTGGCAACGTGCTAAGTGAAGGGTATTTAAACCTTATCTCAAGAGGCTTATAGTCATGCTGGTATAGCAAGTGGACATCATTCTGAGTGCCAGCTTCAATCACCTGGTAAAAATTGCAATGTTAGGAAGGATTCTGAGGCCACATAAAGACTGATCGGAAACAGCATAGTCGCTTAACATTATTTCCCATGGGTGTGTTGCTGTGTAGTAATCAATGCAAAAAGAAGGTACTGTTCCCCAGTCCTAGGGCTGGATGCCACTCTATTGGGCAACACTAGCTGCTCTTTAAAAATCTCCCAAGATATAAGGGGCTTATACATAACGGAAGTTCATTTCTCCCTCACACAATGTCCAAAAGGTGTCCTCCTCACGGGCAGTGAGCTCGCCCCCAAGTGGTCACTCAGGGACCCAGGCTCCTTCCACATTGTGCCTCCGTCCCCTCTATCACGTGACTTCCAGGTGCCTGTGCTGTTCTGCAGGAGGCCAGCGGAAGGGAAAAGTGGGCGGCACGGGCACGCTTGCTTCTCAAGGTCCTCAGTCTGAAAGAGTCGCTCATGACCTCTGCTCCTGGTCCACGGGTGGTATGCCACGATCCCATCTGGATGCCAGGGAAGCAGGCCGGCGTGGCCGTGGCCGGGCAGTGGCTTCCTGGCAGCAGCTCTGCACCAGTCGGTCGGGCAGGGACTCATCGCTTCCGAGGACGCCCGATTTCTTCCGGTCAGGCCTGCGGGGACTCCCTTTCTTCTCCCCTGCGATGAGTCTGACTCCTTCTATCCAGAGACCAGAGAGAGTTCAGTCTGGGTCTCTCTCTATAGGAACTATCCTCGTCCGGTTTTTAAGCAAGAAGAGTCATTTCCAAATCTGTTCCGACACAGGGTGGAGCCCAAACCGGGAGACAGCTCACACCACTAACGTTCGGGGCTCCACCAGGTGTCGTCAGGAGGGGCTATTTAAGGAAAAATAAGGTATTCGGCTATAAAGATTTCCGAGACTTTGCCCCGGGGGGATGCGGGGCCTAGAGTTTCTCAGCCACTCCCCGAGACTTGGCCATTGCTGCTCAATGTTTGAAGCCCTGGGACAGCTCATGCAAACACGCTCTTCCCACAGCACCTTCCCAACATAACCTTTGTTTTACTGTATCTTGCAAGCTGCGTAGAGCCTTTATTGTAGAGGGCAGCCTCAGATCTCGTCATAAAGACGAGTGCATGATTCCATTTAATTTCATTGATGCGGTTAAATGGTGTTTCCCTTTTTTTAAAAATTTAATCCCTCTTCTTTCTTACCAGGTCTCTCCCGACCTGCCCACTCCTCTGTCCGAGAAGCGCCCAGAGGGAGCTCGGGTTGACCACGCGCTCGCTGGGTATCGGCAGACATTTTCCGTGTCTTCCTCCTGCCTGGGGCTTTGCCTCTTCCCCCCGAAACTCAGCTCTACTTCACAGATTCAGTTCGCCCTCAGACCTCCCACCCAGCGTCCCTTCCTCAGGCGAACCCCGCCTCTCCTTGTTGTGTCAGATCTGATTGGGGCCTCTCGCTGCACTTGTGTTAACATCCCGCACTTGACCTTCACAGCGGTCACCGCGGTCTGGCGTTCTGTATTTGTGGGAATATGTAAATGATGTGTTTTCTTGTCTAGACTTTAAGCTCTGGGGTGTGTAAAGAGACATATTTCTGTTTTGCTCTCCACTCTGTTACTGGCAGCCAATATAGTTCTGAGCACGAGGTAGAGGCTCAAGAAATGGCTGTTGCCTATCGATGGCTTCCTCTGTCCGGGTCTCACGTTCTCCTCTGACCCATGGGAGGCAGCACGGAAGAAATCTAAGGGCCTCCCAGCATGCTCTGCAATGATGCGATTAGACTGCGTTCATTCGTAGAGGCTGTGAATGGACAGGTATATGCTCCTCTCCTGAAGGTGTTTGCACTTGAAGACTGACCTTGGGGTACCTGGGGGCCAGACCTGAAAATCTCCCATAGAAGCAATACACATGCGTCCTCTTTCTGCGCCTTAGATGGAAGAACTTGGTGTGATGTCAATTCAAAGGTGTGTATGTGTGTGTATAGGTTCAAAACGGGAACCCTCATGTTGGGAAACGGTAATGCCTGGTATCAGGGTCTTCGGAGAACAAAGATAATGGCAGATAACACCTTTCCTTTGGTTCCCGAAGACATTCCAGAGTCGCCGCCAGTCCTTCCTTTCCCCATCACAGTGCTGTGGGTGAGTGGGCAACGACTATCCTCAGGACTGATAGACGAGGGCAAGAAAGGAGAAGGGACCTGCCCAAGTCCCCCAACCAGGAAGCGTGGGTGCTGGACAAGGAGCTGGGTGAGGAATGAGCAAGGCTCACCCGGACCTGTGTTATCCCTGCTGCGTTGTACGTCCTGGGCACTGTGAGACTCTGAGAGTCCCCTGCAGGAACGGGACCCTGGGAGCCAGGACATGGGCTGTGGCTCAGAGCCTTCCAACAGAGTTTGCTTCTTCTTCTTCTTTTAAAATATATTTTATTTACTTATTTTTAGAAAGAGGGGAAGGGAGGAGGAAAGAGAGGGAGAGAAACATGGATGCAAGAGAGAAACATCGATCAGTTGCCTCCTGTACGTGGCCCGACCAGGGACCCAACCCGCAACCCAGGCATGTGCCTTGACGGGGAATCAAACCTGCCACCTTTCACTTTGTGGGGCGATGCCCAGACCACTGAGCCACACCAGCGAGGGCAGAGGTCGCAACTTCTCAGAGTGCTGGCGGCCTCCTGGGCTCTGGGTCAGGACACCCATCCTATGGGACTTCCTAGGAGAGGCGGGTCTCTTTCTGGCAGCTGTATGCTTAGCAGCCAGCACCAGTACCTGAAACGTACTAGATGACTTCAAATATTTTTGAGTACATATGAATATTACCATTCTGTCCCTGCCCACTCCTCGCACCTCTTTACTTAGGAGACCTCCTGTAAGTGGGCTGTCTCCACGCACGTGCACAAATCCTCAGAGACAGCAGCAGCAGCAGCAGCAGTAGTAACATTTATTGAGCACCTGCTATATGCCCAAACCTCAACTAGGAATTGATTGGCTGATACACTCCTCCCAGTTGCTATGTAAGCAGATAAATGACAGTGATTTGCTCAAGACCATAGCTAATAACGGGCCCAGCTGGGATTTGAACCCAGCTTATTCTGACTCCCAAGCCCGTTCTACTACTGTTTCTCCACCATGCCACATCCATTCGAGCCCCTAAATCATCCAGATGTACCGCAAAGCATCACAAGCACCGCGGACGCACGTGGGGTGGTCCAGAAAAGTGGTGGCTGGCCTGCCTGTGCGTCTTGGGGAGGTGTCTGTCTGGTGACTGCCCTGCTTCCTCACAGGGCCGGGCTTGCTTTCCTTCCCTGTGTGGATCAAGATGCACGAGAAGCCCCCCTCTCCCCCACCCCTTCTGAATCAGCCCGTTCCTCTGGGGCCATTCAGCTGACAGCTGCGGAAAGGACAGCGTGCCTGCTGAAAAAGGGTCCCTAATTTCCCTCTGGCAAGAGACTGCAGTCCAACTTCGGAGAGGACAATTAGCATGCTCTCGGCTGGAACAATGGAAGCCGCGACAGATGCTTCTGTCCCCGGGATGGGGCGCTCCGAGCGCAGCCCCTGCGGATGGGGGGCTTTCTTCTTCCCGGCACAGGAAACCTGGCATCCCCGCCAGCAGCCGGGGTGGGCTGGCCTCCCAGCTGATCTGAGAGCAACATTATCAGAGCAAACCAGAGAGTCCCGTCACTGCCCTCCTCAGGTGGCTGGGGTACCACCCTGGCTTCCTCCCGCACCAGGAAGCGGTCTGGCCGAGACTTTGAGCAGACTTCAAAAACGTTGCCAAATGGTTAAGAGCAAGAAATCCAGCTGGACACGTGGGTTTGAGTTCTAGCATCGCCACTTACTAGCTGTCACCCTGGGAAAAACCCTTCACTTCTCTCAGCCTCGGTTTCCCCATTTGTAAAGCAAGGGAATAATAGTATGTGCATCGCAGGTTTGTTTTGGAGATGAAATAAAATAATGTATAAAACCACCTTACAGTGAATGTTCTGAAAACATGCTCCATGCAAGAGGGACTTTCGCGTCACGATCGCCTTCATCTCTGCGTGTGCTCGATGAACACAGCATCAGACGTAATGCCACTGAGCAGACGAGGGACCGGTAGAGATCCTAGCGACACTCAACCCGGTCCCCCGGAGACGTTCTGGATCATCTGTGCAAGGCAGATGACTCTCACTCCCTACTGGGCTCCTTTCTGGGACTGGCTGTGAGAATCACACGCCACCGTGTAGGAAAATGTTTTGCAGAATGGAGGGGTTTCCGCGGCAGGACAGGAGAAGACTTGCGTTAATTAAGCAAGGGCCATGAACCAGAGTGAAGGCAGGAGCTTGGTCCCTCTTGGATGAAACGGAAGCCTACCACAAATGGCCTTGTACGTTGGCGCCCGGGATCCGTCACCTTAGGTTCGCCAGGGACATGAGAATGGCGCTGCCCAGCTCTGTTGTGACAGCCCCGCTCTGCACAGCCCCTCCGACTCTGACAGCTGCCCCGTCCCTAACGAAGTCCCTTATGCTTCTGGTTTCTGGAGGTCAGATGCTTGCTCCTTGCCCGCCCCCAGATCTAGATAAAGCAAGTGAGGGAGCCCTCCCCAGTCACTCTGCATCTCAGCAGGTCTCTCTCGGAGACCTAGGAGCTGGCCTCCACGGAACCGAACTGCCGGGACCTGTCTGGGGGCAGAGGGCACAACAGGGAATTGCGGGCTCACGTAACAGAAAGTCCGTGGGAAGTTCCCCATTAAGACGCGGCTGGAGCCAGCAGAGCAAATCAGCGCTACCCAGAACCTGTTTCCTTCTTCACTGTGTGTCATTTTCCTGTTGCGTTTGGCTCCGTTTTCAGACGCCACTTCCCTTTAGCCGCAACGGGGCCACCAATAGTGCCAGCAACGCTAAAGGGAAGAGAACTCCCTCTTTCCCACAACTCCCGCCTTGGTCTCTTGCCATCCACTGGCAAGTTTTCCACGGGGGGACTGGGAAGTCCCCAGTCCACTCCAGGCTCCTCCGGTCCACCCAGCAGTCCTTCATGCCCTTCGCCATCCTGGCCTGCGCATCGTCTCCGCCCCATCTCCGCACCGATGGGTGCTGCAAGAGTCCACTGCTGTCTCGGGAGCTCTGACGAGGGTGATGAAGGGCCATGTGATACACCACAGAGGGGGGCCCACGCCTACGGGGTACTGGAGAAACAGAGCCCCCCGATCCCCCCAACCTCAGCAGGGCCGTTTACTTTTGCCATGACGCAGGAAGAGGGGTGGGGGAAGAGGTTCTCACTGTTTCCCTGTGTCTTCTTTCTAAGACTCTTCAATTCCCAGAATTATGACTTAAGCTCAAGAAAGCAGACCCTCAAAGGATGTCGAGCGAATCCTACGTATATATTAGGTGGATTTAAACTTGCACCACAGAGTTGCATTGTTGCCCACTGGTTTATCTATTTTAATTTTGCAAGTCATGTGTGTAGTATATGAAAATAAAGGCTATGCAGGGCCTGGCACGAATAACGCCCCTGTTTTATCACCAAACCATAAGCATGTAACTCTGTAACATAACAATATCACACTCAAGCACACCATAGGGCGTTTTAGGTGAAATGTTCATATTCCAACCATAAATTATCACGCCCATATTATTACCCTACCGACCACACTCAAGCAGGCCTTACTTCTGCTGGACCCTGTATATTATCAAAACCTTACAAACAAAAATATAGCATACCTTTAAAGTCCTTTTTCTTCAACCCTGGCCTCCTCTTAACCTCTGTAGAGGTAGTCCCAGTTAACCAGTTTGGGATGTCAACTTGCAAACCTCCTATGATTTGTGTCTAGAGAAAAAAATGGCACCCTGCAAAATAACTATATTGTTTTACAATTTATTGATTTAACATACAAAGTGTGCAGCTGCATCTAGTACTCTGGACTTAGTTGTTGTTGTTTTTTTTTTAACCACGCGGCCTCAGTCTTAAAGAAAACACCCTGTTGACAAACAGAGGTTCAGCTCATTATATTTATAACCGCCGTGCAGGCACCGTGCCTCTTTAACCACTGCGGGGTTGACGGACACTTAACTGGTTACCCATTTGTCAGCTCTTACAATGACCCTGACAGTGAACCTGCGTTGGCGTACACGCACTTTTCTGGGATAGACGTTGAGAAGTGGAACACGGGCTCAGCCCACTCTTACTTTCAGAAGATGTGTTCAGATTAATCACACTCTGACCCGACGGCACCATGGCCATGCCTGCCGGATGCTCGGTCCTTTAACGAGTAATTTTCTCCGCGTCTGGGCCCGTGTGGACTTCCAGGCTGGATTTTCCTTGTTTGTTCTCCTGTCCAGTTGCTTCCGGTCTCGGCACCTGTGCTGATAGTGCTGAGGGTCCGCGTGGAGTTTGCTGAGCAAACAAAGCCAATCGACCGGCAAAGTGGCGGACCGCCTGGCTTCCACCGCGCGAATCTGGGAGAGGACGCTTTGACCATTGTCTGTTTTCTGATGGCGCAAAGGCTGCTCAAAATCAAGTGCGTACTGGCTGGGAAATCTTTGTTGTAAAGGTATTCGACTTAAAACATATTTCTGCCTATTTAATTATGTGGACCTTCATCCCTCGTGTAGCTTCCTATATATTTATTTTCCCATTCAGTTCTAGGTTTAAAAGAACAAAATAATTAAGAAAAAAAACACTTTGAGAGAAACAAACTACTCTGCCACAGCATGGATGAAAAGGGACTAGAGGATTTTCTTCTCGTCGACCCCCCCACCCCCGCGGACTGGGTCAGGCCCCCAGGCACGCCTGCTCCCCCCAGACACCGGGGTGCTGGTCCGTATTCCGCTGCGAAGAAGCCGCTAATTAGCGGGCTCCGCAAGCAGGCACGCTGAAGAACCGACCTAAGGGGATCTTACACTTGACTGTGGTGCACGTTTTCATGTCAACTTCTAACATACGTGGCCTGCAGCCACGCTTCACACAAACCTCCGGCAGGCTAAGGAGCCAATGATCAGCCAGAGAAATGTGTAAAGATTTGAGAACATGCGCAATTTTCACTTCCTATGCTGGCAGCGAGGAACTATTCCGAAGGTACTTTTCTCACCACGCGGCTGCAAAAACAACGAAAGCACCCAGAACGCCGCGGCGGTCTGACAAAGTGACACATTTAATGAACACACCACCCTGAGGAAGATTTCTTCAGATTTGATAACTGCTTCGCTTGCATTCAGCGACATGCTAACTAGCAATGTTGAGTTTGGAAATAATTTTGCGATTTATCTCATTACCTTGAGAAAATCTTCAACAATCTCTTGTACCTTAGTTCAGCGTTCGTTCAATTTTTGAGTCTGGGCAAAGGTGGGGTTTAACCTTGGTGGACAGAGAAGGGATTTGGTGACCGAGGAATCAATGTAATCAACAAACGTTCCTTGGGAATGTTGATATAGCTCGGCTGTGCTTTTTTCTGATTCCATACATAACTTGTTGTATGTCTTCCTCGTGTGGACAGATCATCCTGTTGTCTATTGTTGGATTTCTGAAGGGGAAAGACGCTGTTTTTACCTTTTTTTAATTACCCCAGTGGGTCCTTCTGTGGGGCTCGGCATTGAGCAGGTGCTGAAGAGACGTCGGTAAGACCAGAGGGCCCCAGAGACGCCCCTTTACCGGCAAAATCAATATCCTCACTAGAAAATACTCCTATCAACTCACTAGGCAATTTCCCAAAGGATCTGTGAACATTTTAAAATAATTTTTGAGTTATTTCTTAGTTTCAGAGTATCACCGTGAATCACCCTAAGCTTTCCCAAGGAGCAGGAGGGTCTCAAAGTTAAGAGGATGGAGTCGGCTCACTCGAAACAGCGCCACCGTTTCTGGGCGCGCAGCAGCGGCAGGTGTGTGGGCCGCTGGACTGCCAGTCACCAAAACCCCAACGCGAATCCTCCCCGAGGGGCAGCGGCTTCTCTCCCCCACTCCGTGGGGTGACGGAGCAGCGTGACTTCTGGGCTGGCTGACCCGGTGACTGCACAACGTCCCAGGGCCTTTCGGTTTGCTGTTCGCTCTGCCCTCTGCAGTGGGGCGCCTTTGTCTTTGGGTTGACTCCCTCACGGATACGAGAGCTCGGCTTCTGTTACGCACATCCGCGTCCGCCAGCATTCTAACGGAGGAAATAGGACTGTTTCGTGTGCAACTTTTTGAGAGCGAGGAAACCTTGCCCATCTCATTGGCTGGAATGAGTCACATGACCAATACCCGGGCCTGGCGCTGGGCTTCCCTGAAGAACCTGGCCCGCAGACTGAAGAGGATGCTTCACTGGGTTTGGCCAATGTTGTCTCTGGAGAGCGGGTACATCATCAGGGTTGTTAGAAAGCGGGAAGAAAAGTGACGTTGGAAGGCCACCGCTTATTATCCGCTGCAGTGTGCGTGATGAGAGCCCGCAGACCGAGGTCGCAGAACGGCCCCCCAAAGAGCACCCGCACCTCTGTAGACTGGAGGCAGAGAGAAGCGCGGAGGCGCCAGCAGGGGTGAGCGCGCTGGTCTGCCGGGCGTGCACGGCGGCTCCCGTGAGTTTCTCAGGGGGGCTGAGAACCGAGTCTGTGTCCTATTTCGAAATCAGGGACTCAGCTAGGATGTCCCTGCAGCAGAAGGAGGCCCACGAGGGCACGTGCTGTCTGCTCCCAGGTCTCTGGTTTCTAGAGGCTGCTGGCCTGGAGCTGCCGGAGGAGGCCCGCCGTCTCTGAGACCAGGACAGCAGCCGGGTCCACGACCGATCCGCTCGGTCTCCGGCGTGCTCTGGCCAAGGGCCGAAACTCGAAATGCGGGGAGGTGTCCCGGCCAATACTGGCCCGAGGACTGTCTGGTGCAGGACTAACTAAATGCAAAAATGGGAGCAAACACCCACAACTTTTATGGCTATTCGATAAGGCCAGGGTACACCATCGAGTGACAATGTTTCCAGCAGTTCGCTTATCTCACTTACATATGGAATCTAAAAGACCAAGAAACAGACGGAACAAACAAACCTGTAGACACAGAGAACACTCTGATGGGTGCCAGATGTGGGGGTGGGGGGCTGGGAAAAATGGGTGTAAAAGCTGGCGAGATGAACGAGTACAAATTGGCTGTTACAAATAGTCACGGGGGTGTGAAGTACAGCGCAGAGAATACAGTAAAAAATATTGCAGTAGCTAAGCGTGGCGCCAGGGGGTACTAGACTTATCCGGGGGACGACTTTGTGATTTATGTAAATGTCCGACCACTATGTTGCACCCCTGAAGCTAACATTATATTGTATGTCAGCTGTAATTTAAAAATTAAAAAGTACTTAATATACACCACGAGGGAGACAAATACTGCATGATTTCACTTACGCATGGAATCTAAAAAGTCAAACTCATAAAACCAAAAGCAGCGGAGGCTGCGGGGGGTGGGGGCAGGGGTAGGGGGGAGATGTTGGTGAAAAGGCGCAGACTTTCAGACCGCGGATGGACAAGTTCCGGGCGTCTGTCCTACGGCACGGCGATGCCGGTCTATAATGCCGCGTTGTGCGGGTAGAGTCGCAATTTGCTAAGAGAGAAAACCTTGTGTTCTCACCTCCAAACGGAAAGGTAACCGTGCGAGGGGCTGGGCATGTTAATCAACTTGGCGGTAATCATCTTACAATGTGTACCTGGATTAAATCATGATGTTGTACACCTTACAAAAACGTCACGTTGTAAAACCCAAATGTGCACCATTTTTATTTGTCAATCATACCTCAATAAAGCTGGAACAACTAGAGCACAGGTCAGGTTTTACTCCCCACCCCCCATCGCTGCCCCTCGGCGACGCAGGTCCACGGTCTGGTATTCGGAGGCCCGATTGGCCAAGAAATCTCTTCCGTGTTCTAGTTTACATCGGCCCCGCCTGTGTGTGATGGGGGCTGAGACACAGTCCTCTAACAGACGGGCACTGAGCCAGGACTTTAAGTACCATTTTGGTGGAGGCGGGAAGAAAATGGTTCTAGTCCTTTCCACCTGAGCATCAAGGGGGGAGGGGAGGGGTCCCCACGGGCTCACGTTCTAAGGCAGCGCTGCCTTTCCGTCGTATCCTCACCAGGAGAACAGTTTCTCCCGAGCCATCCCAGGACCAATACAATGAAAATTAATGAGCTTGTATCAATAAACATTTATGAGGCTAGTTGCAGGTTAACAAACTAGGCCCTTCAGGCAAAGTCCATCCACCTGCCTGGCTGAATGAAAGGGTCTTTCTTCCAGAAGTTTCAGCCATGTTGCTCTAGGGAGACTGCACAGCTTTGTGGTTGGGGGCAGAATCTTCAAAACTGGCTGGTCCTGAGTTCCAACACTGACCCTCACGGGAAGCGGGCCGGCAGCAGAGGCTGCTTAACTCACTGCAACCCGGGGTTCTCAGCTGCCAAAGAGCAAGACAATTCCTAAAGAAGCCCATGCGATTACGTCGGAAAGGCATCTAACGCAGTCCTGGGTACACGCGGAGGACGCTCATGCCCGATGGATGCAGCCGCTGTTATTGTCACCCGGCGTGAGAGTGGCTGTCCTGTGGATGGATCCGCGGCTCAGGAGTTTCACCGGTGCTCTTCCCTCCCACGCTGACGCGAGCAGGAGGAAGGCGAGAGACACCGGGTGTGCTCTCACCAGAACGAGGGAGTTCAGGGCCGTCTTCAGAACCAGTGCCTGTCTCCACACTTCCTTCCACGAGACTCTGAGCGGTGCTCCGCGAGCGCCAAGCCTGGCTCCCAGCTGCCCATCAACCAATCTTCCCCGACGTGTTTGTCCAGACTTTTAGCTACCGCGCCCTTCCCAACACGGAGTGCTTTCCATAGACTCAGACACTGCAACAGAGGAGCCGGACAGTGGGTTAGACTCGAAGCACGGCTGGTTCCTCCACGTACATCCGTGCTTCCACCTTGGGACGGGCGGCGGGCGCTGGAGTGGAAAGCGCGTGGACTTTGGGATCCGAAGAGCGAGGCCACCCACCGCCTCTGAGCCTCAAATTGCTTGTCTTCACCTGGGAGGACTGTCACGAGGGTCGCATGGGGCAAAGCCAGCCACGAACCCTTGGTCCTCTCCCTTCTCACTTCTCTGGTGCACTCTTTATCATTTCTTTCTTTTGGTTCAGCTCTTGGAATCCACTGTCTCTCTTCTTTCTTCCCTCTTATTTTTTCCATTTGTTGACCGGAGTTTCTGGCTTTGATGAAAACTCTTGGGTGTGAGCTGCGGAGGGTCTGGAGCACACACAGAATCGACCTTCCATGTTTACTAGTGAACGTACTTGTGTTTCTCCACAAGACGAGAGGTCTCCGTGGTGACAGCCATCTGCCAGGGACCTTTTCAAACGTGCCGCCCACCTCCAAGTCCCCTTTCACCGCGAGCTCCGCGGGCCTTCATCGGGAGCAGGGCTGCTGCCCTAATTTCCATCGGTCCCTCCAGCACTGAGCTCAAAGGCTTGATGCACTTTTTATTCTGGCCAAGATGTCGTCCGTTCCTGGGGAAAAGGCAGGTTTCTGTGGCCCCTCAGTCTGCTCTCCCTGGCTTTTTTGTTGACTCTCCGGGCGCCATCTTCAAAAGCAGTGTGTGCTTCTCTGTGGGAGAGCACCGGGAGGGGTCCAATTTGACCATCAATCATAGTTAATAGCAGATGCTATTAATGTAATTTCGTTATTGAAGATTCTTACATCTCTTCAGTGGCTTGCATGAGACAATTATGGTTTTTTAAAAGTGCATGCATGCAATCGGATATCACCTTTCATTAGAGCTGGAGCAATTAAATAGGGTCACTCTACATGTAATATAAAATATTCATTTAGTCATAGTTGATGTGGCACTTCTTTCCTTTCGAGGAAAATGACATTGGGTTGAAACCATAAGGGTTCTTATGAATTCTTTGGTGTCCTAGAAGAGATTATTTGAAGGAGTGTGTGGAAGGAAGTTGTTGGCATTTTGGACAGCTTTCCTGTGCCTCGGGGCCAAGCGCAGGCGTCCACTCACCCGGC
The DNA here is from genome assembly GCA_039655065.1 of Glossophaga mutica. NCBI lineage: Eukaryota > Metazoa > Chordata > Mammalia > Chiroptera > Phyllostomidae > Glossophaga > Glossophaga mutica. Next base: position 4,373,030 of record CM077315.1, read on the forward strand.
TCACAGTTTCAAGACCCACTTGCTGTCCAAAGCTGGGGCTGCTGGAGTTCGGGTTTTCAACGTGATTAACAGCAGGGTCCCCACTGGCCCCCGCTCAAGTGGGGGCAGGAGTCTGAGACACGCTCGCAGAAGCCCTCATCACGAAATTCTTCCCCCTCTCCCAGAGTGTTTTGCTTTGGGATCGTGACAATATTAATGCGCGCTCCACGCTAAAAGTGCTCCCTTGACGGAAGTCCGTGGGAGGTGAAAATGGGTAGGGGGAGAAACACCCCAAGTTCAACAGCAGCCTAATCGCACTTGAGATGTCAGGAGGCAAGTTTACTGAGCGTTAATCAAGAATCAGTGTGGCTTGATTCAACTTCTTTAGTAATAAAATATTAAGACAGATGTACATAAAATAGACTAAATAAGTCAAATAGTAATTCTTCCTCAAATCTGCCTTAGTGCTCTTTCGTGTTTTGATGTAATTAAAAAGTAGAGAGATTTTTTTTTCCTTCCTTGGAAAAACTAATGGTCTCAGTTTATGTCTCTTTATTGTATGTTCTCTGGTCATTTGGCGACTTGTCCTTTAAGAGCCGGGGAAAGAGGCTGCTTTGTATCAGGAGAAGGTTTCAGCTGGTTCCCCAGCCTGGTTGCTGCAAACATATTGGCCGGAGAAGGATATGGAAAGGGATGGCAGAAGGTGAATAACGACTCCTCCAACAATTTAGAATGTTTGAAGTTAATTATCCTACTCTGATGACTGGTTGTCTAGACATTTTAAGTATTTATTTTGTGGTGTCCCCTACAGTTCATAATTAAAGACCCGAAGGAAAGCTCCTGGAGGTTTTTACTGGCCAGACCAGAAATTACCCGCACAGCACACTGGGTTTGGGCAAAACACAGGAAGGAGCCGCATTCCTCCCTTCGTGCAGTCTGGGCGGAGGCAGCGGCTCGAGCGCCGACTGTCTTTGAACCACGGTGGCGCTCATGGACCTGCCCGGGTCCCCTGCGGTTCGGCTAAGGCTCTCTCCCCGCTGGGACTTGGTGTGCCCCTTGCTCCTACGAGACGTGACCGCATTGGGCGATTCGCTAGGGTCGGGAGTTCCCTCATTTTTCTTCCCCCCTGCTAGCTTTACCTTCGCTGGGGGACTGAACAGGAGACGCTGGACTGATGTCGGCATGGTGAAACTGTTTACTCATTCATCTGTCTGTCCGTCTGTCCATCCATCCATCCATCCATCCATCCAAGTATTTCTGCTCCATGCCCCTAAGTCAAAAGCACTGGGTGAATGTTTCTGCAAAGAGCACAGTGATTGGGTCTGAACCTTGGCTTTGCTACTAGGGAGATGTGTGACCTTGTGTAAGTTGTTGAACCTCTGTGATGCTTTGTCAAGAGAGAATACGATTACTTATTCCTGCATGACTGTTAGATTGATGAAACAAGAAAAGATATACAAAATTCACTCAACATAGGGCCTTGCATATAGGCAAAGGCTTAATCATTGGGGATGTTCGGTGTGTGCAAATGTTGGCTGATGATACAATGGACGCAAAGGTGGCGTGGAAGTTGGGGAGTTCTAGGCACCTGTGAGGGTGTCTTCAGCGCTGTGGGTCATTCCTAAGCTAAATGCCTGAGATACGCTGAGAAAAGTTCAGTGAACGTCCCCTGTGCTCGACCTTCCCTTTCATATGGAAACCACACCAACCCCCCACGTGGAGCAAAATGACGCTGAAGAGGGGCTGTGCCAGGTGCTAAGGCATGCAGGCTGGCATCGATCTCAAGGGGTAGCCAGGCCGTCGGCAGGCTTCAAGGAGGAGGCGGCGTGTGTGGAATAGGCTCCCGACTGTCACTCAGAGATGGCCTCTCCTTGGTTTGCCCTCTGGCCAGGCTCACGGCTCCTCTCCTGGAGTCTCTCGACTTCCAGAACGATATACAGGGTCCGTACAGACATGCAGACAGTCGAATACAGGTAGAGCTTACGGGAAGCCTGGGGTGTAATTAAATTCCACTATGTGTGAGCGTATGGGTGTAAGAGAGTGGGAAGGGGAGAGAGAAGTTACAGTTCTTTTCACTTGGTCTCCAGGCATTTTCTGCCCAGGTCCTCCGCGGGAACCTTCCGCCTTCCCTTCACACAGCCCCGGGCCCAGGTGCGCCACCCCTGCCGCGCTCGCCTCGCTGCTCGCTGCACCCTCTGTGCTCCCAGAGGGGCCACACGCCATCGGGCCAGCCCAGCGTGGCAAAGCTCCCTGTACACTTAGCCCTCCTGGCATTCACTCTGTCTCAGCGCTGACGCCTGCCCTGCAGGCCTGCCTGCCTGCCTGCCTGGCTGGAAAACGAAGCTGTTCTGGGGAGTTTCAGGAGAAGTGGGGACCGGCCGGGGCGGCGCGTCCACACGCCTCAGGTCACCAGGGTGGGTGAGCTCTCCGCGTCAGAAACAGAGAACCAGCTTTGTGTGTGTGTGTGTGTGTGGGGCGCGGTTAAGGCAAGGCCTGTGTCCACACCCCCGAACTTGGCACAAGGAATGAGTGGGCTACAGATAGGCAGGTGGACAGGAAGACAGCTGAATGGATGAATGCATGAAAGATCGCAAGTTCCCCTCCAAGGCAAAGAGACTCTGTACTTCTGCTGAAACTCTTACAATAGAGAAGACATTCACCACAGGGATTGCTACTTACAAAGAACATGTAAATCCAGAGTTAACGGGGGACTTAAGGTAGGGACCACTTAAACCACGGAACGGAAGGAGGGGGCAGGGGGATCGGGAGGCGGGTAACAGCATCCTCATGACATTAACTGACCACCAGCTTGTAGGGGGAGCTCATCACACTCCTGGACATTTCGGCCACATGCGCCAAAAACTTCCCTGCTTCCGTCGGTCCTTTTGGTCATTTGCGAACAGCAGTCCTCATTCACGTAATGCTGGGGGAGGGTGGGTATAATTCTTGGCGTTCTTTTCAAAACACAGCTGCAGATGACCAAGAGAAAAGGTAGGAAAGCCCGGGTCGGACGGTGTGCTGCGCAGTAACCTGTGGGGGGCTAGGGAGGGGACTCGGAGACACTGGTCCTGCCTGGCGTTCGGACAGGCTTCGCTGGTGGGGGCAGGGCCCAGCCCGGCTTCGAGGGGACGTCGTCACAGTACGCAGTGGGGCGCACTGGGATGCAGGCACGTTGGCTTCTGACTCGCTTTGGTCGGGGGGAGGAGGGAGGCTGTGTTTTCCTCCCTATTTTTGAGCAAATAAGTCGATTTTGGTAACTTTTTTTTTCTGATGAATCTCTCTGACATTAATTCCCATCCATCCCTGTGCTTTAGGTGCTGCAAAGGCCTCGGCGGCTGAAAAGCTCCCTGGGCTTGGCTATGAAAATATCCTCCCCCACCCCACCCCCCCGGCCCCGCCGACTTACGTTCAAAATATCGCTCCAGGTCGGAAAAGGTGCACTTTCAACAGCTCTGATATTTTCTTTTTGTTTTATCGATACTGCCTCATTCCGGCGTGGGCCGGCCAAACGGCCCCGGCTTCATCCCATGAATTAATGATTCTTCAAATCAATTTAATCTGGAGCCTAATAAATTTTCCTAATGACAAATCAATGTCAAAAATAATGAAAGGAGGAGTGATTCAGTGTGTGTGCCCTGCTATCTCTGCCTCCCTAAGCAGAGATGCATTACATGTAGGGCAGGTTCAGCATTTTCTCGTTCCACAACGCAGGACACTTTTTCCCGGCCAGGGGAAACTGTCAAAAGCGAGGATACTGATTTCTTTCCCGTCCTATCATCAGGCCCTGGTATCTATATGTGATCCCTTCTCGTGTTTTTTAAAGCCTGGACCAAGAGTCAGAGTCGGGGAAGTAAGTTCTTCAGTGTTCTTTGCACAGGCGAACCAACACACAAGAAGGATGGTGAGTGTGAGTGTGTGGGCAGTACTTGTGTTCCTAGGGAACTTTTAACCAACGGGGACAGTAGAGCTAGGGAACGGACGACTGTGATGGAGGGTGCCATGAAGAAAATGGCCAGGGGATGATCGGAATGGCTCCTTGGCTGGCTCCTCCTAGCTTGAGTTCTGCCGTTCGAAACGAGCTCGTAATGACACCGTGACACTGGCGCTACCTTCCACCTCCAGACACTGGGTTGGCGGCCCCAACGAATTCATCAGTGCTTGGTGAGAGCCCACTGCGTGTCCGCCATTGCCAGGTGCTGCCAGCGGCCCACGGGAGTAAGTCTCAGTCCGCAGGAAACTTGTCACCAGGACGAGGGAGACAAATCCAATATGCGGAAGACAATGATAAGAAAAGATGGGGGCCGTTCAAGTTCGGAGCTGGGGGAGAGGCCCGTTGTGAAGGAAAGTAGGAGGAGGAAAGTCCTGTTTCAGGGGCTCAGGCACAGGGACTGAGTGGCAGCTGAGAGCGAGGATTGGCCACTGATACACGAGAGGTGACGTACTTGCTGGTTCTTCCTCGTTCTAATGGGGGAGGGTTTTGACCTGAGCACCGATGTGCTTTCCCAGGAGCCCTCTTCAGTGTTGGCACCGGAAGGAATCCTGGATGGCGGAGGAATTTTTGCCTGTAAGGTTCTGCTCTAAGATCCTCTGTTTGTAACGGGCGACGGAAACACATGCTCTATGCATTTATCTTAATCCTCTAGACTACCTTCAGTTAGTTGGGCTGAAACAGACGGGAGTAGAAGGGATCAGAGCAAATGGCCCCAGAAAGATTGCCAGAGATGGGTCTCCTAGAAGTCTCAGAAGCATTCTCTTTCGGTGTCATGAGACCCACACTGCAGACGGCCGCCATAATGGATGTGTTTAATAATGCCTGTCGCCCTGCTGGGAACAGGGTTCGACACAGCTCAACCTTTCCCCTCTCGGAGTGGAACATCATCAAATATTTAAGGCCAGAAGTCCCCCTTACTCTTGGTCATTCTTTAAGATAGGGAGGGAGAAATCACAGTCTCAACCTTGGCCCCTCCGAGAGGCTACTTTTTCTCTTGGACGTGGAAGTAGAATCCAGGTGGATTAATGGCGAAGTGGATCAAGCTCTCAGGACTTGGGGACTGGTCTTGGCGGCCAAACCCTCTTTCAGGCAGCCTAAGTTACTGGGAAAGGAGAACTGGTCTGTGAGATGTCGCTGACGGTTGGTTTGCCTTGGGATTGAGGTCTATAATGGGGCTACGGTCCTATTGAGACTCCTGGTTAGAGTGAAGGGTTTGCACAGGTGGGACAAAGGATCAGGATACAATGGGAAATGAGCACCTGGAAAGACCCCCTCGGAAGACTCCCACTGCACCATCAAATCCGAGAGAGCCATTTTTAGCATCTGTCTTGCTTAGTAAATAAAAACTCAATTATGATCTGCAAACAGAAGTATCAGACAGGTTCCTCTTTTCTTAGTTAAATTGAATTAAATTTTATTTTTATTTGAGATAGTTGAATGTCCCTTCAGATAAACATTACTGGGGTGAAACGGATCAGGAACCGAGGCCTGTCCCCAAACAGACAGAGCTTCCTTTGCTGTGACTCTGGGTGAGAACCATGGCTCTGACTCAGAAGCACCCCATTACCCAAGCCAGCAAGTGGGGAGCATCCCCTTTTCATTTAAAGATTGCTTTACTTTGTGAGCTCCGTGTGTGGAATAAAAAACCCCTACCTCCTTTCAATGTCCCTGACACGCATCAGTGCATCTCATGTTCTGAGAGGTCGTGCAGTAAAGAATTCTGGTTGTCCAGCACACCGCCCATGTGACAACGGGCAGCTATGTTCAGGTGACATGCGCCGCTCAGTTCTACGCAGCGTGCTTTGAAAATGGTGCCTTCCATTGTGTCCTCTTTCTCTGACTCATCCCCTCACACCCCTGGCGCTTCGCACAGCGTGCATTGCAGCATAGACCTGGTGCTCACCGTACACTCGGGAGTCCCTTTCCAAGGTGCTGCCGCACTCGTGACTTTATTGGGCCCAAAGCTCTTCATCTTACAGACAAGGAAAACGAGAAGCAGACAAGTCCAGTGAGTTGCCCAGTGGTAGAATAAGGATCTTAACTGACACCTGCTCCCTTCAAAGTCTGCGTGTGTTCTATTCTACCGCTCCAGGATGCACCTGGGCAAGAAATACGGAGTTACACCAAAGCCTGGAGAACGAGAACCCTTGGACGGGGGAGAATGTAGGCTCCTGTCCATATCTCCACGCACCGTGAATGCCCAGGCTGCACCCCCACTGCTTCACACGGGCGTGGAATAAAGCGCAGTGACCTGCGTGATTTTTTTTTAGATTGGTTATTACTATCTTTCTAAAAAGTGCTTACTAAGCATCAGCTGTTTCTACTAGGTCATTCCCATAAATGCTCTTCTTTAATCCTCCTAAGAGTCCCAGGAGGGTGGGGACCTGAGGCCCAGAGAGGCTGAGCAGCAGGCCCCAGGCCACACTGGAAGAGGTAAGGGTGGGGTTCGAATCCAGCGGAGGACATCCCGAGTGCCCCCCCCCACCCCGAGGCAGCTTCCGCTCCAGCAGGATTTAGCCTTTTCCCATCCTGGCCCCCTGACGCGGCGGCTGAAGTCCACTTCTTCCCTGTCACCCTCGGAGCTGGGAACTGGGGACACTGCCTGTGCTGTGCTGGCCGTGCTGGGTCGGGGAGCCGGCCTGCTTCAAAGGACCCCCAGGAGAGCAGCTTCCGGCCGGCCAGGCCGCACCCCCACCCCTTCCTGTGGTCTGGAACCTCTGTGGTTGCTGCCCCTTCCTCCCGCACCCTCCACCCCCCCAGTCCCCCTCCTCTGCCCTCAACCCCCCGCCCCACCATTAATGAGAATCAGAAGGAGGGAGTGTGGGGACTTGAAAGTGCAATTCCTTTCTTATTTATGGGTCTCCACCGGAGGACCAGGGGCAAGGAGTGTGGTCTCTACCCTGAAGCGAGGAGCAAAGCTCCCACAGGGGGCTGGGTCCTGGTTGGGCTCGGCCTGTGACCCCTCATGCCTTAATCTCCCCAGCTGTACAATTAGGTAAAAGTTGGGCTGCAATGGAAACCAGATGTTTCCATCAGGAGCAAAGTCTCCTGGGCAAACAAATTAAATAATAAATAAATGCTTTCGGTTTTACTAGCGACTGGCCCTTCTGTACCTCCTCTCAGGCTCCAATTAGAGTGCTCCCGTTGTCTTGTAGAGTCTTAAAACCCAAGTGTAAATAAGAAGGTCTCCTGGAACGCCAGAAAGCCTCGCTAGTTCTGAGTTTTATTTTTGTCCATTGTTTGGGTTGGGTTTGGTGTGCTGCAACGGTGCAAGCCTGTTTTTGCAAATCGTCCGAAGTTTACTTTCACATTCTGGTTTGGGGGGCTGGCGATTCACCAGGTTGTAACCTTTTCTTTTTCTTTTCAGTCATTTAGGGAACACGGATCCCGGGACATTCTCTCCATGCAATACTCTGAGGGTTGCAGAAATGTCCTGTGCCCATCTCTCCGTCTGCCGAAAACCCAAACCAAAGCCAAACCCGAGGGACTCCGTCCCCAGGCGAAGCGATGGTGAGCTTGGATGTTTAGCTGCAGCCACGCACTTGCGCATGTCTCTACGACATTTGGATCTGCTTCCCTGCCTTTGCCAAGCGTTGGGAGATAATCGCACTTGGCTGAGTACTGAACTCAAAAGGTGTCAGACGCATTACTGTCACTCATTCTTTCATGCGTGAACGCGTTCATTTATTCATTCAGCAAATATTTACTGAGCACCTGTCCGTGCCCCCTACTTTCCCTGGCACCGAGAGCGCGCCTCCAAGCAGCGGAGCGGAGGTCCCACCAAAGGGAGACCTGAAATAACAGCGTTCTGGCTTTACAACCTGTTTGGGCATTAAGGGTTCAGTCGCTCCTATTTAACCCTTGGAAAAACTCAGGAAAATGTGGGTTGACTGGCAAAAAGGCGGCACGCTCGAGAAAGGGCTATCTCGCGTGACTCGCTCAGGGCCACATTCGGCCGACAGCGAGCTGAGCTTTCTGCCAGCACAGCTGCAGCCACGGCCTTCCTGTAGCGAGTGCCTACTATGCGCTCGGAGTCGGGGTAAACTTTCCACGTGCGTCACCTGATTTTAGGCTCACTGCTTTGGAGTCGAGGACACCGAGTCTCCAAGAGCCCCATTCTACCTGTGGAAGTTCCCCCATTCCTACCAGCTGCCAGGGAGCTTGCAGAAATGTCCAGAAGAAGTCATCACAATATCTAAATATTTACTCAGAACGCAGCAGGGTGCCGGATGCTGAGCCGGCGCCTGTCTGCCTGCCATCTCATTGCATCCTCACAGCATCTCTGTGAGGTCCCTGCTGGGACCCCCCAGTTTACGGCAGAGGAAATGGGGGCTCATCGGGGTGGAGCTCCTTGTCCCGCGTCACTCAGCTCACAGGTGTCAGAGCCAGAATTCACAGCCGGGCCTTTCTGACGCCTCAGGTGGCGGTCAGTCACCTCTCTTTAAGCTTCACGTTTTATAAGCAAATGAGCGAAGGTCAGAACTAAGAAAGCCAGCCTCGATGGCTTTACTTGGGTCTCCTTGACCTTGGAAGGCCCTGATCTCTTGAGGCGTGCTCTAGGGAGCCCCGCATGTACCCCTGGGAGCAGTAGGAAGCCCTGCTGGTGTTGGATTATATCATCACTGATGGTTCAGGTTCGGTTTTATGCAATGCCGAAAGCCTTTTTTTTTTTTTTTTTGCCAATCAACCTAAGCTTACTTTTGCATTGTGGTGGAAACGGGGCGGTTGGTGAGTCACCAGGTCGTGACCTTTTTTTCAGTCATCTGGGGAACATTCATCCCAGACCTTCCCTGCGTGGGATGAGAGAGACGTGGCGTGTGTCCGTCCCTTCGTCTGCTGAAAGCAGGAACTCACGTCAAACCAGCGGGCTCCGGTTCCGGGAGGACGCAGAAGCTGAGGGTGGTTGCGCCCGAGGCGCTGAGCAGGTCCACCCCCTGGCCCCCGCGCTCTCTCCTCCCTCGGGTGGAATGCGCGGGTGGAGTGCGCGGGTGGGAGGCCCAGGGGCCGAGCCGTGTCAGGGAACCACGTCGCAGGCACCCTTTCCTGCCACGTCCCTTGGTCCAGCCGCAAACTCAGACACCAGTCTGGGTCCAGGAAGGACATGGGGCTTTTATCCTTTACATTCTGCCTTGTATAGGATTGTACATGAGAAGGACACCTCCTGATGAGCAGCAATGGTCGCTGACGACTGTATACACTCACAGAAGTGTAAAATGAAACAGAGAACGCATGTCCATCTCCCCAGAAAGTCCTCCCGTGGCCCTCTGTGGTCAGGCTACACCTCCAGCCACCCCACGCAACCGCCCACTTAATTTCTCATTTCCTTACCTCTCTCTCCCCCTCTTTCCCCGCCCCTTCTCCTTTGGTAATAATGAGTTTTCCTCGGACGCAAGCGGGCAAGGGTGAATTGTGCGTATTCTGGGTCATTGTCTGGTTGGCTTGTTTCTCTTTCACGTCCTTACTGGGCAAAATAAAAAGTTTGCAACCTCAGGTCTGTAAGTTTTACTGGTCTATGAAATCTAAAAGATCTATTTTTATAAGAGCAGAAATAATTTGCTTGATTAGGGGCATGAGAGAAAGTGTATGGAAAGGAAAAGGTGTTGGGGATAAGGGCTCCACATTCTTTTTACAAGACGACAGATTCTGAGCTCGGAAAGTCAACCCAAGAAAGGACCCAAATGGCGCTATCAACTACCTGAGGAGACCTCAGCAGCTGGGCCTGACATCCTCGTCCCTGTCCCACCTCTGAGTTCCCAGGTGACCTGGGCCAGGGGCTCTTTTTCCATTTTTTTTCTGAGTGTATTACCGTCACCTGCAAAGTAGATCAGGTCGGTTAAAGAATTTCTGCAGTCTGTTTTTTTTCCCCCTCTCCGACCAGGTTTGCCTTAATTGGGACTCATTTCCCCAGAGCTGCTCAGGGGTCTGACCTGCAGGCTGGCATTTCCAGCCCAAAGCCAACACGGTTCTAAGCATCAGGCTTCGAACAAGCCCTGTCTAAGGTTTCCTTCCACCTCTTTCTGGGAAGCAATCAGGGGTCCCTTTTCTGGGAGACTGTAATTTGTTGAAAAGCATTTGATTGTTGTATTGAAAGGTTGCACTGTATGTGTAAAAAGGTGTTTATGAGGCTTCGTACAGTATAGTTAATAACCAGCCAGGACCGGGGCCTTTATAACAGGGACTCTGGCTGCGAGCATCTATATTGTGCTTTCGGAGGCCTGCTAATGTATAATTATAGTGGCTGGTGGTCTGGAATATAAAGTAAGGTGCTTGCTGCAGGCCTGCAGGTCAGCCCTCCCCTCCGTCGACGGTAGCCCTTCCGTGACTTTCCCAGGCTGGGCGGGATATGCACCCCCATCTCAATTCAGCTCTCGGGACACCTGTGGATTCTAAGGCAGGGTGAGCAAGGTGAGGTTTTAGATGCGCTGGAAGCAAAGAGCTGGGTGCAACTAGTCATGAAATGAGTGTGGATGTTCATGTCCTCGTGGTGGGGAGATCTGTGGCTGGACCCAAAGGATCGAGCTGTGGTCATTTCCTGCCAGGAACAGGATGACGGCTTCTTACGAGGCTTCCCCATTTCCACTCTGCCCCCACCTCCCAGTCCTTGCCCCACACCGCCATAGAGCCCTCGCCTAAATTCAGTCTGACCAGATCCTTCTCGCCTTCAAACCCTCTGATGCTCCCCCATGGCTTCTAGGACCAACCCCCAGCTCCTCGTCATGGACTTCGGGGCCCTGCACCATCGGGCCTTCCTGGAGCTTCCTGCCTCTCTGTGCATCACGCCGCCATTTCTGCCCTGGCCCCCTTTCTCGTCGGCCTCCTTTGGCATCTCGTCTGCTTCTGACTGCCCATGTGAACTTGGACACAGGCTGTCCCTGCTGCCTGGAACGATCCTTCCCCTCGCCCATCCTCCCCCAACTCCCTGTCCCCTTCTCTGCCTGGTGAACTCCTGCTCAGCCGTCAGATCTCAGACCCAATGCCACTTCTTCTGGGAAGCCTTCCCTGATCCCCTGGACCAGGTCAAGTTCCCCAACTCGATTCATTTATTCTTTGTTCTAAACATCACTCCTTCTAGAGCACCTGTGACGTGTCTGGAATTGAGCTACGTATTTCACATGAAACAAGTCACCTTTGAGACACCCGCTAAGAATATCCTTGCTTTCCAAATGAAGAAACTAAAGCTCAGAGAGAGGAACTACTTCGCCCCGGGTGCCGGGCAGCTGGCAAGTGACTGGACCACAATTCAGTGACTCCAAAACACCAGCTCTGAACCCAAAACAAAAGCTCTTCAACATTTTGCTGTCGTGTGGGGGTAGCGGTGGGGCGGGAGGGGAGGCTAGCAGGAATGATGTACGATTCTCAAATATGCATAATACCTGCCCTGAAAATATTTTAAAGACTACTAAGACTTCAGGGAAAGACAACCCATTAATAGTGATTGTCCTTTGGCATTGGCCCTGGGACTGCATTTCTCTTCTCCTGTCTGTCTGTCTGTCTGTCTGTCTCCTAATTAACTATAATGAGTATCTGCTTCTCTTCTAACTTGAAGATGTTAAGCGTTAAAAGAAGTCTAAGTAAAATGTGTATTGCCGGAAACATTATAGCGGTCCCAGAATTAAAAAACAAACAAACAAACAGATGTGCCCACAGCACCACCACACTAAACAATTTGGTGCTGGCCTGGCAGGACCCAGCTCCAACCAGATCTCATTTCCTCACGGTTGTAATCACAGAGTATTGTGCCGTTCTGTCCTTTCCACTGAATACCCCACGCTGACGACCACGGGAGGAAAGGCGCAATGGGCTGTCGAGGTGATCCTCACCTCCTGTCCCGGAGCCAGCCGAGTGATTCTGGCATGAACGGCACCTCCAGGCCCAGCACCGGCTGGCGAGTTCGCCCGCCTGCCCTGGCGCTCCCCGCCCCTCTGCCCCCGGGACTCAGTCGGTCCTTCTGCAGCTGTTTCTTGAGTCCCTGCTGAGCACCAGGAAGTGTGCTAGGCAGGCCTTGACCTACCAATACTTTGTGACAGTCATCTCCAGCGGAAAGCAAGGCAGTGTGTTTCTTAAGAAATCTCACCAGACAGGAGAAGACTTTGGGAATGAGATGTCCCCTGGGACGCCAAGGACCCGGGCCCTCGAGTGCTTTCCCCCTTAAACAATAAATTTTACGTAGTGAATTCTGTGTAGAAGTTTTCAGCTCACAGGAATCGAACACACCCACGGCCCCCTTTAAGCTGCCAGCACCTGGAAAGAGGGAGGAATTCCCTCCAAAGGGGAGACTGAGATCTCAGGAGGTTAATTCATTTATTCAAAGCTCTTAATCGGTGAAAAATGGGACCAGACCACAGGCCTGGTGCTCTGACTTGATTTTCTCACATATTAATATGTCTAGGGGCTATTTCTATGCCAGAGGGGGTCTTATTTTTTTTTTTTTTTTAGGGGAAGGGGGAAGAGAGGGAGAGAAACACTGACATGAGAAAGATTGATCAGTTCCCTCTCATACGTGCCTAGACCGAGGACCAAACGTGCAGCCCAGGTCTGCGCCCTGACCAGGGATCGAACCTGCGACTGTTTGGTTTCTATGGGCTGATGCTCCAGCCGCATCACACCAGCCAGGGTGGAACAGCCATTGTTCAAATCAGTTGCGGACTCCTCCACACGCTTTATTTAACCTGGTTCCCATCCATAGACATTTGTATTGCCTCGACTCTTTTTTTTTTTTTTTCTTTTTTTACTATTCTAATGTTGCAATTAAAATAGTCCTCGAAATACCTCTTTGAGCAACCCTGAGTATATTTCTGTAAAACAGGTTCTTCAAAACACACATAGGTCCGTGGTTACGCGCATTATGCATTTTCGCGGACAGCCCAGTCACGGCCTCCTTTCCATTCTTGCCTAGACTGCGGGGCCAAGAGGGCACCTCGTTGCCATTTTCCAGCTGTATTTTCCGGTCACCGGTGAGCTAGAGCACTTTTCCACTGGCGCCCGAGTCTTGAGAGCCTCACCCAGAGAGAACCGTCTGGAATCCCCGGAGAGCTGTCTCTGGGGAGGGCCCGGGGCTGGGAACCCTGGAGCAGGCTTTGCTCCGGGAACGCCCGGTTCACACAGCGAAACCTTGAGGGCAGATAAAGCCCAGAGGAAGAACACGTGATAAGGCCGGTGTTAGGAGGGGAGAGAGGGAGACAGGGACAGGCAGGCAGAGAGCCAGGAAGGGACCCAGGCACGTCCAGGAGCTCGTGATATAACCCAGAGAGGGCAGGAGGGCTCTGCAGACTCCCATCTTGTGGTTCCAGCACATACCACAGGGCCGGTTCCTGCGAGGCCCCCCCCCCGCCCCCGCCCGGGCACCAAGCCATCTCGGGATGGACGTCCGTGTCAGGAGGTCTCGTGGAGGTCTGGACTCGCCGGAAAGTTAAGGTGGCTGGACTCTCAGGGCCCCTCACTTGTCCGGCCCCCTCACACGGCTTCGGCCATGGGTTCTTGCGCTCACATGTACTGTGGGTTGAATGTCTGTGTTCCCCCAAGATTCATTTTTTGAAATCCTAACCCCCAGGGAGATGGAATCGGGAGAGGAGGCCTGTGGGAGGTTACGAAGTCGAGAATGGGATTAGTGCGCTCGGACCCGGGGGCGGCCTGAGAAAGGCCCTGCTGGGTGAGGTTAGGCTAGCAGACGGCCTCGGGAAGCGGGCCCTCACCGGCCGCCATCTGCAGGCACTTTGATCTGGGATGTCCCAGCCTCCAGAGCGCTGAGTAATCAATGCTTGCTGTTTGCAAGCCACCCAGGACGTGGCCTGAGATAACAGGCTTCTGTAAAATTTAGAAAACTAGGTATTTTAACTTCAGCTGGGTAAGACAGCCTTTCTCTTGCCAGTCCCGCCCCCCTTCCGTTACGCCGACCGTGTGCTGGGTGGCTGCGGGCATTTTCGGCAGCCGGTCGGGGGTGGGGGGCACTCCGTGGGGGGGACTTGCAGCGTGTGTGCGGGGAGATGTGCTCGCAGCCCCTGCGGGCAGCGCGCGGTCGTTTGCTGCCCCGAGGTGAGCCCACTGACCGCGCCGGGACAGGAAAGTGCGGAGGCAGACACCGCACAGAGAGACAGGGGCGTGGTCCATGGTGGCCCGCCCCAGAATTAGGGGACGAGCGAGGGGAGAAGAACCCCCCTGAAATGTGGGGAGCCAGAAGGGAGGCTATGAGGAAGCCTGCATTCTTCAGAAGGGCACAGGGAGGAGCAGAAACTTCTGTTCACAGTAGTTCCCACTCAAAATAGCAGCTCTTTCCTGTTGGAATATACTAAGTAGAGCAGCCTTTTATTGACAGTATAATTAATTATAAGCCCACCCTGATTTATATGAGAGTCCAGGAAATATAACTGGTCAGAAATACTATCTGTGACGAGTGCACACGCGTGTCCTCTAGCGAGAGCAGCTGTCTGTGAAACCGCGTGTTTTAGGCCTCCCAAGCATCGTGCTGTGCTATTCCGACCAGCCATGCTGAGTTACCTTTCCCTTCTCTTTCTAGAAAATATTACGAGGCCGTCATCATCGGCAGAAGCAAGGAGGGTACACCCCAAATTGCAGGGAAAAAGTATTCTAGCAGTGTCCCAGAAAGTTATTAATGAAAATATTCTTTTTTTTTCCTGAATGGCGTGGGCTTTAAACATTCGTTAGCTTTTCCCAATGAGCATTTTGTCTGGACTCCTTTTCTTGGTCTACATAAACATCACTTTCATCCCTCCGTCTGGGCACACATCTCCGTATTCTCTTATCCGAGGAGGGCTCCATAATCAAACATGCCTCAGGCCCCGTAATTCGTAGGGGTGTGCGGGGCTTGGGGTCAGCCCCAGAGGCCTCTTCAGCCCAGATGGTGAGGCGGGCTCAGGCTGCTGTTCATTCCAGCTCTGACCTCGCTAGTGGACCCGGCAGAGGCTGGGGTGAAGGAGGGCTCCATGAACCCTTACTGCGTGAGTGGGCACCCTCGAGCTCTAAGATGCTCCCACGGGGGGCTTTTGGTACCGACGGTGGCTCAGGTGATAGCTGAAAAATATTCACTCTCTTCCCCACTCTCATTGCCGTAGATGAAACATTCTTCCTCGTCCGCTGCTATTGAACTTGGCCACGTGACTTGCTTCAGCCTCTCAATGGGAAGCATACACTTGCAAACCCTTGGTTTTGGTTCTAGAAGACACGCTGCAGGCAGAGGCCGGAAAACCTTACTCCCTGGGACTCCCGCCACCATCGAGAGAAGAACGCACCAGGGCTGATCTAAGGAGGACGAGAGACGTGGGGATGACGCTGACCCACTGCGCAACCTTTGGGGCCTCGGGGTGCGACGACGGTCTGACTCCGTGCGTGTCTCGGGTGTTTGCATTCAGTCTAACTGCTCGCCGGGAAGTGACGCCCTTGTTCAGGCAGACGCCTGGACAAGGGGAAGATGAACTAGCCAGAGTGAGAGGCGAGAAAAACAGCCTCGCGAGGCAACCATTCAGACAAAGTCAAATATAGATTTAACAAGTAATTATAGGAGAAAGCTGCAAAGTGCGTTATAAAATCAAGTGTTTGCACAGAAACATTTTTGCTCGAAAGCAAAGTGGTAGCTCATTTGCATGTTTGGTATTGTTAGCATACAAAGGAGCTGAACTGCTAAAATTAAGATAGTGAGTTGTTTGAAAACCTCATTTTAAAATAGAATAAATCACGCCACAGACAGATGTTTAAGAGTGTGCCTGATGTGGGGAGAGCCGGCCTCCAGTGCGGGGCCTGGCGGGAGAGCAGCCTTCATTCCAGAAGGGCCGGCCCAGCTCCTCTCAGGGAACGTCAGGGGCCAGGGATGTGGGAAACCTCACTGTCTCCAGCCTCCTGGGAAAGGGTTGTGGCTGGGGCCTCACGGTCCGGGGCTGTGCCGAGACAGTGAGTGCCGGCACTGGTGGCCACCAGCGACGGAGCCAGCGCTGTGTGCCAGGGACCTGCCGAGCACTCTGCGTGCAGCAGGAGGGAGGAGGAGAGCTCCCGGGGCCTCCCTGACCCCGCCTGGGGCCTGGCGGGGACCAGTTTTAAGCCCCACCCAGCTTTATTAACATTACCATCATCCCATTTGCCTCTCTCACCCTGCAACTGCACTCCTAGGCATCTGTTAAATTGAGTTGAAAACTTCCGTCGCCACGTAAATATGCACACGCGTGTTTGCAGCAGCTTTGCTTCGGCCAGTCACCAAACACTGTAAGCAGCCAAGACGGACCTCCATGGGCGAACAAAGACACAGAGGTGCGTCTGTACCACGGAATGCTATTCTGTGAGTTTAAGAATGAGCTGCCATGCCACACAGAGATGTTCCGGAAACTTAAACGCGTATTGCTCTGTGAAAGAAGCCACTCTGAAAAGGCTGCATGGTGTACCAAGTTTTACAGAAGGTCACAACACGTGGCCTTCTGGAAAAGGTAAAACTACAGAGGCAGCAAGGAGGTCATTGACTGCCAGGAGTTTGGAGGGTGAGGAGAGAGGCGTGAATAGCGGAAGCCCAGAGGAGTTTTAAGGTGGCGAAAACGTTCTGTAGGGTGCTGCGATGTTGGGTCCATGCTGCGAGGCATTAGTAGAACGCCCGCAGAACTCCACAGCACAAAGGGTCCACCTTAATTTGTGACAATTTGAAAAAATAATTCAGGAGGTCAGGAGACCCCAGGAGATGATGCAGACTTCAATGAGAGACCCTAACAGCATTGCAATACTGCATAAAACCGCATCACAGGAGGGGATGGGGCGCTGACCTAGGTGACTTTGGAAACGGCATCTGCAGGAACAAAGGCAAAGGGACCTCACGGAAGCATCGGGCACTCACCGGACATCGTGTTCCTTTGGGGCACAGGCTAAAAATTCTGACGCCGCTCCACCTGCACGCCGGGATTGGGCAGTTGACGTAACGGGGGTGGGTGCTGGGAGGCGGGTTTCTCCGTGTCGCGGTGGGAGTTTGCGTGAGTAAGGGGAGGAGACTCGGATGGGCCCTGTGGTCACGGGCCCGAGTTGAAGACGCCGGTAACCTCGCACCTTTATCTAACGTAGATAGAGATGGCTACATACAGAAATATTTATGGAAACACGTCCGCACACCGGTTAGGACACACACACACACACACACACACACACACCGATTTCTCTGCTCCCTCAGCTGAAAGGGTTCAGATGCGACGGCATCCCGGCAGTGACCCACGCACGTCTCACGACGTTCAGGTCTTGGCTCCTAATTCCATCTTCCAACAAAGGTGGCCCGGGCTTCTTAAAGTAATGGCCGGTTCTCGGACGAGGGTGTGAGATGAATGGGGTGAGCCTGGAGCATCTCGTAGGGACAGAAAGCAAGAAAGCACTAATACACACACACACACACACACACACACACACACACACACACACTGAGGGCATATTTCAAAGGGGCGCAGGATCTGACTGAAAGAGTGCCTGGTGGTCAAAGCCGAAAGGACTTGAGCCATACACACACACACACACACACACACACACACACACAAATAAATAAATAAAGTAAGTAAATAAGTATTGGATTATAGCCTGAAGTATAAAATAAATATTCATGAGTGCATGCAGATATAAATAATTGCATAAATTAATAAGCTGAGGAGAGGAGCCAAACCTCCTATGCAGAAGAATTCCAAATAAGTTCTGCAGCTACCCCATCATCAGGGAGGGGAGGGGTAACTCCGGGCTCCTGGAGCAGGTGGCGGTGTGGGGGGACGGGGGGGTTACACAGAGTGACTTCCTTCCAGAGGGAAGAGTGGAGAAGGGAGGGAAAGAATAACTTCCGGGGAGAAAACCATTGTCGGCGATAAGTCGTGCTGGCAGTAGGAACCCTCCATACACGACCAAAACGACACTTTACCTCTGCGATCTTCTTCCCCCAAACCCACGACCCCGACAGAATCATGAAATAGGATCAGACGAATTCCAAAAAATCCCCCCATTGATCTGATCGCTATTCCTCAAAACTGCCCCAGTGAAGAAAAACAAGGAAAGCCGGCAAAACTGTCACAGCCGAGAGGAATCGAAGGGGACGGGACAATGAAGCATGGCGCCGTGTCCTGGACGGGACTCGGACGCAGGAGAGGAGCACCAGGTGGAAACGAAGGAGCTCCAGGTCCTCCGTGGACCGTAGTTTTAACACTGATGCATCGCTGTCGGTTCGTCGATGGTCACGAACGCGCCGCACCAATGTGAGCTATGACTAGGGGAGGGGGCTGTGTCTGCCTGCATGTGTGTGTCAAAATACAGGAATACTCCATAGCTAGATTTTCCTGGAACCCTAACGCTGCTCTAACAGAGGAGCCCATTGTGTAAACAGAGGAGTTACACCGCTTGTGAGGTGCAGAACAGGGCCCCGCCCCCGGCGTCTGTGCGTGAGGACCCGGTTCCCTCTGCTATGTACCAGTGGCCCTGCACTCGCCCTGAGCGACTAACACGGAACGTTTCCACCAGGGCCATTGCCACCGGGATGAGTTGGAAAGCCCTTCATCTAGGTCACTCTGCGCTCTTCTTACAAGCCGGGCCTTTTCCGTGTGTCCAGCCTGCGTCTCTGAACAGTTAGCACGGCTCACGTGCAGAAGGATGGGGGTGGGGCGAAGATGTAGCCTCCCCCCTACAGAGTTTATGGGCGCTCGGGAACGTACACCATACACAACTTAAGCCGCGTGTTTATGTCTGGGAATAGATTCGGTGCCATCTGCCGAGCCATGTGCCATGTTATAAATTAAGGCGACATCAGCCATGCTACAATGCCAGGGAGCACTCCGCTGTCTTCCAGTTTGATAGTAAATGGGTTTTGTCACCAAACTCGCCGCACAAACATGAAAAGAACAGTTGGAAGCCTTCTGGACGAGCAGATGGTCTCGGAGGCTCCCCGACGCGGGCTCTCCGCGAAGCTCGCGGGGTCTGCATTTTCCTTTGCTGTGAAGAGTCGACTGCATGGGGGTTGCTAGCGAGGGCAGCAGGGGCTCCGCGGATGGGTTTAAACCCTGGCCCTACTGCTTCCTTGCTGGGGGGACCTGAGTAGGGTTATGGAAGTTCTTGCAACGTCGGCTTCCTCACCTCGCAGAATTCTTGGGGGGTTTAAACAAGAAAAGTTAGTCTACCTCTAACTGCGCTTGACTCAGAGTGAGAAATGTATTCGACACTGTGGCCTAATGGGTGTACATGTGCGCGCACCCCCCCCCCCAGTGAAACAACATTTTCGTTAAACAAAACGAATCCCTGCCATGGATCATACCCCTTGATATTTCCCACTCGATTCTAGTTTGTTCTGTTCTGTCCTCTAATATTTTACAGGCAACTCAGTAAGTTATTTTAGATCTCACAACCTGCGGATTAAAAAACATTAAGATACTGTATTTAAACACATAAAGAAGTGCTTGGCACATGGAAGGTAGACAGTCAATGTTAGCAGATAATGTTATTGTTATTAATGGTATTTTTACTAACTGTGGCAAGGTGATGTGGAAAAGTAGGATTTTAATAACAGCAGCCAGTCCCACAAACGCAGCCAGCGGGCAAGTTCCTTCCCACCCTGAACAGTGTCGACTCGCACCAGGAGCCGCATTTCGGGAGTTCAGTGTGCTTAGGGAAGCCCACCTGCTTGCTCAGGGGGTGTTTCTCTCCGCCCTCCGTCCCTCCCAGCCCCCCTCAGGGTCACGGACTCTCTCCTCCTCCCTTTCCTGCTGTTGCAGAGTCCCCAGCAGGGCGGAGCCCCGGAGGGCCACAGCAGAGCCCTGCCCATCAAGGCACCCTGTATTGGACTCCTGCCCTCCCCCATCTCACTTCCCTACTTCCACCTCGAAAATCAACTTCTTGTCCTCCATCTAGCCTGGGGGTCTGCTGCGGGGAGAACCCAACCTCAGACAGACCCCAGCGCCTGCCAAGTCAGCCCCACGGCACACGCAGGGGCATTAAGACCGAGTGCTACCCGCGCTGGCTCCAGGCACCTGCTGGGGACAGGCCAAGATGGCCCATCAATTCTCGGAACGGGGGCCAGTCTCCAGGACCTAGCTGCCTTTCTCCAGGGTCACTTCCTCTTCGGGTGGACGAAGCCTCTCATTCTGTCTACACAGATCTGGTGGCCAAGGGCTGCCTCAAAAGATGCAGGACACCTATCTTCCCATCTTTTTGTTTGCTCCCCAATGAAATAAACCAAGTGCTCTGACCTCAGACATGGAATACATTTATTTGCTTCTCTTTCTTAAAACATATCTAATATCATCAGGTCCGGAAGGGCTGCCTGCCCTGCATGGAGCCCCCACAGAACTCCATTTTCTTCAGCCAGAACTTACCTTTTATTGGGCTTGTGTCTGTGATAATGGTGCAGGTGAATTTTATCATTCCTTCCACCCTCCTAGTAATGAACAAATTCAGTGCGTATTACTTGGGACTTGATCTCTGGCAAAACACTACTGGAACAAACAATTTGATTTGTCAACACCTTTACAAGGGCTCCTCAATCACTGTCACCAATCCAAATTTAAACAGCAAAGTGCACCTGACGGCAAGACCCCAGACTGATTAGAGCTCCGAGTTCAGAGAATTGCTCCAGACAGGGCAGCAATCAGATTATTAACTCCACTTGAAAATACTCTCAGCTGCCCGGGATTAGCATGCATATTTTGATATAGATCGATAAGCAATCTCCTTTCTATAAGAAATGCCTGCAACCTTCATTTGGCTGATCAAAGGTAGATATCAGCTGGCTGTGACAGCTGGCTATTGTGTCCCTGCTTTCTTTACAGAAGAGCCTCTCCTAAGAAAATATTCCCTGGCTCTTTCTCGGCTCAGAGTGGAAGCCGGGAGAGAGACACGAAATCCCATCTCCCTCTGACACTGAAACACAATTAGCGCAAAAGGGACTCGAGTCTTGTTTTGAGCTAACAATCCATTTCCATTGTGTCTGCCGCCAAAAAAAATGGCAAGTTTCTTTTTCCTTGCTCCTTTCCCTTCCAGTCTGACTTAGTTTCCACTGGAGTGGTGGTCCCAGTCTGGGACTGTTGGGAAGATGGGAATCCTCCTTTGCCACCTGGGCACTTCCTTGGTGAAATCAAAGCCCCTATTTGAAGCCCCTGCTACTGTGTTAAAATAGTTAGCCCAGGTTTAAACGCTGGGAGAGGGCATGGCATTGACTCACTTTGAAGGCGGCTACTCGATCCTTTGACCCCTGGTCTCTGCCCCGGATTCTGTTACAAAGTGCCATGCCCTTGCTGACAACCATTTCTGATTGGGGCTCTGCCTGCTGTGTGCATCTCGAACCCTCTCCCCGCGTCTACCCCTTTTCCAATCAACCGACTCAGCCATGGAAACCTAACTCATACACCAACCGATTTTTTTCCTTCTGTGCAAAGGCTCCAATAAACAAAAAGCAAGGTAAGGTTTCCCCAAAGACCCATTTCCAAGTGACAAATGCAAGCTACGAAATGGTGGGCACAGTTTTTTTTTTTTTTTGTTTTTGTTTTTAGTTTGAAAAACAGAAAGATGCTTGTGTTGGTGTGTGTGCACATAGGTTCACTACACACTCACATAGTCACTATGTACGTGCACACACACACATCTACTCACACGTATGAGAACGGCCCGTAGTCACTGGAGACAGAAACATCGGTCGATGGGAGACTTTGGATCCCACTGACCTATTTCTGCCCTGTTGAAAATCTTGATGCTATGTTTTAATTCAGGAAAACAACCAGGTGGGCCGTGAGAACTGGAGCTGTCTCCCACATAGTTTCACCGTGTGTGTGTCTGATTTGTTCCGAAACGTCCTGAGATGTCCACCTAAGGAAGATGTCCTTCCTTAGAACATAAGGCCCCCGGAAGACAAGACATCCCGGGTGGCAAATACGAGGCCCGCGGGCCGAACCCGGCCCTCCCCCTCGTTTTTTCCAGCCCGGCACCTCGTTTCTACCCGGCAGCAGCGCCGAGCTCTCACTTAACAGTTGAGGAGTAGTTACAGTTATACAGTCCTAAAATGACATTTGGCCCTTTGCAGGCAACCCGAGGCTGATGTGGCCCCTGGTGACAATGAGTTTGACAGCCCTGGTCTAACTCAAGAAAACCAATGGAGAAAACCAAGAAGGAAATGACTAGCTAGACTAGACCTTTCCCATCCTTGACCTTGATTTATATGCTTCAAACTTGTTCGCATTGTGCTCCTCCCACCCCAGGCTTTCGGTTTACTAATTCAGGGTTCCCAGAGCCTGATGTGTTCCCGGAGCCACCAGCTCCAGCTGCCTCAGGGGCTGTGAATTTACAAAGGAAAGGGTTTGTCGTAAGGGCTTGCCCCACAGGGGCCTCAGTGAAGCAGAACTTCACACCGCGGAGTGGGTGCTGATGTCCCCTGCATTCTTGGAGGCCAGTGGGCACGTCATTTCACTAGGTGGCAGGCCCTCCTGGTGTCATCGTCAGGGGAGACTCAGCAGTGACGTGACGACCACGTTTTGCCTGCGTGGCGCTGCCAGGTAGCTGCCTGCCCTGGGCGTTTTCCTAAGCACCTTTCTGCCGCAGTCTGTTACATATCATGTCTCGGAAAATGTTTTTCTTTCTCCCTCAGGAAGAAAAATGGTTTTCATTTCTAGCCCAATCATCTAGGACTTCCGCGGCAAGAAAAGCGAATCAAAGGTTTTGATCCACATTTTCACGTTAAGAAGGACATCAGGGCCATGGGGCTACGCAGCCCAGCCTCCCTCTTCAATCCAATCCCCGGGTTTTCCTGGTGAGAATGATGCTGCTCACAGGGGCTCAGGCCTTTACCGGGCGCGCTCGATGCCAAGTCCAGCTTTGCTGCGGGCTTGCCACAGGTCCACCTAATGCAGAGCTCTCGAGACGCACGGTGCACATCTCTGGGTGAGGACAGTTTGTCCTGCTGGAGTGTAAGAGGCAACCCAGACTGTTGGACGGCCTGGGGGAGCGGCGGAAAAGACCGCTCCCCGAGGAACAGGGTAGTTCATCCTCACCGAGGGCGCGAGAGGTCGGGGGGCGGGTCTCGCTTCATTAGCTGTCTCACCGGAGGACAGCTGTGACGGAGCCACCAGAAAGCGCGTCTACGGCGGCACAATGTCCACACCCCCGACCCCCGCCTTGACGTGGTGTTGGGGGTAGAAGTCGAAGGCAGATGGTCGATAGCGTATGTTTCCTGATACTCCGATGACTCCCTCATGGTGCGTAGGCGGCAGGCGCGGTCCTTCCGCCGGCCGGTCTGATTTGGGAGATTACAGTGACTCGTGAGCCTGATCAACCAAGGTCATCCCCTTGCCCTAAGCCACTTCTTCCACATGTACTTTGGGGGCACTTGCTATGTAGTATGTCAGTGTCCCCAGGTAACAGTTATTAAGTAAATGTTTCTTAAAATGGTCTCTACCTTAAAAAACACAACGTATGTGTTTGGCGTATCACAGGTATTTAGTAAACAATAGCTATCGTTAACAGATAAATTATAGCATGCTATTAATTATAATAACAGAATTTTTATCCTAAACCTTGTCATTGTAATTTGGCAGCAGAAGCTGAAAAACTCTACCTATAATTCAACGTCCTGTGAGGCCAGCAAGGAAGGCTACGTGTGCAAAGGTCACAGTCCTGCGGGGCGGAAAGGAACGTCCCTGGGGTAGTCGAGGACGGCCTCACGGAGGAGGGGATGGCTGAGCCGTTTTGAAAGACAAACGGAAGTCAGTCGGGCGGCAGGCCTGGGTAAGCAGGGGGCGTGTCTCAGGCCCGCAGCGCACGGAGAGCAGCCACGCACACTCGGAGGAGTCTGCGTTCGTCTGTCAGTCCGTCGGCCCGGGGAGACCAGGGTTCGCCTTGCTAAATGCCCCACAGGCATTAGGAAGCACTGTGAATTCTGCTTTGGTTGGGTAGTTTTCTATGACTATTAATTAGATCAAGTTGGTTGAGAATACTTTTAAAGTCTTTTATATCCTGACTGATTTTCTATTTGTTATATCAATTATTAAGGGTTATGGAAATCTCCAAAGGTAACTGTAAATTTCTGTATTTCTTTTTTTGTTCTTTTTTTCAGTTTTTGCTTTATCTCTTTTGAATCCACACTGCTAAGCCTATAAACTTGTAGGATTAAGTCCTCTTAATGAGATTACCCATTATTGTTAAAAAAGGACTTTCTTTGTGTTTGTTAATAGTCTTTTCTCTGACATTTATTTTGGTATTAATTTCACCACTTGAGATGTCTTTTTATCAGAGCTACCATAGCATATTAAAAAAATAATAAAGTGCATTTACTGTAGGAAGCGTATAGTTGGGTTCTTGCTCGCTCATCCAACCTAACAATCTCTGCCTTTTAATTGGAATGTTTAGCCATTTACATTTAATATGATTACTGACAGAGTTAGATATAAATATACCACCTTGCTATTGGCTTTCCATTTGTTTCATTTATTCATTGTTCTCTTTTTCTTCTTTCTCTAGTACTTTTGTATGAAGTCTTTTTTATGGCTCTGTTGTCTTTGTTGATTTATCACCTATAATTGTTTTGTCATTTTAGTGGTTGATTTAGACTCTATGTCATTTTAACTTTAATTATTATCTGCCTTCAAGTACTATTATACCAACTCGTGTAGTATAAAACAACACTTCTGAACAATATAGTTTTATTTCTCCTTCCTCATTCATTATGCTAGTGTCCCCATACATTTTATTTCTGTATGTCATAAACCTTACACCACACTGCTATCAATTTCGCTTAAAGAGTCAGTTGTTGTTTAGAGATTTAAATATCAAGGAAAACTCATTCATTTATCCACAGAGTCACCATCATGGAACTCTTCACTCTTTCGAGTGGATGCAGATTTCCATTTAGTATCATCTCCTTCTGCCTACAGGACTTCCTTTAACCTTCCTTACGAGTTTCCTCCTAGCTTTTCTACATCTCAAAAGAAACTTTATTTCATTTTCTCAATTAAACTGCATACTTTACAGCAGTTTCAGATTTACAGAAAAGTTGCAAAGGCAGGTGGGAAGAAAGAGATAGAGCAAAAGAGCACAGAGAGAGAAACGAGCACTTAGAGAATGCCATCTGAGTGGCTCTAGCGAGTCCAGAAAGTACGTTTGAGACCAAGGGCGCGGGAAAGACAGCGGGGATGGAGGAAGGGGGGACTCCAAAGATGCTTAACAAGTGTACGTAGTGGGAATCGGTGAGTTCATGGACAAACGATTGTGGGGGTGGTGCATTTATCAGTCTGTATCCCGTCGGGAAAGCAGGAACCACTGTAGATTTTTCAGCTCAGAGGGACTTCATTCGATTTATTAGTTACACATTTTTGAAAGAGCTGGAACAGCAGAACAGGAAAGGAATGTTACCCAGAGACTGGGAAGCTGCTGTTGCCTCTGGGATGAAGCCCATGAGCCAAAATCCACCGCTTCTGGTAATGGGACACGGGCTTCCGGTGAGCAGAGATGCTGTGGGCACGAACCATGGATTTACGGCCCCAGAGCAGCTGCCTCGGCAGCACTGGGGAGTGAGTCAGAAATGGCTGGGCCCCTCCCCGGCCCCGCAGAGGCAGAATCTGCATCTCTGAACGCGACCCGACATGGACCAAGGCTAACGCTCAGACTCTGTGACATGCAGACTGGCCCTGGCCGGCCGGACTCGGCGGAGGGAAAGGTGAGGAAGGAAAATGAGATGCACCGATCAGAAAGTGCCTTCTAAAAGCAGCCATTAGGGGGATGATAGAGAAAAATGACAGAGATATTCCCAACGCACAGACAACAGTGGCTACGAAAGGAGACCCAGGAGGGTCCCCTGCCCTTCAGAAGGCAAACGGCCAAGGCAGATGTCCTCAGAGGGACAGACAGCCTGAGCAGAGATTAGGGGTGTGCCTCTGGGTCAGACTTCTCTGGGGCACACTGGCCGGCCACCAGCCGGTGGGTAGTCTGGCTAATCACATTGCTCTTGGGGCCCCACTCTCCTCATTTGCGAAATGGGCGTGTTATAGGAATAGCAAATGACCGCAGACACAAAGTGTTGGGAAGAGGGATGGGCTCAGACCAAGCGCCCTGTAAGTGATAACTGCTGTGATGATCTTCCGCAGCGTCCTGGGGACCCGAGAGACAAGGCCCCTAAAGGGACAACAGCTCGCTCGCCCCGTTGAGTTGCGACAGTACATAAGGCCGGGACCTGAAATCGGGCTCGAGGAGGAGTGAGGCTTTAAGAGCTCTTTATGGAATCATCGTTGTTACTGCTGCTGTCATTGCCATTGTCAGTGACCACGTCCACAGAACCCCCCGTGTCGTCATTGCCCTTGAGCACCTGTAAGCCCAGCCGAAGCTCTGCAGGTGGTCTCCCAGCAGGGCCTCTTCATAGAAGCACACCTCACCTCCTGCCCACATGCACACGTGCACCGTCTTCCGCTCCCGGGCAGCACAGTGCCGGCTGGGAGATGGCCATCACGGGCAAGGGTGGGGGGACCAGGCCAGGGGTCCAGGGCCTGCGCACGCAGCTGAGGAAGAGCAACTCGGAGCAGCGAGTCCATAGCGGGCATTACGTTCCAGGACTGCCAAGCAGCAGGACGGCAGAGCCACGCTGCCTCCTCTCCGCGGGGACGCCTGCCCGGAAACTCTGCTATAATGACAATACTATCCCTACAGGAAACGAAGGGGGTCAGGGGGGACCCCTGAGTCTTCTGAACCCCTTGCCTTCCCAGAGCCAGGAGGCCGAGGCCCACCTGTCCGTGTGGAAGTGCAGGCTCTCAGGGACAAAGCAACCTGGTGAAGGTCACTCATCCGGCTGGAGCTCAGGTGCCACCCGGAACGGGGTGTTCGCATGCTCACCTGGGACTGCCCTGGCACGGGGAGCAGCCCGCTGCTGAAGGGACTGAGTGTATGGTGGTCTGCCCGGCCCCGCCCCCAGCTCCAGGTGCGCTGGTGGGCGGGGCTTCTGTTTCTTTCCATTGTCCTTGTCCGGAACGAACGTCTAGCACAACGCCCAGTACATGGCAGGTTCTTTATAAGGACTGGGTGAGAAAACGCTGGACAAACCCTTAAACCAGACCCCGTTAGCCAACAGGCTAGAGAATCTTGATGCCACCCTTCGAAGACAGCGCCAGGCACTCAGCAGACGGCCACGCCTGTCCGCGTCCACAAGCGGTCCCTTCTGTGCATCCGGCTGCTAATTCGTCCCGTTGCTCACGCCGGTAGGACGGTAATAGCAGCAGCCATTCCAGGTTGAGCACGAAGCGCTGCGCTATGAAATGTGCATACTTAGGCTCACGGGAACCCCGTCTGCGTACCATGGACCTCATTTCACTGGCCAGGAAGCTGGGCTCCTGGGAGGCGGACAGTCAGAGGGCATGGAGTCAGCAAATGGCAGAGCTGCTCTTCCAGCCCAGGTCTACCTGGCTGTAAGACCGTTTCTCGCCACTGTGTGAGACCACCTTGTCAAAGGGGCCGCCACGGCTGGGTTTCCAGTACATGCCCATCACACCTCCCTCACACATGGGTCAGGTCTATGAACAGCAGCAAAGAGCGACTGGAAACTTGTCCGTTCCGGGGTGCCCAGCCACAGACTCCGAGTCCCGATGGATGAAATCGCCAGGCACAGCTGAGCAGCCACACGCCTACCCACCCGAGTCCACCCAGCTCCCTCTCCGTTACAGACACGTCCGGTGGCACTTCCAAGCGCCTGGTACTGTGTGTGTGTGCGTGTGTTTGGTTACGGGATGTGGATTAGCATGGGACAGCAAGAAAGATAATAAAGACTAGTGGTTCTTGCCGCCAAGGACCCTACAGTCTGGGGCAGAAGAGGTACGTAACTATGATAATGTCACTAGGCAGACTATGGCAAGAGCCAACAGTTTCTTCCCAGGGAAGGGACATTTCAATGGTCTGTTAAGGCTAGAAGGAGAATCTCTGAAGAAGGATTGGTATTTGAATGGAAACTTGCAGTACAATTCAGATTTTGGCAAGTAGAAAAAATGTAGCATAGAAAAAACAAACGCCCAAGCTGGAGAGGGCAGTGCAGGCAAAGGTGGGGAGGCAGGGGGGTGACTGTCGCACTGTCGTCGGTGAAGGTCCTCTGTGGGCTAGGGCTGCCTCACCGGCCTGCCTCAGTCTGCAAGACTGGCCGGCTTCGGCTACTCTTTGGGGTTAAGAAGGGTGAGCCCACTCACTGCGCTCGTATCGGACAGGAAAGGATGCCACGTTCAGACCTCTGAACTTCTGGACGTTTGGGAAGGGAGCTCGGAGGGACTGGGGCACAGGGAATGTGCATTGTTCAGGTGGATGGAAAAGAACAGGACAGAGTCCACGGGCACATGGCGTAAGTGATGGCAGCCCCTCCTACTGACCCAGAGCAAACATCGCTAATCGGCAGCAGCAGCGCAGCCTGAGAACGCTGTCCACCCGGCACGCCTCACCGCCCATGCGCAACAGGGTAGCTGGCATTCAAAATGCAACCCACTTGTCTCCCTGTGAGAGTGCACAGGGGGCGAGGTCTCCAGGAGTCAGATGACACGGCTTTGAGTCCCAGTTTCCTTGCGTGTCCGCTGGGTCACCTTGGCTCTTCGGGCTGGGGTGGCCCTCGGAGCTCTTGCTTAGCCGTGTGCAGACAGGAAGAGAGAAGCTAACACTTTTGGGAAGCTGCGGTGGAGACCAGGCTACCTGTTTCCTCCATCCCGTGTGCTTCTCGTCCTGGCGCTACGGCACAGCAGCACTCCGAGGCTACTCTGCAGCGAGGTGGAGCGGGGTGGCGGACAGGTGGCGGGCAGGCCAATGGGACATGAGTGGGAACAAGATGCGCAACTTCAGGCCTGCTCCTAAGCCCCAGGCTCCTCCACAGGCTCCGTCCCCTCGTCTGCGTGGGGGAACTCCAAGGCGCTCGGAGGCGGGGGATACCTAGCTGGAAGCAGCCAGGATCCCTGAGTCGCCACGGGGAAGGCTGCCCAGCAGACTCCACTGGGACTTCCGTGAATGAGAAAGCCGCTTGCATTTGGTTAAGCCATTGAGACTGGAGTGTGTATGGCCTTACCGTTACTTACCTCAACTAATAAATATGCAAATGTATGATTTCACCCCAATGCCTTAACAGACCTTTTGGGAGAATTGTTCCTATTTTGCTATTTTGCTGGGGACAAAACTGTGCCTCGGGGGTTAGGTAACTCCCCTAGGGCCCGGCTTTTGGAAAGCGATGAGCTCTGAAAGACCCCCCTCTACCCCCAAAGCCCTTAATACTTCTACAGCACCTAGAAGTTTTTGAGAAAGACCTGCTCGTAGCACAGGCATTTGGGGAGACTTGGAGGGTTCGGTGAGCTCGTGGAAGTGTGCGGATTTGCACACTTTGGAGGCCGGTTATGACGGTGGCGAGGAAGGGCCGGCAGGCAAACAGCCTGCTGCAGAAGCAGCCTGGGTTCGGGTGCCTCAAAGCTCATCCACACGGGGGGCTTGTGGGGAGGGGAGGCACTGAAACCAGGGGCCCTGCACCCCTGGGAAACCAGTGGGACTGGGGGGTGTGGGGTGGGGAGAGGTTGAGTGGAATAATTACAATGGCACAGCAGTAAATGAGCATACTTTCAAATATCAGCCTGATTTACAAGTTCTGCCCACTTAATTGCTTCTTTCATAAACTCTGCCCATTCCATACATCGTGGGAAAACACTAAAGAGAGAGGCCTCGTGTCAAATGTTAAAGGCAAACGGCCCCTTCCCGGCGTGGCCAGGTGTGGGGTCTGGACTGGACACAGACCTCCTGTGGGAGGGCTGCCCCTCCTGCACCTCTCGGAAGCTGGCCAAACCTGCGCCTGAGTCCGAAGGGACCTGGAGGAGACGCTGGCCCTCCGCTGCAGCCCTGGCGGGCGGCCCGATTCCCAGTTGCCAAGATCAATAAACCCTCGGAGCAGGCAAGGCTTTGCATGGGAACCTCACATCACGCCTGGCCTGCAACCTAAAAAAGGGGACCTCCCCGTCATGGTCGTGGCTGGGAAGGGAAGAAGCCTTGCCGGGCTGTTCAAAGATCCCAGAGATGCTGCTTAAAGAGGGTTGGGGTGTATTTGAGAGAACTGTAAACTGTCCCGCACATCTTAGGTTTGAGATCTGGGTATTATCAACCATAAAGGAAAAAAAGTGGATTTTCTGCTTCAAACTGCAGAATAGTAAACTCCTTTCTATGATCAGTTGATAGTCTTTATTGACCACCTACTATGTGCTCCTTGCTATTAGGCACTATGGAGGACATAACGCATGAATCCTGCTTTGATGATGTTTAAACTTGGGAGAAAAGGTTAAACACATGGTAGCACTCAGCATGCATTGATTCAATTATTGAAGGCCTACTGTGGGCCACATTCAGTGCTAGACACAGGTTAGCGATACGGAGGAGAGAGAGAGAGTTTTCATCAGTTCAGGCTGCTACAGCAGATTTCCACAGGCTGGGTGGCTTATAACCAACACGAATTTGTTTCACACAGTTCTGGAGGCCGGATGTCTCAAGTAAGGGTGCAGCAGGGTGGGATTCTGGGGAGGACCGTCTTCTGGGCTGCAAAATACTGACTTCTCCCTGTGTTCTCACAGGGGAAAAAGAGGGCCCAGAGGCGCTCTCTTATGAGGATAGTAATCCCACTCGTCAGGGCTCTGCTCTCATGACCTAATCACCTTCCAAAGACCCCACCACTTATCACCGGCACCTTGGGGGTTAAATTCGCAACAGATGGATTTAGGGGGCACCAAACATTCTGTGCACTGCAGACAGCTTTGGGTAGGTGTGATCAGTGTTGTGTTGGTGAGTGTGTGCCCGCCCGCTTGCTCACAGGGCTGGAGAGATCCCTGTAGTATTTGCTGTGGTGTAAACAGCCCGACGTGGAAGTGTGCAGCTGTCAGCTACCACAAGAACATGGCTGAGTAGCGAGTGGGAGGACAGGGCCAGTAGGCTCCCTTGCTAGCCGGTGTGAGCTGGCTCTAGCCGGAGGCTGAGCACCAGAAAAGCTAGGTGGCGTGGTGTGTGCAGGAAATGCCTTGGATTCAGAGGGCACAGAGCCCGGAGTTCCTTCGCATTCGGGAGGGAATTCCTCGGGCGCAGGAATGAGAGCTAGGTACCCAGGTGACTGAGGTTTGCAGAGAAGGGAGAGAAAACATTCTTGGCCAAAGATGTCACCCGAAGCAAAGGCGCAATGGCAGGAACAAGTCAGGGATTTAGGTGTTACTGGAAGCAGACTGAACTGGGGAGCTGGAGTACCATGAGGCCAGGGAGCACGGGGGGGGGGGGTCCTGAAAACTCAGCCGTACACCCTGTGTGGCGCCTTGGGCTGCCGGAGGTTTGGACACCTAGGGGGCCCACGGGTGGGCGGCGGGGTGGGGCCTCCCTTCAGGTAACCAAAGTCGGGCTGACATTTTTGTCTTGGTTTTCTCACTTGTAAAATTGGAATGAAATTTTGAGTTAATTCATATGAAGGACTTAGATAAATGCCTGGCATTTCATGCATGCTTCAGTAAAAGGTGGCTACCATTATTGGGGTTTCATCAACTAATGAATTTATCCAACAAGCATGTACCGCATGCCTCCTACGGTCCACCCTGCTGCTGGGTCTCGGGGGTGGAGGGTGAGTGATGGAGGGAGATCCGACTGCCAGCATTAGACCAAGACAGGGAAGAGAATTCTAGAATGGAGCCTCCTGCACCTCTCAGGTGTAAATTCTGAGAAGAGTCTCAGTCACTCATTCGTCACATCACAGAGTATACGCAACCCATGGAACTAGACCCAGGGCTGGGGTGGGGGCCGGCAAAGATGAGTAAGTTATTTCTAATCGTTACCGCAGTAAAATTCTTCTAGAAGAGTCAAGCATGCCTGATAAAGAGAATCCCAAGCGCTTCTAAGGAATCGTGGAACCAAACTGAAATTCGGACCCACGTGGCTTAACCTCCTTCCACGTGAAAAACAAGTGAGCATTCTGATACCTTGTGTCTAGAACTGGGTCCTCCGGGTGCCACATGCGGTGCCTCCAAGGAGGCCAGCCAGGCACTTCTGTGGCGGCAACCGACCAGCCTCAACAACGGGCCTGCCCCGAATCCCTCCCAACGGCAGCGTGGGGGTGGCTGCCGTGCAGAAAGGCAGGCCCAGCTGGCCAATTCTCCTGTTCTTTCAAGAGAAAATCTCCACACTGTGGTTGCCATGGTCGGGGGGGGAAAATATCCAACAACCTTCCTATAAAGCAGATTTTTTAAATGTGAAAACTCCTAATTCTTAAACATTGGCAAATTCTTTTAAAACGAATTTTTCACTGTGCATAGCCACCAGAACTCCCCTGCGGGCCGAACCTGGCACCCGGGCCTTCCTTCAGGTCCAAGCCTCTGGCTTGTTTACTGGAGAGGAGGATGGAGATTTTGGCAGACCGGGAGTGAGAAGCGCTGGTGGCAAACCTTTCCTGGGAAGGAAAACAAAGCCAGACAGCAGGAAGGAGCCCGGGCTCTGGGAAGGAAGCCATGCCGCGCCCCCTTCGCGCAGGAAGCGGCCGGCCGGCGTGCCAGGGAGCCCAGCCACACGGTGGCACCCAGCGCCCTTCGTCACGGGCACGCCGCGTCCGTCACTTTCTCAGAGGCGAGAACCCTCCAAAGCCATTTTACCGATGCGAACAGTGTCCGAGTGGTCGTTGCAGAGCATACACAAACAGACTGCCATAAAATCAAAGACAACTTCTGAAGGAAACAGTGTATTGGAAGGATTCATTACAGAAGTTCAAGCAGGGGCCCATATGTTTTCCTCTCCTTTGCGGTGGAACGTCCAGAGGGCCGGTGATAAAATGAGGGCGGCGAGGGAGGTGGAGGGGGCCTGGCTTGCTGAGACGCAGGATAAGATCCAAGCGGTAGATAAATAACCGAGATATCTTTATGATTCTATAGGCACACGCCTCCTGAACCAGCAGCGGTTTCCTTGCTGATATACATTTGCAATGATGTTTTAATTAACATGGGCTCGCCGTGAGAAGAAATGAATAGTTGGCCTGTCTTCATTTTCTCTCCATCTTCCCACCCCCTGCCTCTTTTGGTCTTTAAGTAAACCTATGAATTTGGCCCGTCTGGATAGAAGTCTCTCTCGAACTTTATTATTTAGAATCCAAAGTCCCTCGTGATTTCCAGGTTGACGCAAGGTTATAGGCAAGGATGGAGGAACTTACCCGGATTTATGGTTCCTTACAATGTAGGAGAATTACGTTTATTCTCAGAGTCTGTCCCAGGCTGTATACAATGTAAAATTTTATTTTATCTTTAAGATAATAAATTTTTCTGTAAATCCCAGAACACATTAGCTGCTTTAGGCAAGTTTGCGGGGGGAGGGGGGCTGAAGGGATGAAGAGGAAAGAAAAACTTTTTCCTACACACACACACACACACACTCATACACACACTCACACACAACCCTGCCATTGCACTGTACCCCTTCACATCCTGTCCATTCAGCCTTGGTCTACCAGCCTCCAGCCCTGGACAATGTTGCCAAAGGCTTAGAATTTATAGGTGAGGCTTTCTGAAGGACAAGAAAAGGTGGAGGTACATTGTGCCCTGAATATTAGAGGATTCATCAATATTCATTGATTTACATTGGTAGAGAAAAACATCTTTCTTTCTTAAGTTTACCTCCCCAAAAGCCCTGAATGAGTTCCACGTGGCACTCCGCTGAGCAGGAAAGGGTTAAGGACACACACATAATGGACAGTGCGCATTTATACAGAGAGAAAAAGAGAAAGAAGGAAGGAAGGAAAGAAAGAAGCCAGCGCCGTGCCAGCCAGGGAGATACGTGACGTGGCCGTGACCTCTCCTGAACCACCTTTAAGACTTTAGCCTCGTTTTCCCCTTCTCTTTCTGGTTGACCTTAAGTTTAAGCCCTAATAAAATACGAATTTATGGGGATCAAGGTTGTCACCAGCTTTTCATTGCTGTCAGTTTCTCTTCCATTTCATCTAACTCAGTTTGGGGCATTTAAAAATGTTTTATCACACTTGCTCGTGACGTTTCGCTGTGGTCGCCACCAAACCAAACCATGACCTTTTGGAAATCAACCCAGACCTGAGACTACGGACCAGGGGCCGAGATCTAGATTAGACAGAGGGTCTTTGCTGGGCCCCTGCCCTCCTGTTTTAATCAGGAAAGGTAGGTGGCAGGTCGCGGAGACGAGGTTTGACCTTCCTCTGCACATCAGACCCCTTGCCCCTTCAACCTCTCAACAGCGAGGAGATGTTCTCTCTGAAACCCATAAATCAGAGGACAAGGTTTCTTTGCAAAGGGCAATGACAAGATGACAGAATCCCCACGAAGCCCAACTCTTTTCCCTAGACACGAGATTTTTATTTATTTTCTTTGGAATGATAAGCCACAATCGGTGGGTCCATGGGAGTCCTGCGCATTTTTTTGTCCATGAAAAAACAGTCTGGTCATGAGTGCATTCTGCTGATTTAAGACCCCCCAAACCCCAGATGGCTCTTCCTCGTTTACATGCTTGTTTCAAAATCCACTAAGTAACTTATTTAGGTTCTGAAAGTTATATACAGTATAAATCCATCCAGGCTGATGGAGAGGAAAAAAAAAAAACCAAAACAACAAAAAAACCCCAGGAGCTGTAAAGCTGGTTTCTATATTGTTTGGACATAATACTGTTCTCAAGTGAAATCATAAGGGAATCGGGCACTTAAAATAGGGTGTCACATTTCGAGGTAATAAATAGCAGATTGATTCTACCTCCCAATTGATCCTGCAGTTTACTTATACACAAGATGGAAAATAAAGTACTGGAGCCGCTGTGATTTACTTTGGAGAAATGAGACACTCAGGATGAGCTAAAGTGAGCGCCAAGGCCAGCTCCGACAGTCTCTCAGGGGCGCAGACCGAATGCAGTCTGGATCGGGTTGCACGTGGGCGCACGCACACTGCCATGCTTTTAGCATCGCTACCATTAACCGCGTCTTAGGCCCTTTACGTCTTACCATACATCTTGCTGTGCTCTCCAAACTGCCCTTGTCATGCGAGAACAGACGAAAACGGAATTCACTCCTTTTCTTCGCTTCACGTGGGCTCGGTGAAAGAACAGGACCCTGCCGCCTCTCTCGCCCTCTGCGGGAGTGGCTTCTACTATTTGGCAATGGGGATGTGGTCTCGCTGCCTGTTTGCGGGTCCCTTCCCTCTTTTTCTCCCTTTCAAGCACAATGTCTCATAATGCGGTTGTTTTGTATTACGGGTTGGAAACACGTCTGTTCCTAGGATGTTTGGGGAATTTCCCGACACCCCTTGGGGCACCCTTAATCACTCTCATGGGATTAGAAGAGTTAACCCCAGCTGGTGTGTAACTGAAGGTGTTGATGGTGTCCCTTCATCCCGGACACACAGTCCTGAGTTGCAGCAACAATAAAACTTAATTATTTTGAGTTCTCACAATATGTCAATAAACTGTCGTAAGGACTTGTCAGCTCTGGGTCAGTACAGTGTTGTCGATTCTCACAACAGCCCTGTGACGTAGGTTCTAATATTATTCCCATTTTCAGAACGGGAAACTAAGGCTTAGAAACGTCAGACAACAGAGGAAAAGATTCAGACCCAGGCCTGTCTATTTCAGAGCCCATGATCTTGACCAGCACGATACAACATTTCCAAAAAGGGCAGGTCCGCATAGTCCCAAGCTCCAAACTCATAAAGACTACCAGTTCGTTGTGGAGAGCAGTCAAACTAGCAAACACTACTTTTCCTAATTCTCCATTAATATTTTTCAATGAATCAAATTATCCATTTCCAACATGAGCCTATTGTGAGGGCTCAAGATATCGGGATGAAATTCTTATTCTTGAATCACCCTCCTTTTGTTTATTTGACACCATAAGAGGGCATTTCTATTTTGTTTCCAATCAATACTTTACAAAAAACAAAAACCTAAAACAACAACAACAAAATGTTTGTAGCTCTTCGGGCTGCTCATGGCCAGCAAGTCTGTTTCAGAACCTGTGAGTTTCCCTGCCTCGCACCAGATACGACCTCCTCTCGGCGTTAGGAGATAAGCACAGGTTACAGGACACACGGAAGGTGAAATGAAGCTCTCAGATAAAAACTGGACGTGTTATCCAGGATCTGAGAGTTTAATTTTTCTTTGAATTCATTTGGCAAATAAGAATAATGGGCAGAGCTCAGTGATACACAAAGAAATATTGAATTGCACGCATTAAAAATGATTTTGCACTGCAGTGCAAGGGGTCCTTTCAGAAGAGAGCGAAAACTATGGAAAGAACCATAGTTTCGAAAGGTTTCCTGCTTCTGGGATTACGATGGACTACAGCATCCTTTGCGTGCACACACACTCGCAGACACAGGAGGGTGTCCCCCCTTAAATTAAAAACACCATGCTGTAAAAGGGGGGGAAAGCTCCTTATATTTTCAATGAAACACTGACCCGAATTCTCTTAAAATGTAAAGAATCCCAACGCAGAAGAAAACAAAAGGAAAAGAGGGACGCAGAGTGGTGAGGCAGTGCTCAGGCTGGCCTTGTCTTTTGTGGGCCAAGAAGGGAAGGAGCATCCTCACCGGAAGGACGAAACGGAAGGGCCCTGTGCGAACACCAGCTACTTCCGGAAACATGAAGGAAAGTTGCTCCGTTTTCATAAAGAACGAAGAGAAGTTTTAACCATGAAACTTGTCTCATCGTTTTCCAAGAGTCCCTCAAGCTGAGGACATGTTTTATGTTGGTGCTGAGTTTATGGAGCCCTCCAGCAACAGGCAGAAGCAAATCAAATATTCTCTGAAGGAATGGAATTTCGAGAAAATATATGCTTACACTTGAACATCACGGGCAACAAAGGAATTTGGGCTAACTAAAATAAAAGCCATAGAATAACAACAGCAAGGCCTTTAGTAATGAAACCATAAAATGCAAAATATAAACAAAGTATATTTAGTATAATTAGAAAACTTAAGGCGATTAAAATATGATTTAGGAGCAAGAAACAATACAAATACTAAAGTACATTTGAAAAAGTACCAAATAGAATTTCTGAAACTGAAAAAAAAGTAGTACTTAGAGTTAAAAACTTAATAGATACGTCATTTGTAATTCCAAATAGCCAAAGATATTGTAAACAGGATGGTCCACGTGAAGGAATTATCCAGAATACAGCCTATGGAGGCAGGGAAATGGAAAAAATAAATGAGTTAAGAGGAGAGAAAGAGAAGGTCCCACATATGTTTAATCAAGTTTCCAGAAGGACAGGATGAGAAACTGAGGGAGGAGCAACATTTGGAGGCTAAGATTTTTCCAAATTTTACAAAAGACAGAAATCTTCAATTTACAAAGCACAAGAGTTCATTCAAAAGCTATACCAAGTCACATGACAATAAAAACATAAAAGATCTTAAATACAATAAGAAAAAATAAATTATCTATAAAGAAGCAACATATAAACTGAGAGCTAATTTCTCAAGAGTAACAGAAAGTAGTGAGATTTCTTCACTATGCTGATGAAAAATATCTGGATCCTAGAATTGTATGCAAAATGACTATGCTGCCTGTCCAGAAGGAAGGCAAGCGTCTTCAGACAGGAATTGAGGCTGCCGTTAAAAGATTCTCATTTAAGGAAAATAATGCCGCAAGAAGTCTGTGATACAAAAATGGACTTATATTTAAAAATGAATGCAGGCAACTGTTGGTTTGTTACAGATAGCAAGGCTATTTTGAGGAGTTAAAATGCACAGAGATGCTACGTTGTAAAAATTACAGCTGGGAGGGGTTGACTGGATGTAGAGTCACCTAAATTTTAGGAGAAAGATGAAGACATTCATTAGCTTTGGGCTTTGTAAACACGCATGCAAAGACCTTAATATTACTGTTAAAATAAAAAAGAGTGGGTAATTTACAAAGTGATAGAGTTAAAAAATGGAATGAATGGAGGAAATATTCAAGAGAAGAATAAGGAAGAAGTACAGGGAGGAAAAAAACAGAAAAAAAATGAAACAACTAGAAAGTATGAAACAACGTGGTAGAAATAAATATAAGTATATCATAATCATAATACATGTAAATGGCCTAAATATATTCTTTACAAAAGATTATAGACTCGATGAAAATGACACAAACAACATGTGAGCATACTTAAAATATAAGGATACAGAAAGTTTGAAAGTAAAAGGATAAAAAAGACAAACTCAGCAAAAATCGATCAGAAAGAAGGTTGATATGACTATCTTCCTATTTTCTATATTCTTACTAATTTGGCTCTTGTATCATTAAATTTAAGGCAAAACGCATCCAGAGATAAAGATGGTAACTACAACAATAATAGTAGAGTCACATTAGAAGAATACAGAAAACTTCTAAAATTATAAGTGCTTACTCACATGGCTTCAAAATACATTAAAGTAGCCACGAAAGCTAGAATTCCAGGGGAAATTAACACAATTCAGTGTCAAATCTTAAAGACAGAGGTATAAGTTCCCTATAAAGAGAATGAAGAGATGGTTCTTAAACAAGAGGGAGATATTTGCAATCTATGTAACCAATAAAAAGTTGGTACCCAAATTGTATATGGAGCTCTTACAAACCAATGAGAAAAAAGACAAGCAACCAATAGGAAAACGGGCAGAAGTAGTGACCAGAGCTTTCAAGATAGGAATTATGAATGATCAATTAACATAGGAAAAGGTGCTGACCACCATTAGAAACCAGGAAATTGCAGATTGAAGGCACAGTGATATTATTTTACATCTTAATGGATTGGCCAAAATTTAAAATGTCTGATTGTTTTCAATTTTGTTGATGACATTAAGTATTACACCCTTCTGAGTGAAATATTAGTTCAACCACTGTGGGAAACAATTTTGCACTTATTATTTAGTAAAGTTATAAAGGCAAATACCCAAAGAATAAATTCTGTTCCTAAAAGTACAACCTAGGCAACCTCTGACCATAGACATTAACAAGATGAGTGATAACAGGAACATTTGTTTTCGTGAAAGCAAAACACAACGGCAATTTGAAGAAGCACAGATATCTACAGATAGGAGAAGAGATGGCTACTAGAAAAAAGGAAAAACCGTATTTTCAGTAGCTCCACGTCAATTCCGACAAAGTTCAGAACATAACGCTGAGGAAATGAAGCCACAGGTGACTATCTGGCCCTGGGACCCCTTTGCTCAAAAGCGAGTAAGACTGAGCGGACGAGAGCTATGGAAGGGAACAAGGGAACGATAGGAAAACTTTTAGACTGAGAGCATCGGCCGCACTGCTAATCTGTTTTTAAACTAGTTTATTGCATCTTATTTTTGATTTGAGAGGGAGGGGATTTGAGAAGGGAGAAAGAGAGGGAGAGAAACATCACTGTGAGAGAGACACGTCGACCGGCTGCCTTCTGGATGGGTCCTGAGCTGGGACCAAACCCACGACCCAGGCCTGTGCCCTGACCGACCCTTTGGTTTGGGGGATGATGCCCAACCGACAGAGCCACACCTGTCGGGGCTGCTAATCTATTTCTTGGGTTAGGCTGCTGACTGCATGAATGTATATTTTATTATTTTCCCTTAATTAAAAAAATTCAATATAACTGTTTTGAAATTACTTACTATAAACAATTTTTAAATGTTATGAAAGAGATGGCTATTGGAAATAAAAGAAAATTTTGTTCAGTAATTTTCAAATGATGTGATAACAGTCCCTTGAAGTGACAGTGATGATGAAGATGATGACGATGATTCAGACTTACTCTATGGGACACAGAACTGAGAAGCCACTTATTCCTGGTAGTGATACACCAAAGTAGGTGAGTGGCTTCCCTTCAAAAACTATCATTTAGAGCCCTGGCTGGTGTGGCTCAGTGGACTGAGGGCTGGGCGGTGGACCACAGTGTTGCTGGTTCAATTCCTGGTCAGGGCACATGCCTGGGTTGCCAGCCAGGTCCCCAGTGAAGGGTGTGCAAGAGGCAACCTCACACTGATGTTTCTCCTCCTCTTTCTCCTTCCCTGCTGCTCTCTCTAAAATAAATAAATAAAATCTTTTTTAAAAAGTGGTTAACGTTTATTGAATATGTATTAGGCACTCACACACAGTGTCTCATTAATTCTGATGACAACCTAATGAGGTAGGAATTATTATTCTCTTTATTATATTAATGAAGAAATGCGGGCCTTAGAAGGTTAGGGAACTTACCAGAAGTTCCCATGCTCACCGGTAACCGAGTACGGTTTGAACCCACATCTGACTGATTCTAGACTCTGATGACCTGACCCACCCCTAGCTTTCCTTTCTTGAGGTCAAATGCAGCTCATTATCTGAGGGGCAAGGGAGGCAAGGCCCTAAAATAAAGGAAACTGTGCAATATGGGCCAATTTAGCATATCAACTCGGATAATAAGTGATAAGCACGACAAATAACAGCGTCATATCAAAAGCTGGGAAACCCGGTTTCGGCTGATGGCTACAGGTTTCCGCATCTGTGAAAGGGGGGAAGGGGTCGGACTATCAGTGACTCCCCGGCTTTTGTAGGTCACAGGATGTCTCCCCAGCAGGAGGCGCACGTATACACCTCCACGCAATATTTGCACGGGGCACTGGGGGCTTTCCAGACGAAGAGATTCCAGGTCGGTAGCCTCTGGATCCCCCAAGACGGGAATCACTCCGGATCACAAAATATCTCTTCAAATACTACAAAGGAAATCTTCCTGGCCGGCCACAGGAAAGAGCAGGCGCCTCAGGTCCTCAGTCCTGTGCTATCTGCAAACTGAGAAACTCAGCGGGGCCCCTCCAACACTTCAGTGTCTACTAAGGAGGGCTTTGTGTCAGGCTTGTGGGCAGTAAAACAGGAAATGAGGACGGGGCATTAATAGCCTTTGTAAACAGCACCTTCAGAGGTCTTCAATCACCAATCTGAGGGTGTTCACCACCGGGGTGGAAAAAAAAAAAAGAGAGAGAGGAAAAGGCCAAACAGGAAATGCAATGAAAGGAGATGAAAGCGGATCAATAAAGAGAGAAACATTTGGTTTGAAGTCCTGACTTTAAAATAATGGGAACCCCCCTGGCTACGCCTCCAGAAAGTCATTTGGGGCATTCCCGCAGGTCTGGCCCTTAGGTGTAATTGCCCTGGCGTCCAGCCACACAGAGGTTTAGAATGCCATGGCTTCTGCAAAGGACTCGGTTTGGGAACACAGATTTATTACCACCTTTTAAGTGGAGGGTGTTTTTTTTTTTCCTTTTTAAGGATTTGTTTAATTCTAGAAGATAATACTGTCGAGGTTGTCCTTTCTTTCTTCTTCCTAGTTAAGGGGAGGCAAAAGGAGTTCTTCTCAGGGCCACGTTAAAGGGACATTGCAATGCCATCGTATGGGAAGGCATCTGGATTTGGATTTCTGGAGTTGACAAGCAATGGAATTTTTCCGATATGGAATCCCTAAGAGTCTTGAGAGTGAGACACGGGCCCCCGAGGTCCCCGAGGTCATTTAAAATCCAGCAGCCTCTGCCTAAGGAAACAGAAAGCACTGTGCTTAGGGATGCCAAGGACTCTTGAAAAAGTAAGCACTGTGGAGGCCTGCAGGAAAAGCAAGCCCGTCCTCCCGCTGGTGCAGGAGGGAGGGCCGGAGGGGTGGGCACACGCCGCTTCTCAGGGCTTTCTGTTTTTTAAGGCATTCGTCTTGTTTTCCAGGTCTTGGAACCAAATGCCAATTTTATGATCGCATTCTTTGTTTTTGTTCTGCAGGGATGAGACTAGAGAGTTGAAGGGATTCTAGAAGGAAGGTGAACAGATTGGAGGTTCAGGAGCAGATAAGGAGACAGAAACACGATTCGATTACGTGGCGGAAGGGGCCATTATTTTGTGGTGTAAGATGGAAGTTTCCAATCCCATCGCTAAATGGCTTTCGGACGCCCAACACCTGGAGAGTTCACCCTGTGTCCGTGCTAAGAGAGTCTCCAGCAAGCGTGTGGGTTTGATGAGACTATCAAATGCTTTTCCAAATCCTATGTTGCAAATCGAACAGAGCAAAATCACCCTTTCCACTAATTCTGTAGTGCCAGCTATGTTTAAAAGTAAACACCTGTCTTTTCTTATTTCTATCACTCGGGAAAAGGAAGAACATCCATTGTTTTAAGTATAGAATGTATTCACTCATTAATGTTTTTTTTTTTTTCACTATTTACTTTGACTTGGTCTCTCTCTAAAGCACTCAACAGATTGTGAGTGGGCAGCACAGAATAATTGTTTCTTTCTGCTCTCCCCGCTGCTTGCTCCCCCTTGTAGTTGTTGGACTCCCAGCACGCAGATGGGGGGACAGAGGGGTGCCAATAAGTCTGAACTGATTTGGGGGGGGCCACACATTTTACAATGGATACTCCAGGACACCTAAATTACTTATTCATCTCTCCTTTGCAGAACCCGGTGATTTACGGGTCTTCATTTGGTAGATACTCCCTAGGAGACATCCCCTCCCGGGGGCCTCACCTCCTCTCCACATTCTTCTGCTCAACTCACAGTTTCTGTGGTCACCGGGTCACAGAGCACTAACTGCCACCGTAAACCACCCAGGTTGTTCCTTCTCTCTTGGGTCAGCTGGAGGAAAGCCTGCTTCTGTCAGGGCTACCTGTCGCCCGGGGTGCAGCACCCATCGAGAACCCACTGAGTTCATGTTCCCGTTCACAGCCATGGGCTGAGCTCAACTCGGGAGTTCCGCAATGACTGTGGCTCAGTCCCTGCAGCCAACGCAGCCTGGAGAGTTGGAGATAAAGGACCTGCTGTCGCTGGGCATCAGGATTTCCTCAAGTCCATCGGTAGATTCTACTTCAATGCCAAGTTTGAGAACTGCTGCTTTAGAGGCTTTTCATTCCTTCTTGGTTGCAGATTTCGTTCCCGCCGCATCGGTAATGATAAGTAGTGAGGTATCCAGATAGAGGGACTCTGTTATACTCTCTTCCTGTAAGTTTCTGAGTCTGGGCAGGTTAATAGTCACCAAAGCCCTCTGCCCTGCTCCACCCCCAGCCCCGGAGGAGTTGCTCAGGGTGCTATCTATGCAAATAGTGGCCACGCCGAGGTACGGATGGCCACCTTACCCTGAGAGCCAAACCAGGTCTTCCAACAACACGTAACGTACTCTCTTCTCTCATTCCCTGGAGTCTGTGTCGAACTCCACCCCTCAAATACTGTGATAGGTTTTTTCGTGAACATAAGAGCCCCTTTCCGCCGCCATTCAGGGCCGCAGCTCGGTGGCGTCTGGTGGCACCTTTGGAAGAAGGTGCCATCTTTGTCAGCCTGCCCCTGAATCAGGACTGAAGAGTCTCCATGTTCAGAACCCAGACCTCGTGGCGTTTTCAGACAGGAGCATTCCAGCTCGGTGGGGTGGGAATGGGAGCGTGCTGAGGTTGAATCAGGAAGTTCGACCGGAAAGGCCTTCAGCAGGCTCATCCATCAAGCCCTTCCTTTCGAGAACTCGCCTCTTGG
Organism: Glossophaga mutica; assembly: GCA_039655065.1. Taxonomy (NCBI): domain Eukaryota; kingdom Metazoa; phylum Chordata; class Mammalia; order Chiroptera; family Phyllostomidae; genus Glossophaga; species Glossophaga mutica. The sequence goes on from CM077315.1 coordinate 4,416,402, forward strand.
CGCCAGGTGCCAAGTAGCCTGAGCACTCCGGCGAAGTATCTCCTAGCCTGTAAAACACTGTGCAGGGTAGACACGCGGAGGGTTACTAGGGAGGGTGCCAACTTCCCAGAAAGGTTGGACAATGGCTCCTCAGCAGGTGCAGCCAGACATCTGGGGCTGCGGATAGAAAACCTGCCCCTGAACTGGTTTAAATGGCAGCCGCGCAGACTTCTCTTCACCCGAGGAAGAGTGGGAGGGAGCAAGGGGCCTGGGTCTAAACATGGGATTTCCTGTGACCCTGGGGTCCTGCGGCTGATCGGCTGAGTGACCGGAGGACATGATGCCGTCCGTTAACACCCTCGTAGGACTTGCAAGTTCTCAGATTCTTACAACCCGCGAAAGGGGGGGTGGGTGGGGGCAGGGGTGTCGCTCAGTCGCCAGTGGTTTGGCCCTGCACCAGTAAGTCACTCACGGGAGCTATGGCAGATACGGCAGGTGACAGCGACTTCCCGGACACAGAATGTCACCCGCATCTAACTCCCTGGTCTCTCGCCCCACGCAGGCTCTCCAGCACACCCTCTGTTTGGATGGAAGTGCCATCCTTGGTGACAAGGAAGATTTAGTCCAACAGCTTAGCTCTTCAGAATGGCCACGCTGGGCGCCCAGTAGGTCCTTTCAGTTTCCTTTGAAATGTCACGTCGCGTGGCACGAGCGGAAAGAGTAACCCAATGTGTGGGAGAGGCCTGGGTAAAGGGGGAGAAGGAGAAAGGGAGAGATTCTACAAGATTCTACATGATGATGATTTATCCGTCTGAGAATTCTGATTAGAATTCTTAACCTTGTTGGTTCGAATTTTTTTTTTAATTTTAAATTCGTGCAGTTTTTACAGATGTGCGTAAACATTCCAAGTGGAACACAAGGGCCAACGAGTACAAATAGGTCCCTGCCCGTGAGCATTTCCCCAGGAGCATCTCCCGTCCTGGAAGGAGCCCCTTCCTCCTGAAACCCTGGCTGAGGCCGAGGGGCTCATGCAGAGGCTGTACAGCGGGGAGGGGTTCCATGCACTTCGGGCCCCTGGTGCCACAGGGCAGGCGGTTCGTAGGGCCATTCCGAGCTTAGGCAGAGGGGGCAATACTGTTACTGCCTGAGCCCTACCTCGGCTACCACTTGGAACTCCAGCACCAATCATGTAACGGGTGAGCCTCTGTGCAGAGTAAGCTGACCGAACCCCGAGCACAAAAACTGAGAACCACAGGATGGCACAGGCCAAGCACTGTGCACCCAGCGTGGGGCTCTTCCCGACTGCACAGGTGGCGGGCCAAGAGGCCAGCTCTGGCCTCATCATCACAGCGCCCCCGCCCTCCCGGAATAAAGGAGAGCATCAGACTCAGAGAGGCGATGTGATTGGCCCCTGGTTTCTGGGCCAGCGAGAGTGTGACCAGCTGCGTTCAGATAAGGCACAGGGGACCCAAAGACTGGAGTGCATCTGCAGACTTGCACGGCTTAGCCCCTGAGCTTGTCGGGGACTTCCTCTGGGTCAAGGGGCAAACCACTGCAAGGCACTCGTAGGAAGGATCCCGCCTGGGGCATGTTCAGGGTGATCGGCACATTTATGATAATTCAAAACCAAATTATAATTCTTATCTTGGATTATGAAATGCCATTCCGAGTGCAATTTCATAGATGAGTTGAGTTTATTTATAATAAGTACGTCTAGTCAAAATAGGAGAACTACTCAACATGATAATTAAAACCGATACATATCTAGTGGAAAAACTATCCGGTCCCTAAAACGCTTCCACAGGAGATGGCTACATATTTTGGCACAAAATCTCCCGGTCCTTTCCAAAACATTTAATCTTTCATTCTGCACGGCAGACTGTAACTCTTCCCACAATAGCATATCAAACAAAAACGCAGCATTATGCATTCAATAAACCTCAGCACGGGGCAGCCTGGGCATCGACCGCACTTGTATGGTAAGCTGAGACTCAAGGAAACATTTATTTATTTAAAATATTTTTGCCTATTAAGTTAGACAAACAGCAATATTTCATTCCGCTGTGTTTTAAGACAGCCCTGTAGACAGAAACGCCGCCGACCAGGGCTGTGATCCTGCTTACATCTGTAGACAGATTTAATTATTCTTCTTCTTTGAAGTCACAGATCCACGGCGCATTTTCCATATGAGCCTCGTTCTCTTGGAAGTGGGCTGCGTACGGACTGCGGAAAACCATACAAACGCTCCGTATTATATTCCTTATTTTCTGTATAAATCTGGCCGGGAGCAGGGCAACGGCCCGGTGGCAGACGCACGAGTGGGGGGCAGTGCTTGCTCCAAGGAGACCCGAGCCGGGCAGAGGGCGGAGGATGGGCGGGGGCACTGTGATGGGGGAGCATGCAGGGGAGCTCCTAGAGGGGAACCCCATGGCCTGCTGGCAGCTTTGCTCCCCAAATCTTCAAAGGAGGAGGTTTTATAAGGGCACACTGTTGAGTACTAACAGTATCAAAAGTTCTCTTGTAGGACTATCTCAAAGCTTTCAGTGCTTTCTTTTCTGATTTCTTTTATTTCGTAAGTTATTGGTTCTTCTTTTATTGCTATTATCGGTTAGCAGGTGGCGGGCCAGCCTTCTCCAGGTGTGGTCCCTGCACCCCAGCAGCCGTGAACATCACCTGGGCACCCACAGAAGCAGCAACTCTAAGGTGAGGGCCCCACAAGTCTGTGTTTAACAACCACTGCAGTTGGTTCTGACCTGGGTTAAAGTTTGGGAACCACTGAGCGAGAAGGTGGGTACCTGAGTTGGGGCAGGGATTCTCTGGAGAAGTAATGCAATTCTGATGATGTCCTAAACAAGGAGTGAGCCTGCCTGGACTCGAAGTGAGAGGTTTTGCTTCACACAATGAGGAAGGGTGCAGATTCACATGCATTCTGTAGGTTTTCCGTGAACCCTAAAAGCAGGTATGTTTCAAAAGCAGACGAGAGTTCTCTTTTTCACTCGAAAGTCATGTGTTCTGTGACAGCTATGCACCAACAGCCTTGGGTCCCCACCCTCCCTGCATCAGAATCACATGGGGTGCATCTGAAAATTAACCCAACACCCCTCTCCCCAGTAGTCACAGGTACTTGGTTTGGGGCGGTACCACATCTTTTTAAAGTTCTTTGGATGATTCTAACATGACTTCACGGTGGAGGAAAGCTACTAAAACGTATGGTAGTCCTGCTACTACTATTAGCAAGCATGGCTGGCTGCCTTTGAAAGCAGCTCTCTCAGATTTAAGTGGTCCCTTTACTATATAAACGAGATCTGGGGTCCTGTCTGCATGTCCACAGAAAAGTCCCCTTTGCCACTCTGGGCCTCAGCTTTCCCATCGATCCATGGAGGATCCTGCCAGCGATGCTCCCTCTGAGTTGGAACTCTGTCCCCCATGTTCCGAGGCTTTCACGAATGGGCGCCACACTGGGAGATGGTGCTGGCCACCCGCATGGAAGGAGAACCCGGGAGGGGAGAAGGCTTCGTCCTTATCTGCCACCGGCTCCAGCTGAATCCACGTGACACCAAGTGCGTGGGTGAAGAGGGAATGATTTCAACATGCCCAAGCTGCCTTCTGCACCCTGATGCTTGGCGTCGAGGATGCCCTAATGTGGATGACTTGTTTGCTGAGACCTAAGAGGCCTCAAGACCCTCCCCCAGCAGGGCAGCTTGGGGCTCTCAGTCATTAGCATCCCCACTCAGGCCTCTGACCTTTCCGATAACCTCCTTGCCTGGACATACTCTACTGAGCCCACTCGACCCAGAAGAATAGCCCTCTCTGGAAGCCCCCGGAAGGAGGGACCATGCCTTAGGTTTTGCGGAAATCTTCGTTAGGTGGAGTTCAATTCCTTGCCTGTAACTAGCATTCGACACAGTTAATGAGTCAACGAATAAATTAACGTTAAGTCCTATTTTCCAGAAAAGGACGGATGAAAGATAGCTGATGAGGTCGATGATAATGATGATGATAAAGGAGAAACGTGATGTTTGCCGAGGACCCTCGGTGCGATGTGAACCCACACATCTGATTTCATTCTCGTAACGAGCCTACGGCGTGAGCCGGGTTCGGGGACTTGCTGGCACCGGGCAGCGGACAAGATTGTGTAACTTGTCCGCTTTACCAAATAACGGTGTTGGTGGGTTTCCAGCCCCGCCTTCTCTGACTTGGGGCTTTTACCACTCTCCAGCGTGATTAAACTCTCTGAAATGGCTTTCAAGAGTCTTCCGCCTCTCTCGGTACATTTCGGTAGCACATTTAAATGGAATCCCCTGTCTGTAAATATCTGTGCTCGGACTCTGCCCCAGCCCTCCTTTCAAGTCCTGGGGCCTAACAGACGATGTGCTTCTGCCATCCAAGACGTCGTCATCTTGCGGGGAGAAAGACGTGTAAGTCGTTGAGAAACATCATGCCCACAGGTGGGGTCGAAGTGCGTCTAACGCTGCCTACGCAGGCCCCTTGGCAATGTGGCCCCGAATTTCCTGGTTGTAAAAACTCGTGCCAAAGCCCAGAATGCATGTATATTTTATCGAGTACTCTAGATCTTAATTAATTACTCTTTATCAAGATTCTGTTGTCTCTGGATACAGTTGGGAACGTGCCTATACACGCAGTGGGCTTCGTACCCTTTACTAAACCGTGCTTGTAATTTTCAGGACACGATTGTTAAAGTACAACAGGATCCCTTTCTTGGTGTCAGTGCTACTTGGAATTCCACATACGCTGTCAAATGTGCTTCTTTAAGCAAAACTCCATACAGGGAAAGCCCTGATCTAGATGAGTTTTAACGCCTCCTACCCTCCCTGCACACACCCCCACCTAGTCCCTAAGCCCAGATGCTCAAAACTTGTCTGTTGGATGGCTCAGTGAATACAGTTATCCCTAAACTGATCAATAATTCCTCAATACCAGCGATAGAAGGAAACCTTACCAAGTCTTGTATTGGCTGTGCATGCGAAACCACGGGGGTGGGGGCACCGTCCAATATAATTTTCTCTCTCTTTCAGCGAAAGCACCTGGGTAGGGCTCCTCTTTTGACACTTGAAAGTCCCATTTCCTGGTCTTAAAGTATTCCTGGGCAATCCAGATTTCCAGCTGTACCTTCCACTATGTCTTCCCCTGGTGCCCTGTCTGTTTACAATTTCCAAACATTTTTATAGTGCAATTAAGGAAGGCCTGCATTAACATCAAATATTTATATTCTTTGATTCTGATTTAGAAGTTAGCTTTGGAATAAAACCCAGGGTAAACTGCCTCTATTAATTCCGTTTTCCAAAGAGTTTCTGAGAAAAATCTCAAAATAGTTTTAGGTGCGTAAGATAACTCGAAGGCTTTTGAGTTTTTATGTTTAGGATATAAATTTGAGCAGGTGATGATTTACAAAGGTGTCGAAGGAGATTTGGATGCTTGGTTAAGAGAATCTCAGAGATGCCTGAGATACCATACCTAGTTATCCACCCAATCAGAGTCAGTAAAACATTAAAAAAAATTAGCCCCGGCTGGTGTGGCTCGGTGGATTGCATGCTGGCCTGTGAACCAAAGGGTTGCTGGTTTGATTCCCAGTCGGGGCACATGCCTGGGTTGCAGGCCAGGTCCCCAGTAGGGAGTATGCAAGAGGCAACCATACGCTGATGCTTCTCTCCCTCTCTTTCTCCCTCCCTTTCCTTCTCTCTAGAAAATAAATAAAATCTTTAAAAAATTTAAAAAAACATAGGGCATAACACGACTGTAAAGAACCCTTCATTTTTTCATAAGTGGCAAATCAGTGTTTTCTTAAATGAGCACAAACTGAACAGTCAGACTAAAGCACAGGAAATGACCTTGGCGGGACAGAGAATCTTTGCTGTCTGGACAGATGGCCCACAGAAAGAATAACCCTCTATCGGCAGCAAAGACTGTAAACAAAGAAAACGCGCCCATCAAAATTGTGCAAACCTTTGCTAATGTGTTAATACGCTGACTTCACGGGTTTTTAAGAATCAGGTATTATCTGCAAACCAAGTAAATAAAGTTAACTTTCCGAGTTTTGCTCTAATTAGGCTCTTTCAGTTTGAGGAGCAAACCGACACATTAGGGCCGACGCAGAGGGTCTGTGAGGTCCGAATTAATCTCATAGTGACATTAGGATGTTACGAACATGCAGTGTGTCCTTTTTGGCTAGCTTCAAATGAACTAGTAAATACGTGTTTTCAAATGCTATCAGTATTGATTTCCGGTATGTAAGGATCAGCGGTAATAACCTATAACACCAAAGTTTGAGGGCCTAAGTAAGTTTTAAGCATATGAAAGGATCAGGAAACAGAAACAAACAATAGTAAGAATAACAACTTAATGAGAAAACTCTTTTCTTTGAAAAACAGAAGCATGTCCGCCGCTGTAGTTTCTATTACTATTGCTCTTAATATAGTCTCAAGTATTTAAGTTAATTAAAACTTGACTCAGAGTCACTAACTTTCATTTCACTGAAAAATGTGAAAGGATATTTGAAAATCGTCTGTCACACACTGAGAGTGAACTGCCAGGCACCCCCCGCCCCCCACAACTTCCCCAGGTGGCAGAAATAAACACACGCATTAACCTAGTCCGAGTGTATAGCATCTCGGCCGCATATAAACACATACAGAAAAGCAAAAACACATAAACTTGAAATTATACTTAGTAGTCAATGCTTTAGTATTGCACCCTAGGTAGAAATGTTCTACATATCAAATGGTAATCCATCGATTAACTCAATCAGGCCCAGGTTTAAGTTACGTAAAGATCTGGGAAATGACCTCCAAGCTGAAATACTACAAAATATATGCCTGTTGAGGTAAATAGTTTGTGAGAACAATCCCATTTGTTAAACAAATTTACTTTGACATTCTTCATACCCTTTAATGTTACCTAGGAGTAACGTTAGCTTATTTGATCATGAAAGCTGTATAAGTTTAGAAGAACATATCCAAGTATGATTTTTCAAATATTTTTGCATATGTCATAACTTATGAATAAGAGAAAACACAGTGGTTTTTAGTAAACAAAAATTATTAAACTAGTCTTATCCGCCAAAGAGTTGACTTAAGTGAATTTCAATTCAGACCCTAGGTGACAAGGTATACAGGTGCCATTTTGCCACATTCTTTCCAGATCTAGATAACAGCAACCTTTGACATTTTTGCCAACTTCAAAGAACAAACAGTATCACGATATTTGTTTATTTCGTTTGTGTTTTCCCACTCAGCAGTGAGCACTGGGCTTGCATGGAGTCTGAAGTAGCGACAGGTGGGGAGGTCACTCTTGTAGGATTTGTGGCTGGTGGGATCCGAGGCTCCTTCCGGGCAGACAGTTGTCGAACTGCGTTCAATGCCGGGGTCTGAGGGTTGCTTTTCGGCGTGCGGGAAACCCCCTACCCCGCATTGAAAATGGGTGCACGGGACCATGCTCTCACGTAATAGAAAAGGAACAAGTGGCAAAATTTTTATTCGACTTCCTACTGAAGAAGAATCCAAGGGACAATTGTATTTATAGACCAGGAATATTGACATGAACTGGCAAGCGGAGGTACAACTGGCTTGTCCATGGTGGCGATGGCCGGTTTTTCTCCGCTGGACGGAATTCATTTGCACGGTCACAGACTTGTCTGCATCGCCATTGGTCCTCCACCACTTACAGAGCTGCAAAAGGACTGAGGGCAGCTGGAGGGTGAGAAGCGAGTAACTCAGGCGGGGTGTCCTCTAAACGATGCATGATTTTCCCCTGGAGGCATTGAGCAAGACGCTGGAATCACGTACAGTTGTGCTCAGTACGACCACGCTTAATTTGCTGCAGAAAGGCTTCTTATCGCTCATCTATTGCTGTGTAACCAGCCACCTGAACGTGGGTTAAACATTTCCTTAGTTCGCAGCTCTGTGGGGTGGTGGGGAGCTTCCAGGTCGGGCTCAGCGGACTGCAGTCCTCAGCCCGCTGGTAGGTGACGTGAGCACCGGCCTGTCTGGGAGGTCCTCCCCCAGGACAGTTCTCCTCCACGTGGTCTCTCATCCGTCAACGGGCAGATTGGGCTTGTTCACCTGATGTCAAGAATGAGGTGCCAGGAGGGGGAGCAGAAGCACGTAAGACCCTGAAGGCAACGGGCAAGGCTGTTCTGGAGTCCAGGGCAGAGGAGCGGACTCCGCCTGTGCACGTGAAGAGCGCGTCGTCAGCACACGGATCCGGGGGCGGAAGATCGGTTTGTTAGTGCAATTAATCTACCGCAGGCCCTCCACCTGCGAAATTTCACTCTCTGGGGCAGGCGGGAGCTGTGACATAAATACCCGTCGCACAAAGCAGGCTGTGACAGGTGCTGCCCTGGAGGCTCATGCCACCAACCTACGACGGCAGAACGGCAGTGAGGACCTGGGAAAGCTTCTTCGCAGTGTGAGGCTGGGGCTCGGTTTGGAAGGATCAGCAGAAAACGCCCTTCAAGGTGAGTGGGAAGGGGAGGCGGAGATGGCTGGGGGCTCTAACAGGGCCAGTATTGAAACGGCAGAGCTGTACTTCGCCTTCGCTCTTCAGGTGCATCTTCGCAGACTGACATCATGGTAGCACCCAAAGAGACGCAGTGTGGAGCGGCTGACAAATTGTGGTTCAAATCCTGGCTCCCCGACTTAAAGGCAGAATAACTTCGAGCCAGTCACTCTGACTTTCCTTTCTTCATTCATATGACCCCTAATTCTGATTCGGCAACGTAAAATGTTTTAAAAAAGAAAGAAGACTTGAGTAGGGCCTTGTAAACAAAAGTAACCCTCCAAGGAGAGACCAAGATGCCTGCGATGCAATGCATTTAAACCACAGGGAGTCAGTGTTAACGTAAGTCCTCTATGTGTAAGTAAGAAGACGAGGACCCACAGGAGAGAGAGACCTCGGCAAAGCGTGCAAACACGTGATTCTGTGAGGCGGAAATACGAGCAACCGATGCACCTATCAAGATGTTCCGCTACTCAGCACTGACTGGGAAAACACAAACTAGCGATAATGGGACACCTTTTTTTCTTCACAGTTGGCAAAAATGTCGAGGATGGATTGTTATCTAGAGCTGGGCAGAGCATGGAAAAATGACACCCGAATACAGCGCCAAGTGTCTCAATGGGCTCAGTCTCCTTGGGGGGCTATTTGGTAGATGGTGTCAAAAATTTAAATTGTTTGTATTCTAATCCCAAACCTTCTACTTGTCTAAATGCATATACAAGCTCACACACACACGCACACACGTGTGCACACACATGCATATTTATATGTATATTTATGTATGTTTGTACATATACATACATATCCATCCACCATAACATTAATTCAGCACTGTTTACATTATAAGAAAAATCTGAAGACATCCTAAATGGCTTCCAGTAAACCAGATTTTCACATATTGACATAAACAATGTCCGCAATATATTATTAAAGGGCGAAAAGCAAATTGCCGAAAAATGCGCATAGCACCCTACGTATAGAATCGGGTGATGCGTATGGTACGTAAGGAAATTTCATGCCTTGCTTCCTTCAAAGGTTCTGAGGCACAAATAAGATAGTAGCCATCAAAGCGCTTCGTAAACTGTAGAGTGCTTCACATATTAAGGCACACCTGAATTCAGCTTTAAAAACTTTCAAAAACATATTAATTTATTTCAAAGCTCGAGAAAAAAACAGACCAAAAACAAAACCCCGATCGAACGGCAGCAGCTCTGCGGCAGTCGCCTCCGAGAAGGAAGCCTGCTCTACACCAAGGGCTGCAGGCTCCGCCCCAGACCCACCACGCCGGAACCGGCGCATTTTAACGGTGGTGAAATACACACAATACAGACTTTACAGCTTGACCATTTTCCGGTGTTCTGTTCAGTAGTGGTAAGTACATTTACGTTGTTGTGCAAAAAAAAAAAAAAAAAAACCAAAAAACAAACAAACAAACAAAAACATCAACGCTCTACGGCTCCCATTTAAGACGTGCATTTGATTTTTTCCCCAAGAAAATGAAGCATTTGTGTGATAGCGGTCTTGGCAAACTGATCTGGGGTGCATCGAAAATGAGAATAAAAGGGGGGGCCCTGGCTGGACGGACCTGATTTTTCCCTAGGGGAGACAACTGGCCAGCAGAGACAACCTCGAGCTCCGCCCTCTCAGCCCTTCTCTTCCCCGAACAAACGGTTAAACTGGATAACGGACTAATAAAAAATAATTTGGAATCTGGGGCACCATTGTGGCCGGGGAAGATGCTGAGGATCATTTCACGTGATCGGAGAAAAACCTAAAATAGAACCCTCCTCAATTGCCATAATTTCTACTGTCATTGCAATTTCTGTACATAAAAGCATTTGGTCTGAGGCTCAACACATTTATCTGTAAATTACACAATAAAGGATGGGGAATGGACTTTCCTTTAAGGGCACGGGCAGAACCAGTCATTTATGGGGACGTCGTCTTCAGCGGCACTCGTGTCCCCAAATGCAGACTTCATCACGGCACCGAGTTCTGGGGCCGCCACCCAACCCCGCTCCCGCCCGCTCCCAAGTTTAATTAAACCCGCTTCACACTGCGACTGGAAGGCAAACACAATGATACAACAATAAACAAACATTAATCATGATCATTACATATATTTTATTACATGGAATAAATAATACTGTGGAGCTTTCACCAGCCGATAAAGCTCTTCCTCTTGGATAACATCCTAAGGCAATTGAGGGGTAAAATAATACTAATAATGATAATAATAATTAGCATGCAAAGGCAAAAAGGGGCTTATCACCACGTAGAGCAGAAACCGTAGCCTCCTTCACAGATATTAATCTCATACTTGCTCATTTCTGGTGTCTTCTCACCAAGAGAACTCAAAAGAAATTTCTTGTTCGCGGCCTGGGTTTGGTGTGCGTAACTGAACCCCAGCTGCTCCAGGGCAGGGAGAGCCATGGCCCCTTCCATCACTATTTAACCCGCACTGAAGGGGTTCCACCAGGAAATCGGGGAGAGGGGCCGGAGCCCCCTGGCCGCCGGGAGTAGGAACCAGAGGGGGGAGAGAAGGGCGTTGGGCGGGCATGAGCAGCGGCCTGGCCTGGCTGGGAAAAGCACAGCCCCGCCCCCCTGTCTCCCTCCGCTCTGGTCGTTCTGTGAGCCGAGCTGAAGCTCTCTCGGGTTTGTCTCTGCATCAGGAATGAGCCCCCTTAGGGGAACCCTCTTTTGTTTTTCTGTCCCGAGGGCTTCCTGACATTCTTCGCTATAAAGACCACGTTGGGAGTGCCCGCTGAACATATAACACGGCTGTCCAGCCCTATTGTCCCATCTCCGTGTGAGAATGACAAGAAATAGGTCCTCTCCCGCAGAGATGCCCAGGAAGGGCCAGCCCACCGACCAGGCATGAATCCCACTCCGCGGCCTTACTAATTGTCCAGCCCCGAGGTGTTTTGTTGGGGGCTGCCCACGCCACCATCTCGCGGAGCCGATGTTAATGGACAGAAAGATCCAACCCGCTCCAGCAGGCTCCCTCACCCGGAAACAGAGTGTCAGCTGGGGAGAGAGCTTTTGTCCGCTCTCCACTTGGGGACACGTAATGGCTTCGAAACGTCTCCGAATGGGAATTCCGGAGAAGGAGGCCTCCTGCCTCGCTTTCCGAAGGAAGGGGAAAGGCATCACGATGCCACACTTCTCACCTCCTTCCGGAAAGTTTTCTGACTGTCCTCCCCCCAACTCCTGTTCTCACTGGAAGGAACCGTTTCAGGGGCAGGCCCGGCCTCCAGGGCTCAGCGGGAGCTGTCCAGCCGTGGGCATCGCTCCTCGGGACCTGGGCGGGAGGGAGCCCTTCAGTGGTCCGCTCGGAGCGGGTGGGGTTGGCTCTCAACCCAGTTAGGAAACGGGAAAGGCCGGCTCAGCCAGGCGGTTGCCCGTCCATGGGCCGAGACACCTCTGCCTCCCACGCGGGGCCCTTGGCAAGGAAGCTCAGGGGCTACTGCTGCCCATGGGCTGGCACCGCCGACCCCCAGCCACAGAAGGCACGCAGGGACGGCTGGTGCTTCCTTCTCCTGGCAGCTGCCGTGGCCGGCCCTGCCTCCCTCCTGGAGATTCGTCCGTGTGGCCAGTTGGGAGGAGGCCACTAGGGTCCTGGCCCCTCCCCGCCACAGACACGTTGGGACAAACAAGAAGAAGGAATAGGTGCGTGGACACACTCCGAAGCCGGCTCTCTGCCCCCGTCCCTCGGGGGACGTCGCCTCACCCTCTCTGCCAGTGGGTTTCTAGGGCTGCCTTGATCATAAATACTCTGATTAAAATGTAAATTTAGCCAACCTATCAGCTTCCCATTAAGGGGACTCTTTAAAAACGCCGTTAATCAGCTGCAAGATATGTGGTGAAATACCACTCATCAATTGTAACTGCTTATGACAGTTAACAAAGCTTTATATTTGCCCCAAACATGTGCTGATCTATCCATTATGCCAAGGTTCACTCTCACGCTAATTGTACATTTTCTTCTCTAATGCATTTTTGCTGTTATCTCATAGGCTAATGAAAGCCAGGAAATCAATAAATATAAATTATACATGCAAAGAAGGACTGCTGCGAACATAAAGTTTCTAATTAATTGCACTTGATTAATTTATATCCTTTAATTATCTTGCTAAGCCACAAACAACATAAATATCTTTGCAATCTGGTTATTGCTATGTCAGTCATAAAAAAGCAGACACAGTAAATCCATGAAATCTAGCAAACCGCATTGCCAGAAAACATAGAATGGCATAACCCATAAATATTATCGGAGTTACTCAGGACACCGATGAATAATTTCTCTGTGACAAATTAACACTAAATATGTTGCATGGTTATTTGACAAAGGTTATAGTGATGTTATAGGCTTAAATGGTGCATATGGAGTAAGCAAAATGCGGATTTTACCGCGAGGCTTATAAAAACCTTCTCAGGCAGAGGAAGACTGGAATAGGGAAGGACTCCCAGGTGAGGAAAGATTCAGTGTTGCTTTGCAAATGAAAGCGCTTTCCGCCGGTCCGGTCAAAAGATAAATTGTTACTTACTTGATTTCTCAGTTTCCCTTTGACAAATTCAACCAACCAAAAATAGTCCCACCTCTTTTGCAAAAGTGAAAGAAAACAACACAGATTTGAAGTAGGAATTTAAACCCAGGAGCTTGACCCCAGGTTGGCAAAAGGGCTGAATGTTGTCTGCTGCCATTGTCTTAAGAGATGCAACTTTTCCATGGAAAGTGGTTTCTTTTTGTCCATCCTCCCTCCCTTTTCATTTTATCTGACTCTGCTAAGCCAGCCATCTGTCACTGAGCTGAAATCTAATCCTCTCTGTCCACCCAGCTTGCTCTTTGTCCGAGGCCACTGCATATTACCAAGCATCTATATCTACAACTTTCATAAATGCATAAAAAGAAACTCTATCTGTCCTCAGCCGCACTCAGACAAAGCCCATCTGTCAGCCACCACGGCCATTCTCTAAAAAAGAAAGCATCCAAAGGGATTTGCCCTTTACCAAGTAAGCCCACTTAACCCTTCCAATAAGATTAACTGTTGCTTGTTTCCATTAAATAAAAATGACCATGCTAATATACATTTAATAGTTCTCTTAACAGTTGTGGAAAGATCAGCTCTCATGTGGATATCTTTCGCAGATAAAACATACACGCATATAAATACTGGAATTATGACGGCAGTAAGATAACCTATCAGGCAGAAGGATGTTTTCACTTCCTCCCTCCAGTCTGGGGCTATGAAAGGGAAGCCGACATAAAATATAGAAGCCAGAAAGCCCCATCGCCCTCCCCCCCAGCCCCACCCCCGCCTTCAGTTTTACAGTAAATAGCACTTCCAGCTACAAGTTGTGGCTGGGGACAGGCGGTTATTAAGATTCCGAGGCCACTCCCTGGCTTCTGCCCCACTCTCCCCGCGTGTTCCCGCAGACAGGGGCAGGGCTCTCCGGCTATCGCGGCGCGCTGTCCCAACCAGCCCCGCGCCGAGGGTCACCGTCCTGATGGCAAATGTGTGGGTGGAGGGAAGAAACTGCAGCGAAGGGACGCTGATGTAGGGAATGTAGTAGAGCTACAGCGACATGTGGGGACTTCGGTCTCCTCTTTTCATCCTAAAGTCGTTTGGCTTAGCATTTCGGAAGCGAGATGAATAATGCATTTGCGTCGATGGCAAAGCCCAGGCAAAAATTTTTCAGGCGTTTATTTATTCGCTCCTTGTTTACGGACAGATCGCTTCAGAAAACTGTGTTGTTAGTGTTGCGTCCCCAAGGTGGGCAGGCCAGGCCCTTTCTGCCCCCGGGGCGGCTGGGGTACAGTCTGTGTATTCTGACGTGAATTCAGTTGACCGCCAGATCCCGCAGCCGTCGGTCGCGGGGCCCTCGCGGGCCCAGAAAGCCCTGTTTGCCACGTGGGGGCTTGCTGGGCCCAAGGGACCAGGCCGATGACTGGGGTTGGGTCGGGGTGGGGGGTGAGGCGGTGGGCAGGAGGCAGGGCGGACACAGGACTCCACTCCACCTGCCGCGTCCGGCATTCCGCGACTGCGTGTTTGCCGTGGATCAAGTCACATGTGTGTCTGGAAAGTGGTGGTGGGTGGGCGGGGGTGGGAAACTACCCGGCAGATGAAACGCCTTTATTTTTTTCCTTCCCACCCAGTTTCTAGGTTTTCTCCCTGAAGACAGTTTGCATGGCTGGGTCGTGACTACTCAGCTTCACAGGAAAATCCAATCAAAAGATTCTCCAATCCAAACATATACGCCTGGCACTTGGCAACCCGTCTGCTTTCCTTTCCTCCTTCCCTCGAGCCGCGACCAGCCCTCGCCGTGGTGGGGTGGCCTTCCCCAAATGCTCAGCCGGGCGCTGTGACAACTCCCTCTCAGCCTGACTGAGACGTCTCTGGGCAGGGGCCTCCACTCCAGCACCCCGGAGTCCGGCTTCCCACCAGGCAGGCAGCTAAGCCGCCTGGAGGCAGCTGGGTAGGAGCGGGCGGAGTCCCGTGCTGTGTCCAACGTGACCATCTTGGTCTCGGAGGAGACAGGTAAATCTCCGGATGCTGCGATCGGATTGGTGAGGAAGATCCCCTCCCGCTGCCACTCCTCTGCCTCCCAGCTTCGGGGAGGTAATGAGAAAGCCGTGGGGAGAAAGGCAGGCCCGTGTCAAGCGCGGCTCTGCATGCTTCCCTGGCTGATGCTTGGAAAAATACCAATGCGTCCAGCAGGGAGGAAGTCTGTAGCTCCCACTGAAGTTCACTGGATTTGTCATTTTCGATTTAATGCACCTAGGTAGCAAGCCGCCTCACTAGGTTTGACTGCAATTACCTTATCTCTCCTATTTTTAGTGACAGGGCCAGATTATTTTAAGTGCATTTTATAGAAAACCCTTCTTTACTGAAGTATAAAGACTGTAATAAAGACAATACAATGTTTTGAAACTGTTTTAAACCCTTCACTCAGCGTTGCTTCTA
Source organism: Glossophaga mutica (assembly GCA_039655065.1). Classification (NCBI taxonomy): domain Eukaryota; kingdom Metazoa; phylum Chordata; class Mammalia; order Chiroptera; family Phyllostomidae; genus Glossophaga; species Glossophaga mutica. The sequence continues at coordinate 4,431,860 of CM077315.1, forward strand.
CAGATCTAACATGTAGGGGTTCTAATCTTACTGCTACTAATTAGAGCTTTAGTGTAATTGTGCCAACAGGGCGCTTGGCATAATAATTACTATTGAGGGATTCTGGGGGCGCAGTAACATGCCGACATAATGCAGATACGTCTAGTATTACAGCGCAGTCACCTTTGTATGTTGACTCAAGTTGGATTTTAACCAAGTAAGGGGTTATTTTGCCTTTATAATAAAGCTTAAAAGGCATATACATATGTATGATTTAGGTATCCATTTTTCCTCTCTGAGTCTTTTGAATATTAATTAGCAGGAACCCCAGAGGACAATGGGGACAGGTTTTGTTTCAAACACCTCACTGGGCGGGGCAGTGAGCCCTGTGGGGAGGATGGCCCATCCCCGTGGGGCTGGGGGTCCACCCGGGTGCGGTGGTGACCCACTCCCAGGGGACCCCAGCGTGAGGGATTTTCCCAGGAGAACCCTGCCTCCTGAGAAGCAGAGGAAAGAAGCAGAGGGCGTTCAGGGGTCCCCCAGGAGCTGAGTCCATGTGGTGGACAGGAGGCATCTCTAAAAACATTTTCTCGAAATCCACTTCTATTTCTATCTCGACGCGTCCCTCCCACTAAGTAGTTTCGGTTATCGTGACCCGTGTTCTGATTGTGCGCTGGAAAGGGGACCTGGGAAAAGACCCGTCCAGGTGTTCCCAGGGGAGGCGGGAGTTGCGTGGGCGGCGGCGTGTGAGGCGGCGGCAGCGGGAGCGCGGGTGCCAGTCCTTTTCCGCTCAGGACACACCCTGGCATTGGGCAGGCGGCCTCGGAGGCTGGGCCCGATGTATCAGGCCACAAACGAGGACCTTGGTTGGTGACACTGCAGCGGTGCCCAAGCCAAATGGGCTCTAGGGGACGCTCCGTGCCTGGCGTGGGGATTTCTAGCCGCTGAGCCCCTGGGCCCAGGAAGGCGCGGGGATCCAATGGAGCGGAGCTGGTGCGTTCTTACGCACACACACGGGCGCGCTGGTTTTCTTGTTTGTTTTGTTCTGGCCCCTGTGGAAGAGTTTCTTTCTACAGAACTGATTTCACGGAGCAGGAAGTCACCTGAGAGGGTGTCACCAGCCATTTGAAGTGCTCCACGGAGGTCTCCCGGACGTGACAGATGCGCTGGCGAGGTGGCGTGGAGCAGCCCGGAGCCTGAGCGATCGCTCCATTGAGCTCCTTCAGCCTTGTTTTTACCGCCCCTTAGTGCCTCGTTTTTAAAGTGACAGGAAACCGATTTCTGATTACAAACCAATGGGTGAGGATGTCAGGGCTGGACAGTGAATTCAGCCGTGAATCCAAGCAGTCCCCGCCGTGATGCTGGGAAATTAGGGGTCCTCATGTGGAGGCCATGGCTGTAGGCAGCGCGGACGGAAACGCATTTGCTAACGAAGCGCTTTCCCCGCCGTCTCCGGGGCAGGGCCCCGGGCAGCGGCACACCGTCTCACCGCGCTCCTCCCTGTCCCCTCTGCCACGTGCACCGAGGGTGACAGGATAAGTTCTGTTTTACCGGGGAGACTGCGGCTCCTCCCCAGGCTGATGGACGGGCGAGCAGGATGCCTTCCCCGCGCCCCCCGCCCCCCCCCCAGCCGCCACCGACCCCCGGATGGCACGGCGCCGTGGCTTCCCTGTGTAAACCCAAACTGCGGATGCTCCTGTCACGCAAGACACCTTTTGATGAGGCCTCTTTTTTCTTTAAGCTTTTAAGATAATCTTAGAGAAATCATCAAGCTATAAAAAGAAATCAATAAAAACAGAAAAGGTTCCCATCACCCCGAAAAAAATCCATAACGTTTGCATTTTAATAGAGATGCGCTAGCGCCAGGCCTGTCATTTTCCTTCTGATGTGCGCCTTTGATTTCCCTCGTCTCCCCCAGCGCTCTTGACTTTCTTGAGAAAGGGATTATTGAATTGTGTGTCTCCCTCAGATGTACTTGATCACTCAAGTATCTGTACTTAAGAATGTTAGAGTCTGTTCAGCTGTGGCCTCTTTGGAGCTCATCGGGGCTTGTCATCTTAATATTAATTGGGTTTTGTGCAGGAATCTCAAGTCCTACGCTGAGTGGCTTTCGAGAGAGAAGATTACGCCCAAAGACAGACGCGAAGACAAACAAATTTAGCACAACAATTATGATAATTGCAGAAACATTCTGTCATGCAATAAGCAAATCTGATGAAGGGCCCTTCGACAAGATCCAATATTAATCTGATGCCTTCGGTCTAACCTGGTTCCAACGTCAGGGGCTCCTTACGGTTTTATGTATTAACAGATTTGTAGAAGCTGAACCTGCGGAGACAGCCAAGCCCAGGGCAGTAAAAGGAGGTTCGCTGAATGTAATCCACTTACATTTAAAACAGACACAGAGAGGATCATAAATCCGAAATCAAAATTAAAGCACACCCTGCCAGACGAGACGTTCTGTGTCACTCCTGCAGCACGGCAGTTCAGAAACATATTGTCAGGAGGAATTACTAATGCTCGTTTCTGTTTTTTAAAAAAAATGAGATCAATATCTTTATGGGAAATCACCTCAGTAAATGTGCAGTCACTGAAACTTCCCAGGCTTTCTTGACACGCACACAACTGCTCCATAATAGCAGGAGTAATAATATTCTTGCTGAACTAGAGAGTTAATTTTATTTGTAATTTTCAGCTGCTTTCAACTTAATTGCACAATTTCCTCAATTATTAAAGTTCATTCTTATACTTAACTTCATTAGCCATAGGCAAATGGGCAAATTACTTCGCAATTTCAATATCCGTCGGACAGAGCTGCGTGCATAGATTCACTCTGCCAACGCAGCTTCTCCGTGTCCCCTACAGCGTCCACCCACCCTGGCCACTGAAACCGTCCGGATCAGAGGCCAGGAAGTGCCGGGGTTTTTTTTTTTTTTTTTTTTCTGTTTTTATGACTATCTCTTACGTGTTGAGGGTTTTCACCGCACAGGTAGGCTTTTCTGTTTGTTTACTTGGGAGGGACGGAGCCAGGCAGGGTGGCGGTAGCCGTGACAGTGTCAGAGTCCCGCATGACGCATAGGGAAAAGCACACATGTACCACGACGCGACTTCTCAGCATGCCTGTGCACTTCACCTGGACACGGGCCAGTGACGTCTGCACGGCGTGAGCCTGCAAAACACACGCGGGGCCTCTGGGTCGTCGGGACGTGGCGTTTTCAAGGAGCCTCTATGCTGTAAGACTCGTTGTACAGATAGTATGATTCTGTACATTTGTACCACATATCTAACACATGTCTCCTGCAGTTGTGGGCACCAGAGAGCCACAAGGGGCATCCTCAATCTCTCCACCTCTCTCTTTCTCACACACACACACACACACACACGCCACGAAACTATTGAATGCCTGTGTGTGTTGACTATATTTAAACACGCACCCGTGCCCTTGTGCCCAAACTGCCACTTTCTATTTGTTTTGCCCCCCACAGTTATGAAGCACCTTTGCCCCCCATTATCTTCCGTGATGAATGAACATGCACTGGCTTCCGGCTCGCGAGGCACAACTCAGCCCAGCGTCCTCCAGGGGAGGCGGCTGCCCAAAGCTGTCGGCGCTGCCGCGGGAGAACACACACAGCCCCACCTGCGTGGTCCCCGGCTGTCTCGGCTGCACGCAGACTCGCTCCAAGACGTCTGCGTGCGGGGAGGCCTGGACCTGGAGGACCCGAAGGGCTGCCAGCCTGGCTTATCTCCCCAGTAATTAGGCTCGTGTTTCTGCTTTATTAGCTCGGAGCCAACGATGCCCTGCCCTCTGTCACCGGGGGCACTAATAGATGATAGTCACTCTGATTTGGAAACCCTACAAATTAAATGACAAAGTGAGAGGAAGTGAAGTTAAGGCAAGCTGTGTAAAGATAAGCCAGTCATGTACGCGGTAGTTTTTCGAATGTTAGGCAAGGGGTCTTGGATTTTGCATGTGAAGACGTGGAAATTAACTGCTAAAAGAAATGAGCCCGGCTTTCCTGACCTGTTCGCTAGACCTCACCGGAGGACGTTAGGAATAATTGATTGTGTGTGTTTTCTCCTAAATCCCGGGTTTCCCTGCCTTCCCCTGAAAAGGATTTTTTTTTTTCTATGAAAAGAGCATGTGAATTCAGGTGTTTATTTTCCCAGGAGCATTTCAACAGGTCTCTATCTTCACCATCTACAGGGCAGATTTGCTTTTATATTTTTTAAACTCACGTCCTGCCTTTCCAGGAAAAACATTTACCCACCTCATGTAAGATTAAAATTACCCAAGGAAAGAAAATGAAATTGAATGATGTGGTTGGGGGGGGCGGTGGTTTAGTGGGGGGGGGGGAGCTGCCCAGTGAAGCTGATTTCCATCCGTCTGCTGTGGGAACCGTAATAATTTGTTTCACAATATGATTTAACAAGAAGCATTAGCTCTGGCTACGGATCTGCTGGGGTTTGAGAAGGCTGATAAGATGTGATTATCTCTCTGCAGAAATATCGGGGTGGTTGAAAGGTAATTTGAAATGAGGTTAAAAATGAAACAACACTAAGCTTCTCACATGTGTGTCAAAACAATCACATCTCTTTTTTCTTTTCTTTTCTTTTCTTTCCCTCTCACTTTGATGACATTTGCTCATATTGGAGGCGGAGACATTCTTCATAGCAAACTGTAATCCTTGACTAATTTTGAATTTAATGTGGCTCCGTTTGAAAGACAGCTCTAGATTTGATCCAAAATCAGCTTCTGGATACTGGGGATAGAATTGTCAATGTTTATAATATTTGGTAAGCCTTCACTATTGCTATTAGTCCCAGAACTAAAGCCTCATTTCATGATGTTAACAATATTCACGGTATAAACAGCATATGTGACATAATAAATAACATTTGGTTAGAAGAAAATGTCTTTGAACTTTAGCTTAAAAATGAAAACAGGTGATAAAAACAGCATCAAATGTTCAAAACCATATGTTAGTAAATGAATATACCTCATCATATTATTTAATCACCTTATGTATAATTACTGTTTCAAATGATTAAGTTTCAAAGTCTGAGAATATTCCTTACGTTGAAAGGATGTCGTTCAGCACTAGAAAGAGAAATCCACATAGCCAGGGTTCTTGATTTATGAAATAAAACAGTAAAATGGGTTAGAAAAATGAAACATTATCTCTGTGTATATAAAGAGGGGAAAAAAGCATTTGGGTCACTTGCTGAAAACTTTTTAAAAGGTCTAAAACCAGATTTCAAAACCTAGTCTTTTGCATAAAGGATATTTGGGACATTCGACCAGTTTCGGAAGTTTAATCACCATTTAAGAAAGAGAAGCCACAAGTTTCTCTGCATTCAACAGACAGCCTGTGTGCTCATTCGGCAGGGCTGCCCCACGCTGTCCATTCTGAGCAACAAAATGCTTGGCAGGCCCCAAAAGCTATGTTCTCCCACCCACACATGGGGCAAAACCGTCCCAATGTTGCAGCCCACCCCCGCCCGGCTTTATCCGTCGTCAATTATGAATCAATTGTGCAGTGACTAACACCCCCAACCCCCTCCCTCTACCATCTCCTCCTAGTCGGCCGTACTGACCGTGTTTATGCTGATGCAAGGGAATGACAATCAGTCATATTTATCCACGCTGGGTCCATCTAATCCCCACTGTTTTTAGTCACGTTAAATCCATTATCCCCAACAATGCTGCGTATGTCTTGTAGGAGATGCACACACAGGCTTGCCTTGTTTACTTCGAGAAGACGGGTTTTATGGCAACATTAAATACAGACTGAGCCCTAACTAATGGGGCCACTCGGCATGGTGGAGCGATTGCCCCGGCAATTCCCATCGCCCCAAACCCACTATTGTTTAACTTCCTTGTGGAAAGCCAAGGCTTGTGGGCTGCGCCCTCAAGACTGATAGCCTTGGGTCCCCAGCCCACCCAAATTTCCTCCACAAGGACGTGCTTGCGATCGCTGCACGCAAGTGTTGCCGGCAATCCTGTCATGCGCACCCCCTCCTCCCACCCCCAGCACCCAGAGACTCTTCCCCCCGACCCAAGCCTTGCAGTCTCCCTGCTCACTTTCATGCTGTTGGTCTGATTTGGGTCAAAGAAACGCCCCCTCTTGTTTATTTAGAAAGAAAAATATTAGATGCTCTATTTACTTACATTTCTCAGCACTTCTTTGTCTTCCAAACCATTCTAGCTCTGAATATGGAAGTTTTACGCGTTATTTGATCGGAAATACAGACCTTTGCTAGTTGGCATGAGCAGCTAGGATTGGCTTAAGTGTGTTTGGAAACCCCCAATTTCACCCGAAAAAAACTATATACGGCATATGTTACTATCTACAGCCTGAAAACACAGCCAGTAAGAGTCTCGCAGACTAAAGGAAATCACTACTTAATTCCACAAATATTTGTTTCGGTCCGGAACGGCGCTAGAAACTTTGAGCAGTCTGTCTCCGGGCTCCCGCAGGCCGGGCACACACACGGGTCCATAACGCGCGGCACAGCGCCATCTGCCGGCCGGCCCGGCCGCCGGCCGGTCCTCTGCAGCCCGCGGCTCTGAGATCACCCGAGCGCGCGGCCTGCGTCCCCAGGGGCTTCCTGTTGCTGAGGAGTCCTGGCCGGGCTGGGAAGGAAAGAGAGCTGGGAGACTGACTAGGAGAGGAAAAAACAGTGCTAGAGAAACAGTTTCCGAAGACCTATTTAACATGCAAAGGGAGGAAGATTAATACCTCTGGAAGAGCCCCCTGACATCTTGCCAAGGGCACAGGTTTTCAGCATTTAAGGTGAAGTTGAGTTTATTTGCATCGAAAGCAAAGAGCTGTTTTTTTCTCCTTTCTGTCTATAAAACGTTGTGCCCTAACCACATCGTCTTCACGCCGGCTCTGTGCTGCTTTTGGAGGCCAGGAAGCTTGCCCGGGAGCCGGCCGGGGGTCCGGGGTCATTCATTTCCGGGCTGTTGTGGCTGTTCGCCCCTGCGGGTGTTGTGTGTGTGTGTGTGGGTGGGTGGGCGGGGGAGGGGTCGGGGGGGGGATTCGGAAGTGCTTTTAGAGACACTGGAGCTCTGTCTGGCCATCGATTCCAGGCCTGGGCGGAGGGACAGCCCCTCTCAAGGGCGGAATGGGAGGACTGTGGAAATGCAATCCGCACACCTCTGCGTGGTTCCACGCTGCCTTGAATGGGATCCAGGAAACCCATCTTTGATGAATTGCAAAAGACCCGAGCTAAATGGACCAAAGAGGTGATCATTATTCTCCAGAGAGGGACCTCACGGCAACGCAGGAGAAAGCGCTATCTGCAATTATTTTTAAGGCTGTGTTGGAACGTTCTTCCCACCCCACCTCCAGCCGCCAGCCTTCTGCTAACAGCGATTTTCCCCCTGCACCACTGATTTCCAGCATCTCCGTTCCTTCCTTCGCCCTCTCTTGCACTATACCCTCCCACCCTCCTGCCCCGCACACACACAGGTGACGGGGGTGGGGGCGATCCCCGCTTCGGTTAGAGGGCCCAAGGCTGGCTCCCACTGAAGCAGGGTTTGGTGGGGAGTCCCGGGTCCCCCCCACAGGAGGGCAAGGAATGATGGCGCGCTGCAATCGCTTCAATCGTGTACAGAAATGACTAGAGACAGTCCTTCTTCAGCAGGGTCTCTCTGGTCACCAGGGTCTCTCTGGGGCCTTGGGTACAACAATGCCCACGAGTCACACAGTCTGGGGTTCAGAGCTACCTGGGCCCTTGAGAGGTCTGGTCCCGGTGGCCATGCAGGGGCCTGTGGGATCCAGAGAGGCTGCTGTTCTCTTGGAACTGCTTCCCGCCCTGGCCAGGGTTTTCTAATCAGTGTTCCTCGAGATGCTGTGCACTGTCCTTTTGCAGACTGAGAATTTGCTGGTGTTTTGGGGGTATTGCTCTCCCTCTCTCTCTCCCCCCTTCCTTCTCCCCCCGAGCATACACAGTCTTCTGCAGAAACAAAAGCAGATGTATTCATTGCAGAATTCGAATTTAATGTCTAAAGGATTTTAGAGCCTGGGGTTGCCAGATAAAATACAGGATACCTGGCTGAATTTGAATTTCAGGAAAACAATTAATAGACTTTTTTTTTTTTTTTTTTAGCAGAAGAATGTGCCAAATATTGCATGGGACATACTTATACTGAAAAATAACCACTGTTCATCTGATCTTCGGATTTAACTAGATGCCAATATTTGTTTTTGTTTTTGTTTTTCCTGCATCTGGCACCACATTAGAGACCCTTTAGACAGGAAAGGAAGATCAACAGAGGCAAAGTCAAGTGCAAAGTTGCAGAGGCAGGACAGGACCAGAGCCAGGAATCAAGCCTAGAAATCCAGCGTGGGTCCTCGCACCCCACCCCACTGCCGCTCGCGCTTCCCCCAGGACAGCCGGGGAGGGCCGAGGTGCCGAGTGGCTCAGGCAGTAGAACCAGTTCCTGCTGGAATCCCTGCGGGGCGGTCAGGCACACTCGGGTTGCACCGCGGAGAAAAACGCCGCTCACTTGGAAATGCCGCTCCTTGATAATTTGCGACGTTTCCTGCCCAGGCAAACCTTTTCTTGTCAGGGAGCCCAGCATTTTCTTTTTTCTATGACCATGGGTCACGATGGCTTCAAGGACTTTGTTCTACCAAGTGACTTCAGACACAGAAGTACCTACTTACATACCAGCCAACCATGTGCCGATCATTCCTGTCTCAGTATTAAAGCCCAAGTCCTAAGGCCTCATGCAGACAGGCACTGTTTATCTGATGAAAAGACTAAACAGAGAATCTGAAAACATTCTAGTATTTATCATGGGCTTAAATTAGTTATGTAGCTCGAGACTGTTCCCCAGATTCATGGCAAGAGTTCTTTCTCCTGGAAAATCTCAGGGCACCCGTGGGAGGGCACCTGAGCTTCACTTCCCTTATTTTTAAACTGAGGGCTTAGCTCTCGATAAGCCCTCAGGCCCCTTCTGGTTCTAGAGTACCAGGTTCCTACCAACCAGTGGGCCGTTTACTCCGGGAACAGTGTCTGTTCGTTAAGCTCCCATTGGAAGAAGCAGCAGAATCAGACCTGAGTCTCCTGTGAGTACCCTGCCCTGCCCAGTATGGTGCTGAAGCTGGCGGCGCTCCCCGTAGCAATCTGGCCACCAAAACCCAATGGCAAAAGCTGGCACCGAGGAAGGAAAGCAAAAGGTGTCCATGAAACTATTTGCAATGCAAAGAAAGGTCAGCTTTAGCTGCAAGCCTGACGTGAACCACTTAACTGCAAGGGGCAGAAAGGGCTCCAGGTACGACGGGGCTGTGCCCACACCATGTCCCCCCGCAGAACCCCAGTCCCGGAGGGCTCTCGAGGGGCCACAGAAGTACTGAGCAGCATTCCGAAGGGTCTGGACCTCTCACAACCGGGTCCAAATGCCCCGGCCTCACCGTGGAGCCCCACGGGCACCTCCCGTGCTCGCTGTGATTGGCGAGGAAAAGCCCAAAGCGAGTGAGAGCCAAAGGAAAGAAGGGGATCTGGCGAAAGATGGCAGAGTCCCGTCTGGCTGGGAACCTCTCGTTTCCCTACGGAACGGAGAAGGTAACCGGAAGATTGCTCCTGTACAGAGGCCGTCCAGCACAGCGAGTGTGGGTGGACCTGGCCCCCGGACGCTGGGCGGCCTGGGACAGCCTTTGCCGCCGGCGGCAGCGAGCCTGCCCCGCGCAGGGTCCAAGCTGGCTGGCACCGAGGAGCCCCGCCTTCCTTCACTGCAAGGGCAGGGCCGGGGCTCCCAGAGGTGGGCGGGTCAGTTATTTCGAAACTCCCAAACCCTCAAGAGCACTGTTCATTTCTGGGCCAGGGCCAGGGCCTGGGCCAGGGCCTTGCTCCGAAGTGCTGCGTGGATTGCGTCCACTGAACTTCTTCCCTCTCGCTTGTCCGCGCTTTTCCTCTTGAGTGTGTGCTGCGGTTTGCAGGCTCCTTTTGGGGGATGGGAGTGTGCTCTCCAGGCTCCATTAGCCAAGTCTAGACAAAAGCAAGAGCCCAGGCAGGACCTGCGGGGAAAGACGTTAACTGCCGAACAGGAACGAGTCAGTTCCACCTGGAGAAGAAAGGAGGGGCTTCCTCCCCTGGATGAGCCCCTGGGACGGCGTCATTCCCTGAAGATTAGAAGGCACCCACGTTTGCTGCTAGTGATAACCAGCAGTTACGAGGGCTTGCTGTGTGCGAAGTATTTCGCACCCGACCTTCCTTGAGAGGGGCGGTTCTCCCCATTTTATGAATGAGTAACGGAGGCTGAGAGAGGTTTAGGGACTTGGACACCGTCGCTGCTATTAACCAGCAGAGAGAAGACTCTCAGAGACTAAGTCCACGGACTCGGAGTCCGTGTTCGCAGTGGCTTCCGACAGCAACGGGTAACTGCGCCGCCCACCCAGTCCGTCCGGGCTCCGCTGTGAGCGCTTCACGGCTGCCACCCAACCAGCCCCCACCCACGGCGGGCTGGGGAGGCAGGGACCACGGTGCTGCTTCGCCCATTTTTTGGACGAGGAATGGGAAGCACGGAGAGTCAGTGAGGAGGTGGCGGATCTAGCCAGTGATTTTTACACATACGTGTGTGTGTGTGTGTGTGTGTGTGTGTGTCCGTGTGTGTCCCCCCCGCCCCGGACCGGCGCAGGCTGTCGGCATCCCTTCTAGTCAATTCTACAGGAAAGCCTCACATACACTGCAAAAGACAAAATACAATGGAAAAGCAACAACGACAAACCAACGGCAGCACCTGACCCTCCTCTCCTGACCCCGGCAAAGAAGCCGTGGCCCCTGCTCCCGGCCCCTGCAGAGGTTCTGTCCTTTCTCTCCGAGTGAAAGTGACCCTGGGGGCCAAGGAGCGCTGGGGGGTGGGGCTTGGGTTCCCCAGGGCCACAGACGGTGGACAGTCTGTTCTTTACAAAACTGCACAATCTCTCTCTCTCTCTCCTCCTCTCTCGCAAACACACACATGCACACATTTACACTCTCCCCCTTAGATCCAAAAATCCAGTGTCTGGAACTTTCCATCGATCCCTTAGTTCCACCCAGCACTGCAGGTCAGGCTGCAGAAGCCAGGACTGTCTGAGGCTCTGAGGCAGGGTCTGGGCTCCTTGCTCCCAGGGAGGGGACCCGGGGGCCCTGGGGCCCCCTGGCCGCCTGGTGGGGGAGCAGGTGGGAGGAAGTGGCCCTGAGTCTCCCTCAGTGAATCTATTCTGATTAATGTAAACACCGCATGATGCTCCACCTGCAGGTGCTGTAATTAAGGTGCATCGGAACCACAATCAGCACGGGGACGGGCAGAGGGACAATTATTGACCTCCCACGGATTTTTAAAGTCAGCACATTTACTATTGTGAAAATCACCGAGTCATTAGCAAAGGGTTTTAAACATTTTTTTAAATGAAAGCAGTATCCTCGCATTACAGCTGTTTGTCTGTTAACCGCCTGGTCTCCTCGCTCACCGACCTAAGGTGAAATGCCCTGCACCCCACCGGGGCGTCCGCAGACTGGGGGGCACCAGTGTTGCTGGGAGGAGAAAGTTTTCCATCCCAGGTCCAGAGGAGCAAAGGGTTTGCCTGCCAAAGACTGCCTTCCTGCACGGGGGTGGGGGGCCTGGGCCCAGGCCACCACGCACCTGTCCCTGGTGTTTGCAGAGGCGCCAGGCGACAGCTCTCGTGCCTTGCTGGGCTCTCATCTAGCCTGAGAGCTGACACTCTGACAAAATTCATCTCCGCGGACGCCCGCTGGGGAGACTCCCACTCCCCGTCGCCCGGATGCAGCTGTCAGCTGACGGCCTGGGACAGGCAGGCCCCTGCCCTCCGCCCAGCCTCCCGGAGGCAGCGCCTTCCCTCGCTCCCAGCCACGCCGCCCCTGCCAGGGAGCAGGGGCGCTGCCCTGAGGCGTCTGAGAAGCAGAGGCGGCCTGACATCCATCCCCAGTGATTAAACAAGCGCCTCCCACCCCCAAAGACGAGGGGATCTGCTCTCCTCGTGGGCGGGAGGCGGGCAGGGCGGGGAGCACCCTGGGAACCATCCTACCTGGGTTCTGCTTCTTGCTCGTCGCTTCCTCATCGTGCCTCCGTTTCCTCATCTGTAACATGGGCACAGCCACAGTGCACGCCACTTAAGATTGTTGTGAAAAATGAAAGGGATCCTCCAGGACATGCCCGTGCCGTGTACAGCATCTTACAAATCAGGTGGCGGGGGGTGAAATTTTTCTGGAAAAATATTTTAGGCTCTGGGGACTGTATGGTCTCTGTTACAATTACTTAACTGCTATTGTAGCCTGGAAGCAGCCACAAGCCTCATGTAACTGTGTGGCTGTGTTCTAATAAAACTTTATTTATAAGAACAGGTAGTGGGCCAGACATGGCTCTTAGGTTATAGTTTGCTGGTCATCATTCATTTAAAAATGAATAAATGGCAGCAGCTATTGTGACACATGCCAATGCCTCGTCGGTCAGCTCCCGCACATCAGTGGTTGCTGGTGAATTAAGAAGACACAGTCCATCTTAAAAGTTACGATCGGCACTAGCGGAGGGGCGGTGCCAGTTCACAAGCACCAGCTGTGTCCAAGAAGGATGATGTGGAAACGAAAAGGATGATGCGTTACGTGAAACCTGGAGCAGTATGTAGCGCTGAATGCTTCGTTTTTATTTTGTAAAACTCTGCTCCCGCCTCGTGAAAACAAACGAGGAATAGTTGCCTTTTACCTCCAGGTGACGTCACCTTTGGAGACTCAGGTTTCCTCCAGCCAGACCAATTAAATGTGCACAGACATCGGTGCATCGGGCGCCACCGGGGCCACAGCTGCTCTCAGGACAGTGGGCAGAGCGGGCGGCCGGTGAGGCTTTGTTTGCACTCACGGCCCGTTTGCCCGCGTCCATCCTCAAGCAGCCAGCACAGCCAGCTTGACGGCTTTCTGAACGGACGGGTCAGCTCCTTTAACCAGGGACCAGAGGGCGGAGAAGGCGGCCACAGGCCTTCAGAGAGAAACGGAGCAGAACAGCTCCCCCTTCGAGGTGCCAGTCCAAAGACACGGTTTAAAATACCTGGGGTTTAAGGGCAAAGACGAAGGGTGTTTGTCGCATGTACATCCAAGCTGGTCTTCAGGGTTGGTTGTACCCAGACAGGAAGGCAGCTGCTTAACACAGGGGCTCCCGATCTGAAAGGGGCCCTGCCCGGGCGACAGGCCACGCCGCCGCGTTCTGCCACCTGGACCATGGACGTGCTCACTCCTTCGAGAATTCTGCGAGCATTGCTGAGAAGTCACTGCGTGCATGGCTTGGAGCTGGGCCCTCGGAGGGTTAGAAACGAGGGAATCGTGGGACTTGAGCCTCTGCCAGATACTTAGACACAGTGTGACGGGGAAGGTAATATCGCTGATCGGAAGGGGGGTCGGTCGGCGGGGGACCCGTGTGCCGGCTCGTGTCCGTGGAAGACGCTGGTCCCAATCTTGTTTTCTCGGGGGCGGGGCTCCCCTTCTACCAAGGGACAATGTTAGAGTGGAAGGACAGAGCCCGTGTCACCTAACAGCCCTCTCTGGAACGGTGGCATGGATGCACTGACGCGCAGACCCTGCAACGGCGTGAGACTCGCCTGCGGCCGCCACCTGCCCTTCATCTCCGGGACTGCTCTCGTTCCGAAAGCCGGGGGCGTGGGGGCGGGGTGCCTTCCTGCCACACCTGTGAGTTTCTTTGTCCGCCGTTTCTCACCTTAAGTGGTTCGCTTCCTGTCACTTTCCCCAACTAGCGCAATCTTAAGGTCCGGCCATTCCCCACTTCCCTTTGTCCCCCAAGCCCCCAGAGCAGTCCGCAACCGGGCTCACAAACACAATGTGGGTTTCACGCACCCTCGACCCTCCTTTCCTTCTGATGTCTGACTCTGCCCCCGATCCGAGGGTCACGTGTTAATTCCGGGAACTTCAACAGATACGCTGACTCCTGGGGTGTGCAGAGCTGGGGACTCCTGAGTTCTAAGCCCTTGCCCAAACTTGGCCACGGCTTTTATTTTCAAAGGCGATCGCAAGACGAATATCAAAGAATTTACAGAATCCACATCGGGAAACCTGTCAGAATATTGTTGGGAAAATAAAGTGAATCAATAGAATGTCAAGAGACCCAAATGGAAAAAAAAATATATTGAATATTCATTTTCTGTTTCACCAGGGGTAGGGATTTACTAGGACCAAGGCAGCTGGTGGGATTTTCGGCTTTCCTTGGCGTGGTTCAAATAATTTTTGTACTGTGCATTGGATTAGTATTCAATTAACTCCTTTAAAATTATAATGTGCAACCTCAACAAACTTGTTAACGAGCCTACAGCACAATTAGAGCAGTTAATAGCCACCAGGTACAACAAATGAATGCTGTATTCCTATCAACAGAGACTGTCTCAAACAAATTTAGTGACCGTGGCTCCTATTTGCACAGTTTCTCCACCCTCAGAGCCATGGATACCTATAAACACCCGAGAAAAATTCTGGAAGGATTCTTTTCTCCCATATATATTTTTAAAAGATTTTATTTATTTTTAAGAGAGGGCAAGGAAATAAGAAAGACAGGGGAGAGAAACATCAATGTGTGGCTGCCTCTCACATGCCCCCTACCAGGTTGCAGCACCCCAGGCACGTGCCCTGATGGGGAACCGAACCAGTGACCGCCTGACCAGTGACCGCCTCAGTGGCTTGAGTGACAAGGCGGCACTCAAGCCACTGAGCTACACCAGCCAGGGCTGGTTACCGACATGTTTTAAACACAATCCCCCGCAATTGCTCTTACACAGGCTACCTGGACATTTACAAAAACAACAAATGATTGTCTACCAGGGGTGTCCAACCCTCGGCCCACTGTGGCCCAGGATGGCTATGAATGCGGCCCAACACAAAATCCTAAATTTACTTAAAATCTTCTTTTTTTTGCTCATCAGTTTTTGCTAGCGTTTATGTATTTAATGTGTGGCCCAAGACAACTCTTCTTCTTCCAGTGTGGCCCAGAGACGCCAAAAGGCTGGCCACCCCCAATTACTGTATCAGACGTCATTATTAGACTGGAAGATGCCGCTGGAAGCCTTCACACACGCAGACACCCCCGCCCAAAGACACAGAGGGAGCGGCAGCACCCGTGGTGGGGCCCAGGATTTCGGGGGGGGAACCACGAAGCCACGTCTTCACATTAGTATGTAAACAGTCACGTGGAAAGTACACACTGGACTTTAATTACTGCGGTAGGATCAAGAACGCGACTTCTGGCACATTTCTTAAAACAAACACATAAAAGTCATTTTAAGAACTTCTAGCATTTGATTTAATCCTGAATTAAAGAGACTAATTCCTTTGGCTGAAGATTTTGTGACCTAACTTGATCTGTCAAGAGGAACCATGAAAAAATGGATTTTAAGGCCAAAAGTTGTAATCTCAATATTTTTATTTCCAGTAAAATATGCTGTCCAATGCTAACGATGGGTGCTGACCAGACGTCATAGAGATATCACGCGGGCCGCATCTCTACCTACGTTTCCTCCCAACTCAAAGCTGCCCCGCCCAGCTGTGCCCCCAAACACACCCGCAGGACTATGAACGTATCCTGTAACAATTTAAATAGATCGACTCCTTTTGATAGTTTGTGGAAGAAGTGCTGTGTCTCTTTTCCACAATACTGTAAAATTTTCTCACCATTCTTAAGTAACGTCAGAAAGAATAAAATCTAAAAAGAAAGTGCAATTTAATTTGCTTTTTAGAACTGTTTTTTTTTTCCTCTAGCCTTAGAGGATTAGTTTTCAAAGCGATGGCAAAATCATTGATGTACGTCTTTTCAAGTCCAAAGAAAAAAAGGCTCCTAAATGCCAAACATTTGCGCTTCGGGGCAAAGCGAGAAGAAAGGAAGGGGCCGGGCGGGCGCAGCGCGACAACGGCGCATTGTCCCGGTAGCTGTCGGCGAAAATGGGATCTCGTTCCAGGTCTTTCTGCGTCGTTAAAGTTTTCCTTTCCTAAATGAAACTTCCTTTTCTTTCGCTAATCTTTCTAGTGAGTACCTGCCAGTTCTTCTGCATGGCGCGCTAATGAAAACTTCCAGAAAAAGGAGGAATCCGAAGCTGGTGCAAGTCTGTCTCTATAGTCTCTCTGTATTTAAAGAAACACCCAACAGGTGTAATTTTGGGGGAAAATAAACAAATCCAACCTTGCTTTTCTTCCAGTAAGGTACAAAGATGACTTAATTTCATTAATAATTACATTCTCCCCAAGTTAGGGGATAAATGAACCTGAATTCAATCTTCTACTTCCTAAAAGCATCCTAAAGATTATGAGAAAGAATAAATGCATAAGAGTAATAAAAAATATCTGGAAAAGAAGAGTAATAAGGAAGAATTTCTCCTACCACCAATTAGAATATGTTATAAACTTTCCATACCTGCCTGGTGCTGGTATAGCATCCATGAGACAGGACAAAAATCCCCCAGACAACCTTGAGAAAACACGAGAATTCAGTGTATGACAGGAGCGAGATTTACATTAGAAAAAGGGGAGACGTGTGATTCCACCCTCTGGTATCACAGCAGCTGACCATTCATTTGAGGGAACAGAGGAAAGGTAGACCTTGGCTCATGTGATCGAAAGACTAAATTGTAGATGCAATGGATTTCTAAGTGTTAAAAAAAGCAAACATCTTCCAACAACGGCGCTGGATAGTCACATCGCGTTGGCTCGGGCAGCATGACTCCTAAGGCAGTGGTCATAAAAGAAACTAACGGCGCCCGACAAGGGTCGCCACGTAAAAACGTACGAAGTGACAGTGAAGAGGAAAGGCCACGCCGGAAGGCACACAGGCACACGTGACGAAGGGTCCGTGCGCTCGGTAAGTAAATAGATGTCACGGTTCAACGAGAATCAGATGAAGACAGAAAATTCACAAAGGAAAAAAAATGCACTGGCTACTCATTTACCTACTCAAAAGGCATTCCAGAAATTACCATGGTCAATGTCAATGAGGACTAGGGAAATGGGAATTCTCACACATGACTTATTAGAATATAAATGGATACAACTTTTTGCAGATAACAGCATAGATAAGAGCATGCTTGTTAGGCTAGCAAAGCCACTTCTAGAAATTTCTCTAAGGGAATCATCATGGATGTCGACAAAACTTACTAGAAAGATGTTTGTTGAACTGTTGCTTGGACTATTATTAACTGTTGTTTATTGAACCGTTATTTGGAATATTAAAAATAGCAAAAGTTATTTCTCTATATATAAGAATAGAAAATTGAGTAATTACTTAAAATGTTCCTGTAGGAAATAATATCTTCTAACGATTCTCGTATTTTGCCAATGGAAAAAAAGTGTTTCAAGTAGTGGATGTGGAATGACACCACTTTCTTTAAAAAGTTATAAAATATATGTAAAACATAAAAATGAAGTAAAAATGTTACCATTGTTTAGGGATGGTCACTTCATGGTTTTTATTTCATTCTTTTTGATTCTCTCTTTCCAACATTTTCTTTGTTTAACAAATATGTGTGTGTATGTGGGGGGTGTGTCCCCCCCCCGGCAAACCTAGATTCTCCTCCATCCAAGCAAGCTCTGCAGAAGACTCCCCCCGCGCCCCCACACTCCTCCTCCTCATACTGTGCGCTCCCTCCAGTGCTGTAGTTTCACGGAAGCGGGGATCCTTTTTCTCTCTCTCCTTTCTGTTGTTCTTGGTTCATCACAGGGATGACTCGGGGACCACATATTTCTCCTCTGCCCTCCTTAACAGAAAGCCTTTCGAGGCTTCTCCTAACTTAAGACGTTGCTGAAGTTCTTCGAAATAACTCAGAGGCTACAAAACTGCATCAAGCAGAGACTTCCTCCTTTCTCCAAAGCCAGTGACATCTTCGGGGGTGTGACCGAAGGTCAGACAGAAGTAGGGTGAGGGTCTATTCTCTGGCCTTTCCTCTGTGCGCTTATAAATGTTTCAATCATCCAATGCATGGTAATTTATTTTGGTGCATGTATCGCAAAGTAAAATATAACTGCGTACTTTTCACGTCATGAGTGCAAAGAGCAGAATTGATACTGTGGTCTTCTGTATTCTCTTTTGGGCTAAATGAGAGGGAAGGAAAGGTATGAGATGACCTTGTTTGTCCCGCATATCACTGAGCTTTCCAGAATATCCCTCCTTCCTGGTGAAGAAACTTGACGTGTTTACTTTCTTTTTTTAAAGATAAGGTTAAGAGTCAGGAGCTGTAAATGCAACTTCTTGTGGTTTCTGGCAGGGGACAGAAACGGAGCACAGACTGAACTAAGATGCTGCAGTGTGACGCAGACTGTGGACAAGTGTGTGTTGGCAGCTAATTTAAAACCGAGCAAACACCACTTCTGGAATGAGAAGAAATTATTTTAAAAATCTACGTTGAAGAAATTAAGCTATAGCTCTCGAAAGTATGGAAAATCTCTCAACTTCTAAGCTGTTACGGAAAATGTTACAAAGTGTTGGCTGGGAAGAGCCTTCGAGTTTGATCCGTGTGGGCAAGGGACCTCAGATACTGCCTGGGACACTCAGCGCTCAGCAAGACGGAGGTCGACCTTTGTCACATCCCTCTGACCTCAGGATCACGGTGCATGCTGATGCGTGTCTTTGGCTGTGGAAACTTCTGCATGGAACAAAAATGCCGATGCTCAGTATTTGAAGCCCGCTATGAGCCAGGCACGGCGCTAGGCTACTTACTATAATACCTTATTGCATGTAGTCCCTTTGAAAACTCTACCCCTAGGCACTTCGACCATGATCTCCATTTTGTAGTGGGGAAACTGAGGCTTCTGGATGGTAAGTAACTGACATGTCAGCCAGAACCACCTTTTGTCGGACCTTTGGATGGTGCTGGTGTTCTCACCACCGAGGGCTGTTAGGAGGGGTCCCTCACACAGAAACTCTCCATGCCGTCTCTGTCTCCCTCTGAAAGGGAGTCTGCAATCCTTCCAGAAGGACCCTGAGGAAGCCTTCCTCTCCCAAGGACACGCCCCGTCCACGCGGACATCTGCCTCATCTTCTGGAGAGAGTGTGCTGTAACCTCACGAGAACGGGACTCGGGCAGGTCTCGACTCCAATCCCACACCTGGCACATTCAAGGCAGGTCAGTGGGGCTGAGTTCTTTCCCTTTCTGGAAGTCCAGGTTCTTTTTCTATAAAGTGGGGGCAATGCAACCTGCTTCTTAGATCGGGGACCGTGAGACAAAGTGTTCCACGGGCCCAGCATGAGGGAGAGGCCTCCTAAACCCTGGCGCCTCTCTCTTTCCCTTGATAAAACTTGGTTACGCATTGTTCCTGTGACTCCACCCACCTACATCCTTCCTAAGAGACCTGAAAATGACGCAACTCAATGCACCACAGTTTGTCTTTGCAATTTATATATAGAAGAAAAAGATACATTGTAGCGGGGCTCAGGGTGCAGGGAAGGGGAGGGACAAAAAAAAATCTGATCCCCACACCTCGGTAGGTCCCATCCACCTAGCTCAGTTCATCTACAGCCCAACTGCGTGCAGCTAAGTCATCAACCGTCCTTTGGAAGGTGGTAATAACCCTTGGCCTAATGTTCCTATGATGCCTTAAGATTCTGAACCCATCACCTAAGAAACGCCATTGTGTTTAAAGTAGGAATGTAGTCTCAGAACGAGGCGAAAGCAATTCACAAGAAAATAAAATGGCTCCCAGGGCCCGCTGGTCTACCACTTCGTGTCTGCACGGCACATAGTCCCTCCTCGAAGTTCTGGAACGGATGTCAGGAGATCCAGCAGCCTCCTGGCGCTGCCAGCTTCTGCGTGACGGTGCCCGTGAGCATTTTGCAGAGATGGCTGATTTTATGAAATTCTCAAGGGAGTCCGTGGTCTCAAACACCTAAGCCTCACTGATGTAGAAGCTTAAAATCCAAGAAAGACACCATTCGTAGTAAGGCTTGGATGCGGACTGAGGGAGGGAAGGCTCGCAGGTAAGGACACCGGTGTGATTTCAGGACAGAGGTGGGACACATGTCCACACCTTCCCTGAGGAGGGCTCATGTTGAGACCTTACTCTTAAAGAAAGTAAAGAGGAGAAACCTCAGACTTTCCTTCCTGAGCTGTAAGACTTTCCCCATTTGCTTTGCACCCCCAGACTACCGAGCACGTCCAGAAGGAGGGAGTAACCCCCCAGCTAATTGAATCCGTTTCAGTGATGTGCCGTTTTCCTATTTAACACTGCTTTCTCTCGCCCTCACTTTTCATTACTTGCCTGATTTCACACGGCCCATTCCTTGTCTTTTCTAATAACTGTCCGAATTATCACTATCAGTAATTTGAGGGTGGGGGAAGGAAATATAAATAAGGGAAATGAGTTCCCATGGCAACCCCAGCCAGGTAAGATCATTTGGAACACCCTTACTATGACTACTGCATTAGCACTCTCCTGAGAACCCCAGTCCCGTTAACCCTTTAATGGGCTAAGGGATCTTTAGCAGACGGCTCTCAGAACACTGCAGGTACTAAGCACACGCTGGGTCTTGTCCCTGATACCTGCTAGTGACCGCCGTGCCACACTTTCAAACTTTATTAACCGCCCATGTCTATTTCAGTGACAACATGCTTCAGAATTCAACAGAATGCAAGTAGCTCCCCTAAGGAGTGGAGTTGCGACGCCAGACAGAGGAAGAGAAAACAACGCATCTTTGCACCCTTGCAGTTGGGCGCAGACTTCTGCAGGGTTCCGCAGGGCAGCAAAATCTAATGAGTACGAGGCTTTAAAACAGAAGGTTAGCTCCACCTACCAGTTAGTTCCCCAGGAAGCAGGCTCGCGGTAGGTGTGGCTCGGCGGCTGCCCAACCCCCGCCCTCTGCGCACGCGCGGTTGGCCTTGGCGGAGATGCAGGTTAAAAACTATGTATGCTCTGGAGACGGAGCCTGCGTGTGCGTGTCTGGTGGGGGCCCGGGAGAGCCCGCACCGTACAGCACGCGCGGCCCTGGGGAGCCCGCGTCCGAGAACTCAGCAGCTCCCGAGCTCGAACTTCGGTCACTCAAAAAAGCAAGGGGCAACCGTTTTGCTTTACAACTTGAAAGCCTACCTTCCCTTGACATCAAATACCACAATTAAGCGTTTGCTTTTTAATAAACACGGTCTTGAGTTGGTAAGAGCCAAGTCATCGCTCCCATATCATTTCCGGCACCACTCAGCTCGTATTAGCAGACCGAGGCAGGCACCGACCACAACTATGCTGCTGATAGAAATTCCTAAGGCGAGCAGCCTTTATAGATTTCTGCTATTTCAATGTAGGTCTCCCAGGACCATTTGAATCCATATTAATTTCCTTTCTGGCAGTTATGCGGCTGAGTATGAACTGCACTATTTCACTTTTAATCTGTCAGTAATTTAGTAATGTGTAAACTAATTATGCACAGATATTAATGTAATCGGTTTGGGGAGCTATAAAATCAATGTGTTTTCACAGACTGTATTAAAGAGAATTGCAGTATTATAATCGCGTGTCAGTGACAGATAACGTTAGGGAATTAAAAAGTGGATGTCACCCACTCTTCAGGGAGCGCCCACTAACTCCGTCAAACAGTGGGAGCACGACCTTCAAGTTTCCTGGTGCTGTGGGGAAAAAGATGAGCAGCTCAGCCGCACCGTCACGCTCGGCTCCGACTCTGATTACATCATTGCCTTCCTCCTCCTCCTCTCCCTCCTCGTCCCCTCTCCTTCCTCCATGTTAAAGAAAAACTTACTATTCAGGATCTCACAAAGGGGTGCCACAGTCCCCACTTCTGGGGGTCATGCCGGTTCCTCACGGCCATGGTCTCCTCGGGTGGTCTCGATAGTACAAGTAAGCAGACCCTGAAGCAACTGCGATAGGCTGGCAGGAACCCAGGGGTGCGGAGGGAGTACCGACCGAGGCCTTTGCCCAATGTTCTCACCACACCTGTGAGCTACCCTGTGGCTGTCCCACCAGGTGGCCCAAGACATGGTCAAACCCTCCCACGGAGTGAGAGGCCCTCACCTCTGACCCGTGGGTTTGGACACAGTGCTTCCCCCAAACAGAAGGAGACTCAGCGCTCCTGGGTAGGTAGGCTGTGAAACCTTAGTGTTCAGATGGGTTCTAGAAAGTTACCCGCATACGCCTGTATTTTTGGATGGACTCCCCTCACTCCTGAGAGTTTGTCATGAATTTTGTGCCTCCCTCTAAAAGCGCAGGTCGTTGTCTGTTGCAGCCCCAAAGTCCAGGCTGTCTCCGATAGGACACGCTCCCTCCCTGACGGCACGGAAGAGGCCCCAGGCCCAGCCTCACGCCCTAGGGAGGCGTCGCTGCGGGAAGTAAAGGGGCCTTCAAAGGGAGACCGAGTTCCAGCTCTGGGACGCCCACCCTGGGCTCTGCTGAAAGGTGGGCGTGGCACAAACCTGCCTCTGACAGTCCCTGGACTTGTCACTACCTCAGCACTCAGAACCTCAGCTTCCTCGTTTGCAAAATAAGGTGATGACGGAATTCCTTCGCTCGTGGAGGGTGAGCCGAAGACTGCTCGGGGCGTGCAATAAACGGTTATGGTGGTCGTACCGCTAACGGGCATCCCACTCCTAGGCCTCATGGCTTCTTACTGCAAAAGGCGAGCTAACCAAACCGTCTCTGAAGTCCCCCCACAGCTAGTAAATCTGACTCCAGCAGCGGTGCAACCAGCTGCCTCATTGCATTGACACAGTCCCCTTACAGAGAGGGCCCTCGGGAGGAAGGCGGTTGGTCAG
Organism: Glossophaga mutica; assembly: GCA_039655065.1. Classification (NCBI taxonomy): domain Eukaryota; kingdom Metazoa; phylum Chordata; class Mammalia; order Chiroptera; family Phyllostomidae; genus Glossophaga; species Glossophaga mutica. The sequence continues at coordinate 4,454,575 of CM077315.1, forward strand.
CCCAGTCCTCGAGGCTCCTCCCCTGATACAATCTCCCTGCGTCTCTTGTCCCAGCCCCATCCACCTTCATCACCAGCCCCTGCCTGTCACTCCGCAGAGTCCTATGGTTTGGCTTCCATGTAAACCCGTTCTACCTTCTAATGTATCCTGTGTCACCCACACCCCACTAAGGGGCTCATTCGTGCACTCCCCCAATATTTACTGACACCTCCTAGGGGCAGAGAAGGCTGGGAGGGGGTATTGAGATGAATCAAATAGGGCTCCAGCTTTCCTGGAGACAGTGGCCTCTTGGCAAGGTGTGAGAAGTCCATGGCCAATGTAATTTGTTACCGACCTTCCCCAAACGCCTCTCTGCACGGGTGGGAGCCCGAATTTCCCACGTGACCCCTTCCTCTAATACGCTCACTCATGGAGGTGGGGCCGCCCTAACACCCCTCTTTCCCTCTGAGAGTCCGGATTTCCCACTTTAAGATCACGCGCTCCACTGTTCCTCCTTCAGGGGATGCGTGCGCATCTCCAAGACGCGCGCCCACAGAAATAACTTTAGGAACCGATGCGAATTTTTTTCGGACACCTGTCCTCTCTCTTCACTCCCCGCACCTCCAACACCTGTCAGCTGTCGTTCTCATCTTCGTGGCCTCACCTGGCCTCAGCTCCAACGCCGGGGGACCACAAGACACACGGGCCAATCCCTGGCCTGATGACAGCGGTCATCACCAAATGACACGATGCATGCAAACTGTGAAGGAGAGTGCCTGCCGCGCAGGAAGCACTCACAGCGCTCAGCGCCACACCCTCTGTCTTCAGCGTGTCACCGCTCAGTGCCATAGCCAGCACACTCGCCGGGAACCTGCGTCCAGGGGACGTGCTGGGAGACAGCCTCTGTCTCCTGTCCTGGCAGCGGAGGGCAGAAGCTCAGCAGGATGGCCGTGGTGGCCACCGTCCACGACCGTTAGCATCCCACCACAGCAATCGACCACCCGGCACAGAGTCAGGGGTCAGACTAGAGCAGGGGTGTCAAACTCATTGTCACCGGGGGGCACGTCAGCCTCACGGTGGCCTTCCAAGGGCCGAATGTAACTTTAGGACTGTATAACTGTAACTACTCCTTAACAGGTGAGCGAGGGGTCGGCGCTGCTGCCAGGTGGAAACCAGGTGCCGGGCCGGATAGAACCAGGCGGAGGGCCGGGGTGGGCCCGAGGGCCTGGTGTCTGCCACCTGTGGGTTAGGGTTTTCATCTCCACCTGTGACCTTCCTAAAACCACGCCGAGGCGCTTGGCCAATGACGCTAAAGGGAAATAGGAAAAAGGCACAGAGCGATTTAAAATTTTGTGACAGCACATTTTGCACGGGCAGCCTTTGTTTTGTGCCACACGTTAGTGCATACGCACATTAGTGCATACACACAGGGTCTGGCAGAAGGAAGGGTTGCGTGCGGTTGGGAGGTGATAATACGGGCGGGATCACTTAGAGTTTTGATTTGAACACTTCACCTAAAACATCACGTGGTGTGCTGGAACTGATACTGTTACGTTACAGAATTGCCCACGATTTTATAATAAACAGGGGCGTTATTGGTGCCAGGCCCTGTGTCTATCTAGTTGTTGGAACGCACACACGATACAGTGCCAGAAATTCAAGGTCCTAAACGCTGCTCTCTGTGCGTCACTTGGGAGATCCTCTAGGGCAATTTTGATCACACCCAGCTACTGCTTCATCACCTTCTATCTGCAGACGACAGCCCAGGTGAAAGACACGGCCCCACCCCCATTCATTTCAGGGGGATTTCTGAGCGTCTTGACGGAAGCCAAAACCGGGTCTCAGGCCAGGCCGTGTCGTCACCCACAGCCTGGCGTGACTCCTAACCAGCTTCCCCGCATTCCCCGGGGCCGCGGCCAATCGCCTTCCTTCAGTGACTTCGTCGCCGTTTCTCAGACACCGTGCGTAACGACACCACCAGGAACCTGCTGAGAGATGCCACTGCCCCGAGAGGACTGGTCTCCTGTCCCCGTCCCTGCCCTGCTTCCTCAGGAAAAACGGAGGGCCCGTGGTGCCCGCCCCTGCCCGACTCCTTGACCCTCTCCCCAGCGTCCTCCTGGCGGCGGCTGCTGAGAGGCAGCTGCAACCAAGACTCACAACAAGTCCTTTCTCTCCTTCGCAGCGGCCACGTGAGGCTGGCCCTGAACAAGCACCAGTGACAAATGCATCCAGGCGGTGGACTTCGCATCGCGCGCACTAGGGGAGGTTAGGGCATGCCTTCTTCGTCCTGTCGGGAATAACTCCCAGGACAGCTTCTACTTCGCCAAGACAGTAAGAAGCAGCCCTGGGGACGTCTGTGTTATGATTGCCAGGACACGGATTATTGAGGAAGGAAGCGGGGCCTTCGGGCCTGGCGGGGGGAACCGCAGAGGCGGAGGGATTCACAAGCAGCGAGGACTTTTACGGTGAACGGTCCAGGCTGTGGCTTCGGTGCGTCGCTCGGCTTCTCTGGCGCAGTTACAGACCTCAGATTTTTATCGAGAGTAACTCATGCCCTACCGAAAACGTGTGCAGCTGAGCTCTCCATGTATGGGAAAATGGGCGGTTCGGCCACCTGGAGGGGCGCCGTAACGGGGCTTTGCCGGGGCGACCCGGGCATGCCGTAAAGAAGGCTGAGTGTGGAGTCAGCAGACCTGGCTTCGGGCCCTCCGCAGTCACTGCGCGCTGTCTCCTATGGCGGCCGCTGGGCACGTCGGCCTTTCCGGATCGGAAGTTAAGTTATTAAAATTAAACGCAACGCGACGTCCAGGCCCTCCGTGGTCGCACCGACCACGCCGCAGGCGCTCGGCGGCCCTCAGCGGCTGAGCGCTACTGTTTGCGCCCCGGTATCCGCTTCTGGCAGAGGGGGGAAGAAAGTAAGATCCGCCTGTTTACCTCCAAGTGTGTTCTGAGATAATGAACATAAAAGCACCATGAAATGAGTAAACACGTCATGAAAGATGTGTTATCAGCGGTAAAGCACTTAGCTGAGCGTCCTGAGCTCGCTCAGCGGAGGAAACCCCCGCATTCCTACCCAATGACTGTGGATTTGCAAAATTTATGTGCTGATCCTGCCAGAAGAGCGGAAATGGACCCAGCAACGTCTAGATGCTCCCCAGTCTCCCTGCCCCCCCGGGCCTCCGGAAAATCGGCGTCCCAGCATTTCCAGCGGATTTTTACGGACAGATCCTCTTTAGCTTCACGGGGCCCCGCAGCCCACACGGAGAACTCCGTGGGGGAGGCTGGGGTGGTGGGGGCTCACGCGGAGGAGACCTTTGGTGGCTAGCTTGTTTACGGAGATGTCAGCAAGGAAGTGGCACTGCTGGGCCTCTCCCTGACGACCAGGCGAACAATGGGAGCTCCGAGGTGCTGGGGATTTATGTCCCTGGACCTTGCGCATTTCCTCAGAACGCACACGCCCCGTGTCTCCGTCTGCCTTTGAAAAGGCCCACGTGAACTCTGCGGTCAAGAGGCGGGTCTTCATTTATTCTTCCCTCCGTGGGCATCCGTGTCCAGAAGGGCGTGGCCGGCCTGGGGAACGGGTGCAGGAAGGATGAAAGTGAGCGGGGAGCTGGGCTGCGGGCGGGGGAGGGAATCTGCCCAGAGCTGAGAGGCGCCAGGCACGAACAACGGGAAACCCCTCTGCTTGTAAGAGGCGAGAGGTAAGGATTCCACAGCCCGGCCAAGGCAGGCAGAGAGGGTGTAATCGTCTGCGTTGTGTATGACTGGCTCACCATCACCTTCATCATCGTTGTCATCATCAGCATCCCTCTCACCACCAAGCCCCACGGTGGCACTGGACCTGGGGTTTTGAAAGTGCTCGCACACGCAGGCGCGCATTCAATCGCAGTCTTCACCTGCGTGGGTAGCACACTGGCCTGCGGTAGGTTTTGCCTGCCCAGCATCCTCGGCTCCTTACTGTGGTGTTACCACCTTGATTTACTCTGGAAAAACAGCTCTCTTTCCATTTCAGCCTGTAGGTTTCAAGGGGGGCCGACCACCCCACCCTGGATACAAGTGTGGTCACACCCGCTGGCCCCGACCCATTCAGCATGTTATATCCATCAGCCACAGTGATTGGTCGTGGGACAGGTCCACCATCCAAGTCCATCCAATAAAACACAGTCCTGGGACTTTAGTTAAGACTATTAGGAAAGAGGAACTTCTCTCCGGTGGGGCCACTAAGCTCAGAGAATGAAGTCCACACGCAGCTTCTTGGGCCTTTGCTTGGTGACAGCATCCCTGAGAATGATGCTGACTCTAAGGAAACTGCAGGCAAAATCTGGAGAAAGAGAAAGCAAGACGGAGTCCCGAGAGTGTGGTTCTAACCCTCAGGTCCATTTCTGTGCGCGACAGTCCTCGCTCTGCACGAAATTGTGGGGCCAGCTGAAACGGAGTCTCTGTCATCAGCAGGAGGTCCAGCTGACGCAGCTGGAGGGAAGAAATGAACGCCTACTCTCCACAGATCAGAAAACGGAGGCGCGGCGCGGCACCCGTGAAACCGTAATTTGGACTGTGCTGTCGTCTCTAAATACGGACTTTTTAGGGAAGTTTGGAAGTCCGCCGGCAGGGAAGATGGGAAGGAAAGGTTTGGCAGGGCCGCAGCGGCGAAGGGTGTCCAAGGGCTCAGGAAAAGGAGAGTGACCAAGCCCTTATTATATGAAATGTTAAAGGGACTTAGCTAAGAAAAGAAGATCAAAAATATGACAGTGAAAAGACAGCAAACTCACAGCTATTAAGAACCACACCTAAAACAAAAGCAAACTAAGTAAACATTTAGAACAGGAACAGAACCACGGAAATGGAGATCACAGGGAGGGTTAGCAACAGGGGAGTGGGAGGAGGAGAGGGGGGAAAGGTAGAGAGAATAAGTAGCATAGATGGTGGGTGGAAAATAGATGGGGGAGGGCAAGAATAGTGTAGGAAATGTGGAAGCTAAAGAACTTATGACACATGGACATGAACTAAAGGGGGGATGTGGGTGAGAAGGGGTGTGCAGGGTGGAGGGGAATGAAGGGGGGGAATGGGACAACTATAATAGCATAATCAATAAAATGTATTTAAAAAATAAATAAATAAATAAATATTACCTAATATCAAAAAAAAAAAGGAGAGTGAGATGAGAGACGGCGGAGCACGGCTCCGGCGTTCCAGGCCCGTCTGGAGAACGGACACGCCGGGGCGGACGGACGCACCGGAGGCAGCAGATAACGACAGTGAGGTTCCCTAAAGACGCAGCACTTTGAAGCAGAACGGAATTTAGCGCATTGTCTGGGGGAAAAAAAACGCTGCAGGTGCCCACTCTCATTGCTCTGCCACGTAGGTTTGTCCCGTAGATCAGAAATACGAAAAGTGTCCCCTCAATATCCAAAGGCAGTGACTGTGTCACTGTGACTGTGTCGCAGACGCAGGTGCGGACGTGGATGTAAAACGTCTCCGCACGCAGCCTCCGTGCGGCGGGGCCGCTGATGAGTCACGTTCGTGTGCGAAGGTGGTGTTTCTCCAAGGGCCACCCCGGACCGGCCACGTGGACATCACCGAGCATTTCTTAGGTCCTAACCCAGACCGACCCACTCAGAAACTCGGAGGGGGCGCTCAGCAATGTGCGTCCTGACGAGCCTTCCAGACGATTCCGGCGCCAGCTAAAGCATGAGAACCGCTGTAGGAAGGGGGAACAGAACAGTCTTCGTCTGTACGTGCAGCTGTGTTCACAGTGCTTGTCAACCCGCTGTTCTGTAAGCCTTGAAGGACAGGAAAGTGCCATCCGTCTGAATTTAGACCAGGAGGGAGTACGGATGCTGAGTCATTTTGAGTCTCTTTTTTGAAGATCCCTCTGTAGTGACAGCCTATGGCATTCAGACTTGTCTAGTCCGTGACAGGTCAGTTTTCAATCTCTTCCTCAGTTACACCTTGCGGGGTCAACAGAACTCTCGCCTCCTGGTTCTTTAATCATACACTAATCTAGGGATGCTGCAGATGTAATTAAAGACCCACATCAGCTGACCTTAGGGTGAGGCGGTTATCTGGGTGTGCCGGATACCATCAGGCGAGCCCCTCAAAAACAGAGCTTTCTCTAGTTGGTGGCAGAAGGAGAAGTCAGAGCTGAACCCTAAGAAGGCCTCCAGGTGCCACTGCTGACCTTGACGACAGAAGGGGCCCCGTGAGAAGGATTGCGGCAGCGTCGGAGGCTGAGAGGGTCCCCAGGCTGGGAGCCGGGAAGCAAGCCGGAACCTCAGTCCTACCACCACCAGGAAACGGATCCTTGCAACGGCCTCCAGGCGCTGGGGAGCAAGTTTCTCTCTAGAACCTGCTGATCAAGGACTCAGCTGGCCCATCACCTTGACTTCAGCCTGGCTATGTCCTGAATGGAGAACCCCGGCAGGCTACGTCCGATTTCGGACCTACAAAACTGTACGGTGATGAGGTGCTAAACGTGTGATCGTGTTTAGGCGGCAACAGGGAACCCCCTGAAAGAGGGTGTGGCAGCTGGGAGATGGGACGGGGGCATTTGGAGGTACGTGGGGTCTAACCATTTGGAGGTGCACGAGTGAGACAGGTAATGCAGGAGAGGGCAGAGAGGGCGCTGGGGAAATTCAAGTCAGGGAAAAGGAAAACTCGGGTTGGAAGGAAGAGGAAACCCGACCGCCGTACAGCTAGGAGGCGTGAAGGAAGTCATCGAAAGCCACGGCGAGGACAGACAAGCCCGTGGAGGGTGACGGGAAGCCTCGAAGATGTCCTCCGCTGAGCCGCAGGGACTGCGGGACCAGGTTACTGCGGGACCAGGTTACTGCTTAGGAGCCCGTTTGCCCCGAATTTCGTATCTCAAAGGCATTGCGGAGGCCAGGTATCGTAACTCCCCATGTTTTTAGATGGAGATTTAGAGACTAAAGAAGGATGCACAGACCGACCAGAATTGTATCGTTGATGAATTTCTGCGTCAAGGCCAGAACTCACACGACCCTTTCCACTCTGCAGAGCTCGTCAGTGCCAGAGCCGGCCCCGCCCCAGGCTGTGCAGCCACGGAGAAGAGCACCGAGGCCGCACCAAACTGCCAGACTGCCGGCGCCCCGGTCCTGCGGCATTAAACCGAGACGAGATATGGTGACTTCCGCCCCCAGCCATCCTCGAAGTTCCTCACCTTGTCACAAAACCAAATGCAGTGAGTGCACTGGGCATGCGCTTCCACAGAGACCCAAACCTGGTGATCGGGTTGGAGACCAGGGCCTGGGAGTGAGACAGATGCCCGGGGAGGCTCATGCCCGGCAACAGAAAGGCTAAAGGGGACCAGACGGGGAGGGGGGAGACGGATCTCTGTGCGGTGCCCAAACTGACCGCCCTTCTCAGCACAGGCTCTCGTGAGGCCCAGCCCTGCTCAGCCGCTCCTCATCTGTGTGGTATTATTATTATTATTATTATTATTAAATGATGGTTTATTAACCTCATAACCACTGCCCTCCCCGCCTCCCAAGGAAATGAAACAGAATATTAGACCGGGCAAAAGATCCTCCGGAGCACATCGGAGGAGAAGTTATCCATGGGCTGGTATCTGTTTCCGTGGAAACCAAAAATAAATATTGATACTGTGTTAATGGTCTGTGTCTCACTTAAGCTCCATTAAACTGCGAGCCCTTGCAGGAAAACAGCCCATGGATGGCTCAGCTGAGGGAGAAGGGAGAGGCTTTACAAACGGCAACAGTGTGGCGGGCGCACGGGCCGCAAGCAGGGTTCCGGGGAACGGAGCGCTTCTCCACCAGGATGCCCTTGATGGGGCTCCTCCGGCCCGGGGGGTCCTCCTTATGTGCATGCACTCCAAGCTGCCAGTTAAGATGCTGGTCCCTGCCCGAATGAATTTCCGTGAACCTGTTCTTTTTATAAAGAGTAGTTGTGTGTTTTGGAAAGCTTATCTGTAGACGAGAACGTCGCTGAGAACCATGTGTCCACAGCACAGCGAACAGATGAACTGAGCATCCAAAGTGGAATATTTCTGTATCACTTTCCCCAAAGCAATTCAAGTGCAGACACCGAGGTCAGTATTGTTGCCTTTTATATTTATAATCCTGCCTTTAGGAGCAAAGTATTTGATTTATTGCATGAAAGTATTTTACGGCCGTAGGCGCTGCTGCTCTTTGGAATAAGGACCATCGCAGCCTGCTTAATTTACACAAGGGATGTTAGGACTATTTAATGGCATGTAAACATTTTATAAGGCAAGTTCAAATTGCAGGCGATATTTAATATACTTTAGCAAAATGGACCACAAATGGATTCTAGTTCTTATTTATTGGCCCAATCTTTCTTATGGCATCACAAGTGAATCTGGTTTTAAAAGGTGTTAAGAGTTTTCAGTCCAGTTCTTGACACTGGGCACAATTGGTGAGTCTGCATAAAACAAGCGGCATGCGAATTAATTCCAGAACCAGGGAAGCCAGGAGCCCCGGAATCAGACTTTGTCGTACGGCTGCTGGGGCTCCGTCCATAGCTGCCCCTGGGCCACCAGCTCTGAGCTCGAAGCCCAGAGAGGTGCTGGGAGGAACAGCGGAAGACTACGGCCTAGCGACTGCGGCTGCATCATTAAAAACCGCCAGTGGAAAAGCTCTCACTGGGAAAGCAGAGGTGTAGGTAATATCGCTGAGCTACATCCGAGGGTTCCAGTCTATCACGAGGCTGCAAAATGTCGTCTTGTGCGTGGTAACCTTCCAGAGTCTCTAACGTGCATTTATGATTTTGCCTTTCCAGCATTTCTTCCCAGCCTTCCCGTCTTCCCTCTTCCCGGAGCCCTCGCCCTAAGGAAGGTCTGGGTGGGAAAGAAGCCAGCCCGCAGGGCAACAGCACTGCAGATCTATCACCAAAATACCGGTTCTGTACCAGGATTCAGCCCCGCTGACCTCAGCCTTACTCCCGGCCTCTGGGTCCTGAAAGCGGACGAACGCCGTGTGCGTGACTCTCCTGAGCTGTGCTTCACCGGGCCCCGTCACCCCACAGCTAGGAAAGGGAGGGGCAAGCTGGCTTCCACATCCTGTAGGGTAAATCCCTACGAGAGGGGCCTTACTTAGGAGAGGTCACATAGCCCCCCAGATTCCTGGGATGCTTCCAGCGAGGCCCCCCGAAAGCGACGTCAGTGTCGACTTCTGCTTCACAGCAGATGCTGGGCTCTCCTTTCCCTCCTCCTCTGCATTCTCAGTCATTCCTGGTTTCAGTCACTGTTGGAGAACCAACCCGCTAGTCCTTCTGGGCTCTGTCAAACCTTACGTCAACTCCCACCCATTCGCACTTTTCCCCCAAACCCATTCACACCCAAACGTCACGACAACCCTGAGAAGGAGGCCTTCCTCCTGCCACTGGATGGACACAGAGAAACACACGAGTCTTCCGAGTCACACCCTGCTGGGCGGGGACACTGGTCTCAGCGCCCGGCTGCTGCTGGCTTCCCAGCCCCGACGGAGTCTCCCCCACCGACCGGTCATCTGGCCTCGGCCTTCCCAGTTATCCTTAGGTCTTCGTCCTCTACGCCCCCCCACCCATGCCGGCCTCACGTGGGAGGTATCGCCCTCTCTCTGTCACGGGGGCGGAAATGGAAGCGGAGAAATCAGAGTGAACCGTTCGGGTCCTTGGCGGCAGGGTTGGACTCAGGTCTTCCTGGACGACAAAACTCATTCTGCCCGTGTTGTCCCAGCTTGGGGGGAGGGGGCGGGCACGGGGAGGGCCACTTGACGGGACAGGTCTACTTACTTCACAGTTTTGCATTCGCCCGTTCATTCAACATTCAACAGAGGGCTGTTAAGTAAGATCATCGCTGAGTGTCTTCTCTGTGCAGCACACAGGGAAACAGGCAGACGTGGGGGAAACGGATAATAGATAATGAGAGCACATTGTGCTAATTCGTGGTGGAAAGTACGAGATGCTTCAGGGGCCTGCCGAAGGTGTGAACGGGGGCGGCGGGGCGGGGGGACATGGGCGAGGAGGCCAGCGAAGGCCAACCAGAAGGTGTGCTATTTAAAGTGAGACTGAGCCCTGGCTGGTGTGGCTCAGTGGACTGAGTGCGGGCCTGTGAACCAAAGAGTTGCTGGTTCGAGTCCCAGTCAGGGCACGTGCCTGGGTTGCAGGCCAGGTCCCCAGCGGGGGTCACTCGAGAGGCAACCACATATTGATGTTTCTCTCCCTCTCTTTCTCCCTCCCTTCCCCCCCTCTACAAATAAATAAATAAATAAAATATTTTAAAAAATAAATAAAGTAAGTAAGACTGAAAGGGTTGTGCTGAATCCGATCCAATAAAAGGGTTCTGAAAGCCCTCAGTACGTGTATTTTCTTTCCCGGTTGGTTTTAAAAGTCAAAATAACATTTCACGCGTAGCCCTTCCCCTGGGTAGAGTTTCCTCTTGCATTTGTTCTTTGGGCTTCAGGAAACCCTTTGATGTGGGGCTGCAAAGGGTCCAACCTAGGGCGGCGGGGCCCCGCTCTGGGCCGGACCATATTTCATCCAAAGCAGGGATGCAAAATGGGAGACCATTACCAGTCATGTAATTAACGCGGCGGAAGACATACAGCTTATGAAAAGGAGAATGCTGGTGCTGATTATGAAATTTATGAGGTGCTTACATCTAGTGGATTGGAGTGAATTATCTAGTTCCCCCGATGCTCTGACCCATTTAAAGCAAGAACAGAAGAGGGCAATCTGTTTGCCTCTCAACACCCTCGGAGGAGGAAAACGGGGTAATTTATATCGGCGTATCGGGCCGCCTATTCAGCACGGAATTAAATAATGAGTGGGTATCTGCGTCCGGGAAGCCCTCCCAGTCAGGAGGCGATGTGCCTCGGGGAGGGCAGAACGGTTTCCGCACCTGTCCCCCCTCTGGGCCCCGCCGCCTGGGGAGAGAATCCGTTTTGTTTCCAGAGAGGCTGCCGGGCGTGGGCCGTGTGTGGGCAGGAGCCCGCGATTTCTCATTCTGTTCCTTGCGCCCTTCCATCCTCCACACCCTCTCGGTCAGTGGGACAAGGTGTCGGAGTGGTGAACCCGGGCTCTGTCCAAGGTTCCCGCCAGCCAGTCTCCCCACACAGGCTTCCCGGGGAGCCCGGGTTCCCGAGCTGGCATGCTCTGGCCCTGTCTGGCTGCGGGTAGGTGTCCCCCCAGGATCCACAGTCAATACATTGCATGAAACGTATTTGCTGACTCTGGGTTTTGTCAAAGTCTGTTTCATAACCAAACCCCTCTGCAGGCCAACTTTCAAACACAGCCTCGGAGCCTTGACACCCAGTGCCTTTGTAAAGAATAAAATAAAATTTAGAAAACACCGAAAAACCAAGTTCCACCTCGAGGAAACCTGGGAATGTTTTCCCCTGAAGTGCTGTTAGCCAAGGGAACTTTCCATCTCGTCTGGGCCCAGTGTGTCACTGGGAGCAGAGTTTCACGAGAGTGGTGCTCTTCAACCAGGCTGACTTCTGTCCCCTGGAAAATGTTTAGCGATGTCTGGAGACATTTTCGAAGGTTGCTGGGGGGACACTAGTGGCATCCAGAGGGTAGAGGTCAGGGATGTTGTTGAACATCCTACAATGCACAGGACAGCCCCTGTCCCAAGAGAGGATGGCCTGGTCCCAAACGTCGACAGCGCTGAGGCTGAGAAACCCCAAGGTGGGTGTGGACAGAGACAAGAAGACCCCTGCCCTGGCCACTTGGGTGCTGGTGGCGCTGACGCCGGCCCGATGAGTGACACTTCCAAGGAGCAAACCCACAGCTCAGCGCAGCACTAGGGACCGGGCCTGTCGGAAGGGAGGTGCGGTGCAGCAAGGACTCTGACGTCGGAGCAGAGAGCGCCCCTGGGGGTCGGGGCGATTTGGGCAGGGCTGAGACGGCCCTGTAGGCCATGTTCCAAGAAGCCCTGGCGGGCCCTGAGGACCACGTTCCCGGCACAGAGGGAGCAGCTATCAGAATGCAAAGGCTTTCGCATAGAACTGGACATAAGCTTGGTATTTCCTGAGGATTTAGAGACCAAACAAAAGCATTGAAAAAAAATTTTATATATGGATTGTTCATCCAATCCATGGCATCAGCTAGTGATGGATATACGCATTTCATTATAATTGAAACAACGCAGAAGCAAATGCACACCGAGCACTGAGATGCGTTAAGTCAGCAGGGAGCCGTCTGCAGCGAGTCCTCACCGCACGAGGCATTATCCAGCGTCTCGTCCCACCGATGAGGAGCCTGAGACAGGGAGACGGCAGGGAGACGGCAGGGAGAGCCCCGGACCCCAGGGACGCCTAGCGCGGACTCCAAACCCGGAGGGGCTGTCGGCAGAAAGCCCGCATTCGCACTGACCGCCTTCCTAGCAGTGACACTGCTCTGCGCAGAATGACAAAGAGAGCGGGGAGGCCCCGTAGCTTTGCCTATGAACAGGTACCTGCTACACAGGCCGGGCGACTGCACTCGAAGGCAGCAAGTGCCTCGACGGAGAGAAAAGCACGAAGCTGCGGCGACCCCAGTAAGCTGCTTCCGGCCCCGAGAGAAGTGAGAAGCTCGGCCAGAAGCCACAAGAGAGTTACGCCGCCACCCACCCCTAGTCGTGAAGTCTGGCCCCCGCCCCTGGCCCCCCGCCCCCTGCCATAAGTCCCTGGAGGTTGTGTATCCGTCCAAGGATGGATTTTTTGGTAACATGCATTGAACTGGTCCCTGTTCCACAGACACGAAGACTGGATGATCCTGAGGGTGATTCCTGGCAAATCGGAACAAACAAAAATAAGCAGTGCGGCAAGAAGAACGGCAATGTGTAAAAGGTGGGCCAGGCGGCCCCACGGCCCCAGCCACAGCACCGGTGGCCAGCTGAGCGGGCACTGGGGCCTTTCTCCGGTGGGCCCGCCCACGGCCCTAGTGGGTCAGCGGGAGGGCTCCCCTCTCGAAGATGGGGAAATGGAGATGGGGGCAGGTGAGGAGACCTGTTCCCAGCCACGGGCAGAGCCTGGAGGAGTCGGAGTCCAAGCCTTCAGACTCCAGAGGAGCTGGGCTTCCTCCTACAGGGCGCCTGGCTCTCCGTGGGGTGGACATCCCTTAACTTCATCCCACAAAAGTACGTGGGCCACGGCACCCGGCTCTGTGGGGTCAGGTTTAGAAACAGAGGAAGCCGGAACTAACAGCAAGCATGACTTGTGGTCAGAACTATGGATTCCAGAGTCCTCTGGACTTGCGCTTGGACTGACTGCACCTTTTCCTAGCTGTGCATGTGGCGGAGGGACCACACTGCGAGTCCTTTGTCCCCTCATCGGCACGGGGAAGAAAAGCGCCACCACTCCACCAGGTTGCTGAAAGCGTGAGACAAGGTGAAGGCGGTGTGGACAGAATGGCTTGTCCTCCGCCTGATGCAGGGCAAGAATTCCTTACACGACCGTTAGGGTAACATTGCTCTTTTAAACCGTTCACCACAGCCACCTTGTCTGGAGGTTGAAGACGGATAAACCACGGGAGCTGGGTGGGAAACGGAAGTGAAAGCAGTGGCCGGTGGGGGGGGGGGCGGTGGGGCCTGGTGGGGACTGTGGCGAAACGGGAGACGCGGGCCCTCTCTGAAGGTGTCCACGTAATGAGAACAGCAGGAGAGGCTTCCAGACGCTTAGGGCGAATTGGTGGGCTGTGTGGTTCACCAGCCACCAGCGGATGGACGACCGCTCGACAAATCCAGTCCCTGTAACCATGACGATGAGAGAAAGGCCCAGCCACGGGAAGAGAATCCGCGGTGGGACCGTTCCCAGCACTTCCCCACGCCCTTCGGGCGCCGCCTCCTCGCGTTACGAAATCTCGAATACTCACTTTTATCGCTCTTTCAGTGCGAAGGGAGGAGATCCATACCATTAACCCACAAAAAGTAACTCAAGTGAATGGAGGCAATACCGTAGGAAATCAAGTGCCATGCGACATTTCATCTTCCCTTTGGGGGGACAGATTTCCGTTCCCGTTGGGTAGAAATGTCACAGAAGTTTAGAGGACAGAACCCCGCGAACAGCCGGGCTGACGTTACAGAGGAAGGGAGAGTGAAATATATAATTTCAAAATCATAAAAACACAGGATTTCATTAGTGCCCCACGAAGGGGTTTCCACCTCCGTCTCAGGAGACCGAGGCATTGATCGGCCTATGGGGCTGTAACAATAAAACAATGCTCTATTGACCGGCCCCCGCGGAGTGGCCTAACATCGCTCGTTGAAGCGGGTTGGACAGCAGAGGGGACGCCGGCCCTGGTAATAAGCGGTAATTGCCGGGAACTGAGGCATTGCGGTCCTCATTGACCCCTGCCTCCTGATATTCTGATGGATCCCATGTAACTCCATCAGGATCGGCGTTGTACTATTACACCGGCTCAGCTGTAGAACAACAGACCTCCCTCTGGATCATTGATTTTTGATTACACAGCTCCTCGGCACACCCCGGAAGCGATTCCCGCTGCTGGGGCTGGGGTACTGGGGCTGGGAGGGGTGGCTGATGGCGTGTTCGCTGACCTCCAGGGACCTCCGTGCTAGCGTGACCGAGCGGCCTCCTCCGGGAGCCTGCGCAAGGGGGCCATCACGGTACCCGCCTTGCTCCCGGGCAAGAGGCAACGAGGCTTTAAAATCGTGCCACTTCGAGGACAGCCCAGTTTGGGGTGTGCTTTTGGAAATGTAAACTTCTTAAGGTGTGGCTTGAAAGTGGCTAAGCCTGCAGTCTGTGTCGGGATAATGCTGGTGAGATGGCGACGTCTCCATGATGGGTTCCCCGATCTTCTTTGAAAATTCACGTCTGGAAGATACGCATTCCTGCACCCATCTGCTCGTTGGGTCGTTCCGCCATGGGTTGGCACGGGGCGACCTGAGGCATCCATGAATCAGTGTCTCTCCTGGGCCTGGGGGTACTCAGGGGAGTTCTCCAAGCTCCTCTCTAGGACTGTGCAGCTCTCTGGGCAGCCCCTCCTGTGGGGTGTGATTGTGACCATCCGGCTGCACAAACATCAGAGTAGGTTGTGAACAGAAATGGAGAGAAGAGCGTGGTGTGCGAAAGGCCTCCTAGGGAAAGAGTCGGAGCAGAAGCAGTGACTGCTCTCATCACGCACGATTTCGGTGACCCCCCCTCAGCAGGAGGGGGTCTGTGGGCACCCCACATGCTTCCTGACATTGTGCTTAGGTTGAGCGTGGGCTCCCTGCTGAGCTGCAACACAATCGTGGCGTTCCACAGCGTGTCGTGACCGATTGTTTTTTGTTTTTCTGTTTTTTTTTTTTAATTGAATGCACTGGGGTGACGTTGGTTAATAAAATTCCAAAGGTTTCAAGTGTACAGGTCTATGACACATCATCCGTGCACTGTACCGTGTGGTCGCCACCCCAAGTCAAGTCTCCGTCCGGCACCATTTACCCCCCTTTACCCTCTCCTGCCCCCTCCCGCCCCATTACCTCGGGTGAGTTTTGTTTTGTTTTGCTTTTCTTAATCCCTTCGCCCTTTTAGCCCAGCCTCATCTGGCAGCTGTCAGTCTGTTCTCTGTATCTATGCGGCTTTTTCTATTTTTTTGCTAGTTTACTTGGTTCAATAGGTTCCACGTGTGAGTGAAATAACGTGGTACTTGTCTTTCTCTGACTGGGTTATTGCACTTGGCATGATGCTCTCTGGGTCCATCCACGCTGTGGCAAAGCGTAAGATGTCCTTCCTTTTTACAGCCCAGTGACCTCAAAAAAGTTAAAAAAAAAAAAATGGAACTGCCTTGTGACCCAGCAAGACCACTGTGGGAATATACCTGGAAAAAACCTGAAACACTAATCCCAAAGAATACGTGCACCCCTACATTCACTGCAGCATTATTTACAGCAGCCAAGCTCTGGAGGCAGCCCGAGGGCCCATGGGTGAACGAGTGGGTGAAAAGCTGTGGTACGCCCACACAAGGGAGTGACTGATCATTTCGAAGTCTGTGTTGTCTTCGATAATTCCCATGATGCATTTCTCTTTGTTTTCTCAGGGGTGAGAATGAGCTTGGGCACGTATTAGGTCTAAAAACTATAAGGTGCTCTTGGGCAAAAAGCCACGGATGTAGGGCTTTTAAGATCTGGCCTCAAGTGTTGGCGAGTTCTGCAGTCTTCAAAGAACAACACACGGCGGGTCACGGTGGGGCGGTACCTCAGTGGGGTCCAGCCAGGCACCGGGGGGCACAGCTGGGAAGGCAGCGCAGGCCAACGGGGCCTCCCCGCCTTGGCCCGCCGCCCCCCAAGGCTTCTCTCCCATCGCTCGGACTGCGCTCCTGCCTCTCGGTCTTTGCTCCTGTGGTGCCCTCTCTCCAGAGCACCTTCTTTTCTCTAGAAAAAGACTCGCCTGCCAATGCCCATAAGTCCCTTGCTCCTTACCCTAAGGCAAAGTACCCGTGGTTTTCAGTCTCCTCCACAAACCTTTCGCAGATGAAAACATCGAACTAATACGACGTGGGCTGCCACGCATCTCATAAAGGTTCGTCTGACTTTGGTTCCCGTGTGGGTCTCCCACAGGGAGGGGATGTGCTAAGACGCCCCCTCACAGGTGTCCAGGTTGCTCAACAGTAACTTTTCCACCATGAGTTTTTAAAAAGCATCAGTCTGGTATTCGTTTGTCCATGTGGGAGAGTTTGATTCCGATGAGCACCTTCCTCGGAAGGGTAGTCCTGTTCTGCTATTCCTGGTCTTCCGCAGGTGACATCTCACCTCAGAAGAGGTCCTTCCTCATCAGGCACAGGTGCAACCACATTATTCTGCTCACAGGGCTTTGTGGAAGGAGCTCTATGATTCGTTGGCTTCCACCAAGCCCAGGGAGCGGAAGGGCCCCTCCCAGCCGATGCCAAGGCACAATGATTCCTGAAAGCAGTTGGTGGGGGTGAGAGTGAGACTTGAGAATTAACTCCGCAGTGACCTGCAGGAATCTATAGAGGGGAACCCAGGATGGGACTGGACTTTCTGGGAAGTAGGGAAGGTGGGGGCTTGCAGTCATGGTGGCTTGTTCCCCACGCAGGTCAGGGAGCATCTCTTATCCCCATGTCACCATTGCTGGAGGCAGCGGACAGCTGGTCGCAGGAGCCAGACCACCCTCCCCGCTGCCCAGGGTCGAAAGAGTGCAGCCAGAAAGGGTTTGCATGCTCCCTTCCTTAGGCCCATTGTTTTGATGGACAAAGTCTTTCTCTAGTCATGAGAATAGAGCATGACCCAAAGCTTCATTTAGTTCTTTTCTTAACTGGTTTTTAATAAAATACTAGCCCTGCAAGGAACTCACACAAAAGAGCCGTCCACGGCCAAGTTCGGTGTCAGAGTGTGGCACGGCAGCATTCTCTCTCAGAGGTCCGCAGCTAGTGTACCGTAGGCTCTGGGAAGGCCTGCTTGGCGGAAATCCTCATATAATTTTAAAAATGAATTTTAACATACTGCCTGCATTTGACTGGAGAAATCTTTCCTTTCCTAAACAACTAGCCCTAGACACCGAATTCATAATCTACAAAACACACTTCAGGAAACATTTACTCAGGAACGAAAGTCAAATCTTGCCCAGGAGGCATCCTGTCTATGGTGATTTTCTTCCTTTCTTATCATATTCCAATGTTTGTTATTATGTTTTAACATGGTTTCCTAGAGAGTAACCCTATTTCCTCATCTCCAGGAGCTTTGTGGGGTACCTTGCGGCTGTCCCTCGTGCCGCCTGGACTACTGGGTTTTCTAATGTTACCCTAAATTACTGCCCCAAATAAATGCGTTGCCAAATGTCAGGCCCTTTAATGTGACGAAGGAAACCTTGCTCCTATATACTTCCTCCTAAATGCATTTTGCTAAAGGGCATTTAAAACAACACATTAAATTTTATGATGACTTTAACAAACAAGTCAGTGATCATGATTTCAGTGTGAGCGGCAGGCAGTTAAGGAGGAAGGTCAGCTAAGCCAGGGCCTCTAGGGTTTCTGCTTGGGGGTGACCAGCACCCCCCCCCCGCCGCCAATGGAAGTCAGCTGACTCTCTCGTGCTATAGTTAAAACATAGATTCCAGATAGGCAGGCTAATGACTCCAAAATTAAAATAGTCCTGGCCCCTAGATGCAGCTAGTAATTAACTTTTAATTTTATACAGAAGCATGTCATGCTCTTGACCCTTGACTTTATTTAGTTCTCTCCTGGCATTTCAAAAGCATGATCTGCTAAATAAGGTTGTTAAAATCAGTATTAGGGAGACGAGCAATTGGGGCAGCTGCTCACGTGGAGGTCACGCCAGCGGGGCACTTGGTAGAGAGGCTGCCTCCAGGAACTCGGAAATTTCTGCTCATTGCTTTTGCCATATTATTCAAAATTATAAATTAGACTGTTAGCAAATGGAATTAGGTAAAGCCTACAGGGGCAGAACGATCACTGTCTTAGAGCCGCGGGACGTGAGAACTAAAAGGGAATTCATGGAGTATCTGTCACCAGCGCTTCCTGACTTTACAATCGGAGGACTTTATATTTGCGGGGAGGAGCCTGACTCATCCGAGGCTCCGCCGTTGGTCAGCGGGACCTCCGCGTTCGCGCTCCGGAGACGGGACCTAAAGGCCAGCATGTTCGTTGCTGTCGTTATTTTCCAGGTTTTCAAAAAGTACTCTCAAAGGTAACCTGAATCTGCTCTTTGTTCTTGACCGGTGGAGAAAGAATCGAAGTTGAAAGGGTAAATCTTAAGAGTCTGTGTTGAATCAATTTTTATTTTATGTGTGTCTATCAGTCTGCTTGAGCTGCTATAACAAAATACCAGACGGGGTGGTTTCAACTACACGCCTTCCTTTTTTCACAGCTCTGCAGGGCGGAATCCCATCAGGGGTGGTGTCCGGTGAGACTCCCACAAACTTCCTGGTGTGCAAATGGCACTTTCAGGCTGTCTCCTCGCACGACCTACCCTCCGGGCGTGCGCAGAAAGACAGCTGTCCAGTGTCTCTCCTTACGGGAGCGCCAGTCCTGTTGGGTTCCGGCCCCAGGTGCATGAACTCAGTTAACGTCAATTACCTCCCGAAAGGCTCTGTCTCCGAATATAGTCCCACCGGTGGCTCAAGTTTGGGGACATAACTGAGCTCATAACGATATGTTTGACACATATTTTTGAGGAGGGGCTGAGGAACGAGTGAAGACGCTGGAAAACCAGGGCCCCTGTGGCTGTGGTCCATCACTCTCACCATCCCGAGCTCTGGCCTCAACTTATATACCCCATGGTACTGGGAGGCCTAACATTTCAGTCCCTGCGTTGATGCCTTTGAGGCTCTCGGGGCCTCAAAGGTCTGGCCGTGAGGTTCCTGCTCGCAGCAGACAGGCTTTGCACCCGATGAGGCAGGGCCCCTACTCAGCCGGCTGTCCTATCAGGCACCAGCCACACTCCACCTGGTCCTCACCCTCATGGGTGTCCCTTTGCTGCTAACCTGGGAGATTCTTCAAACAAGCCAGTCCCATCTCCCTGGAGGAACCCACGGCACCCCGGTCTCTCGCAGTGCGAAGCCTGTCTCCCACAGCCCCTGCTGCTTCATCCTGCTCCCACGTGCAACCCCTGTGTGGCCCTGCGTGTCACGCGGTGTCCAGGTTGTGCGTATATGTGACTAATAATCTGTCATCGACCTCATTTGTCCGGTGCAGGATGCCACGTGACAAAGGACGCCTCCTTCACTGACGGAGGGACTACAAGAGAATCAGAACGCCCACCCAGGAACACAAAAGCCCCTCCGTGAACAACCCCGTCTCTTCGGAAATGCGCGAGGGACTCTGGTGCGGCCCTTGGGGGTCTATATCCACCCCCCTATTTCTTGCAAGGGGCTTCCCCACATTTGTCTCCTAGCCAGGTGCAGTTTCCCACCTGAGAGTCTAGGTAAACACAGCTTTCTCCGTCTCCTGGCATTTTCAGCGATGTTCCGTCTGCTCGTATTGATTGGTGCTCTGGGACGCTTCCCTTAATTGGCTGTGTGTGTGTGTGTGTGTGTGTGTGTGTGTAGAGAAAGAAGCTGGGTATCAGGAAAAGCCCATGGCAGCCGTGAGGCCGTCATGACCCACCGACTCACACATCGAGGATGGAGGATGCAGGATGCAGGCCGTTCTCACAAAGGAAAAACACTCTCCGAGACAGGTAAAGAGTGGGCATCACGGAAGAGCTGCTTTTTAATAGGACTGACTTTTCTATTTCCGTCTCCAAAACACAACTGCAGAAGAGGTGGACTATTTCTTTTTTTTGAAGGCTCTGTCGGTTCCTGTTTGCCGGGGGTGCTGGTCATGTTGCTATTGCTCCGTGTACATCCAGGGTTGGGCAAAAGTAGGTTTACAGTTGGGAGTCCATGCAAGAAAATCTTCATCGTTGTATTATTACTTGTTGACGATTGTTTTTGCCATATGAACTGTAAGCCTACTTTTGCCCACCCTGTACACGCACGCATACTGCACCCATGTACACGAGGTCTGTCCAGAAGGGACCCAGCCATGCAATGTGAAAGAGAGACACGTTTACTGAAGAAGACATGACACACAAGAAGCACTGTACACAGGACAGTGACACCTCAGGCCCCTTCAAAGCAGGCACCTTTGGGCCTCACACAGTTCCCCCACTCGCCATCAGCTGCCCTGTTGTATTTTCCTGAATCTCATCAATGGTCTGAAATCTCTTCCCTCCCAAAGGTGATTTGAGTTTGGGGAAAAGCCAGAAGTTGCAGGGTGCCAAATCTGGGCTGTAGGGGGGCTGAGTCACCTGGGGGATTTGATGTTTCACCAAAAATCTCTGCACAGACATGATGCATGAGCAGGCACATTGTCGTGATGAAGCTGCCAATCACCAGCTGCCCACAGCTGCAGCCTTCTGAATCATCTGAACAGTTTCCATAGAGGAATGTTCAAGCTTGACAAAAAATTTGATACAGATTCATCATTCTACTCACGCAGTCATCTGAATGCGATGGCCACACAGTACACATGCTCACTCAACGGTGTCCACCGCCCCACTGACCAGTGCAGTGACGTCCTCATTGTTCACACATGTGCATTCCAGTCCCCTCTCCTTGGCTGCCAGGTGACATCGATGTTTTGCCAACTGCTGTCGTTACATTAACAATGGCTGGATTTTTTTCTGGACAGACCTTCATCCACACGCATACATACATATAATCTCTACTGCTGAGGCATAGCACAGAATTTTTGTGAAAATTACATGGGAGTTTCTTTATATTGCTAATTTCTCTTGTCGGTGTTCCTTTCCTTTTCTTGGGCTGATACGGCCCTTGAACTGTAGGACTTCACATGCGTTGTCCCCTTCTCTTGACCTGAATCTCCTCTCCCTCTCTGTCCCCGCCCCCAGCCCTACAAACCTTCTCCCTGACTCTGGAGGCCGCCAAGCTCATTGGTCTCCAGGGTCTTTCCATCCGCTCTTCCCTGTTCCTGGGGGCATCCTCCTTTCGGACCTTCCTCAGACACATCTCTCCACGTCGCTCAGGTCTCTGCCCAGGGTCACCTCCTCAGGGGGCCTTTTCCCATGTCCCTAAATGGCACTTTTGGTCATTTAAGAAATGCCTCCTGTGTGAAGCGCATCATACTCACAGGAAAAGATACATCCATAATGCCTGCGTGCGTTTACAATAAGAATAAGTCAACGGGCAGTGAATGCATCGTATCCAGAACCCCGCCTCCGGGTGACACGCCCCTGCACCCGGGAAGCCCTGGTGGGTCCCTCGGAGCCCCCTCCCCTCTCCCCTCCTTGGACGGACTAGTTCTCCTGAATTCCATGTTCACAATGCCCGTGACGCGTGTCATCGTTTTGTCTTCCTTCCCCACAGCCGTACGGGTTCCAGAACATCTCATTGTCTAGTTTTGCCTATTTTTGACCGGCACGTAAATATATCCTATGGAATCATTTTCTATCTGCTTTTTCATCTGACACGGTATCCGGGAGAACCACCCACATCGGTGTGAGTGGCTGCAGTTCATTCGTTTTCACTTCATGCGTGACGCTCAGCACCGCACCTTATTTGTTCTGCTCCAGGTGAGCCCGCGTGTCTTTCCAGATCCTTGTCATCACGAACGATAACCTACTAGCAGACTATGTTTGCGCATGTTCCGGTCACGGAGGAGTCTCTCCAGGGTGGGAATGGCAGCGTCACAGGCACGTCCAAGATGGACTTCCGTAAGTAGCTCCACGTGGCCGTCTGAAGCAGTGGCACGGACCGAGCTCCCACAGGAAGAGCGGTGAAAAGTGGACCCGGGTAGGTGACCGTGGGCGAGCCCTGGGGAGCCGCAGGCAGGAGGAGATGAAGTGACTAAAATGCCAGCGTGTGCGTGTTAACGAGACAGATGCGGGGAATCTGGAGTCGCCGGAGCTGTGAGCGCCAAGGAGAGGCAGCCGGGAGCGCGGCCATGGTCTTCCCGGTTGGGCGGTGGGGGCGGGGTGCATGGAAGACCACGTCGAAGACAGTTCCCTGCCCCAGGCACCAGGTGGCAGAGTTGACCCAGGACAGTGTAGTTGCTGCTCTGCTTTCAGGAGTGAAGAGGAACACTGGCCAGTTTCGCATGATTTTGGAGGGTGGGGGGTAGCCAGGAATTAGTAAAGATGTGCCTTTGTAAGGTGCTTATAATTTGGTGATGAATAATAAATAGATGGCTATAGAATCTCTGTGATGGTGACCTGCATATTGAAATATTTTCCATCAGTCAAGCTATACATTTTATTTGAATTCTTCTCTTCAGTTTAGTTCCCCAAATCAAACTCAAACGGAGCGCATCTAGTCCATGATTTCATTGCTACAAATATATGTGTCTAATATAAAACATGTTCTTATTCTCTTCTTACCATAAGACTTCATCTCACAGGTATTAGACACATTCTTGTTTAAATCCAGGTTTAAAACGGCAGTTGGGAGGTTTTGAGTCTGAGTTACTTTTGATGGAACTTGATAAAGAGTTGGTCGTTATTTGTTTAAGCCATAATCAAATAAATCAGTTGCCCACAGGCTCCCCAAGCAACAGGTAGGTAATTAACTTCCCAAAGTTGAGACCAGTGGTGCGCCTGGGCCATCGGGATGAAGGAAGGGGTCCTCGTGCCAAGTTGAGTACCTCATCAAACTCCGTGGGCTTTTAGGGGTGCGCAGAACCCCAACCCATCAGCGTTCAAGCCTGTTTACCTTTGATAAAACCCCACTTCCTCGTTCTAATGAAGAAAAAACAAATGATGTTTCAGTATATTTTGAAGAAGGAAAAAGAGAAGGGAATTGGGCTTTAGATGTGAAACGCTTCCTCCTGAACCACTTCACATTGTAGATCGGTCAAACCAACAAGTAAAAAGGACGGGGGGCAGACTCCAGGACTTAGGAGATTGTCTCGGGGAGTTACAGGAGTTAATGGTAAGAAGAAGAAAAAAATAGCAACGCGGAGTGTGACTTGCTCTGGTTTGGGCTGGGGAGGCTTGGACAGCACCCGAGGAGTGTCGACTCCGGCTCAGGACCCAGGCGTTGGGAGCTGGCCGGCAGAAGACGAGCTTCTCCACCCACAGGCGACTCTCTGGGCCCGCTTCCCGCGGACATCTGACCTCCGCGGACATCTGACCTCCGCGGACAAAGGCCTGAAATGGACGCCTGCGTGTGTTTCAGCCTCCCAAACAGCCACTCCCTTCTCGGGGCGGCCGAGGCTCAGGGGAAGCTCCGGAGCATCTTCAGAATGGTTCCCTGTCCCTCTTTGTCTAGCGTGTCTGTGACAGAGCCGCGAAGGATGTCAGATCCATCCTGCACCTTGTTCACCCAAATCGCTGGTCTCGACGGAAATTCATCAACAGAAGAAATTCTGTAGGACCTCCCTAAGTTATACACGGTGCACCTCGGATCCTCAGGGGCTTGAAAAGTACAGTCATTACCCAGAAATTCGTTGCTTGGAGTGTTTTATTGCAGTTACAAAATGAAAGGTGTACATAAAAATTAGGAGAACTGTTAGATGCAATGTATTCACTAGGTATTATGGGCATCCTGCCTGAGGCCATGACGTCATCCGAAGCCAATCAGAAGTCTCCTAGCAACCTGCCTCTAACCACAATTCATAACCAGGTCGTATTTCAGGGGCCTGCTGCTTTCACAGAAATTGTTCCTAAAACAAAATAAAGGCCGACCGTGTACACGGAGCTTATCTGATCTGACGTTTGCATTCCACCCCACTCCCCAGGGCCTGTCTTCCTTCTCCGCAACAGGAAACTCCCTTTCAGGGACCAGATACTCCTAAAAACAGAAAATCTGCTGAAATGATATTCCGGGACAATACTACAACCTCAGCATTGGAGGAACTAGTTGGAGAGACCATTTCCCAGAGAAACCTGTAAAATTACCGAGGAGTAATATGCATTATTACTATAATAATGGACCATTATTGTTATTATAATATGCATTATAGAAATTGCTGGGGATTCCTATTCTCCTGTGAAGTGAAATAACATCAATATCTGGATTATTTGCTTTGGGGCCACAAAATAAATGGTTTAAGTTATGCATAGGTGACAAATGCAGCCCCCAAAGGATAGAAAAAAGTATCTGTGTCTCATAAAATAGTATGCGTTGCAGGTTAAAAAAAAAATTGTTGCTTGACTGATGATGCTGCTTTTCCTCATTCGTGACTTAGTCACCCTCACTAAGACCTGACTTGGTCTAAACGATGCCTTTTCCTTATATTTAGAGCTTTTCTTTCAAAAAGGGCTCTTTATTCATTCCAATGTTTTGAAAGCTTTTTATTGAAGTAAATACACATCCAGAATGGCATGCACATTACGAGCGCACAATCTCTAAACATCTTACAAGGTTTCAACTCATCTGTCCTTCCCTAAATGCAAATACCTAAATTTGATGTTAGCTGTTCTCAGTTCCATCTTGTTTTTAAAGAAGCCTAAAATAGCACTTCGGTTTCAGAAGATTCCGGCACTTTCACACATTGATTTCTCATCCTTTTCCCACTGACTTTGGCATCGGAGCAGGCTTGGGGTAGAAAAAGTTCGGGGCCTGATACACATCCATTCACTTTTCCTTGTCCTTATTAACAGAAGCTGGATTTTTCACTTACCCCAAACCCAGCTCGCCCAGCCTTACTTGCAGCTGAGTGTGGCCGTGTGAGCAAGTCCTGACCTATGACACGGAAGTAGGAGGGTGGCAGAAATGCCTGGAAAGGTTCCTTCAAAGCCGCTTCCGTCTGCAAAGGCGTGTGAAGCCAGCACACCAGCCCTGGGTAGTCTACACCGATTTCTTTCCCTTAGAGAGCAATACACTCTGTAAGGTTATTTCTTGCACTTCTTTAGGTTTACAAAGATGCTGCTCTTTGGGGCTGTGGTCCTTCCACGTACAGTCAGACTCCATTCTGACATGTCTGGGAGTATGTGGGGAGAAGTCAGCATCCCTGAGGGACAGGAGAATTCTGTAGCCATTCCTAGGTCACATACTACCGGCCGTGCAAGGTTTGTTTTCCGTGTAATTGTGTCACTTCACCCTCCCAACCGTGCCCCTGAAGCAGGTATGACTGCCCTCGGTCCGCCAAGAAGGGCGCTGAAAGGAGGGGAGAGAAAAGCCGCACCATTCCCGCACGCTTCGCGGAGGTCCCAGTCCGGGCCAAGTCCGTGTGCTGGATTTCTGCACGATACGCGCTTCCCCCAGCCCCTTCTTCTGCAGGGATTCTCCAGCGGAGCAGTGGACAGGCCCAGAGGGTCCTTGAGCACCTACTGTGTGGTCCGGAAGACTCTGTCCATGACAACCTGGGAGCGGTAACGGAGGAGGGAAGGGCCCTGGTGGCTGGGCAGTGAGGGGCTCGGGCAGAGTTAGTGAGGAGGGGGCCGGGGGGGGCGGGGGGGGGGGGGCTGTGGTGGCCTCAGGACGCCCAGGACAGCCCCTGCTCTCCTTGGAGGAGAGTCGGGAAATGCCTTGCCCTACATTTCAGCAGACTTCTTTTCCACAAGTCTTCTATTTGTTATGTCTGATAAGATGAGATCAATAAAGATAAAGGTAAACACTGTGTTTTGCCCTGTGCAATCGGGGAGGAGGAAGGATTCTATGTTCTAACTCTATATAATATTTGATTTTTTATAGGAAAATGGCAAATGGTGAGAGCTGTGTCTGTAAGTGCGTGTGAATGTTGCTGCTCACGTTAGTGGGTTGTGGAGTCTTTGGCAGGCAGAGTATTTTAGGCAAAATAGAATCTTTCTGTCCACCTGTCTGTAGCAAACCCAGCTGGGCTCTAAGGGTTTCCTGTGGTTTATACTGCGTCACTGTTTGTGTTAGCATCCTTGCCTGGACAAGGTCCTCCCAGCTTAGGGTGTTTCTTTTTCTACCAGTGTCCTAGAGTCTGAGAGAACCCAGGATGCTGTGGAAGGGAAAGACTTAGTCCTCGGTGTCCGGCACGGTGTTGGCAGGGAGGAGGGAGAGGTGGACCGACGGACTTCCAGGCAGCGAGCGCAGGGAAACGGAGTGGCTAAGCACACACGTGTGAGAGGCGGGTGGTGGGTCTGTCCCCTGGCTCCCAGCGCCTACGGGACAGGTGACCTTCCTTAAGTCGTTGAACATCAGTGAATTTCACCTGCGAAAGGGCGACGATGCCAACTCCGCCCAGGAGAGCAACTGAGAGGATTCGCCGACGCACGTGAAACGGGACCGCCTCCCATTTCAGTGGCTGCTACTCAGGGCCACCTGCCAGAAAGGGCACTGTGACACCAGCCAGGCCCTCTTGGAAACCGAATTCTGATTTTCCAGGTCAACTGTTGGAAGTCTTGATCGACTCGCTCTTCTCCTCTTCCTCCTCATTTTTCTATTAGACTCGATGGAGAAAGCATTCTGCACAAACCTTGGGATAAAAAGCAAAACTGCTCCTGCCCCGATCGAACGGGCCCATTGGCCAGATTTCTGCAGAGGTGGCACCAAGGCTGGCAGCCACCAGCCCTGCTGGGCAAGAGGCACCCCAAAGCTTAGCTCTTCGCCCAAAATCAACCCAGTTTCTCTCTCTATCTGACTTCCCCCCTCTGGCACTGGGAGCAAGGACTGACTGACTCGTGTCTCTGTCTTTGACACCTAGATTAGCTCTTAGAACCGAATGGCTGTTCAATAAACACCTGCCGAAGAAATGAATGGAAAAACCGAGTTAAGCAAACCGTGCCATCTGCCCGAGGACCCACATCACCCCTTTCAGTTCTGCTCTTTTCCGTAACCCGCAGGGACTGTGTAAGAGATTGGGGGGAGCCTCACTAAATGAATACCAGTGTTTCGTCACGAGCTGAAACAGTTTCACCTTCCAGCTCCTGAGCTGGAGTATAATGAAACCTTCCTCGTGCCCTGGAAAAGAAAAACTGCGGTAGTAAGAAGAAAGGGAAAACAAAGGGGTGACTCCAACAGCCCACCCGGCCTGCTGGGCAAGGACTAGGCGGTGGGCAGCATGCCCCTGAGCTGGACAAGGGCCTCCCTTGGACAAAGAACAAGACCTACTAGCTTGTAGCTGCGACACTGTCACAGCTTGGAGTCCGTGTCCCACGCGGTCCAATGAAGAAGCAATTCCCGTGTCTCTGTTCTACCCAAGCGCCTTGGCCTTGGTGCATAGTCAGCCTCCATCATCATAAACATCTACGCCCACCGCTGGTCTCAGAGGTGATATTCCCCCCGGCTCAGTGTCAAAGGGCAGGATGGAAAAACACAAGCAAAACCGCTCGCTTTCCTTCAAGTTGCTCTGTGAGCCTCTTCAGCCCGCTTCGCCGGGGGTGTCATAGAAGAGTGTCCTTAGGAACGGGACTTTTAGGAGAAGGACGGGGCTTCCTGAGCGGCTCTGTCTCCACCCCCGCCTCTCCCACTTCCGAATGGTCTCTACTGCTCTACTCTCCCCCGCCCCCAGCCCAGACCACCACGGCATGGGCTGCCATTAATATGTCATTTCCCTTTCCTGTTATCACAATATAAAGGACCTAAGCGCTGACCTTTCTATCAAAACATCCTTTGTTTAGAATGAAAAGCTATTCACTGGTACAGCCTTATCTATAGGGTTGAGCCAGAGGATCAAATCCAAAGAGCAGAATTCGTTTACTTTGTATTAAATGAGCTCAGTTAAGAAGTCTCAATTTTGGCAGAAAGGTGCATTAATCACAAGGAAAAGAACAGATCTCGCTTTTCACAGCTTCTGGTTTGCTTTCAATACAGTTACACAGTGAGGCTTTTGTTCCTGAAAAGTAGCACTGTATTTAAATACAGTAAATATAACAAAATTGCCTTCTTAAAATTACACAAGAGTTCCTCCAGCCCGGGATGCCCATAATGACCTCAGTGTTGCCCGAACAACTTTATGGCTTCAAAAAGGCTCAAAATTAGTTTGGACAGATGGGTTTTATCCCGAGGAAATCAATGAGTTTTTGTGAGTCTGACTTAATTTTTATGCAGCTAGCACTTTGAGATGAAATTAAAATATGTATGAAAAACATATTAAAGTTTCCCCTGGGTCTACAGTTGTTTGTACATTTACAAGGTGTTAAAGAGATGATTTGAAAACTAACTCTAGGAGGGATCAATGCAAGCAGACCATGATTTATGGTCTTGCGTGACATTTTTGACACTCCAGGCCTCATGTCTTCTGCGTTCGGAGCCGCTAATTATCTTTTAATTCATAAGGGATTCGTGGTATTTTATAAGTGTAATATAATATATGGGGCTAGATCACAGAGCGCAGGTCAGAGAACAGCACGCCTGACACGTTGGGTGGCGTGGGGGACACGTGTGCACGAATTTGGGCCGAACCTGGATGAAAAGCCTTCTGGATAAGGGCGTGAAACGGGATCACTGCTTTTACCCACCCAGCTCTAGAGAAATCACAGAGTGCACTTTTTTTTTTTCCGAGGTATGTGCGGGGTTAAGGCTTTAGTGAATGAGAAATCATATTTCCAATACAAACCAAGTAGTGAACCAGTGGCGCTGGGAATACAGTCGGCACCTGATAAAATATCGATGGAATGAACGAGTAATTAAATGGTCACTGAACGGGAAGTGTATTCGATCCTAGATTTTCTCTTTCCTTTCGAATCAGAGTCCTCAGCAAGGTGTCTGGCGTGATACGGTAACTGTGCGCCAAGCACCCCTGCACGCACCGACAGCACCCCGCACCCCAGGGAGCAGGAAAGTCGTGGCCAGCACGGACCTCACCGCCTCTCGGCGTGAAACACGGCGTCTCAGCGATGCTGCCCTAGAGGGGGGGACCGATGAAGGTGGAGACACAGTTCGCCTGAGACGTGAATGCAGAGGGACAGTGAAGGTCAAGGTGGTTTTATTCTCGCTTTGCAGACAAGGACATCGAAGCACAGGAACACGGCACAGCTCCTCTCAAGTTACGCAGCTCGATGGTGGCAGTGCTGGGTCCCGGCTTTTGAGAGCTGGCCAGGGAGGAAATGGTTTGCGGGGAGAAGAAGCCACAGCGGGGAAGACTATGAGCACCGTATGCTCAGGGGTCCCCCCTGCCGAGTATACGAAGACGAGTTCCTGACATTACTGCCTGCTCACTGGCGCCCGCTCCCGAGATGGCTGGGGGGTAGCCCTCGGACTTGGGAAACTCGTACTGCTGAGGTAAGGAATTCTCTCATTGCTCCCCACCCACACCCCCGCAGAGGTGTCATTGATAGGAAACCCCCACCTAGGGCACAGCCACCCCAGGAAGAGGAGAAGAGGCTCCTTCTAAACACATCTGATGCTTCCTGCCTCCTGCCAGCTGCCAGAAGCGAGGCTTCATAGGAAACGCACGTTACCGGGGATGGGGGCCACTGAGCCCCAGGTTGAGTGGCTGCCGTTGGTCCCGAAGCCGGTGAGAGGCTGAGGGTTCTGCCCACCCCACTGGATTTCAGAGCCACCAGAAGCCGTGGAGACCACCCAGGCCATCCTCTGCACTCTGTGTTTGGGAAAGGGAAGTCCTGATTTAGGTACAGACAGAACCTGATCTGGCATCTAACAATATGTATGTACTAATATAGATAGGATTAGGCATATTCTTAGGTGAATGTATAAATACGGTAATATTCATATTAGACATTCTTGGATGGACATATAGCAATGTGCGCACTGAATGTGAATATAGGTGCTGAGATACATGTTAACGTCTATGTTCTTAGGTATATGTGTGCATGTCATTTCGGATCACGGTGAAGGCGAGTCTCAGCCAATTCGAGAAGATGAAGACAGGACGGTCAGCTTGGTGAGGGACAGGATCCAAGACTTATTCCGTGTTTCCTGTGTCCCAGGCCCCGTCCCAACAAGACTCTCGATTGTACTGCCAAGTTCCTTGGCTCCAGACGACTGTCTCAGTGGGTCCTGGGTAGACGCGAGGATCCCCTCTGAGCAGCCCAGGAAGCAGGCTGAGATCGGTGCGCGCGCCCGCAGGGGTGGAAGGCTGGCCCGGCCACAGCGCCGTCTCCGGCGGTCCTCCCGCCTTCCCGAAAGCGACCGTCTACGCGCACAGCGTGGAAAATCACCAACGCCCCCCTGCGCGCGACACCCGTCCCGATGACAGGTTCGTGCAGCCAACATCACACCTTGGGAATTTCTATTTTTACTCACCGGCATGGAAACCGATGCAAATGAGTCGCATACCTGCATTTAGATTTGATTACTTTCTAGTTAAAGCACGTCATTAACCTGTTTACCCATGTTTATGAGGCCGGGATTTGAATTTTTATGTCTTCCAGTTAAACGCGGAGCATGCTCCCGACTTTGCAAGCTTGGTGGCAGCAAGGCCCGAGGGCACCCACACGAGTGCCGAGCGAGAGGGGAGCGCACCCTCGTGCGTTTCGTCCCTTCCTGCGGGGTTCGCACGAACCCCTGCGGGGCTTCGCCCCAGCACAGGCAGGCTCCCTCCTGCACCTCACGCCGCAGGGGAGCGGCGCGGGCTGGCGCGCACCGCGGGCTCACACTGGCTGTGAGACGCTGCCGTCAAGGGGTAAGATGAACAGTCTCCGAACCATGAAAGCAGTGCCGCCCTTGGGGGTTACTATTCGCCGAGGCTCTTTACACATTAGAGGCTGTGCCAGGCACTCCGCACGCAAAGTCTCGATTGCTCTCTGAAACGCGTCTGTTTCCTCACTGGGAACATCGCGTGGCCCCCTGTGTCGCCCACAGGCCACGCTCCTCAGGCCTCGCTCCCCTCGGAAGCCGGCCCTGACCTCGGGCTTGCGCTCGGGCCATGCGTCCACTCTCCCTGTCCTTGGTGGTACTTCCCCATCCTCACACTCAGCTTCGCCATAACCACACGCCCACCTGTCTTTCATTCCCAGCACACTGGAGGCTCTGAGAGACCAGAGGCCCTATTTGCAGGACTAAATAACTCCAAAAGTTAAGTGTTTTATCTGCAGTGCCTCTTTTATGCCCAACCATTGTTACTGGTAGGTGCATAATAATTGTTAATACAGTGCATATCATGATCACCCCTAGTAGTGGCTACAGAAACTGAGGCTCAGCAAAGTTAAGTCATCACCATTCAGCTACTAAATGTCAGAGACAGGACTGGAACCCAGCCCATCTAAAAGCCTCTTCAAGTCTATTGCAGCACTTAATGAGACCGCCAAACCTCTCCCAGGATAGGGTCAGACTCCAGCCCAAATCTCTTCTGAATTATGGATATATATGGACATACGTAATTATGAATTACGTATATATAAGCTCACAAGCAAGCCAGAAGCACAGGAAAATTTTATAAATACATATTTATAAAATTTATGATATATAGTTATAAAGCTTATAACTGTATATTTATGTAAGTATAAATAAAAATACATCTAAATATTCCTGTGCTTCTTGCTTCTCTCATGTTTTCTAGGCTGTATCCAAGAGCCTCGCCTCGCCTTGCCTTCCTGCCAACCCGAAATAAACACCCTTCTATTACTGCCACCATCTCTCTTCAAGAATCGGAACATTTTAAACGGGAAGAGGTCCTAACCGTAGGTCCAGCTTCCAGTTCAGGGAGGACAACGATTTTGCAGAGTCGCCCGGCTCTCACCAGAAACCCTAGAATCGAGGGTCTTGGTCCTGACATTATCGCATTGTTGCTGGCGACCAGCTAGTGCCCGCCCACCGAGCGAAGATGGACGTGCGTGTGAGCACGTCACTGCCGCCCCCTCTGGGAGAAGGAGCCGTGAGGGCGGGTGACGGAGGCGGGCCGGCGAGGCTGACAGTTCCCGCACAACGATCTACTGGACCGCTCACTGGATGGTCACCACGACGATCACTAGGTGGTCACCACGACGATCACTAGATGGTCACCACGACGATCACTAGATGGTCACCACGACGATCACTAGATGGTCACCACGACGATCACTAGGTGGTCACCACGACGATCACTAGATGGTCACCACGACGATCACTAGGTGGTCACCACGACGATCACTAGGTGGTCACCACGACGATCACTAGGTGGTCACGGTCACCGCTTCCAGCTCTGTGTTTGCTCGCTCAGCCTCCCCCTACGGGGACGCCGCCCTCTCCCAGGCTCGGGTCCCCATACCCAGCACCACAGCCTGTCCGTCCTCAGCCGTCCCCATGAGAACGCCTCTCATGCCCGCCTGCGTGCCCCTTCCCCTTGGCCTGAACTAGGTAGGAGCTCCATCTGTGAACTGAACACAGCTTCCTGCCTGATGACACAGGGGACAGTTGCTAGGTCTCTGCGACTCTTGCCAGCAGCCATTGAAACAACTCAGGACAGATTATGGGAAGACAAAAAGGATATCTGGGGGAAGGCATTTCATTCTAGTCCCTGAAATCCCCAGTCTGAGAATCACGCTGTTGCTAAAATAAGCTATCAAGAGGATAACCAAATCGTCATAAGTGCACTAAGAAGTGGATTGAGAAGAAAATTTCTTGGAGATCTCTGGGTTCTCTCTCCTCAGCTCTGGCCTCCTGCTAAGATGCCCCTGGGAGAGCTGATCAGCCCCGGATCAGTGTCTTCTTCATTCTATCAACTGTTTCTGCACGTCAGTCTGTCCCTGAGAGGGCAGAGGCCGCCAGGAAAGTGGCCGCCCGCCCTTTCTCCGTGTCCCCCAGCAGGTCTGTGCACAGTCGCACTACCCGACTCGCGCTCGCAATGCAAAGCAGGCGAGCCCAACCTCGGGCTGTCCTGCTGGAGGGACTCAGCGGAACGACAGGGTCCACGATTCCGCACCAGGACGAAGACGCCCGACGCAGGTGCGAATCCCGACAGGAAAGAAACCTGGTTTTGTTGGGAAGGCATCTTTTCTTATTAGCCAGCCGAATGCCTGGGATCCATGCCATGCTTGTGTCTGTGGAAATGCTGATACTTTGGTGCCTCCATTTGCAGTGAGTCACCCAATTCAGGGAGAGGTTTGGGAACACCGAGGAGCTAGCAGGGACAAAGGGCAAAGTCAGATGATAACGTAAATCAGGGTGCTTTTGGACAGTAGAAATCAAACGGAGAAAAGGAGTTTGTTTCGGTGTGGGAAGTCACCCTCCCCACGGTGACTGACACTCTGTTTTCCCGATCCTCTGTGTTACCCACAAAACACAAGCGTTGGCTTGAAGCATGGCCATTCCCATGCCTTCCTGCCGGCTTGACTGCCTTTCGCCAAACTAGCTTTCTTTCCGTTATTGAAAACACTGTGCTCCCTCCTGCCCCAGGGCCTTTGCATAGGACTCTTCCTCTTCCTGGAATTCTCCTTGGGGCTTATTCCCTTTCCCAACCTTTATTTCCCTGCTCAATTCCTCATCTGTCAGAGTTCCAGCTCTGTTCAAATATCACGTAGTTCATTGGGGAAAAAAATCTCACTGTAACCATCCCCCTCCAGCTATGCATTAGATTTGATCTCGGTGTCAGACACTCCCTCAGCACCCTCGACCCTCGGCACGGAATGCTCATCACAGTTACCTGGCCGCTCACGTGGTTATCCGATTAACATCTCTCCCCTCACTCTACAGTGAGCTCTCGGAGGGCACGGACTGGGTGTGCCGTTCTCCAAACCGCTTTGCCCGTGCCCGGCACAGTGCCCGCCACGCAGTCGTGCCTAACAAATACCCGTTGAATGAAGCTTTGAATCACCGCAGGGGACTGTCAGTTACGCGCAGGACCCCCTCAAGAATCCACTGGTGAGGCCAGTCTGACACGCTTACCAGTGAAGTGGGGGCATTGAACCCCAAACCACCAGCTCTCATGCAAATTCATAGCTCCAGGCTGGACTTCCCCAGAGTCCCCAAACCCAGGCAGGTGGGGGCTCAGCCTCTCAGGTCCCTCACTGAGTTTCAGCCAGGGGGTGCTCTGCGGTTTAATCCTCTCTTTTTAAAAAGCAGGCACTATCTGAGAACCAGCAAGAGGCACGGCTGGGCCCTGGAACAGCACATCCTTGGAAAGCCAGCCCCAGACATAGTGAGATTATTAACACAATAAACCATAATTCTGCAAATTTGTACTCGGGGACCTTTTTATGGCCTGGTTGGGGACCATTTAATCTATGGCTCGACTCCTTGGTTACTGGATTACTTGGTTACTAAGGAACCAGGTAATTGACACATGAACCACAAGGATTTACAAAAGATGCTGTACCCAATATTAATTTTTATGAACTTAGTAAAAACTCTAGTTACATATTTAGAGTTTTTAATGACATTTATGGCATTTTAATATCCACATTCCATATCATAACCAATTTCCTAACAGGTTTAGGTTTTCTCGTAATACTGGCTCTGAGAAGGCTGTTTTGAATGTTTGCCTTTATTGATAATTTTTTTTTAAAACTCCCTGGCACCCCATAAATGATACTAAAATTAAAATACATGAAAATGTTTCCATGAAACACATGTATATTCTAGGCCTTGTTTTTCTGTGAAATTTTCATCCACGATACGGTGGAAAGGGCTTCAAGTGTACTTTCCAGACCTGCCACTGACCTTGGGCTTCCTGACTGACTATCTGTGGGATTGGGCCGCGCCATGTAATCTCTGAGCCTCCGCCTTCCTTCCCGCAGCAATAGCGCCTCAGTTGGCAGGGAAGTGCTGTGCATTAAATGAAATACTACGTGAAGAAATTTTATAAACTGCAAAATGTCATAAAAATGTTTTATTATTAATAACAATGTTGGGGAAATGTTCTGTTCTTGTTAATGCGGCCTTACCTTTATGCCTTTGATTCCACAGGTACTGGGATCCCACGAGCAACCTGCGGGCTGCTCTAATGGAAGTGCCAACCTCCTAAAATATAATTGCTCAAGTGCTTTCTTCCCGGGCCCACCTGGGAGCCCGGCGAGAATGCAAGGGCCGACCCCCGCCTTGGCCAGTGACCCTCAGCCCCGCGGAGCAGCGGCCACGGCGTGAGGCTCCCGGTTCTCCAGCCGCAGACCTCCCCTGGCCCTGCCGCTCGGATTGAAGAGACCCAAGGTCCTCTACGAGCAGGAACCTGAACGAAGGTAAGCTTGGGGTTCTAAAAGCACCAGTTCACCCCAAGCTCATGTTCGGACCTTTCCATTGAGGTTGGTGCCCAACTTTGCAGGAGGTGGGGCCTTAACCGTGCGACCCCTGGTATCCACGGTAAGCAGCAGCATTGCGGGCCTCTCTGCCGGTGCCGGCCGAGCTGTGTCCCGGCTCTCCCAGGCGGCCTGCACGGCACGAACCTCAGGGGACGGCGTGGGCAGAAGCGAGCCCTCGCCCTTCTCCAGCTTCTCCCGTACCACCATGAAGAAGAACGGGGGGCCAGCACCTCCGTGGTTCATAGCTCTGAAGAAGGCAATGCACGCTAACTCTGTTTCGGTCTTTTCTAATAATCCCGCAGCGGGAATACGGTGATCTACGTGGGCAAACTGAGGGTCAGACAGGGTCAGCGGCTGGCCTGAGTTCACGGAACCAGATGGGAGCAGAACCGGGGCGTGGTGTGGCCCGGGAGCCGTGGCTCCTTGCCCTGGGCCACTGCCCAGCCTCTGTTACTTTCGGTTCAGTTCCATGGTTCCCCCAGACCAGACCCCCCCCATAGCCACACCCCCGGCGTCCTTATGAACGGGAAGCGCCCTGCAATAACCACTTCGGATACTTTGAGCCCTCTCCAAATCTAATTCAAAATACCATGCTCATAAACCCTGGCTGCCACTTAGTTTGTGAGGAGCCCCGACCATCTTCCTTTTCCTCCCTCCTTACAGGACAAAGGAGCATCGCATGACAAAATAAAGCATTTTTCCTGAACGAGGTAATTCTCGCCACTGTGATGGGGAATCCACTCAGCGCGGGGCTGGGAGTTACGGCCCAGCGACTGCACGCTCGCCTACCATTGTCGTGGTGCACGCAATGTCGGTGCACGGTGCCCTCTCTGGCAAAGCTTGGCAGAGAAAAGGGGCTTTTCGGTCGGAAGAGAAAAGCAGAGAGAGGTTCTTTGAGAAGGGTCTCTGTTCTAATAGTGACAACATTGTTGCACATCGAGTCAGAGCGGTCTGACTCAACCTCGTCGATTCTGAAGACCTGATTTGCAAAATTACCCGACGCGCCGTGTGGAGGAAGAATGGCCTTAAACAGAGCTTTTATGCCGGAGCATCTCATTTACTGCGGGGAGAGGCATTCTTCCTGCGCCTCCTCCTCCCGGCGCTCTGCCCTGTTAATGCCATTTGAAGGATGCGGAGGGTTATGAGCATGAAAAGCAGAGCGGAGAGGATGGGGTGCCCCTGGTTCGCCAGGGCGGTTTGTGGGGAAGAAATGCACGCCCCCCCCAGCAATGCCTGTCTCCCTCAGGGAAGTGCTTGGATTTCAAGTCTCCAGTAAACAGGTTCCCGGGGGGTGGGAGAAAAGTGAGGTGCCCCTGACAAGGGTCTCTGAAGTTCAGGGTCATGGCGAGTGATGGTTTCTCGGACAGCCAGCTGACCTTGCTCTCCAGGGACACGGCAGGCCCACCCGGCAGTGCTCACCCACTGCCCCTCCGGCAGCCTGAACAACAGGTGAGCTGACTAACAGGTAACACATGTGGGGGGTTTTACAGCTTACACAGTGCTTTTACGTGGTCCTTATAAGGCAGGGCCTGCCCCACGGACAGGCAGCTCCCCTTCCGACTTTGGAGGCCCCAACCGCCTTTAAAGACGTACAGATTCTGCAGTCGGCTTTATAATGACAACATATTGACACTGTTTACACTTAACAAATTAGGGCCTTGCGTGCACGCGTGCGCGCACACACACACACACCCATGCAGCTCTTTCTCACTGCCCTAGCCAGCAGATAATCACAGAATATTAAAGACAATCACTTGTAAGGCTGGATGGGCAATGTGGTCCACCAGCAATAGGACGCACATTACAGTTAGACACTCCCTGTGACCGCACTGTGGGGGCAAATTTTAGAGTGCGAGGCCACACCAGACAGTGGCCTCTTGCTCTCACTGTGACAGGCTCGTTCCCAGACAGCACTGCGAGGGACTTCCCGCTCTGCTCAACCTCGCGGGTCCTCTCTCAGGGACACACATCCTCGTGGGCTTGCATCTTGCAGAGATAGCCTCACCCTCACGGAGGAAGAGCTACGTTCTCCCAAGGGGCAGTATGGTACGAATGGCTGAGTCCGCACTTCGGTGGGGGCACAGCCCCAAGCAGAGGGAAGACCCCGAGTCCAGCAGTGGGTGTCATTTCCAGAGGGCCGTGGTATGACATCGTGCATGCCTGGGTCACGGCGTGGTGAGTTGACAAACCGCCGTGGTGCCTTTAACCTTCGCCCTTTGAGAAAAATCGCCCTTTGGATTTCGTCACGCTGCTGCCGATCGAGGCACCAAACAATCCAAGTGAGGATCTGAGACGACGGTCCCTCTCAAAGGCAGACTCGGCTTTAATGAAATGCCTTACGTAAGTGGCTGACATCAGTTCTCTCTAAAGAGTGAAGAATCCCCATATTTTCTACAGAATTCAGACCCTTGGTTATTTTATTAGTTATTATACTTCACCTGTGAGTCCAAGAAATCTTTTCCCAAGCTACCTTGAAAAAAAAAAGAAAGTTTTATCTCTTTGAGCAGAAAGCCAAGAGGTAGAGTCAACCCCGGTGATGGCACAGTTGAGGCTCCAGCTCAGCTCTGAACTAGGCTCTCGGCTCCGCCCCCTTTTGCGTGCTGGCTTCTGGTGGGCGGCGCTTCAGCCCGGGTCTCTGGAGTCTGCGCGCATCTCGCCAGCGGAGGCGCTGACTGCCTCTGCTCCAGGCTGCATGGACAAGGACGTTTGTATAGGAAGAGCTTTGGAAGACAGTGGCAGCGTCTCCTGCTGGAGCGGCGGGCAGGCACGCTAACTGTCCACTGTCGCAGCGGCAGGTTCCGCCCAGCTCAGGGTCCCTTGCCGGGCACGCCTATCGCTTGGCGCTGTTTGCATGGCCCCGTGGGGATGGGGTTCAGGGGGCAGATGCGCACGCGCCGGATCTGCATGCTGTTGGCTGTGCCATGAGTAAGAAAATCCTTTGTCTCTGGCCCAGGAGTCTTGTGTCTTCTCCCAACACCCATGAATGACATTGTGGCAACCCAATTGTTGAGCTTGCAAACGAGTAAAATCCCAGAGCCTTTGTAATGCATGTGTAACTACTTCGGGCTTTCTTGCTAAAGGTTTGTAGGAGAGAGAGGAAACCCCTCCCTTAATTACAGTCCTGGCCTTCATTCTGACTGGGTCAACATAGGTCATGAGCTTGCCCCCGGAACAGAAGAGCCACTGGGAGAAATGCAAGGGCTCATTGCCTAAGCCTGGGTTCCTGAGCCAGTCACCGGCAAGGTTAGCTGCTCTTGAGTTATGTGGGGTGTACGGGGACTGCAGACAATCTGGGTTCTGTCAGGGAGGAGAAAGAGGTCAAGAACGCTGGCAACCGAGCGTCCGCTGCAGAACCGCCGGAGCGGAGCCGTGCCCCTCCGCCCTGCGAAGGGTCTCTTCTTCGGGAAATCCGTCAGCACGGGCCCCCTGCTACCAACATCCTGCGGGGCCCCGCCAGCGGTGCTTTCCAGCTGCTCATATTTCAGGCCAATAGCTACACATTGAGGCATTAAGGGATCTGGTTCAGATCATAAATGTTATACAAATCAACCCGTATGGATTAAATGCTGCCACGGTCTATAACTGCTAAACGAGGGTCATGATTCCAGGCTGGTTAATAGACTCTAATACACTAAATGGTTTTATGAAACTCTGGTCCAAGGGCGGTCATCATAAGTGTGAAATTTTATATGGTCTTGTAGGAAAGCAGCCAGTCACAGACAATTCTGCCTTCTGTTCACAGAGGAATGTTGGGGTGTAAACTGAATGCTGGCTTAGGGGGGTCCTGCTTCGGCGGGGACAGGGCCGCATGGGTTTTGTTGGACGGTGCCCAGTTATTTCCCAGGGGAGACACACGCATCAGGTTTGGGGGTTCTGCTGGTGAGTGTTTTGGTGCTTGTCCCGCCCTGAGGGCTACTGGTGTTTGAGTCCCACCTCCTCTCTGATCCCCAAACAACTGGAGCGCACTTCTGAGGGGCTGCTCATTATCCGGTCCCCACACTGGCCTTTGGAGGAGAAAATGTTGTCCTCCAGGCCCAAGTCCCATTTCGAAGACTGCCCAGTTAACTCACAAAGGCCCATCTTCCCACTGCTCAACTGGGCTGCAGCTTGAAGATGAACCTCAGTGCCTCAAAACCTCCCAGCTACGCCATTCCCTCTCTGTGGCACCTTGACAAGGCTACTTCACTTCTCTGAGCTTGCTCTGTCATTGTCCCCAAGCAGACAATTTTCCACACGTCACAGGTTACTGTATTAACTTAGAGAGTGTGCCCGAAGCAAAACTCCCCTACGATAATGCCTGGTATGTAATAAAGGTCCCCAGAATGTTAGTTACCATTCAATTACATTCAGAAAGTATATTCATAGGCAGCATGGTTTTCTAGTGAAGGTCAAAAGTCATTATCCTTTCTCAACGTAGATGCTAGAAAACACCTGTTCTTATCCCTTCCCTCAGAAGAGGACCTCTTCAGAGGATTCCACAGCCCGGAAAAACACTTCATCTGCGTCAGTACCTGAAGAGTCATTCCATAACAGTGATCAGTGAATTGGCACACACTGTGTATTAAAGGCAGAAAGAACAACGGAGCCCGAAGAGCGCTACTCCCCAGGCCCTGCAGCCTGTGAATGTGTTCTTAACACCTTCACGGCAACGGACTTGGCATCTGTGATCAAGGTGGGGACCTCGGAAAGGGCCGGACAGCCTAGGTGATCCCGGTGGGCCCACTTCCCTCGTAGAGGTCTTTACGATCGGGTTTCCTTTCCCAGCTTTGGTCAGAGGGAGACATAACGACGATAGAATGGTCGGAGAGACGCAACATCGCTGCGCAGAAGAGGGAGGAAAGGGCCCTGAGCCGAGGCCGGCCGGAAGCCCCTCGGAGGTAGACAGGACAGGGACACATCCGCCCCCGTGAGCTGACAGAAAGGAGCTCAGCCCTGCCGACGCCTTAATTTCAGCCCAGCATCAGGCTTCCGACCGACGGAATGGTGAGATGATGCCTGTGTTGTTCTAAGTCACCAAACTTGTGGTCCTTTGCTGCAGCAGCAGAAGAACACGCACGCACGCACGCACGCACAATGAAACAGGCCCTGTTCTAAATGCTGGACACAGTGTATTATCTCATGCGGACCTCCCGGAGATCCACGAAGGTAAGTACTGGAGAAAAGCAACGCTTGGAGAGACTGAGTAACTCCTCCTGACAGCCCCAGGCAGAGCTAGGACCTGCTGAGAGTGTCATCCCCTGTGGCTGGTGAAAGTGGCCTTCTTTTCCTCATTATCTAATCCCTCACAAAATGCGGTAATAAAATAACCCAATAAATAATTGAGAATCGTAAAGAAACTAAATCGGGAGGTTTCCTTTGGACCGTTGCTAGCCTTTCCTATGGAAATAACCTGCCAGTTTTGCCTGGAGCCATGGACGGGGCCCGCAGTCTCCTGGTTCTTTCACGGGAGACCTACAGCGAGCAGCTCCAGTGGAATTTCTCAAGTTACCGTCGGCCGCCTGTGTCAACGGGACACCTCAACGCAGCAGCTCTCACCAGGAAGAGCGGACACAGCTACGCACGGTGCTCAGAGCTGGGGGTCCGGCCGCCTGTCTCAAGACCTGCAGCAGAGGTCTCCGGACACGGCCCTCCGCTCCTGTTGCTCCACAGAACACCCAGCGAAAAGCTCCTATGGCTGGTTCCTCGGCATCCCGAAGGACTGTAATTTTTTTTTTTCCTGTTATAGCTTCAGCTTTGATTTTTCTTTTGTTCCTGACAACTCAGTCGCCCTGGAGGGTCCCCAGCCTCCTCCCAAACCAGCCCAAGCGACCCCGTCCCCGGTCTCATTTTCACTGGGAAGCGAACACCTGCTCTTATCCACTCAGTGGAAGGTGAACTGCCGCTGTCGTTTGCTTTTTTTAAGTGCCAAGTCAGAACTTCTTTTTTCTTACTCTTTCCAGCCCTTCATACCCCCCCCCCACACACACACGACAAACTTTCCAAGCGCAAGGACAGCGAAGCTGAGGACGGGGCAGAGCGAACAGTGAGAAACCGGCTTTACCCTTGCTCATTCCTTGTTTCGGGCGGGAAGAGATGGTGTCAGTTAACCGTCAGACCATCTCGGGACACGGAAGGCAATCTCAGGGGAACCTAGAGCCAAATCTTTGCGTTAGTGCTGAAGACGTGAGGCCTCAGAGCAGATGTGGGCTTGGCACCGGAGCCTCCCGCTTCCCGCCGCGGGGCCCTGCTGCTCTCGGTGAGGTTAAAACATCCCAGCAGCCACGCGGCCAGGCTGGCCACACTCCTGCCCGCCTCTCCGCAGTCACTCTTCAAGTTCCGACCTTCTCCGTCTCCACCCGCTGGCTCTTCTGGAGGGACGGCTTTTTCAGGAGCTCCCCGGCCCCATTAGCCAGGCCAGGTCCGGGTGGAGTTTGGCATACGCCGAGGGAGCTGAGGGCTCCGGAATGTTTGCCTTGTGAAATGGAGATCGCGCTCTACTTCACATCCACTTCCTCGCCCATCCATCATTTCCCTCTGCCCACAGTGTCGTGGAAGGAATGCGATTTGGTCATACGCAGAGGTGATTAAGTCTCTGAGCTCCTTGACTTCATGGGAGGGGGGTGGATTTCTGTCATGGCACATGCTTACTTAATGACTAACTCATTTTTCGGTTTTTAACCACTTTAGCCTTAATGCAACAAGTGAGCAAAGGCGCTGCCCACTCGGGCTACTGGGCTGAAGTGAAGACACGGAAAAGAAGAGCAAAGTGGAAGTGAAGGAAGGAAGGGAGGAGAAATACAAGGAGCGTGGGGGAGGCGGACAAGATGCGGAGGAAGGCGCAGGAAGATGGGAAATTAGCATCAGAGGAAGAGAGAGAGAGAATAAGAGGACAGGAAGGAGAAGAATAAAGAAAAATGTGAACGTGATTAGGAAGAGGAGGGTGAGCTCCGGAATAAGAGGGGGAACTGCAGAAGGGACGGGAGACCTGCAGTCTGGGGGAGGAGGGAAGGGAGGCGAAGAGAGCCCAGCTCCTCGCCAGGACCCTCCCGCCGCGCTCACCCGGAAGGAAGCCGCTGTGCGAAGTTTGGAGAACTGGAGACACGGGGGCCGTGGCCGGGACGCCCGCTAACTTGGAATTGGGGGACGTCTCCCGGACAGTCCTCGGCCTGTTCTGCTGCCTCTCTAAGAAAAGGAGCTGCCTGCGGCCATCGGTCTACAACACGACGCTTTAAAGAGCTGTCGAACTTGAAGAAAATCCAAGAGCAATTGAAGCGATCGCCGAAGATTCTCTAGAAGATGACAAAGGGAATCGTGCCGCAGGGCGCCCACCTGTCAGATCACCCGAAACGCCCTCTTCACCCCCCCCCCGGGCCACGTTCCGCGGAGCTCAGCCGACCTGCTGTCTCCCGTCTCCCCCAGTGGCTCCCTCTCGGTCTGCCTCTCCCATCCTCCCCGCCTCCTAGTGGATGCACGAGCCTCTGGCCTCCTGCTCCTGGTTCAAACATGCACAGGAAAGCAGGAGACCCAAGGGGCCAACGCCCCACAAAGGCTGGAGATGGGGGGATGTGGGGAAATTTGGGAGCAAGCTGAGTGACGGGACAGAACAGCTCAGAGGGTCTGATTGGGCACTTCCGTTCTACGGGGCCTGTGCTGGGCGAAGCTGGTTGCCCCTCCGCAAACATCTGCAAAGTGGCCAAGCTCTTGGAGTGCTTAGATTTTAGACACAAAGGGTCTGTCCCTGGACCAAGATGAAATTCACCCTCCCCTCCCCCGAGCCGTCCCAGCCTTCCCCGCCTTCCCCCGTTACCAGCTCCTTTAAGCTTCGTCGCTGTAAAGGAAGTTACTCAGAAGGTTCACAGTAAAATAAGATGGAGCAAAGTCTGCAGGGAAGCAGGGGC
Source organism: Glossophaga mutica (assembly GCA_039655065.1). Taxonomy (NCBI): domain Eukaryota; kingdom Metazoa; phylum Chordata; class Mammalia; order Chiroptera; family Phyllostomidae; genus Glossophaga; species Glossophaga mutica. Next base: position 4,497,889 of record CM077315.1, read on the forward strand.
ATTTTAAAAGCCTCTCCATCCCCCCTCCACCACCAGAGATGTGACATTAGCCTCCCACTGGCTACATGTTGAACCAAACTTGCAGCACAGATGGACGGCGCTGTTGGCCAGTGCGGGCAGAGCACGCTGCTGAAACCCCAGGCTGGCGCTTTCTCCAGCCCAGGGCGCCGATGCATTGGGGCCATCAGGTGAGGCGGGGAGGGGCGGGGAGGGGGCACCTTCAAATACGTGGGAGCCGGCGGGAACTGGCAGGAGCCTAAATAGTATCCCAGAGGAGGAACTACGTGCGACCTATGGAGGATGTTAACTTAACGATACAAACACGGTCCCTGCGTCCTTGGCTGACACCATGAGGCAGACATCCCACTCATGCTATATTAAGAACTCCCAAAATATTAACGAGAGTGAGTGAGACGGTGCGTGAACGAGTGTGTGTGTGCATGACATAGCATCGTGGGGACGAAGGAGCTTCGAGCTGGAGGGGAGCACAGTCTGTGGGTAGTGGGGGCTTCTCATCGTAGGCCTATCATTTTATTTTATTTTATTTTATTTTTTAAATGCCATTTATATACATGTATAATGTTTTAAGATATTATTTATTTATTTTTAGAGAGGAAGGGAGGGAGAAAGAGAGGGAGAGAAACATCCATGTGTGGTTGCCTCTCGTGCGCCCCCTACTGGGGAACGCAGCTTGCAACCCAGGCATGTGCTCTGACTGGGAACTGAACCAGCAACCCTTCGGTTCACAGGACGGCGCTCAATCCACTGAGCCCCACCAGCCAGGGCAGACCTGTCCTTTTAAAGCCAAACCAACCCAAAGGTGGTAAGGAGACAAGCACACATGTGCATGGGTGCATGTACTTTTTTAAAGATGCCTATGTAAACCATTCGAGCCAACAGTTCCATCTCTGGGAACTTAACCTTCAGACACGTTACAGATACGAGCAAAGCTATGCGAACAAGGATGGTCAGTTTCAGCACTGCCCGCAATAAGCACGGAGGGGAATGTGTCCATTTGGTTACAAACTGTTCTCGCCTTAAGAAGAGCGAGGGAGCTCTTCGGTCTGACGTGAGAAGCTCTCCGGGATGGATTATGAAGTGACAAGGGAGGTGCAGAACAGCGTGTGCAGTTCGTCTCAATTTATGGGACGCGAGCGCGCCTGCTTGCACACGCATAGGAAACATTAGGGAGCTCCAAGGAGCCTGCGGCGGGCAGCTGAGAGGGGTGCGCCGGGTGGGTAAGGGGTGCGGAGGGAAGGATGCAGGCTGGCCCCTCGCTGGCACCGTTCGAATACAGCTCAGACACGCCCATCGCTCTTTCTCGAGAGGCCGCTTCTCAACACCAGCACCACTTCTCGTGCCGTAGACTTACAGACCTGGACCGGGGGGGGGGGGGGGAGGGGGGGGCTTCCACTTCTTCCCGCTGCCCCCACTGAAGAAAGGAGGGCTCATTCGCTGGGCGCATTTTTGGAAACTCTCAAAACTCCCGTTAAACTAATGGCAGGAGCACAGGAGGCAAGGCCAAGGCTGGCTCTCGCCTACGCAGGGTGTGGGGTCGACGTGCCCGGCTTCTCCCGGTTATTTCAGCCGTCCCGCCTGGCTCTGCATGCTCCACTGAGCATGGCGACAATTTGGCCGGGAATAATAGCTGCAGATTCAAGCACTCGTGGGGGGTTGGGGGTGGGGAGGAAGATCAAGTCAGCTTCGGTGAGCTGTTTTCTTCCTACACTGTAAAAACTCCAACGCCAGGGGTGGGGAGTGGGCAGGGAGATAAAACGGCACCTTTGTGTTGAATCTTTGTCAGTGCAATGGTCCAGGTTTTGAAGATTTTGCGCAAACTGTTGCCTTCTCAGCCTTCACGTTCTGGCGGCAAGCGCACATAATATACGAATGAAAGGAATCGGAGGTTCAGTTTAGAATTCGGACAAAAGACCCCGACACATGTGTCTGTGTGCGAATGTTTGGGTGGGGGTGGGGTGGGCAAGGAGGGACACCACATGTCACCAGCCGGTGCATACAGGCAGCTTTTGGACTTTGATTGGGAGACTCATTCTGATTTTAACAAGTTTGCCAAGAAGACCTTCAGCTGGGCTGCATATGAGGCCCTGCTATTTTTAATATAAATGTAATGTTTTTAAATCCATCAACGGTGTCCTAAACCAGATTTGGTCGTAAGCAGCTGTGCTGAAATTGTAAAATCTCACCCTTGTGTCTGGTTTCACATCTGGTAACTCACAGCTAACAGTTACAACTCTCCAATAGTAATTAAATGTTTTCTTTAAAAGAAAAAAAAAACACCCACAATCATATATGGCAGAATGCATTATTAAAGGGGTATTTTGATTCACAACAAGCACCGCCAGGAAGAAGCCAGCGAGAATTTTATAGGTAGCTGGGCCCTTTTAGGTACTTTTTCTAAAGGTGTTGATCACAATAAGTACATGTTACAAAAAGCCAAGGCAGTTTGCAACAGGGTGGATATTGAGTAACACTGAGGGCCCGTAATTGCTAGTGAGGAGAACGCCTCCTCTTTGATGTCAATCCGGGCCTTTCTTTCTTGTTTCGGAAAGGAGGAAACTTCAAAAGCCGTAATTTCGGGACAATAAAGCGCTCACATTGATATAGGTACCAACCTGAACTGTTCCCGAGCTCGGGAAGAAGTCTCAGGGTGAGACTGTGCAGGGAGGGAGGAGGGAGGATTCCGATACTTCGACGCGTCTCTCCACGTTTCATTTCAAATGCGAATGAGCGATATCAGGCACCCAGATCGCCACCGGGGCCTTCAGGAGAGCTTACCTACACCCCTGGGTGACCACAGCTAATTTGTGAAATAGATGGCTTCCTTGTGTCGTATTACTTTAAATCTGCTGACACGGTAAGTAAACAACGGCTCTCAGATTCCGGTATAACTAGCAGGCTCTGGGGCAGACGCTCTATAAATCGAGAAATAAAATGAAGATTTGAGTTTGCGGATGCTTCTCACGTTCAGGTGAACCCTTTCATTTTATAAAGTCTTTTTCTGCAGCATAACAAACACAGAGGAAAATGCCCAGATCCTGAATGTGTACAGCTGGATGGATTCTTTGAGACGAACTTTTTCCCATGCATTTTAAATGTAGAAGTCAATGACTGTCAGATTTTCTGAGCTGTGACACCGTCACCCTACTCTAGTCTTAGACCCTAACGACATTTGAGTAACGATGGCTAAGAAAACCAGCAAGGAAGAGATGCAAGCAAACCCCTGAAACAGAGTGTGAGCTCAGGCACCTCCTGTGTGACCCTGAGTGGGTCAGCCCTTGGCACTTGGTGCAAGAGTCGAGGACTCTGCGGTTTCCTTAGAAATGATGAGTACCTTGTTGGAAACCCTGAAAGCGTCCCCTGTAGCAGCAGGCCCCCAGTTCCCTGTGTCCCCCACACTTTTCCTGAGGTGCAAGGAATAAGAAGCCTCTGCTATAAGCCTGTTGTGAGTCCAGCGACCTCGGAAGACAGTCGAGCCAGAATCAGTTTGGAGAGCACAGATCACAGACATCTGACTCCCGACACAAATAACTGGGGGCCGGGGGGGACGCGGGGGTGGTGGGTGTTAATGACCTCAACATGAAGTCAGCAGGGCTGGACAGTCCGAACAAAACAGGTGCCACCTGAGTCACCTGGCACTTGGAACACTGGCCGTGGACAGAAGCCAGGTGCCAGCGGGCGAAGCTGAAAAGCAGCTGTCCCCGCCTTCCCTGGGTCCTGTGACTGCTTCTTCCCATTGGGAATCGGAAGTGGAGGGGGTGCGTGCATCCCCCAGGAACAACTGCAGGCAGGGGGTGTGCTGAGGGGGAAGGGAGCGGCTGGAACAACGAAACGAGCCGCTCTGAGCTATTAAGGCACACTCGGTCTGCCTGCCCCTGGAGCGGGGCTACGGGGACCATCACGATGCGGAATGGTGTCTCTGCCCCCCCGCCCCGGGGTAGGTTTAAAATGGTATTTGCTGACACAACGGGCTGCGGCGCTGCCCTGGAAGCCAAGCGCACACTCAGGGCACGTTTGCCCAGGTTCTCGGACCACCGCGGACTCCGCCGGAGAGGAGGCTGTCAGGGTACAGGGCAAGGGCGGAGGAGCTGCAAGCTCATTTGAGACGAGGTTTGGGCCCTTGTACGAGCCTCGTGGCTACTGGAGCAGCCCAGCGCATCACCCAGCTTGGGAGTGAATTGGGATGGAAGCCCCTGGCGGGCGCACAGGACGCAGTGGACATTGTCAAGGGGCCTGGCAGGCGGTACGAGACCTGCTCTAACCCCGGGTCCATCACCGCCTCTCTCTCTCGGTCTCCTTCTCCCACCGGAAATGAAGATTCTACCGAGACTTTCTGTGGTCGCATGAGCCTCGTTGCAGAATGGAGTGGACAGCCCAGGAATCCAGCCAGCAACCGAAACAATTCCCCGTCCCTTCTGGAGCCCTGGATCCCCAGAGACCCATCTGGCCTTTGAAGGAGCACGTACACCCAGAGACAGGCCAGGCCGCCCGCAGGGTCTGGCGCGCACTCCTTTCTGTGATGCTCTGCCTGAACCCCAGGTTGGAGGAAGAAAGACGGAGAAAAGGAAAGCGGCCCCGCCCCCTGGAGGAGAAAGGCCCGGCCTTTTCACAGACCCTGACCTGTGGCCCCATTCAGAGCCAGCTGTCCTTTGAGCCCTGCCATGCAGAGACAATCCCCACGGAGTGGTCATTTAATTCTCTCCCCCTCCGCCCCCTTTCTGAGGGCAAACACTAACCACTGCCACAACAGGACCACCTGCAATGTGTTAGTCATTAAAAAGGTCGCCGTCACTAAACATTTTAAACTGTGAATAGCTTCAGATTAAATTAGGTGTAAAAAAAGTCATTTCCTCTCTGTGATAAACTCCAACACCTGCAGCCGGGCTCATGTTTACCAGGGACATAAAGGTCCTCTCCCACTCTCGCAGACCATGTGGGGGAATAAAAACACAGAGTCCCATTCTGTCAGCTATCTCTCGGTCCCAGTAACAGGATTCTCTAAGTCTGGTGACCGCGCGCCCTGCTCACCCAGGCGCAGGTCGGGGGGCGGGGAGGGGGGTGGTGGCGCGCAGACGGGAGTCCGAACTTGCATTTGTGTTCGCCTCACTGCGCACAGGGCGATACGGACTTCCTTGCATTGATCCCTTTTATTCCTCCCGTGTTTCCTCTCATTTTCATGCTCTGGGGTGTTCAGCAGCCCCTGCGCCTGTGGCCATGGCCCTGAGCAGGCTGGCTGGCTGCGGTCCGGCCAGAGAGAGAGAGAGAGAGCAGGATGCGTGCACACAGATGCTGGTGCTCGGACAGCGCAGACCTGCCTGGGGCTGAGGTGCCGGTGCGGAACTCGCAGACTGTCGCCCCCTTTCCCCGGCCCCCCAGCCTCAGGAAGCCTGTGTTCCCATCCCTGCTTCAGGGGAACACACTCGGCCTTTGAGGGGTGACACTGCCAGCCTGGGGGAGGCTCATTGCTTCCAAGTGGCAGGTTCAGGAACCTTCTCTCCCTGCACCACCTGGGTGGAAGCCACCCGCGTCTTCTACCTGGTCCAGGGCATCCACTTCCCAACAACTCACTGGGCTTCCGGCTCGAGTCCCGTGACCCGTGTCCCACGCAGCCACTGGAGTGCGACTCCGAAGGTTCAAACGGGAACACATCACTCCCTGCCTGGAACCCTGCCGTGGACTCTCGGCATCGTTAAAGTAGAACCCCGCTCCTCTACCCGACCTTGCCTCCGACCTCCTCACACCACTCTCCTCTTCCCTCCCCCCGTTCCGGCCACGCGGGCTCGCTCTCGTTCCCTCCGCTCTCCCCGCGGGTGTGTGTGTGTGTGTGTGTGTGTGTGTGTGTGTGTGTGTGAGAGAGAGACACCTGCTCCTTCTACTCTCTCCCGTAGAAAGGGAAGCACCGCCCAAGCAGCCTCCTCGCCCTCGGACCTGGACGCTTGCGCAGGCCCTCCCCACCGCGCCCCTTTGCGCAGTTCTCGTGGCTGCCCGAGGGTTCTTGCTTGGTGCGGGTTCTTGCTTGGTGCCGGTTCTCCCCCACTGGACACCACGTTCCACGACCAGGGCAGGGGCAGGGCAGGGCCGGGGCGGGAGCTACTGTGCCTCCTTCTCTGCGGGACGCGGCGTCCCTGCGGGGCCTGGCCTACGCTCGCCGTGTCTCGAATGAAAGAGCGGATGAGCCACGCGTCTCCGGGTTGAACCTGGGGGTTCGTGGCTCCAGAGCTGGTCTTTCTACTGCGTAACCGGGGAGACTACTCAGCCCGACACCAGTGCCTGGAACGCACAGGCGGGAAGCACCACAGCTTCACAGACGGTTTCTAACCTTGACCTGTACCTTCACCTCCACGCAGCCCCTTTCGGAACATTGTTCCATGTGTACACCTCCCCGCCTTCAGGCTTTAAGTGAGTCTGGGCACTCCCGTGGGCTTGTAGGGCAGGCCTGGGGCTGGCTACTTCCCGTGCGCCGTCCTCGCACTTAGCGGCTCATTTTCACTCCCCTCCGGGTGTCATTTGTGTCAGGGCCTGTCTCTCCCACTGAGCCACGGGCTCCTTGGACGGCATCTTCGCCCAGCACAGCGCCTTACTTCTAGTTAGGGCTGGTCAGCCTTTGGCTGGTGGTAGGTCTACTGCGTAATCCCTCTCACCCAGAGAGACTGCTTTTCTTAAGGCCCCAACAGTGTTGCTTTACAGACCTCTGCTTCCCACCTGTATCTGCTCCTCCCTTGCTCCCAGACCCAGTTCTCAAGGGTAAATGGCAGGCTGCTGGGAACTGACCCTAACGTAGCCTCCGAGAAGAAAGCTCCGAGAAAGCTCTCTCTTTGGGGTTGCTTATCACGTTGCTACTTCCTAAAACCATAATATTGGTGACAACATAAATGCCCTACAACAGGGGAAGAGCAAAATAAATTATGATACTTTCACTTGGAAACATGAGGAACCACTGGATTTGAGGCATCCAACACTTCAAGCGCTGAATGTGTGGCGACCGCTTAATCGAAAAGCAGAGTACACGGAATTAGCTGAGTTCTTGGAGTGCGATTATATGAAAATGATCAGAAGAACACAGGCACAAAGAGACACACCCAGTACACTGAAGCGGCTGTAGGGATACTTGGGAGCAGTGCCCCTCCCCCTGGCCCCCAACACCTACGCGCAGGGCATCACAGGGATGCAGTAGTTGCTCTGGGACACCCACCCTCACTTGCACAGACCACTGGGGACGTCAGTTGTAGAGTACTCGTCAGCTTAAAATCATTCCAGAGGGTGACGCTTGGGCCGGAATTTTCAAGTAGCCTGGGAACATCGCCGCTGTTTTTTCTTTTTTTCTTCTGCCAGTTGCTCTGCAAGAGAGAGCTGTGTGCATCTCCGAAGATGAAAGATAATGAGGTCCTGTTTGTTTGTTTTGTAAATGTGGCCAGTGCCTTACGAGATCGCAATTTTTATTAGTCCTCAGCGTTGTAAGGAAATGGTCATGCCAGTTCAACGTGTTGCAAATCCTAAGTGAAAAACCATCGAAGGGTTTCCCGAAAGAGGCTGGCCTTCGGAAAATGGCGAATGGGTCGCTGGTCTGGGGGCTGGGGGGTCTCACGCTCATTGTGCACGCGGTCGTCCACTCAGGCGCTCCTCCATTCACGTTGGTTGTGCGCAGCAGACTTCGGAAGGTGGACTCGTGAAAGCAAACTAGCCCCTGCTCCCCAGCAGCTCAGACCACAGCGAACAGCCGAGAAAGAGCATAACCGAGTCATTAGGGCCCAGTGCCGTTCTGAAGAACTGCGGTTAAAGGATACGACGGAGAACCAAGGAGAAAACCTCTGGTTCTTCTGAAGACAGTAAGTTGGACTCCAAAGCAGCGGGGAGCCCGGGTTCCAGTGCACTGGCTTTTAGGGGGCCAGGCTCCACAATGGTCCGTAACAAGATTTTGGAGCCAGGCTCAAGTTGCAGCTCCACCAGGAAGTGGGGGACCGTGGGCGAGTTATTTAACTTCGCAGAGTGATTTCCTCCCCAGTGAAGAAAGGTAACAACATTACACGCCTCATAAGACCAGCATTAGAATTCCAGAGGCTGCCCAGGCCGACTCTAGCCTAGCGCCCGGCACCCAATTCCAGCTGAATCAACGGTAGCTGCATCACCAGGAAATAACACCTTCTCGGCCCCATCGCTTTGTCCAGAGCCAGGCAGAGGGTGGGCGCCGGTGCGGGATACACCCGCTTTGCTGCTTCGGGCGCTGCGTTTCTGTCTGGAGGGTGCGGAGCGTCCCAATCTGTCCCTGCGGCTCATCTCTCCTGGAAACGCTTGCAGACTCCTCCTCCTGAGCGAGTTCTGTCCCTGGGCTGTGGCTGTGTGAACAGAAGGGATCTCACTCCGTGGGAGCCGCTCTGTCCTTCCCTGGTGTGGGACAAATTAAAAGGGGACTGGGGGGCTTCTCTCCTGCTCCCCTGGGCACCTCCGGCGAGGGCTTCTGGACAGCGTTCCGGTCTGGGACGTCACCTCACTGACCGCTCATTTCTCAGCTGACGCTTTGTGTCACGTCCTGCAGGGCCAAGGGAAAGTCGCCCGCCGAGCCGCGAGAGGCAGGTTGAGGTCCTGCAAGGGTGAGGAGGGGGAGGCCGAGGGCGGCTCCGCAGACAGGGACGGTGGGAGAAGGCAGGTCCTATGGAAACTAGGCACCCGAGGGGCAAAGTTAAGGTCCCTCCTTGTCTCTGCAGAATGGCAGGAAGTCGCTTCCACAGCATCGCCTCATCTCAGACGGGGTTCTCCAGGCAGTGTCTGCTGTTCAAGAGTTTGCGTCAGGGACCTTTGCTTTCATGAAGGACCTCTGCTTCACATACCTGTCTGTGGCTCAGAAAAAATCTGAGAAGGATTTTTGCTTTCCGAAAAGGGGCAGAAAGTGAACACGGTGTCTGGTATTTGCTTTGTGGCCAGCTGCCTCTCGTCCCCCCACCCACCCCAGCAGCCATGGCTCGTGGTGCTGCTTTTATTGTACGTTGTTGGTGTGATTTTACCTTTTACGTGTCGTTTGGCATGATTTGCTAGGTTATTTGGGGGGTTGGAAACACATTTTCTTCCACGTACATCATTGGTAATTGCTTCTTTGCTTTATGGCACTTTGTTTTACGAAAGGTTTCACGGGGGAAGGCTCCCCCTTCAGCGAGTGAGGGAAACCTTCCTTCCAGAACACCCACTGGAGTCTTCCCGTCGCTACAGCAGGTGAACCTTGGGGAACAGGGCCGTGCGTGCACGGGGCTGCCCCAAAAGCCTCTTTCCGTGGAGTCCTAAAGTGTTTGTGTCAGCGGCTGCTGACATCACACACCGTGATCGAGTCCATTTCACAGGCGGGAACGCTGAGGGTCGCAGCGGTGGAGGGATGTGTCCGCGGACGTGCACAGCCAGCAGGGGGCGGAGCCTCGGTGCAGATGCTGGCGGTGCGAGTTCCAGCCCGAAGACTTAATCTCAGGGCTGTGCGGCCTCCGAAAGAAAAGGCTGCAGCCAAGAGCCAGCACCAGGTCCCAGGCCCCCCCAGCCCCAAGGAGCCCTGCGCGTCAGCGAAGGCCCTGCGGGGCGGACAGACAGCCTGGGTTAAAACCCAAGAGGACTCCTGAAGAGTTTGTCGCTGACGGTGGGGGCATCAGACCTCACCCCGTTCTGTCTGAACCCCCAAAGGAAAGGGTGGTTTCTAGGTTAGAAAGGAGGAAGACACAAAAAGCCACCCGCACGTCACCAACAACGTGCTTTGGAAGCTCCGAGAAGGGAGACAAACGCGCTGCCCTCCTGGGCCCTGAACTGGCGCCGCCCAGCTCCCTCCCTGTGGGAGGAAGAAGTGTGGCGACTTATTGCAACGGAATCTCATCAGGGGTCAGGAAGCCTAGGTTTGAATCCTGGCGCAGACTCTGGCCATTTGTGTGGCCTTGGGGGGCAGCTCATTAACCTCTCTGACCCCATTTTCTCTTCCTTTCCTGAGGGGTGGGGGGGTGGACTTTACACTGATTATTGCTGCCGCCACCCAGCTAGCTTCCCGGCCCACAGGTGGACCAAGGTTCTTTGTCTGGTTCCCTGCAGCCCCCGCCCCCCCCCCACCCCGAGATGAGAATGGTGCGCAAGCCTTCCTCCGCAGCTCGGGCTCTTAGCTGCCAGCTCCAGCAGCGGGAGTCTGAGACGGGCTTTGCGCACAGCAGGCCTGCTGGACGCCCTCGTGGGAACAGTGCCCACGCCTCAGCAAGGGCAGCGAAGCTGGGCGGGGGATGCTGTGGAAGTGGGAGGCTGGTCCCGCAGCGGTTTCAGCTGGCCTACGGGGTGGGGGTAGGGGCTGCTCCAGGGAAAGCATGGCTCCTGCCCGTGGTCCCACAGGAGCAAAGGGGCTGGGTCCCAGTACGGGGCTAAGTCTACCCTGCAGCCCATCGTCCCCAAGAAGAGAGGTGAGCCAGCTCCCTTCGGACCAGGCCCGTGGCCCAGCTGCGAGCTCTCAGCTGCCAGCACGCCTGGTGGCTGGGGGTGAGCACCCAGCCACGGAGCATGTGGAGCCCCCGGTTTAACAACATTGAGAATTTCGAGAGGGCGGTGCCATGTACCATCCCGGACAGCTGGCCCTCCTACGCGCTGGGCCCTGCGCAGCTTCGCAGGCGGCACCCCCATGGAGCTGGCCTGGAAGGTGGGTTTGGGGGCACAACATGGTGTCCGCGGGTGTTGCAGAAAGGACGTAAACACAGAGAGACCCCAAAGCTGGCGGCCTTACAGGACGGAGCTCCGCTTCGGCTCACAGGGCCACCCCAACACGTTGTGGCAACCAAAAAGTTAGTTTTCTCTTTTCCCTAAGATGGTTCTAGTAGCGCCTAGTCATCTTTAACTTCATCTAAGACGATTTTGTTACATTGTATTGTGACAGCTGTCCTGTCAGCGTGCACTTTAACAAAAGTATCAAAATCGGTGAATTTTTGTGTAGACATTTTAACATCGAAGATGGAAGAAAATATGGAACACTTTTGGCATAGTATGTTTTATTATTTCAAGAAAGGTAAAAACACACTTGAAATGCAAAAAAAAAAAAAAAAAGATTTGTGCGGTGTATGGAGAAGGTGCTGTGACTGATGGAACCTGTGAAAAGTGGTTTGCGAAGTTTCGTGCTGGAGATTTCTCGCTGGACGATGCTCCACAGTCCGGTAGACCAGGTGAAGTTGATAGCGATCAAATCGAGACATTAATTGAGAATAATCGGTGTTCTACCACATGGGAGAGCCGACATACTCAAAATATCCAAATCAATGAAGTTATTGGTAAAAATGAAAAATGTGTCTTTTATGTTCTGGAAAAAACGAAACGGGCTTTTTGGACAGCCCACTAGCTGTGTGGCAAAGGCTTATTCTTAGGCATCTGAAGACTCCTCAGTGCAGACACAGAGGACCCCGAGCATCCTCGGGCCTCCCGATGTCCAGGCGGCTGGGTTCTGATTCCCAGCATCCTGACCTTCGCTCACCGGGCAGCGGCCGGCGGGAATGCCCATCCCTTTCTCCGTGTGGCCTGACCCCACAGGCAGTGACCAAACAGTCATCCGTCTGTCCACGTGGACCAGCTACCTTTCCCTCAAGGGCGCTCAGCAAAGCTGCAGCGGCCTCTTCTCTGGGGCCGGCCTGGGCTGCTTGCCTCTCCCTCAGCCTCAGCGCCATGGATGCCCCGTTAAATCAGCGAAAAGAAAGGTTTCGTTTGCTTGTGTTTTCATCAGCCCAAGCCCAGGGTTTCTGGACCCTGTCTTTCAGTCCTTTCAAATAAAATCCGAAGCAAAGAATAATCCCCTCCACACAGCCTATCAGAGTTTCATTTTCTCTCCCTTTGTAAACTGAGTTCTCACCCGGATTCGGGGGCCCCCAGAGCCTATTAAACTCGCTCAACGAGGCGCGGTGCTCACACTCACCCCCCCGCCGGCCGCCTGTGGCAGCTCCCCCCGCCACCATGTTTGCTCCCCGTACCTCTCCCCTCTGTTCTCATTTTCAGATGCTGCTGAGAGGGGTGGGCTTCTTTTTTTATTGGATTTATTGGGGTACAGCCTTCTTTTTTATTTGCTTTTATTTATTCAGTGACTTGGAGTGCTTTATATTTCACATTAGGCAGCGGATAAAAGGCAGCCTTCCTTCGCTATCTGCCCTTCCCCAGCTCTGGAAAGCACCCCCACTGGGTGGACCAACGAGGCGAGGTTGAGACTCAGCCCCCTCCCCCCAACCCTCCTAAAGCAAAAACAAGGGGAAGAGGGGAGTTCTAACTACCAAAAAATTGTGTATTTAGCATTCTGTTGCAGTCACCAATATAGATGATCTATAAAGAACAATAATTGAATGTACAAACTTACAAAGTACAATATTTATCTAGATAACAACCTTCTAAGTGATACGTGTGTGTATGTATATATACATGCTTGTACATGTATGATATGCAGGGTCTGGCAGAAGTCACACCTGCTTGAGTGTGGTCAGTGGGGTAATAATATAGGTGTAATAACTTATGGTTTTAATTTGAACATTTCACCTAAAATGTCATGTGGTGTGCTTGAGCATGATAGTGTTATGTTACAGAGTTACATGCTTAAGATTTTGTAATAAAAGGGGGCGATATTTGTGTGAGACCCTGTAAATGTATTATGTATATATAAACTAAATGATCATATATGTTTTGTATATAACCGTTTAGGAAATAAGTATAGGGATGAATATGTATATTTTTCATGAGTGATTTAATACGTGTGTTGTAATATATATGTACAATATTCATAAAGTAACTTTGAAGAGACATTTAAATAAGTATATATTGTGATCTGATCTTTACAAAAACTCCCCGTGGTTGCTATTATGAGCAGCCCCACTGTTCAGATGAGAAAACGAGACAGAGGGCAAGTCTATGCAACCCCTGGAGCTCAGTCTGGGCCAGGCGGTCGGGCCCCAGGGTCTGGGCCTCGAGCCGCCGCTGATGTGAATGGGACCTGTGGGTCTACAGGGACTCGAATCAGTCTAAGCTCCACGTGGTTTCTGGGCAGGAAAATGTCATTACACTTTTGTAAACACCAATCCAGTTGGGCGCCTCTGTCCCACCTGGAGAAAAAGCTGGATGGACAGAGGCAGGCGGCGCCCTGGGAGACAGGAACAGGGAAGCTCAGGAAGCGGGAAGCTGCCTGTCAGCACAGCCGACTCCGGGCACAAACACGCAGCCTCCGCACACGCCGCTCCATCACGGCGGCCTCAGCACGGCTTGGGCCACGCTCTCCTCCCTTCGCCCCGAGCAACCAACCCCTTGTCATGCTTCCCAGGAATTCTGACTCTGGGAAGAGAGCCCTAGAAAAGGTATCTGATTGTTTTGGTCCCTAGGATAAGACATCCTCCACTACATGCTTAAGAAGCTGTCTAGCAGGTTAATGGAAACATACTAGAGCCCGGGAGACAGAAAAATCGCAGGCTTCGCTGTGCCACGAGGGTGAAACCCGTTGTTACAGGAAAGGTTGACCTCTCCCCTTCTGGGCAGAAACAGCTCTGGCTGTCAGGAAATGCCTCGTTTAGAGGAACCTTGGTATCGAGAGAACTTTCAGAGTTCCAAAGGATAAAAAAGAAACGAAAACAGATACATTCCTCTGCTCCTTAGAGTCATTTTTATATTCCTTTACTTGCTGATTTGTCATCTAAATATTCCTGCGAGAAGTGTCCTGTGTGAAAGACAGGCCTCTCTCTTTCTCTGCTTTCCACACACAAGATGACATGATTTAGGGCCAATGGGGACTCACTGCCTCTCACCTCGTGGGAATTGACAGTTCGGGGCACGGTGGGCCTTTCCCTTGCCGCTTTCTAGGAAGCTCCTCGTTCACTCATGGGCAGAAGAGAGGTCGGCCAAGGCACTTTCTTGGGGCAGGTGCGGTGCCCGATTTCCAGCAATATATAATTCAGGTTCGGACCACGTGTTGCCTAATTTGGAATCTCATTCTAGGCAGCAGACTTGGAATGTCAACGAGGATGGTAGCATTCGATTACCCCCCTCGCTGGTCAGCAAGGCCATCTGCCAGGTCTGCCCAGCCTCCCCTGCCTGGGCGCGTGGTCGGGTCGAACTTCCCAGCCCCTCGTGTTCGGGCAGGGCCGTGGGACTCACTCGGGCCGATGAGTTGTGAGTAGGATGGTGACGTGGACCGAGTGTGGCCTCACACCCTCCAGAGCTCACTCCCTGCCTTGGGTGGCAACAGCAGCTCTGGACAGGAAGGCTGCTCTGACCACGTGGAACAGAGCCTGTGGGTCGCTGCCATGGGGACGTCTGTGCTGTCTGTCCTGGTTGGTACATGCTTTCCTTCAGCCTGCACCTCCCTAAAGAGAGTGCTGGCTTGCTTTTTTCCATCCCCAAGGAGCTGGAGATTCTAAAACATAGTTTCTTTTTTAAAAGAGAAGCAGGTCCAATATGGAATGAAAGCGATGTCATTCTGAATGTTGCGCTTAGCTTGCCACCAACTCTTAACATTTAAATGCTAAACAGGATGCCTCTGTTAAACAAGCAATTGTGCCAGGACCCGGGAAGGGGGTGACAGGAAGAGAAAGCAGGAGAGAACGGGGACACGCTCCATGTGCAGAGGCTCGCTGGGGAGGGCTGGCGTGGGGGCTTCTGGGCAGAGCTGACGAGCAGGAGTGAGGGGCCTTTAGAAAGTGCAGGGTCAGTTATGCAGCCTGGGCCTGAAAGTGACTTGCTCGCCTGCAGGGGGAAATGGGAGGGAGGAAGAACATGGGACGATTGAGTAACATCCCGTGCGTGAGGCTTTGTGCACGAGGAAGTCCAGCGCCGGGGTGAGCACAGGAGAGGAGGGACGTCCTGTGTGAGAGGCTGTTTCATTTCAGATCACCTTTGACAGCCAGATGGGTCAGATCTGAGTGACTCCTGCTGAGGGTAGAAACTGTTTCTCTCTTGCTCGCTGTTAAAGTGTTCGTACTTAATGTAGCTAACGCCTGGCCTGGAGGATGAGCCTGATAAGGCTGTAACATGAAGGGATAATGTTAAGGAAGAAATGAACGAGTGGGAAAGAAGGCGGACATCGAACTGCTCCTCACTCGCAAGTGGAAAGTCATGTATTTTCCTTCTGGTTCTAGAGCTTTGCAGAAAATCCTCCAAAGGCCATTCTCTGTAACAGCCGGCTCTGAACAGCACAGCCGTTCTGCACTCCTGAGTCTGTGACGGGCCTGCCCGTCTCTGCGGGTGGTCAGATAACGTTGTAACGTCTGTTTGCCAAGTTCGGCAAAGCACGCACTCGGTGGGCTGGCGCCAGTGCCCACGGACTGCCGAAAGCCAGCTGCTGCCTGGTCCTTCCTGGGCACACTCGATGTCGGGGGAAAGAGCACTGGCCCAGGGGTCAGGCTGCCTGGGTTCTGGTCCCAGCCCCGTCCCCAAACCCTTCCTTTCTTGCGGTCTTTGTCTCCTCTTCTGCAAAATTAGGAGGCTAGTTTAGGAATCGTATATTAGAATCACCAAGAGCTTTTTAAACATGTAAATTCCCAAATAGCATCCCCAGAGTTCCAGATTTCCCAGGGCTGGGGTGGGGCCTGTGGACCTAAGTTGTTGTTGTTTTTTTTTTTTAATTTTTATTTATTTATTTTTGAGAGAGGGGAAGGGAGGGAGGAAGAGAGAAGAGAAACATCAATGTGTGGTTGCCTCTTGTGTGCCCCCTACTGAGGACCTGGCCTGCAACCCACGCATGTGCTCTGACTGGGAATCGAACCGGGGACCCTTTGGATTGCAGGCTGGTGGCGCTCAATGCACTGAACTACACCAGCCAGGGCTGGGTCCCTGTGCTTTAACAAACCTCCCAGGCGATCATGCTATGGCTGACTTCTCAAACCACAATGGGAAACAAAGAATCTTTAAGTTGCTAAGTCGGACATTTAATGACTCAATCACAATAACTCTGTAAATATCACATTCTCTCCCAGACTGTACTTTTAGGTGATCAGTCACTCAGCCCCTGCAGGCAGGAGACGCCTTCGAGTCGCTGACCCCCCCTACGGAGCACCCCCACTTCCTCCCAGCAGCAGTTTCCGGAAGCCCGGGCTCAGCACTTCCCTGCGAGCATCTTCAAATAAAGCATCTTCCTTCCGTCCCCCAGTCCCTCTTCACGTGTCCTCGCCACCAACTTTAAAAGCCTGCTGTGGGAATTTCGGCGAGTAAGCCAATTCCTTGCCATTGTTCTGAGATTTCCTTTGCAGCCCTATTTCCTTTGCAGCATGTGTGAAACTCAAGGACGGTGTTTTCTGGTTCCTGTCAGGCTCTGCGCTCAAGCACGCAGGGGCTTCCCAGCAAGAAAAACCGCAGGCACCACTAGGCGGGCCCCCCTTTGCCCAGGAACACCCAAGGTGCACCGTGGATTTGGCATGTGACAGATCCTTACCAAAAGTTAAACAAATCCTAACGGCCGCCATGGAGAGAGTTTGTCTTCAGGAAAGGCGGGGGAGGGTTTGTGAGAGAAGGTGCAATTTTGTCCTCCGTCCCTGCTCTGCATGGGCCCCGGACCTTGAATCCCTAAACCCTTCCCTCCTAAGCACCCCCAAGGCGCCAGCTCCAGGGTTGCCCTTCTTCCCGGGCAATCGCAAGTCACCGAGTCATCCTCTGGGTCCTGCTCAGGGAAACCGAGGGTTAACCGTGCACGGAGCCTGGATTTCCATCCCAGAATTCCGATTTCCTCCCTGAGGCTCAAGATCGGAACGCTGGGCAGGGTGCCCACCCCATGGCCCCGAGCAGAAGTGCTGAACATACAAGATATGCAGCGTGAGGTCATGCCCCAGCGACATCCGAAATGGACCCTTGTGGAAATTTTCATGAAATTCATGACCAACTGTCACCAGCCACCAAGGGAGAAGAGCCTGGAGTCCTAGAGGCGGCGGTACCCTGTTTTCTCGGCGGCCCACCGAGACGGTCTTTCCTCCCCCTTCTTTTCTGACCCCATTCCACGTTCCTCAACTCAAATATTGGTATTTGGCAGCTGCTTCTACCGTAACAATGACAAGAGTTCAATTACGCTCTTGCGGATGTCAGGTATAGTATGGTTTAATTTAATCTTCATTACACATCGCCATATTGCAATTATACATGCTCTCCAAGTGTTAACACATATTTAAACCTGCTATTCCTTTGTCACTGACTTACAAAGGAGGTACCTGAAAAGAAGCAGATGTCATAATTACACGCTTATTCAGCTCATTTTAAAGTAAGTCTCCAAGTAAATTGCAGATGAGCCAGGCATGTCTTGAAATTAATGTAGCAATGGGACACTAATGCCGCGATTCGTTATGGTTTGTCAATGCGCCCTACTTCTGGAGTGTGCGATAAAATTATATTAATACTCCGCGCTAATGAGATTAATGAATACGAACATGCGGGAGAAGAATGGAGTCCTTTGTTCGACTATTGAAAAAATAACATATAGGTAATTAAAAAGAATTAATCAAATCGTGTACAGCCTCATTTATATTAAATTAATTTGTCTGGTTTCATTTCTAATAATTAATCACTTTTTGCACATTACAAAGCACTTCGGGCGGGTGGAAGCACGGCTGCCGGAGCTGTGATTCGGAATATTTAGCACGACCAAGGTGGTCCCTGTGGGTTCATATTAATTAAGGTTTAACAGTTTGGAAAATTGTAGCAATATTTTATGATTCATGTAATTAAACTCTGTAACAAAATGTCACAACTGCTAGTTACTTCTGCGCCTGTGATTTATACCTTCCTCCTTTTGGAGAGGAAGCCACAGGAATGAAGTCCTCTGAAAGGTGCCGCCACAGTCAACGGCGGAACAGGCTGGTGGGGCCGAGGCCAACGGAAGGACTCTGTCTGGGGCGCGGTGCCCCCTTCCGCTTGCACGTCCCACCATGGGGTTACGCAGATGAGGCTGAGTCATACGACCTGACATATGGCAGAAATCTCAGGGGTCTCTTCGGGCATCTTGGCTTAAATAAAACCAAAAAGGCAGGAGCCGTGAGCCTCCTTCCCAAACTGAAGGGGGCCCAGACTCCTCTGGGCTTTGAGCACCGAGACTCCCAGAGAGAAAGGCGGCTGTTACCTTGGTCTTCAAACCGCCTGGTGCACATAACCAGGGCTCGTCCGAGAAACCCTCTCCCACTGTCCCTGGTGTCCCAGAAGATACCGCCTGGGGACACTAGTGTAAGAAAGCTGGCTGTGCACTTCCTGGCCATACTCAGCCCTCTTCAATGGCTTGGTGGGGGGGGGGGGGGCGCGGTGAGGACAAGGCTCCTGAGGGGCCCCATCATGATGCAGCAGGACTTATTCCCACTGTGCGTGAGAAGCGCCTGTGGATGTGGCCGCTTTCCCCGCTGGGTCCCCACAAACTCCCTC
Source organism: Glossophaga mutica (assembly GCA_039655065.1). Classification (NCBI taxonomy): domain Eukaryota; kingdom Metazoa; phylum Chordata; class Mammalia; order Chiroptera; family Phyllostomidae; genus Glossophaga; species Glossophaga mutica. The sequence continues at coordinate 4,516,252 of CM077315.1, forward strand.
TCTGCCCCTGCCTCCCCGGCCTGGGCCAGGGATGCTGCTGTCTGATGGCTGGGTGTCTCAGCACCCCGGTCAGCTGGGCGAGGTCTGCATCTCCCCAGGGGAGGCACCCGCAGGAGACGGAAAGATGGGAGGGGAAAAAGGTCAGGGGGTGCTTCCCCATGTCTCCCCTGCCTCGGCCCGGGGTCTCTCCTCCACACGGAGTCCCCCATACGTGACCACTGTCCCTGTGGGCTCCAGCTCCAGCGTCCCCTCCTTCCTCCAGCTCAGCAGCGCCGAAGACCACTCCCTGCCGCTAGCTTCTATGTGCCTCACGGTTCGGCCCCTTAATCCAACTCTTTCTTCTGAAGAATAAAAACTTTCTTACAGTTTCTTCATGAAATATCTGATAATGAACTCCTGTCTGGGCTTTGCCTGGGAGATTCTAATTCAGTTGGCTTAAGGGGAGGCCCCAGCATCTTTGCTTTTTATTTATTTTTTAATCATCCCTAATTCATCGCATAAGGTGGGGAACCCCTACCTCGGACAGACTCTGGGATACGTTGGTGTCTCCAAAATAATTGCCACTAGGATGGCGTTTAGTCTGAGCCAGGTTCCAGGACCTGGCCATACGTGGATATAGTCCATCCTCATAAGAACTCCGAGAAGCAGGTGCTGTCATTACCCCCATCTGAGGGAGTGAGGAACTTAGCGAGGGCGCCAGGCAGTGAGACTGGGCCCGAAGCCAGACTCTGTCATCTCCGCCACCACTCTACGCGCAAACAGCAGGTTTCATCTATGAACTCGGAGGAGCATGTCAAAAGGAGACAACTTGCCTGCTTATTCACAGGTAAACATTCGCTGATGTATTCGCGCACTCCTTCCAAACCATTTTAATGAGCAACGTTTTTGTTTGGGGGAATCAAGGATGCTGGACTCTACCTCTCAAGGCTAGAGGGAAACACGGATTGATACGCAGATAAATAATGAAGATGTGAATAGATAAAAAACCGAGACAGCACGCAATGAGCGGGCCAGGCTGCAGGATCGCTGGAGGGTGGAAGGCATGTTCCAACCAGGGATACGGAGTCTTTGCAGCAAAGGGGCGTTTGAGATGGGTCCCAAAGGGGCTCCTCGTTGGAAGGCGTGACATGGGACAAGACGCCCACATTGTTAACTCTCCCTTCGGACGACAAAGCAGAGACTCGGCCTGGGGAGAGACTGCTGGCAACAAGGGACATTTATCCCGATCGCTTGGATTTTAGATTTTGTCATTTAAACGCAGAAGCGCCACAGCAAGTTTTAAGCGAGGGAAACGTCCTGGTCACGTTGGAGCTGAGGGAGACCGCTTCGCCAGTGCGGTGGAAAATAGACCGGAGTGAGCCACCTCTCGACTCACGGACACCCTTTCAAAGACAAGTGAACCTCAGGTGAGGGCCGATCAGCTTGGAGCGAAAGCCTCCGCAGCGTGAAGAGGGTGGGTGTGCCGGGGGATGTTGACGCGTGGCTTTTCCCCGCTCTGGCCCAGGGCGGAGCCCAGCTGTGAGACCCAACGCGTGTGGTCCGGTCGCGGTGTCGAGCCGCCCGGTTCTGCCAGGCCCTTCGGGAAGCTCTGGTCCCTCTCAGCGCACACTCGAATCGGATTAACTTGGAAATGAGAAAGACCATGCTTTTGTTTCCTGCTCCTGAGCGGGTGCTAGGCACTTTGGGACTCCCGTGGGAAAGGAGTACACACCCCCCGGCCGACGGCCGTGGTGTTGCATGTCTGTAAACAGCGCTAATTGGGAACATTTTGTTTTGCTTGGTTTCCTTTCCAGAGAGCGCAGCACCACCGTTTCAGTCGAGTATGTCGAGCATGAAGTCCGTCCCGGACTCCTTCGCAGGTAACGACTGTGCTCTGACAAGGCCCCGGCAGAGGTAGCACTAATGGGATGGGGAGCAAAGCCTGTCCACGGACAAATGATGATGAAGTGAAATCTTTAAGAAAGCATCACAAAAAGGAGGCGAGGCCGTGCGCACTGTCTCTGCAAAGTGACAAGGCTAAAGAAGCGGCCGGGCCACCAGCCTGGGGCCCGGAACGCCTTTGTGATTGAATCCCCACTTTGACACCAATGAGCACACATCCATGACCTCAGCCAGAAACAGCAACGTCCTGGGCGGGGGGGAGCTTTTTCAGTGACACGCCCGCATCCAGGAGGCAGGTTCCTGATCGTCAATCAAACCCCAGGCAAGCCCAGCCCTCTGCACCCCAGCCGCCCTACGCATTTGCATCGGATTTCCAAAAGCACACCAGGACCTGCCGGAACTTGTAGTTTGGTGTACTCTCTCAGAAGCGGACACCCACTTGAACTCAACCGTGGTCTAAAAGAATGACCAGACCTGTTACTGGGAAGGGGGACAGGCGTACAGAGGACAGAACCTAACCCCCAAAACCTGAAGCGATATTCTTCTCCACCTGACCAACGTGGCGCTCCCCTTCGGTGATGCTGGTTTGGCGAGACCCGACACTCCACGGACGCTTTGGGGTGCGCCAGGAAATCCGGGGTTTTTAAGTTGGAGTCCTTGCTGCCTCCCAGATAAACCAATCAATCTAACCATCCACCCCCCCACTCATGGACCCAATGCGTAGTGCTCCCCCACTCTGTGAGACTAGAACACCCCTAGGAAACTTGCAGGAGCGGAAACAGAGCGAATGAAAGCAACAATTACCATGAATTCACATGGAAAACGTTTCTCAGCCTTCCTAGACCCCGGAAGTAACCGACCAAATCATAATCATGCCGAATGACACAGCAAAGCTAAACGAACACCCACAGAGCGGAAGCGGAAGCGCTCGGATAAACCCGCGTCTGGTACGAAGCGGCGTGAGCTCGGCGAGGCCCCGCTCGCCGGGGCTGCCGCCGCCGCCTCTGTACCGGCTGCCGCGGCGCAAACGAGGGTCCCGGTTCTCCGCGCATTGTTCACACAGTCTGCCCTCACTTACCTTGTTGGTAGGTTCTTCGAAACTGCGACTTTAAGCAAAATGACATAGAGCAAAACCAATTTTACCGCAGGCTAATCGATATAAACACAAGTTAAGTTCCCATAGACTAGTTCGCAAAATACCACCAAATTTCCAGATAAAGACCCAAAATGCTTCTGATATTAAAGATCGAAATGAATGCGAGCTGCACATACACTTAAGAGAGATGAAGAAAAGCGAGTGCGATCACTCTCTTCTTACCTGCGTGTCCAGGTCCGGGCGGCAGGTGGCCGGGGCGTCTCTCCAGGTGACGCAGGGCGCAGGGCGGGACCCACGCTGGACAGGGCGCCCCTCCATCACAGGGCCACCCCCACCCACACACCCTCAGACCAGGAGAACGCAGACACGCCAGCTCATCTCACTCGCGCACCTTCGGGGTGTGGGAGGCGACCGATCCCCAGAGGAAACCCTCGCAGACGTGGGGAGAACCTGCCAACTCCATCCACACAGACAGGGGCCCCGCCGGGAATCCAATGTTTTTTCCCATCAACATTATAACAAAATGATGTCATTCGAGGAGATGATGTAACAATGACAATACTCTGTGGCTTGCTTTCAGTTTCCAAAAACAGGCGCTAATGCAAATCTTTCATAAAGGCAAAGTGATGCAACACACACTTTCAAAAGGTAGTCGAAGCCTGTTTAGAGAGAGAGAGAGAGAGAGAGAGAGAGAGAGAGAGAGAGGGAGAGAGGGAGAGAGGGAGAGAGGGAGAGAGGGAGAGGAGGGGGGTATAGATACATTTTTTCCCAACCATGGGCAATTTTGTCCCCCAAGGGGACATTTGGTAACAACTAGAGATATCTTGGGGCACCACACTGGGAGTTAGGGATGCTGCTAACCATCCCATAATGCACAGGAGAGCCTCCCACGAAGTCCCCATTATCTAACCCAAAACGTCCCTGGTGCTGAGTGAGAGAAACCATGACCCATGTGGACACGCAGTGAAAGGTCTACACACACACACACACACACACACACACACACACACACACACGCATGCACGTGCGAAGCACACTGTCGGGTGCAGTTCTCTTTCCCGTGGTTGTTAGAAAATGTGTGCTTCCCCTGAGCCCGAATCTGTCTGCCGTGCGGTCAGAGACCCGCCCTCTTTGAAAGATACAGGTCCACCCTGATACCTCCTCTCGTGACACCCTTCAAACATATGATGTCATCTTCTAAGGTCACAATCTCCCCCAGCCAAGCAACCCCCGTTTCCTTCCACGCTCCCCTGCACGACAAAGTGTCCCATACACTCGTGATGATTTGGGTAGAAAAGCAACAAGCCACTTAAGAAGGTTAAGGGAAGGGTCGGGAGCGGGGGCGGTGGGACGACAGGGAATCTGTCGGAAAGACATTGGTGCATCTCGGAATCCGAGGGATGCCCTGCTCCCCGGCCTTCGGAGGGAGGACAGAGTCAGGCTGTCACCTCGAAGAGAGGCCAGGTTTGTCTTACTGATCCCCGAATCCTCAAGGTCTGACACAGTGGCTGGAACGGTGTCGACACTCAATAATCATGTGTTGGAGGAAAAGAAGGAAGGAAAGAAAGACGGGAGGGAGGGAGGGAGGGAGTGGGGAAGAGGAAAATAACGTGAGACGAGAATTTTCATACAAAGGGAGTGGAGACCCACAGCCCACCTCCAGGAACACTCTTTGTCCCTCTTCCGAGCCACTGGTCTACGAAAAGCACGGAAACTGTCAGCAAAAGGAGCCCGCAGCACGTGTGAGAAGCACTGACTCCTACCCTTTAAAGGCCCACGAGCTTGGCGTCTCTGACTCCTGCTTGCTGTGCTCAATTTCTTGCTGCCTCTTTAAGCTTACAACATGTTTCGGGGTTTCGCAACATGCAAGTCTGTTATTAGAGATTCTGTTGAATTATTCAGGGCTAAATCAAGATGCGAAGACACCTTTTTTGAGACAGAAAATTGGCAAACACTCTCTAAGATGCCTTACAGCCAAAAAAAAAAAAAAAAAAAAAAAAAACCCCCACAAATTCTTCTGCAGCTGTTGTGTTTACCATAAAATTGATCATGACAAAAAAAAATGTTACCTGTGTGAGAATGACACGTGCTCCTCCAGGTCTTTTGCCTCCAGTGTTGGTTTCAGCTTTCGACGGCCAAGTCCCGCAGGAGACATGAGCGATCTGCGACCCAGGATGGGGTGGAGAGAGGGGGTAATGCCATCCCCTGAGATTCCTGACAATAAATGGGGTAATGCGCCATCAGCATTAAAAACCAACATTTCATGAAAGATTCCCTCCTCTTTGACTTGCATTATAGGCCCCAGAATATTGAAAACCACGGCAACTCAGGGGAGTGTGTCAAAATACACTTGATACGCCTCAAAAGGAGTCGCATCAGCAAGGCTGAAACAATCAATGATCGTCCCTTCCGAAAGGCTGACCCAGAAGCTGCGGGCTTCTGCAGAGTGTAGGGAAGGGTCCTGGAAAGCTCTGAATGCTGCCCTCGGTGGAAATGATGTGGCAGTATGCAACGGTCCTAGGAAGGAAGGAAGGAAGGAAGGAAGGAAGGAAGGGAGGGAGGGAGGGAGGGAGGGAGGGAGGGAGGGAGGGAGGGAGGGAGGTTGAAAGGAAGGAGAAAAAACCATCCTGGCAATGCTCAGCATCCAAGGTTGCTCTGGACACCCACCAGCTAAGTCAGAAGGTAAGGGAAGGAGACCAAGCAGACAGCAGAGAGCCAGCAACACCTAAGGGCTGTTGCCCCGCAGACATGGCCTTTGGATGGCGAGAGTGCGTACCTGTCGGGCACCGAAGCCAACGAACGCTCTGATTTCTAATTGCTGATGTGACTTAGTGTCAACAAGGAGCCCAGGTGTGTCTCTAGAATGTTATCAGCACGTCAGTCGAACGTGTTGTTCCCCTTTACATCACTTATCCCAGGTTTCTTACTATTTTTTCCGCAACGATGGGGTCCGAAATAGGAAACCCCTGCCCCTCCTGGGTGGACGTCGAAGTCCAACAGAAAGAACATTCCTGCCCATTAACTAACGGGGCTGTGGAAGGGCCAGGCCGTTGAGGGGAAAAAGAGGTTTTCAGTCCCTATCAGCAGAAGGTAAAGCATTTATTGGGTTTCCCCAGAATCAACACTCATTTTTTCCTGTGTACTTATTAAGAAGTGAAACAGAGTACGAAAATAAGGTGCCAGATTTAATCACAGAAACACAAAGTGGCCGAGTGACACTCTCCTTTCCTGAGCATCCCCCCTCGGATTAAAGTCCTTCGAGGAGCCTTCAACCTCATTTTGCATTTCACCTGCGTCAAGCAGCGCCCCCGCCCCCCTTACAAGGGTGTGAGCTGTGTGCTTGAGTCCTGAGAACTGGGAATCTTGCCAACAGTCCAGTGGCCAGCAGATGCCCCCAGCAGTCAGGAGCCCCGGTGGGCTGAGCCAGAATGAAAGGCTCTAAGACACGGCTGAGGCCTTTGCGGAGCTGTGTGAGGTGCTGCTTCTGAAACGGGTAAAGGACAACCTGCTGCTGTGGTCCCGCCTCCTCCATCACCCCGCCCCCAACACGCACGCACCCACAAACACACTGGCTCGCACCGGTTTCAAGTTACTGACGCCCCCTGACGGGCAGGCAGCACGGGGCTCTGTCGGGAACTCAGACTGAGCCCAGGACTAAGTCCTCACCTGCACCAGGAAACTTTGTGCGAGAAGCTTCTGGAACTGGGTCGAGACCTGCCCCACGCACGACCTCCCGTCTGAACTTGCCGCGCCGGACTCCCGGAGTCGGTAAACAACTCGGTCGTCCCAAAGCCTTTCTAACAGAATGCCGGGCCTGGGTGGCCGGCGAGGCGCCACGCTTTCCTCCCTCGGTGGTGGGGGCGTCGCTGAGGGTCGAGCTGCACAGAGCGGGGTGACATCTTGATCATTTGAGAGTGGCTGTGTTTACTTTCCCTTTGAAGACTTTGCAAATAATTATTGAGCTCTAAATTTTAATCCACGGCTCTGTGGTTGTGATACTATTTATAATTTAGTCCATTACTATTTCCTTGGGTTGCATGTAACAGAAAGTCTATTATATTAGCATAAACAATACGACGTTTAGTTGTTTACGCGGCAAGAGTTTCAGAGGTAGGCCGTCCGGGGCCGGGACCAAGAACTGACAGTGTCATCAGGGGCAGCCAGGCCCCTTGCGCCTCCTTGTTCCCATCTGGAGCACAGGTTTCACCCTCGAGCTCACAGCACCCCCAGGAGCCTCAGCGGGGCTCCAGGTGGGAAGGAAATGAAGAGGCCAGGGGTTCGAGAGGCAAAGGGGTGCGCTTGTTCATTCAAGAAAGGGCGCTGTCTTCAAGGACGTCCACCCATGTCTGATTGGCCAGAATTTTGTCACATGGCCACCTCCAGCGACAAGGGAACCAGGAGAAGTGGGCTGTTTTTTTCCTTTTCTTTCTTTTTTTTAAATCTGGGACATGGCCACTCTGAACAGAAAAAGGGAGTCTAACAGTGAAAGAGAAATGGGGATAGCTATGGAGGAACCAGCATCGGCGACAATATTTTATTTTGGTGATTTGCTTAGTCATTAATAGTCCCTGTGGAAAGCTCTGTGGGTAATAGGACCACGCCTGTCTTAGTCATCACTGTGTTCCTCGTGCCCTTTGCAGTGCGTGGCATAATGCATACCGCAAGAGAGAAAGGACAGAAGGACACAGGAAGGGAGAGAGGACCGCGGAGAGGGAGAGGTGCTGGAGGCAGGAGGGAGAAAAGGAAGGAAGGCAGTTAGGGGAGGAAGATTAAGGAAAGAACAAAAGGTCACCACAAGAGGGGAAATGAACGATTCAGGTGAGTGAGCAAACCGCGGCTGTCCCGGGATGTCCTTGGGGGGCACCGGCTCCAGGATCCCTGCTGACACTAACATCCGAATGGATGCTCAAGTCCCCTCTGTAAAGTGGAACTATGCTGAACTACGCACACCCTCCTGTATCCTTCAAATCGTCTCTAGGTAACATACTATCTGATAAAACGTAAGTGCCATGTAAAGGGCTGTTACATTGTTTAGGGACAATGCCAGGAAAAGAAGTCTGTCCGTATTCACTACAGAGACTTGTCCTCATACGTGTATCTACCAACTGCATATCAGCAACAATGTAGCATTTCCTTTTCAGGAAACATCTTTGATCTAAGGTTGGTTGGTTGGTTGGTTGGTTGGAGGATGTGAAACCCACAAAGACGGTGAACACCGCCACAGTCTGCACCACACTGGTTTGGTAAATAAAATGTTGTTATAGCACGGCCACGCGCAGTGGCTTAGGTATGGTTTGGGGCTGGTTCCCCCCAATAGCGGGATGAGTAGTGACAGAGACAGTGTGGCCCAGAAAACCCAAAATATTTACTCTCTGTCCCTTACAAAGGAAGTTTGCTGATGCTTGGCCTCAGTGGTTGATGGTTCTTGAGTTCCCTTAGGAGACAGGTCTTACAAAACGTCATTTAAAAATAAGTAAACACAGTCAAACCTCGGTTCTCGAACAATTCGGTTCTCCACCAAGTGTTCACGGAAAAAATGTCCCGGTCGTCCAACAAAACTTCGGGTCCCCACTCCCTGCCTGACGCCCCTTTCATGCTGACAGCTGTAGGCTGAGTCATGCATCCCTGAGGTGACAAAGGAGATTCTAACAGTGAAAAAGGTTTTGAAAAACGGTTTCTGAACAAACCTCTGCTCAAAGAGCTTTCCAGAACGAATTAAGCTTAAGAACTGACATTCCACTGCAACGTGGCAGCGTGTGTGCGGAGGGGCCGATGCAGTTGAAACCGGCCCCCAGGCCGGGTGCACTCTTCCCGCCCTCCAAACACAGACTCTCCTTCCCACCAGCCGGAGGGCACATCTGCCTGACACCCCCACCCGCACCCCCACCGCCAACCCGGCTAAGTGACTGCGCGGGGCAAGCAGACAGGGAAGAACACAGACCTCATGCTTTCTGGGTTTCCGATTCCAAGCACTCATGCCCTACGTACGTCCTCGGGAGCTTCCGACCTATCCACGCCCCTGCCTCACCGCTGGGCTCGGAAAACGAGATGGCTAAGGATCTCTGGGCTCGCCACGGTGCCCGGGTACCGCTGAGTGATGGACGGGCACCGTGGGACCGCGCGGCGGCAGGAGGGTGACACGCGGAGGCGCTAGCTGGGGCTCTGCCCTTCCCGCCCGGACTTGCCCTTGAGGGTGAATGGGTCTCAACAGCAAGGACCTGCGCTACCTGCGTCCTGGCCACTTTTGGGGGAGGGCTGGAGGTCTCCCAGCTTACGGCCCCCCAGGGAACTTCTGGGTGGGTGGGGCTGTTGCCCAGGCCCCGGCTCTGTTGTTCCAACTGAGCCGGGGCCTGGGGGAGCCCTGGGCAGGCTCCGGGCCCCGCCCCAAGACCCCGCAGCTTTTAATGACCTTTCCCCTCCCGCCGGGGTTTACAGGACAGTCGCCCTGCTCCCCGTGGAAAAGCTCCCGCAGACTCGGTCCCAGCCTCGGCCCCTTGCCCTCCCTTGCGTGTCTGCAAAACCAAGGCCGGAACCTTATCTCCCTTCCCAGTTTCTTTAAACGCGGACGATTTCTCATTTGGGAACAGATGGCGAGAAGCAGCGTGGGCACGGCCACCTATCAGACCTGAAAGCCTGACTTCCCTGTGCCCCGTGTCACAGACCCCCCACCCCTCCCCAAAGGGCAAAGGCCACTCTGCGCCAAATGCCAAACCGGCTTTTCATAAATAAACCTGTGGCCAAACTGCGGCTGTAAAACTTTGAAAACCACTCTGATTGAGACATTTGGACTAATTACCAGGGAGCGGTGACGGCGGGGCCCTCCCCTAATGCTGTTTATTACATTCCCTCGTTCCCCGGGCTCCCTGGGGTGGGTTTCTGAAATAAAGATTTAATTTGAGGGTAAATCAGAACAACAAAAAATGTAGCTCATTGTAAACAATAGTATCCCCGGCCCAGCTGAGCCCGTCGGAATAAAAACAGAAGTCCTCCCCGCCCCGCCCCGTACTGTAAACACGTGAGAGGCTATTTATTGTGACTACATGTGTGTGGCCCGGCCTGAGTGAAATGGGGAGCATTTTCGTGACTGAGAGACATAAACAGCCAACGCTGCTTCCATCATCCTCCCAGTTTTAAAGTTATAAAATCTAAATATTAATTTTAATAGAAAGGTTAGGAAATTGGAAACTGCGACCGACACCCGCTGAAGTCACCGGGGGAGCACGCGGCTCACGCCGGGCGCCCCGGCGCTCCGCGGGGAGGCAGCGGGCAGGTGGGGTCCAGACGTGCTCCGTGAAATATGACGTGTCATAAACAGAGGCGTAGGTCCCGTGGCTCCGTTCCGGCCCCAAGTCCTGCCTGGTGCGCGTTTTTTTGTTTTTTTTTTTCCTTTTGACTCCAGGCAGGACGCACAGGGATAGGAAGAGCGAGGGGGGCGCAGCAGTTAACAGTCGCCGCCCGTCAGAGTCGGTCTGGCCGTCTTGGATCTGAGGCTGGACGGGGACGGGTGGACCGTGGTGAGCCCCGCGCGCACGACCGCCAAGCCCCACGGCGGCTAAGGGGCTAAGGCAGGCCCACTGGAGGGATGCGACGACTCCTCGGCTGCTCCAGGTCACTCAGCCCCGATTCGCGATAAAACCAGAAACGCTCCTCGCCTCCAGGCTCCGAGTCCTGCGGTCCCCCCGTTTAGGACCGAGGCCTTGTTCCTCCACTTGTCCTCTCACCTCCGGCTGCGAAGGGCACTGGCTGGGGCAGAAACCACCTATCTGAGGGTCGCCGTCACGGTGCAAGGAATAGCCCGGCACCAGGCCGGCGTCAGAAACCCTAGGTTCCGGCCTGTACCGTGCAGCCGAGTCTAAGCCGGCCCTTCCGCAAGGTGCTTTATCATGGATTGCACGGGGCTCACCCGCCTCGCGGATTTGCCTGGCTGGCTGGTCCTCGAATTGCAGACTGCGCGATGTACTGAGGATGCATTAGGACCGTGGTCCTCACCTGCAGGTGATTTTGCCCCCACGCCACCAAGCGGGGTGAGGGGGGAACAGTGTCAAAGCTTTTAAGACTTCATGTTTGTACGAAAACACCCTATAAGTCAAGCAGGTTAGAATTCCAAAAATCTGTTTTCTAGACTGCGTAGATCTCCAGAGTCCCTTCGAAGGAAAAGCCTGGACCCAGGGCCTGCCCAGAGGAGGGACTTTGCCTGTTCTTGTTGACGGAACCCTGCCTCACCGCGGCGGCCAGGACCGGCCGCTGGCCCGCTGTGAGCGGAGTGGCCACCCTCGGTGCCGAGCTCAGCAGGGGCGAGCAGAACGCAGGGGCGAGCAGAACGCAGGGGCGAGCAGAACGCAGGGGCGTGGGACCTGGCCCGGGGCTGGTGCCTGATAAACGTGTCCTGGCTATAGAGTGGGTATGTCCAAATTCATCTGAAGATTGAATATTTTGTTTACCTGGAGAAAATGATGTTTCAGAAAATAGCTCGGAAAACTCTGGGTGAAATTGTTTCCATCTTGACAAGCGGCTGCCCTACGTGCCTTTCGAAAGGACCGGCCCTGGAGAAGACCCAGAGTCGGGGTGTCGATCGGAAGGTCATCGGTCACGGTTCTAACCACCCCCTCCTTTCGGTGGCATTGTCAGGAACGGCGATGCTAGGTTTTTACAGAGGAATCTGAGCTGGTAAGGACATGCACACTCAAAGCTATTGACCATATTTTTAACATTGGAGTTAAAACAAAATGTATCCTCTTAAAATACAAATTACTAAATAAATAATAAATAAAATAAAAGGACCGACCCTCATGTGTGGACAAGGGTCCCCCTCATGCAGTTTGCTTTTAATCCCAGATTCAGGTTCTCTGGACTAATGTGTCAGTTTATGGATGTTCGATTTTCAAGTTCAGCTCCTCCTGGGAGTCTACCGCAGGTGAATGCAGGTGGACACCATGCACTGACCATGTGGCGTACATCCGGGCAGCGCCCACACCGAAGGACGTGCAGGTTACACACGCGACCAGCTGGCCGCTAACTGCACCCGCGGCAGCATTCACCTACGCATGCTGCCTCAGAAGGACACGGTCGCTCAGAGGCGGCACCGGCGAGCTGGCACTGGGAACAGCAGGAGAAGCTTCTGGAAGGGAGCAGAAACTAAGGTGGACCTTGACGACCTCAGAGAAGCAGGGAAGATCCGGGATCATCGTCACAAACAGAAAAAGGGAGAAACAAAGCAAGGGGAGGGTAGATTCCCTGAATTTGGACACGCCAACTGCATCCCCCCACTCTAGGCAAGGGGCAGGCCGCTAAACCCCGCATCGGTCTCTCCCCGAGTGCGGGCTGCTCCTGGAAGGGAGGGGCTCACTTCAGGGACAAAGGCAGCTCTGCAGCTGAGGACAGGTGTCCTGGCCAGGTAACGGGGTTCTGGGGTGGGGGGGGGCAACACCAGCATCTGCTACAAACAGCAAAGACAAAAATGTGGAAGTGAACGTAAGATTTTCAGGGAACAAAAAGAAGACAGTCTGAGTACAGGAAAAGATCTGCAACATAGTATCGAATCGGGTGTGTAGAGGCTGAAAGGAAGGATGTGTGCACACTTTCCAGAAGCCTTTTGTTGGAGTCAAACATTCGCCCCAAGGTAGGGCCCTCGCCCCCACCGCGATCCTGATACAATATATTTTGAATGTGACCTATTCGGTGATTTGATTGCCTTTTCCCCCTCCATCTGATTTTATTGCTACCATCCATCTACATTGTGCAACCAACACTAACAGAACCTTTCTAGGGAGCTGAGGCTTCAAATAAAAAGCTACATGTGCAATTTGCTTTTTCCTCTCTGGCATCTGGCTGGCCTTGGGTATGGTTTTCCTCTAGAACTCTTCTCGTGGATACACGAAATGATAGCCCTTGGGGACACAGAGATGATGGCGAATATAGGGTATGATCATGTCCAATATTTGCAGGCTGTGAGAGGAAATGAGTCATCTGAATAATATAAGCAATAACGCAGACGAATATGACTAAAAAGTTAAAAATAAGGTGTGTTTACAAGTGAATAAACTTCCTGGTCACGCTGCTGCTCTCCAGAGAGATGGAAAGGGAATGCGCAAAAGTCCCCGGCACCCCCTACATTTCTGTCCGTTTTCCACTGGCCGAGGGGGGCCCCGAGGTGGCTTGTGGCCTCCCGTGGCCTGCAGGTATGAACCTGCGAGCTCTGTGTGTATTATATGTCTGCCTCATCTTTGGGGTCCTTTGCTGTTGCTTGCCTGCAGGTCCCTAAAATAAAGCATAGGATTCACGCTTTCTTGAGGGGGAAAAAAAAAACAGCTGCATTTATATTCATCACCATTTACTTCTCCTTTCCCAGCCCTTCCCCCGGTTTGCTATTTCCTTCCAGCAATACCTTACTCATCAGGTCCTGATAATTGATGAACACACAGCGGTAGAGGTATTTTGAACTTGGATGTTAATGTCTTATAATGACCAAACATCTCTCCTACCCAGAAGATGCCGGTGAGTTTCCAAGGGCCTTTCGGTCATGAACCTCTACGCTTCGGACTTTACGAGAGAAGATATTGGAGGAAGCACTTGCGGTAACAGATATCAGTCCATTCAGCACTTAGAAAACCTTCTGAGTACTGCCTGCCGCCCCCTGGCCTGCATTCTCGCTCCCTTCTACCTACGCCCCACAACACGGAGGTTGGTGAAAACAGAACCAGCTGCTCCAAGGCCACTTTGCCGCCAGAGCCCTCCGTGGGGGGACTTGAGGTCTTTGGTTAGGAGGCCTTCTGTGAGGTCCGGGCGGCAGAAGGCAGGGAGTGGCATCTGTTTCTCCACAAGGCTGGCTGGCAAGCAACCGGCCAGGGGCATCTGCGTTTGTGGTGGCCTGGCTACGCGTCCCCGGAGCCGGGAGTCAGGTCTGGGGTGTGAGACAGCTGTGCGGATGTGGTGGTGGTACAAGGAGCTCCTTGTTAGGTGATCTTGAAGTAAAAAAAAAAAAAATCGCTGGCATAAAAGCAAAAATCAGGGCGGAAAGGCCAGTGTTCATGCCGTGACTTTCGGTCTGCTGAATTCTGAGGATAATTCCGAAGTATCCAATTCCATTTGTTAAATACATCTCAACTGTACTGATGAGAGTGCTTCCTGTCTCCCGCACAGGTCCTCCCCAGCTCCGCAGCTTTCTCCTTCGAGTCCGAGACCATCCTCGGGGACAGGTTTCAGTTTGGTTGCGAAACCACTGTTCGGCAGCCAGGTGAATGCAGCGATGGCCGCCTAGCTTGCCAGTGCCGACGGCCATCCAAGAAGAGACTGGCGAAGCCATTGGAAGGGGAGATGTGGAGAGAACTGGACTACCAGGCGGTGGCTGGTCTGGCTCTGGGAGTCTCTGATTTGGGGGCAACGGATTCCCCTTGGAAGTGAACTCTGGGAGACCGTCGCAAGAGTCAGACAACTGGACACCTGATTCTCTCTCATCAGCTCTTCTGAGAGACTCTCCTCCGACCTCCATCCCCACGTTCCGACTTCCAGAGATCGCCTGGATATCCAAGGAGGAGACTGGAGGCCACGCACGGACCCCAGAGAGCAGCCACAAGGACAGGGAGGACAGGGCGACCTGGGGTAAGGGCAGTTACAGGTCACGCCCCCCTCTGCTCAGAGCGTCAGAGTGCGGGGCACTGAGGGTTAGGGAAAAGAGCCCAGGCTGGCCGAGCCACGCCCAGTGCATCTGTGCCAGGTGACGAACACGGGTGTGGGAAGAAGCTGAGTCCAGGAGAAGGCCACACACTTTGACTGATGCTACACTCTGGACCAAGTAGATCTCTTCTCAGCTGAAGCAAACATCTCTTTCTGCGTTCCCTGTGGGTCAGGCACTATGCTACGTGCTTTCCGGGCCTTATCTCATTTAACACTGAGAACAGCCCTGACCCGCATGGCCCAGCGGGTCGGGGACCGTCCTGCAAAGAGAAAGGTCAGCTGGTTTGATTCCCAGTCAGGGTGCGTGCCTGGGTTGCGGGTTTGGTCCGCAGTTGGGGCGCGTATCAAAGGCAACCACACAATGATGTTTCTCTCTCACATCGATGTTTCTCTCCCTCCCTTTCCCTTCTCAAACGAACAAACAAAATACTGAAAACAACTCCACGATTTGTGCAAATATTCCTGCTATACCAACACTGACACTTACATAAAAGGGCGTAACTAACCAGCCCAAAGAGACACGGAGAGTAACTGGGAGCGCTAGAAATGAAATGCGGGCTGTCAAGCATCTGAGACTTTACTTCCCAGAACTCTCACTCATTGCTTCACTTGTGATCGAACCCAGGGGAAATTAAAACTTGCAAAATCATGGGGAGAAAATAAAACTCTGTTACTCTGAGGACCTAAAGGAAAAAAAAAAAAACAGCATTTTGAAAATTATTTACTATAAAAATGCTTCAGCCTTTTAAGACTATTTTCTGTTTAGAAGGAGACCATGAGACATAGCTTCTTGGAGGCTGAACTATAAAGTTGTAGTGACCAGAATAAATGAGGATGAGGGGAAAAATTAAAAATAGGCTACCACCAGTTGTCACGGGGGAGCAGTGACGTCAGTGACAGGTCAGCGAGTGAAGGGGGAGGGCTGAGAAGCTTTCCCCAAAATGCAGGAGAATAAGAGTACAGGGGTGGAAACAATGTTCAAGCTAGTAGGTGCGGAGGATAAACCATAGAGATACAATTTTTCAGTGTTATAACTATGGACCTCCGAGAAAGGGGGAAATGGATCCTGGAACTTCAGCAATCCTCACAGACATCCAGCTCCTGTGAGCAGATAAAACACATACCTATCCTCACGGCACACCGCATTCCCAGCGAAAATCGATGGAGAAGACCAGGGCTAACTCTCACCCTGGCAGCACTTGAAAGTTCTCGGTACCAAGAAAGAAAGTCCAAGTAGAAAATTCGTGATTTCTTTGGAGGAACAAAATCAGGCTACTCTTGAACTTCTTGGAAACTTTACAGTTCGAAGACAACATTACAAATTCCACAGACTCTGGGGAGGGAGAGGGGATAATAACCTAATATTTCTCTACCCACCGAAGATTTTCCGCTTAGTGGAAAACAACAGAAGGATGCTCTCAGGTACGGAAGAGTTCGGAAAACAAGTCACCCCTGTGCTTTTCTTAGGAACACTCTTTGGGGGTGCACTGCAGGCGGCCACGGAACACGTCAAAATCAAGACGAACCAGATGTCAGGAGACAGTGCACAACAGAAAGGGGCCAGCGGACCTCTCGGTGGGGCAGCGACAGGCACACCACGCAAACACCTGGATTTCTCAGGCGAGCGCCACCTTCATAGACCACTCTCGGTTGAACTTAACACGCGAATGAACTTCCAAGAACACGGTGGTCTTGGTGCCTCCTATCATCACGATGCATGGCTAAACCCTACAATAAAATGAATTCTTCTTTGAAGAGCTTTCTGGAGATATAATTCACACACCATACAAGTCACTCTTTAAAGTGTGCGACTTAGTGGTTGGTAGTGTATTCACAGGTCCGTGCAACCATCACCGCGGTCAACGTCAGAATACTTCCATCTGCCCCAAAGCAGCCCTGTACTCTTTACTTACCCACCCACATTCCCTACCTCCACCCCCCATCCTAAGCAACCACTAAGCTATTTTCTATCTGCTCCAATCCCTCTATTCTGGACTTTTCATAAGAATGCGATCAAAGAATACACAGCTTTTGGTGCTTGGCTTCTTTCACTTA
Source organism: Glossophaga mutica (assembly GCA_039655065.1). NCBI lineage: Eukaryota > Metazoa > Chordata > Mammalia > Chiroptera > Phyllostomidae > Glossophaga > Glossophaga mutica. The sequence continues at coordinate 4,532,957 of CM077315.1, forward strand.
GCATAACGTTTTCAAGGCTCACCCATATTGTAACACGAATCCACACTTCATTCTTTTTTATGGCTGAATAATACTCCATCGTGTGGATATACCATTTTGTGTATCCATCAGCTGGAGAGCATTTGGGTTGTTTCTGCCTAAAATGACACTAATTCTTGGAGAATTAGTATCACTTATCATGGAAACAACTATACTTGAAGCCAATAAGTCCCTTTGGCAAACACTCTTAGGCAAAATTAATTACATATACATAAAATTCTTAGAAATAAAAAAAGATACAAAAGAACATTGTAATGGTCTTGGGATTCAAGGTATCACACATTTTCTATTTTTATGTATCTTCAACACACACAAAGAGGAGGTACACTATGATAAAGTTTGCGTTGAGAGTAAAAACTTCTCATATACACAGACAGTCTTGCTATGGCATACTTTTCAAACACAGAAGAGTTTCTTCCAGTGTGATTGATCCGTTAGGGAACAATCTGAGCGTCATATGATCAATGCTGATACATTTCTTTTACAAGAAACACCAGTGAACACAGAAAACTGCCCCTACCGATGGGAGCCCCCAGAAATACACCGAACACACGCATGCACGCACGTCAGGCGCGTACCAGCTACCGGTCCACCTTGTGTCGTGAGCCGAAGCCACCCACATGGCAGGGGGACTGTCCGTCAAGTTTCGGGTGACCCTCCATCCACTGAGTTGTAGAGACTCACCAGCTACAGTCCTTCCAACACCCAGGTCTCTGAACAACTCTGGGTCTTCTGTAAGGTCAAGTGCCACACTTACTGCAGTATTCATGTGTTTCTTCGCCATTTAAGACGTGTCACACTGTGCCACTATTGTTGCTAGCTTCCGTGGATGTTCCTGAATGTTGTGTCCCAACCCTGACTTCCCCGCCAATCCTGTGGTAAGAACTCCTCTGCTGGATCGGAGCAGGTCTGACCGTGTGTATAAGACCTCAGGGAGATGACCGGAAGTCAGCAATGGCCGGGGGGACAACTCACTTTCCAGTGTAGTTTCTCATGTAATGTGTTTTCCAACAAGAAAAATACTCGAGAAATAGAGTAACATGAACCAAACACTGTAACAAAAGAAAAACAGATTTGAAACCCCTGACTTTTGTGGAAACCTAACTGCGAGGAGCCCCTGGAATACAGCTGGGCAGGGAATCAGAAGAGGCACACCATTCATGACGAAAACGCGCATTCACAAGGTTCTCAGTCGAGGGCCCTTCCTGTGAGATAAGACTGTGTGGCGGACTCAGCAAGGTACTTGGCACCTAGACAATGCTTCACAAAAGTTCAACGCACAGGTGAAAATGGAATGCATGAACAGACGCATGGGTGTGCCTGATACTTAGGGAAAAGGCGCCTTACGAAGGCCCCCGGTGGTCTCGGTGCAAATCTTCGGTGAATGCCAGCACTCCAGTCCCTACAAGCAAAGGCAGAGCTGAGAACTGGCCAGGAGGTCCCAGGAAGACCTCCCACCTTCTTTTCCGGGGGCGGGGGGGGGGGTGCCAGGGCCTGCTCATCACCTCGGCCGCCTCCCGGGCTGCAAACCAGTGTCTCTGTTGGGCCACTTCACAGAGCTTTGTCTAAAGCTCTTCACTGTCATAAACGCATCCAACTGTCTGCCGGTGCAGAACACTCAACAATTGTCATGTGAGTGACTGATTTGCCTCGCAGAAACACGAAAGGCCTCCACACCCGAAGTGTCCTGCCCACATAACGTGCAGGGAAGAAATGAGCATCAGCAATCACTGTCAACAGCCTCTTGTAACGAAGAATTGAATCATTTATCTGGGCGGCACGTGGAAATTATCATCGTCGCGGACGCCACGGGAAGGCCTAACGGCAATTTATGTTATAAAAATAATAAGATAGGAGGGTTTAATAGAAATCACTTCTTGTTGTGCCGCTTCGTGGGTGCCAGGCGCGGGCACCAGCCAGAGACGCCGGCCCTACCGATTCAGGCAGCTGCGGACAGTCGACCCCCTTATTTGTATACTTACTCTGACCGCCACTGACCAACGTAAGAGCCGAGAGCTGGCTTGCTGTGTTGACGGGATGACCTCTCCCCATCCGCTTCAAGGATACTTCCCTTTATGACCGACAAAGATAATGCCGGAGAGCAAGGGAGTCCTCCGCTCCAAGTGATTGTAAATGTGCTGCCTGCTCTGAAAATGTTATCAGGCTGGGAGTTGCGACTTATCCATCATGTCTTCTCTGCAAGAGTGTTTGCTTTTCGTATTTTTTGGGGTTTTTCCCCCCTAAACTAGGCTGATTTTAACTTTGAATGCTCCACAGTCCTTGGAGTGTGCCAGCTTTCTTAGTCGCCTTGACTTGGAGGATGTGTAGGCTCCTCTGGGTACACGTAGAGGTTTGAAAGGGCTTCAGCGTGCGGAGCGAATTCTCTGTGTCCTCCGTGGTGCGCCTTCAAGGCTTAGCGCGCTGAAGGCCGTGTCCATTCTGTGCAGAAGAAGGAAGGAAGTGGTGTGCACTGCGTAGTGAGAGCAATCTTAGAACGACTGTGCTGGGTACGTTCCCGGAATAGGCTCGGCCACACCAGACTCCAAGGACGTGTGCATGGACGGAGAGGGTCGTAGACTGGGACAAACTGCGCTGACTGGACTTGGAGGCTGGAGTCCGCCTTGCGACCCTGCGATGGACGCCAATTGGTGGTGACCAGCACCTCCCCGTCTCGACGGCCGTCGCTCCGCGGTGCATGTTCAAATCTGACCCCGGGAGTCCTCCTTGGCTGACTCTTCCAGTTCCTTCACTTTGCCTTTTCAGTTTCGGAATCAGCACCTACGAACCTACGCAGAAGCTTGCTGCGATTTTGACGGGGATTGCGTGAAGTCTGTCGAGCAATTTGGGGAGCAATGGTGCATTAACAACATCGAGTCCTCTGCCCCTGGGAACTGTGTGCCTCTGTCTTCTTCGATATCGCTCGTCAGCGTGACGCACTTTTGGCATTTGAGCCCACGCACATTTTGTTGGACTTACATCTCTGATTTCACTTTTGAGAGTTGTTGCAAATGGCGCTGTCTTAAAATGTTTTATTTACGATTGTTTGTTCATTGCTAGCATATAGAGGTGCAACTGATTTCCATGTATTGGTCTTGTATTCCGCAGTTTTGCTAAACTCATGTATTAGTACCAGAAAAGGGGCTTTTTCTGTATATTCCCTTTGATTTTTTTTAATGTAGAAAATCATATTTTCTGTGAATAGGGAAAGCGTTATTTTTCTTTCCAGTGGGAGTAACTTTTATTCCCTCTTCTAGACTTACTGAATTTGCCAGGCCTTCTAGTACAATGATGAATAGGAGTGACCAGGAGTGCGGGAGTAGACACCCCCGACTGGTTCCTGAGCCCTCACGGAGAAAACACCCAGTGCGATGTCTGTAGCTGGCCTTTATCCAGTTCCCTTCTGCTTCTAGTTTTCTGAAAACGGTGATCATGAGTGGGGTTGAACTTTTGTCTAGATAGTTATACTAGAGAAATGAAAACTTACATCCGTACACAGAACTGTATACACCCGCATTATCCCTGATTGCCGCAAACTGAAGAAGGAGCACGCACTCATCAGCGGGTGAATGGATAAACACATGGTTGCGTGTCCACGCGACGGAATACTGTTCAGAGCCCATGGTGGACCCATACGGCAGGGCTGCACCGCAAAGGCACTTTGTTCAGTAGAGGAAGTGTGTCAGAGATTCTACTGCGATACAGTTTCGCTCACACGGCGTCCCGGCAAAGGCAAACCTGTAGGAACACAGAGCATCTCAGCGGTTGTCCGCGCTCAGGAGCATGCGCACGGCTGAATGGCGAGGGAGAAGCAGGACGGAATTCTGTCAGGTCACGAACTTATTCTGTATCGTGTGCAGAAGGTACGAGAATTCCTGCACGTGTCAAAACTCATACAAAAAGAGTGACTCGTACTATCTGTAAATTTAAGACACTAGCATTGTTTTATTTTTTATTGTATTTTTATTGTGTTTCTTCCATGATCATTTATCCCCTGACACCCCTTTTCTCTTCTAACCCCTGCGATCACCCCACTGTTGTCCATGCCCATAAGCCCCTTTTCCTTGTGGCTCAATCCCTCCACCCCTGACCCTCCTCCCTCCAAGGCCGACAACACATTATTGTCAAAATAAAGTGGAGAAAAGCTGCACCAAACTCAACACCAGAGACACTTCAGAGGCCAGATGAAACCTGTCTGCAGGTGGAATCCCACCTACGAGCTCCAGTTCTCAGCCCCCGATCCACACAGGCAGTCTGTTCGGGACGGGAGGCCCGGAAGACCTCACGCGGCCTGATTTCCTAAAAGGAGGGCCAGCGGGTGGGGCGGGGGGGGGGGGGAGCGTCTGGGTGCGGAGGGGGAGTTGCGCCTGCGGGACACCCTGAAATGCAATCTAACTCTCACACGCAGATTTTTGAGGAAGAGGAGCAGGCCCAAGAAATCAACCCGCCTGAGCAAAGGGGCAAAGTCCGTCAGGATCAGCACTTACGAGAAGTATATTAAAAATGATGACCTCAACCCACAATTCCAGCGGCAGTGTGGGCACAAGAGACATAGAACGATGTAACCGCTGAAATAATGCTGTCAAAAGAATTAGCGGCGTGGCGGGGAGGGCTGTGGGCGCTCCGGGGCCCCCGGCCGGCCGGCCGGCGCGCGGGGCTGCTATTGATCCTGCAGCAATCTCGCCCGTGATAAATGAGAATGTGCTCAGGAGAGGGTTCCGTCACGAGAGCCCCCCGATCAATCAGCTTGTCAACAGGCGGGCGGAATTCAATTTTTATTCCTAGTAAACCCTTATTTGGTGGCAGACCATTGCTTCTCTGGAAATTGCTTCACAGAGGCCGAAGGGCAAGCGTGAGAACATGGAGGAAGATAATCTTTTCCAGGCGTGTGCGGAGGGAGGGTCCAGGGTTTCCGGCTGGGAGCCGGGCGGTGCCGTGACGGGCCGTGGCCACCGCAGCCGGGCCTCTGTGCCCGCGAGGACCAGGGAGAGCCGGCCCTGTGTGTCCCCCACGGGATACATTTTCGTCCCCATCGTCCGGCCCCAGCTCCCTGCGTGGAAACCCGCTTAGGGAGCGACCACGAGCTTTGGAGAGGAGACTCGGTGACGCCATGAAGAGGGGAAAGGGGCTTCTAAGGAGATCTTTCATTCAATTAGTTTGAACCACCTGAAATTGCCGCCTGAGTGGGTTAAAAAAAAAAAGTCAAATATCAGCAATTTCATACGGTTAAAGCAAAACGCTCCTCTCTTTCATGGCCCTTTGGCATCATATTAGGAATTTGGGGTCACTTTCTAGTCTAATAACCTTTTCAAAGTCACCCCCCAAAATTAACATCGGGGCTAAGGCTAGAGCCCAGGTGGCAAACACAAGGCCCACGGGCCGAATCCGGCCCTCCACCTGGTTGTATCCGGCCCGGCACCTTGTTTCTGCCCAGCGGCAGCGCCGAGCTCTTGCCCCCAGCTCAGGAGTAGTTACAGTTACACAGTCCTAAAGTTCCATCCGGCCCTTTGAAGGCCACCGTGATGCTGACGTGGCCCCCGGTGACAATGAGCTTGACGCCCCTGGAAGGCCTAGGATTCTCGACTTCCAGACCAAAGTCCCTTCCACCCCCCACAAAGGGTGATCCCCCCTCTGCCTGTCAGCGTGCCATTGGAGCGCCTAGCCCCTGCCGGGCACTGGCCACGGGGCAGCGAACACCCACGTTGATTTCGCCGCCTCGTTCTCACGGTCGGGAGGGCGGCAGAGACACAGCAAGGGCACACGGGGCTACAAGGTCAGTGTTCAAGGACACTGAGGAGTGAGGAGCGCAGCACAGAGGACCAGTGACGGGGGGGAAGCAAAAGCATCCTTGCGGAAGTTGCTCCTGAGTTCAGACCTGAGGGATGGCAGGGGGTTGGAAGGCAGAGGTGAGGCGAGAGAGGGAGGCCAGCGTTGCCCGGAGAGATGGTTCCAGAGAAGCGCGTCTGTGCGGGGGTGCGGGGGTGCAGGGGAGGGTTACAGAGGTAGGCTCCCAGGCCGCGGAGGCGCAAACGAGGGGAAGTACGATGAGACACGGTTGCTGAGGAAGGCAGTCTGGATCACTCGGGATCCTGGAGCCCTGCCGTGCCCACGGGTCCCGTCTCTGTCAACTGGAAAGTTTGGGCAAGGCCCCTCCTGAGCCTTCTATCTCCTTCGGACTCATAAAACCAGAAAGGGGGGGGGCGGTGAGTAATTTCCTGCTACTCTCAGGCCCCCGTAAGACAAGATCCAGCCCAGATGGTCTATCGAGGGGGGTTCTGACGTTTTCCTGCTTCAGAATGACCAAGGCTCAGCCACCCAGAGCCAGCCGCTCCGCAGACTGGCGGACCTGAGACTAACCCAAGAAGTTTACCGAGTTTTCTTCGCCAATCCCTTGTGGAGGTAGAAGACGCTGGAAAATAAATGTTGGTGCTGAACCAGCCAAGAGGCTAAGTCTTCCTTCAGGTCACCACGAAGTCAGAGGTCGGTGACGGAGAGACGAGGCTTATATGGGATTCATCGCACCTGGGAACAGTAAATGGGACTCCACCGTCGTGGACTTGCAGAACGAGCAGAATGAGACGCTGACAGCAACCACGGTCACTCGTGGGACTTGCTGGGGTCCCACGGAGAGGGCAGAGGGAACCTGTCGAAGAGCGAGTAGCTGCCTTGTCTGAGGAGGAGGCCCCGGGACTGCGGCCAGGCGAAGGGCTCTTTCTGACACGTTAAAATTCAGACTGGCTTTTCCAAAGGCTTGGTAATATTTTCATCCAGCCAATGGTACAGTATGTACATTTGGGGGCTTCTGTCACTCTTTCCACAAGCTATACTCTGATGTCTTTTTTTCCCCAATTTTCTATTCTTTCCAATGAAGCAAACTCATATATCCTCTCATGCAAAGAAAAGCAAATCACAGCTATATTGGTTGGGTCTCTCACTTGAAAGGGTGGTGAAGAAATGACTTGCTTATTGGGTAATATGATGAGTTTTAGCATCTCCTATTTTGTGGGAGCTTTTCAGGCTAAGACAGTCAGATAATGAGTGCAACCAGGCAGGGAGACCTGCACCTCCACCCCTACCCCTGGCCCTCATGTGTCAGCGTGTCTGCACACACTCGGTGGTTCACAAATGTTTATAGCAGCTTCATCGCAAAGGCGTGATCTCCTACTCACTCGGTCGCTGGTCCCTGCCCCCTCCCCAGAGGCCAGTCGGTAGGGCTGGAAGTTCCAAGCTTCTAATCATAGGTTGGTCTTTCTGGTGACCAGCCTCTGACTGAAGCCACCCAGGGGCCACCAAAAGTCATCTCACCACAACAACAGGCACTTGGTCCTTTCACCAGGAAAGTCTAAGGGACCTAGAAGCTCTGTGTCAGGAACTGCAGCCAAACACCAAGTATTAGAATCCATATCTGACATTGCAACAGATGGATGATGAAACGCTCTCGGAAAACCGATCCATGTTCCAAACTACATTTGTTTCAGGGAAGCGATCACCTTACGATGTCTTGACGTACGTGCGTTAGGAGGGTGAGAGGGGAGAGAAGCAGCTGTTACCCAACCCCAGCAAAATTCTCCATGCAGACAGAATCGGAGATGGCTCCAATAATTATGCGTATGTTGCTTTTATAAAACACCTTGTAGAATTCAGTGGCAGGTATGAAATGCCACCCAAAGTGTCCAGGGCCCCCTGCAGATGAACAAGAGACTCTCGTCCACGGAGGTGCCTAGAATAAACGACGCCATGCTCACAGAAAGTTCCATCCCTCCACCCAAAACTCCAGGAGCCCTCCCCACCCCTGCTCTTCCCCCAAGCAAAAAAAAGCGGGGAGGCGAAGCATGAGCAGCGCAAAGATAAAAACGACGCAGGAAACCTTGCGCAAACGAAGGGCTTGGGGGAAACAGTGCATCCTGCTGCTTTGGCTCTGAAGGAAACGGGAGAAGTCTTTCATTTCAGGGCCTGGTTTGCGCAGGAAAAATGGCCTGTGCTCTTTTTCCATTAAACTATTAGTACACCCCAGCATTGTGGGTCTTAATAACCTTTCCTTAAATAACTGTGAAAGCCTATTGGTTTTGTTTCTTCCAGAGGAAAAAAATAAATAAAAAGAGGATAATATAACATATTGGACAGAGGGATCAAGCTAATTAAAATTGTAAATGCCAATAATGATATCTGACATTTCTTTTCAACGATAACCAATTATTGTAAGCACTGCCCCAATAGCTATTAAATCTCTCCCTCCAAACCTCATTCATTCACATTTGGAGTAACGAACATACATCATTTGTCCTGGCCCCTTCCATTAGTCCATGTATAAATATATATTCGGGGAGAAGTATGGCTTACGTTTGGTCTAATTAGAGGATTGCATTCCACGTTGAAAGCAATATTAAGTTACATTTAGGCAAACAGGAATATTGTATGTTAAGAGCCAGAATAAAGCTACGCAGCTGGTATATTTGCGTTGCGGGATATGTAATATCTCCCTCCTTCCCCAACTCTGTCTGGGGGGCACCCAAGTGAACAACTTTAGGAAGTGTTTCCTTTCTGCTGCAACTGGAGGCCGGCACGGAGAGCTTGGTGAACGGATCGAAAATGGACGTGAGAAATCAATAGCGATTGGAACAAGGAGATTGGAAATTGGAGCCAAGGGAAGAAATGGCTCGGTGTCTGAAGGATGGGGGAGCACACCTGGGGACCCGCGGGGCCTGGAGGAGTTTACGGAAAAGGGCCCAGAAGCGCGGCCGGCAGCAGGTACGGGGCAGAGGAAGAGGAATCAGCCAGCAGCTGTGGCCAGAGTACGGATGGCAACGGCTTTGCCACAGAAGCGGGGGCAGGGGTCGGGGGGGGGGCAGCTTCCCTCCATGACCTTTTGACTGGGACGTGCAGTCAGCAGGTAGAGAGAGGAAGGTTCTCCTCGGGTGATTGCCTGCTGGATTGTGTGGAAAACCCTGAATAAATTAGGGGACGACCATTCCACTGAACTGAACTAGTTTCCTATTTGTCATCCGATGGTACTCGAAGACGGGAAGGAGACCAGGGAGCGGCATCGTGAGTCCAGACTTAGCTACAATCTAGAGATAGCTTGTTTATTCTCAAAGAAACCCTGGGCGAAAGCATCAGTGGTTATTTCCACCTTGTAGACGAGGAAATCTGGGCCTCGAGAGGTCTCTAAAACCCACCCAAGAAAACACCATTAGCAAACGGCAGGGAGGCGTGTAAGGCAGGTCCCTGCCCACCCCGAGGCCCGGTTCCTGCCAGTCCCCTGTGCGATGGGGACGCTGCGGCCACAGGCTTCTTTTTGTGCCCAAATGTGCCACGGCCCTTCCTTCTGCAGGGGCTTTTCACCCGACGTCCCCTCTGCCGGAGAGCATGGATCCTTTCCACGCGCCTGGCTCCAGGTCAGAGTCCTTCTCTGTCCAGCCTTGCTAAAGCAATGTCCCCACCCCTTGGTGTCCCCATCCAGACGCTCTGCACCAGCCTCCTGGCCAACCCCCCTTCCCCACACTTCTCTATGAACTCGAGTCTTCACGTTTGCGCTCGCTGGTGAAGAAGGGGTGCTCAGCCTGACCAGAGTACACATCGGTGAGTGTCCCCCAGACCTGACAAAGGGCCTGGCACACTGTGGGGACACTACGGGGACTCCCTCAGCATTTGTTCAGTCAATGAGTGAGGGAACGAGTGAGTGAGGTTTCCAGCTCGGTTCTCCAAACCTGAGACCGGAGCTTCGCCTGCTCAAGCAGGCCCCGTCCACAGACTTCAGGGGCCTTGGAACAAGGGGTACACGTGGGCGACCATCGTGACAGCATGCTGGGAGGCAGATGGGGACTGTCAGCACTCTTTCCTTGCCCAGGATTCTGTGAGTACCAAGAGGCCACAACAGTCTACTCTGAAAATTCAGGGAAATTGGGATTTAGGAAACACGCTACTTAAAAGACAAATCCCTCCAGGAGAAAAAAAAAAATTAAAGCGAAAATTTAAAAAGCCTGAATTTTGTCTCTATTCAGTTCAGCCAAATAACGGCTAATCATATTTGTTTCAGCTTGCTGGGTGATTGCTCTGTGTGACAGATGCCCTGCTGAGACCTTGGCGTGTGCAGCGTCTAGTTTACAAGACCATCCCAACGCGTGGAAGCTGCCACTCTCAGAAACGGAAGCTCGGAGACTTTAAGCAAAGTGCCCAAGGTCCTAGTTTCTGAGTCACTCGCTGAGACCCCAGTACAGGTGAGCTGCCTCCAGCAACTTTAACGGTCTAAACTCAAAGTACTGAAGCTACTGCAAACACGTTCCAGCGACAAGGGGAGAGGAAAGAGGAGGAGCAAGAGCAGATACCCCAAGAAGAAGACCGTTATGGACAACCTTCCAGGCGGACCATGGTCCTAGTGGCATGAGTACTACCACGTTCTAGACCACACCCCTCAGCTGGGTCCCAACCCAAAGGATGGAAGTTGTCCACCGGGTCGAACCAGAGACCAGAAGCAACCGTGACATCGTCTGGTTAGCTCCTTCGTAACTGACTGCGTCCCAAAAGGAGGATCCCAACCAAGTTTTCTCAGCCACCGACCAATCATTTTGCTTCAGGCCATTAAAAATATTCAATGGCCCCTAAAAATGAAGTGGCAGCCCCCAGGCTGAATGGATTTCTAGACCTCGGTCTGAACAGGGACGCCAGCAAATCGATGTTTATTGTGTTCTCGTGGCTTATCTGGCCACCTGTGTCTGGGGGAATGGTTTTCCCAGAAGCCCAAGGAACCTGGTGCTACGGCCAGTCCTCATGTAACCCCTGTGCCTTTGAGGGGTCCCCCGAAAATGCATATTCATCTCATTCACCCTCCGCTCCAGACCCCTGTGGCCCTACCAGGTGCGGGAACATAACTCATAAGAAATATTAACATTAGCTGTTTATCATGGAGCTTGCAAAACAGAAAAGCAATAAAAGTGTAGGCGTGCTCACTCAATTACCATTGAAACAGATATCGCGAAAATTCTTCAGTGTCACGAATCTAATTTTGTATGATATTTCTATGTATTTCCACCACTAATTTTTCTTCCCTCCAGTATTAGTGAATTAATATGCTTTAAATGCCCCTCTAGCTACCCTGGGGAAAAAAAATACTACTTATTTAGTTGAGCTACCCGAATCCATTAGACAAACTTCCTTTACAGCAAAGCATTGATGAATGAAATGTCTCATGCTAATGTAAGAATAATCAATTTAGAATGCTTATGACAATTAACAAAGCTGAGGATATGCCTCGGAGGCTCCATGCTTTGTCAGCCCTGATTTGGATTAAACTCGCGCTAATGGGATCATTTTTCTTCCAAAAGGTATTCTTTTTAGGCAGACCTATCAATTAATATGAATTATGCATGTATAAAAGTACTAATGTCATTAATTAGACAAATTAATTTTTATGATGCAGTGGATAGACTAACACTAGATTATATGCGATAACTTCCCCGCGGCACCCGGCGATTTGAAATGAATGAATAGTTTATATTTGCGTGCTTCCCTCAGACTCAATCGGGATTAATCAGGCCAGTCTGCGGGTGGGAGATGGTTGAGATGCCTAATATTCTTGATGGTCTTCCCAGCCAGAGGGGTCACTTCCCAGACAGCGGAGCCGGGATTTCAACAGGGAGAAACTTTAGAATAATGCTACGTAGGATCACGGGGGAAGTTCTGGTAAACTACAACTATTTCTGTTTCTGGCAAGTTTTGGTTGATTCTTCTTCCCAAATTTACATGCTGTTATCCAAGTGGGCTAAGAAACAAATAAAACTCGGGGGAGGAAGAATAAGGAAAAGGGTATTTTCCTGTTGTTGCATTGGCAGATGTAACTCCTCAATGTTGGTCGCATTTCACCGGCACAGTATTTACCTTCTGACTCTGGGTATGACTCCCACACCCAGTATTAGCTACATTCATTCTCAAATCCAGGGAAACGTCCATTTCCTCCAGCCTAGCATGTTCCCTAAGCGATGACGGTGAGGACCGTGTGTGGTCCAGGATTGGTGACATTAGCCGTTACTTTCCTCGTTCGTCTTGCCACAGGCTTCCGATGACACTGGAGTGACCGCCACTAAGAGAGCAAAGCTGAAATTCTTTGACCGAGTTTTACTGTTTTAGTCTTTGTTTTACAGGACCTTGAAACGTGGACCCATCTTACGTTTCGAAACTGAGATGAGGGATGATGTGACTAAAGTCAGCCCGCCGTGTCCCAGCAGGGCAAGGCTGGCAGGAGCGGAGCAAGCTGGTGTGACCGAGGGGACGTCTCAGGGTTGGTCACGAGAGGTCGAACGTGAGTCTCACTCAAAGTTCCACGGAGCATGGAAAATGTCCAGTAAGCGTGAATGGAAAGAATGAGTAAAAATATTCATTTAGCTGAGGTCTCAATGACGATTCTAAAAACAGGAGACCACTGTGGGGGTGCAGAGGACACTGTCTCCCCATTCTCTGTCACAACAGTGGTGGTGTGGCCTGGCCAGGCAGAGCACACCCTCTGAGGACAGAGAGGACAAACAAAAAAAGCACATTTTTTGGTGTCTGTTTTTTTTTTTAAATTCAAATTTATGCTTCATCCACAGGATCATCCAGGTAGCAATGGCTGTTCACTCTTTAGTGACGTAAAGCGTCTCACGTGTGGGGCTAGAGTAGCTCATTTTCCCGTTTCCCTGTGGGTGGACATCCAGGTTGTTGCCAGTTTTGTTGCGCTGCCGTAGGCCCCTCACACACCCTCGTGAGTGTGTGCTTGTGCACTGAAACTTCTAAATCACAAACGCACGTGCCGCTTCAGCAAAGACTGCCCGACAGCTTCTAAAAGTGGTTGTGCCAATACACACACTGATCCCAAGGCAGGAAAACATGCATTCCTCCACCTTTTCAGCACATGCAGTATTTTTAGGTTTTTAGAAAATTCTACCTGTTGAAAACCAGGGGCATTTGCCAGAAGCCCTTCTCTCCCCAGGAGGCTCCAAGCTCCCCTGTTGTCTCCCGGGTTCCAGGAGGCTCCCAGCAGCTCTGCCTGGGTCCTTGCCCCGGGCTGCTGCCTACAAACTGTCAAATGCCTCCACTGAAAAAGTCACGTGGAGCACGGAACTCATCTCTGCACTTTCCTCACTGGGATTTTGCTCTCTCGTGGCCTGGCTACCGTGCAAATTCTAAATGCCAACGTTTACCTCCCTAAGCAAAAACGTTTGCTCGGGTTCTTCCTGTCGCTGCTATTTTCTGCCTCGGGTCGCTTGTGAAGCAGCGAGTGCCTCGATGAGAAAGGCGCCTGGACCTGCAGGGCCACCCCCAGGCATGCGCCTCTTCTCCAGGACCACGGTTCTTGAAACGCCGGGCGCTTCACCGGCCCTCCGGGGCCGCCAGAGGGACTTCCAGAACACTCAGCCACCTCTGCTGGCCGCTCCCAGGGCGCCGGTTAGGGTGACACAAAGTGAGCTCAAGGGGAAGCTGGTTATAATAATAACCCCATATCATAAAAACCTGTAACCTTATTGCAAGTACTACAAACACAAATGACAACCTAGATCCGACAGGTAAAATAAATTCGGAAAGCGTGCTGGTTAAGGGCTTCCAAAGCACAAACCACACAGCCCGTCTGAATATGGAAGTGCTGGGTGCTTTCACTCTTTGGGCTTAACTAGGAGAAGCCAAAACATAGAGATTTATGTATCATCTTATGAGCTTTCAATATTGTCACCTAAAAAAATTTTTCTTTGACCTGAGCCTGGAAAGGTATGTCCAGACTATACGTACCCATAAACTGAGAGTTAACAATCTCCTTTAATTTAATGTTTACTGTTTTCCTTTCATTTTAATTTTTGAAAACCTGTTATTTACTAGACCACACCTCCATTTTAATTCCTTCAAAGACTATTTTGAAACACGGTTTATAAAAATTGGTGCGAGATCTAACAAGAGACTTACGATTCACAGGTTTTTTTTACCCCTTGAAACTCACCAATAAGTAATGACAAACCAACATAATTCTGGGGAAAATGGCAAAGAACTCTGCCTGCAGCACAGGTAGCCCGTGCAATGGAAAGCCGGAGAAAAGAGGGGGAGACCCCTTCCCGCGGGGTGCGCGGTGAAGTCCGTGGGACAGAAGACCATTTTGTCGGGACAACCCGGGGGGAGTGCATGGGGCCAAGGTGCGGAGCCGGGGTGGGGGGAGCCGGCTGCTTCAGGGAACGAGGGAGGACGGAGAGGACAGGGACAGGTCTCCTCCTCGGGCGGGGACAGACAAAGCTGGACCCGGCCTTGCCCGCCAGCGCCAGCCTGCCGCCCGCCCGAGTCTCGCCCGGAGGAAGCGAGCGAACCACCAGAGCGCGGCCGGGTTTCCGGCTCCATAAACAAGCTCCCGTGGATGTGATTACGGCTGATATACGGAGGACCGGACAGGGACGAGCAGATGCTGGAGCCGAAGGCAGGCATAGGAAGCGCACCCGTGCGGCATAAAATCCCGAGTTATTACGGCGCAGCTGGCGGCACGCGTTCTTTCTGATTTTTTTTTTTTTTTAATTTACAAGGTGTGGCATCTGGCCTTCTATTGTCAAGCCTTGGTGTGACTTGCCACGAATTTTCTCCAGATCCAAAGGGGCTCTTGGCAATGCTGCTAAGGGACCTGAGGAGAAAGCCTCCCTGAGGGAGAGGGCCCACGCACCAGAAGCAGGGCCACTGGAGTGCCCATCAGAGCTACCCGGCCTGACTTTAATTTGTCTCCGTTCCAAATGCTCAGTGCATGAGTCTCCTGGGGCTGCAGGGAAAGCCCAGGTCTCTTCTGCCTGTGTCCACGCGATGCTGGTCAGGCGGGTGGATGGATTCCCCCCCACGGAGGTGCCCACTGAAGAGGCGCTATATTGGCACCTGAGCCGGAAGTCACGAGATGTGAAGAAAATGTGTGCCATTAACAGGAGGGAGGTCCGACCTAAACACACCCTCGACTCGTTTTCAGTGAGCCTGTGGGGACTGACCTCCCTCGATCCGTAGTTCTCGGCCCCCGGCGTGAACCCAGGGTCACTGAAACCAACATCGGAGAATCACAGGGTGGCCCTCCGGAGGTGGTCACCAAGGGTCACGGATCCTGCTCTCCTGTGTCGATTTCGGTGTTACGGTACCTTGTTTTTAAAGCGTGTTCAGGTGGGACACACCCACACAACTTCCTTTAGTCCCGGGCTCCCGCCAGGTTTCCGCAACCGGCTCGAGGGGCAGTGAAGTGGTCGGGTTCCAGCGTAAGGCTAAGTAGCTGCATCGAAGTAGCTTGGGTTCCAATTTTCTACCAGGCCGTGTTGATGGAGAACATTGTTTAACTTCTCTAAAGCTCAATTTTTTTCATCCGGTCCAGAGAATGCGACTACGACGACTGATCTAATCGGAACAGCGTATAGGAAGGAAGGACTTGGCATAGGGCCTGGGACACAGCAAGTTTTACAAAACACCTGCTAGTTTTAATCCCCTTCTCCTCCTATGCATCAGCTCTGATGGAGTTTAGCTGTGAGCTTGCTCATGGACCTTATCTGTCAAGTTCACTCTTTTATGAATCAAATTTTTCTCTTCTCAACCCCCTCCTGCTGCTTCCAAACTCAAAGCGTCTCCCTGTCGGACAAGCTCTCCTTGAATCCCGCCCCTGCCCCCGCCCCCCCAGTCCATCGCCAGATCCTGTGGCTCCCACAGAGCAGGCGTGTCACGCACGCGTGCCCCTGGATCCCAACACCCCGCAGGGGGAGCTTTTCCCCGTCTTGTAATCAGTAGTGTAAGTGCGCGTCTGCCGCCCTCCTGACACCGAGCTCATCCGTCCATCCGCCCCTTGCGATGGAACGCCCCGCCTCCCGAGCTGCGTCCGGGCGGGGGTCAAGGCCTGGCGGCGCTGTGGCGCAGGCGTGGAGGGGAACAGGGACCTCACTGCGAAGGGGGAAAGGCCACCAGCTACTCCTGCCTCTCACACTCCGGGCAGAGTCTGAGCTTCTCAGCGCCCACTCCCGTCCGGTCCCCTCAGCTGCGCCTCCTCTGTAGCCTTCAGACACCGGGACGGGGGGCTGGGCGGGCCGAACCCGCGACTGGTCCCCACCCCGCCAGCGCCCGGCCTCCCGGGCGGCCCTCCACGGCGGCCCCCAGCGCGAAGGAGCTGGACCTCCTGACTAGAAATATGCCTTCTCCACAAAGAAAATATTTTCCACATCAATTAGAAGCTTCTGTGACCCACAGCAATTTGGGAAATTAGCAAATGCCCCTTGTTCCTCCCGCAGACTGTATTTTATTATTGGATTAATGTGCAGAAAGCCCCTATTTTGCACCACCAAATATTTACTTTGGAGAAGTTTGCTGGTTTTATCATGGATTTGTCTTGTACTGTCAACAAATTACTACAGTGTGCATAATGAAGTATGGAAGTAAGGAAAATATACACAGGCCTAGGCTTGCTTGGAAGCTTTTTTTTTTTTCCCCTTTTCTTTCAGGGAGGGGATCAGTGAAGAATTAACATCCGGTCAACCCCTGGCTATATCTTCAACCCTGTTTTATAAATCATGCAGAAATTTTTATTTTTATTTTAAGCACGTGGTCTGCTTTAAGAGCATGGCCCCGAGTTCCAGTTTAGGGCTTCGTTCTGTAACACAGAGTACCCTCAGCTCCTCCAGAAGCCAGGTGAAAGGTCGGAGGGAGCGGCTGTGCGGTGGCCAGGAGGCTCCTGCGGCTCTACTCAGAAGTATGTTTCCACAGCAGCGGTGACATCAATTCTGCGTTATGGGAGAAAAACTTAAAGCACCCAAGTGCGGTGTTTACTTAGTTCTCCTGTATCCAATGCCTCCAGGTGCGCTGGGGGAAGAGGAAGTGGCCACCTTCCCTCCCACCCGGACACTGTGACTTCCTCGCCCCCCACATGTTTCCACCCCTGATGGGGGCGCGTGAAGACTGTCTGCTTGTCCGTCCCGCACGGCTGCCTCCTTCCGGGGAACGGCGGCCAGCGCAGAGACCTCCTCTGCCCGCGGCCCCAGCGCTCCCGGGAGACGTAGAGCAAGGTCTGTGAGATGCCTGTTGGATGTCTCCCCAAGCCCCCGCCCCGCACCCCAGCCTAAGCTCACACCCCGGCCTCAGGTCATGTTTCACGTGGGCGAGGCAGCTGTTCCCTCACGGCACTTGGGGTGCACGCCCGGGACCCTCCGTTTCTACCCCGCCTTCAGAGCCACCCTGAGATGCAAACCCAGGTCACCTGCCCTTCCGATGAAGGCGCTGACCCTTCGCCAGGCCTCCCGGAGCTCATACACCAACCCCGCTGTTCTCCCGCTGTCCGCCACACCCGGTGCTTTCCGCGTCCAGACTCCGGAACGCCTCCTCCTCCTTCCTGCTGCTGAGCTCAGGCCCGAGCTGTGCCCACTGCCTGCAGCGCCTTCCTGTCCACGCCCCTGGACCTCCTTAGCATTCATCCCCCGTCGCACCGGGTCCGGGTCGGCTTCACGGCACTTCGCCCGAGCTGGAATTTCCCGTGGGCACTGCCTTCCTTTCCTCGGTGTGTGCCTCTACCCCCGGAGCCAGAGCTCGGCAAGGACGGGGACTTCACCGCCCCTTCCTTCTCATCACTGCGTCGCCAGGGCAAAGCGAAGTGCCTGCCACAGAGCGACAGCTCGAGGGACCCGGGTGGGAGAGAACACATGACCCCCCGAGGCGAAGCTGCGGAATAAAAGCAGGTTGCCTTCATTCAAAAACCAACTTGCATACAGAGGAAGAACAAACAGCCGTGGTCTCTAACACCAATGTCCTTCCGAGGCAGTTCTAGGACAGAGTGATGGGTTCTGGTCGGGGCGCTGCCTGGTGCCGTGGGCAGCCGGAGCCGGAGACTTGATGTACACCAGTGAACAGGAAGGCTCCGTTCTCTAGAACCTTCCAGTGTGATGATCATAGTGGCAAGAGTTTAGGATGACAGGAGCGGAGCTCGTGAGGTGCCCCTGGCGGCACACCTGGAGGAAGCCGGGCTGAGCGTGGCAGGGACCCTCTGGAGGGTGCATGGTGCTCCCTTGCCCAGTGAGGTATCATTAAGGACTCACAGTGACACCAACAACCTAGTTCTCATTGCTTGTGACCACATAACTGCCTTTGGCTAAAAAACCCGGAAGCTTGCTGTGTCTGGTAGGAGCTTAAAGAGCCAGAGCATGATTCTTGCGCTGTCCACCATGGAGACGCATGTGAACTGGAACCGCTGACCACCTGGTCCCTGAGTCGGAGTGTCCCTGCCAACCTGCGCTGATTAAACGGGAGCCGTGACTGCGCTAAGCCTCTGAGACCTGGAGACCCAGATGACGCCCAGTGACCGCCCTCTCAGTCCTGCTCTCGTGACCGCTGGGGGAAGAAGGAGAAGAGTGAGACCCTGAGGGTGGGCGCCGGAGTGGCGGGCGGAGCGCCTACTGAAAGGAGACGTGTGGAGCGCACCCAGGAGAGAACTCGCACCGGAACCCGAGGGAGGGGGCTGAGAGCCCGGCCTCCGCGCCGAGGCTGTGGGGTAGGCCAAGGGCGGGGCCGGCGAGAGCTCCATCGATGGCTAAAAAATGAGACACAAGAACCACCAAGACACACACACGACAGACACTACAGCAAACACACACACACGCACAAGGGCGCACGCCCACTTCCTAGCGCGCAGCCACCCTCTGCTCCCAGTGCACTGGCCACAGCAGTCATAGGAACGCCCAGCCTGTCCCCGCAGAGCGAGCGTCCAGGAACACCTCTCCGACCTCAGACCCTTAACGCTCCCCTTCCTGCTCCTCCCGAACCCTCCCATCCTCAGTTATGAAATGAATACCCCAGTTTTTGAAAGAAGGAAATGACTTTATTAAGAGCGACGGGTGTTTAAAAACATTCCTGACTGGCAACTTGCTGCATTTTCCAAGTTTTCTGTAATGAACGCTTTCCTAGTCCCACACCAAAACCCAACGAACATCACCCACTTAAAAAATGCACACAAGCTGACTTGTCAATATTCAGTGGCCAAGGTCACCTTGGGATATAAAACCAGCTACGCCAACAACACAAACCACATTTAGCAAAGAGGAGCCCAACTCTTGCTCGTAATACCCCTCATGGGCTCTAAGGACATGTCCAGCACCAGAAAACCAGTGGACAAGTTTACGATCTTTTTTAGCGGTGCTGAGCTACTGTCAATATTCTGTTAATTTCTCTCCACTCTCTCCAGCGCATCCATTGAACGGAAGCTGTTAATATTGGAGAAGAAGAAAGGCTCAAAATGCCAGGCCCATCCAACCCCCACCATAGAACAAATCATTTTTACGTATTTCTTCAGCTGACAGGGCTTGGATGAAACTGATGTAATAACAGTTGCCCGGAGGATCTTCCATCGTCTGTGAATTGTAGGGCATACACGGATCTGGCTGTGTATTTGTGAGAATAGCATCCCGGAGTTTGAAACCAACACATCCAGCCACTCGGTGTCAGGACACTGATAAAATAATGGCTTCTCTTTCTACGGCGGCGTCCGCGGCCTGCTGTTTCGTCCCCCTGGCATGCATCTGCCTCCTTTGTCTTGCTCATTCACCGCATCAGCACCAGTTCGTGAGTGAGGCCAGGACAGTTCGAGATTTACAGGTGAGGAGCCTGGGCCGGGAGGGATTTAATGGCGCATCCGAATGAGAGCAGCAAGTGACGGTGACGGAGACTGAGGCCCAGGGCCCTTGACCCCGCTGCTCTTATCGCCACCTCAGCAACGCACACTGGGCCCTGGTCAGACATTCCGCCTCTGCTCGCCCCTCTCATACCCATGGGCACCGCGTGAGAGAAATTGCACTGTCCCCCCGGGCAGCAGGGGCAAACTGAGGCCGGTGTGGGTCGAAGAGGTGCTGTCTGGGACACCAAGCAAGTGAATGTCAAGAGCAGACCCACCTGACTTCGAGGCCCATTTGGTCCCCGCTGCCCAGGCTCCCACTGGGGAGCCCACGCAGGTTGGCTGCAGAAGCTGACGTGGCGCGGACGGGCTGCGGGAGTTTCCGAGCGGTCCTGCTCACTTCCTCGAATGAAGCCCCGGGGACCCAAAAAAACCAGGGTCACCTGTTAAGGTGACCTACAAAAGAATCGAAGACGCAGGACTTCTACTTAGCCAGCAATTATTTTGCCTAGGTTTATTTAACTTGTTTATTTCAAGGAAATCGCCTGTTTTGTGTACTAGGAAAGGCTAGAAAAGAGAAACTTTGCATTAATTTGGAGGGGGAAAAAAGGTAAATGGATGTCATAGATATGGTATGGTGTTTGGGTGTTGGTTTTGCCTTCCAGGCTTGGAAAATATAAAGAAAGCTGATGTAATTTTTTAAAAAAAAGATGAAATATTGCCGTTTGTGACAACACGGACGAACCTTGAGGGCATTATGCTAAGTGAAATAAGCCAAATGAGAAAAGACAAATAGCACAGTATGTCACTCATCATGGCATACAAAACAAACAAAAAAGAAGAGAAACAAAACAAAGGCAGATACGGGCAACAGATTGGGGGGACTGGTGGGGAGGGCAGAATGGACGAGGGCTCAGATGCTCGGCGGCGAGTGCGCAGCAGTGCTCGCAGACAGGAATCACAGCGCCGCGCACCTGAAACTTGAACGATGCTATAAACCACCGCCCTCTGGGTACCACAATCAACTGCGTCACCTGTCGACTGAAGTGGAAGCTCGGCACATGGGGGGTTGGTCCTGTGGGATGGGGAGAGGAGGACGTCCCACAGCGGGACGAGGGCTACCAGACTGAGGCCTGGCATTTGGACTAATTCTAGAACCCTCTGCGCTGGAGAGACCGGATGTTTATAAACAATCCTGTGAACCACAGACTTTATTGAGAGAAAGCTACTCTCACGGACCAAATCACAAGAACCTAAGGACACTTCTTCATCAAAAACTCTATCCCGCCTTTGACCTAACGGGCATGCGAGAGGTGCTGTGTCCATTTAGTCCGGGACACAGGTTTTGCTCTCACAGTCTCTACGGCCCTGTTTTCACGTCGCGTGGGACTAAGGACCGTGAAGTAACGCAGAGGGCAGGCTGCCTTCAGAGCTTCATCGGTTGCCATTTTTTCCTCAAAACAGCAGTCTGAACCTGAAACTAACCTAAGGTTTATTTAACCTAATGTCAATCTGGAATATACCTATTTTGTCGATCACTTTCTTTAAAGCATTTATTAAAAAATAGTATCATAAAATCTGTCTCTTAAGAACATAGAAAGACGGGCAGTCATAAATACAAAGAAATCAAAATTATGTATCTATCTTCCTAGCCACGCCAACATCTCTGTGTTTTATCACAGGCATTTATTCTCTCTCCCCCCACCCCTGTCCTCATTCCCGGCCTCAAATTTCGTGGTCTCCTTAAGGTTCTGAAAAGAAGACTGCAAATTTGTTTCAAGTTCCTGGGCCACAAAATAATTGAAACAGTAACCATTTAACATTCCCATTTGCAAGGTGAACATCTGGATGCATTCAAAGCAGGGGGGAATTCTGAAATGAGAACGTTATGAACAGCGGACACCCTGCAGGACACGAATCAGCGGCCAGCCCGGGCCCTAGCTGCTCTTCAGGAATACCAATATTTGAAAGGAAAATGCGCGAGACGGCGGAGTACGCCGCTCCCCTGGAAGGAAATGCGATCCGCAGCATCGCCTCTCCAAGGTAAACGCCTTCCTTTGTTTCCAGGACTGCTGACGCCCGCACTCTTCTCGCCCTCCTACCCGACTCCGTGTTGCTGCGGGAAGATCTTCAGCTCGCAAGGCGTTTGTTTTTTTTTTTTTTTTCTTCACCAGCAAAGTGGGATTTTCACACTTGGGCTTTGCGGTAGCAGGTCTCAGTCCGCGGTTTATTTTTGCAATAATTAATAAAGTGTCTCACGTCCTGGCTTCCCTGCCCGGAGAAAGGCTCGCTGCCTCCTTCCAGGGAGCTGCCGCAGGAAATGGAGCTGTCATCTTGGGAGGACCCAGCTTGGGAAGGAGAACGTGAGAACGTTCTTGGGTCCCGAGTGAGTGCTTCCTCAGGGACAGGCCCGTGGAAGGTGACTCGTCATGTGTGTGGTAGGGACAGAGACCGGTACTTATAGCGCCTGGTGGTGACACATTCGCACAAAGGGTGTCTCTTTTATTAGGAGACAAACACTCCTGTTACTTTTCTTTGAGAGGTAAGGTGAAGGAACTCAGTCGGGATGAATCTGGCAAATGTGTGTCCAACTAACGAGAGGAAGCAAAGGAGTCACTTTGGGGAACAGAAGAGTCAACCGCACATCCCACAGCTGGTTAGGGAGTGCCTCCCAGGTCCCAGGCACTGCTGTCGGCGACGGTGACGTGGCTGTGACCCTACGGAGAGATGACAAGGTGCAAAAGCACAGTGGGGAGAGGTCTTCACCATCGCAGGCGTGTGTCACTCCGAGGACCCAACTGTGCCACGAACGCCCCAGCAGAGCTAAGAACCAGGCTCCAGGCTCTCCCCAGCCTGTTTCCCTCCTCTCTGCCTCACCGTCACCGCCAGCACCATCGTCAGCAGCAAACAAAACAGGGAAGTTGCTCTGAACGCTCCCCGTGGACCCGACACCGCACTCAGTGCTCTGTGGTCTCTCTTCCCCCGGGGCTCCTCTCAGCAGCCCCGCGGGCTGGGGGGCATTGTCATCTCCATCTTACAAATCAGGACGCCGAGGGAGTGACATGCGAGTAACAGCTTTGCCCAAAGCCCTGCAGCGCATCGGCGAGAAGCCCAGGGTGAGGACGCAGGCAACGGGGCTCCCGAGTGCGTGCCCGAGCCGCTGTCCTTCTCGTTCTGTGTCCCCAGCGCTCGAGGCCCATGCGTTTCGGCGACTCCTGCATTTCCACGTCTCTGCCCGGTGCTCCGTGCTGCTCCCTTCCCCGGGCCCCGGAAAGCACTGCCGGTCCGGAAAACAGAAACACTGCCGACGGGACCCAGGATGGAGGACGCCTACCGGACTGAGGACACGTATGGGTCCTCCGGTCGTCCCGCCTCATCCTGCGACACGGACCTTCCAAGGGACCCACGCACTTTCCGGCGAGGCATCTAAGGAACCACCAGGTCCTGAGCCTGAAGGTGACCTGACATGTGAGAGGAGGTTCTGCCCCAAACTTGGAATGACAAAAGGAAATTCGCAGCTTTCCATCTGAGTTCACGTAAATATCTGTTCAGTCCATGGTGCCTGGGAACCCACAGTACACGGTCAAGTAGCTTTGGACTGCAAAGGGAGAGGCCAGACTACGATGAAAACAGGGCCTCTGCCGTCTTGCAGTTAATACGTCATTCCTCAGGCTTCGAAGCCACCATTTCGTCTGAAATTCAAACACCCTGGAGGTAGGAAGGACGGCAACAATCACCACCACCACTGGATACAGGGGGGAAACTGAGGAAGGAGGAAGCCAAAGGGAAGCGCTGCAGGCGCTCAGGTGGGTTCCGGACACAGGTTTCATCCGGGTGGTGGCTCCGCGACAGCGTCCTAAGGGAACAGGTCCCTTCTGCAGCCAGACTGCCACAGCACCCTGCACCTGCGCGGCAGGTCACGCTGGAGCCCCGAGGCGCCCCGGGCGCTGCTTTGGCGCTTTCCGCAGCAGGGCGGGGAAGCGCGGAACGCCTCGCACCCCTGGCAACAGCGCCCGCAGCGCGCCGCCGCACCGCCCCGCGCCTGGAGGCACCGCGCAAGTTTGGGCAGCTCGGGCCGCCGGATTTTATCATTGGTTCACGTTAATGTACTTGGCAATCACACAGAAGGGCTTTTAAATCTAATGGCTGAGACAATAACACAGCAGAGTTACCCGAGCATTTTCCAAATGACGGGGCTGTGACCCTTTTAGGTACGTCATACTGCCGTGTCCCGGGGACGCGCTGGCGTTGCCGCGCAGGGACGTCCGGTTCACCTCGGCACGGCAGGCGGGGTGGGTGCGCAGAGTGGGCGCAGCGGGAGGTCTCCAAGGTGACACCCCCACCCACTTCTGCCCTGCGTTCGCCCGTGTGTGAGTGAGCGTGCGTGCACAAATTTCCCTGGCCGAAATTGGGGTGATGAGAGGGGCCACCCGCCACGCAGGTACTCAGGCTCACCAGACTGTGGTTACCCAGGTACACAGTCTAAACTTCAGACGTGAATCAAACCAGAAGGGCCTTGGAGGGTCTTTCCTGTGCGTCATTGTCTTCTTGAAGGGCTCTCAAACCGCTCTCGCTCTGCGTTTGTAGCTATCAAAATAATTTCCTGGACCGAAAATTTCCTCAGATTTTAGGCAACCGAGTTTGCAAGGCAAATCAGGAGTTCCTTGTATCAAATCTGAGTGTTCGAACATTGTTTTTATCCTGATGATGGAAGTACAGAGTGCCTACCACACAGAGAATTAATGATGCACTTGCAGGCTCTCCATATTTATAGGGGCGTTTTTTTCTCCAGCTACTTGCAGACTCCATTTCCAGGTGATACCATCTTTGGTGCCCTTATCACTGTCGATAATTCCATTTGGCAGGCGGCATCTAATCCTTTTCATGTGCTAATGATTAATCAGACAAGCCTATTTACTAATGTAGCCGAATGCATTAGAAACTTAAGGTGATGGCAGACGGGACGTCAATTCAGATATAAATGAGCTGCATTTACATCGGACGCCTATTGACTCGTGTCGCGGAATGAAACAGAAAATGCAATCTCCTTGCGAACCATTAAAATAAATGGAAATAGAATTTCAAACTCCATCTTCAAACATAACTTTATCGACTTGGCCGCGAGCCTTCAGGGAGTGGCCAACGAAGTTTAAAATATATAAATAATGCACTAATTCGTCGGGCCATGAGGGAGGCCGTGTCTTAGCCACTGAACACACGGAATTCCCCAAAGTGGGAACCTGCTCAGAACAAGGGGAGTCACAGAGCACAGCGCAAACATGGGCTCGGGGCGTGGGGGGCGTCTTCTGAGTTTAGCTCCGCTCTGATCTGCTTTCGTCCAAAAGCCTGCATCTGTGCAAGCCCTGAGGGCACTGGCCCATATCTTAGTTACCTAACGTGCAAAATTAGAGAGACAGAGAGAGAGAGAGAGAGCAAGAAGAAGAAAGTGGGGGGAGGAGAGAGAGGGAGGGAGGGAGAGGCGGGGGACGCTGGGAGCGAGGGTTAGGGTTACCATGACTCAGGCTGAATCACAGGGGCACAAGTGTCTGCTCTGGACTCTCATTGGCTGAAAGGCAATGTCAGAAGATACTCAGAGAAGGACGGGAAGCATTTTTCTGATGGCTAGAGAGTGAGTGGATATTTAGTATCAAGAATAGCCACATCTCTGAAATGATTTTCATTTGCCCGCCTTACATCTCGATACTGAGCATGAAGTAAGACTTCGAGTCTGGGAGCTTCTCAAGGGGTAAGTAGCAATGGAACGAACCCGAGGAAAAGGAAGCTGCCTGGAGAATCGTCGGTTCCAGCCTCTCACTTGTAGCAATGACAGCTCAGAACCAGCCCAATGAGCAACGACCCCCTTTGAGTGAGAGACTTAGGTAAGTGCTGCAGTTCCGAAAAGTCAGTCTTGGGAGGGCCCAGGAGAGAGGCGGAAGAGTATTTCAAGGGAAGCCCTAACCCACCAGCCTCCCCCTTCCTTTCGGATTTCTCTTCAGACTGAACAGCAAGGGGCTGGCGGAATACTACGCACGCCAAGAGCATGTTCCAAAGCACAGCTCCAAAGTGTCAATCGAGAGACGTGTTTGTTGGTAAAGAATCTCACGCTCAAATATGTTCAGGAACTTCGACATGGGCTGCTCGCCCCAGCCCCTTGGAAATTCACCAGGCACCTGACGGCAGGGACGGCGCTGAGGAACCCTGCAGCGAAAAAGAACGTCTTTTACCATTTTGTTTCACGCTGAAATAAGCACAGGAATATTTCCTTCCCGTACACATGGATTCCGTGTTCCTTGGAGCACAGGTTTGGAAATAGTGAGAATGATAAAAATACTAAAAAAATGGAACGAAACCTACCAAGCCAAGTAAATCTACTTTTTATCCTGAGGGACAATGGGGAGCCTCTTTCGATGCTACTGTGTTCCAAGGAGGAAGGGGCACTGTTCCTAGGACTCCATTGGGTCCTTCGGTCTCAGGACAGGGGGGCTCACCCCGTATCTGAATTCACAGCTCTCTTTCCTGGCGCCTGTCTCCTGACAAATGCTGGACGTGCTTCGCATTGAGGGGTACCTGCCAGAACAGGCATAGGCCCAGGTGTCCCCCGCCTCTGCTCCAACACCCACTGACCCCACTCAGAAGGACCTTGTGCCGGTACCACGGCTGATACCAAGGGAAGCATTAACAGCAGCTTGGTGCCCTAAAAAGAAAATAAAAGCTCCTCCAGTTTATTCTCAACCTCTAATCCATCAAGAAACTGTCCAAAAGATAAATTGGAGCGAAGTTGACTTTTGTTAACAACGCAGCAATTTTGAAAGTGCAGCTTTAATCAAGGGGAAAATTTTCCAGAATTTGACAACCTTTTCCATTCCCTCTGATATAAACTCCATTAAAAAGAAAAAGAAAAACACACACACACACACAAAACCCAGTCTAATGCGGTTTCTTAGGTGGTGTTCAATAAAAAGCAGTCTATAATGCAATGTGCTCTCTTCATGTGATGTTTAGATATGAGATCGATCTCGGTGGACACCCGGAGTTCTGAAAGTAGGATTATTGGATTTTGTGGCTTTCTCAGATGTCGAAGATCTTTAAACAGTGTCTTGCCAAGTTGCTACACCCCGCCTGTCTGTGAAACACTTATGAACTCATCCAAGAAGGTGGACGCCATGTTAATTAGACATGGCGGATGGAGGGGGGCTGGCAGCCGGCTTCCTGTCACCATCGAGTTAAGTGCTGGGACCACGTGCACTTTCCTACCTTGCGGAGAAAAACGGGTTCATCCGTCTCTGGGTCGATAGGGCCTTAAGAGCAAGACTGCTGACACAGGGTGGAATTCAGAAGCCAGAATAGCGGGGGGCACAGAAGGCGGGCCTGCCTCTCAAGACTCCTTGAGAAAATGCTAATGGCTTTGGACTTCAGCTAAACCAAGCAAGGGAGGCAGAGCGAGAGGTCGGCCTCGTGAACTCTGGGTCACATTTAAAAAAACAAGGTCATTCGGACACGATATACTACCTCTGACTTTAGAAGTGCCACAGGGGCCGCCGAGGCCAAGACCCTGTTGTGGCCCAAACTGACTCTTCCTCTTGTCCCCTCTCCGAAAGGCCTGGTGTCAGGCGTCAGGACTGTCTAGAAGCGAGCAGGACGTTTCTGCGGAGGAAAGGAGGGGGGGTTCTTCGACACAGCCCCCTGGAAACCGGTGCTCTCTGCGCGCCGGGCCATGGTCCCCCCGCCGACGTCAGACGCCAGCTCTCCTTTGCAGGTTTGCAGCCACGGACTCGCAAACACGTCGGCCTATTCATGAACGCATATGGATAAGAACCGGTGGGTTTTTCTCATTTCGAGGTTTTCCTCCTGTGATTTATTCCAAGTATCCGCACTTCTCTTCCCATGTTCACATTTAGATACAGGACAAACTGCACGTGACGTGGCACAAAGCCATGGGGCCTTATTTCCCGCACAGGCGTGCGTAGCCCAGGTTTGTGGGCTGCTGCCGGGGCTCTGAGGACGGCGGAAACCTTCGAGCTGGGCCTGCTGCTCCCGCTCACGCCCCGAGGCGGAGGGCTGTGTGCGTAACTCCACGACGAGACGCCACTCCACGCCGGTGGGAGCAGCCCGAACTCACAGCTCGGACGCCACCCGATGTTGGGGTGTCGGGGGGGGGCACAGAGACTCTCCTTCGCTACCAGTGGGGCTGTAAAATATTTCAGCCCCTTCTGAAGACAGTGGGCGGTTTCTTACAAAACTAAACGTATTGTCACCAGAGCATCAAGCGATGGCGCCCTCGGTATCTCCCCGAAGGAGCTGAAGACCTGGGCCCGCACGAGCTCCTGCGCACAGATGTTTCCAAGAGCTTTGTTCCTAGCTGCCGCAGCGTGGAGGCGACCGACACGTCCCTCAGGGAGCAAATGGATTAGCCATAGTGCACCCCGATAATGGAACGTCATTCAGTGCTTAAAGTGAACAGGCTATCCAGTGACGAAAAGATACAGAAGCACCTTAAACACATATCTCTAAGGGAAAGACGCCGCTCTGAAAAGGCTACATACTGTGTGGTTCCAATGACGTGACTTTCTGGAAAAGGCAAAACTGTGGAGGCAGTTAAAAAAAATCCATTGCTGCGGGGGGTAGGTGGGGTGCGTGCAGGGGTGGGGGACGGACAGGCAGAGCACCGGGGATTTTTGTGGCGGTGAACATGCTCTGTGCGATGCTGTAATGATGGATGTACATCAATACACGCTGGTTCAAACCGCAGAACGTGCAACAGCCAGAGGGGCCGAATGGGAACCGAGGACTCCGGTGATGCGGCGCGTCCGTGCGGGCGCGTCCGTGGTAACCAATGCGCCGCTCCGGGGCCATGTTGCCAATGGGGAAGGCTAGGCGTGGGCGGGGGTGGGAGGCCTGGGGGAATCTCTGCACTTGTTTCCTCAACTTGGCTATGAACCTAAAACTGCTCTAAAAATATATAGTATGCTTTTAAGTGCAAAAAGAAAAAAAAGAAAAAGAAACAAAACCCACCATTCCCTTCTCGTGCCCAGGGCACACGCACCCTCCACCTCGGATGCGTACAGCGTCCCCGTGCCAGCGAACTGGGGGGTGGCCGCAGCAGATGGGCGGGGTGAGGTCTGAGTTCAGTCTTGGGGCCAGCGCGCTGGGCTCAGCAGAGCCGTGGCTGGGCCCTCTGCAGGTACAGAGGGGGCCCCCACCCCCCACTTATCTTCCAAGTGCAGAGCACAGACAGAACCTTCTCAGAGGTGCTTGGGCGGAGGCTGAGGAGCCGTGGGGGCCGTGACTCTGCTCTGCCTCACGGGCTCCCTCCGCCCCGGGCCGGCCGCCTCACAGCCCAACCAACCTCATCGCGTCCCTGCCGCCCGTTCCCTTCCCAGGGTCCCGCACTCGCTTTTTCCCCTTGCTTGTTAGGCTCTCCCCAGATCCATGCGCAAATGATGCTCATGGGCCTCCCCCACCCTCTGCAGCCCGGGCTTTGGAGACAGCAGAGCCCGGCCAGGGCTCCTCCGCCATCTCCCTGCGGTGGCCGGGTCATCCTTCCCGTGAGCACCGAACGCGGATGTGCCTAGAGGACTGATCGGACGGGATGGTGGGGAGAGGGAAATGCCTTGTGCATCCGTGTCGAGGGACACGGAGGAGGGAGGGGCAGAGGGACAAGCAGCTACGAGTCTACACCCTCCCGGAGACAGACAGGTGTGCTTCATCTCAGAGTGCAATTATTGTCTACACGTGACTTTGCACACATCGCCACCACCTGTTTCTCAGCGAGGGCAACGACCAAGGCCTCCACGTCACCGTGCCGAAAACAGTAGCAGATTTAGGACTGGCGATCCCAGAACCAAGACTCATTTATCCCTTAAGAGCTGTCTGACCTCAGGAAAATCCTTTTTTATTTCCAACTCTCAGTTTTCTCATCTGGTCCATGAAGATAATCTCTCTTTCCCACTAGTTCTCAAGAACTAGATTGGGAATTTTATAAGAGGTCACAAACAGATAAATGTTTTATCACCAGTGACGTAGTACCCCCTTCCCAAGGAGGAACTATAAAAAATTACAAATTTGCACAAAGAGAAAGCACAGAGAGGAAGGCAGAAGACCCAAGCATGGCTAGAAAGGACTCACTGTAGCTCAGCGCCCCCACCCTGATCCCAGATGGGGCCTGGCCCCCCCAGCCTCCCTCCCACTTAGAGGAGTCCAGCTCTGGGTTTTGGGGGTTCGGGGAAAGGGCAGAGCCTCCCACAAAGCCTGCCGGAGTTTACTTCCTGGAAGGAAATAGAAAAACAAGGCTGAGTCTGCTGCCTGGTTGTGTGGAGTTCAGGCCGAGCTAGGTGCTCCGTAAACGCCTGGATTGCCCAAGCATGCCTCGGAGCGGAGCTGTCCACGTGGGCTCTCAGGCGGCCGGCACCAGCAGTGCCTTTCGGATTGCTGAGCGCACAGCCCTGGGTCTGCCCCAGGGGGTGGAAGGGGCCTGGAGGGGTGCGTCCGTGGCCTGGAAGTCAGCATTTGAAGTGACTAGGCGCACTGAGATGCAGAGACGCAGAACGCGAGGCCAGGGGTGATAAGAATAATGGTCACCGCCATCCTCAGAGTGCGAACGAGCTTCACCCCTCTTCACGGGTGAGACGCCAGGCCAAGTACCTTGCATGTGCTGATGTGTTAATGCCCATGATCGCATGAGGCAGTAGGTACTATGACTATCTCCCATTTACAGATGGACAAAGGGAGCTTATGGAAGCACATGACTTCCCAGAGGTCACACGGGTTTAAGTACCGAGGCCCAAGTTCCCACCCAGATCCTGGGCTCTCCGGGGTCCACACACCCAGTCACACCTACGGGCTCCATGCAGAAGAAAGAACTCCAGGGCCCGGTGCCCCTGTCTGGGGGCTGCATGTAGCCCCCAGGTTATGCTGGGGTGCCATCGGCAGCTCCCATAGTGAAGGGCCCTCCCGGGGTCCACAGTCCCCCGAGCCAGACAAGCCCCTCTCTCTTTTACCATTATGTTCTGCTGCTTGAGATGCATTTATGATGTTTAATTTATATCCCCTGATCATGAAGTGATTGCATCACTAAAAAGGCTGTGATGTTGATTTATGCCACAGTTGCCTGTGTCTGTTAATTAGAGAAATATCATTTGGCTTCCTACAGCAGAAAAACAATAAATTATCGAGGAGAAGGGAGAGGCGCTCATCCGCCAAACCTATGTCAGTTCCTCCTCCTGAATCTTATTTATGATCCTAACCGATTGTATTCCATTCACACCAACCTTTGGGAAAAAACCATAACTTGTGTTGAGAAGGAAGTAGAAAAGCCGTGTGGGGAAATGAATGTAGACTTAATCTTTCTCTGCTCGGTGCCCATAATCACTCATACGCAACACCGGGAGGCAGAAGTACGGTCGGCTCACGCGCAGGGCGCTTCCTCAGACACCCCGCCCCCCCAACCCCCAGCACAGGCACCCCCGTCTCCCAGGCAGGACTGGCCCCAGCAACTTGCCAGAGGAAGGGCGCTGACTTTTGGGAGCAGCGACTGCGTATTTTCCGTGCGGTGGGCTGTGTGCCTGGGAAGGGGCTGCCGCTGCCTCCAATGCCTGCTATTGACCTCCGGGGCGCCCAGAGAGCGCTGCTAAGGACAACACTTGCGTTCCTTCATTCGGCTGTTCACCCGCTCACCGGACGTCAACGAGTATCTAGTCCACCGCAGGCCCGGTGAGGGGTTGGCCATGCACAGTCCTCAGAAGAAACGCTCACAACCCAGACCTCACAGAACTTCCTCCCCGGTAGGAAGGTGACTTGAATCGGATAGCAAGTTGCAAGCGTGCCAGATTCGGTGAAGGAAAGAGTGAGGGCTTGCGAGAGGACTCCCTCCAGAAACGATAAATCCGAGCTCAGTCTTCGAGATGAGTCCATTTGGTTGAGATGGAGGGAACACCATTCCAGCAGTGAAGGGCCAGCATGTGCCAGCGCTAGGAGGGAGCGGACCGAGTGCGGGGCCGTGCAGAGGGCCCCGTGGGACCCCAGTGGGCAGCGGGGGGCGAGCGGGTCGCCGCGGGAGGCGGGCTGGGGAGCCTGCAGTGTGCGGCCACGCCGGGTTGGCAGGCGGCTCTTACCGCAGCCACCGCACGGGTTTAAGCCAGGGCAGGGGGCAGCGTGGTCAGGTTTGCATTTTGAAAAGGTCACCGTTTTAAACGGTGTCGGGGCTTCGAGTTCCCTGTGCTGAAAAGGGCTGCAAAAGTGGGCTTTGGGTCGGCCGTCCTCGGGTGGGGCGGAGCACTCGGAAACGGCCTGGCCGCGGCTTAACCGGGGCTTCTGCGCTGTTGGTGGGGACGCGCCTGCCCTCTGCCCCGCCCGCCGGCCGTGCCCCGTCCATCTGTGCCCATCACTGTTCCTGCACGGAAGCGTTTGTCTTGAAACTGGCAGAAGGCGGCAGCGGCAGAGGGAGGAAGACAGGGTGAGTGGGGGGGGGCAGTCCCCGCCCCGCCCCTGGCCCAGGGCAAGAGACCGTGTCCTGAGAGGGGTGAGAGCTGGAAGGTGACGCCGTAGTAAAAGCTGCGGCAACCCGCTCCTTCTCGCCCGTCCCTCACACGCGGCGTCCCTGACCACTCACGGTAGGGGGCCTCCACTGGCCCTCTGCGTCCACTGTGAAGGGGCCAATGTGGTCGCTTCTTTGCTAGTTGTGAGTGTCTCTCCTTTGTTCCTCTCTTTTCAAAATATAATTCCTTTCGTTTTTGAGAGAGGGGGAAGGGAGGGGGAAAGAAACAAAGATGTGTGAGAGAGAAACACCGATTGGCTGCCTTCTGTACACACCCCAACTGGGGACTGAACCCGCAACCCAGGCCTATGTCCTCACCGGGAATTGAACCGGCGATCTTCGTTTGTAGGACGACGTTCAACCAACTGAGCCATACGGGCCAGAGCTCCTTTGTTTCTTTCTTTATCTGTGTAACATAGCATGGTCCCTGCCACATAGTAGGTGCTCAAAAAGCCTTTGTGCAATGAATGAATGGCGGATAAAAGGGTTGCAAGGTCAGAAGTATCAGGGGAACATGCGAAAGCAGGCTAGAGAAGAACAGAAGGTTAGGGTGCGGAAGACAAACAGCGAGGGCTAGTTTTATTCTCGGTGACCAGGGAAGCCCTTTCTAACAACATCTGCAACCCGAAGGAAGTGAGGAAGAAGCCACAAAGCCGTCTGGGGAAGAAGCATCCTGGGCAGAAGAAGAAAGGGCAAGTCCAACACCGACGAAGAATCATCAGAATTCATGAGCGAGTCACAGTGGAGAGTCCCCCCACCTCTTTCTGGCCTGAGGACATGGAGGACTGGGACTGTTATTCCCCAGGGCTGAGACCCTCGGTGTGGACACGCAGGGGACTCCCTGGGGAGTACCAGCCGGAGCCACACTGGGACCACTTCAAGCATCCCCACAGATTATTAAGATTTCTAGAAAGAGGAGCCGGGGAGAGAGGGAGACAACGGTCCATGTGAAAGGGGCCCGTTGAACTCCGATGTGTGTTATCAGAGGACAGGAGAGCCCCCGCTCCTGGCAGTGTCGGGCGGGACCCCGGGAAATGTGTATGCAAGGACAAGATCAGGGGGCGCCATCGTCGTGGAGGAACGGATCCTTTTTGTAGCCACCGACTAGGACACGCCAGTACCTTGGAGGCTTGGGGTTAAGGAGAAAGGACTTTGCTCTTGATGACTTCCGAGATATGGACGTGCCACTCACTGACCCTTCTTGAAAAGTGCTGACACAGGGTGGGAGGCATGAAAAAGAGCATGGCGGATGAAGACACCTCGGTCCGCTAGGGAAGCCCTCCGAGACGGAGACGGAAGGCCCAGCGGTCCTCTCCATCCCTAAGTGACACGCCCTTAAACCCACACCCCTCCCGTGACACACCCCCCTCGCTGTCCACTGAGGTCACACTAGGCATCTTCCGACCCTCTGGATGCACCCTGCTCCCTCCTGCCATTTGCACCTGCTGTTCCCTCTTTCCGGAATACTTTTCCCTGCGCTGTCACCGAGTTAACACATCCTCAGTATCGTAGCGCATCTTCCAATGTCTCCATTTCTTTTTCAGTTTAAAACACAACATAACACAATTTTGTAAAATGATCAGATACAGAAGACCCTACAAAAAGTCAGCGATAGAACTTCCCGTGTCAGTACGTAATAGGATGCAGTATTTTTTGTCTCCCCGCAGGGACTGGACAGCAAGCGCTAATCCCCTATTGTCCACAGAGCGCCCAGCACTGAAGCAGCGGGTGAGAGCTCTCCTGCGGCTGTGACTGGACCTGAACTTCACTGGCTTAGGCTTTGAGACACTGGGGACTGCAGCCCCCCCCCCCCCGCCGCCATGTCAGCCTGGCTTCTGAGAAGGCTATTATTCTGCCAGAAGCTCAAGGATGTGTTTTAGTTTTAATGAAGGCCCCACTTCTGACGCAAGCAACGGGAAAGAAAAGCCTCAGAAAGGGTCCCCTGAGTGTGTGCCTGAGTGTGTGCACGATTAGTGACAGACACCTGACGCTCTTCGATTTCTGTTCAGTTTTGCAACTCTGCCTTTCTGTTTCCTCCCACCACAGAAACGTGGCCTCGGAAAGTGAGAGGTAGGCAACTTCGTGATGCATTTGGGATGTTCGTTCTATTTCCATTCTTCAAACAAACTTTTATGCTTTAAAACGCAGAAATGTCTCTGGCAGAAAGAGGACTCATCGTAGAGAGCATTTGTCATGGGCTGGATTGGATTCCTCACTCACACGGTGAAGCCCTATGTCCCAGCCCCTCGGAATGTGAGTGTACTCCGAGCTAAGGTCTTTACAGAGGTGTTTAAGTTAAAACAAGGATGTTCTGGGGAGGCCCTAATCAGATATGGCCGGTGTCCTGGAGAGTGGAGGGGAGGAGGACACGGATACAACGGCGGGAAGATGATGCAGAGACGCAGGGAGAGAAGGCATCTCCGAGCCACAGACAGAGGCCCGAGAGGAAACCAACCCTGCCGACACCTTGCTCTTGGGCTTCAGCCTCCAGAGCTGTAAGAGCAGGTGAATCGTGCTGTTTCAGCCACGGTGGTGCTTTGTTAGGGCATCCCTGGCAAACAGCGGCAGCCACGGCCCATCCCTGCGTGGACACAGGGCCCAAGCCGCTCCGACTGAGACCAGTGATTGGAAAGTCACCGCACCAAGGTGCACAGCGGGGAGTGAGGTGGCGGGTGAAGCCATCTCCGAGGTTCTGCCAGCTGATTTTACAGAACGCGGTGAAATTCTTAGTATCTCTGAACTCTTACCAGGGGCTACAACCCACCCCGCCTCTAAGGACCGCTTCTTCCCGAACCCTTGACATGAGTCCTTTTCTTTCTCCTCCTTGTTCAAATGCTCATGAAACATACCTTGCCGTGGTTCTCAACCCGAGATGCACGTAAAAATGAGCTCGTTAAATCATACCCATCAAACATTCCCATACTGGGTTTGTCCCGATCTCTAACGGGGACAGACACATATATTCAAAACGAGGTGACGATATAATCGGAGAGACCAGAGAGAGGCAGGCATCCCGCCCGCGTGGCACTCATTTTGAAGTGCGCCACGGGGTCTTAACGTCTCGCAGTTTCTATGTCGTTGGTGCGTCCATTCCATAGATGCGTTGTGAACGTCTCTGGTCTTCAGCCACCTGGGCGCCCGTCACTCCTCTGCGTCCATGTTCTGCAGACAGCAGGGGGTTAAGACTTGTGGTTGTAGAGGCACTGCTGAGACACCTGAAATACTGAACTCCACAACGGGCCGAAGCTGGGAGGTGTTTCTCCGGCTTTTGATGGAACTTCTGGGATCGGGCCATGTGATAAAACCGTGCTGTGCTGGTTTTCTACCTTGAACAAAGCGGAAGCCTGGAATGTTGCGGTGGATCGTTGCTTGGCCGGTTCCCGACGAACCCCACCTCCCAGCACGCACACCTCTGGGAGGCCCCTTCCCAGGAAAACCCTGGCTGGCGGGCGGGGTCACCAGACCAGCTCCGGTCCCTGGTCAATGACGAGTGTGACGCAGGCACACAGGTGAGCCGCATACGCAATTTCCCGTTCGCGCTTGCTTCATGCTCTGCAGTCCCCATCGTGAAATTCTGAACTTTTGGTCCAGGAGCCCAGCCTGTGCCGTGTGCCCCGGGCCCCCTGCAGTGGGATATCAGGGTCCCAGTGCGGCGGCAGGAGGGATCTCCCACGCTAAGCTTTCCCCGTGGAGCACCGCGAGGTCGGCGCACACGTGTCCTCACTCCCGTGAAACTGTGGGCGGGCTGGAGTGCCGTCAGCACCAGAAGGCTTGGGGGGACGCCCAGGAGACGCCAGGGGCTGGGAGGCTGCGGACAGAACAGAAAGAACGAGCACAGCCCTGAACACGCCCAGCACAGCCATCGCCTGAGGCGGTCAGGTTAGCAGAGACAGTCACAGGAGCAGGGAGCTGGTGTCCCGGCCACCGGGGCCGGGGCGCGGATCGGCAGAATGCTGTGGGCCCTGGGCTTTGCCTTCGCCGCTGCTGGGCCTGTTAGTGCACAGAAAACCCTTCCGCCGTCATTCGGGCACTCATCCAGTATTTTGTGAGCTCTTAGAGAACGCCAGGAGCCATGCTGGTCTTAAGAAAGAAGCAAAAATAAGTAAGTTTCGTCCCTTCCGTCAGGAAGCTCTCAGTGTGATGCATCCAGAGCATAACACAAGGAGGAAAGCGTTCAGTGCCGGGACCTCAGAGTCAGCCTGAAGACCACCAACAGGCTCCGACCTGCGCCCCCGAAGCAAGTGATGGTGGACAATTGGGACCTGAGGGCACATCTCAGTCCCTTCGGTCACCCTGCAAGCATCTTTGCTCCTGGCCTGTCTCATAAAATGAGGCTAGTGTGAGCCTGCGGCCCCCTCCCCTGCCACCTGCTGACCTGTGGCAGCCCTTCCCGCACCCCTCAGCTGAGCAAACACACTGGCTGAGTAGCTGCAGAGGGGCGGGGGTGGGGGTGGGGCGGGGGGGGGAGGGGGACATGGCGTGAGATGAGACCAGAGCGAAAACTCCCACACAGACACCCCGGCACCGCCCAACCAGGGCGGCAGCTCCCAGCCTCACCCGCCTAGGACCGACTGAACCAGGAACAAGTTCAGCTCCTTGTGGAAAAGGGAAAAAAGGGAAAAAAAATACGAAGCAGAACAAAAGTGAGATTCTGAAAGCAGCGTTCCTGGAAGTTGTGGCCAGAGACCTGGGGAGAGCACCGGCCACTCGCTGTCTGCCTCCCGCTCCCCAAGCCTTCATAAACACTTCCCGTTGCATAAAAGTTACAGTTTTACACATGATTTCTAAGCTGCCAAAATTTTACAGTGTGCGCGGCCCCGCCTGTTCCGACATGTTTTATAAACATAACAAGCTGTAGCTGCCACCCCAGATGTTCTCACAACTTATTTTTTTTCATAATTTAAAATCTGTTCGACCTGATGTTTTTTGTTTTGTTTCTTTCTTTTCTTTTCTTTTTTTTTTTTGCTCCATGCGCATTTTGACTGTAAAAAAGGAAACCGAAATATCATTCATTCATGGGGCGCTATGCTGTTACACCTAATTTCTTCTCAAGTTCACACGACACCGCACCGTCTCCAGGAACCTTAAAAAAGGCAGCAGCGGAGGACAAAGTGAGGAGATACGTCAAGGACCAGCAAATAAACAGCTGGCTCCCAACATATGGATTTTCCTCTATATTTTTCAGGTGCCACTGTCTTCCATCCGTATCTGCCAGCCCCGCAGCACCCGGCGTAATTCAACTGTAATTGATAATGTAAGGGCAGATGGAGAGGACTGTCAGCTCCTCCCCGGGGTCTCTGGGGACGCTGCGGAAATCAAAGCAGATGGCCCAATTGCCTCTGCTTTATGTATTGCTGCAAGCCCCTCTGTCTGCAGGATAATGGATCATTACGGCCTGCTGTGTGCAAACACCAATATGCTTTTAAATCTGGTTCTCCAGCTTATGAAAAAGCACTATATTTCATATTAATTTGTGAAGCCGCACTTAACAAGGTCCACTGTTGTTAATTTACGGTTTGGAAGGGGGCAGGGAGAAGTTCTCAGGGAGAGCACCCCCCCCCCGCCCCCGCCACCGCCACCCCCCACGCTGGCTCGCTTCTAGCCCTCCCCCACCCACCCCCACCACCGCCGGCCTCCCATCCAGCCGCCAGCGGTGGTCAGCTAGGGAAACACAATATCTGGATCCGCCGGGCTGATATTTAATTGAAGAATCGGATTCCAGCAGTCAGTAGCTTGCTGAGCAAGCCGCTTGCAGAGGGTGGGTTTGAATCCCCAGCCATGGCCTGCATGATGTGAAGGGCAAAAGTCTCGGAACCGTTCCTTCCTTGCACACCCTCTCTGGCCTCCATCCTCCTCCTTCTCCAGTGAGGAAAAACGACAAGGGGCACAGGGACCGCTGGGTCCTCCCAGCCACCCTGCCTCCACCTTATCCCAGGGTTCTGTGGGGAGGGGTCCAGGGCAAAATCAGAGAGGTGCTCAGTGGGACACATGCAACCCACTCTGAAGACATTCCCCGTGGTCTCTTTATGGGCAGCTATTCTGACCCCCTACTGTGTGCCAGAAAACACCCTGAGTCCAGAGGAGCCCAAGGAAAATGCAAACCATGCCTGAGTCCAGCAGCTCATGGCTGCAGAGAGCACAGCTGAAAACTAGCTTTAGCTTTTGTCTCCATTCCTTAAGGCCTTTTTTTTCCTCTTCCTGTTGGTAGAGAAGTTTTAGGTGCCCAGCAAAACTGCGTGGAAGGCACGGAGATCACCGCACACTCCCTGCCCCTACAGGCACCGCCTCCGCCGGTACCCGCACCCCCACCGAGGAGACTGCATCCACGCATCATCATCGGCCGCCATTTGCATCAGGGTTCCCTCTAGGTGCTGTGCAGCCTGTGGGTTGCACAAATGGGTAATGACTTTATATATTTTCAGACAAGGGCACGAGAGAGATCCTTGTCTGGTCGGGGTGCAGGGGTGACGGGGTGGGGAGTCTCAGTTTGCAATTTAGGGTTGTAACTTCTCTGGGAGAAAAGACAAATCCTGAACTATGTGGCACCTTTGGCCAAATGTGGGACAGTTCCAGCTGCCTTAGTCAAAGATCTCCTGGGGTTGAGGAAGCAGCGAGAGGTCTGTACCCCGCACTGGTCCCGCAGCCTGTGCAGCCCACACCTGCAGGCGGCCCCCATGCAGGCCCGGCTGGAGGGCTTGCTCTGATACACGCGAGACAACCCAGGGCGCGTGGTGAGAGTTCGGGCACATACACGCGGGCGTGGAGGGACACCGTGCGCATCCTGCCGGAGAGAGCAGGTACGCGGGTGAGCGGAGGGAGCGCACCTCCTTCCACAACGGTCCCTCACTGCCCTTCCCCACCAAAGGTCATCGCGGCCCCCGTGGATGTTGTGAAGGTGACCTGGAACCCATGAACGATGCACGTTCTGAAACACCACACGCACGAAATGCCCCCATTGTCCAGGGCAGCCGGTGGGGCGGTGTTTCAAAGAACGTGGGCGGTGGGGTGGGGCCAGTTTGGTCCGAAGCCACCAGAGCGCCTCAGGGTTTTGTCTGGAAAACGTGGCTGGTGCCTTTTTACGGAGGAGCTGTGAGGACAACGCGAGATAGGATGGCGAAGTGCTGCACGCCATGCCTGGCAAACGGCACCTGCACGGCCGGTCACGGCAGTAATACCAGCACTGGAATAGTCATAGCAACACACGTAGAGCGAACGCTGTCCAGGCTTCAAGTACGGCCTCAAGTCCTCGACGTGCTTTGTCCCACTTATCCCTCGTACCCGCCCTGAGGTCTGTGTTATTATTACCCACCCTTTACAAAGCAGAAAGCCGAAGCTTCGAGAAATGAACGAATTTGCCCCGATGCGGACCCCTAGGGGGGCGGGTCACCGTGCTGAGCTCAGAAGCAAGAGGCTGCAGGGAGAGCCGCCAACTCTCATCGTCGCCGTCGGGGCAGGAGTACAGCTCCCGAGTCACCAGCCCAGCCCCTGGGCCCGTGAACTTTCCCTTGGCCGCATCTGCTGTGGAGCCACTTCACTCCCCCTGAGCTTGAATAGCCCTGATGATGGGAGCCTCACTATCTGAGACCTCTCGTCGGCGGTCACGTTCTGTAGCCCTGACGTTCTGTAAGTGACTCTAGGGGTTTGTGTCCCTGGGGATGGTCAGGACAAGTTAGAAATGAGGAGCAGTCACACACTGGAAGAGACAACTACTACTACTAATAATAAACAACAACTGAGTGAAATGCTGGGTCCTGGATTGAATCCTGGGAGAGAAAAGTAACACTGGGACAAGACGAGCAAGATGTGATCAAGGCCTGCTATTTAGTTAATAATATTGTCCCAATGTCAACTTCCCGGTTTTGATGATTTCACTGTGATTCCGCACGATGTTATTTAGCTTTAAGGGAAGCTAGGTGAGAGGTATAAGGAACCTCCTGCTTTTGCAACTTTTTGGTCAATCTAAACTGAGTTCGAGTGAAAAGTTAAAAAGAAAATGTCCGAGAAACAAAGGAAATTGAAGCAAACACTGAGAAAACAATACGGGCGTATTTTTCTCTCCGGAAGGAGAAGAGACATCCGGAGATATCCTGGAGTTTCGGGGGGCTGCCGCGCACGGAACTCGCACCCGCAGAGAACGAAGCGCCAGCCAGCCAGGTGCCCTCTCCTGGTGCCCAGCCGGCCCCTGTTGGCACTCGGCCCAGACGCAGCTCCTCGGCCCCTAACTCAGCCACCCCCTGCCTTAGGGAACCGGAGCAGCATAACGATCACAGAGAGGGTGACAAAGGCCTTCTCACCACAGAGAAGGGCACTGCGCTCTGCAGCTGATGCACCCCCGAAAGAACCGATGGTGCCTGGGGCCGCCAGAAGAGCTGGGCCATGTCTCGGTCACCCCAGGTTCAGCCCCGTACCTCCTGGCTCTTCCTGTTCGTGAATACGTGGGTGCGTGGGTGGGGAGCTGGTCACTGACGTGTCATTAACTAGGCCTCTGGGCCCAACGAAGTCGATGTTTAAGGTAAACTTTGAAAATAGCTCCGTAACAACATCACATAGATCATACTAATAAGAAGTACTTTAAACTGAATATAAAATTGCACTTGTAAGTTGCTACAAAATTGACTTTGTGGGGAATTTTAGGGGGTAGATCCTTTCGCAGCATGCCACACGCACACGTTAGGACGCCGTGAAAACATCCGTAAGGAGTTCCGTGGCACCCCTCCAGGGAAAACTAGGAAGCTCGGGTTTGTTTATTCTCCGCTTTTCCCCTTCAGGTGCCATTCTTTGGGACTCAGACCAGACGCTACCCCTTCCTTGCTCGAATCTGCCCCTTCCTGTACGATACATTTATTTGCTATTGTCTGTCTCTCCCACCTGGGCGCAAATTCTATCAGAATGAGGACCCCATGGCTTTGTTCGGTGCGTGCCCCAAGAGCCAAGGGTACTTTCTAGCACAGAATAGTTGCTGAATAAACATGGATCAACTATAGGGCCATTTTCCACTCATAAGCTGTCCCTAACAGGTCATGAGGTCCTGTCACAAATAGGACCACATGGTGGCCTGCCTCCCCAGCAGCCCAAGGATGTATGTGCTTAGAGCCCAGACCCCAGCTTGGAGCTGGGGACCCCCACAAGTCTGCGGCTTCTCTCACATGTCATCACGTAAGGCCACCCCGGCTACGTCCCGCTAACTCCCAGCACCCCTTCCCGGGTAGCCAGTCAGGGGGGTGCTGGCCCCAGCCTGACCCCAAACCCCTTCTCTCCCCCTC
Organism: Glossophaga mutica; assembly: GCA_039655065.1. Classification (NCBI taxonomy): domain Eukaryota; kingdom Metazoa; phylum Chordata; class Mammalia; order Chiroptera; family Phyllostomidae; genus Glossophaga; species Glossophaga mutica. Next base: position 4,574,394 of record CM077315.1, read on the forward strand.
ACTGCGTGTCAAGATGCGCCTCTGAGGTCTGAGCGAGCTGAGCTGGCGCCTGCTCTCGCTACCGCGTGAAGAGCGCTCCGCCCTCTGTCCTGGGCTTCGCGGCGCCAGCCCCATTTCCACGAGTGCGCTGGAACCACCCCGGGACACGGCACACCAAGCGGCCTCGTCTCCTTGGAGAAGAATGCCCCCTCTCCTTAACTCGGCCCCCTGCTCGCAGGTCACAGGCTCGGTGGGATTTATTAAGGCAATCTATCACAGATGAATAGGTGTCTAAGCAATGAGTCTAACAGGCAAGGGCTCACTTCTTTTAAGTCGACGGATTCAGCGGTCATTTCCTCACTGGGCACTGATTCAGCCCTTTTCGAAGAGGAGGTCGGGGCACTCTTCGGAGACTCCACAGATGGGAAGAAAAGTCAGAACCCACCCCTGCGTGAAAACCACGTCCTAGAGTGCGAGGGGTAGGTCCGCCCTACCCCGCCCCCAGCCTCCGATGAAGGAGCGACGCAAGAGCGTCCGGGAACAGGAAGGGACCCGCTGGTCCTTGACCGGGGCTGGGGCAGCACCAGAAGGCTGTGACCCAATTACCCACCTAGCCCCATCTTGGTCGTTAAATCAGCACTGACCGAAAAACTCCCCTCACTGAAGAGTTCCCAGTATTTTGGTTCACAGTCCTCGCTCGCTCCATGTCCCCATTCAGAGGTGGGTGCCTTCCCTCCATAGGTGGGGAAACTGAGTCACGGAGCTCTGAAATGGCTTGTCCAGTTGTGAAGGGGGGCCCCACGACGAAAGCCTTGGCTCTGCCTGTCCTTCTGAGAGTGGCTTAGTCTGTTTGGGCTGCTCGAACAAAACACCACAGAGTGAGCCACTTCTAAACGACAGCTATGTGTTTCTCATCGTTCTGGAGGCTGGAAGTCCTCGACGAAGGCGCCGGGGTGACCCAGCGTGGGCGAGATCTCCCGAGAGCCCTCCTCCTGGTTCCCAGCCAGCACCTCCCCATTGTGTCCGCGCCTGGCGCAGGCGCTAGGGGGCGCTGTGGGATCTCTTTTAGTAAGGGCACTAATCCCATCCCGAGTGCTCCGACCCACTTGCCACTCACTTCTCCAAGTCTCCGCCTCCTCATACCATCGCCTCTGGGGTTAGGATTTCAGCAGGGAGTTCAGGGGCGGGGGTGGGGAGGGGAGACACAAACTTCAGACCACAGCAGAATTCTAAACTCTGCAATCAGACTGTGAGCACTATTACCCTGGGCACTCAGCTCCCTCGCTGCGTGGCCTGGGGCCGGTCCCTGGCGCTCAGCCTCTCCCTGCGGCAGCACAGTCGTCAGAGAAACGGGCATAGCGATAGTATCTAGCTCAAACACAACAGCCTCGTGTGTAAAGGGCTCCCCACGGAACCTGAAACCCAGAAAGCAGTCCGTCGGCGCGGGCTTTCAATGGTGTGGGTAGGAGCGCTGCGCCCCCTGGGTAACGCCCCAATCAATGTGACTGTAGACTTGAGAGTCTCCATGAATCCGGAGGAGACGGCCACTGGTCTGAGGCCCCGTTGCTATGAGACAGTGAATACTATTGTTGTTCTTACGCCATTTGCGATAAAACGAGGCGAGAGTTTGGCTTGGTGGAGGGGTCTGCATCATTTCTGTGGGATGACCTTCTAGGTGAGCTCCTCTTTGCATACGGCTTAGGTGACGGTGGAGAAGCTAAGCCCTCTTCTGAACTGTAAACACGATTTTTTCTTTCAGAGAATTTCATTCACAGAAAAGCAAAATAATTCAGATAGAAGCAGAATGAAGTGTATGTTTAGTATCTGTATCCAACTTCATGTCCGCTTTATGTTATTCAAAAACGACATGCAGCCCCGGCTTGTTGGGTGAGTGGATTGAGTGCCGGCCTGTGAACCAATGGGTTGCCGGTTCGATTCCCAGTCAGGGCACATGCCTGGGTTGCAGGTTAGGTCTCCAGTAGGGGGCGCACGTGAGGCAACCACACAGTAATTAAAAAAAACACACACACACACAAAAACAGCAGCACGCAGTCACACTTGGCATTGTGCTCTGTTACAGCCTATAGGTTAGGTATAGTCCACATGCCTTTCAAGTAGACACACCCAAATCCCTACCGAGTGTCTGTGCCTTCTCACGGAGCAAACGACGACATGCCCCATGATGACTTTGCCCATTCCCAGCTGTTTGTCCCCAGCTAACCTCCATGCTACATGCCAGACTGCCCTATCCCACTGCTTCTGAAGGGCCTGTCTGTTCAGGAGCTCTCTAGCTATTGCCCCTGGATTTCTAACGGGGCGCACGTGATGGGGTGTGGTCGAGGGGTAGTCCCGCCCCCAGTTCACAGACATGCTCAGAAAGGCCCCCTCTCCTCTATCCACACTGACGGGGCGAGGGAGGGAAACCCAGGGCGTTCCTTGGAGAGCCCGCGCGAGAAACGGCCCCCAGCTGCCGACCGAAGAAACGAGCCACGCTGGCTGCTCGTTTTCTACAGTAAATTCTAGAAGGGAGCCGGGGAAGGCGGTGGGGGTGGTGAACCGAGTGGGCGAAATCAGGATCGGATTCAAGATAAACTGTTCCTGATTAATAGGGTCAGCCACCCAGGCAGCAGGCAGACCTGGAATTTTCCACCCTCACTCCTGCGCGGCTTGCACCGCAAGTGCTTCCGTCTCCCCCTCCAGGAGCCGGTGCCTGGTGCTGCGGAAAGGCAGCAGAAATAACAGGCGTCAGCTGCCACCGTGGAGATGGCACGTCTCGGCTTCAAGGGAGATGGTCACAGCAGCAGCCACGAACGGCGTTTTGCTGGGCGTTGGGAGGTCGCCCCCCCATGCCCTCCCATCAGCATTTCCAACAAGTACTGATGGTTAACGGTCAGCTCTCCACGGAGGGCTCTGAGCGTTACCCGACCTCGTTAAGTATCCACAACTATCTCCGAGATGAACCCGGTGCTTACTCCTCTCTCCCAGACGAGGAAACCGGAATCCCAGGGCACTGGGGCCCAGCATCTCACAGCTCACAGGACGAAGGGCTGGGCCTGATGGAAGTGCGTCAGCCCCAAAGCCCTGCCACCTACTTTTAAAATGCTTTAAGATACTTTTAATTTGACTTGATTTGATTTATTTTGCACCACACAGGTGAGAAATCCTTTTCAGATATGTGCTGTTCCCAGGTCAAAGTCAGTAAAGAATAGAGGCGGCTCAGGCCTGTCCGCAGAACAGATCCGGAGGACCCAGGGCCAGAGCGAGGGCCGCGTGAATCAGCTCCGAGACCCCAAAAGCACCCACTGGGGAAGGCGGGGAGAACAGGCGAGGGCGTGAGGATGCCAAGGCCTAGGTTCCTTCAGCTGGATGTCCATCCGCCGGGGAAAGACTTCACCCCTGGGCTTCCCAAGGGGTGGAGGGGGAGCGGGGAGAGAAAAGGGTCCGTGGGTAGGTGCCCCTGGACCCGGGTCGTCTGCCCATCCCAGCACCTGACAGGCACCCCACAGCCACAGAGCTCCCGGCAGGGACAGCCACGGACAGCGCGGCCTCACAGGCTCTGACTCCGCTGCCCGCCCCCTGCAGAGAGAGCACCAAACCACCCCGCGTGAGCATATTGTGCTTCTCCATGGAAATGAAGGGATTTCGCTTGAATACGGTCACGGCTGCAAAAGCGCTCATTTTTTAAGCTCCATTGACTGCCAGGATATGTAAGCCCTAGAGTTGCGATGGAATCCTTGTGGGGAAAACTCAATTAAACCTGCTAGAGAATGCACGTTCAACAAGAAGGAGAAGGAACAAGAGAAGGGTGGTGGACTGGGGGTGGGGGGGCACAGACATTTCTTTTGAATAAATAAAGCGCCAGATTTAAAATGAGACTGTACAATAACAGCCCTAATTCCTGGAAACCCAGATGGGGAACTAAATACATTCATATATTGGGAGGGATTTATTTTCACAGAGTTCGAGGATATAATACAGCTTTTGGCACTTGGCACAGCGCTGGCCGGTATTGCTGACGAAGAGGCTGTTAGCCACCTTTTTGTGGAAAATATACCTCCACCTCGAGTCGGAGGTTAAGTTATTCTCTGGCCAAAAGAAGCAATCCATCATGCTCCATTATGGGGCGGATCTCACAATGAGCAGCATTTGGCAGAGACGGATAGCTTCGTCGGACCGCATTGGGCGGTGCCGCGAGTGATTCTGTCATCCCCGAGACTGGCCGGGGTGGTCAGACGCCACCTGGGGTCCCGAGCAAAATTCTGGCTGCTGCGGGGGACGAGGGAGGGTGGCACCTGAATTCACACCTGAATAACAGCCTCGGCACGAATAACCGCCGAGCGTTTATTTAAGCATCGCCTGGGTGTCAGACTGCTGAGTCCGAACGTTGGCTCTGCCACTTATAAACTCTGCAGTCCTGGGTGGGTGACAGCCTCTAGCTCAGTTTCCTTATCTCGTAAGAACGAAAATAATAATTACATCTACCTTCGAGGGCCGCGACGCGCACAGAGCGCTGGAGACGCGGCAGGCACGCGGCCAACGCTGATGAGCGTTAGTGGTCAGTCAGGTGCCCGTCTTGAGCAGGGCCCACTCTGCTGAGGCAGCGCAGTCTTCTCGGGCATGATGCTTCAGGAGCCCCCGCGTTCAGGGTGCCATGAAAGTGCCTCAGTAAAGGTCCCTCCCTGGAAGCCCCTCTTGCTTTGCCCTCGTCCCCGCCCAGACCTCAGGTTCCCAGAGGCAGAAACGAAGCCCAGGGCAAGGAAGGACTAACTGGACTCCACCCAGCACAGCGCATGCAGAACCTGGGTTCAAGATCCGCTTGTCCCACGGCAGACTGTCGGCCCCTTTCCCACCGCACAGCCGGAAAAGGAGTTTGGAAATGAACTGGTAGTTTGTCAACTTCCCAGCTGTGCTCCGTGTTGCCAGCAAAAAAGCAATCAGATCAGATGGCAATGCCAGCCTATTGCATAGATAACTCATTCTTTGGAACCAAGAGAACAGAGGACCGCAGCCCAGCGGTGAGAGACCTCTGCTGGGTCTCCTTCAAGGCCCAGGGTAGGTGCTAAATAATGCAAAACTGCTTACCCTTGAGAAGCGGTGGAGTAATGAGAACTACATCACTCTAGTCAAAGGGAGAAAAAAGAGAGAAGAGGTACATGATTCTCTAGCAAAACCTTCCTTATCAGCTCTGTTGGGGGAAGGAAAAAAACAAGGCGAATAAATGACAAAAGCAGAGGACCCATCGATCACGCAGTGGTTGGCCTGCCAGGCCCGGCCGCGGGCGTGCAGTGCGCACCAGCCACCCTCCGGCTCGCAGAGGCCGGACTCAGCCAGCTCCAGGCCCGAGACAGAGGCGTGAGAGTGGAGCACACCGGAGCCTCAGGCCCTCCTTGCAGCCCTGCCACTCACTTTCTGCGGTTTTGGTTATAAGTGGCTGAAGCCCTCTGAGCCTCCAAGTCCCGAGCACAAGGCACTGAGTCTTGGAATTCCTGTCCAGCTCAAATTCTCCAATCCTCAGAGGCACTGGTTTACATGAGCAAGAAGAATGTTCTGGAAGGGAATAGCCTCTCACTTCATACCTCTATTATCTGAAAAACTTCCTAGAGTCTTCACATCTGGTATCTCATCATTGTTCTTTTTTATGGATAATTAATAAAGACATGAATAGACAGATTTTGAAGAGCTGTAATACGAAAGTTCATCCTTTCAACGTACTTTTCTGCGTGTTTTGGTTACTATTCGCAAGGCTGACTGTGTAGGAGGTTCCCATACTCTCTAAAGCTGGGTTGCATGTACCATTTTTCTTGTCCTTACAACCCCCCCTCCTTGGCAAATGAAGAACTGAGGTGAGGAGGGTGTAACAGATTCATCTGCTCGTCCCCCCACCCATCCATCCCACGCAGCAAACACTACTGTTGGTCTTCCCGGCGTCAGATTCGGTGCGAGGGGTTGGAGATTCAGGGGCAGACCCAACACAGACTGTGCTCTCACGGAGCAGGGCGGTGGCGTCGCTGAGCACGTAAAGGTTGGCAGAAGCAAGTCCAGCTCCTGCGTGAGCTGCTCGTAAGCTCTCTGCCCTTGAGCAGTTTCTTCTAACCTCCCAGGACCTCGAGTTAGCTTTCTGTAAAATGGGGATAATGTTATCTACCCATTGGGGAACAAGTGAGGATTAGACAGGCTCATAATGTCGAGCACTTGGCACAAGATCTGGGACACAAGCAGCATAAATAGCTGCTTTTATTATGAGCTTCAAGAACATTCCGAGTAGGTGGCTGGGCCAAGTGTGAAGAATGGCTATTTTTGTTTGATTATGTTTTGTTTCTTTTTGCAAAGGGGCAGAACTCCCACAGGCTGCTGAATCGTGGGGCGGCCAGGAGACGGGGGGCAGACCGTCTGCCCGATTCCCTACAGAGTGTGCCACTTCGGAACCGCGCAGACCGGCCTCCAGTGCCAGGCCTGGCAATGAACCTGAGGAGCACTTACAACGAACGTTAAAAAAGAAACAAAGGTCCCTTTCCTTCCTGAATCACAGGAAGTACCGTTGCCCTTGATGTTGCAGCCCAAATAACTGCAGCAGCTCCCATGACAGTTCAGACACCCCGTCTCGCAGGCAGCCCGTTCCCTGCCCCCCGAGCCACACCCCAGGTGTCTCCAACCTCACCTGGAACCCCCAGGCCTGGCGCCTGAAACACAGCCCAGCCCTGATGGGCCAGCCTCGCGGCAGATCAGGGAACCAGCCGGGGGCAATCTGGAAAAGTCATCGTGAAGGAAATCCCAGACCCAAGGTGCCTGTCACCAGAGTGAGGGGGACACTCACCAGAAGGGACCGCGCTGACCCCTCCTGCGGGGCGAGTGCTGTCTGCACGCGGCTCGGCACAGAAGGTTTTGCCATTTGGACGGTAATAAACCCCGCTGCCCGAACCCCGTGGCCCTCTGGGTGCTACATCAACCACACCGTCCGTCCCCGCCTCTCAGAGTGCGGCGCACCTGCGGCCGCTGTTAAGGAACCTCAGGTGCTGCCCACGTGTACTAATGAAAAGTGCTCTCGGGCCACCTTGGAGGACGGGGGAAGGTGCTCCAGCGAAGGCCGAGGGCCTCTCGGCTTTGCCGCCCACCCTCGACGAGCCCCGAGAGCTTCCAGAACACTGACGCCCAGGCTGCAGCCCAGCCCAGCGAAGAGAGGCCCTCTGGGGCGGAGAACCAGCATCAGTATTTTTTTGGAGTCAGCCAAATGATTCCAGCGTGCAGCCAAGTCCCAGGACTCGGACTTCCGCCAGGCTGGGACTCCAGGGGGCGTCCTCTCCGAGTCCTCCACCCCCTCTTCCCGCTCCCCTCCCTCCCTCCTTCCTTCGCGAGTTACCGAAGCGGCGTATCCTGCGGTTGAAGCTCGGGCTCAACCGTCAGCCCATTTTCACTTCCAGCTCTGGCTCTGCGGCCACTAGCCCTGGGGGTGATTCAACGCAAATTATTGGACCTCGGTGCTGAGGTTCTGCTTTCTCAATCTGTAACATGGGGCAAAAAAAAAAAAAGGACTTGCCCAGAGAGTCCCTGTGAGGATTAAACGTCCAAGGTAAATTGCCTAACACAGTACCGAGCAATCAGTACGCACTCAACCAGTTGCATTATTTCTGTTCTAAGTATTATTGCAATGTTCCAAGAGCTAGACTAGATGCTGGGAGAACACAAGGAGCCGCGCGGCAGGCTGTCTGTCCTCACTCTCTTCCCATCCGATCCCTAGGTGAAGGGCGGCCCTGCATCGCTGGCCAGGGCCGGGTGGACCGAGGTTTCTCTTAGCAGGAATAGTTATCGCACACGGAGCATCCGCAACGTGGCGTCAGGCATGGTTCGGTCCTGCCGCATCACACAGGGGGCCTGCTGGAGAAGTCCAGGGCTGAACGCCGTTCCATCAGAGCTTCTCGCCAGCCAGAGGTGATGGGGTCGGTGTGTGCATTGTGCAGACGAGGAAGCTGAGACTCAGAGTGGTTGCAGGTCACCCCGGGTCACCAGGGTGGGCAAGCCCAGGCCTTGAAGTGCCACATTGCTCTGCTCTCTGCCTGAATGCAGGGTGCGCCGCTGAGGGGGTTCCAAGATCTGGCCAGGACAAGAACGACGCCATCCCTCCGAGCTGGAGGGCTTCAGGGGAGAGATACAACCAGATGGGCCAGGAGCGAGGGCAGGGGACCGAGGGACCAGCGGTGGAGGAGGATGAGCATGACAAATGGCGGAGAAGTGGGTGGGGTCTACATGAATTCAGACGCAGGAGCCCACGTGGGAGCCACCTAGTGATGAGTGGGCCGTGAGTCCACGTGGGGATTCCAGGGCAGAGTGGAATGTTCCCAATTCACGGACACCCTGGCCAAGTCCAGCGCTCCTGATGCGCCTCCGTCTCTGCACCTGCGCCCTGGCGTTACGCCCCCAGGATAGGTCGCTGAAAATTAAAAGGCAAAACATTTACAGAGTTTCCGTCTGTCAAAGGGGACTTCACCTCACAGCAGGACCCTACCACCCAGGCTGCACCGCACGCAACCGGCATGGCAGGGTGGCCGGGTACGAGCGGCGGGGCGGCGAGGCGGCAGGGCGGCGGGGCGGCGGGGCGGCAGGGCGGTGGCGCAGGGATTCCGATTCCCTAGGAAGAAGCACCGCGGGGCTCCAGCCTCGTTTCCGGCGCTCAGACCTCAGGCTCCATTTCCGTTCGGGTTCCAGTGAAGGCTCCACCGTGTGGTAGCGCTGCTGTCCTCTGGGCCTCAGCTTCCTTATCTGTAAAATGGGACCAACCACGTAGCTTCCTCCTCACGGGCGCGGTGAGGCGAAAGCACTCTCGTGCCTGGTAAACGCACAGAACGGAACCTCGCGGACCGGTGCCACCGTTAGCCACGCCGGTTGTTCAGACAACCGTTCTACCCGCAGCAGCTGCTCGCTCTCAGCCCGGGGCCTGGCTGCTCTTAGATTTCCTGCTGGAGCCAAGTTCACTGTTGCTCTCCTGCCAGAGCTAGTTACCTGTTACTTGTTTTGCAGGGTATTTGCTTTCCAATATTTTTACTAAGTAGGACAGGTACATCAATGAGGTCTGCTGCTTTATTGGTTGCTAATTGCTGGGACATAATTGTGGCAATGTTCCTTGGTGTTCCCGTAATTCTCTGCGGCCAATCAAGGTGGCCCGTGCCGTAATTGCCACGCAGTGAATGCTCGGTCACCAGCCCGCCAGCTCCTTGGAGTGCTTCGTGTAGGAGAGCTCATTCCAGCACTTGCAGGAGAGCAAGCTCTGATGACAGACAGAGGCAAGAAAGGCATGCGGAGAGGTAGGTTTCAAAGTAATTTTATAAGGATATAGGACTATATAAGATAAAAGTTAATATCATTATAGCAGGGTGCATATCTTTTGAGAGCGGTTTCTAAGATCTGCCTCCAGATCTTTGTAGATTCAACTCAACCTCTAGCTGAACATGTCACTGTATTCCAGGTTGTCTGGAACTGGTGACCCTTCGATGTCCTCGCCACAAGCCTGGGAATCAAAATACTGAACCCACTGAAGTCGCTGCGAACAGCCAGGGCCTTGGGAGCACACTGTGTGCTGTGACCGACGACGACGAGCGAGCAGCAGGAAGTCCGTGGCTTTAGAAGGATGACGTCACTCCTCTGCTCCCCTCTCCCGAGAGTAAAGGCCACACCTTGACTCTGGCCTCCAAGGCCCCGTGTGTTCTGGCCCTACTGACCTCCAGCTTCATCTGCTCCCACCTGCCCCTGCCCGCCCCCCCGCCCACACAGGAGACGTCCCTGGCTCAGGGACCTTGCCCTGGCTGTGCTCTTGCTGCTCTTCCCTCCACCCCTCCAACAAATGGGGAGCAAAGATGCCCCCCTGCCCCCTGGATGAAAGCCGTCCACTTGCACCTGCTGCTGCCGTCAGCTGCGTCACGTATTAAACTGGTTTTGAGGGGCCTCCATGAAAACCCACTCACCATTTTCCAAGTGATGCTCACAGACCGAAAACTAACAAACAGCAAAAACAATGCATTTCTGACTTCCCAAGAATCAAACAGTAGGTGAGCTTTGGAATAACTCCTTTGAAAGTGCAAGGTGCACGGCCACCGTACCAGCCAAACGGCAGAGCAAGCGCCCAGGCTCCAAGGGGGTGCGGAGCAGCAATAGTGAAGTCTACCGGAAAACCAGACTCCCCTATTTCATGGATGTGGATCTCAACAAGCTCTTCGTCCTGCCCTGAGCATACCCCACCTTGCCAGCGCTGGCGTTTTCTAAAGGTGGGCCCCTTCCTTCACCCCCACCAGCCCACCCCAGTCACATGTCTGGGCCCCACAGGCTGCTCTGGAGTTTGGGAAAAGCTTCAGGGGGCGGTTTTGTCAAAGATAAATGGCCGGGCCCAGCACGAAGCGCCGAGCTGGAAGGAAACCTGGGCTGCGGCTCCATGAGTCCGTGAGCCCCCCGGGGAGGAGAGGCGGCCTGCTGATCACACGCGCCTTGGCTTCGAGCGAAACCGTGCGGACATCAGGCCTCACCCACGGGCGGCAGCCAAAGCAGCCGTTCCCAGCCTGTGTGCAGCAAGTCAGACACTGAGAACCCCAACGGACGGGCAGGTTTCCTCCGAGGGCAGGGGTCGTGAGCCACCCTTTCCCGTGGGACCTTGGGCGGGAGGTGGGGGGCCCCGAGTGTCTCATTCCCGGCCGGGACACCCGACGGCAGGGAAGCTGGCCTCCGGAGCACTGGTCCCCTCACCCCTGTGTTCCCAGGCCCCGCCAGGCCCCAGAAATGTTTGCCCAACAGGATGAAGCGAATGTTTGAAAAGCAAACGGATGGAATACTCCGTAGGGTGTAAAGAATCTTGGAGATCATGTAGAGATGAGGATCAATAGCATACAGCACACCGTCGAGGGAAAAACCACAACATTACAATGTATGTTCCGCATGAGGCCCCTTTTATTATACCTTATGTGTAACTTTGATAGCACATATACCAACATGTTGATGGAAGTCACTTCTTTTTGGCCATGGTAGGCAATTTTTACTTTTTATATTTGCTTTTATCTTCTCATTTTTATGTGTTGTGCACTTACTATCTTTATAACAAGTAAAAAATAAGTAAGACACGGCACGTTGTTCTACTGTGTCCCCACGGTGCTCAGCCACCTCACTGTGACAAGCCACGAGATCTGCCGATACAACGCCCTTGACGTGCGGGAGTCTCACGGGCGGGGGGAAGCCAGCGCCCAGATGGCAGCACACTGCCGCCCCGCCCTTCCTACCAGAGGCACCCTGCGACACTGCCCGCTCTGTGACTTGCCACAGCAAGGTGAGTCCCAGCCACTCCAGGTGCCACGGCGCCCCGCGCCACCTGCCCCGCCTCTGCACAGGCTGCCCCGCGAGCCCTCCCGTTGGGAGCCCAGGAGGCGGCTTCTCTGGCTGTTGCCCTGAAAGGAGTGCTGGTCGACACACTGAGCCAGGTGACAAGATTCAAAGCTGCCTGTACGTACCGACGCCTGCTTTGGCCGAGGTGACGCCTACTTTGGCCGAGGCGACGCCAGGTGTAGCCTGTCCGCTTGGAAAGGCCCTCTTTGCTAGAAGCCTCGATCGCTCCCGGTATTGGAGCGCGTGCCCTCCCCAGTGACGGAGTGATTGCAAAGATGGGATGAAAGGTGTGAAATAGTCTGTATGTTATTGTTTTGAGGCTCCCAAAGCTACCAACATGATGACGATTGTTGCTCTTATTTGTTGATGAAAAACACAGCCGGCAGCCTATGTACGCGATCCCATTTTACACAACAACAACCCAGACGTGAGAGCGCGTGAAAACTGGTGATGCTCAATAAATCCAGTATCCTAGTCACTAATTAGCTTTATAACAAAACCAATTTCCAGGTTCTGATCCTGTATTATAGTTACGTAAGACGGTTACATGGTGGGAAGCTGGGTGATTGGTACGTGGGAGTTTTCTGTCCTAGTTTTGTAACTTCTTGTTGGTCTATAATTCTTTCTTTTTTTGCTTTACCTTTATTTTTATTTTTAATAGATTTTATTGGTTATGCTATTACAGTTGTCCCATTTCTCCCCCATCATTCCCCTCCACCCTGTGCCACCCTGGGGAACACCTAAGGCTCCACCCCTCACTATGTAACAGCTGCAACCAGACCAAAAACAAAACAAAACAAAACAAAACAACAAAAAAACCCCACCAAAAATGGCTCAAACCGGAGAACAAATCAAAGCCCCAGAGCCAATTCCTCTTTAATTCTTTTAAAATAAAAAATTTAAAAAAAAAATCAAAGCAGGAGAAGATTCCCCACCCAGAGTCTTCGCCTCTCACCTTCTGTGAAAATGCAAGAGACCTTGTCCGACGAAAGTGGCCCTTTGCTCGAAAAGCAGGAAATCTGACTCACGTGTCGGAGGGAAGACTGCGGACTTTCCCCTGCCTGTCTGCCCCTTCCGTCTGGGCGGAGGCGCGGACGGCCTCTCGTCTGTGGAGGTTGAAATGAAAGCCGGTCCCTCCCCGCGCCTGGGCATCCTACTGCAGGTAGTCAGACTCGGGGGCCCAGGCAAGGCTCTGCGCGTCTTCCTTTCCCGTCCGGGGGACTTCAGCGGCAGGCCAAGGCCCTCATCTGTCAGCGAGCTGTCCCGGGCAGGCCCATCGCTCTAGCGCTGCAATAAAACGAAGGCCAGAGGGATCATCCGTCACCGGGAAGCAGCTGGGAGCAGCGCCGTCTACCAGAGGCTGCCGTGTTCATTCGCTCAGAACGTTTCAGAATCTATGCCCCGGCTCTGCTCCCCAACGTCCTTATTTCACCCAATAAAATAAATCTAAAGTGCATAAATGTGTATTAAAAATATCTAAGCAAACACTTGCAGTTAAATAATGTTCACCCAGACGCGCCTACGATTCTTTTTTTATCGTTAGACGTGTTTCCTGTTCTCCCAAGTAAATATTTCACTTCGAATGCTCCCCAAGCAGCTGTTATCTCGATATTTTCGCAATAGAATATTCTGTGCTCTCTGCGTATAAATACTGTAAATAACCAGACATTTTCCCGAAGAGACCGCTGATTTCTCTCCATAACGCCGGCTCGGACAGCAGACGCCGTGCTTAGCAGGGCCTGAGCCCGGGACTCCACTTCCCGGCTCCCAGGGAGTCCGTGGGGCCTGAAAAGAAGTGGGTCCCTAGGAGTCTGTAAGTGTGTCTCCTTCAAGGGCGCCGTGGGATGAGGGGAGAAACTCACACGGGGAGACACACGGACCTCGTCCCTGAAGCCTGTTTCTTCCGCTCGTGCGACGTCAGGGAAGTTGTTTACGGCCCCACCTGTAAGATGGGAGCAACCACAGTACCTGCTGCTTCTGTGTGCGGAGAGGCCGGCCCTCCGACAGCGTTGGGTCCTCCGGCTTTGCTTCTGCCGAGCTTGTGAAGGGGAAGGCCGGCCAGGTGGCGGGCAGCCGAGGTCGCCACTGCGGCTGTAACTGTGCCTGCCAAGGGTGGCCCTCATTTGCAAAGGCCCTGCGTCCCCTCTCAGGAGGATTTGACATGCAGAGTGGCTTTAGGCTCTGACCGTGGAGTTGACTACAGAAGCGGTTCGCAAACCTGAGAGGGTGCATCACACTCACCCGAGGAAGGGGCAGGTGCCTGTCCCGGGATACATCCCTGGACCTCACGCCTAGAGTGCCGGAGTCAGCAGATCTGATTCCGCAGACCTGAGCCTTCGCTTTGGAAACAAGTGCGCAGGTGATGTGGACGCTGCCGGTCTGGGGACCCCGTTCTGAGAGCCACTGCTCTGGGATCGGGGGGCTGCAAACTTTCTCTCTGCAAGCCCCTTCCGTGAATATGGTACTGCATTCCAATAAGACTTGCTTCATGGACACTGGCGTTTGCATTTTATATGATTTTTACACGTCATGAAACATTACGCTTCTTTTGCTTTCTTTTCCAACTGCTTGAAAACACAAAAACCATTCTTAGCCGAGGGGCCACGGGAAAGCGGGTGGGGGGCTAGACCTGGCCCCCGGCTGCCCTCGGCCCCGGTCCGCCCACCCCGACACCGGAGACACGCAGCGCCCTCCGCCCCCGTGGTATTAAAATGTCTCCATTTTTCTTTCTCCATCTGTTTCCGTGTCGACCGAGCCCGCTCCCTGCGACATGCGCCCCACCGGCTCTCCCCCAGCGGCCACCTCAGCTGAGTCAACACGCCTCGGCCACCGAGGCCCCGAGAGCGCTGCCCGCCCCTCCCCCCACCCGGCCTTCCCGTCTCAGCTCCACTTTTGCTCTTTTTATAGCTTTGCACAAATTTGTCTCTGCGGCAAATTTACAGCGCGCGCTGCTTGTCTGAACTATTTAAAGGCACAATATTCTCGACTGTGCCATAAAGCTTTCCCGTTCTGTGTGTTTTATTTCTCTGTTTGAGGACCTTTTATGAAATCAGCAGCTAGGCGGAAGGAAGTCATTTGCATACTTGGCTCCATGCACCTGGAATTCCTTAATTTTAGGGATTAACAAAATGAGTCTAATAAAAAGTGGAGGCCCTTGTTAATCATCTCCGTAAAGTCCCGCCGGTACCTGTGACTTGCGCCCGATCCCAGCGCCCATTCCAGGAAATGCGCACCGCGCGGGTCAGTTATTACAACTTTAGGAACTGATTGCGAATTTTACGTGACGCGGTTTGTGTTTTGAGGGTTCCTCAAAGTTACAATGACGGCTTTCGTCCCGGGTCCCCCTCTTCCGAGGACCCCTCTCGCGGTCATCTGGGTCCCAAGGTGGTGAGTGCGAGAATAGGCCCCGCCTGGTCGCCGCCGGAACTGTGAGAGTGGAATCTCCGTGTCGCGTTGCTATGCGACAGGATCGGTGGACCGGCCTGCCGGTGTCCTTCCCCCGTGAAGGACAGTGTGTCCCGTCCCCAGGCCTGTTCTACCCTCCGTGCCCAGAGCAATCGGATGCCTTGGGGAACTTCTAAATCCTCCTCCCTCTCGCCCTATGGGACCAAGGAAACAGGCTTCCGTTACTCTGCCCTTAGGGAGACTCCGGAAAGGTCAGACGCACCATGTGGTCACCCCAGCGGCCTTCCGAGAAGGGCGGGACACCGCCATCGGTACTGGCTGCCCTTGCGTTTCCAGTTAACGCAGGGCTCCACGCAGCACTCTGCGCAGAGTGGGCGAAACATAAATTGGTCCTACAAAAGGAGGCAGTTCCCGTAATTGGAGATGAAAACAAAACAAACAAAACAAACAAAAATCCTCTCTGAAAGTTCCACTGATTTCTGTTTTGTTTTTTTTGTTTGTTTGTTTGTTTGTTTTTCCAAATACAACTAGTATGTCACCAGACTGAAGAACAGAAGGCCCAGGGCTGCCGGAAGTCAGCAGTTGCAATCACGATAATTCCGAAGCTGCATAATGCCTGCTGGAATGCTGTTTACAGGGAATGAGCAATTTATTTTATTATCCAAATTTTAAACCCTTTTAATATGCCTCCCAAGAAGACGTCTGATTTAGAAAATTGCAAAAAAAAAAAAAAGAATTTAGGAGAGGACAAGGGATATTTAAAAAAATGTCACCACCGTAGAGGCCGGATTTAAAAAATCAAACAAAGACTTTAGACAGAGCTTACACGAAACGTACTGAATATATCCACATAAATTACCTTTACATTGCTGACTGGAAGGGATCAACGTTCTACAGAAAAACAGTGAAATGAGAAAGTCGAAATAGAGGACTATATACTTAGTGGAAGTAAAAAGTGGACGAAATGTCCACAGTGCGTGTGCATCTGTGTGTGCATGCCAGGGCACACACGTGTGTCGGCAGACTCACCACCGTTTCTGGAAGAGTCCCAGAAAACGGCCGACTGTGGTGAAAAGGGCCCAAGGAGGGGATGTCTCTGTCTGTCACACTCTCTCCGACCTGTGCACTTACTCTGACGGGGTTCACACCAGAGTCCACATAGAAGGTGAAATTGTAAGTCATTTTTGTGTTCTTCTTTACACCTATCTGTATTTTTGATAAGCAAATATTTTAAAGAACCCTCATTTTTGGGGCCTTGACGAGTTCCCCACCTGAACATGGAGGCAGAGGGGTGGGGGGTGGGTGAGACAGGCAGGCCGTGGTGAGCACACGAGACACTTTGTCCTTGTACTGTCACTTCCTAATGACTGCGTTGTTCTCCACACCAACAACTGCAGCCCTCTTTCTCCCCACCCGAGTGAGCTTTATACTTGGACTTAATTTTTATTCTTAGGGAAATCAAGTCTTCGCACACGCACCACATGCACAAGCATGCCAAGACCACGTTTAAAGAGGCACCAGTTATCAGCTGCCCCCAGGCACCCGCACCCCCTGGTCCCACAGTGCCCTTCAGGACTGACCAGGCAGCTCGGAGGCTTTCTGTCCTCACGCGCCAGAACAGGACAGCTCTCCGTGGAGGTTAAGAAAATAGATACGTCAGTAGGAAGACTCGCCGTGGTCCCATGGCCTCTCTTGCTGCCCCTGGACGCCACCCTCCCCCGCACTAAGAACAGAGACTAAGGTCTAGAAAGACGAACAGGGATGGTGGAGCCCCTGGGGACCAGGGGGCGGAGCTGGAGCCAAGGCGTGCCACGGCTTGTCCCAGACCACGTGGCTGGTCCGGGAGGACTCGAGCTCAGCCTCGGGAAGTCTGGTTGGCTATCTCACTCCAACTCACTCACCACAAGGGCAACAGAAGAGAAGACGGGGTCTTGAGGGCAAGGGAGCAGGAAAGGGTGGTTGTGATGGAAGGCAAAGTGTCCCGGGGGTGCCCCTGCTCCATCCATAGCCAGGGCTTTGGGGACGCGTCATTCTGGAAAGCGCAGTGGAGGGATGAAGTGGGGGTTAAGTCAACGCATCCTGATCAAGGGGAAGGGAAGTGGCGTGGATGGAATGCCGGCATGTGCTAGGCGCTTTGCCTGCCTTCCCTCCAATAAGGGACGCATCACCATTCAGAAGGTTTACAGAAGGTTGCACAGCGTGTTTGAGAGCACGCACCTCCTGGCTGAGCAAGTTCGAAACCCAAACCGGCCTGGGCCCAGAGCCCGGACTTGAGATCTCTGCACCCAACGGCCTTTCAGAAAAGCGCAGCAGTGCGGGGGTGGTGGGGGGCGGGGTGGGGACGGACTTGGCTGACTTCAGACGTTTACTAAGAGAACACTTGGACTTTGGAAGTTTGCTGCCCACTGACCGCGCTGATGAGGAGAGAAATAGAGGGAGACACTCTCTGCCTGTTAGAGAAAGAGAAAAAAGGGAAGTTGCATTTACTGAGCATTTAATCTACGTTAAGCAATACCGCGCGTGTACTTAACATACGCTGGCTCACTGGACTTCCATTCGATTGGAGGTTGATGTTGGTTTAGGAAACGGCCAAAGAATGGCCAACGCTTTCCATGCCAAAGACACAGGAACTCGCAGATGTAAAGGGAAGGGGGAAAGTTTCCCGGATTACTTCATCCAGCACAGCTACAGTTTTAACTTGGGCGGTTCCTGGCCTGGGAAAGATGATAAACGGGTGTGTTTGAGCCTCAGATTGGGTGCCAAGCTGATTCTCTGCTTCAGCGCCATCTAGAGGCTGTCTTTGGACACTCCACGCCGATGAGCCGTAAACCTTCAACAACGGTTCTTTTGGATAAATACCCAGACTCGGTGGGACTGCTGGATCTCCCGGCAGTGCTATTTTTAACTTTCGGAGGGAACTCCGCACGGTTTCCCACAGTGATCGCACCATTTTGCATTCCACTTGCAGTACGCAAGGATTCGCCAGTCGTGGCTGTGCTTGGGTTTTTGATGTTAGCCATCCTGACAGGTGTGAGGTGACATTTCACTGTGGCTTTGACTCCCGTTCCCCTGATGATGAGTGATACCGAGGATTTGTTCATACATGTGTTGGCCATTTACACGTCTTTTCTGGAGAAAGTTTTTTTTCTCAAATCCTTACTCCATTTTTTAAAATCTAGGTATTAGGGTTTTGTTATGTTTTGTTTTGCTATTGAGTTGTAGAAGTCCCGTACAGTTTTTTGGAGATTGACCTCTTACCAGATAGAAGGTTTGCAAATATCTTCTCCCACTCGGCTGACGGTTCCCTTTGCCGTGCGGAAGGTTTTCAGCTGCAACCCCACCTCTGGGCAGGTGTCCGACAGAATGGAAGTCGGGACCTCAGGGAGGGGTTAGCAGTCTCAAGTTCGCTGCCTCACTACGCACCCCAGCCAGCGTGTGGGCTCAAGCTCAATGTCCATCGACAGAGGAACGAGTCAAGGGGAGAGGCTTGCCGTTTTTCATTACCCTTCTTCCTCGACCAGCAAATGGAATTGAAATGTCACTCCTTCGTACGTAGTCTCTGTCTGTCTCTCTTGAAGGGTAATTTGGGGAGAAGCCGGGTCTCTAGGGAAGATTCCAGGAGTCCCCAAGAAACTCTCCTATGGACTTGGCATGGGTCCCGCCCCTCTGGGGGGGGGTGTGGCAGACATGCAGATGGGCAGCTCTGGGGCGTTCAAAAGCATGGCCTCGAAGCTCACCGCTGTGCGGCCAGGCTGACTTTGACCCGACCTGGCCACACGCATGGACACCGCCCGGACGGACGTTAAGGTTCAGTACGGTTCTATTAGAGCTGGAAACAACATGGGGGCCGGGTTTTCAGGGAACAGGCTTCTTGTATTTTACATGAGAAGGGGCTCCCGTTACATTCGAGGCACATGTAGAAGTCACAGAAGCACATGGTCTTCCCGAACAAAGGGAACCGCAGACACGTCGGCTGGTTTTCATTCCACGGTAACTTAATTAAAGTAGAAATGCTCGTCCCTCTCCCTTCTCCAGATAGAAACATCGGGTTATGTTTAATAATGGGGGGGGGTGAAACCCACTGAACAAGTCTGTAGCCCCCTCGCTCCTCAGGGACCCACGGACCGAATTACATTCCCACTTGCGCTACTTAATTTAGGAACTGATTGAATGCAGTCAGGTAGGGAGTGTGGCTTTTTTGTTTCCTGTATGTGAATCTGAGTTATAAAAACCACTGACAAAGGGAAAATTACTAGATAGATAATACCTGGTCATTATATCTATTTAAAGAACATATATTTTTTTTGTAAAACAGGCAAAGCCTTAAAACGATGCCTGCCCCTTGACCTAGCATTTCAACTTCTGGAAAACCATATAAGGAAATCATCAGAAATGTGGAAGAAGCTCTTGGAACCCCTTAACTGCTGTGCAAAGAAGCCCAGGGTCACCTCCTTGGGGGTGGGGGGTCATGGTCATACTAGCTGTCACAGCCAGCAGCAACCACCGGACTTAGGAAGGCAGTGACCCTAGACAGGGTCAGGAGAAAAATACTCAGCTGAGTCCAGCCCAAACCGCTGATCACAGCGTCACAGCCACAAACCATCCAAATAGCCCACTGCATCCGTCTCTGTAGGTCACCTCGACACCACAGATGCTGTCGCCTGCGTAGCTCAAGATCACGTCGACCAGCGGATGTACATTGGAAGGCACCAGGGGAGCGACCCAAGCCATAGTGAACGCCGCAGGAAACGGCACGGCTTTTCCGGGGCCACCATAACAAAGCACCACAGACCGGCGGCTTAAACGACGGAAATGCGTTCTCTCCCTGTTCTGGGGCCTGCACGTCCAAGATCAAGGTGTGGGCACGGCTGGCACCTTCTGCGTTCCTTGGGGAAAGCGTCTGTTCTCGGTTTGTCTCCTTGGCTTACAGACGGCTGTCTCCTCTCTGCATCTCTTTACACTCTCTTCCCTCTGTGTCCACATTCCCAGCCACATGGGACCCGGGCCCACGCTCACGCCCTCCTTAACCTGCTCACCTTTGCGAAGGCCCAAGTCTCCAAGTAGCTCGCGCCCAAGGTCCCAGAGCTTAGGACTCCTGTGCATCATCGTGGAAGGACGTACTTCAGTCCCTGACGGCCAGCACAGGTGACCTTGGTGAAGACACCAGTGCGCTGAATGCTCCCCAGCTGTGAAGGTACGGGGGCTGAGGGCGCACGGGACTCAGAGTTTCCGTCTCTCCCGCCAGACCCTGTACCTCTGCCCCGCAGGCCCTGGGCACCAGGTGCCCTGGCATTGTAACTGCGGAGGCAGGTCGGCTTCTCCAGCCGTGGCAGAGACTGGCTTCTCCCGAGTCCTCCCCACCCACCCCCGCATGCTCACAGCCAGGCGGGGCCCTGAGGCCGCTGCACCTGCAGAGGCTGCGGAGGCTGCTCTGTCTCTCTCGCACAGAATGCTATTGAGGACAAACGTTAGGTGCCCAAGGCCCACCCAGCTGACAGGGACAAGGAGCCGGCCCCCCCAAACGCAGAGGCGGAACAAAGGAGAGTCCGCTCGCTTGTTTTCTCCACGAAGTGAGAGAAGCAGGCCAGGGCCGCTGACGCATCTGTTTAAGTAACAATAAAACAATGGAGTCAGGACCCACCGTGCAATTCGGATCTTTTCCCCCAGCAGGGACCACCGGTTCCAGTCACTGTATCCGTTCAGCTGCCACATCTTCTTCCCAATGAAAGTGAGCAGGGGAGCCGGCATGGACCTCCTGTGGCTTGTAAAACGGTCAGTTGTCTTGCAACCGTCCCACCCGCCACCCGCCATGCACTGACTGTGGGTCCCCCAAATGCGAGAGAGGAAGTGGCTGAGGGTGCTGAACGGCAGCCGGCTGCTTCGCACCTCCGAGGCTCCAGTCCTCTGAGGCCACGCTCTTCACCAGGCAAACTGCGCCCCAGAATCCCCCCCTTAGGCCCTAAACCAGACGAAGAGGGTGCCGAGGACGCCATGGCCCTCCCCGCAGCACCCTCTGTGCCCGGGAGAACCGGAGGCTCTGAAGGCGCCGTCCAGTGAGAGCAAAGCGCTTGCTCCTGCGCTCCCCCTTCCGATCAGGTCAGTCCGGTGGGTGTGAGGGGGGCAGTTGGCTGGTTCCTGGTGGCCGCCCCGGCCAGACAGGGAGGGAGCCCTCACTGAGTGGCTGATGGGGGCCGAAGGGGCAGAGGAGGCCTGTGGTGAGACCCTGACGATCGCGTGAATGGGGGGACAACCCCCCAAACCATCAGATGATGGTTGGATGCAGCTGCCCTCTCAGGTCGGGCAGAACCCAGGCCCTGGGCGCCGAGTGGGTGTGAAGTGGCTCGGGCCTGTCCCTACGTACGCTTCTCTTCTCTCCTTTCTGTCTTTTCTTTCTTTCTTTTTTTTTTAATTCTTGCCTGTTCTCTGTCCATCAGCCCCCATGTACCCCCGATGGTACCAATTTCCTCTTTCAACTGGCACAAACCTTACGCTCTGCATTTTTTGAAATAAATGTTTCCCCCACATCGAAAAACGACAACTGTTCCTCCAGGTGCTCAGGTGAAGCCCCGGCTTCCTCTCGCTCTCCTCTTGGTGGTCTCGTCACTCCCACCTCAACTCCCACGAGTTAAAAACACATCGGACCCCGAGGACTTCTTTCCTGCCCACCCCTCCCCTCCGCCCTGCCCACCTCGGGCTCGCTGGCCTCCCTGCTCACCTGCCTGCGGCCCCACGACCCACACGGTCAGCTCTCCGGGCCAGGGCGCAGCCAGAGAGAGACTCAAAGTCCTCCTGAAGGTCTCAGACGTCCCGGAGGATGGGTCTTCCGTTACCCCCCGGACTTGACAACCTGCCTCCCCTGTGGCGAAAGGATTCCGTTCATTCAAGCCAGCAGTTCGGCGGTGACTGGAGGGACCAGGGAGGGGCTGCATCTCCCCCACGGAGGCTGGCCAGGAGAAGGCTAACAGTTAGACAAGAGCAGGACTTCCGTTCGCAGAAGACGGAGCAGTGATCAAAGCGGGAGGCACCAGGTCCCTGTCTCCTTCCCCGCACTCCTCCACTCGACCATTGAACCCTGAAGTAAGCATGGTCATTTCGGCAATTTACATATACATCATGTTTTATAAGATCCCGGAGGAAGGTCATTAACATGCTCTGTGCCTCCTCCGCCCTGTGTCCGTCACTTGTGCCTGCAACTCGGCCTGACTCTCACTCTCTCCGTCTGAGGTCTGGGGTGGGGAGCTCCGTGGGGCCTGAGGCTGGCGTCACCCGTATTTCGCCTGATCCAGTCCCATGCGCACCGACCTCACCCCGGCCCCCACCTTCTCTGTTTTAATGGAAAACCCTCCACCACGAGAACTCTCCTGTGATTCTTGGCATTGTCAGCAGAAGCAGATGGATGTCTCTTCAAGAACAGGCAAATAAATTGTCCCAGGCTTTGCTGAACTGATGAAATGAAACTGGTTTTTGTCTACACACTTCCAAAGGCAAATCATCCAAGCCGACGGGGTGGTGAAGGTGTGAGGGGGGCATGTGAACAGGTTGCGGGGGAGGAGAGATCCTGTGTGAAAATTAAACCGAGTCAAAGCAGGGTCCTGAACGAGCGGATAACCCAGGCCTGGAGAAACGCAGTCACAAAACACCACGGCGCCCGGCACGCCCCATCCACAGGGCACGCCCCGTCCACAGGGCACCTCCTCAGACACATGTGGTTCTCAGGCCCCCTTCCTGTGAACGGGAACAGGGAGACCACTCCCCTCCCGTGTAGAGGCCATGACGAAGCTTACACAGCTTTGCAGGTGGCCCGGTGCATTCTGGGACATAGTCAGAAAGCTGGCTTTGCCCTCGAAGTATCTGAACAAAATTACAAACACAATTAATTTCCAAGACTTTTACTATCAGCCTTAGTTTTCCACCTGCTAGCGGTTCTGGGTATGGGAGGTACAGCTCCGCCAGCCAGGCTGCCAGCTTTGCGGGGAGCCACAGGCCTCCATCGTCACCAACTCCTGTTACGGGGGGAGGGGGGTGGGGGGAGCCAGGACCAGCTCCAGGCATTGCCAAGGGGCCAGGCGGCTGCAGACCGCCAGAGGCACAGAAGCAGCCCTGTGAGGGGGTTAAGCCCTTGCAGCTCCTGGCCCTCTCTGACCGGGGACACCTGTCCCTCCTTCTCTGTGCCACAGTTGCACCTGGGGACACCAAGGCCGGAACTACATGTAAGCAAGATAGGGCCACGCTTGGCAAGTGAGGAACATTCCTCGTGGTTCAAGCAGGGCTTCTGTACCAGTGCCTTCTTTCGCCTCCCTGAATTTTACGCTGAATTTTGTCAGTTTATAAATTTGCACTACAGCTTGGCACTGGGAAGGAGGGGGTGGGGATAATCAAACCTATGGCGCTTTACACGCAGACACTGAAAAATAAAGACCATTAGCAAAAAGTATAATTAAATTAAAATGCCGACTTGCCAAAGAAGCTCAGTAAATGGGAAATACATCAAACTGTGATAATACAAATGGGCTATTTCTCAAGGTGTGAGAATGTCAACGGAATAAACTCTGCTAATTTGCCGACTTTTTGTGCCGAAGGTAGAGCGATAGCTTAAAAATAAATCACCACAGTAACACACACAGCCGTGGAGGCTGCGTACAATTGTTTAACCGCTTTAGGGCCACGAATCGGAAAGTACCTACCGAGGGACTGGGAGACGCAGAAAAATCCCACAAAACCACGTTTCTCCTTTTCGGGGAGTTGGCCGGCCCCCAAGTCCCAGCAGAAATGTTTATTAGTCACTGCATCTCCTTCTCCCGGTCCACCCAACCCGGTTTATTTTGAGTGCGTGTTCGCCAGTTATGCTTAACAGACCCAGCTAACGACAGCCGAATATTCTCCAAAAGCCATCTCATAAGGAGGCCGCGGTTCTTTGTAGAATATTGAAAATTACTTTTGGCATGAAAGTTCGTTTTGTTAATTCCTCTTTTAGTGCACAAATAACCTTTGAAAACCTGCTTCTAGGTGTTTATGTGTCAGGACAGCATCAGAAATTATTCAGTTGCCAAGTCGCATGTCAACACTTCCCGGTACAGAGCCGCGGAGAGCCCGGATTCTCACTACTCTGCTGCCCTCTGGTGGGCAGCTGACGAATCCTGGCCTGCGTTTCAATTTATTTATAAGCAACAAGAAAATAGGGACCCGAATGGAATACCTTGGGGGGAACACTTAACAGAGGTGAGGCTGGCAAATATTTTCTCAGAGCTTACCCGTTTATAAACAGTCGCCTGTGGCTGCCGCCGGGCCTTAGGGGTACAAGATGGCACAGCACCCAGAGCTCCAGCGGTGGGTTGAACAGACCCTCTGCCCGCAGGAAGTTTGGAAGCCGCTGGGTTCCTCCCTGCCAGAGTCACCGGGCCAGACTAGAATGCCGGAGACAGAAAGGACGCTCCCCCATCCTAATGCTCCTCACACCGGGTGATCTCAAGCGGCATAGCAGAAATATTCAAATTTTAGTTGAATTAAAGAAAAAATCGCTCGGTAAACAACAGCACAGCTGGTACGCAGTGATGGCAGTCCCAGATAACTGACGACCCAATTCATTCTCATGCTCCTCGGAAGCCCCGAGGAGGGCAGGGACTTGCCAGGAGCCTGCAGCTCAGAGTCGGCAAAGCTGTCCCCAGAACCCAGGTCTCGCGATTCACACCCAGGCCTCTCCCCCACTCCGCACCCCCACACCCGACAACGTGCACTTTTTCCTCCCTATCACAGCAGAAGGTCTCGAGCACATTTTCATAATCGCTGGCCGTGGGTATAATGAGAGCCAAATTATGGAAATGCGTGAATTAAGTACTTTTTAGAAACAGATTGGAGTGGACCCATTTACCCCTGTAACAAAATCCCTCTTACTTGCAGCCATGAGCAGGAGAGACCGAAGCGGGGGTACAGCTGTGAGCGACTGTCCGTGTCGGGAATGCAGATTTCGGTCCGTAAACACAGATGAGCGAGAAATGCGCATTTACTTTTTCCTTTTTAAGCGATTTCTACATGGACCCTCACCTCACCGAGCGGGATAAGCTTCTTTTCTGTTGAGGTGGAGCTGCTCTGTCCTCCCAACGTACTTGGTGAGGGTCGGCCCGGGCAGATGGCAGGGAGAAGGGCCTCGGTGGAGGGAAGGGTCAGGGCCATCCTGTACCCTCGATGGCCCCCACCGAGAGCTCCCTGTGCCTGTCTGGCGCTCCGTTCTCAGCCCCAAGGCCGGCCGGTTCCATCAGCAACCTGAGCTGGACCCACAGGGCCCCAGTGCCCCAGGGGGGCATCCTCCCCCCGCCCCACTCTGGTGTGCCCAGCCAGGCATCTCACACGGTCCTGACCACTCCAGAAACTTCAGCCTCTACCTGGAGAGAGGTATGGTTCTCCTCTGCTTTCAGATTTCCTAGGGTTTGCGTTGCAGCCACACCCACCCCGCTGCCCTGCTGACCCCAGGACCTGACTTATGTGGCAGAGAGTAAGGCCTCTGCTCCAAGGCCCACCAGCCCAAACTCACCTCCTTTAGGGACCCGGTCAGTGTCTGTTGAGCGGCTCCCCTCTTCCAGGCTGACTCCAGGTACTGATGGGGCCCCGTGAGCAAGGTGCACCGGGTGCCGGCCCCCGGGGGACTCACAGCCTAGAGATGGTGGCCCCATCAAACGAGGAAAATGTACACAAAATGATCTCAGAGATGAGTGGAGAAGGGAAGGGGTGGAAATGGGCAACCAGTCTGTTCCAAATAAGAGCTTCTCCTTCAGCTGGTTCTAGACGAAAGAAAACACGAAGCAAAACCAGAGCTGATCCGTGATGGTCACGCTGCATGGCTGAGACACACACCTGCACTGTTGTGAGTCATTAAGACTTGGGATCATTTGTTACTGCAGCGCAACTTGGCCTCACTGACAAATACACTCTCATGTCCAGCGCCCTCTTGCCTCACTAGGGGCCTAGGAATAACAGGCCTAGAATTCAGCAACACAGAATCTGGAAATGCACTGGAATATATCATGGCTGAGATCCCAGAGAGTCCGAGTGTTCCATGTTTCTGGGACACATGTTCGTGTATGCACATATGTGTGTATATACATGTGTGTGCTACTTATGTATTTAAATCTTCCCTCCATTCCTAAAACACATGTCTTTTTGCAACGACGCATTCCTGAGAATGTTCTCCCAGGATGGTGCTGGGATCTGGACTCTGCACCGCGCGAAAGGACGCTGTGGTGACCGGGTCCGCCTCCGCCACCTGCGGACAGGACACGCCAGCCACCTCACACTTCCCGAGCCCCCGTTTTCTCAGAATGAGATCGCCGGTGCTTTTTAAACAGCACTGCAGCCCACGCATCGGAGTTACCGTTCGGAAGGAGGGGAATGGATTCAGAATTTGGGTGCACGGGAAGCGTAGCACAAAATAGAATGTTGGAAGCCTTCTCCTTAAATTACACCCGCCGGGATGAGCCACTGTAAAAGAGGAAGGTCCCCTGAGGGGCAGGTCAGAAGGCGAGGTGATGAAGCCTCCGGGCTCCCCATGTACACGTCCAAACCGGCCCTTCTCCTGCACCTGCGGGGACGGGAATCTGCTTGTCGTCGTCTTCTTCGTTGACCCACCAGCTTTAATTTGGAGGCTCTGTGAAACTCCCAACCGCAGGAGGACACCCGAAACTCCTGCCCCCCGCCCCAAACTTTAACTCATGAAACGGCAGTGCAACATCAAGAGCAGCCTGGAGCAAAGAGAAGCTGGTCCCCAAAGTAAGTCCGCCTCACCTATCAGGCCCTCAAACGTTCTCTTCCGACTAAGGAGACGGACGGACACCTTCGCGCCCCGCCCCCAGCAGGTGTGGAAATGACGGCTCCGCCCCATCCGGAAAGACCGTGCAACCCCCCGAATCTCGACTGGGAAGGAGAGAACAAAGAAGGACTCCTGTCCCGCCCCTGGGTTGCAGGCATTCCAACTGGGACTGACACCTTTCAGCTTCCCACTCACAGCAGCTGGCTTCCGAAGCATGGCCTCTGGGGGTGACAGGGCGGCTGGATGTGCTGGGGGCCGTCACCGAGAACCAGCTGTTTCTCGGGGCTGCGGGAAGGAAGTTTTAATCAGGGTCGGACGGAAACCGGTTTGTGAGAGGCGGGGGCCTCGGCCTGTCCTGGCGGACAGCGGAAAGATAGGGGAGGTGAAACAGAATATGAAACAGCATCGGGGAACACCTTCTTTGGGGGCATCGTTTGTATGAAAAACTTAAACTCAGTTAGTGCCAGAATTTGCTTAAGGCATTTACCACCCCCATTATATCGGAAGTAATAGAACACCCCAGCCTTTGCTGAAGTCTGGGATGCCATCTCCCCAGGACGGTATTCGTAGTGACACTGAGAAGGACAGAGCAGCAAGACCGATTCTAAGGCAGGTGCCCCTGGGGGCCTGGTGTCCTGGCAGTACGTGGGGCCCTTGAAAGACGCCTGGCCCAGGGCCTCGTCTGGAGAGACGCCCCACGCTGAGCAAAGGAGAACCACGAACGAGGCCACCGGCACTCGCAGCCGGGAACACACACTCCCCGTCCACCTGCGTGCCAAGAACATCAGCTCATTGCTGAGCGTCTCTGAGCTCCGCAGGGACATGCGGTCCGAGCCATGGGAAATCCTCGGTGACAAATGCAACTGCACTTGGCACGAAGCCAGAGCGTTATTTGCCTGCCATTTCTCTGGGCTTCTGCCAAGTCCCCGTATGACGCGGGAGTCGCTGCGTACAAACTGTGGGCACTGCCCACGAAAGCCCCAGAAGGCCCTGCAGAGCCGGGAGGAAGGAAATGGAGGCGTGGCCTGGGCGGAAAGGAGGAAGGGGAGAGGGAAAAGTTGTCTCTCTACCTGGACTCCGCCCCCCACCGTCAGTGTCATTATCAAATCCCAGTGGGCGTCCCAGATAATTCCCTACGGTCCGTCCAGATTTTCAGTCTTTCCTCACTGGTTCGTCTCAGTTCCCCACACACCCAGACTAAGAAGCGTTAAGCTGTCGGCACCAGAAGAAACGGCAGCTGGCACATCCCACAAGGCAAACCCGGCCCTTCAGCAGTGGTTGGGTGTGGTGTGTCCTTTCGTTCACCTTCTTTTTTATGAAATAATTCGAAGCTCTTTAGGAAGTTTCTTGCCTCCCCCGGTTCACCCCAGCTCTCACCTGACCCACCTGCCCTCCCTGTTCCTCACTCAAGGCGTCTGAGTGGGCCGCCGAGACCTCCCCCTGCCACCTTCCCTTCGCAAATGGGGAAGTCCAACTACTGAGGGGAAAAAGGAAAGAATCACAGAGTGTGTCCCTGGAAGTATCGGCTCCCAGGTGACAACCAGTGCTTACTTTGCCACCTTGAAAAGGAGGTCCTGAGTCCCCCTGGTCAGTAAAGAAGATGCTCCAGGTTTTGTTAGATATCGACAGAGATAGATACAAAGACGAAGACAGAGACACACAGAGGAAGAATCCTTTCGTTGCAATGACTCCAATGAAAGAGGGGCTGGTGGCCTGGCCAAAGGGAGTCGGGGGGCAGAGTGTCTCAGAGAGGACCCACCTGGAGTCTCACTCTCGCAGGGCTGGGCACTCACCTGGGTGTTCCTTCTAAAAGATCCTGCAAGCCAATTATCCCCAAAGGGCTCGTTTTAGATTTTTGGAGTGCATTGAGCTGAGTTCCATAAAAGACCAACCCTGAATTCAAAGGAACGGTGCCATAATGTTGCAATTTACTGCGGGACAGCCGATGGCACGCCAGAGGCGGAGAGGACCCGCACCTGGAGGCCCCGCCCCCAACCATATGCCTGAGACTGGCGAGGAGGCCAGGGCACACCAGTGGGGCCATCTTTTCCCTGTGATATCAGATTTTACAGCCCAGCCTGAAGAATCACTTCATTTCAAGAAACAGATACTCACTCAAGCTGGCTTTGGCAGGAAGGAATTTATGGGAAGGGTGCAGGAAAACCTTGTGAAACCCAGCTGAGGAAATACAGCTGGTCACCCTGGGAACTGGACAGTCACCGACCAGCTCTTCCTCTGGCCGCCTCGTTTTGGGGACTGCTGGCCCTCTTTCTTTCTGCTTCTCTTTGCAAGCCGACTCCGTTCTCTCTGCAGACTCTTCTTTTTGGAGACTTTTTTTTCTGCACCTTCAAACCTTTGCAAGTTTTACCCAGATGCTCCTACTTCTGACCCTAACTCTGTGCAGCCTTAGCGTTCCCAGGCCAGAGGGCTGCCCTCCTGTTCCCCGCCACTCATATTTCTGAGAGAGACTGGTGGGCTCCGCCCACGTCAGGGGACCGCCCAGTCCCATCCGCTTTGGTGATAGTGCAAGGCCAATGGGACACAAAAAGTCACTCAGCCCTCAGCGGGGGCCATTCGAAGCACTCTGAAGAGAGGGACAGCAGAGCTGAGCAAATCCTTGTCCCTGTCCCTCCCACCCACAGCGGGGGAGCCCCGAGGACGCCCCTGCAGCTCGGGAACTAGGAAAGGCGCTGGAGGCAATGGTCTCAGCAGTTTCCACGGCAGCTCCCAGATGCATTCCTGTCAAAGGGACGCCTTCCCTCGCTGCCTGTCCTGTGGGGGCCCGCGACCTCGGGTGAACCAGCTCAGGGCCACCGGAGGAAGTCCACGGTGGCCGTGGGGGGTGCCTGTGAGAAAGACCCATCCCGAACCTCCAAGCGAGGGCTACCTGGACCGAAGGTTCCTTCCTGCAGGAGTGAGGGCCACTGCCATAGGCTCCCTCCCTTCCATCTGGCCTTCCTTCCCTCCTCCCTCCCTTCCCCAAGTGTCTATCATGTGATAAGTCGCACATCCATTTAGCAGATCATCCGGGTTACGCAAGGATTTTATGCCTTAGCATCCTTGCTTCACTTAGCCTGGGCTGGCTCTAGGCTTTGCGGGAGGAGGCGGCTGCCTTCCAGATACATTATGTTGTGTATCAAGCTGAAAACAGCCAATGAGACCCACTTCCCCGAAACACCTCCCTTCAAGTCCTGCAGCGGTGCCAGAGCTCTGCCTTCCACCGAGCTCCACAACGAATGTCCCAGCACCTTGGCGGTGGGGGGTAATATTTCGTGAATGTAACATCACGGGACATGACACAATCTCACAGGAAATCAGCTACATAAATTATGAGATAGGAGTCACAATTCTATTTGTTCTGTGACCACGTCAACACTGCTAACTATCAAAATAGAAATGCAAAGCAAAGAACGCATGGAATGTTCTAGCTCAACCATGAAATAACTAAATCTCTAATAGCAAAGGGTGGGGCATCATAAGGGGGGTGTATCACTCCTTTACACCTTCAGCTGATGATTATTTAGATTGTTTCCTTATCTCGATTATTGTAACTAATGCTGCAATGGACAGGGAGTGCAGTTGTCTCTTCAATATCCTGTTTTAATTTCCTTTGGATATACACTCCAGATGTGAGATTGCTGGATCATACGGTAATTCTCTGTTTAATTTTTTTGGAAACCTCTATGCTGTTTTCCACAGTGGCTGTGCCAGTTTGCACTCCCAACTGCAGTGGACAAGGGCTCCCTTTCTCCTGCATCCTCGCCAGCCCTTGTCCCCTACCTTCCTGGTGACAGCCATTCTAACAGGTGCCAGGCGACGCCTCACTGTGGCTTGGATTTGCAGTTCCCAGAGGAGGCGTGATGTTGAGCATCTTTTCGCATAATTCTTGGCCCTCTGGATGCCTTCTTTGGACAAATGTCTATTCAGTTTCCTCTGCCCAGATTGTTTTAATCAGATTGTTTGCTTTTTACTATTGACTTGTGTGGGCTCTTTCTATATTTTGGACGTTAAGCCCTTTTCAGATTTCCGATTTGCAAATAATTCTCCCCTTAGGTAGGGTGCCTTTTCATTGTGATGGTTTCCTTTTCTGTGCAGAAGCTTCTGAGGTTGACGTCGTCCCACTTGGTTTTGCTGCTGCTGTTTATTTAGTTTTTGATTTTTTGCTTTTATTGCCTTTTGGTGTCAAATCCAAAATGTCTTTACTCAACAGATGTCATGGAGCTTACCCCTCATTTTCTTCTAGGAGAATAATGGTTCCAGATCTTCACTTGTTCAGGTCTGTGTTGAGTCGATTTTGTGGACGACAGAAGGTAGGGGTACCGCTTCACCTTTTTCATGCGCTGGTCCGGTTCTCCCAGCGCCACACGCACCGAAGAGACTGTCCTTTCCCCATCGTACACTCCTGGCTCCTTCATCAGAATCCATTGCTCGTACATGTATGGGCTTATTTTGGAGGCTCTCCTGTTCTAGTGATCTGTGCCTATTTTTAGGCTAAAAGCATACTGTTTTGCTTCTTACAGCTTTGTAATATAGTTTGAAATCAGGGAGTGCAATGCGTCCAGCTCTGTTCCTCTTTCCTAATGTTGCTTTGGCTTTTGGGGGTCTTTTGTGGTTCCATGCAATTTTAGGATCTTTTTTCCATTTCTGCGAAAAATGCCATTGAGATTTTGATGGGGATTTAATTAGATGTGTAGATCGCTTTGGGTGGCATGGGAATTGCCACCCAAATTTAACAATATAAATTCTTCCAACCCATGAACATGGAATGTCTTTCCATTTATTTGTGCCTTCTTCAATTTCTTTCACCAATGTCTTTTAATGCTAAGTATTTTATCCTTTTTGATGCTATTGTAAATGGGATTTTTTCCTTTATTTTGCATTGTTAGTGTATAAAAATGTGGCAAATTTTTGCATATTTACTTGCATCCTACAACTGTACTGAAATGGTTTGTTGGTTCTAGCAGTTGTTTCCTGGAGTCTTCAAGGTTTTCTATACGTAATAACATGTCTTTGGTTTCTTTTTTTCCAATTCAGGTGCCTTTTATTTCTTTTTCTTGCCTACTTTCTCTGGCTAGGATTTCCAGTACTATGTTGAATGAAAGTGGTGGGGGTGAGTCTCCTCCTGTTGTTCCTGATCTTAGGGGGAAAGCTGTCAGCCTCTCAGCATTAGATATGAAGTGAGCTGTAGGCTTGTCATAGATGGCCTTCATTATATTGAGGTACAGTCCCTCTATCCAGTTTGTTGAGAATTTCTTTCATAAGTGGATGGTGAATTTTGTCAACATTTCTTGCATTTCTTTTCTTGACTTGAGTGTGAGGTGTATCGCATGTACTGATTTGTGGATGTCGAGCCATCCTTGCATCCCTCAAACAAATGCCGCTTGATCCAGGTGTATTATCCTTTTGATGCATTGTTGAATTAGGTTTGCTAATACTTTGTTGAGTACTTTGTATCAGGGATATTGACCTGTAATTTTCTTTTCTTGTACTGTCCTTGCCTGACTTTGGTGCCAGAGAAATGCTGGCCTTATAAAATGAGTTTGGAAGTGTTTCCTCTTCTTCTATTTTTTGGGAGAGGTGGAAAAGAATTGGTATGAGTTTTTCTTTAAATGTTTGGCAGAAATCACCAGTAAAGCCATCTGGGTCTGCATTTGTCTTTGCTTGGGACAGTTTTGATTACTGAGTCAATCTCCTTTCTAGTCATTGGTTTGCTCATATTTCCTATTTTTTATTTAAACTCTTTGTTTCCATCCCAAGTCTTTGAAATCTGGTGTGCATTATTGACTTGTTAGCACGTCTCGGTTTCGACCTACCACACTTCAAATGCTCAATGGCCACGAGTGGCTGACGGCTCCCGTAGGGCCCCGAACAGCTTTAAATTGATGAGCAGCTTTGCCGTGAGTTCAGTGGTGCCTCCGGAAACTTGGTTGACAGGTACAATGACCGAACGTTTGTGCCCACCCCATGGCATTCATATCAAGCCTCTCGTCCCCAGTGATGGAATTCCGAGGCGGGCATTGGGGAGGTAATTAGGGCATATTGGGGGAGCCCTGATGAATGAGATGAGACTCCTTATGAAAAGAAGCCAAAGCGCTGGTTACCCCTCTTCCCAATATGTACGGACACAGCAAGAAGATAACCATCCGCAGACCAGGACGGGAACTCTCACCAGACCTGAGCAGAGCGGACCCTGATCTCAGGCTCCCAGCCTCCAGCACTGCGAGAGGTAAGTGCCTGCTGTGGGGGAGCCACCGGTCCATGGCGCTTGGTTACAGCAGCCCGGACCGTGCAAGATAGCGGCTGCGTCTCTCCCGGTTCCGCAGGGCGGGGGTGGCAAGCCAGGCTGACCGGCCGGATGCGACCGGCTGCGTGTTTGCACACAGCATGGCCTTCGAGGTCACAGTGGATTTTATATTTTTCACTGATTGGGAAAAAAATTTTAAAAAAGAATACTATTTCATGCCACATGAAAATGTTACAAAATTCCAAGTTTAATGTCCATAATAAATAAAGTTTTACGAGAACACAGCCATGCCCATTTGTGTATGTGTTTTCTGTGGCTGCGGCACAGTTAGGTCATTAGTTATCTAGGACCCAGAAAGCCTGAAGCATTTCCTGTCTGGCCCTTTACAGAAAGAGTTTGCCGATCCTGGGGTTTAGGGTTGCCAGGAAAAAAAAAAGTATATCCAGGTAAATGTTAATCACAGGTAAAGAAATAATTTTTGGTATGTCTCAAATATTGCATGGAACACAGTTATACTAAAAATATATTTTTGCTCACCTAAAATTCGAAGTGGACTCGATCGTCCTGTGTTTTTATCTGCGGATCTGGGAACCCTGCCTGGGCTGGAACACGGTTGTCTGCCCACAGTAAAGGCCCTTCCAGGTCTCACCGACAGAGAAGAGCGAGGGACACCGATGGACAAATCCTCCTCACGTCAGCAGCGGACATTCTAGACCCCATCCCTCTGACCGTGAACTCGGTTCACAGGCACTAAGAGGGACAAAGAGTGCTTACAGAGTTACTGGAGAACGGTTTAAATTTTTATTGTACGAATGTTTTAAAAGACACAACCAATCAGGCCTGTGTTGAAAAATCCCCCATAAGAAGCATTCTTGCTTTTATATTAAGATGTTTAGGCATCCATTCTCAGCACATGCTTCCAAGTCCACATGCTGATACCTTATCCTTGGCTTCCGATACTTTTTATGGTCCATTTTGTACTTTTGCAATAGAAATCAGCATCCAGGGACAAAAACCTGATTTATAACATTTACGTAGGGAATCACGGGATCCACTTAAAAGAGCTTGACTCTCAAATATCCCCCAGGAACAAACTGAACCGAAAGCAAGGGTCTGCAAAAATCAACTTGGGCATCTTCTCCACTTGGCGGGAGCCAGCCCTACACGTACCTGGAGAGGCTGAGAAGAAATGTCCCCTTCAGCAGAACACGAGTCGGCCTATTCAAGACCCAGGTAAGTTCTCCATTACCGTCTGGGCCCTGGGCCTTAAATATTTGATGTGCTCCTCATCATCTCTGTTTGTGTAATTTGTCAACGCCCAACAGGTCCTCTGCCAGCTATGCACTAAAACTATTTTCAAAATATGTCATTGTCAGCCCTTGGCACACTCATTACTTATTAAGATAAGAGGCCGGATGAGGCAAGCAGGAGGTGGCTGGCTTACTTAAACACACTTGACTTAACTGCAGGGAATCGAGCGATCGAGAGGGTCGCGGATGCAGAGGCTCGGAGGGTCCTATCGCCACCTCACCGGGCAGGTGGAGGAACGGAGGCCCAGGGTGGAGGAGGGACTTGGACAAGGTCGCACGGAACTCCCGCGGCAGAGCTGAAACACAGCGTGAGTGTCTTAGGCTCTCGGCCCTTCCCGTCCTGCCCCTCAGGGTGGCACTCGCCTGCACGCAGGAATGTGGAACAAAGGCCCTGCTCCCAGGTGTCACCTCCTTGAACAGCGGAACCGCCCACAGAGACATCAGAGTCAGTACGTTCCGAGTATGGAACATGCATCGCTGATGCTGCTCAAATGATTTCAGATGTCCGATAAACCTTTTAGAGCTAAATATTGCGTTTCTTTGGATGCATTACAAGCCTTCATCAAAGTTATGATCGGGGGGATATCCATGAATGTGCAGGCATTCTTACTTAGGTCAAAACTAAGTCATAAATAGGAATTTGATTCAAATTCCTTTAACTATAGTTATCACACAACTCGTGCTTACAGTTACATATACGTTTACCTTTTTTTTATTATTGCTTTTCATAGTCAACTTTCGTAACTCACAGGGAGAGATTAGCATTCAGAAACCAAAGTTAAAACCCACAACTCAGGACGGCACAAGGGTTGACAGACAGAGCAAGAATAATAAAGGTGACATTTGAAGGACTCGCATTTAGGGCAACCCTAAGACATAATCATTAAATCTTGTTAATATCTACTTTAGTAATCAAAAATTAGTATTGAAACAGTTGTAGGTTATAATTCAGTTATAACATGCTATAAAGCCGAAGCAATGCATCCTACACACAAACCCAGAAAGAGTTAGAATATAAATTGTTTCCCTGGTTGGTTGGAGCATCGTCTTGTAGACCAAAAGGTTGCAGGTTCAATTCCCAGTCAGCTCCCCCGGTCAAGGAGTTGGTGCAAGAGGCAGCCAACTGATGTTTCTCTCTCACATCACTGTTTCTCTCCCTGTCCCTCTCCCCGCTTCCCATCTCCCTAAAATCAATAAGCATGTCCTTGGGTGAGGATTAAAAACAAAAAGAATCTAAACTGTCAAAACGGTCCACGTTTGGCTTCCCTGCCTCGGCCTCTGCTTGAACTCCCCGTCTGCGGCCCCAGCAGCTCCGTCATCCCCCTCGTTTCCGGTGACGCTCGTAGGAAACTCACACCGAAGTGTTCACATCACCCTGGCTCCCTGCGCTCACCATCCTTGAGACAACTGCCTGCGTACGGGACAGTCGCGGGCCTGCCTGAGTCCAGTCAATGAAACGAAGCTCTAATGGTGGAAATTCCAGGCATCATTAGGGGTGGGAAGAGGGATTGTGGGTCTAGCAATCCTGCAACACAGGCCTGAATTCTCTCCCTGTCAGGCCGGTCACCATAAGGCCAAACAACAGCATCTCTGGGAACTGTACTTCGGCCAGGTGGGTGGTACCTGGTAGAGGCAGCTTCAGAATTCTAATGCCTTCTTTGTAGAGACCTCAAGACCAAGAGAAGGTGAGACTTTTCGTTGGTTTGTGGAAGCTCAGGGCAATAACGAATGATTTAAAGTTACACGGGAACAATGTCGCTGGGCCCTTGAGAACAGGCTGGTATACATTAACTAGCCAATTAGTTAATAATTAAAGGACCCACTAGCAAGCATTCCACACTTAGGTATTCATGTAACAAGTTTTTGTCGCATGCCCTCCTTCTGCTCTTAGGCTGGGTGTGCAGTGGGGGATCGGTGGTGGATGCCCGGAGCGAGCAAGCCGTGGTGTGCTGCCCACACACGCTGAGTAACACATTTGTGTGTGTGTGTGTGTGTGTGTGTGTGTGTGTGTGTGTGTGTAAGTAGCGTTAACACCGTGAAGAGGCGGTAAATGTTTAATGCGATTCGGAATACTCAGTCTTAACCACGGTTTTCCCAGGCAGTTGGGCTGAGCTGCCCTCGCTCTCGTGTGATCCTACAGAAACGAACCCAGCGCCACCCGCAGGGGCGACTGGCTTCCCGGCCGCCTTCCCAGCAGGGAGGCGATCAACTGTCCCCGCATGGGGAGCTCGGCCAGCAGAAGGCCGGAGAGAGCCCGGAAGGTGAGGGACCAGGACTAGGCCCATGTCGACCACAACGCAGCTCAGGCGCTCAGCCGAGGTACTTAGAAAATTGCCTGCACAGTGTCCCGAAACGAGGGGAGCCCTGAACACAAGGTCGGGACTGGGGCCTGCTTGCCCATCTCTGAGACATAGGGCCGTATAACGGTGGGGCCTGGTCAGGGGGGTCGGAAGCCCATCTCTGGCCTCTCCTGCACCTCAGCTCCGCACTGGCGCTCGGGGGAACCAGGTTCACTGCCTGGCCTGGGGCTGGAGGGGAGCCCCTCTAAGAGCCAAACAGACGCTCAGAGGCCAAAAGGGCATGGGGTGCCTGCTCTGGCTGGCTGCCGGGGTCGGGGCGTGGTGGGGCGCGGGTGATGACGGACTCGAGGCTGCCGGGAGCCAGGGCAGTTTTCAACGTGTAAGAATAAGGCCCCAGTATAAAAAGCAGGTTTCCAGCTTCTCTTGACAAGGTTGTAGGTCTTCCCGCCTGGCAGTCAGCTGGACACAGAGCACCCTGTAAATGCGGCAGACACTCACTAGCTCCCCCTGTGGCCTGTCGCTGCATTTCCTTGGCCCTGCAGGCCTCCTCACCTGGGACTCTGTGTGTGAAGAAAATGGCAGGGAGAGAAAAGAAATGAAAAGAGAAGGGAGGGGAGAGGAAAGGAGAGGACGAAAAAGGAGGGAGCAAGAGGAGTGACGAGGACACCCAAGGAAGGCGGGGGACACAGGCTCTCCTGCAGCCGAGGGCGGGGTCCCCCCTCCCCGGTGGCTGCGCCATGCCAGTCCCTCTGGCACCCGGGAGAAATCCCGCGGGGAGTCCAGACGGGAAAGGAGGAATCAGACCCTTTGGCTGCCGCTGGAGCCGCGCTGCACTGATGAAACAAAACAACGATGGCATCCACGATGACATTGCAGCACCTGGTCACAGACTGGGCGGCCGTGAGCTGTCCCCGTGGCCCTGGGGTCAGAGCCCACCTGAAATACACACCTCCCAGTCCCTTCGTCTGTCCCCACCAGGCGAACACTTCCTGCCCGTCAGGCACTCGCATATGAGTCCGAGATCTCCTGATTCCCTTCAGCTCCCTCAGTTCCAAAGACCTTCACAGGGGTCTGCCCCCCTGTCATGCGCTGGCCTGCCGAGACAACGGACAGAAAACCCAATCCGTCCCGGTGAGGGTAAAATTCGGGTCAGCAACACGCAATAGCGCGCCTCCAGCGTCCATGCAGGATGCTGCCTCGGTCACGCCGACAACGTCCCTTTCTGCGAGGCAGCCTGCGGCGTCCACACTGTGACAGAGCAGCTCGGGAGGCCTGCATCCTCCGAACCGAGGTTTCCGGGACACCCCGGGCAGAGCGAGGGTGTCAGAGGGGAGCCGAGAGGACAGGTGATGTGGACCGTGGAACGTACGGGTGGGACGCAGCGATGATGCCGGACGCGCTGAGAGTGAAGGCACGGAACAAATCCGGCTTCGAGATAAAGTGGAGGGAGGGGCGGCCGGGTGGCCGGCGCGTGGTGTCGGCACCGGCCCTGCACTGACTCGGTCTCGAAGCCGTGATGGCTTGGGGAGAAGAGCTGCGAAGCACACACGCCACCTTCCCTTCAAGAGGGAAACGAGTGTTGGTCCCTTTTTTTACCCTCTTGGTTTTACGGTCCGCCAATTTCAACGGCGACAGGCTCTCCCATCAGCCTAAGAAGGGCAAGTTTGATACCCACGAGTGAGTGTTATTCGACAGTTTGGGGCTGCTTGCCTGAGATCTGGGTTCGTGGCTGGGCCCTGTGCTCGGAGGGGGGTGCTGACGGCAGGAATCGGCATGTAATAGGCAGGGTGAGGCGTAAGAAAAATAGCTCGGCCTGCAGTCGAGTCAGTTTCGGACAGATCATTATAAAATTCCATTATCACCACTACAGGTTGGACTATTTGTCATCACAGAAGAGATGACAAGCTCAGAAATACTACATTTGTTATTATCAGATGATAAATGATATTCCATTAAAGCCGCAATACATCATCGGCAAAGCCGCAAAGAAGATATCAAACCTATCAGGACTTGACTTATAATTTAATTTTCAAAAGCTGTCAACTAAAATTCCAAAGGCTAAGCATTTTCATTTTTAAAGTTCATCTTATTTATTTTGCTCATCTGTTAGTCTAATTTCAGTGATATGGCAAAAATAACTGATTATGTGCGATGTGTAATTCTCTTCTTTTGATTAGGTAATATATCAGGTGTCACTTAGGTATTAAAAATTAAATGACAGATAATAAAACAAGAGAGTCCCATAAAACACACCTTATTTTGATTTACTCATGGCTGAAACATAACTGTAAAGGACAGGTCAATATTTGTGAAAGGCACACAGACGCCGCAGAAGAGCGTATTTACCCAATCCCTGAGCACGCTCCCGCACCATCTACAGGGAAGCTGAACGTGCTTTTCCATTTGGTGTTTATAAAATCCTTTCACAGATGAACAATGCGTCGTAAGCTCAATTCTATAAATCATAATCACATATTCCTTTCATACGTGCAAGTTTTTACGTTTCCCCTGATGTTATCATCATTACTAACATCCGGCATTCAGATGCTGGCTGGGACCGTGACAACTCGTATCAGTGTCCATGCGGGAGAGCACAGAGAGGCATCCTTTCCGTTATGCGTGTCTTGCTCACGATCACAGACTCGCAAACACATCAGCAATGGTTTGTGGACAGCCTGATACTAACTCTAGGCACAGAATCAGCGAATTTGAGAGCTGGAGGGCAACTTCTAAATTACAGGCTCAGAAAAGAGAAGAAACTTGCCAGAGAAGAGAAGAAGTCGCACAGAAAGGTAGAGTAATGGCAGAAGAAGCCACGATCCTCAATTCTAATTTCTTCGACATCACACTACACGGACTGACAGTGTCTTATGAGAAATATGACTCTCGATACTCAGTATTTGGCCAGGAGTCTAGCTTGCAGTTGGTGTTCCCTAAAGCTGTGTGAATAGAATGGATGTACAACGGACATATGGGTGGGTGAGTGGGAGGATGGATGCGCGGATGGATGTAGAGGTAGATAAGTAATTTCCTAGTCCTCTAACCCTTCGTTGGGGAGCCTGGTTCATGTAAATAAAACCTCAGGAGGCCAACTCATTTCTAGCCTTTTGCAAACGTGCAATGGAAGATGCTGCCCACTACTGGGCCGGCATCCCTGCGCTCTTCGAGAGCACCCCCGGGTACCGGACACGGCAAGGGGGCCTCCTTGTGCAACACCCAGCAGGTCACAGTCGTGTGTCTTCAGGGGACTCAGCAAAGCAGAGGCACGGGTGCTCGGGGCACGTCCCACGACCCGCGGCCGGTGACGCACAAGCCTGTCCAAACCGGTAAGGCTGCAGTCACGCCTCAATGGCCCCGAGAGGCTTCGGGGGGCACCATGCTTGTGCAAGGCCCAGCACGGCACAGGGAACATGAGAAAAGTACAGGTAACGGGGTGAATGTTCCAAAAACGTACGTAACTTCAATTCAAAGGATTTCCTTTTCTTCTTTTGTAAAACTGTGGTGAAATACACGTAAAGTTTACCATGTGAACCATTTGTGAGAGTACAATTCAATCCAGAACAGGAATTTTTGTATAATATTACAAATATTATATTTGTAATATTGTACAACCTTCACCACTATCTAGTCCCCAAATTTTTCATCCCCCCAAACAGAAACGTTGTACCAATTACTCTCCATTTCCCCCATTCCCCCACCCTCATAACCCCTAATCTTCTTTCTGGCCCCATGAAATCACCTGCTGCAGACACTTCATGTGAGTGGAGTGATATAACATTTGTCCTCTCATACGACAGACAGCCTTGCTAAACTATAAAAGTGACATATATCCGCTGCAAATCCAGACATCAACGTGTGAACGTGTAATAAAAAGCGGACGTCCCAAGCCCGCCTTGCCCAGCCTCCCTCCCCCCACACCTCCAGAGGCGACCGCTGAGAACAGGCTGGGGCGTGTCCCTCCCTGCGCTTTCCTAAGTGCAAGCGCTTACGTTTCGTGATGACCCCTAGAAACGTCTCTGGAATCAGACCCCTCGGACGCGCGGCATTGGGGAAGGTATGTCGGCTCCCTAAGCCTCAGTGTCTGCATTTGCAAACTGGTGTTGCTGACAATACCCAGGTTGTAAGCACGAAAGGAGACAAGGGTGTTAAAAGTGCTGAGCCCGGCACTGAATAAACAGTAATACCTCATTAAATGGTAGCTATGGACTATATGGGGCTTCGGTTTTTAAAATTAAAAATGTGACCACATTATTCATGCTGTTCCACGACGTGCTTTTTAAACTCGTTCCTCGTTAGTGCACACGCCCTACCCCATCGTTTCTTAACTGCCGCATACCGTGTCAGGACTGTAGTTTGTCCCTGAATCACGTCCCTCTGATAGTCCCATTGTAGACTCTGAAGTGAACGGAGCTGGCCATTCCGGAGCCCGCGCTGTTCCCAGGCAGGCGAAACCCACCCCGGGATTCCAGGAACATGAAAACAAGGAGACAATGAGCCACTGAGTGAACTCCGACCATGTTCCAGGCACGCGTTGGAGGCCTGGGCCTTCTGACCCTGTTCTGCCTCTGATGGGAATGGTCCCCAGGGTGGATGGTCCCCAGGGTGGATGGGGCCAACACCTGGCAGGTGGCGTGGGCAGCCGAGGAACTTACCATCCCACAGAAATTCCCTGGGCCACGGACCAGCCCCTAATGTGACCCACCAGTCTTGGTTCGTTCACTTCCTCCTGTCGAATTTTGGTCCAGGAAGTGGAGAAGAAAGAATAAAGGGAAGATGACCTAGCGAATGGGGACATGGAGGTAATCCCTTTCTTTCTCTAACTCTGACTTAACCTTTGAGCCTCAGGGGTGAAGCTGAGAAGCAGGGTCTTTGGTTTTTAAATGAGTAGGATTTCACCTAGCAGGGAAAAAACAAACAAAAACAAAAAAGAAAACCAGAAGTCTGGGTTAAAGGCAAACACGCTTCGAAGCCTTCTGCTGTCTCCCCAGTGTCTAGTGGGGAATGAGAGGAGGGCCTCTGTTCAAAGCCAAGTTCAGGTTAGGGTTTTCCGATACGCAAGGCCAGAAGCTGTTCACGTTGAATACAAAGGAACTGGAGCAGGGACAGCCCACAGGGTCCGGCGGAGACACCAAGCCCACCCCCCCGAGATCCTGGCAATTAGGACCCAGTCCCTGCCCTGGGGCCCTACTGCCCCAGAGAGCAGGCTGGCAGGCCGTTCAGTAGCTGGGCACTGTCCTAACTCCAGTTAAGAATGGTTTCACCTGCCAGGACCGAACTGCCCCTACTCAAGTAATTCACCAGGCAATTAAAAAAAATATAGAAAAGTCAAGTCAATTAGCCTCTTCCTTGTCAAACGATACTGAATTTACATATTAGTATCTAAATTCCGACTCCAAACATGTAATCCAGTTGCATCAGCCAGCTTTATATCTCAAGTTTATAGGCTTCAACTGCTTTTAATGAAAGTCCAGGGAATGAAGATACTCTCGTTACACAGCGACATTTTTCTGAAGTGGCCAAGGTCCTAGGAAGTAGAATTTTCCCAGACGCCTCTTGTCAAGAGTTGACTTTTTTATTGCCTGGAATTCCATCTATCCGATGTTTTAAAAATTCTTCTCAGTCTTCCCGGTCATATATAAGTCCCATTAACTCCATGAAATCTTCCCCTTCTACTCCAAACCACCGATTTCTTCTTTTGATTAATTCTGGGCAACACTGTTAGGGGAATTTACACTTTTTCTCATTGGTAATGTTCTGTTGGACTATAAGTGCCTTGGGAATAATAACCATTGATCATTTTCCTTCTATATGCATTGCATGTGCTGGAATCATCCTGAATGCATGGACTGAACTCAGTAAGTACTTGCAGGTTGTAATCCAGAGTCGACAATAAGAGGGGGAAAAATCCCCACTTGGAAGAAGTAAGACAATGCCCACTTCACTTTTATTCCCAGCAATGAAACCCCTGGGCAAATGCTTTGTTTTGACATAGGAATCTTAAACCAGGTCGTGGGATTTCAAGAAAGGATATCTTTTATTTGGTGCCTGGCTGGATTTGTCTCAGTTCTTGCAAACCATGACTTGAAGTGAGCTAGGTTAGTAAATATTTGTGAGCTCAGATACGACCTCCAAGAGGAGCCTCTCGGAGACAGCAGATGCAGATGCTGGTAAACTTGCGGTGAGGAAACTAGGCAGAGAGAGAAATGGTCCGTAGGAAGCAGTCTTACCAAATGTAGTTGGAGTTATTTATAAAAGAGAAGGTTTCGACAGGGAGAGCCAGCGGGAAATGGAATTAACTCCCTCTTGCAATCATAAACACCTCACCACGAAGGACATTTAAATAGTGACTAGACTTCTTTCCTTACCTGGCTTTACAGCAAATTCAAGAAGGGGGGAAGGACAGGACCAAGGGCACCAGGAGTACGTTTAGGATCCAATATGAAACTTTCACAGGACCTCTGGCAAGGGCAGGTGTGCGAGAAGCGTGGGCTTCAGCCCTGTTCTGCGAGGGCCAGGAATGGGTGCCTGCTCCCACTTCCTGCTTCCCCTGCATCACAGCAGACCTCTGGCAGGTCCGTCCCAGCTCTGAGACCCTTCGAAGAGCATACGATGTACCACTTTTACCAGGTTGTCACGGTGTCACACAGTTATGACCTCAAGAGAGTCCCTCCCCATCCCTGAGCCCTGGTGTGCCACTCTGGGAAGTGAGGACACCGAGTTAGATGGGCCGAGGTCCTCCCTGATGGGGCATTTTGGGACGTCACTGACGCGTAGGAATCGGACCTGGAGGACAGCTTAGAAGTGCTTCAGCTCAACACTTCAACTCAAGGAACCCTTCAATGAAGAACACACATTTTTCATCCAGTCTGTTATGAACATCCGAATACGGGTTAGGGTTTTTGGTGGAAAATGGCTTCAAAGGAATACAATGTGTTCAAGTGAGCATTAGAAAGGAAGACTGGGAGAGACAGGTCTGGGGACCTCCGACCTGGGACAGGGCTCTGTGAGGAACAGGGGACCCAGGGTCGGGGGCTCACAGAGGGGACCTTCCCCGGGCAGTCCCAGTGAGGGCCCGATCCCTCCAAACATGCCCGAGAGGGAGCAGATGGAAAAGGGGGCCCGGACAGGCCATTTCTGCGCCCCCTCCCACTCGGGACCCACAGCCTTCTCTGATGACTGTCTCTCCTCTGGTGCCCCTGGGCCTCGTGTCCACTCCGGTGTCAGTCTCCCTAGCTGGACTCTTGATGAGCTGTCACCC
The DNA here is from genome assembly GCA_039655065.1 of Glossophaga mutica. Lineage (NCBI taxonomy): Eukaryota > Metazoa > Chordata > Mammalia > Chiroptera > Phyllostomidae > Glossophaga > Glossophaga mutica. Next base: position 4,618,045 of record CM077315.1, read on the forward strand.
CACCTCACCCTCCGGGCTCCCCTCCCACCCACTGCAACGGGGGTGTCGGGGCCTCCCGGGAGCTGACCTGCGGGCAGCTTCCAGACACACCAGCCCCTACGGACCCCCAAGGGCCTCCTGAGGGGCAACACCCTATCGACAAGGAGGAAGAGCTGTTGGAGGACGGACCTCACTTTCCTGGCCCCTGTGGGGCCCTCGCTGAGCTCTCTCGGGCGGTTCCCAGTGGGATCGAGCCCGTTTCCGCCCATCAGTCCCCTCCCATTAGCACGCCCTTGCCCAGAACTTTCCCCTCCCTGTCACGTGCCCCCGAACCACCCTCTAAACTAATTACTTGTACGTGAGCCTTTGTCTAGGGGGACCCTGTTGGAAGGACGGCAGGCTAAGACAGCCATTGAATGCAATGTCTACCGATTTGGACCCGATGGGTACAACCCCACTGCTGTGTCCCCTTTTCGGGCCTTGGGAGGGTGAACAATGGCGGGGCCCAAGCGGAAGTCACCAGGAGAACCTCGGCCCCGAGCACCGCGCTCACCCCCCACCCCCACCCCGGGCATTCATCTCTGTCTTCTTTTTCAAATTTGATTTTAAATATTTACAGCATCATACATCTTCCCCACCAGATATTACTAATGAACTGTTATTGTCTGCAAAACCGACCGGATGAGTGATGGCCAACTTAAAAAGAGCATCAATGTTTTATTCGTAAAATAGAAGCTGGAAACAGAAAATGCTCGAGCGTTTTTAGGCCCTTCATCATCATTATTATTATGGGTCCTCCGGTAGAGAAGAGGTGCTCCGGCAGTTAGCAAAATCACCCAGAGCTGGGGGCTCCAGCAAACACTTTCTAAACATGGAAGTGCTCGTGTCTGTTTAACTCCGTAAGTGGGGCAAATTTCAGGAACATGCAAATTTTCAGCCTGTGAATGTCAGCAAAGAGGGATGTTAGGTGCTCCAGTGACCAAGAGGAAACTACACACACTGGTCTGCGAGGGAAGGCTGCGTGCGGGTCTCTCCCACATGTTAGTTGGTGCTTCCGGTTCCGGGTGAAAACTCGGAGGCCCTGGGAGGCATTCCCCTCAGCCCCCTGGAGCTCGCCTGCACTCCGCCCCACTTTGATTTTCCTCTCGTGCTCCTTGCTCACAGCTGTGACCAACCCGCCCCGCCCCGCCCCCCCCCCTCCCCCCCCCCCCCCGCCAGCCCAGTCTGAGGCTCCTGTTCTGACTCCGCAAGGCCATAGAAGGCGCCCAAAAGTGCCCGGACTCTGGGAGCCACACAGACCAGAGATTGAAGCTCAGCTGGCCGTACCGGCCGTGTGACCTGGGGTATACTAGATACCCTTTCTGAGTCTCTGTTTCTTTCTCTTTTAGGTGGGGCTAAGAAGGCCTACGTATCTGCAGCTCTTCAGTACTAATGGCTGTTTGTTGCCCAGCATGACATAAAGGAACAATCTGTACTGGCTAACTCTTTGGTTATAAATGAACCTGCATGTTAAGTATCTTCCTTTTGCCAAATGAGTTTCCCTATTGCAGGTGTTCCTTCCTAGCTGAGGTCATGGCATTCGAGTGTGAAAGCGCTTACATCATGGGTTGGACCGGCAACAGGCTCCTTCCACGGTGCCCAGCAGGGCCTGGAGTCCGTGCCCACCGCACGCCCTCCTTGGAGCAGCAGCCAGCCCGCCCCCTCGAGATGTCCTTCTGCTGAGCTCGGACTCCGGAGGGCAAGGACCATGCTGGGGAACTGAAGTCTTGGGACAACCCTAGACTGAGGGCTGGCGCCTGGGGCTCCCTCCCAGAACCGCCCCTGGGGGCTGTGTGCCCCTGGGGCCAGGTACACGGCCCAGAGTCCCTACGAGGAGGAGCCTGTGGTCCAGCAGTGTTGGGTTTGAAACTCGGCTTTGCTGCTTTCCTAACTGCGTGTCTTGGGAAAACAGCTGACCCACCCACGTTGACGTCCCAGGCTGCGCGTGGGTCAGAAAAGCCCACAGTCCTCACGAGATGCAAAACTGAACGAGCAACAGGCACTTTGGAGAGAGAACATCAGGAGGACAAGACTCAAGAAAGGGAGCCTCGCCTTCCCACGACCTCCCTGTCCGCGCTGGGTCCCCAGGGGGCCTCAGGACCCACTGCCTCGCTGTACTCTTCTCACGGAGCTTCGGCCCCGTCCGCTCTCGTTTGGGACAAAGGATGCTCACGGGGCCCTACTACCCTTCCTCTGCATGATCCTCAGTGTTCCCCGTGCCTCTGACGAGCGAGCTACCCGTGGCGCCCTTTTCTCCTCGCAGGAAAGAAGATGAGTCCACCTCTCATGCAGAAGTTCGTCCGATCCACACCACGTGACGTGCCCCAGACCTTTCCCCAGAAGCATTTCTGCTTGGCGGAAACCCACCTTCTCCCTTCTCAGGGAACTGGGGAAATGGACTTCGCTTTCTAAAGACGTGGGTTCCAGGAGACACAGCCGTGGAGGTGGTGGCTGGCGGGCTTCCCTGCCCACGAGGCGCACTGCGCCTCTAGGAGGTGGTTGCTATGCAGCTAGAATTCAACAGGGGGCTCGGAGGCCAAAGATTCTCACTCACCAACCTCACCCAGCCACTCTCATACCTAGACACAGATTTCGCCACAGCCCCTTCGGGTTTTAACTCTCCTGGGTCCCTGATTATAAATCATCAAGGAAATTCTAACTGGGTGGCCAGTCACGTACAGTTAATTGAGCCATTCCCCCCCACCCAGGATGTCAGCTTTTGCTGCTATTTCTATTCTGAATACTGACTCATACTGTTAATTTAAACTGTGCATGTAACTGGAGATTTCATTACCTTTGGCTTTCTTTTTTGTCCTGGAATATTTAATTTCAGAACAGAAAGAGGAAGGTGAAAAACACGTCTACTCCTTGCCCTCAAGTCCTTCACTTGCTGAAGTTTCCATTGCTTCGCTGGGGGAAATCTCCCTGGGGCCATTTTCCACCTTGCAGCTCCCGAATGCAGGCGCCGTGAGCCCAGGAGCCAGAATGCGGACTCTGCACCCGCCCCGACGCTGCTGCGGCTTATGAGTCCCGAGATCAGAGAATGAAGCTGGGAGATTGCTCGGGCGCCTTCCAGTACTGATATTCCAGAAAAACCGCCTCGGGTTTGCCCTCTCCTGGGTGTGGGCTGCACCGTACTAGTTCACTCCTTCACCGGTTCACGCGATACGCACTCCCTGAGCCCTCCTCCCGGTGCCGTGGACCGGCCGGATGCGTGAAAGGCTGCAGGCTGTAGCGTTTGCGAGAATGGTTCCGGTGGACGAAGGCAGACGTCTGAATTCTGGCTTCCCGTTACTTACGAGTTACTACTACAGGGACTTGGACAGGTCACGTCACCTCGCTGCGCCACCATCTTCTGTCCACAAAACGTGGAGCAGCCCACCCCACAGACTCACCGTAAACACTGATGAGCTATCCTGTGCAAAGCGCTCACCACTATGCCTGGTATGCGACACGGGTTAAGTTGTTTTTGTTGTTCTCATCCAAGCGAGAAAAAACCAACACCGTCCCTGTCTTTCTTATAGAGTGTCCACTCTTACACGGGACACAGGTGGTAATCCTGCGCCCGAACACAGAGAAAATCGCAATTACAGCGAGGCTTACACGTGCTTATGTTGCTATGAGAGCCTGTAATAAGCGTGTGTGACCCAGTCAGGGAAGGCCCCCCACAGTCTGAGCTTAGATCTAAAGAGTAACCAGCTCCCCAACGTGGCGGAAAGAGCGCTCCATGGAGAGGGACCCGCAGGCCCAAAGCCCTGTGGAGGGAGAAGGCAGGTAGAACGCCCTGGTGCTGACCGGGCGGCCCCCTGGGCAGGGGCTGTGCCTCCCTGCCCACTTACAGGTAGGTGTGGACACACGGTTGTTCCTGCCAATGGAACGTGACGTCGGAGAGCGTGCTCTCTCTGGACCAGTGCGTCCCCACCTGCCACTGCTGACACACCTACTGGACACACAGCGTGAGAAGTCACAGAACCTTTGCGCTTTGGGGGCTGGCTGTTGATGCGGCGTCATCTGTCACATCCCGACTGATAAAGGACGTCAGGGTGACTGACGACGAGAGAGTAAAGGGAGCGTGGGCTGAGGCGAGGCGGGGAGTGTGTGAGGGTCACACAGTTGGGAACCTCGTGGGCCAAGTCAAGGAGGTCTGATACCACCCTAAGAGCAAGGGGGATCCTGAAGGATCTCGGCGGGGAGGCCGCTGCCTCCACGTGGAGTAGGGAGGAGAGAAGCCCAGTCAGAGGGAGCTGGATGGAGAGCCCCGCGGGGCGCCCGTCACACAGGCCAGGCCAGAGACCCGATAGTGTGGCTGGGGCGACGGGGGCAGAGCTGGGAGGGGCAGACACCTCGTGTTTAAGATCGACGCGGAAGGTTGAAACTGAGGCGGTTTGGGCAATGAACTGCCTATGCGTGCTGGGACGGGGGGCGTGCCCAGGTGGCTGGCTCGTCCAACCGGATGGGTGACTGGACCGCGGACGAAGAAAGGCCCTAACGAAAAAGGAGCCAAAGCAGGGTTCCCATGAGCAAAACGCTTCCAGTTCCCAGGAATGGAGTTTTTAGCAGAGGGCTTGTGCTGATACTCGTTTACCAGCAAGAAAAAAACTCAACCCTCTTTGAAAGAGAAGATAATTTTTTAAACAATTCCAAGTATTTCATCACTGATACGAAGAAAGAATTTGCTTCAAAAAAAAAAAAAATTGTCCTGACTTCACACAAGGAAAAACATCTAGGGGAAAAAAAAAAACACTCCATGTCATTTTTGTACGACTGGGAGAGTTTTCTTCCCTACGATGTTTTATAATAAAGGTATCAGACTCTTTGCATCAAGAAATCCGCCTCTTCTGTGTGACTTTGTGGGAAGGTGTAGAAGCAACGGAAAAGAGGCAGAGGGGGTCTGTGTTCGAATTCCCCTCTCCCACTCAGTAGCGGGTGATTTGGGGCAACCCATTGGGCCTGACCAGTTCTCTCATCCGTACGATCGGGGCATTTAACAGCCAGACCTCAGGTGACTGTGAGAACTCGATGTGATAATATGTATACGTGAAAACTTGCTGGGGTCCTTGGGACGCGGTCAGTTTTCATTCACCGTTCACGTCTCACCGGAGGGATTGTCTACCCAGGATATTTACAGGCATTTGCTGTAGAAGTTCGGGCCCCGGATGAGCCCATCCATCCCCTGCTCTTTCCCCGTGGAGGTCCTGTTCAAAACACTCTCACTGTCAGAAACAGAAGCTGGTTGGGATTCTAGGCTCCGCTTCGACTCCTCCACGCGGGGCTCAAAGCTGGATCGGGCGACGGTGCTCAGGCCGGAGAACGGACGGAAACGAGAGCTCCGGCTTCCCGCTCCCCCGGGACCTGCTCTGCGGCAGCTGCAGGAGGAGGGACCCGAACAGAGAGAGATCTCGGCCAGCCTGACATGCGGGCCATCTCCTCCCCGGTGTGTCCGCTTCTTGCGGACAGGCCACGCAGGGGGCAGACAGCATTTCTGGTCCCCACCCCTCCCAGAGTGACCGCCCAGCCGTACCACGTGGCCCCGTGACAGGGCCGAACAAGACCCCGTCAGATCTACTGTACTTGCGAAGCGCCGTTGTACAGAGATGCTGTTTCCCGATCCCTGCGACATAATACGATATGAAAACACCGGCAATTCCCATCGGTGAAAAAATTGCAGGTGCCGTTCGTACTACTGCGGTTTCTTAGGCACAGTAATAATTGGAGAGTTCAGGTGGAAGTCAGCCGGGGCGTTACCTTGTCCCACGCAAGCTCACTCCCCTCTCCCTAGAGCTTCCACCCACACACCCCCCACCCCGCCCCGGCCATGGATAAGGATCTCTGACTGTCTAGACGAACCCAGCAGGCCACAGTGCACCGTTGCAGTATATGTCATTTATTAGGCACTTACTGTATGCGCACTACACAGGGCCAAGTGCCATACAAGTCGTCATTACAGCCACAACAAACGTGTTAGGTGAACCCCGTTAATGCTCTCACTTTCCAGACGAGGGAACTGGACCAGACAGGGCGCGTGGTCTGTCCTAGCTGGAAAGGGACGGCGGAGCTGGGACTGGAAGCCCTGCCTGTCTCACTCCAGAGCCTGGTGCCACCCGGGACTCCGCCACAGCCTTGACTCCGGCCATTCATCCCATCGACAGATCCGGGCCCGCCCGCCTTCGGAACAGATCCCGGTACATGATATGCAGGCGGCCCAGCCCCGCCTATCCACTTGGCAAGGTACAGAATGTCCTGGAAATATTCAAATGTTATCGAGACCTTGTAACGTCTTTAAGAATGCTTCAGGGGAAACTAAAACCTCGTAAGAACATTGCTTTCTCGTTGCCAACGTCGGAGTTAGCCCTTGGCTGCTTTTAGGTACTCGATGCCAGGAAAAATAAGAGCCCAAAGAACCTCAGCAGCAGAAAGCCACCCCTTCAGTTGTCTCCTCCTAGCTAATGGCACGGAAATCCTTAAACCAGCCCTTTGGAGGGCTTCCACTTTGACTGACTATTTAAAAAAATCAGAATACTGTAAACTTTCAAAGGTTGATTTTTCTGGTGGCAAGCGAATAGATCAATGGCTTTTTAAATTAATTTTCTTCCTTCTTTCCTTCCTTCCTTTCTTTCTTTCTTCCTTCCTTCCTTCCTTCCTTCCTTCCTTCCTTCCTTCCTCCCTTCCTTCCTTCCTTTCTTGCTTTCTTGCTTTTACTGTTTGTTTTGTTTCGTTTGAAATCTAACAGCGATTTCACATCCCCAAGAAATTTTAGGTTTTTCTCCAAGCTCTGATCTGACATCTTACCAATTTTCGAGTCTGGCTGGGCTTATCCCAGATACAACTACAGATTGCTCACTGTCAGAGAAAAGATTTTTGCCCCTAGAATTATACATGTTTGCCTCTCGGCGGATGCTCAGAGGAGCAATAATCAATAAGACAGGGCCGGGTGCTCATTCACAACTGTCAGCGCGTCCTTTCTCTCCAGCTCCCTGCCCGATTTCTTTGAAAGTTAAAAAAGGAAAGAAACTTATCAGTTCTCATTATGCTTGGAGTGGGTTTAAACAGGATCATAAAAAATATACTGATGAATTGATACTGAATTCCCAAAGCCGTGCGGATTCCGCTTCTGTTCTTGGGTTATTATTAACAGCGCGCGTGGTTTAATTTCCCACAAAGTCTGGAAGCGTAATTGTTCCCATCGTTGGGTCCTGATCACCAATCTTCACATCGCCTCAGTTGAGCAGGTCAGGTCCTGTCACTCCTGCAAGGACAGGAAGGTTTTGGACGGAGCCCACAGAACTGGCAAAATGCTTTCTGATTGCTGTAAGAGGAGAGGGAGATGCCGCTCACTACGTCGGGGAGTTTACGAGTGGGCCCTTGGAGATGGGCACAGAGCTGGGGGACCCTGGGCGGTCAGGTGTGCGGAGGAGACTTAGGGATGTAATACAGGTAAGCCCTGCAGCATGGTGTGTGTGACCCATGCACGGTACATCCTGGCGATGAATTGGGCTTCTCTCTTTGGTGCAGGTCAGGAACATTTGCCGGAGGCGAGCCAGTGTCGGTCCCAGGGAAGACTGATGTCAGGCTGGTCCTGATAACTCCCTAGGCCCCCCTGCAAGGAGTTGTTCGGCCCCACCTAGGACTCAATGGCAGGACTCTACAGTTGCCTCCTATAATGGGAAGCACAAAGATTCCACTCCGGGGCCCTTCTTAGAATTTCCATCGTGGCTTCCACAGCACCTGGCACATAATAGGTGCCCCAAATATTTATTCAGTTAAAGAAGGTGAGCGTGGAGAAGACATTAGGAACCTGAACTGATGATGGCCCAGACGACGTGAGATAAACACTCTCCGCCTCGTCATCACGTGCAGGACAAATCCGCTTTTGGATTCTGGGAGAAGCTCGTCCGTCTTCAATTAAGTGGAAAGAATAAACACACTACCCATTCTCATTTCTTGGAAAACCAAGAGTCCCCCCTCCAAAGAAGAAAGCTCTCCCTGGTGCTGTTTACCCAGAATGCCACTGGCATCCCATTTGACGAGGCCCCGGAAGAGCACAGCATCCAGGGATCTGACTGTGGAATTAGCCGGGACGCGCAGACCTCAAGGCCCTGCCCCGATACGGCGGTAGGAAAGTAATCTCGAACAACTCGCCTCTTCCTCTTCCCACAGGGACGGTCCCAGGGGCTGGGTGGGAGTGAGCAGTTTCTTAGTACTGACAGCATGGACAGGGGTGAGGGAGGGCAGGCCCTGGTCCCCCCAGTCTTCTGCCCGCACCTGTACCCTCTGAGACACCACCTCCCTTGCTACCTCCAGTGTGGTTTCACCGAGACCTCCAGTTTCCCTGTGGCCCTTGGCTCCTTTGGGTTGGGCGGCTCTCCAGGTACTTCGGAAACAGATGTTTGACACCCCGGGATTTATTTTGTTTCTCCCACGACATTGGGGTACCGTCACCTCTGCAAGCCTGTTTCAGGTCCCTCCTGTAGTTATCTGGATCCTCCCCTCTGTCTGCAGCCTCTCTGACTTGACCTTGAACCCCAAGCCCAGCCCAAGCAAATTTTAACTCAGCTCTGGAGGAACTGACTCAAGATGTTTCTTCCCAACATCTTGTCCATGCGTTCCCCTCCTCCTATCCTTAGGCTTAGTCCTTTAGCACATAAAAACCCGGAAAAGACTTTTTCCCCCTCTGAATTCCACACTTTCACCCCTTCTCTGCTGCAGCCTCCTTTGGAGCCCAGAAAACCTGACTTCTTCAGTGAGGTCAGTCCATGTGTACTGGCACAGAGGCTGGGGCAGGGGTTGGCGGGCAGGAGGTGGGGAGGGAGAGGGGAATTATGACAAGATACTTCATGTAAGTATGGCTTCCGTAACCTTTTCCATCCCTGTACACTACCCCCTTGCAATGTGACTTTGCTGCTCCCCCATGGAGAGGCGGGTCTATTTTTATCCCCCTTTAAATCTGACCTGACCAGCCCCCCCCCCCCCCCCCGCTGCAGACTAGGCCTCAAAATCCTACATTTTTCACTTTCCCCCTCTTGAAATGCAGGACCTTGATGGAAGAGATCCAGGCTGGCTTTCCTGAAGGTGAGAGGACCAACGAAGGAGAGGCTCAGTACCAACTGCCGGAGGTGCTATGAGGCCATCTGGGACCATTCAGCCCAGGTGAGCAGCCAAATTACCGAACACACAGGAACGATCTCAGGCGAGACCAGCAGAAAAGCTTACTCCTGAGCCCAGCCCAGATTGCTGGCCCACAATGTCATAAGTAAATATAACAGTCATTATTCTAAACCACTCATTTACGGGACTTTTTTTAACGAGGCAATAGATAAAATTGATACAGACAGAAAACACCGGGGAAAGTTAGGGAACGTGTCAGCGTCTCCTTGTACGTATGCCTTAGGCTTTCTTTCCAGGTACTCCAGCATCTTTTCGCAGTGTCCACACCTCTAGGCCATTTGTCAGGGGATTTTGTAATACTTACAACTGGAGCTCTCCCAGGGCATCCAGGAAAAGGGCAGGGGGTGGGAAGGGCAGGGACGGCTTCCTGGTATTAGCACTAGTCCTCGGCCAGCAAGAATTCGCTCCGCCTTTCATGTATCTGTGCCTGTAGTACTGAGACACCAAAATCATCTAGTCCATCCCCAAATTTAAAGCCAGTTTGGTGGGGGAAGATTAGAATGTCAAAGAGTTAAACCATTTTTCCTTCAAGACCAGAGTTGCGTCTTCTAAGTTAGTGCTCCGCGTGCAGGGCGCGTCTCGAAGGGTCTCACGGCCAGCACACCGTGTCTCCTCCCACTTTAGCACACGGCTGTAGCTCCCGGATTAAGAGCTAGCAGCAGGACGCATTTCTGATGTGTTCGTGGAAATATCCCCAATAACGTGCTGTCTGCGTGACTTCCATTGATCAAGGACACACTCATGTGATCTGTTTGCTCCTTCTGGGCTTGCTTGGTGATATTGATCAAGCAGATTCCTTTGTGAAAAGCGCCATTGATCTGTTTCCCGACAAGCTGTTCCAGCTGTCACCGGTGATGCTTGCAGTTGGAAGAGTGGAGCTCACTCATTTCGTCTTTGCGAAGTGAGGCTGCGTGGAAGACGGATGAACACCGGCTCTGTTCTCCGTGCTAGGGAAGCACCCCGGGGTGCAGCTCCCAGCTCCCTTTCCACGGGTGTAAACAGCAGCCAAGCAGTGGTGCATCCACTCTGGAAAACCCACCTGAAATCCGTGACAGCAGAGGCAGGTCTGGTGGCCTTTAGGAGCCCCAAGCAAACGCACTGTTGGCAGGGTCACTCCGCGCCGCTCTCCTTCAGGACGGCAGCTGCCAAAACCTCACGAAGAGAACCCCAAATCTGGACGGAAGACGATAAGCATGCTTCGTCATGGAAAGTGCAATGGGCCCGGCCCTTTCTGACAGAAGAACACCAGATCACGAGTACTGGGCGCCTGGCAGCTCCCAGTTCTTTACAACTGAAGCAAGTTAATAGCTTGCAAACCCAGAAAGGAACAAGCAGTACTTCAATGCCGCCTTTTACAAGAGCTAAGCCAGTCTCTGCCGTTGGGTGCGGGGGAGAAGGGGGTGTTGGGGCTGGTATAAGAGGCTGCCATGGGTTAGAGCGGCTTCCCTCGAGGCACATTTTTAAGAGCCCCGAAATGGCCTCAAAGAAGTTCCGTGGCTGCCTCATAGCAGGGATACCTGTTAGCCTATCTGAGAAGAAGTCATCTCTGGGTTACTTGGGACAGAAACTGGTTGAGCTAGCTGTCCCTGGTGTCTATTTGCTATGGCCATTAATTCAATCAATGCGTTAAAATAGTTTAAGTTGTTCATCTAATAAGAATGGGTTAGGTCCCGACTCCACCAATCAAGAGAAAGCGAGCACCTCGTGCGTGCCCTGTTCTGAACCTCTGCCTTAAGGATTAAGTGAGAGAGTGTGTGTACAAGTAATTAGTTACCTGCAGATAATAAACACACTAATGATGCTTGCTAATAGGCTCTCATAATGGGCACCTGCTATTAGGGATGCCCAATACAATATTCCTATTATTAAGGCAACGCCTCTGCTCTGTCTCGAAAGAGGGGGCAAATGTGTGAACTAGAATGCTTAACCTAAATCAGGACAAGAAAACAGCAGATCGAGCATCTGTGTTAGAACTAAGAATGCTGCAGACGGGGATTATTTTATTGTTGTTGTCCAGTGATGACGAAATGGAACAAATCCAGGGGCAATGAGTTAATGGTTGCGTTTTGACCAAGGCGTGTTGATTGCCATAACACAGGAGGCCATGGAACATGTAACCCTCACCCGATAGGCAAAAAGGAAAACTTGACCGAAATGGTGTCCTAATACCTGTGAAGTTTTCTCTGACACCAATCATACTGAACGTAAGCCCGTACCACAGTGATTTTCAACTTTTTTCATCTCATGGCACACATAAATTAATTACTAAAATCGTACAGCACACCACAAAATAGACTGTATTTTTTTGAAGCAACCACAAAAAAGCAATAGATATGATTTTGATTCTTTCCCACTGCACGGCCATTGCTGTCGTGGTGGTTGTCGTTGTTTTATGTAACAATCTCAGGGGAAAGAGGTCTGTGCCCCAGACTAGACGGTCAGGGAGTGCCTGTTTTAAACATCCTGGTGGCGCTCTGGTTGGAAACCGTGCTCTACTACGTAAGTGCCAAAGGCAGAAAGACCAAAAGCCAAATGTTACTTCTCACTGAAACCTCACACATGAGGAAGCAACCTTTGTTTTCACAAAAGGATGGTGATCAAAGAGAAATGAGATCATTAACAGCGCTTTAAATTTGTAAAGACTACAAAGAATTCTCACAACCGTTACCCGTTGGTCAGGCTTCCTCCTTCCCCTACGTGACACCCGCTGAGGAGGGCGTCACTTTTCTCTACTGTGTACGGCAGGAATCCATGACTAGCGGTCCTTGACCCCCGAGTCACACTGATGCTCCCAGGAGGCTCAACTCACCCCTGGTCCTGGGTGCTCCCAGTCTAACCCTTTTTTCTTTCTAAAAAGCAGAAGAATAACTCAAATTCAGAGGGTAACCAAAGGGAAATAGGCTAAACATTTGCTGTGATATTGTTTGGTTGGTATCACCTTAACCCTTAGTGGGTTGGGCGGCAGGGGACTCACTGGGGAGGCGAGTAGAGGTGGGATTCCAGTGAGAAAAACCATAAAGGCCAAGTCAACAGAACCCAAGTCTAGTAGCCCCAGCATCCGTCCCGTCCCCGAGTCGGACCCGGCACTCTCCCCTACCTGAACCGACCCAGCTCTCAAGAAGGCTGATGCACCGGGGACACCACACGGGTATGCAGAACACCACACGAGACTGTTCTCTGCACACGCGTGCGCAGCTCCCGGAAAGTTCGGTGCCACGTTTTCCAAGAAGAACCATAGTGTTTTCTGCTTGTCAACTTGTCTTATCTTTCTTTAAATCTTGTCAGAAGTAATCTTTTATCAAATTGCAAAATTCACCTGTGTTCCCCACAACCACTGAAACCAGCGAAAGAGTATAAATCTGTCCGAAAAAATATCAATCATCTCGCTCTGTGCCCCACAAAAGTAAAATGGACCAGCCTGCTGTTTCTCCAGTCGTGTCTTTCTACATTTGTAAGTAAACGATGTTCTGGAGGGTTGGGGGCTGTCACCGTCGTTTGGTGCTTTCTCACACGACACTGCATTACTGCCAGTCCCCTGGGTGCTCAGTTAGAGATTTAACTGTCTATTCTAGGAAACATTTAATATTCTACCGTAGAATTATATCAGAATTTACTTAATCTTTCATTTATTGATGGACACCATGTATTCTTTGCTGTGTTCTGTTTCCGCCTCAGCAAATAATGCCGTGATACATGTCCTCATTCATAAAAGTCCCCAGGGTCATTATGCCATTAGAACAGATTCCCATATCAGAGATTTCTGGGACAAAAGCTATATATATTTGAAATTTAAGGCATGTTGTCACATTAGAAAAATAAAGTCCAGAAGAATTACAGGTTTAAACTTAATTTTTTTTTCCTTTTTACTGAACAAAGATTTACCATTTAAATATAAAATCACAAAATCTGAGCCTCACAGAAGAGCCGTCACTACCTACTGGAAGCCCCTGGTTACATCTTAAGTAAACGTGAATCCACATCAAAAACAGGGTGAAAATTCGGCCTTTGGATGAAGCGTAAGCCAGACTTGTGCCGACGTTCAGTGCCAAGGAGAAGGCCCCAACCCACCGGGCAGCCCGCTCTACGACCCGGCCGCACACCACGATCCCACCCAGTCTCATCATCCTGCGCCTCCGGAATAATGTTTCTCAAGTCCATCTTGATTTATTCTCAGCCAAATTCTGCTTCAGCCCTCTAAATCGGCCAAAGGCCTCCTTCGGTGGTCCCCTGGACCGGCGCTCCCAAGGGGCGCTGTTTGCGGAACGCTGGCCTAGTTTGGTCAGCTACGGGGGCTTGGTGATTTTCGGTGAGATTCCCAAACTCAGGGGAGAGACCCGTTGTTCCAGTTGTTTCAGTCGACAGAGGAAAGTCTGAGAGGCCCTGGGAGGGGGGGGGAGAAATGCAATCAAGGACAGAGAGAAAAGAACTGGGGAAACATGTTTGATGAAAGATGCATTCAGTTTTCGTTGTGGCATGACCAGGGTGAATCCCCGATCTCCCCACGCAGCCTGCAGAATGATCTGTGGGAGAGGGGGTGGGGAAGCAAAGCTGTGCCGAGTCTGGTCTCAGGGTGGGCAGGGGCTGCCCAGGGGAGACGCGGCCACATCCGGCCAGTTTGAGGCGCTGCTCAAAAGTCAGATGAGCAAGAAAATCACCTCCCAATCTCAAATCCCTAAACCTCTCCATCAGTCGTGGTTTACAAAGCATCTAAAGACAGGGAAATTTTGACCAGCTGATCAAAGCCACACTCAGAATGCGACCACTGATTGAATATCGACCTCGGCAGGCCCTGTAATTGCATCTCATCGGCAAATCATTACTAGTTTCTCTTAGCAATAGAAAGCCCAGGCTGAAATTACAGAGGCACGCACTTCTCTGGACCAAGGGGAAAACCAGCCGGCAAAAAATCTCTCTGGCCTTTCGAGACGTGGCAGACACGAGGGGGAGGAGGCGAGGCTTCTCTCACTGGGAAGATTAGGGGTTGGCTCAGCAAGCCCCCTGCCACCGAGGGAGATGGCAGCCTACGGGTTGTCACTCTTCAAAATTACAAGCGCAGCCACACACACCTGCTGCGCCAAGCCTCGCGAGACTTCCCCTCCCTCACCTACTGCGCCCTCTGCTGTTTTGTCCCGGTCCGATGCAGCGCAGCGGTGAGGAATGCGGGCTCATGCTGGGAGAAGTACTTTACTGCACGGTCACTTTTAATCCTCGCAACAATCCCATGACGTCGTGTTAGCATCTCTACTGCAGAGAGAAAGAACTTAAGACTTAGAACTAGTAAAAAATAAAATAAGATAGAAACATACAGAGAAGCGCTAATATTCCGTATTCCCCAGTAAGTAAGGATGCACTTTCTGGGAGGCATGTGCCGAACTCTGCAGTCTGCTGCTTTGGGGGGTGGGGGGCGGGGGGAGCGGGGGGGGGGGGCGGAGGCCTGGCAAACTTGCTGGAAAGGGCCAGACAGGAAACATTTTCTCCTTCGTGAGCCAGATGGTTCCTATTGTAACTAATCAACTCTGCCGTGGCAGTACGAAAGCAGCCATGGAAAATAACATGTGAATGGGCGTGGCTGCATTCTAATAAAACTTTATTTGCAAGATCAGGTGAAAGACCAGAGCTGGCCTGTGGTTGTAGTTGGCTGACCCCTGTTCTGGAAGGCACACGCCTTGAGGCTGGGGCACTCCGCCCAACGGGCACTAGAGAAACACGCAGTAGGTCCCCCGTATCCGTGATCTGATTCCGGAATCCCGGTTAACGTTGCCCTTCGCACTCCCCCCCGCCCCCCGAGAGATGGTCGCTCCACCGCGGCTCAGGCGCCTCCGGCGACGGGAAGCCTATGCCCACACAGGTCACACATCTTCATCACCCGGCATGTAGGGGGCTGGGGGTATTTTTATGATTAGAGTTCTGCTTGTTGGACTAATGGAACACTACATCGGTAAGTTTGAAAATACTGAAATCTTGGCGTGGTGCACACCTTCTGTCCAAGAAGGCTGGGAAATTTTTTCTGCTGAGCAGTATTATGCACGGTATTCTAAATACAGCCACGCCAACCACTGAATACAGGAACCGCATCTGCAAAACCGCTCCTCATCCGGCGGGGCGGATGGGTACCACTGATTTGACTGGCATTGTCCTTGTGTGAAAGTATCTAAGAACTGTGGATGCACTGCGTGCAATATGTATGCAACTATTTTTCCTATTGTTTTCTTAGAATAGAAGTAATCACAGGGAGCTGGAAACTCATCTTGACTTTCCACGGAAGGTGAAGTTCCCTCGAACGACACCCATCCATCCTTCCTTCGAGTCAGGCATCCACTCAGCACACATCTGTCAGCATCTGCATTGTGCTTGGCCCTCAGGAAAGAGTGAATGTGCCTGTTATTCAGGTCCTGCCCTCCATGTGCTTGAAAGGCAGTGGGGAGACAAGTCATAGGGTGCCCTGGCCCCCTACCAGTCGGGGCCCTTCTGAGAACATCTGCTGAAATTAAAACACCAGAGGAACTCTCAGAAAGTTTACCAGGGTAGAGGTATTTAATGTAGATTTAAAAATGGAAGAGGTAAGATGAGTACATTTTTATTTTGACCAACGTAAGAACTATTATTTGCATTTACATATTGCTTTATAATCTTCTAAATGCCTCAAACACTTACTACTTTGACCTACCCTCCTTCTGGGGAGCAGAGGTGGCAAGCCATGCTACCCCCATTTTACAGGTCAGGAAATGGAGGCCCGGGGAGGGTGGACGTCTGAGGTCCCACAGGCTAATGGCGCTGCTGGAACAGGGGTCTTGGCTCCTGATCCCGAGCTCGTCTCTTCATAATGTGTATGGACTTGCGAATGCACCTAGATCCCCAAAATGTGGCCTTGGGCCCCAGTCAAGGCTGCCAAGAACAGAAGCCCTCTCCAAGTAGCTCCGATCAAGAAGTGGATCCTACATAAGGAAGCCACTTGGAACGCAAAGGCCACAGTGTGGCCAGGTTTCCTGGGCACTGGGGAATTCCAACAGAAGCATGTCCTTCCATCCCTCAGGTTGGTCTCTCTCATCTCCACTTGGTCTCCTTTCTCTCTCACCCACTTGCTTCTACTTGCAAGTGGCCTGACCTGGGTACCAGCCATCGGCCCTGAATCCACATCCCCCACTGCGCCAGACCCTCCCCCCACCGCTGACGATGTCTAATTCCCCTTGTTCAGTCACCCGCAGAGACAGCCAGGCCATTGGTCACGCTGTCCACACCAGGGGATGGTCACGAGGCTCACCCTGCATGTTCTTACAGAGGCTCTGGCGGGCCCAGCACGCTGAACTTTTCTCATGAGTTGATTCTAGAAAGTAAATGAAATGTTCCACGGAGGGCACTTAGAACAATGCCTGGCACACAGTAAAATGACGATAATAACAGTTATCCCAGAGAAGTTACACCAAATATTCATTTTACTTGCCTGAGTTCAACCATACACACTCAGAAAAGGGAGAGAGAGAATGAGAAAACATTTCAATACCGAAGCCTCTCGGCCTAGCACTCTGCCCAAAGAATGTTGCCGGGAGTAAGTTCAAGTTCAAAGGCAGGCGCTGCCATCCCCCTTCCGGGGCTCGGTCCCCTTAGGTCTTGAAGCCGAAGCATCTCACCATGTTGCCTGGGACTCCGGTGTTTACAGACCGGTTTTTTGGGGGTACAACATGGCCAACTTCTTCCTCTGCGCTCATCCACCTGGCCCCTGCACGGAAGGAGAAAGGGCTGCCTCCAATGAGACCCCGCCCACAGACGACGCTTGGCTTTTCTTCCTTCCCTCTGACTCTGCCGGCGCCGCACTCCTGCTCCCCGAGAGCCCACTTCCCAGACGAAACTAGCTGTGTGGAGACCCCTGCCCCAGCCTGCGCTGGGAGGATCTTGTACGAGATGCCTATCAGATCATTTGCCCGGATGGTCTTCTCTCTGAATGTACTCGCCCTGGTATTTCACTCACCCCCACGGATTCCCCGGCCCCTTCGCCACGAGGATTTCCAAGTCACTCCGGTGGGCCAGGCCTCCTCCTGAAGCCTTAGACAAGTCCGTTTAGGTCTCACCAACAACGTCGACGTCCACATGTTGAAAAGTCAGCCGGTCCCACTACCCGCTGTCTTCTTTCGGCTGCATCGCAGATGTCTACACGGGGCGTCAAAACAAAGCTCACTACCCAGAGAAAAGACACAAACACGTTTGCGCCTTCCTTCTTCCAGTCCATGGGCCACAGCGTGCTCTTCAGAGAGAAGCCAGAGAGTTCTTTTCTGGAAACGGGAGCAGCAGCTGCGGGCAGGTAGGAAGACGCCCTGCTGTTCCAAACTAATGTGGTTAAACCGCGATGCAGTGAGTGAAGCTGCTCAGGGCAGCAGAGAGAACAGGAACCATCAAACCGGTAGAGAGGGAGCTCCTAACGAATGCAGCCCACTTGGAGACCCTCACGAAAGCCAGCTGTCATTACGGCCCTCGGGATCCCTGAGTGGCCTTCCTGTCCTCCTGCCACCATCTCTGTCTCCATGCCTCGTCATCAAACCTGGTCTAAGACATTTCACAGGACTTCGTTTGGGGACGTTCAAGTCAAGTCTCTGAATTGAAAGCTTTGTAACATGCTAATTACAGCAGAATCCTGATTATTATTTTGAGTATAATTTCATCCACTTGTTGGCCCCTAACATTATTCTGCAAATGAATAGCCTATGAGCAAGTTATTGATCTTTGAGTGAATGGAATCATGGATATACATTAAACACGCCCCATATAACACATAGACATGTACAAGGTATGCTGTTTCTGTACATGTGAACAATTTTCAAATTACTTTATGAAAAGTTAGTAATGGGAGAATTGAATTCTTTGAGTGGGGACAGCTGAAATGCTCACCTTCTTGAGGGCTGGATACACACCCGCTGACCATCCCAACGGCTCCGAGAGCCACCGACCCCGAGACACAGTGTGTGACGCCATGTCTCCTGACGCCTTGGGACAGCTTTAACCTGGACTGTTTTAGCTGCCACGCAGCTTCAGTTACGTCAACACAGTAAGAGTGACTTGCCGTTAGAATAATCCACAATCCCTTGACTTGTCAGAACTTGGATAATTAGGAAGTGTGTAATATATTTTACAGCAAAAAACCATTTTAAGTTAATAGCATAGTGAATGCATAAACAAATACACTAACTGCAAAGAACCTCAGCCTGTTCACGAGGTAGGTTCTCGAAGTATTGTTGTACATGCTTATGAAATTTGAGAACCACATTAAACAGTCAACGTATACAGTGCGATGACCGGCATTTTGCAACGTACAGCATTCTATCATCTAATACAGGTCCTTGTTGGTGGACAGATCCGTTTCATCTCAAGGGCTTTACACATAGTGCTCAGCCTCACCCTCACGAGCTGCTGCACCAGGAGTGCACATCACCGCATCACAGGTGAGGAAACCGCCGTACAGGGAGGTCAGAGACTTGCTCCTGCCTGTCAACTACAACTGTGCAAAGCCTTTCACTCAACAATGCCACTTTCCCCTACTAATCTATTTCCAAACGTGGAAAATCACTGATGTGTAAGACCATTAACTTCAGTGCTGCCTGTAACAGACAAAGATCTAGTCGGCTCATCTATTTCTCCTTGTGAGTTTTGGTAGGTATGTCTTTCAACCTACCAAAATCTGTCTGTTTTACCAAGGTCAGCAGAAGAGTTGTCCATAATCCTGGTATCTTTTTCCGCAGCCTATCTTAGACAATGCTTGTATTTCTTTTATGGCTGTTGAAATAGCATTGACATTGCCTTTGTTGAGCTAACATTAATAATTCATATTCTTAGGAAGCTGTCCACTTAATCTGTTTGGAAATTGGCATAAGACTGCACAAAATACCGCTTCTTGTCCTTCTAAAGTCTTAACAGTTGTAGTTACACTTCTTTTTTAGTCCGAACGTTTTGCCCCCTCTCTCTTCTTGGTTCTTCTCCACTCAACTTCTGGGGAAGATGGGGTCACTTGGACACTCTGAAGGTGAAGCTTTTGGTTTATTAATTGCCCTTCATTTTCTAATGGGTTGAATTCAGCTTTCATCATCATTAATTATCTCATACTTTTATTTGGATTCCTTTGGTATTACCTTTAGTTTCTTAAGTTAATCATTTAAGTCATTTCAAATTTTTAAACCTTTCTTGTTTAATAACTTAAATACTCACAAGTAGCTACATAATTTTCTAAATGATTTGCAAACCTGGGTGTGAGTTTCTCTAAGAACCCTATCCTTTAGAATTTGTTAACATTTTCTGTATGTCCATCTGATCAACACTGACCAACATTTCAGTTATAAGAATGTGCATTTGCTACAGATCAAAAAATTTTCTATGTATTTAATAAATGAGTTAATAGTGTCCATCTCTTCATTAGCATTCTCTTTACTTTTCCTTCATTAAAGACTTGATTCTCTTCACTTTCTAGAAGCTTCTTCTAGAGACTATTTCTGGGGAATAGTCTCTAGACTTCCAGACGCAGAGCGTCTGGACCATATTTGCAAAGCCCCTCTTGGCCCCCTTTCTCCGAAAGAAAACCATCAGATTGTTCTTCCGGCCACAGGCAATGATCTGCCAGGGAACTCATTCTGATTAAGTGTTTGTGGCATGAGTAAGTTGCTGCAATACACTGAATTTTCTGGAGTAGAATTTAATCACCACAAAATACAAACAGCAAGTCAGCAAAAGAAACAGACTCTTCTCCTCTGTATTTCCAAGGAATGAGATTTCAGTAGGAGACCATGCGGCCGTCTGACAAAAACGGCCAATGAACAGTGAACAGGCAACTCCTCACCTAGATCCATTTGTGCAGTATGCTTCCTGGACCTGCCCCTCTACCCTCCCACCACGATCTCTGCTGTGCTCCAGTGCCAAACGCATTCAGATCAGGGCCCCTGTAGAACTTCACAGCTGACGGTTCCGAGTCCATCTCTGACCCTTCCCAGCGTTCAGCCCCGTAACCTGTATTCCTGAAGCGTTGCTGTGTGGGCAGCTTGCCTTCAAATTTCCCAACAGAATGACATCAGAACTTCTCAGACACTAACGTTCCCTTTTTCTAACCCTTTCAACGCAACCATTTCCATTAACCCTAGCGTCTTCCCAGCCTGATAAATTCATAGGCTGCCTACTCACTTTTTCACTTTCCCATCATCACTCAGCATGTTCATGTAGAAAATCTTTTGCTTCCTGAAATAAGAATTGGCAATGAAATAAACCTTGCCATACTCAGAACCATGATTCGGTGATAGTTTGGGCTCTCCTAGACCCTGCGGTGAACGTATTGCATTGACTTTGGTCTTTAGTCTTCCCAACATTTCAGTAGGATCGGCGCTGCTATTATCACCAGCCAGTTAATACGGAAAGACTTGGCTGCCTAGAGCAGCCGAGTCGGAGTCCAAAGTGCACTGAGTGCCCTTGGTGAAGAACGGCACGGCACGGCACGGGACGGCACCCTCTCCGAACCGCCCTGCCGCATCCGAGAGACCCCTCGAAGCCTAGACCAGCCGTGCGCATACAGCAGGCATCAATAATCGTCCGTAAACGAAGGATAAATGGTTGAATGACTGAGGGACTGTGGAAATGCATGGTAAAATGCTTTCGAAACTATAAATTACTATGCAGATGCTATTTTTCATTCACAAAATCCCCAGTGTTGAATTTCTTTAGGACAGTGAGGGGTTTTTTCCCACGTAATTCTATGCTTTGTATTAATATATGCTAAGTAAACACTGATTCGCTTTTTGTCAGTTTTTTTTCCTCCCAAACCCAGGCAGAGCCCAACCTCCATTAGGTGAACCTGACGTCCAATTGGCAAACAGTGAGAAAGTAGCCAAATTGAAATTAGCCTTCTATCCTGCACATTATTGGAAAGTCAGAAGTTTACAACAAAAGACTGTGGGGGGCGTGCACGCGTGCATGCACGTGTGTGCATGTGTGTGATGTGTGCGCGTGCATCTGCTCCTCATTTTCAAACATTGAGTCTTGCTAGGTGTGCGGCGTGGACTGGCCTCCGGAGTCTCCTTCTGACCTTGCGCAGTCGCAACCGCCCACAAACACCAGATGGCAGTGTTGCGCAACTTTCAGGCTGGCGGCGCGGGGAGGCCTGCCGGGCTTTGGCTTAGGGACGAGGGCAGGGGGCCTGGACGGAGGGGGCGAAGGGGGGGAAATTGGGACAACTGGAATAAACAAGAATTTATAAAAGAAATAAAAGTCACTAACACACGCAAACACAAGCACCCTTAGGGGCTGGATAAATCTTAGCGGTCCACCGCAAAGAAACCGTCGTCATCTGAGGAACGCACAGCACGTTCTACAGATGCCGCTGGGACTGGAAGACTGCGGTGAGCTCGCGCAGGACCGACGGTGGGACCCGCGGCGCTCTCCCGGCCCGGGGCACAGAGCGGGAAGGCAACGCTGGGAAAGGACTAGTCTGCCTCCTTTGTCACCATTGCTGGGAGCGAAAAGCAGAGGAAGGTCAGCCCGATCAGTCCTGTCTGATTCATGGACACCGTTTTGTATTTGCAAACCACGCGGTCGGAGGGCCAAACTCCTCCGACATCCCCAAGGCCGGGCAGAATCTGCTGGCTGCCTGCTTGTGCAGCCTCGCCGTCGGGAACCGCTCGACTTTCTCACGGTTCCAGCCGCGGACCCCTCTCTACTCGGGGCGCCTTGCATCTCTCAAGACCCAAAGGCTCTGTTTACAATGTTCTCCGGCGCCCTCAGCTCATAGGTCCTAGCCCCTGGAAAGGTCAGGCCCCAGAGGTCAGGTCCCTTCTGGTCTCATAGCACCCTTTAATTTTATTTCATAGGCTTATCTCAATGTGCAATTATATATTTGTCTGATTATTTGACTAATGCCTATCTATGTACTCAACTTCAACTGAGGCGTACGCTCCATCTACTCCATCAGAGTAGAGAACATAGCTGTTCCGCTTATCACCACTTCTCTGTTACCTAGCATGGAGCTTGACATACAGGAGGTCCTTGATGAATAAATGTTAAATGGATACATGAATAAATAAGTAAACTGGTGTACAAACACATGAATTTATTCTATCCTCTCATCCTCTGAATAGACTTTCATGCACAAAGAATACATAAAAGGTGGGGCGGAAGTAGCGGAGGCACCCCAGGTAGCCGGGAGTGTGATGGTCACTATGTCCCCAGAATCCTGGGAAGAACTCGGCAGACTAAGAAACCTGCGGAGACGCACTGTGACCGGGGTCCAAATTGCCCTTCGGGCGGCGAAGACTTCTAATTACCATGTGTTATTAGCACATGCGGGGCCTGTCTGCAGTAAAGAAAGGCAGTCAGGGTGCAAATACGTGAGGGATCCTGGCCTTTCTTCAAAGTAAATTATTTGAAATGTACAGGAGAGGACTCTTAGAACACCGGGAATTATCTTCTGGAGGGCAGGCCCCTGGAAGTACAGGCTTCCCCTGCTGGGTGGGTGTTCTAGACTCCCATCAGCGCATCAGCTGGCGTTGTTGTGAGAGGCTGCGTTCAGCTTCAGTGAATTTTTTTTTTTTTTTTTGAAGACTCTTCCAACGTGCTTGCCCATTTCACGGTGGGTGATTTATGAGCACGCCCGCCCACACCTCGCTGAGTGTTCAGCAGTTTTTGACCAAAAATGGCATGACCCCCATACCCCACCCTCCCTATTCACCCAATCTTGCCCCGAGTGGCTTTTTTTGTTTGTTTGTTTGTTTCCAGGGATGAAAAAAGTCCTCAAAGGGAAATGTTTTGCGGATGTGGAAGAGGTGAAACAAAAAATGGCAGAAGCTCTAAAAGGCATCGAAGTTGACAAGCTCCAAAAACTGTTTTGAGCAGTGGCAAAAAACATCTCCATAGGAGAGGTGACTCAAATGGAGAGTGCTTTGGTGACTGGAGTTTAAACATGGAAAAATAAATACACAATGTTTCATAAATAAGTTCCTGGGTTTTGGGGGTCCCCCTCGTATTATGTGAAAGAGATTACAGACAGAGATAAAGAAAATTGGGCTGAATTTGTTTTTCTGGGGCATCTGCCCAAAGCCGGGAAAAAAGCCTGGCTATTTTCCTTTCTTCCACAAGATGGGGCAATTGGAATGAATTCCAGCATAACGGGGGCTGCTCTCCGGGCTGCCTTCTCCTTGTTCCTGCAGCTTGATTCAGCGAGACCGGAAAAATGGAGGCAGGTTTGAACTTAGGCCTGGGACGGGCAGGAGAGCCTAAGGCACACGTCCACCCTGTGGTGAGGTCAAAGGGACACTGTCCGGCGTCCGGAGACCCTGGCATTCCAGCCCCAAGAAGCCGCATGAGTCCCCAGCTCAGGAGCGGCGGCGGCAACGTCCAGCCAATTCACCACGCAGAGAGAGTTCCTCCCATTAGGAGGAAGTTCTAGAGGAGCTGTAAGGACGCCTACTTTGAACTAAAGTATTTTAATATGATCGATCACCGCGTGAGAATGCTGCCTCTTGATATCTTAGCTGGCTGCTCGAAGCCTGCAATGACCTCACTCGGCGGAATCTTCCACACGGCATTAGGTCGGGCCTCCCATGAAACAATCCTGACACCAGAAAACCAGGCCCTTCTTTTCCTGCCCGTGGGCTGTTTGCGCGTGGCCCTTCCTGCTTCCCCCTGCCTCTAGGCCTGCCGCCGGGCCGCTGCGGTTTGTCCCTGGAAAGTACGAGGGAGAAACGGGCTCCGCAGCTGTTTCCAGATTGAACTAGCACTCTTCAGAAAGGTAATTCGGCTGCGCGCGGTATTTTCGCCATCATCCCTTCTTCGGTGCTCCCGATGACGCTGTAGGCGGGGCGTTATGTTTCATCCTCCCCTGATTCGCAGACACGCCCCGCAGGTGAGTGCTGCAGCGGGGCGTGAGCGCGGTCCTTGGACCCCTCCCTCGTCCTCCACGCATGCGCGTGTTGAAAAGCGAGGAAGAGGGGAAAGGACGTGTCAGAAGGGCGCCAGCGTGCGCTTGTATGAGGACCGAACGCACGCTGTACGAGCCAGGAAACCCAGCAAACCGGCTTTATAAAAGGGTGAAGAAAATGCGTGGGCTCACATACGGGAACGGTCCAGTACGTCAAAGGATGTCCCCACGGGCCCAGTCCTCAGGTCGTAGGTTCATCGGCCAGCTTCACCTTAGAGCTTTCCGCTCTACCTCCTTGTGTCGACAAAACAGTCTAAGCAGGTCCAGGTCTCCCACGGTCCCACTGGCCCACACTGCTCAGGGAAGACAGTGTCTCTCCTGCAAGTTCCCTCATCTGCGATTCACCCTCTTATTGGCTCAGACTGGGTCACGGCCCATCTCTAAACCAACCTCGGCTAGGAAGAGGGGCGTGGCTTACTGGTTAATCTAATCAGAAGCCCTACCCCAAACTGGGAATAGCATCGCTCTCCCCCAAACTCTCATTTTTCAGAATGAGTGAGCCTATAGGGGTATCGTCCAAAAGGAAAGCCAGGAGGAGGAAATAGGTTCTGGGAAATCATAAAGTACATCTACCTTTTCCTGGAGTTTAATAAATTATCAAACATGGCCTCTTTGAATAAGTTAATATTTGTAAGGGTTCTTAGGTGTATCCTGATTGCTGAACAATTATAAGAAAATCTATTGTAAAATTTCCCGAGGCAGGCCTTAGGCGTTAGCTTTAGGAAACGTACAAACCAGATTTGTGGATCTGGAGCCTAGAAAGCAGGGGACCGCTCCATAGCGCCGTGTAGTCCAGACTTCTAGAGCTGGCGAAACCGCAGGTGGGGAAAGATGCAAGAACAGAAAACTTCTTCGGTTGGAACTGTCTAGACCCCTTATAGACACATCTACAAGGAGAAAGGGGACCGAACGGAACCTCAAAGCATATTCTGGCTACCCAACCACGTATTTCTCCAAGCCACAGTTTTCTCATGGGTAGGAAGAGCTACCTGTTGTGAGAATTAAAGGTACAGTGTAAATGAAAGTCTTTTCCCCCATCCATCTACCCTGCTTCACGGAGGTGTAATTGACAAAAAGACTGTGAGATAAAGTGCACAGTGTACTGATTTGATATACGTATACAGGACGAAATGATTCCCTCCTTTGAGTTAATTAACGCATCCTTCACCTCATACATTTACCTTATTTTTTACGAGAACAACTCTGTTAATATAAGTGCTACACCAATGTAAGAATTACATTTCTGGAAACTTTACTTATCCGTACCTTTAAGTCGTCATGCCAACAGGAAACGGGTTCTACACAGACCTTCCTGAAATGGGTGGGTGCAGTTACACACAACTTACTTGCACGGACGTCCCCTTAGCTCCACTCCATCGAGCTCCACCCTCTCGGGCCACCAGCTGCCCCCCCCCACCCACGTAGGGCACAGGACACTTTTGTACACAGTGAATAGCACACCTGGGTACATACACTTGTTCTCAGGGTGGGCGAGTCATCCCCACTTGCACAGCAGACTATTAAGAGCTACCAAATAAAAATCTAAAATGTTGCTGCTACACTTTACAAAAGAGCTAAAAGTTCTGAAATGCAATGCCTGCCATTGCTTAATGGAGCTGAACTGGACAGAACACCCTTATGATATAACCCCGTTCCAATCGCCTCTTGGGCGCCATTGTGATGGTCCAGTAGCTGTGACCAAGATCAACAGCTCTGCCTGAGAGAGAGGCAGTACACAGAGTTAGGAACATCTTCTTGGATGTGGCTGCTGGGTAATGTGGTCCAAACGTTACAGTTCTTAGAAACGACAGCTAACTACTCACCGTAAGAGTGGGACATAAACAAAGGGATTACAGAAGGAGCACGAGTTAGGAGAAACACGGACCCTAGCACGCAGACGTACTTTCTCTCACTTTAATCTCTCAATGGTAATCGCTAACGTAAAACTCTCACATTTTTCTGATGTGAAAATAATTCACCCTGGTTATTTTCTTCATCTCTGAAGTTCTATAAGAAATTACTCCTGTAACCCATAATGCTTCTGAACTTTAAAGAAAGAACAATGAGAAAAAGTTTTCCCTTTCTCTTTCCAGGCATGAAAATCTTTAATTAACTGTATCAGAGTGAGGATGTCATTCTTATCATCTTAGCACTACTAAAGGGACTCTGTCACCAGTTTGCTGGGACAGCAATGTGAAATGATGTCTGGGATACAGATATGGTCCCCATCTCCAAGTTGCTCTCAACATAGCTCAAACTAGAGTTTCTCCAAATTTATCATCGTGTACCCAATTCCCAGTCCTCGGAAATACCCTTATTTGAAATATGGAAGTTTCAGGAATTCCTCACCCAAACCTCTCTTCCTTCATTCAACATTCCTTCATTACTCAATCATATCATGAATGCTCTTGTACACAGAATAACTTGAAGTTATCTCTTAGCTATGTTTTTCAATATATTTTATAAAACTCCTGAGAAGTATGTTAAAGTGTTCTTTTATGTACAGGTCATGCTTTAACTCTTGATATTTCTGAAAGCCCAACTTAACATGTTCATTTATAATAATTAGAGTGAATTCTTCACATGTGAAAGCTGTTAAAATAAAAATTCATCAAAGAAGAATAGCTTATGCTTATGTGGCATGTATTCTGCCCATGCACTGGCCTAAGCACTTCACAGGTATTGCCCGTTTAGCCTCTACACAACCATAGGAAGTAACTCTACTGTCATCTGCCATCGTGCAGATGACATGAGACATGACAAAACCTGCCCCAGGTGACCCAGAGGGGAAACGCTAACGCTGAGGTTTTTAACCTGGCAATCTGGCTTCATATTCTGGACTCCAAACCAATCAAAAATAGTCCTAGGACATTAAGAGTTTATGATTTAAAAAGCAGAGAAATGATATCGCACCAAAATCTGTTCAGGGACATAATTATCGGCTTATGTCCAGTTAAAGCCAATATCCTCATGGTTTTGAATGGTGCTGATTCGGTAGGAATGGAGGAACACTTACGGGTATGTGAGCCGACTTTGAAAGTGAGATCTTAAATATGTATGATCTGCTTAACTAATCAGCAACCTTATTCAATTCTCTGTATCACGTTTAACACATCCAGGACTGTGCGGGCCAGGTAGACATGGAGCTACCGGGCAAGAACAAACGTGAACACCTGAGCCGTCTTCCCACACAGGTCAAGGTGACTTCTAGAACTATCACTTTATTCGTTTAGAAACACAAGGGCACGTTGAAGAAACTGAGAGAAAAAAGAAAGAATTTACGGAAAGATTATCTCCCCCAGGTGTGAAGCCCTAGGAGCAACCGGAACCAGGGCCATCGGTGCCACCAAGACTCTCTTGCTCTCCCCAGCTCTGTCCCCCTCTTTAGCAACATCTTTCTCTCCTCAGACCTGCGTTATCAACAACAGACGAGTCATGCCTGCCTAGGATTCCTGCAGGGGGAACCTCCTGACTCCTTATTTCCAATTTGAAACATTCTAGGAAAGGATTTACTTACAGTGGGACAGATGCCCGATCCTACACCAGTTCAGTACGACGAGGGGAACATGGTCCGATAAGATGATGGTGGTTGGATTCAAATGTTTGCAGTTGGGAACATAGGGTTCCCGAGATGAAAGGGGGCCCATTTCCAGAAAGGGGGCCCTGGGCAGGCACGACCTGAGTGTCCGCACAAAGAGCGGGGGCAAGTCACGACAGGAGTCTGCCCCTGACCAGCTACAGGGGAGGGCAGGTTAAAAATCCCCCCCCATCTCAGGTTTGTTTATAACCATCCTATTTCACCAAATTGTTGTAAAAGTCACCCGAAATGTGTGTGAACGTGCAGAGTGACTTGAAAAATATTACAGAACTTCAAGGTGTGACTACGGCTATTACCATGGATATAGCTAACTAAACTTCTCATTTCGCACAGGGATGCCTGGAGTCCCAAGTGGTTGGATCAAACTGAGGCACACTAGTCCCCCAGGCCGTGCACGTACTTCTTCTCAAGCCATAGCGCCGTCCAGCTGTGCACACGCACTACGCCAAGTTCACCACCGGGAGCCGGCTGAGCTCAGGGAGCGGGCGCAGGGCAGGCAGGCTGAGCCATGGATGGAGGGGCAAACTCGAGCAAGAAACCCTGGTTGGTCTACTTTCCAGAGACCTTCCCTTTACCTCCTGAGCTCAAATTCACTTTGTTTGTGTGTTTGTTTTGCTGAAGACAATGATCAACTAATTGATTTCCACATAGATAAAAAGCACCGTTTCATAGGTCAGCTATGTGCCACCCTGCAGTGAAAACCAGCAGAGGAAAGGAATCCATAGTATATACAGTATGGTGCTGCTCCTACGCCAACAACAGATGGGGGGATTCAGGCGCTGCGGGGGTACCAGCTTCACTGCTGACGAGGGATGTGGGCCCACTGTTGTAACCGAAGCGTGTTGTTTCTGGGCTGTCTACCTTTCTCTCTACGTGGCATCAAAGGGAGAACCTCCAAATAACGCGGCACCCCACTAACATCGCACACTATAGTTCCCTGAGTGTAACTGGAAAAGACACTAGTGTTCGAGCTGTCTGTCACTACTAAATCCAATAAGCAGTGACAGCGATTGAATCTTTTATGGGCGCTTTATTCAGATGGCCGGCGATCCCAGAAGATGGCGGGTTCATACCCTAACAAACCATCTTCCCTTCTCTCTCGTGGCCAGACCTTTTATAAGGAAGGTGGGGGAGGACAACAAGGTGTGGTGAGGGCTTGGAGATTCAGAAGCTGCAACATTCCTGTCCTCTGCAGTTAGCTGTTCCCAAGGGGGGATGGTCGTCTGCTCCCCTGGAACACAAAAGGCCCAGATGCCTCCAACTTGTCCCCAGGTGGGAATCTCTAGCCAGCGCCCCAGGAGGTTGGCTGTTTTCCCAGGAGCCAGGATGCGCCTTATCTGTAGTTTCTGAAACAGAAGCTTTAACATACACATGACTTGCTAGACTTACAACTTTTTACCTTAAGCTAAAATTTCTCAAGTCTTGAGTCCCCAGCACAAGGAAGCTCCCAGGTCTCACTCACCTAACCTGACGCACTTCAGGCCTATAAGAAACAAGGCCAAACTTGGGAGCCCGACGTATTGGCTGCCTAACGGTTGGGTGAGCTTCGAGAACTCTCGGCCTCCCTGTCTTCCCTTGTAAACCGAGAATGATAATCTTCATCTGAAAGTGAAGATTATCATTCTCAGCATGAGGCTTAAATGCAAAGATTTACGAGAGATGCACTAGCAAGCTAAGTGCTACATGAAGAATTTTTTCAAAAGGCCCTGTAAGAATCCCCTTAAAGGACGCAAAAAAATACACAGAGTTCCCACGTTTGCACTTAATGAAACCGGGGCTCAGAAAGGTCCAAAGACCGGAGACCGAGGTCACTGACAGGAAGCCGCGAGGTGCCCGTCTTCCAGCCCCAAACCTGCTCCGCTGTGTCGTTACAGCAACGCTCTGCCAGAGACAGAGGTTGACGTTTCTTTTCCGAAAAGATGCCCTTTTGCCTCCTGTGAACGAAGCTGGGGAAGGAAAATGGGATCGAAGAAGACACGGAAGGGGCCGTCCCAACAACGGTGACCACGTACGTACGTACTGCCTAGGGTGGCACGGACAACGACGGCCACCTGTCTTCCGCGCCCTGCGCCGGGCCCTGAACTCAACGGGCCTTAAATCCTTTAATGCTGACAACCGCCCCATCAGGGAGGCGTGATTACTGTCTCTACTTTGCAAACGAGGAAGTGGAGGCACGTAGGAATCTAGCCCCAAACGTTTTAGCAAGTGACAGAGTATGTATTCAAAACAGATAAGCCGGCTTCTGAGTCTAGCCACTTCCCAAGGGTGCTAAGCTACGTGTGCCAACTGATTACACCTTTTAAAAACTCCAAAAAAGAGAAAGATTGTACCTGGAGTTTTGAGCTGTCCCTTGCAATATAGCCAGGACTGCCCGACGGGTTCCTGACTCCATATGGCTGTTCTCAAACACCTGTCTTGACAGCACTGATCTCAGAGGTTTGAAATCGTTCTGGAGGTTTCGAAGCGAAGCACTTGTCTCTCTGGGTACCGCCCCTCCACCCCGACCTGCTACCTGCTCTGTCTGTGTGGGAAGCCGCGTGCTTGCGGGCAGCCAGCAGCCCCGCGTGGAGACTCCGCAGGCCTGGCCCCGTCTTCACCTCTGACACTCAGGAAGAGTGCTTCCCCGGCAACCGGGGTGGACCGGGCGTTGGCGGCTCCCCACGTGACACGAGAGAGCAGTATAAGGGAGTCGTGTTGAAAGTGATTCTAATGTATGCAAGTTCAGAAATATACGATGGGAAAGGAAAAAATTAAATCGATGATACGCAACCAACGTGCGAGCAACTGACGAACCATACAACCCAGCCCCCGACGCCCGGCCCGGCCCAGGTGGGTTAAACCGAACACCTGGATGCTGCAGGAATTCCCACTGAACCACCGAGCTTGAGCTCCTTTTTGTCTCGGGTCCCAGGGATAAGGCTCACCACGTTGAGTGTAATTTAAAACACACCGTACGATCCTACTTAGCAGATACAATTTCGTATGTTATACACTGCCATCCGTGTTGTCATTTGTAAGTGTATTTAGCTAGGGAGGGCTTTTTTCATGCCAGCGCAGTAGCAGGTACGGGGACAGGCTCAGGAGATGCAGCCAGCATGCCATTCAGGTCCGAGCCTCACAGCTCACGCGTGGACCGTGTGTACATAGCCCACATTCACCCGACTCTGTAGTTTGCAGGAGCTCAGGCTGTGATATAAGAAGATTGGTTGGCGGTTAACTGAGGGTTACATATACCGGCAAGCAAGCAGGCTGTGGACACCTACGCATCCACGGTATTTTGAAGGGTGATGCCGATGGTGTGAGATCTTTGCCTTGCTAGTTACCAGTAACCTAATCGCCAAGGAGGTTGCCATTTTGCAACCAAACTTAGAAATAGGACTCTCTGGGTTTTCACCAGTGAGGTTAGCCTTCGGCCAGGCTCACAACGGGCTCTTTTTAACTGGGCAATGGCAAGATAATTCCGAGGTGCACGAAGCATCTCCCCCACTTCTCTCAGGAGCAAACCCATTGCCTGCCTCGTTTGCACCCAAGTCACAGAGCAGCCGGGAAAGCCGGCTAGAGTTCTGAGCAAAGAAGGCGAGACCGCGGAGGGCAGAGCGGCACCAGCCCGAGCCGGAGCGGGTGCTTCGGTGGCACTGTCTCCGTAGGAGCAGGACCTGGGCTTGCGCCGCAGGAGAGTCCTGGCCAGGCCCGGCGGCAGACGGCCACCACTCTGGGCTGTGAGTGTCCTGGCCCCGGGCTCCAGCTTGTCAGAGGGAAAACAGGAGGCCTCGCCCCCTCCTGCTCTGCAACCGCTGTTGCCCCAGCGGTGTCTTCAGGATGGCCCCTGCTGCTTCGTCACAGGAGGCCCTGCATACACTCCGGCCTTGGACATGACATCAGCTCTGCCATGGGCGAAAGGGTGCATTCCGCTGTCCCGATGTTCGCACTTGGCTGAGCCACACCCACAGCCCCCAAGGAGCCTTATTTATATATTTATTTATTTATGTATTACCCTTCCAGAAATGAATACACGAGAGAGAGTCCGCTCAGAGAGTCTAAGGCAAAAATGCCATGAAACAGTAAAGTACAAACAGTCCTCTTGTCAAAGAAACGGGGGTGGGGGCCCAGCCTGCAGAACCAAGCCCCTGCCTGCCCCAGAAGGCTAGCGACTCTAACTCAGAGGCGTTCCCCACTCCCAGTCCCAGATCGGCATCACCAAACCACGAACAAGGAGATGGTAGCAACTGTGAGTGAACTGAGTATTTCTTAATGATTTTCTGTCTTAGACCCAAAGCAAATAAGCCAAATGCTTGCTCAAAGCTGGGGGTGGGGCGGGGGGCCGGTGGTTAGTAAAGATGGGACTTGGTTTTGCAATTTCTTTTTTTTCCTATAGTCTTTCCTCTTCCACTGAAAGTGTCTATAAAATTTTTAAAGGAAAGTAGGTTGCTAAAATGTACTTAATTTGCCATGATAGATTGAGTCCATGCTTCAGTGACTATAATTGAATCTGTGACCTATTTCTTTAGTAAAGTAGAAATAGTCTCCAGGGTTTTTGTCACTACCATCTTTTAATGAAATTCAAAAAGACTGTCAAAATGTCTACACTTTTTCTACTGGTTGTTAATGTTACTACTTTACAATTTGTTACTTTTTAATTAATCTTAATGAGTGTGTACGCACGCTGCCTGGCTGCTGGCTGGAAATGCTAGGCGTGGCTTCTTCGCTGTCCCGAGGCAAAGAGGAAGGGGCAGGACAGGGAGGGCAAGGGGGCCAAGGACGAGGCAAAGAGGAAGGGGCAGGACAGGGAGGGCAAGGGGGCCAAGGACGAGGCAAAGAGGAAGGGGCAGGACAGGGAGGGCAAGGGGGCCAAGGACGAGGCAAAGAGGAAGGGGCAGGACAGGGAGGGCAAGGGGGCCAAGGACGAGGCAAAGAGGAAGGGGCAGGACAGGGAGGGCAAGGTGGCCAGGTACGATCGGGGCGCACTCTGGTCCCACTCCTAAAAGGTCTCCCAGGGCAGCCGTTCAGAGAGTCTGCCCTGAGAAGCGGGGTGCATGGAGCGCCGGCCAGCTGCGAGGCTGGCTGCCCGCTGGCCCGCTCCCCTCGCTGGTGCCGGTGCTTTGCTGGGGGCCTGCAGACGGAGGAGCCGACAGCCTGGGCGGGGCCGGGGGGGGGGAGGGGGGGCGATAGTTCCCTGACAAACGGAAGGGAAAGTACGTCGGCCTGCCTTTCAGCGGTGGTGTGGGAGGGTGTGGCAGAGCCCAACGGTTCACGCCAGTCTTCCGTTCGCCGGGAGAACGGGAGACCCTGGCTGCCCTGCGACTCCGGTGGCGGTGCCACGCTGCCCGTGGGCGATTGGCCGCCGTGGCCCCTGCGAGCCCCGGGCTCCGGGCGAATTCTGAGGTCGCTCTCCTGCAGTGTCTGTGGTGGGAGTGAGCCGCTTGCCTTTGGGCCTTGGTCTTACTGATGTCGAGAGAACAGCTTTGCGGGGGTTTCCACACGTCACGCCGGCCCCGGGCACCAGCACCGTCTGCACCGTCATGCAGAAATGCAGGCGCCCCAATGGGTGGGGCCCAGCGGGCTGTGTTTTGTAAACCCTCCAGAAGATTCTGGTGCCCACGCTTGCGAACCGCGGGGCTAGAGGAAGAAGGCGGGGTGGCTGGAACGCAGCAGTGGGGGCAGGTGGCGGAAAATGAGTCACATTAGCCTCAAATTGGGAACCACCCGTGGGTGCTCTTGTTTCCCAAACACGCGCGGGGTTCCTCCCACTCTTTGCCTTCGGTGTTTCTCCAGCTGGAACGGCATCACCTCCCCCTCTGACCTCTTCCCCAGCTCTCCTACAAGTCTTAGCCGCTTCCCAAGGTTATTTGGTGCGTCCCTGACCCAACAAGGCTTCTGAGTCTTTCAAAAGCGCACAGTCTGTCTATTCACCCAAACCCCCAGGCTGCGTGCGCCTCCTCTTGCAGCGCTTACTTCGAACTCTGCGCCCCTGGAAAAACACCCTCGGGGGCAGGGGTTCTGCCCCGTCGGGGCTGTATGCCCACCATGTCTGCGACGATGCAAGGGACAGAGGAAACGTCAGAGTGACCTGTGAAGCACAGGCACATTTACTCGGTGGACAATGTAGTCAGTAACCAGCTGAGCCGTATCAGCTTGGTAAGCCCTTCGAATCTCCCCTCTGTCCAGTGATCAAGGCAGACCTGCCTTCCTGGGCCAACGGATGGACCTCGCGGTAGGAATGTTCCAGAGACGCACTCACGGTTCCATTGGGCGCATCCTCACTGTGTTTGTGGCTTTGAGATAAACTAAATGCGGTGCCTGTGTTTCAAAAGCCCGGACTCCGCCGGGGGAAGCAGCTCACAGGCAGATCCGGTTGTTCCGACGGGCCCCGCAGCAGGAGGCGCGCGGAGGGAGATGCTGGAGTCGCGAGGAAGGGCGCTGGAAAAGAGGCGGGCGGGAGCGAGGCCGAGGGCCGGGGAGGGCGAGGCAGGTGCGGCGAGCACAGAGGAGTGTTCCAGCGGAGAAGGGCTGCAGAGGCAGGGAGGTGTGAAACGGCGCCCCGGCCAGGGGCTGGGGGCGCGTGGATTTCGGGTGCTGCGGCGTCAGTAAAGCGCACGTTGCTCGTTGGTGACCAGCCGAAGGTCAGGCCGCGTCACCGACCGGGGGGCCAGACCACACAGGGCTCCGCCGTCCGTGCTGAGGAGTTCAGGGTTTGTTCTAGAGGCCCGAAGACGAGCTGGACAGGGGTAGTGGCTGGATCTGCTCCGGCTGCCGTGGTGAGGAGAACTTCACAGGGATGAGGCCGAACGACGTGGGGAGAGGACTGGGCAGGTGTCCCGGGCATTCGCGGGTGTCCCCGGGGCGCTCTGAGAGCAGGGAGCTCTCTCGCATCTGGAGGAACCTGGAGCCTAGCACGGTTCTGAGTGAGACACAGCACACCTTCGTCTGGTAAACCGAGTGGCAGACAGGCTGGTGTGGGTGGGTTCGTCTGGAATAAGCGACCATACCACCCACCTCATTTGATGGATGAGAATCCCCAGCCCAGGCACCTGACCCTCACGTGCCATTACGGCTTGAATGGGTCCGTCACTGTCAGCGTCAGGCTCTCCGCGAACCTCCGGACAGACCGACTGGGAGTCAGTGCCGTTCCCTCTCCTGTCTTGCCATTTCCATTTTTATAATTTCCTAGCACATTTCACTCAATCAACCCAATAACACCCATTTCCACATACTTTCTTAGAGCAAATGGAAAGGAGCAAATGGCAGAAAGGAGATTTGCTAACTGCTTCTCCTTCATGCTGAGATTTAAACCACGTGTAATAACAATCACAGCGATGCTACTGCCGCTGAGTTATCTGAAGTCCTAACGAGCGGTTCATTCCCATAATCAGGTCCCTGGGGTCCTGGATTCGGGAAGAGAAGACAGGGATCTTGAAGAATCTTAACACTCAGTGGAACGCTCACACTTAAAACACTTCTCATAGGATCTGGGGATTTAAAACATACTCGTCACCTGCAACGTCCTGCTGACTCTGCTGTGAGTTCCTCACTACTGGTGTCAGCTCCAGCAGCTCAGGTTCAACATCTTCCTCAAGGTCACCCAGCTTGGAAGATGCCCGAGTCTGAGCCTGGGACACAGCCCCTTCTACCTGGCTGGCTCTCCACCTCACACGGGGGCGGAGCCCCCTGACGTGGGACGGCTGGAAGGGGAAGGTGGCTAGGGAGAGGGGGGAAGGCGCTGAGGGAAAGGGTGCAGTGGGAAAGGGTGGGCTTCGGCACCACAATCTGCCCCTCTGAGCACCTACCTCCACCGCCAAGGGCCCGAAAGCGGGGCTTAAAGGGACAAAAAAAACGGACCGATGTTTCATCAGTGTGAACCCCTCCTGTCTACGCAAGTTCTAGCCCAGCTTCACAAGTCCTTAACCACTCTTCCTTGGGACGCTGACTCATGAAGCCACTTGCTTCCCCTCGGACTCTATGCCGACGACCCGTGTTTAATGCCATCCTGCCCCTTGTCCCTAACTCTCAGTTCTGCCTCATCACCAACGTGAAAACCTCAGCTATCCAGAAACTAACTCCATCAGAGTGGCTGGGTTTTACAGATAACTGAGGGGTTTATTCCTCAGGCCTAAGCTTTTGGAAAAGTATAAACATTTTGGCAGAAAGCATATTAATCGTGTATCGTACGTATCTCTCTTAAACAATGAGACAGTGTGTTGAGCGCACCTTGGCCACCCAGCATGCCCCTGGGCTCACCGCCCTCACCCTCCGGATCCGGCTGCCTTGCGTCTGTGTTTCAAATCTCCCCTCCGGTACCCCAGAGGCTTTCAGCCACCGTGTGCCTGCAGCGGAAGGAAATCGATGGCCTTCTAATTCACGGTTCCTAACATGCAGTGAGCTTGGAAATCAGAGAGTCACGCTGGTTACATTTGTAGGCAAAGTAACTCACAATGACTCCACTGAGTAAGTAGGTCTTCGGGTAGCGCTGGAGCTGCTACCTCATTCTGAGGCTGAGCAAAAATGTATCTCTTGATGCACCGAGATGAGTCTGGATGATGGCAACGCTCCCATCCACCAGACACTGTTTGCTGTACCCACGAAGTACTGTTTCCCACCTCAGTCACAAGGCCCAGCGCCACGCCCAGCCCACCACCGACACTGAACACAGTGCTTGCCGATCACTGTGTCCTCGACCACAAAGAGCGTCCGGTAATGACTGGAAGATCCACCCCGCTAGCTGCTCCTTTGACCGTGTGGTGTCGTGGGACGTGAACACGGAATGGTTTTAATTCTGCATCTTTCTGTCTGACACACTTTC
Organism: Glossophaga mutica; assembly: GCA_039655065.1. Taxonomy (NCBI): domain Eukaryota; kingdom Metazoa; phylum Chordata; class Mammalia; order Chiroptera; family Phyllostomidae; genus Glossophaga; species Glossophaga mutica. The sequence goes on from CM077315.1 coordinate 4,654,558, forward strand.
TGGAACATGGTTACGTGTAAACAAAGTGACACGGTCCAACTAATTGTTTATTTTTTCAAAAACCTCCCAAGATTGTTGCGGTTAACCCCACAGAACTTCAGACAGACAGGGAGAGAGAAGGGGAGGAAGAAAAGGAGGGAGGGGGGAGAAGAGGGGGAGGGGGAGGGACACAGCATCTAAAACTCAGTCCCAAGAGACAGCATTGTGCGTAAGTTCCCTTGCGTTTTATTCCAGCCCTTGGTGGAGGAGATGCGGGGAAATATCAAGAAATGGCCATAGAAAAGGAAACTAAACTGAAGATAGAACCTCATTTTAATATCGAAGAGTTTCGCAATCGTATAAGCTCCACGATCCGCTGTGGGGATGGCAATGGGAACTTCTGCCTTAGGAAGTTTTTACTTCAAGCCTTTTTTTTTTTTCCCAGGCCTTTCAGAAATGAGAAGAGCCCCAGAAACTACCGGTTTGACCATTCCGAGTCCACAGTCTGGGGACGCATCAGGACTACACGGTTAGACTCTCATATTTTTTGCCCCAAGGTACTGATGGAATCTCAAACGTGGCATTCAGCATCCTCTCCTACTGAGATCTCATTAGGCATGTGTCATTTGGGTAAGCAATGAAACTCAATTGAATTAAATTCCTCCCTTTAAATTAGCCTTAATACAGAAAGGGAGGGGACGGGGTGGTTGTTATTACAGAAATCAAGTAGTAATTAATGTTGTAAGTCTAGAAAATATGGAAGGAAACCACATAAATAAATTTGCAAACAATTAGAACAGCGAGCACCCAAACATGTATATTTACAGAAAAAAAGAGATAAAATGAATCCAGGCCGGTTCCTCTGTCTCATGGAATTTTTCTATCCCGATGAGAGTGATTGTGTGTGTGTGTGTGTGTGTGTGTGTGTGTGTGTGTGTGATGGGAACGCTAAGTGAAATTTCAGTCAGACACTGAATAACTAAAGCTCAATGTGACTAGATACTGACTTTTTAAAAATCACTTTTAGAAGATCTGTTGTGTTCAGCATCATTTTACGCCACTCATATCCAGGAGAAAATTATGTTAATAACCACAATCCCTATATTTACATAGGGTTTCAGGGTTTCCAACCTGCTCAATAATCCAGGCACACTAAAAGAATCTCAGCCAGAAAATGTCACCTTTTTTGAAAAACAAAGGTGGAAACAAAAATAGTTTGGGGCTAAGTTTCCTTTAATGAGAGAATGTAATGCTTAGCCGTTAGATAATCAAATTTTAATCGGGATTCATTATAGTATCTGTTACTTGACATTCTAAGCTAGATATGTAAGGGTATCTTTGGTTTTGTGCTTCAAATATTCACATATATGCTCCCGAATGCTAGCAGTATTAGCATTAGTATCACAAGTGGTAGCTACAGGAGGAAACGTTATCTACATATTAATTTCATGGAAGTGCTGGGTTTATTCCGCGATCATTTGAAATGATTTGCAGTTACAGACCTATCAGGACCCACCCTTCACCCCAGGGTGGGATCTCTCGCCCTACTGACATTCTGAGCCGGTCCCTCTTTGGAGTGCCAACAGCTGTCCTGTGCCTTGTAGGGTGTCCAGCAGCATCCCTGGCCTCGACCCGTTAGATGTCTAGCTTGTCTCCAGCACGCGGCATTGCCAAACATCCTCTCATGGGCGAAAATCCCTGACACGAACGGAAAGGTGATGGCGGGCATGGCGTGATAAAAAAAGATTTGTGGCGCAGGAACGCAGAGACTGGCAAATGCGGTTACCGGTGGTCTGCAGGGCGGGAAGGAAGGACGGGAAAGGAGAAATTAGACAGCAGAAACCATTGCTGAATTAAAAGGGAAAAAAAGACTGAAGCTAGAAAGGATTACCTAGATCCTGGGAAAACATCAAGTTATTCTGGTAATAAACTTCAAGGATTACAAAAAAAAATTCCTAGGCAGGAAAAAGGTACAAAGAAACATTTTAGCTACAGACTTAACCAAATAAACACTAGAAAATTGTTTTAAAAAGTCCCCATATTTGAGGTGAGTCACCAAAATGGGCCATTCTTTGCTTGGACTTACTTTAGGGGGGCGGCCCACAGTGCGGGGACAGTTTCCACCTGCTGGACCCCCCGCTCAGATTCCGGACCACAAACTCAGGCATCGTCTGTCCACGCTGCTGCTGTTGATGATGCTGTGTTTACGGTGCCACCTAGTGGAGGCCCCTACCCGCGCTCGGGGGTACAGCAGTGTGCAGACGTGTCATTTCAATCTTCAGTAAACCATCCTCCTCGTCACTGAGCTCTTCTCTTCAACCTTTATTAAGATTAAGCGGAGCCCTGCTGGTTCACTGGGCACTGGTCTATCCCCTCTTACGTAAATGCCCCGGTGCGCACTGCCCGCTGCCCCGCCACCCTGTCCACTGTCCGCGCCGGACGGTGGTCGCTCTTTGTGAACTGCCAGCTGTGTTGAGAGAACGGGCCTCTCCGGGGGGCGTTTTATCTTTGGCATTTGTTTCTGGTGTTCTGCTGAGCCAAGCTTTTCATCTCCACAGGGTCCAACCCTTCAGACTCTTCCTCTGGGTACGGCCTCTGGGTATCTCATCTCCCTCGGGCAGGTCTTCATGCCACTCCAGACCGTCACATTCTTGCATTTCTGGTACTCGCCCGGCCGAAGCAAAACCGACGATGAGAAGAACTCCGGGGCTTCTGACCCAATGATTAGAAGAACTCTGGGAAGAGAATGACATCTTTAAAGGGCCAAACAGCAGAGTGGCCGAACTCCCTAGGCTGAGACAGCTTTGTTGACCTTAGCCACAGTTTGAACAACAGACAGTGAGAACACAGATGTGCGTGAAAGTCGTGTGATCGGCTACGCTGCCACTTTCTGTGGTCCCCTATGCATGCATGCACACACGTGCACAGGCATGTAGAGAAAAACTGGCAACGCCGCTGTTCAAATTAAGCTCTCCTGCGTGCCCAGGGAGAGAGAAAACTCTGGTGGGAGCCCCAATTCTTTCTGATCTGGCGTACTTCTAAGTGTGCGATGCTCACACCTCATTATCTTCACGATCGACTGGGACTCCCTGACTTTCTGGATTCCGAAGTTCGATAACCACCCGCTCCATTCCCTTCCCTTCTAGCACCATTAGTCCAGAAAAAGCCCTAAGTGGAGACATTTCTCAGCTCCCCCCATGATCTCAACCCTGTACTCCACCTTTCCGGATTAAAGCTCCTCCGGGTTGATGGGGCTTGGTTTTCTGGTCTTAGCAAGCTCAGGTCCGAAATTTGTATGTGGTCTGGCTTCCAAGCCCTCCCCACTCCTCATGAAGGATCACGAGCTACTGTGACATTTGAGAGTCTCCACCGCAACACAGGCAGCTGGCGCGCAAGGACACTTGCTTTACCGCCTTGAGATTCTGCAGATTGCTGGCACGTGGTGGAGCTTTAAGAGCAGTTACGCTAATAGTGGCTCATATCTAGTATGTGCCACGTGTGATGGCACTAGGAACTTCTCCTGTAGCACCGTGTCTAATTCTCACAAACACCTTATGAAATAGATGGTATTATTAGCACTGCCCATTTTTTTTTTAGAATAAACGCACGTTCCAAATAAAAGTGCAAGTTAAAAAAGACCTTTCCAAAGGCAAGAGGGCATCCGTGTTACCCACTGTGAGGAAGTGCCTCGGGAAGCAGCTGGCCGTGGCGAACTCCCCGGCCCCAGGCAGCGGCCCACCGCAGTGGCGCAGGCTCTGGTCTGGAACTTTCCAAAATGCAGATGATTCGTGGTATTTGCCTTCTACCGAAGACCTTGAGAAAAGCAGCCTCCCTTCACAAGGGGGATGAGGCATCCGTACAGAGAGGAAATTTGGGAACGAGACGTGGTTCCATGAAGAAGCTGCCGCAGAAATGAAGTGGCACAAGGTACGTAAGAAATTCCAAGCACCTCTCTCAACAGAAGGACCTGAGAGTGTGTCTGAGGTAAAGGTCTTAATGCTGACCTGCTATTCCAAATGCTTCTTTAAAAAGACTCGAGAAGTGCCTCGTTTCAGGAGACGGACCCTGGCGTCTGCCCTAGACCTTGAAGGTGTCTGGAGTCTCTGAAGCCACACCTCTCAGAGAGTGAGTCAGGCACATCCCGGCCCAAACTGCTCCTCCTTCAAAATTCCGGGCTGGCGTTTCACGGTCCGACGCAAGGTAACAATTACGTATGCGGCTGCATTGCCGATTAAGACGTGTCCACCTCCACTGTCAGACTCTCAGGGGCCTTTGGAACGTCCAAGAGATTCCTTTCCGGTACTTCCCCAGGGTCCTGTGAGTAAACCGGCTACGCACGGACAAGGGAGTTTACTTTTTCTGGATGCCAGGCCATGCGTTATTACGCCCCTGCTGCGGCAACCTAACTGATCCCCAAAGGGGCCAGAACTCTTCCAAAACGACCCTACGTGTCCTGGCTTCGAGGACCAGGCCCTTGATGCTGCCACATGGGCTCCACATGGCCCTGAATGAGCCCTGTTTTCTTTACTGTAGAAACCGTAAGAATATGAGAAACGGTAGGCTCGGCCGAGGCAACCTACACTGGTGTTTTGGTCTTTACCATGGTTAAATTATGCCAAAGCTCCAGCTCATATGCTGGGTCCTCTCCCAGGAGACACCGTAATAGGCTTTCGCTTCTTTATCAGGAACTCAAATCAGTAAGGAATGGACAGACTAGCCACTGAGCAAATGAGCAAAGTCCTCAAACCGATGCCTCACACACGAATCCCAGGTAGCCAACCCACACGTCGGAAATGCATGTAATCTCGTTCGTAGTCAGAAAAATGCAAACAAAAAATACAAAAGATAGTGCTGCCCACCCACCAGACTGGCTCGAATTTTACAGTCTGGAAATACGAAGTGTTGAGGAAAGTGTGGGACCTCTGAAACACTCATACTTCTGGTGGAAATGTCACTGGTAACACCAACTTGCCAAACAGCTGGGCATTATCCAATAAAAGTGGAGAAATGCAAACATTATGACTCAGTGACCATATTCCAAAGCATGTGCTCCGGAGACAGAACTGTATTTGTGTACCAATGAGAACACTCACAGCGACGTTGCGTGGAAGAGCCCCAGAGAGGACTTTCCCTAATGCTGGGCAATACTAGAATTGATAAATGAATCCATTTATCACGAGAATCCCGTCGAGCCCGGCAAATGAACAAACTCCAGCTAAACTTGAAGTGTGGTTCATTCTATGGGACAGGGGGAGTTGTCCAGAGGGCACACAGCAGGTGCTTGATCTGGGTGGTAGCCACATACAGGGTGGGGCAAAGGGAGAGTCACAGTCGTGAGTCCATGAAGCGCAGTTTATTCTTGCGTTAGTATGTACCGATTACTGTATTATCTTCCATATGAACAACTGCACACCTGCCCCCTTCGCCCCACCCAGCGGATTTCTACTCGTTATATGTGTCTGCCCACAAACACACACGTCCCCCTACAGTAAGTTATGCTGCAGTTATACAGTAAGTTACATAGCAAGTTTGCTGTTTCACAGCAAAAACATCTTAAAGGAAATCATCAGCATCCAACAGGGGCCTCCAGTAAAGAGTCACAAGTTTGGTTTTGTGACTACTTCACCCAAACGTTTGGAAGGTGATTCAAACCAACCCCAACAGCCACCTAGGAGTTCATTTTCCATTCATCGATTTCAACCTTTCCTAGAGCTGTCTGTCTGTCTAACAACTCTTTGGGGTAGTGAGTTTTGCAGAGACTCACGTAAGGAAAAATTGTATGGGGGCCCCAAGAAGAGCTAGGAGAGCCGGGCTCTTTAAGGAGCGAAAAGGAAGAACAGATCCTTTTCCACAAGGGGGCGGGGCCTTGGGAGGGGAGGACCCTCATCAAACCGTGTGTTGCCTCTGGTGAGCTCTTGTTATGATCATTGTTATCACTCCAGAGATGCTGATAATTATATTTAGACAGTTTTAAAAGCAAGATTGTAGAACATTCTCCCCCATTTAACACCAGCGCCAGAGCCGATGAATACTCAGTCAGGCGGCAGGCAGGGCTGCTGGCTTGTCCGCAAAGTGTTCCCATCAACCGTGTAAGTGAGTTTTATAATGTATACATGAGAATTGGGTGGGGGGACGCTCTTTTGGAAAGGACCGATTCTTGGTGCATAATCAGTTCCCATTGAATTTAAATGACTTTTGGTCCTACACCGATGCTGATAAAATACTCTCAAATGTACAGAATATTAACCAAATGTTTATATTAAACAACTCCTTTCAGGTGAAAATGTGCTCAGCGAAGCGTAGCTCCCCGGAGCCAGTTTGTGAATATTAATGTTGCGCAGATCAGAAGGGGCTACAAGTCCGCCGAGGTAAGGGGCCAAGGGGGCGATAAAAGAGCAAGGCGGGTGGACAGGCCCTGCCAGGGGAAGGGACAGTCGCATTGGCCAGTGACCTCATTGAGACGGAAATAGAGGCCGAAATACAGGCAGTGGGGGCTGCCTGAAACCAGGAGGGGGGCAGGTGTGAGCCGGGGAGGAAGGGGGCCGGCCCGAGTCTGCTCGCCACCCCTCGGCAGACCTCGGCTGTCCTCAGGCCCTCCCGGGGCCCCGTCTGCAGAGAGATTCACAGGATGTGCCCCATAATTAATACCAGCCAACTGCCAGTTAATCACGGGCCCTGGTTTGGGGTACGTGAAGGCTGCTGATCGCAAGACGCATTTGGACGTGGATTATGCGTTGCGGTATGTCAAATCCGCCAAAGCACCCTGTCCGTCTCCAAGGATCCTGGTTTATCTGCAGGTTTCGAGGAAATCGTGTGTTTTGTATGGGACACGTAAACACACAGCATCCGATAAATATATTCATACACATATTTCAGAGGGAAAACAGCTTCTGATTTAAGTAAACCCTCTGCATGTCTGTTGGTGGGGAAGAGACCACCCTGGGGAATGTGAGCTCCAGGGGCAACACCCAGCTCTGGCTAGGATGCAGTAGGGTTTTGGTCAGCTGCCTCCACACCGGACTTCCGTTTCCGGATCCATGAAACGGGAATATTAACGTCTCTGCTAATCAGTGCAATGCACTTTGAGAAGCTTGGAAGAACCATGCGCTCTAAGGCAAGAAGCTGGTTTTTAACCTAGGGTTAGCGATGCTTCCGAGAGTAACGCCTGCTTCGACTCCTCCGTTGGCCTGGTGACCCTCTAATTACATTCCTAGTAGCGACTTTCAAAATCAGCAAGGCTCAGTATCCTCTGATGCATTCCAGCTCAGAAGGAACAACAGAGGGACACGCCATTGTTCCCATTATTTTACAGATCACAGGGTTTCGGGCCCGAGAAGTCTTTCTCAGGGGCCCTTTTGTAGCGTGGCCCTGAAGGCGACTCTCCTCTAAATCACTCCACGATATCGACTTCCCCTCATTTTCAAACACCATCTCCAGGAAAACTGAGTCTAGCATTTTCCCTAAAATTAAACTCAAATCTCTCCGATGGGATCCGCAATCGCAGGCTAGCAGCCCCAGCCTCCACAGGAGGCCGCCTGTCACCCAGCGGCCCCGGTCTGGTCGGCAGAGACAGCGGAGGCTGGGGCTGGCGGGGACGAGGGACGGGCTCGGAATCAGCCCAGCTGGTGGCCCAGCCAGGGTTTCGACCCCCCCCTTCGAACGCCTTCCCCACGCTGTCCACTCCCCTTTTGACTTGGTGTCGGCCCGACATTTCCTAAGCGTCCGCCAGGCCATCGGCCTCTGCTGGGTACAAGGCGGACGCGGAACAATCATCAACCAAGGCTGAGTGCCAACGCGAAAGTGAGCGCAGAAAAACAAGTAGGCGTAACATTTTTCTTCCTGCTCCACGATCTCACAGTTCAGGTGAGCGGACGAGCCGGAGGGATGTTCGACGGGGAAATCGCCAGGGAAGAGGCTACTCTGCCATCGGGCCGAACAAGGTGGATTCCAAGCTTACTCGAGTCCAGTGTTCCCACCGCACCTCTCAAAGAGCTTTAGTCCGCACCGTGGGCCCTACGTAATGAAGAAGTAAGGTTCCTAGGATCACGTAAGTTTGGGGCATGCCGCACGCCAACTACTCCCCCCTCGGGTAGGGTCACGAGACTGTACAGTTACACGTGAGTGCTCTGGGAGGTCTCCCCAGAAAGGAACCCCTTCGATCGCATCCCGTCTTTCGTTTCTCAGACGGACTTGGTCACAAGACCCTGTCAGGGCTTTGAGCTGGGTTCAGCCTTTCCCGCCATGTCTCTGGGCGGCTAGACCCCAGCCGCGCTGCAGCTACCCCGATACCCCTGCAGCTCTGGCTGTAAACGCAGCAGCATCGGCCGTGAGACCAGGCTGTTTGCTGAGCGAACGCCCCAACGGCTAGGGGCTGGGAGTGCTCGCAGGCTCACTGAGGCGGCACGTTCTCCGTCTTCGAGGATGACCTTCTCAGATGTTAATGTGGACAGGAACCACCCCCACCCCCCACCCCAGGGGACAGTGTTAAAGCGCGGTTCTCACACAGGGCATCTGGGGCAGAGTCTGAGACTCTGTTTTCTAACAAGCCCCCAGGTGAATCGAATTGTGGCTGGACCCAGGATCACACTTGAAGGCCGCAAGGAGGCGGGAGCTCACTCAAGCAAGGGGCGGACCATGCAAGGAGGCCACACTTTCCACCACGGCCCAGAACAAAGTGCCACGGGGAACAGCAAGGCCGAGGCCGCCTGGGTCGGGAGGCCGTGGAGGAGTGTCTTGTGAATGTCACGAGGGGATAGGGGGGTGTTATTTAAGATGAGCTTTAAAAAGAAAGGGGCACCTTTGCGTGTAGAGGAAGGAAGGGCGCGTGGGTGGAGTGAGGAGCAGGAGCGACGCGGCAGAGTGCAGCCCAGTGGACGGCAGGTTCGGGGAGCAGCGAGCGGGGAGCGCACAGTAATTAGAGGTACAGGCAGGAACGGGGGTCACAGTAGGAATCAAGTCGGGAAGGGGATATTGTGCAGGACTGTGAAAGGCACTGAAGTCTGAAAGTCCCAACATCTAATGGTGGGATTCCAGAAACGATCGGCTGGTGGGCGGCAAACCTCAGAGGGCCGGTGGGGCCTTCCCGCTGTCCTTTCCTTGAACCACGCGGCCCGGCCCACCTGGCCCCTGTCTACTCCTGAATTCAGCTCGGCTTTTAAACTGCAGTGGTCTGTCAGAGAGGTTTTCAGACACCCGTGATGGATACGGAATAGTCGATACCTTTCACTGTTTGGAGATGAAGCTGTTTTTGAAAAGCACTTAGCATTTCAAGGTTGTTGCTTCTTTTTTATAGGCATCTCCACAGACCTATGAAGTGATACACTGTATCCAGCACTTGCAGACTACTACCAGGCTTCTCTCCTGGTCTTTTTCAGATTCCGGTCCAGCTGCTCTGGAACCTTTTATTTCCGAAACTGGGAAACCAGGGCTATATATAGAGGCAGGCAGCTAATTTAAATCTGAGAATGTGCTGACGCTTGGCCGCACGCTTCGGCACAGATGCCCATGTGTGCCCTGTGTGTTTATTTCTGTGCAAATGTGTGCACGCACATGTATAAATAACAGCAAATGCTGTGACGTCGGCACTTCATGCTCCACGGGGCCACCAGGGAGTCAGCCGCATAAATAGGACACTCTTGGACCTGTAAAAAAAAATCTTTTAGAAGGCGATTGAAGCCTGTAGGCTCAGGAGCCAGAGTTACTGGAATGTTGGAGAATTATAGGTACATACACCCTTCTACGGAGGAAAAAGGAGATCCATGGAAAACCACGGAATCCTGGTTTTGTTTTCCCTCGTCCACCTCGTACGGCAGTCAAACTAGTCATTATTGACCGTACACGCCCTACAGTTTTCTTCTCCCATGTTAGTCCCCCTCTGTGCACGGGATGAGAGTTTGGACTTTGGAATTATTCTTGGGCTCAAGTTCGAGCTCTGCCCTTCTCTAACCATGCGACTTGGGGCAAACAACTGACGAGGCAGAACTCTTCCCGCCTGTGCACCATGGAGGCGGTCACGGTATTTACATCCAATGCACCGGAGTGAGGATCAGGTGAGATGAGGCAGGTGAGCACCGGGCACCACGCACACACCTGGACCTCGGCGGGGACATCGGAGCCCCAGCTGCTTCGGGCACCAGGAGACTCCCGAGATGAGAAATGTATCCTGTACCTTGTTGGGAGTTGCGGTTACATGGGAGTAATGAAAGGGAGTGATTATTATTGCAATTCCCCCCCCCCCGCCCCGTATATCCAAATGCAATCCACTTTTCAAAGCTGCTTTCCGACCCCATTTCCTCCAGAAAACCTGTGATCGTTTTTCAACTGCAAGAGATCCCTTTTGACTTGGAAGGAACAGTCTCAGGTTTAGCACATCTAAAACAGCTGAAATCTCCCCGGTGTTAAGGTCTAGCTCTTTGTACATATCTCTCTTACCTTCGTGACTAAATTCTCAGCCCCTTGATGAGGCATATCTGAGTGTTTCTGAGGTCCTGCACGGTATATAATATAGTGAATGTATACAGTATACACTGCATACAATGGCCTGTCCAGAAAGTATCCAGTCATGTAATATGAAAAAGAGACATTTATTGAAGAAGACACAAGATACAAGAAACAGTGTACTTAGCACAATGGTGCCTCAGTCCCCTCCAAAGCAGGCACCTTGAGACCTCGCACAGTTCTCCCAGTTGCCATCAGGTGTCTCATTGTATTTTCCTGAATCTCATCAACAGTCCGGAATCTCTTCTCTTTCTAAGGTTTAGTTTTGGGAAAAGGCAGAAGTTTCAGGACACCAAATCTGGGCTGTGGGGAGGGGGGGCTGAGTCACCTGGGTGATTTGATGTTTCACAAAAATACTCTGAACCAGATGTGACGCATGAGAAGGCACATTGTCACGACAAAGCTGCCAGTCACCAGGTGCCCACAGCTGCAGCCTTCCGAATCATCCAAATAGTTTCTGTGGAGGAATGCTCAAGCTTAATGCAAAATTTGATGCAGATTGATTGCCCTACTTGCTCAGTCATTTTGAATGCGACGGCCACACAGTGCACATGCTCACTCAATGGCATCTGCCTCCTCCGCTGACTAGTACAGTGAAGTCATCAATGTTCACGCACACGCATTCCAGTCCCCTCTCCTTGGCTACCAGGTGACATCGACATTGCGCAAGCTGTTCTCGTTATTTTGACAATGGCTGCCCTTTTCCCGGACAGGCCTCGTAGAGGGCCATCCATTCTACATTCTTCCATGAAACCTTTGTGGAAAGAGTGGACTCAACAGGACCCCACTCGTGGGACACATAAGACTGCCTCGACCCCCACTGCAGAACCCCAGGACAGTCAACGTTCTCTCCAAGATGTCCGCCATCTCAGTTTCCTTTTGGCTGTTGCTTCCAAGTATGCTGATCCTGTTGTCTTCATCCTGTCACGAAATTCCACGCTATTTCTTATCATTCACACGTGTATACATACTCGCCCTCAACGCCTTTGCGGGAAAGAGACCTCGCTGACGACGTGGGCAGCAGGGCTGCAGAGCACGGGGCTCGCACGCCCAGAGCCGCGCACAGAGCCGGCCGGCCCACTCCAAAATGCCCTTGCGGCCTCCGTGCGCCAGAGGTCCCCGCCCACCCCCCCCCCGGGCCCTTTACCTTGTATGGCTGCCCAGCACCTCCCCTCCCCGCTCCCTCCTGCCCACCCTCCTCCCCTTCAGGAGTAGAAACAGACACCTGGCTTTGTCTTAGGTAGAGAATTTCAGCCGTTGTCTTATTCTTATGCCTCAGCCAAGCCCTGCGTGCTCAAAGGCTCATCCTGAACCCCAGCACTTGCTGAGGTTTCTTTGCCACATCAAGCAGCTTTCTCTCCCAAAGAACGTGGGTGACAGCGGTGTAGGTGATTTTCACACTGTCACGGAATGCCCCCATGTCAACAGGGAGGGCAGAGGAAGGACACAGACCAGCCAACAGGGAAGATCGAGGACTCCTCAGAGCAGACCCCAGTGAGGGGGCGCCGGCTGAGGGGTCCGCCTCCTAAATCACTCACTGGCCTCCCGGCCTGGCTACCAGCAGCGAGGCTGCGCTGGGAGCACCGCCCTGAGGGCGACACACGCACATCCTGGAGTTGAGAACAGTTGAGTTGTCTCAGCAACCTTTGAGGCTGTGAGAGTGAAACAGAACCCAGTAAGAACTATGTTTATCTTGGGATAAGGAGAGTCCCTTCTGAGACTTTTCCAACGACTGGAAGAAAAGAAGAATATGTGTTTGACAGGACAGAAGGAGGAGATGGCTTAGTCACATTCAAGGGACCTGTAAACCGGGTCCAGCCCCGTGAACAGTGACCCGGACAGGAAGGGATGTTACTGGGAGAATCCCCCGCTGTCTTCCTGCGGCTGACTATGGGGGGGCTCTCCTTGTGGGAGCTTCCGCCTGTGCTGAAGCAAACCTGGCCAGACAAAGCTGGGTGTTCTCTAACATGAGCTTTTCCAAACTGGTCTGCACTCACTTAATTCATTAACTTTTTAACTAAATGCATAACACGGAACATATACCATGTCCTTAAAACTGCATAAGATGTAGACTATAGTCAGAGAAAGAGGCAAACTTAAGGACCGGTGGTTTTCAATGGAGCACGTTAGACCCACCTGGGGGCTTCTAAACCCTTGATTCCCAAAGCCACGTCTCAATGCGTAGATTTTTAACATTGTCCAGCATTCAGGAAAAAAACTCCAAAACCCAGAGATCAGCAAAAGAATAACCATATAGCCTTTCGATGCCATGCCGGACCACTGCACAATAGAACCCACCCCAAACTGTCCAATTCTTTAGGGCGATGTACCTTTGTCTAACTTACTATTCACGAGGCTATTTGACAACTCTGCAAAAGTAGATATTCCTTGTTAGAACAGTGTCTCACACCTTGATGTATAACAGAATTGCCTAGAAAGGCAATAAAAAAAAATAGCAGCCCAGGCTTATTGAAGTAAGACAGGGTTTGGGATTCTGTAACGTCAGCAAGTCCCCAGCTGGTTGTGGCACAGGCCAAGTTTCACAACCGCTACGGTGCAAGCCTGAAATGCTGTATATTCCGGTCCCATTACAATGCAAATACACAATACATTCTTCTCCGTAGAGATGCGAATAATCTGTCTAATTCCAAGATTTAGTTTTTTTAAACCTCATAAGACACTAGCCAGTTTGGTATCTAATCTAGCAATCTTATTCCCGCATATTTTTCAGAATCTCTATCTGTTATTTCTAATTCTCTCTGAACTTATCCTACTGGTTCCTCGTTGAATGAATAAAATAAATCTTTGGCATGAGCCAAGTTTTCAAATTTTGAAAAAAAAAATTGTACTTTGACATCAGGTGATGCCAATATATATCCAAAACTGAGATTCTTGGCTTTAGATAAAAGCCAAAATTCTTGGAAGCACCTGAAAAGAAACCACTGTTTTCTCCATACCCAGCGTGATCATCTGTTATTCCTATGAGTCCTTTGTGAGTCGCACCTCATGATAATAAAAATTAATATTTACTGAGTGTTTACTGTGGCCAAGCAGCACTGTAAGAGCCTTCCATGCATTATTAACTCTTAATCGTTGTTCGGCCCTAGAAGATAGGGGCGCTCTTCGTTCCAGGCTTTCAGGTGAGAGGACTAAGGCCCACGTGATCTGAATCTGCCTCTTAACTTACAGCTTGTTCTTGAGGCACAAAAAGTTTCAGTAATTTTCTGTACCTGTCGCAGAGCTGACAAGGAACCCGGAGTGGATTTACACCCAGGGAATGGGAACAACAGAGTTCGAGCTGTCTAGACCCTTCATGGCTCTTAAGTTGTGCCGCTCTTGGGAAAGGAACAGGGAAGGTCCATCCAGAGGGTCGTCGATCCTCATCTGGACATCCGAGTTATTTTTTGAAAATCAAGGCAAGCCCAAAATTCACACTCTTCAAGTTGCTTTCGTTGGCAAGGCTATAACACGCCCCCTCGTTGTTGCCCCAGCCCCATACCGGGACTCGTCCTCACAAGGACAGGTGTCTCACGTCCCAGTAGGCGTGTCTTAGGGGTGGATTAGGCTTGCAAACCCAACAGAAACCTCGACTGGTGTCCAGGAAGAGACAGACAGCAAGCATTGTGTGGAAATGTCAAACCCTTGTCGTGATTCGGTGGATTCCCCAAGTGCAATAATAAAAATATAAAAATAAGAGAGAGGAATATTTTAAATTTCCTCCTAATTTAAACTCATATCCAAATCGACATTTGGGCAGGCCCATCAAAAAGCACTTGGTGGGAAATCAGCTGTGCGCTGAGTGCTTTTCATACCGTGAGCAAAGGTCTGAATTGTAAGTAATATTGGCAGGAACGAGCTATAAGTTAAGATGCAAATCCAAATCGAGTGTGCGGTGTTCTGGCTTCAAGCCTGGTAATTGAATTTCCAGTTTATTATCCTTAATGTTTTTTAATGTGAGTTTGCAATTCAAGTCATAATGGAAAGCTGCTCCTCCAAATCTTTCCCCTGAAGCACTTCCAGGAACAATTTCTTTTCTGCACTAAGAAATGGTTTTGGGTCAGGAGTGCACCGCAACTTTTTCAAACTCTAGAAAAGTCTACTCCAAGGACGCACTAAACCGTGGTCCACTGGAGGACGCCAAGGTGCAGACCGAGGATTCTGGAGTGTATCTGGCACTGGAGATTCACGTAAGAAGGGAGCGCTAAATACCATGTTCTGGTTAAGAAGCCGTGTCTCCACTGGGACTTCCGAGGGACACGGCTGACATTCTGGGCCATACATGGCAGGCAGGGAACATGTTTCAGATGAAATCACTGCTTCAACATACTTGGTTTATCCACACCCCGCCCCCCAACAGTCTGGGTCTTCTGTTGGTGACAGCCAGACCTTATCAGGGGCCCACTTTACCAGTTCTTTTGCTGTGACTAGCCCTGCATCAAGGTTGAGGTCTCCATTGCCTAGAATTAATCTTAATGAAGAAAGAAGTTTAAAGGTGTTAGCTATCTTATTGTGATAATAACAAATCAGTAACTATAAACATAACGAGGTTTTACCATGGGATGTTACATGCAGCTTTACGCATTATTTCTTATAGAATGTCATTCTCACCATAGGGTTAGAAAGTCGGTTACTGTCCTCCAATTTCATACAGGGAAACAGGTGTAGAACGCTCACTTTCCCCACGGGAATACGACTAGATCGGGAGCTTAGCGAGGGATCACACCGGAATCTACCTGTTCTGAAGTGTGGGTTCTTTATTACTAGTCTAAGCAGCGACTGCACACTTTTTTCCTTTAAGCATTACTGAAATATTCTTGTGTGTGTGAATGGGCACATGAGTGTGTGTGCGTGTGTGTAAATGAGTATGGGGAAAAAAAGCAAAAATATCCCATAAGCCCACTGCCTACACAGGGACACGGTGTGAAAGTTTCAGCGCAGTAATAGCGTAAGATGAAAATCAAAAGCTTTCCCCAAGCTCTGTTCCCCTAGGATAACTGCTTGTATGTTTTCTTACACATCCTACCAGGACATAGTGTTCTGTATTGACTTGTGGAATATATATATTCCCACCTGCATTTTGTTTTATGTTCTTCCCCGTAAGGCTCCCTCCCATTCATGGGGCGACCCAACATATGCTGACGTTCCCTGGCTTTTTTTCGTGCATTATATTTGGTGCTCTTTCCATAACAGTTAATACGTGTGCATCACTTACTGTTCCAATAGTTTATTTAACCAGCTCCCAAGTATGTCAATGTAGATTATATCTTTTTTCCAATGAAAGTCTGTAGTTCAATGAGCATTCGTATGCTCACGTTTTTTGATACAGTTTTGTGAATGTATCTAGAGAGTAAAGACACGGCAGTCAGATTACTGAGGTCAAGGATCATGTGTGTTGTTTAAAATCTCTGCAGACGTCGCCCGATTCCCCTCCAAAGAGGCCCCATCAATCGACCCTCCCACCGACAGGCTACGAGTAGTGAGCGCTGTGTGCCGCGCCCACTTCCTTTCTCGCCGGGACCCCTGGATGCTCCCACCAATGTTTTCATGCAGGAGTAACAGGGATGGCACCCCCATTCTAGCATGAGTCAAGGTGAAAACCCAGCTGCTTTGATTGTAGATAGAGAAGCCTTTCCACTAACAAATTGTACTACGAAGATGCAAGGACAGATAAGAGGTCATTACCCTCTGCTTCTGCCTCTACCAGACAAAGAGAGTACACGCAACTGGGACTTCGGGGCTCGGGGCTCCGTGTCAGGGCTTCACCCAAGTTTGGAACCGAGTAAAGTAGTGCTTCCTTAGAGGGTGGGATGGAGCCAGACCCTCTCTTCTTTAAACGCATTTTCCTTTACAATAATTTCGTGGGGAGAAAAACAACTTGAAAGTGGTATTTATTAAAAAGCCCCAAAGGCATTTGAACATCAACTTACATTTTTCTTTTTATTGAAAGAATACATATCAAGCATGTGGTTTACATTTCCTTTAAGATGCTGTGGGCTTTAGAAAACTAATGAAAATACGCTGGGAGGGACACACTCCACAATATGGCGAACCTCAGATATGTAGGACATTTGGAGAAGATGAGCATTGTGGGGGCTGGTTCTTGTAGAAATCTTCTGATCCCTCACGTGAGATTTCAAAGAATATGGCAGCTCTCTGGACCCAGGGCTGGGCTCATGACTGGAGGAGGAACAGGAGATGCTTTAAAGCTAAGAAGGAATCAGAGATATGAAGACAAAGAGAGACACCCCTCATCCTCAAGGGGTTCCCACTGCAGCGAGGAAACCAGGTGTGTCAGAGAGAACAGTCAGGGAGTGTGATCAGTGGGGTGTAACCTAGTCAGTGCAGGAGAGTGAGGGACGTTCACCCTCCCTGGTGAGAGAGAAGGTTGGGGGGGACATCCTCACAGAGAAGACGTGTCCTCGGGTAACTGGAGGATGAGCAGTAGCAGCTAGACAGAGCCACTGCTGAGGACATCACAGCACAGACAGCACTGGGTACAAGGGCGGACGAAGCTGAGCTTTACAGGGAAAGCTGGTAGTTCCATCTGACTTGAATGTAGGAGAAACTGGGGGCAGGGGGGCGTTAGCAAGAAGGCCAGAGGAGCAGGCAGGTGCCAGGCCAGGCTAAGGTGTCCGAACTCTACTACCAGCAGCCAGTAAGGGGTTTTAAGGACAACAGTGTCGGGTTTTAGAAAGATTATTTCTGTACTATGAGTGGAAAGCTGATTGGACCAGAGGAGTACTGGGGCAAGGAGGCCAAGGGTGAGATGCTGCTGCTGTAATTCCATAAAACGACGAGGACCCAGGCTGCGCGATTACCAGTGAGGAGAGAGCTGGGCACATTTAAAAAGGTTAAGGTCGGGATGCCTAGGTGTGGTCAAGGGTCAAGGAAGAGCTGATGGCAACCCCTGGATTTTCTCCTTGCGCTGGGACACTCAACCCCAGGGATGCATGTCTAGTTGGCAGTTGGATAAGAGGTATTGTATGTACCCTATTGAAAAAGGCACGTTAATTCATTTACTTTGCTTCTCAACATAGATGGAAGGCAATAGAAATGAGTCATATTAATGACTATCCGTATGAAATGCTAAAGGAAACCAATAATATTTTTAAGATTAAGTATTAAGGACTCCCAGCAGACTCTACCATGTAAAAGAAGGAATTTGTCTCAACAATTACAGTCAGCAGTATCACTGGAGAAGATGTGAGGAAATGGACACATTCACTGTCAGTAGAAATTCCCATGGCGTAGCCCCGAAATGCGACTTCTCTCTACAAAGCCTAGGGGAACTCTGGGGTCCACACACATGCATCAGGATGGGTACTGAATCACTGGATTTAAAAAGGAAAATATACGATTTAAACACCAAAACGGAGGTTGATAAATAAATTGTGGTGTATTCACATAATAGACCATTCTGCTATTTAAATTGATAAATGAGGTCCACATTCAGGTACAAAAATAAATATGAAAAAGATCATTTTAAGTGCAAAAGGTCAGCTTGCTGAATGATGCTCACAGATGACAGTGAAACGACCCATTGTCTTATTTATGGACACGTAGCAGCAAACATGTCGCTAGCAGACACAGGAGAGCAAGACCAGGGACACCTGGCTCAGGGATAAAGGAGTCGTTGGGAGGGGGGTAGGAGGGCCGCAAAGGTGTTGGGTGTCTGAGTTCATTTACTCAGCGTCTCAGCCTTGGCACCTCTGCTAATGGCTCTCTGTTGAGAAAGGCCACCAGGGGGCGGTCATCGCGCCGGGCCTTTCCACTCTGGACACGGGGAGCGCCTCCCCAGGTCGAGCCTGTCACAAAGGCCTCTAGCTATTGCACAATTGTCCCCCAGGGGAGCAAAGTCACCCTTGGTTGAGAACTACTCGTTTGGCAGATTGGTGTTCTGTACGTTATTCCCTATACTTGTCTTTTTTTTTTTTAAGTATTTTATAATGACAAAGGGGTGGGGAGAGAAGAGCGCTCCTTCAAAAATCGTTTTCTTCAACTGAAGCAGAGGTTACGTTCAGCTCTCAGGATGCACAGAATGGGACCCTGCCCCCAGGAGTCCGTGTCCAGCCGGGCGGCGTGCTGTGGGGGTGAGGAGGCCCTGGAGAGGGGCCGGGCAGATCTGAGGGCGGGGCGGGTCTGAGACAGACCTCGGACCGCTGCTGACTCGGCCCCACGTTAGCTGTGAGAACCTCAGTTTCCGCGTACCTGAAGTATTTTCCCTATGGTGCGGTTTTACCTTCTGGAACTCTGACACCCGGTAGACCCAGAGCACAGAGCAGCGATGGCACCGCTGGTTGCTGTTCGTATTACCGCGCGCGCATGCGCATAGCCGATCATGTAAGCCAAAGCTCGGGAGAGCGGCTGTGCACAGCCACTGCTGCCAGGCCCCACGGTCGCAGCTCCGCTCCCACGTGCCCCAGGCTGCAGTCACCGAGGCACCCCGCACAGCGCTGCAGAGGGCGGCTCGGCAGGGCCAGGCAGCCCGGAGCAGCTCAGGTGCCTCGGGGCACGGAAGCAGGTGCCTGAGAGGTAGTGTGCCCTCACTCTGATTTTCATGCTCTTTATGAAATCAAAACCTGACTTCCTTTTTTTTCTCTTTCAATGCCCCCCAGGTTTTGCTCAACTCGTTTGCAGGCCCTGTGCAATGCTATCTGACCTAAGAGCTGCCACTCGCACGCTCAGAGGAAAGTGTAACAGGGTCTCCTAGCAGGGGAAGCATTCTGGAGGTTTGGGCTAATGTGCTTGGCACTTGAGCAGCCAGACTTGGTAATAGTTTGAATACTAGTCGGTTTTCTTCCAAATATGTACAAGTGGTATATATGTGTGGTAAAATCTTCCAAAGAATAGATGTTTAGTTTCCACTGTACCCTAGTTACTGTCCTTCACGAGCCACTTTTGATGTAGATGTTTTAATTCGGTAGGGAAGACACGGATGCGTATTATGGTCCTCTAGATGCCAAACAGCTACAAAGTCACTACAAGAGCTGAGGAAGAAGCGAATCCTCCCCTCCTGCCATCAGAAAGCCTAGACTGGGAGGAGAGCTCTGCGCTGAGCCAGGACGAATGGCTGTGATCTGGCCAAGCAGGAATGGAAGACGGCCAGTCCATGTTTGGACAAGGACAAATGTGAATTAAGGCAAAGAAACAGGGAATAGGGCCACAGAGGACTATCACTCTGGTTTTATCTAGCACACCAGAATCAGAGCGCCACCGAATTGCCTCATGCTAATTCACTTAACTCGTTCAATCATTCACTGTGCGGCAACTGAAATGAATCCAGCACCTTGCGCGGTACTGTGATGTAAGTTGCCTGGATCTTTCCACAACACCGAGGAACACATCAGTAATTATGGAGTTGTCAAGATCAGTTGGTGGGGGTAGAATACACATCAGAAGAGATGTTTATATTCTAAAAATGGAATAAGGACTCTGCAGTGCCATTTGCATTACACTAGTGTCATAGAGTGTCACTAGTATGACTCAAATATGTCATCTCACATTTGGCTCTGTTCATTCACGTATGAGCTATACATCATCATTGCTTTGTATCCTCCTGAAGGAACATGACCCAAGATGTGCCTTTATCAATCCCTGCCTTCCAACACAACCCACGGCTCCCAGGGACTGTCTCTGGCCTAGTGGACAAATATGCAATTCACAGAAATTAATTGTTCCCAGAGTTCTTTTCATCTCTGGAAATGCGTGGCACCACAATGGGCTGAAGGAAAAGGCTGTAAGAACAATCTGTAAGCTGCTAAATAATCATATTCACCGGGCTTTATCTGGGCTGCACATGCCTTCAAAACTCATTTACCACACTCCTGAAAATGAAGAAGGCAATAGAAAAGAACGCATTAATGACTGCTCACATAACCTGTTAAAATTTTAACCCAGTTTATTATTTAGTACTGCAAATCAAATTAATTATAAATATTGGTACTGACAACACGTGCATAATTAGTTTTTAATCTTCGGGGCTCGAACGCAGGCGAGGTACCAAGGAAGCCCTCTGAGTGCTGACTGACTACACTAACAGACTGCTTAGAGAAAACTACATGGAAAAACTAAATGCATGTAACTCACACGCCTTTTATGCACACGGGACTCCCTGGCTGCTCTCCTGTGATGCTTCATAATCCAATACCGACATGGCTTGAAATGACTTAACAAGCACTTACCAGAGATGAAAATTAGCATCTACTGAGAGATGATTTAATTTTTAAAGGCACACAACTTTCCATGTTACTCTACTATAGTCACTATGGTTTTCAAAGGTTAAATTCTCCCAAATATACAAAATATGAGTGTTCTGCCTGCGTTGTGATGCCTGGAATTCTGTACCCTGTAAACCGAAATAAGCGTACTACGGGATAATAGCTAAGCCTCCGCCAAATCCACCTCGATGCTGGAGGGTGCCTCTGAGGTGGCGAAGAGCCGAATCTCTCGGTTTTACAGATGAGAACATAGGGGGCCATCCAGGAAGCCGTGTCTCACTCATCCAGGTCCCACCCCTAGTCAGGCGTGTCGGTCCCAATCCAGATCCATCTCCTCTGCCTGCCGGGCGCCCTGGGGGTCCCTTCAGGGCTCTCCACTACGCTGCCGTGAGGCGGAGAGGGCTGAGGGGGCACCTTCCAAGATGTGATTGACAGGCGAGGAACAGCATCCCTTTTGTGAGCCAGAGCCCGGAATGTCATCCTTATCAATTATTCTTTGGGGATCTTACAGGATAATAATATCACTTTTTTTTACCTTTTCCTGTTGATAGAAAAGTCCTCAGAGAAGTAAGAACTTCAGTCACGAGTGAACCCCTCGACAGAACCGCTAGCAGAGTACGCAGGGGACCGCCATGACGCCAGTGAGCAGAGAGGGAGGATGTCTGAACTCACAGAAAGGGAAGATGGTTTCAGCCAAATGTCAGGAAGAACACTCTTACAATCAGAGCAAAGGTGAATGGGTGAAGGCGAGTGATGGAGGAGGTGGGTTTTCTATCTCCAGGTGTGTCTGGGCGGCAAAGGGCCACGCTTGTCCGGGATGCTATACAGACCGTCCAAGAAACAGCTCAGTGTTGGCCTGCGAGATGGACTCTGAGTTCCTCCTGAACTCCAAGATCTCACGGCTCAGTCGAAGCCAACTGGACAAAGTAGACGTCAGAGAGGCAAGGGGACCTCGAGATGAGAGGTGGGGCAACACCGAAGACAACTTCCACTCACCTGGTGTGTTTTAGAAAGGAAGTTTTCCCCAAGAGCCACTGAATAGAGAGAAGACTTGCTGGAAACCACTGAGTCCCTCACTACCTCCTATCAAGTGGCACCCAGAGTGGGGGCCATGGGAACTCGGCCCCTAAGACATCAGGGACCGCTAAGCCTTGAACACCATACAGAGGTCAGGGGTCATGAGGCTGCTTTCCATTCGCATCATCTCTGTAAGGAGGAGTTAAAATATAGGACTTATTATTTCAACTAGGGGTAGCGAGTGGCAGACTTACTCAGAGAGCCCTAAAAACAAATACCTTATTATGACATGTTACATGTATTGTACTATTATTCGATTTCTCTAAACCTTGATTCAAAGAGATGATTAGGTTTGTGGTTTATAATTCTACATAGATATGTTTAGTGCTCAGTGGAGCAGAAACACTAATTCATGTAAGCGTGTCTGCATTTATTTCTTTACAATAATAGCAAAGGGCCAAACCTCCCTGGGTAGAGAAGCTCATCATCACCTTTGATCCAGACGCCCCTAGCGGCCACTGGGGGAACTGCTCGTAGAGAGCCCGGCGTGAACAAGCAAACGCGAACTTCCCAGGAAGTGTGCCAAGCGTGCATTGCCCGCAGGGGTGGAAATTGGGTGTTGTGGGGGCTGGAGCTTATCAACTTTAGGAACCCTTTTAAAATAAGATAAATGAATCAACTATGAATTCAAAATTAGGTCCAAGACCTTGGGTGGAGCCCAGGCAAGGGAGGGTTCCTGAAGCATAAATCGCACGCATCCCTGAGACACCTGGCTGACAGGCACGCCAAGAACCTGGCCCACCCATCACCCGACCTGGCTGGTAGACAAGGTGCGCAGCACCCTCAGTCCGGTCACCTCTGCCCAGCCACGGGTCTGTGCACCCCGCCGGTCTAACAGGCGTCAAGTTCGGTGAGTAGAATATTGAGGAAAGGGTTAGGAAGCCCTGTTCCTGGCAACTTCCTGCGACTGCAAACGCATCATCTCATAGGACTTACTGTAAGGGCTGACGGAACACGCTCACGTTTTCTGACTCTCCAAGGAATTCTAACTCCTGCCCGATCTGTAACCCGAAACAATTCTGCAGAGCAAAGCAGGTTCCATAATCCTGTTCGATGAGAGAGCAAACTGAGAAGTTTTTGTCAGTTTTAAACGAACATTCTTTTCGTGTGGCTTTTCCTCTCTGCCTTTCTTAATCTTTTATCTCTTACCTCCATTTCCATCAGAAAATATCCAATAAGATGTTATCACTTCCCAGGCGTATTTCAATGCGCTCGCCATGTTCTCATCCTGAGGTGTGACCACGTGAGCACGCAGGGAGTCCCAGTGTCATTTTGAGTCTCTCGGTCAAGAGTCCATCAGCACCAGGGGTCTAACACCCAAAACACTGGAGATCCTTAGGATACACTATTCTGAAAATGTCATCCGCAGAATGCTCACTTCTCAAGAGACCTGCATAAC
Organism: Glossophaga mutica; assembly: GCA_039655065.1. Taxonomy (NCBI): domain Eukaryota; kingdom Metazoa; phylum Chordata; class Mammalia; order Chiroptera; family Phyllostomidae; genus Glossophaga; species Glossophaga mutica. Next base: position 4,677,727 of record CM077315.1, read on the forward strand.
TAGTGTGTGCCCCCCCAAAATGCTACGAAGCAGTGTTTCCAGTCTGCTGGAGGTCAACCCTTCCCCCCTGGGAAGGTGCACCCGCTCAACACAACGGCGCCCGCTGCATGCTCTGTGCTGCAAAGTCGCACGGGCCCAGTCTGGCCGCGGAGCACCGAGGGGTTCCCGGCGACGTCCGCTCTTTCTGGGAAGACCTGTGAGGCGCGTGAGCTTCGGACTCTCTGGACGGTGTTAGCTCGGAGAGTTTTTCTGCCACGTGTATCGACATTTAGCACTGACTGGCCCCAGAGCAGTATCAGTTTTGGTGTCAAAACTAACTTCTGGCCAACCAGAAGCTATTACTCATCACAATATTATTGGCAATTAAATATTATTTAGCTCATATATATGAATCTCATCCAGCCACCTGGAGGGTAATATCTTCTACCTTTGGCCTTGCAACTTGTCAGAACTTTCATGCTATTTCACTAGCTCCTCTGAGGGTAGATATTTTTATCCTCATTTTTCCAGTAAACGAATAAGACTTCCTAATGAGACTGAATTACCCATTGTTACGGACTGAATATTTGCATCCCCCAAAGATCACATACTGAAATCTCAGCCTCCAATGAGATGGAATTAGGAGGCGGGGCCTCTGGGGGATAATTAGGTCATGAGAAAGGAGCCTCTGTGATGGGCGCTCTCTTCCACACAGCCTTCTGACCCGCACTTGGCCACATAAACATGGACCTTGGACCTGTACCATTTCCTTACGGACACACAGAGTCCTCACAGCCTGTGCTGGACCCCTTGCTGCATGTGGGAAGGTCTCGTTTCAGATTCAACGCGTGCGCCTTCTTTCTGCTCGAGTGGGTGTCACAGGCCGCCTGTCCAACCCCACCGCTCCGTCTGTGCACAGCGGGGAAGAGCAAGGTTCTGGGCGGCACTAGAAGGGTGTATACAGGTTGGATGTCCTACATTGGCTGCCGGGAGGGACCCGCTGGCCATGGGAACCCGTACCCTCTGCTGACGTGAACTTGCTGTCTCTTTCTCGGTGAGTATGGTGTTATTCCACCTGGTACTTGACTCCGTTGTGTTTTGGTGACTCTGGTACCAAGACACAGTGGACAGAGGCGCGCAGGCTTCTCCTCCTGACAGCAGGCACCGGAGGCCACTTGCTAGAAGGTAGCCTCTGCCACTCGGGAATGCAGCCAGAAGATGGTCATCTGTAAAGCAGGACGCGGGCGAAATCAGTTTTACTGAGCGTGCCATCTTCAGCGCACTGGTGGTGGCTTGCTGAGAAGAGAAGTAGCATCCAGGCTGAGGGGGAGAAGGGGAGAAGGAGTGGGGGGGAGGGGAGGGAGAGAGAGGGAGAGAGCAGGGGGGGAGGGGAGAGAGAGAGAGACAGAGGGAGGGAGGGAGCAAGCGCAAGGCCCGAGTGATTAGCAATGCATGCAAGGGACGCTGGGCGGGAAGGTGGCACGCAGGCGTGCCGCATGCAGCGGACTCTAATTGAGAATTACACCCACTCTATTCTCCCCATGCTCTAGTTTCCTGTGGGAAAGAGCCCTCACTTTTCTTGAATCCTACAGAACTACACCCAAGCGCACCTTAGGTGCTCGATGGGGATCCATCCGTTAAACTGACTAAGAAGAATGGACTTCCCACCGGCCAGATGACAAAGATCAGGATGCTCGGGTGGCAACGGGAGAAACAGTAATGACAAAAATGACAAAAATGACAAAAATGACCTGGCTTTGGTGAGCAAGGTTTGAATCTAAGACATGTAGATTCTCCACGATGTTCAACCTCACCTTCCCAATGGAACCAAAAATTTTAATAAAATAGCACGCTTCCTTATCTAACGATCTCTGCCCCCACCTCTTTACTTCTAGTTGAAAATCAAATTTGAATGCTGTGTCTTCTCATGCATCTTCAGGATTTATTCATGAGTCACAGCTGAACGTTCTGTGTGTTATATTTATGTGCACAAACACACAATTTAAAAAAAAGAATCCGCTCCATTATCTAGATAGATGTGTGTTTGTCAGCATCGGGGAGAATATCCATCCCGGACGGTAGAGGTATTCAGCCACCCTTTTAAAACCATCAGCCAGGCATTATAAGACATGTCACTACGGCATAAGCAATGACCTTCAGATGCGTCTCTCCTATTATCTCCACACTGTGAAACGGAAACAAGTTAGTATTGAAAATCTCTGTAATATCGGCTAAGAAGCTATTTATTTCTAATGTATTCTGCTTGGTGCACCAGCCATAATTTTATTAACAATGGCATTGTATTGAGACATTCAAAGAAACGCTAACAGGTATTCATTCCCTCTACCCCACTACCCTCAACGCACACTCATACGTGTGCGCGCGCACACACACACACTCCTGCTGAAAAGAATCATGCATCTCCTTTTTTTTTTTTCCTTTTTTTGCCCTCTCAACAAATGATCTTATGGTCATTTCAAATCATTATAACATTTCTTTCAATTCAATTTCTAAAACCTTATCGGGTATATAGTATCTTAAAGGGACATAACTTTCACAGGAATTATACCAGCTGTGTAATCTTTCAAACGACTCAACCACAGTGATTAATTTATCCTTCCATCCTCTAAAGGGCAAACGATACTTAGAATAATAAAGGAACTTCACTTCGGGCAGACGTTTTCCCTCGGATTTTTCTTCAGATGCAGGTCACATTACACGGCGGCTCCGGCCACACGGCACCCCTGCTCCTGCTCACGCCCCCGCCGAGTGACGCCCCACGTTGGAAAACCTAGCGGGAGAGCCATTGGTAATGACACTGCATGAACAAACCCCCAAATAATTTGGGGTACAAACCTGTGCCATTGATCAAGCTCATGTGAGTTAGCCTTTTCACATCATTCACCTTGAAAAAGCCCGTTGACCCTAAAAGTGCTCTGCCCTCTCCATAACAGAACTCACGACACAACCTCCCATGGACTAACAGCCTGAACGCTTTGCGATGCTCGTGTGCAGGCTGCTGCTGGTCTTCCCCAGGCCAAAAACACAACCGAGTCAAAATGTGCTGTTTTCCAGTGTGGAATTTCATCAGAAAACTGAAAATGGATCTGCCTTTTGACCCAGCAATTCCACTGCTAGGATTATACCCTAAGAACCCCGTAACAGCAATCCAAAAGAACCTATGCACCCCAATGTTCACAGCAGCACGATTTACAATAGCCAAGCACTGGAAGCAACCTAGGTGCCCATCAGTAAATGAGTGGATCAATAAACTGTGGTACATTTACACAATGGAATACTACTCAGCAGAAAGAAAGAAGGAGCTCCTACCCTTCATGGCAGCACGTATGGAACTGGAGAGCATCACGCTAAGCAAAATAAGCCAGATGGTCAAAGAAAAATACCATATGATCTCACCTTTAACAGGAACCTAAACAACAAAACAAACAAACAAGCAAAATATATCAAAGACACTGAAATTGAGAACAGGCTGACAGTGACCAGAGGGGAGAGGGGAGAGAATTTCAGGGGAAAAGGGGAAGGGTTTGCAGGAACAAGTATAAAGGACACATGGACAATAACGGGGGGTGGGGGTAGAAATGGGAGGGAGGTGGGGAGGGTTCGGGGGTGGGCTGGGGGAAAAGGCAGAAAACTGTACTTGAACAATTAAAATTAAAAAAAAAAAAAGAAATGTGCTGTTTTCCAAATCCAGCGTAAGTCTACAGAATGATCTCCTTTTATCAGTGACTGGCTTCCCCTTGCTGCTGTAATAAATCACTATAAGCACAGTGCTTTAGACAACAACACAGTTGTTCTCTTTCAGTCTGGAGGTCAGGAGTTCCGGATGAGCCTCACAGTGGTGAACCCAAGGTGCGGGCAGTGGTGGTGCCTTCTGAGGGGGGATCTTCCCCCTTGCCTCTCTGGGCTTCTAGTCGGCGCTGGAATTCTGGGGTTCGTAGCCCTCTCCACCTTCTGTAAAGCACATTGCTCTGCTCCCCGTTTCCGCGACCACACCGCCTTCTCCTCCTCTGAGGTCAAGCCTTCCTCTATTTCTGTTGCCGGGGGAAGGGAAGGAAGGAGGGGAAGCAGGATAGGTCAGAGGAAGGGGAGAAGCAGAGAACACGTCTTGATTTGCTTGAATGGATCGATCTCATGCATTCGATGACGTAAGTACTACCGACCCGCCTGCTGCTTCTCCCGTCATCTCCGGTTGCGTTCCTGTTGGTAACGATCCCGCAGCTGCAAACCTGCATGGCCTTTCTTCCTGGGCTGCTGGCAGTGCTGCGTGAAGGAACCACGGGCTGGGGGAAAACACGCTCCTGCTCTCGCAGTCCCCTGCGTAAGCTGTCTCGGCAGCGTGCGGCCTGCTGCTTCTGTTTGTCCGGGCTCGGCAGTAGTGTTAACCTTTCTAAAAAAGGAAGGGGAAGAGGCATAATCACAAATAGCATCAAATGATCCTGTGATCAAGCCCATTGAGGAAAATCTGGGACGGCTCAACAAGTCTCTTCACCGTGGGACTTCCCGGAGCCTTCAGTACGCGGATCGCGCCTCCAAGAAGGGCCTGTAGGAGGTGCGGCTTCCCACTCTTGACTGACCCCACAAGTTTTTATTGGATTATTTTTCCGTAGTGTTCTCGGAAGCACACTTTGAGGAATGCTGGGCTAAATCAAATAAAAATTAACATGGTGTGAGCTCACAGGGGTAGGCAAAGTTTGCAGCACACAGAGGGACTGGGGAGAGGCTCTCCCTGACCATCCGGGTTGTTTAACACACTTGCATCGCCTGCCTGACCTGCCAGCTGGGAAGGGCCGCTGTTGATGGGGAACATTATCCCGAGCGGAGTCGTTTCACCTGACACCATCTCCGTTAATTTCTGGCCCCAGTGTTGCCTCCTCCGAGGGGATCCATGCACTCTAGTCTAACTGAGAATTTGATTGCTACCAAATGCAGGACTCTGGGCTCCGCTGGACATGGCTCAATTCTTGAAATGAACGCAGCCCTCCACACATGTTATTATCACTGACTAAAGGATCAAGTGGATGGTGGGAGCACTTTCAACCCGGACACCTGATCGGACTTTTCTTCAGGGTAACCCTGTTCATTGGGCCCCTCAGGCCTTCTCTTCTCCCTGCTAAAAAAATAATCACTGGTGTTTTCTTACACAGACTGTATATAAAAGAGTTATATTTAGGTAAAAAAAGACTCCAAAAGTTGAATTTTGATCATTGACCTTTGCCCCTGAAAACTAAACTGAATGCTCCGCTAAACTCAGCTCTTCAACCCCAACGCTCCAAGGTTGACAGCTCCTTGGCAGGGCACCAGAGGTGACCTGGCCGGATGTGCCGCAGGGGAAGGCGTATTCAGCAGCTTCCGTGGGGGCAGGTGCGTGGAAACCACACCAGCCCCTACCCCGCCCCGCCCCCTGCAAACCAATGATGTATAATAGAAAGAAAGAGTCTATTTTGAAATAAGTCACAAAGTACCTATATTCCTTATTATTAAGCAACATAGCCTGAAAATGTAAATATCACTTTTAGTTCTGAAATCACGTGACCCTGCCCCATCCATTACCTGCCCGTAGGCTGTATTTACTATGAACAACAGTGTTCATACCTATTGAGGTTGGGTCTCTGTCATAGTGTTATCTGAATTTTTTAAACTATATTTACTATGGAAGTTTCTAGGTAAAGCTTAGAGTGCTTTCTTATCTGATTAAGGATAGTATATAAACACTGTAGAGAGCTTGGCTGCAAATCTTGCAAAATAGAAAAAAACAAACGCTATTCTGAAGGAACAGAGATAAAGAAAAAAATGGAAAACAAATTTCAAAATATGTCACATGGAATAAATTCCTACAGAAAGTATGTTATCTTCTAAACTCCATATCTATAACTTTGGAAATACATTTTACTTCAAACAGAACAATACAGTAAATGCAAGAAGACACAAACTTATAAACACCGACTTTTAAACTTTATGGGAGCGGTTCTAGAAGCCTGCTACGAAGATGATATCTGGCAAAATAAAGACTCGGGGAAGTCTTAATTGGCCCCAGTGGGCCTTCCTCCCGGGAAGAGAGAAACTGAAAACCAGGATGAGAATCTTTCCCCAGCGTATTACAGGGTTTCTGATCCTGAGGGTTAGTGGCCAGCATCGTTCTTACATCTTCTACAAAATGGGTAGTGACTGTTCCCTGATGTCAAGTTAGGGCACTGATGTCAACACACACACACACACACACACACACACACACACACACACACACACACACACGTGTCTGCCTCAGTGCAGCATCCAAGACCCTCCGGAACTCGGAACCACCTGAGCAACCTGACATCAGCCACTCGCCCAACAGCCTCGACGCCCCCCCCCCTTCCTCCCTACTCCCCTCACTGCTTCCGTCACTGGCCAGCGCGCTGCGATCAGCTCCCCGAGTTGCCACGCTTCCGCCCGAGGCACAGAGCGCCCGACACAGGGAGGCACTTACTGTACCGCGCAACTGAGAGGTTCGGAGTTCCAACAGGCTTCGGTGCGGTTTGATCTGGAGGTCGGGCGCTCCCCCATTTCTCTCTAATTCCCTGACTACGGCCCACTCAGGGTTGGCCTCGTTCGGAAGATGGCTTCTCTCCTGCAGCAGTCCCACACGCTATACTGATCAGGGAAAGGCTGGCTCAACCACCGAGTCCTGCGGGTGAGGGCACGGCTGACTGAGGGCATGGCTGACTGAGGTCAGGTGAGCCACCCCCAGAAGCAGGAGGGGAGCGGAGTTCCCCAGAACCACACGGACCCATGAACGAAAGCCAGGGGCTGGGAGGAGCGGGGGAGGAGCAAGGCGTTGAGAGAGGCCACCACCAAGTGCCTGCCATGACACGTTCTCCCCGCACCTCGCCCACCTCCCCTTCCCTGCTCCCAGCAACCAGATTTCTGATCATCCATTCTTGGCCTTTCTGTGAAAAGATCTCCCAGGACGCGTCCCCAAACAAAGGTAACTGTGGCTGCAGGCAATGGTTTCCCATCCTCTAGTTAATCAAATTCTGGAACCAAACTGGGTTTTTATTTCCTGGCTGCAAGAGCAAGGCTTCTTCTCTCGTACCGACGGAGTCAAGAGGCAGAGCAAAGCTCTCCTTTGGAAGGGGCGGTCCTCACAGTGCGCGCTGCGGCGGAATTTACTGTGGGAGGTCCTGGGCGAGGGGAACCAACCGTGGCGGTGAACAAGAGAGCAGGAGCAGGTGGAGGTGGTCAGGGCAGTCGCAGGCGTCACCCGCTCTGCAGCATCCAGGCCGATGCTATGAGAAAGGTGAGTGACGTGGACGGTGAATCTTGGGCATGACGTCATTGATGCCACTGCCAACAGCCGGCAAACGGGGCTGCCTGAAGGCAGAGCCCCGGTCTCTCCGCCTCGGTGCCAGCAGCCTGCCTCTGTTTCACCTCGTCCTGGAAACCGCTGACCTCCCTCGGAAGCCTCACAAACAAAAGGCACTCCCTGAAGAGCAAGCAAGTCACCCTTGCGGGCTGCATTTTTCTGACTCCTCTTACCACCGCTCTGTGTCCTGTGTTCCGAGCATCCCTGTGTCTTGCCCTCCGGTAGGTGGGGGGTCGATGGAGAGTCTGGGAGTGAAGATGGCGATCTGCAACCCATCCTACCGGGGGCCTCATAAAACTCGAATCGCGACGTGGGGAGAAGAGGAGTTCTCTGTCCTTCCCTTTACAAATAAAGTGTTACAGTGCCCCTCGCAGGGATTGGGGCGCCACGCTGGGGCTGCATCTGCTCTTTCTGACAGCTCCCCAAAGAACCCTGCTTCTTCTTCTTTTTCTTTTTTTCCTTTTGTAAGCCAGCAAGCTGTTCTTGGAGAGCACAAGAAAGAAACCTGCTGCTGTGGGGGGAAAGTTTCTCTAACACACGAGAAGAAATTCAAAATCTCCTGGAGAAATAAAGAAACTTTCTGACAGCAAAAGCCTGTCTTCCACGAAGGGGGTCCTTTCCAGGGAGGCAGAGGAAAGTCTGCCAAGGCGGCGGCCACGGGGACCAGCGGGTGGCCGTGGGAGAGCTCTGTCCCCAGGCGGGAGCCGGTGGGGAGCTGCAGAAAGCACACCCCATGTCCGCTGTGGGGGTGGGGGGGCACTGCTCAGCTGCGGCCAGTGGGCCTGGGGAGGTGCAGACCCAGTGCTGGGGGCCACTGCAGTGTTTAAAGAGATGCTAACCCTACAGATTTTCTGTGAAATCTCCCAATGTTCAAGCTTTCCAAATGATTATTTTGCCAGCCAAACCGAAGAGGGTTCTTGCAATTGAAAGTTACTCTTTCCGCTTCTAGGATGGGGGGATGTTAGGACCACCTCAAATGTCTGACCTTGGTCGGCAAAGGACACAGTCCTTGAGAAAAGACAGGGAACCCCAAGATGAGCAAGGAGACACCCGGTGCTGTGGAAGTCTGAAATCCGTCCCTACAGCATCATGCAAAGTACTTCCGCTGCCCTAAAAATCCTTCGTGCTCCAACTAGTCATCCCTCCCTCCCTCCCCAACCCTGCTCAGCCCGGGAAAACCAAGGGCCTTCTGACTGGCTCCACAGTTTCGCCTTTCCCAGAATGCCACGCAGCAGGGATCATACGGTGCGCAACCTTCTCAGACTGGCCTCTTTCACTGAGCGACAGGCACTCTAGTTTCCTCCGCGTCTTTTCAGGGCTGGAGCGCGCATTGCTTTTTAGCCCTGAGCACTACTCCACAGTTTATCCATCCACCTTGCGAGAGGTGTCTTTGTTGTTCCCCTTTCCGCAATTATAAATAAAGTGGGAACACACACCCCTGTGCAGACTTTCGTGCGGGTGCGCCTTCGACGCGCCCACAAGGGCGTGGGTCAAACAACGGGGAGCAAAGTCACTAGACTGTAGAGTGAGCATCTGTTTAGCTTTGTGAGACATCATCCGACCATCGTCCAGGGGGCCTGGACCACTTCGCGTTCCCGCCCGCAGCGAATGGAAGTTCTCGTTAGTCCATGTCCTGTCCGGCCCTCGGCGTTAATCAGTGTTCCAGGTTTTGGCCATTGTAACGTGTGTGGTGTTAGCGCACTGTTCAGATCTGCATCTCCCTGGCGACACGTGATGTGGAGCATCTTTTTATACGCTCATTCGCCATCTGTGTGTCATCTTTGGTGAGATGTCTGTTACGTCTTTGGCCCGTTTTTACATCAGGTTGCTTGTTTTCCCGTTGTTGAGTTTTAAGAGTTCACTGTAAATTCTGGAAAACAGTTCTTTGTCGTCTATTTTTCTGCAAGTACTTTCTCCCGGCCTGTGCTTTGTCTCTTCATTCTCTTGGCACTGTCCTTCACGGAGGATACGTTTTTGATTTTAATGAAGTCCAGCTCGCCCATTATTTCTTTGTGGATCATGTCTTTGGTGTCGTATCTAAACGGTCATTCCCGTGCCCCAAACCACCTAGATTTTCTCCCATGTTATCTTCTACGAGTTTCACCCCTTTGCATTTCACATCCGACTCTACGAGCCATTCTGAGTTCATTTTTGTGAAGCTTGTAAGGTCTGTGCCTCGATTTATATTTTTGCCTGTGAGTGTCCAGTTGTTCTAGCACCATCGATTGAAGAGCCTCTCTCTTTTCCATGGTGTTACCCTTGCTCCTTTGTCGAAGATCATTGGTATTTATGACGGGAACCTCTTTCGGGTCATGGGCCTGCTTTGGAACTAGATGGCAGTACTGGACGCACAACTGTGCGACTATAAAAACCACCGAACTAAGTACTTTACATGGGCAAGTTTCACGGTATGTGAATTATAACTCAATAAAGCTGTTTTTTAAAAAAACTGCGGTTTCTGCTTAGCTCCCTCTCTCACACCCACTCTGAGTAAGCCAGCTGGCGTGTTGAAAACTGCCTTATAGAAGCACCATGTGGCAAGGAACTGAGAGGGGCCTCCGGCCAGGGAAGCAAGGAGCGGAGGCCCCCAGTCCAGCAACACACGGGGCGCTGGGCCTTGCCAGAAGCTTGATGTGCAAGCTGGGAGTGGATCCCGCCCTCGTCAGCCTTCTCATGGGACCGAATCCTGAAGCAGCACCTCAGTCCCAGCCTGTGAGAGACCCTGACACGGAGCACCAGGCAAGTCCACGCCGGGTTTTCCGACCCCGAGAAACTGCGAGTGATAAATGTCATCGGAAGCCACGAAGTAACATCTTACACAGCGTCCAACGATGACTGCGCTAGGCTACACCAAACCCTTTTCCTGGTAATAATTTGTGCGCCACCAGCAGGGAACACAAGTTCACACTCCCCTACGTCCTCACTGTAACTTGTTCTTTTGACGTTTAGGACACATTTAATGCATCAATTGAGCAAGCAGGAAAGAATATCTCAGTGACATTTTATTTTGCCTTTCCTAGCTTACTAATGAGACTGAGCATCTTTTCATGTTTATAGACTATTCAAATGTATCTTCTAGGAAGCATCTGTTTTTATCTGCTGTGCATTATTCAACCTTTGCTCCTCTTTAGTAAAGCAGTTTTAAAATATATTGTGGATATTCATCCTTTGTCAGTTTCATGTGATACAAATTCACCCAATTTGTGACTTGCTTTTCATTCCTTATCAGGTTTTTTAGTGAGAAGAACTGTAAACAAATTTAATGTAGTCAAATTCTAGCCTTTCCTTTGCCCTTAGCACTTTCCGAGTCTTAAGAAATCTCTTCCTACCTTGAAATCATAAGAATATCCTCCTGTATTTTCTTCCAGACAGTTTACAGCTTGGCTTTCATAGTCTAATTTATCCCATCTTTAAGAAAGCTTTGGCTTCTATCACAGGCACAGGATTTTTCACCAGTGACTTTTTCCTTGCAGTTTTCATTTTTTCTCCCCCAAAAGAGCAGCTCTTAACTCTTCATTATCACCGGTGTTCCCAGCTCCCTCGCTCCTTCCTTCCACCACTTCTTTCTCCGCCCAACGGCCCATCCGTCAGCGGTGGAGTAAGCACGTGCTCGTACGTCTGTACCATGGAAATGCCGCGGCGACTGAAGAACGAGGTAGAACACGGATGCGGAGATGGATGCACACTCTGACAAAAGCCCGTGGCAGAACAGCATGCGAGGAACTGCGGAGTGAGCATCGAACTCACCCGTGGCTACCTCAAGGGTAAGACACAGAGGAGACCATAGGCTTTCCCTGTCCTGACCTGTAATGCTAGATGGTTTTGTGATAAGCATGTTGGAAAACTAAGGGAAATAAAATATGATGCACAAGGAAAAAACCCTACCTGTTATGTGCGTGACAAGTACCTGGTAAGTGCAGGGGCCATGTCGGGCACTGGGGGACACGACAGGCACCAAGAGGTCCGAACCTTCACGGAGATCATTTTAACATCACTCGCCTCCAGCTCCCCCGCCTTACCCCTAACCTGAGTGTCTCCTTCTCTGTGCCCCTAAAACACCCAGGCCCCCACCCACTCACTTCAACCCACAGGACGGCTTAGCTGATGCAAGTCACTGTGTCTTTGTATACAAACCTCATCCCCCCGAAGCTGCTAAGTGAGGGCTCCTGAGGACAAACACCAGTCTGCACATGCCCAGCTCTCCCCTCGCGACCACCGAAGGGCAGAGAAAGAGAGAGTGGGCACTCGGTGGGCACGGGGACTGACTTGGATGAGCTGGAAGTTGGGATAGGCCCTTTGGGAAGAATGAGATTCCACATTTTCACTTTAAGGAATGGGATGGTCCTGACTCATTGCACTCTGAAGAAAAAATCAATATTCTGCACAAGCTAAATAGGGCAATTGCAATTGTAACTATTAGGACACTACAGGCACCAACCGGTTGTCTCCACGCTCGTTATCCACTTGGTGGGTTGTCTGTAGCCAAACTGATGCCCTCAGTCAACTGGCCCCTTTCTGGCTTGCAGCCCTCTGCTCGGCTGCAACACTGGTGGACACCCAGGGAGCAGTGACTAATCTACACATCAGCTCAGAGCAAAGTGTAGTTAGCGAGATAAATCTCCTAAAAGCTACCCCACAATGCAAAATGTCCGTCCATGCAAACGAAACAACAAAAGCATTATCATCTGTTGTTTTAAGTGACCCATGCCTCTGCTCACCTCAATAGCCATGAATAACAATCTTCTCATGATTTTTTTTCATATGTAATTTTCCTGATAAATCTAAACATACCATATGACCCAACGACCCCACTGCAACTTCAGATGGTATTTACCCAGGCGACATGAAAGCTGATGTTCACGCAGAGACCTATACGTAGGTGTTTATAGTGGCTTTACTCATCATTGCCCCAAACTAAAACCAAACGACCTTCCACTGGTCGATGAATAAACAACCTGCGGCACCACTACACAATGGCACACCACCACACAATGGCACACCACCTAGCAACAAACAGGAGGAACAACTGGTACCTGCTTCCACATCCATGAGATTCCAGCGCGCCGTGAGAGGGGAAAGAAGCCAGGTGCAAAACTCTATACGCTCTGTGGCCTCATCTATGCGACACTCTGGAAAAGGCAAAATTAGAGAGCCCAAAAAGAATGGACCGACCAGTGGTTGCCCCGGGGCTGGGGGTATAGGAGAAGTATCTTGGGGTGATGGTCTATTTCTTGAGTACAGTGTTGCTCACACAAATTTGTGTGTCTGTCAGAACTCATTAGGACTACATCCCCAAAAGGATGAGTTTTACTGCATGTAAAGTGCACCTCGACAACCTCACTAAAAACAATTTAACACTCCCTAAACCCCAGGTTTTCCTTCCTTCCCCAGAGGCCCAGGTGTAAATCCCAGCGTGCAGCACCCCCTTTGCAGCGTATCGGAGTCGCGGTGAACCACCCTCCGCCATCTCCAAGGTCCACCCGCGCCACTGCGGGTTTCCGAGTCCCTCACCATGCGCGTCATCAAGCTTTGAGGAGGAATAATCTAGATGGAGCTTTATTTCTTAATGTACTTTTATTTGGTAAGTTAAGAAATTAATTCAGGGTATCTCGTTTGCATCAGGCATTGAGTTTGATAAAGTAGCTTAAATTAACAGAAGAATCACCCACCTGTGCCAAAGTCTCACATCAACCACCTCCAAGACTCTGAGTCAAGCAAGAGTTTGTATCCAAAAAAGGTCTGCCGTTTCATTATGCGCGCTGGTGTAAGGGAAACAGAGCACATTAAAGACAACAATAAAATAAAATGAAAGCAAAGAGATGGGATATGTGGCTCTCCACGTACATCTGACTACGCAGCAACCCTCAGAACACGACGTGCATGTCCGTGTAACGGGGACTGCGCATCAGCGCCAATCCTAACCTCCTCTGTCGTGTCCAGCCAATGAAAGACCAGAGCGCTTCAGGCACTCGGTGACATGCCCATCCCTGTGTAGCAGAACATTGGTGGGCGGAGTCCTACACAGCAAACAGCTAAGAGCCCCCACGAGGGACAGGGACCGTGCGAGAAACAGCGCGACACGTGAAGGTGGAGAAAGCTACGGGCGCCCGCCTTAATAAAAGTGAAGTTTAGCAGGAGAAATAGGTATGGACACCACCACACATAACACGCAGCTTGGTGCAATCAGTATTATATCAAGACGAGGTCACAAAAGACAGACAGGAGGACTTTGATGGCATAACTGGAAGGGCTTCATGAAGGAGGTGCTATCTGGTGTAGGCAGGGTTTCAGCAGACAGAGCTGGAGACGAGGGCTGCTCTGGGAGCAGGGGACGGTGTGAGCAGCAAGGGGAAGCGGGAGAAATAAAGAGCTGCGTGGAGTTAAAGCCAAGGGTAGAAGGTGGAGGAATATCTTGCAGAGACAGTGGAGAACAGGCACTCCGGAAGGAGGGATCAGAGGCCAGCCCCGCAGGCTGGGCATTGGCGATTCTCCCCGGGGCGCGGAAGGAGGGGGTGCGTTCACAAAGCCTGGGCCTGAGTCCAGGGACTTGGACTTGTCCTGCACGCACGGTGCGAGTCTGCACAACAGCCCCTCCCCCCTTTCCTTTGCTAACACAACTCTAATCTTGCTTGGTCAGCTGCCCGCCCAACTTCATCGGTCTAAGACAGTCGTTTTCGAATGTGATCCACACACCTTTGGGGGTCCCTGAGAACCCCTTCAGGGAGTCTGCAAGAAATAAAGCATTTTCATGAGACTACTAAGACATTATTTACCTATTTCACCGTGATGCAAACCCAGGGGTGGGTGCACGGCTTGCACTCCAGAAGGAATTAAGGCAGGGGCATCCAACTGCACGAGTAGCCACGCACTGCCCCCTGCATCCCCCAAAAGCCGGTTTCACTTAAAGTACTCTTGCTAGTGCAAAAATGGCAACGAATCACCAATTCCATTTGAGCTGGACCCTGAACACACGTGTTTTAAATGCTGTGCGGGTGAGGAAACGAGAGGGACACGGGAAGGGTCCCAGACACGCCGCAGGACCGGGCCTCAGGGAAAGGCACCGTGGAGGATGCTCCCTGTCGCCAAACCCTGGCGTCACTTCGAACTGTGGGTGCTCGGACTGAGGTGATGGCAGCCGGCAGGAGTCTTCGAGTTGCAAGGAAACAATGGCCAGTGCGTGCTGCCAGGGATGAAGCAGCAGCTTCCGTGTGAACTTGCGAGTTTCTGGAAACGTGTACCCACTGCTGAGGCTGAGCAGCTTCCCGTGACGCGGGGACCTCTGCGACGGGATCACCTCTGTGATGGTGACGCTGGTGGACACGGCGGGTCACACTGCACAGTGTGACAACTCCAAGTCCTGCACCACGTCCCAGGCCCACGTTTCCCCAGTGGCCGGTGCGTGATGCCACAGTCACACGTGGAGGGAAGACCGCTCCACGCTGCACAAGAGCGCAATGGACTTTAATGAACCCGAGTACAACGCGTTTGCTGACACGATTTCAGATATCACGTTGCAGTGAACCTTAAGAAGCTCGGTGAGTTTGGGTGCTGCCAATAACGATGACCTAAAAAGGCTTTTAAAATATCCTAACTCTCCCTACAGCACATCCGTGAACAGCTGGATTTTCTTCATCTGCTTCAACCAAAACAACGCGCCACAGCGGACCGAACGGAAACAGACACGAGCATCCAGGTGTGTTCCGTGAAGCCGGACGTTGAAGGGATGTACAAAAACGTGAATCAATAGCACTCTCTCTGGCTAACGATTCGCTTTCCAAAAAGGTGCTTTTCAGTAAAAATGTTTTAATATTAATATGGCTCTTGTTTCTTGTTATTTTAATAATAATCGATACTTTAAATATTTTACCCGTTTCACTTTCCAATGTGGAAAGTGATGTCAGTAGATACCGCCCATATCGACAAACCTCTGGGGGGTCCTCAGCAGCTCTTAAACACGGGAGCAGACCCTGAGACCAAAGGGTCGGAGAACCGCCCTTGCTGCCAGTCTGGACGACCCTGTCTGCCGGCTCCGCTGGAGGGCGCGGGTGCTGAACCCGACTGCCGAGGTGAGGGAGTCCGCTCGGGTCGCGGCGGAAGGCCTTTCCTTCCTGCAGACGAGACAAGAGTGCAGAGCAAGGGGCCTTGGCCGCCTCTCTTCTGTTTCCTGCGTCGGGTGTTTCCGTCTGAAGACCCTGAGGCTCAGCGCTGCGCCAGGTGCCTCTCCCTCCGCGGGTTACACACGAGGGGGCAGAGGGAGAGTGTGACAGGAGACGGGGTCCTCCGGGACATCGCTGGGCCCCGGCTGGGCTTGCTCCCAGATTTTTCGATAAAGCCAACCCTGAGGACTTTCTCCAGCGCCAGCCACTTTCTGCCAGGTTTAGAAAGTACCCCCAACCTTTCCTCCTAGGGGCATTGTGATCATTAATTGAGATCCTGCAAGTAAGGTGCTTAACATGGTGCTCCACTCACAGTAAACACTCGAAAAGTATTACTGACTACTACAGATCTTGGTGTGGGGCTTGGATGAGACAATGTACGTGACGTACGGAGCCGAGCTCTTATTTGCATAAAAAGTTTTGTGTGAGAAGTCACCCTCAGTGGCGCTCCAGGTGAGGCTGCCACCGGCACACCCGCGCTCCTGCGGTCATCGTCACTCTTTTCCTGGTTGGAACAGGCTGGCTAACTAGGCAGTTTACCTGTTATTATTGTAGCGAGGAGAAAAAAAATCAATGTGTCGTGATGGCAAAAATCGAACTTCTAAGGAATTCACATGGAATTCCATTTGTACTTGTCATATGGCAAAAGGCAAGAAGTTTCCGAACCGTGTGATTATCTCTAATTTTAGGGAACACTCGATTGTTTTCTATCGGTACCATTGTTGTTTCAAAGTGTCTCTAGGCACTAAGCCTGCATGCATAGAGATGACGCTCACCGTAGGAAAGTCTGGGATACAAACACTCAGAAATCTGAAATAATGGTAAGAGCATGTTTAGGCTCTGGAAATGGCCAGCGCCCAGATCAGCATCAGTTCAAGTGAAAAAAAAAAAAAAAAACAGACCTTAACTGGTGCAGACTCCAAAGTCTATAGTAGTGTGGTTGCCCACCACGGGCTGTGACTCTGTCTTAAGGACACCTTGGTAGAGACAGGGTCTAGGAGAACAGATTTAGAAGTCTTCATTTTTATTACTCAGATTGTGCCTGAGAAGTTATATCCTGGGACTCTTTTCTTACAGAGAAATGTTACTAGCTCCAGGCCCCTGTCTAGGTTACGACGCCTTTGGTGACCGACCGGCTGACCCCTCGGCCTGGGGAGGGTTTCACCAGGGTCAGCGTGGCGAGGGCACGGCCATGTCTGCCTGGGACTCAGGCTGCTGTGGGGTTGAAAGCTGGTTCTGCCATTTGCTGCCAATGTGACAACGACCCTCTCTTTAATCGATGCACAATTTTGTGTTCAATTTTAGAGGCTCATTACACTCTTTTTCTGCCCCGGGCCAATCCAAAGACCCTCTACTCTAAGAGCTTAGAATGGTCCGCTGAACCACCTAGGGCAGCGGTGCCCAACCTTTCTGGCACCAGGGACCAATTTCGTGAAAGACCATTTTTCCACGGGACAGGTGTGGGGGAGAGACAGGAGGCGGAGCTCAGGTGGTAACTCGGGCAGAGCTTCTCTGGCCCTGCCCACCGTTCACCTCCTGCTGTGCAGTGTGGTTCCTAGCAGGCCATGGATTGACTGGCACTGGTCGACAGCCCGGGGCTGCGGACCCCTGTCCTGGGGTCACCAACTGTCCTGGCCGGCCCAAGACTGAGGAGATCCTGAGGTATGAGTCTTTCGGTGCTAAAACTAGAGAAGTCCCAGGAAAACTGGAATGAATTGGTCACCACACTCCCGATAGAAGATAAGTAAAACTAGCCAGAGGCAGCCCTTATGAGGGTGTTTTTACACTGCTTTGATTTGCCATTGGCATGCCTGTAGGAATGGCAAAAGAACGGTGCAGGGGCCGGGAGACTGGAACCCAGGCTGCAGCCAGTTTGACAGAAGTCCCCCCTGCAACACACCCCCACAAAGGAGGAGGAGGAGTACAACGAGGAGGAGAAGGAGGAGGAGAAGGAAAAGGAGGAGGAGGAGGAGGAAGAGGAGGAAAAGGAGGAGGATGACGAGGAAGGGGAAGAGGAGGAGGAGGAAGAGGAGGGAGTGTGGGGAGGAGAATGGGAAGAAGAAGAGAGTGTGGGTAGTTGCCCAGGTCACGTCAGAGGGCTGGGGCATTAGGGTCAACGGTTTGGAAGGAAAAGGCGGGCACAGGGCAGCGACCTTGGCCTGCACCTGAAGGCGGGTTCAGGTGCTCAGCACCAGAGAGGCCTCAGGAGGGCCGCCACCAGGAGCATCGCACAGGAGGCACAGGCTTTGGAGTTGGACTGACTTGTGCTTGGGATTCGCTTCCGCCGTCTCCAAGGCCTGAGCACGTCACCTACTTGGTTCGAGCCTCACCTGCCCCATCTATAGGATGGAAATGACATTCGGGGTTTCCGTGAGGACTGAGTGGATTCACACTTACACGAGGGCTTCGCACACTGCCCTGGAATTTTTAGGTATTATCTGCACTATCGTTAGGATTTTCTGTGAAAGACGCTTGTAGGGAAGGACGGATGGGGCTCGGCCTGGAACGGCGAAGGTAGGGCTGAAGGGCCACACAGCTGCCCTTCGATGCCCCTCACAGCAGGGCCCCCCCCACGATCGTATAATAATGACTGACACAGACACGCTCCGTTCCCACACAAGGCTCTGCAGTTCCTAACGCGTTCCCACATAGAACTTGCTTTCGGGACAAACCCAGAGCAGCAGATAAAGCCTATTGCACAAGGGATATTTTTAGATAATAAAAAAATGATTTTCTGTAACAAAGGGCTATCTTGAGACCCAGAGAACTTCCTCTTCTGGCGTGCTGAAGCAGAAGCTGGCCTGTGTATGGAATATTGGAGAACGGTTAGGCTAGACCACGAAAGCAATTCATACGTAATACTTGGCAGGCAGTTTAGAGACACAGCCCAAAGCACAGGCAGCTTGCCCTGGTTCAAATCCTGGCCTCGCCAACGAACAGCTGGGTAATATTGGGCAAAACAACGTCTCTGAGCCTCGGTTATCCACGCGTTGACCTGAAACCCATCCGTGCCCCCACCTCAGGGAGAAAGGGAGGCCAAATCAGCAGGATAATGCCACGAGAGCGGTCACCGGGGGGCCTGGGGCGTGCAGGAAATGCTCGCTGCTTTTAGCTAGGAGGACTGGTGAGAATTTGGGGTAATTTAACAGTGTAAATATTTCATTGTCCTCTGATCATTGAAAATTGCTAACATATTAGTAAATGTATTCATAAATACCAGTTGGCCAAAAATGTAACTACGTGATCCTTCTTGGTTAAAGAGACAGAGAGAGACAGAGAGACAGAGAGACAGAGACAGAGAGACAGAGAGAGAGACAGAGACAGAGAGAGAGAGAGAGACACAGAGAGAGAGAGCGCACGCAAGCTCGCATGGCGGTAAAGTGGACCAAGTGGCTTCAATCCAGAAAATACTGTCTGTGTCCCTGCTGCCCCAAAGACGGCCACCTATGATATATATAGGGTAACACACAGCACCTAATGGATCAAGAGATTGGACATGGGCTTTTAGTAATAAACCCATGGTCCAAGAAGGGAGAATTTTCTTACAACCCTTTCTCCGCAAAGAGCCATTAATAAAAAATAACCCAGGGGGTATGTTTCCACTGAACCAAGGTTCCCCGGATGGAAACCCTTCCTCGAGTCGTGCAGAGCCCTTTATCCCCACCAGAAACAGTCTGGGATGACTGACGGACCCTGCCAGGCGACTGCCACACATTTTGCCCTGTGCTGTTCTGGGCATGTCAACCGTCGTAAACTTTAACGCATCCTTCAAGCGCTGCCTGGGAATGGGCGAGGGCGAGGGAGGCCTTTCGGTTCAACAGCCCCATGATCTGATTCCACATTCTGAACCAAGTCACAAGGTCACTCAGTGGGAATGGTGAGAGACCTCCACCTCTCATCACATTTGACCCATGCCCCCCACCCCACCCCGCCAAACCCAAGCCGAAGGAGACCTAGAAACTTGAACTCCAGAGAAGAAAGTCCAGAAAGCTGATGTCAACAGAAACTTCCCCTGACTGATGGTTAAATTTGGAAGCAGAGCACTACATAAAGAGGAGGCTATTCAAAGAAAAAGCTGAACTTGCCTGCACCAAAGCTGTAGCTAGTCATTACTTCACAGCTTGCATTGAATATAATTGGGCAAATGAAATGTAATATATCAAACGGTGGCTAGCAATTCTAATAGCAATGGCATCTCATTCTGTATATGGAGAGAAACTTTTAAGTGTATGTCAAATGACTCATCCAGATGAAAAATAAATTTAAAAAGGATGCTACAGGCAGTGTGAATTTGGAGCTCTGTGATCTCAAGCAACCTAGATCAGTAGCTTTCTGGTATTTAAAACAATTTATCTTTTAAAAAAGAGACTTTTTTTTTCTTACAGGGACATTCACATACATGCACAGTTAACATTTATTCAAAGTATCTATCAAACCAAAATGATACTGTGACAGTTACTGACAAATCAATCAGATGTCTCGGTTGAAACCAGAAATGAAAGTTCTCTGCTCCCAATTCCTAGTTCATGTTGCCACCTTTTTTTTTTTTTTTTTTTTTTAAAGAAATCACTAAGCGACCGCTGCTCCCAGTGTTTCAACTGCCAATCACATTTAGGATGCTCTGGCAGGTGTAGGTGCTCTTCGCTGAGTTCACCTTGACTAATTCGCTTGCTAAATGCTTTGTGCGGGGGATTTATATCTCCTCTAGCCAGGCCAGGGAGAGACAGTCCCCGCCACCAAAGAGGATGCTAATAACCGGTGTCCCTGGAAGCACGAGGCAGCTGCCAGAGGTGGCCTCTCTTTTCCCTGAATGCACAACTTCCCCCTAGGCCAAAAGAAAGTGCTCCCCAGCCAGACAGGACACCCTGAAGAATCCCACCGGAAGTCACTTCTGCTCTTACAAAACGTACATCACCCAGGGGAAGGTTTCTTCCTCAAGGCCTGGGCCTGGAATGATTAGGAAAGGGGTGTGTTGTGTTTTGCCACCTTTTATTTTTTTTTTTTAATTTTTATTTTAATTGTTGATCTTGTACAGTTTTCTGTCTTTTATTCTCACCCGAACCCACCACCCTAGCCCTCCTCTCCTCCCTCCCATTTCCACCCCCCCATAGATTTTGTCCATGTGTCCTTTATACTTGTTCCTTCCCCTTTTCCCTTGAAATTCCCTCCCCTCTCCCCTCTGGTGACTTTCAGCCTGTTCTCAATTTCTGTGTCTTTGGTTATATTATGCTTGTTTGTTTGTTTTGTTGATTAGCTTCCTGTTAAAGGTGAGATCATATGGTATTTGTCTTTCACTGCCTGGCTTACTTCGCTTAACATAATGCTCTCAAGTTCCATCCATGCAGTTGCAAAGGGTATGAGCTCCTTCTTTCTTTCTGCTGCATAGAATTCCATTGTATAAATGTACCACAGTTTTTTGATCCATTCATTTACTGATGGGCATCTAGGTTGCTTCCAACACTTGGCTATTGTAAATTGTGCTGCTATGAACATAGGGGTACCTTTTAAAAATATCACTCAATTAAGCAACTCGAGAACTTGCCCAGGGTTAAAATTATCCTTACGTGCCTAAATGGCTCTCTTCACACCCATTACTTAACCAAGGGAAACTCGTCCTTTTCTGCCTTCCATGGAAAACAATCCTTGAATGCAATAAAAAGCCCACCCTCCCTGGGTTCGGCAGAGGAAGGAGCCACTGGGGAGGACGGAAGCGGCTGCAGAAGGCAGGAACGTCACTTGGAGAGCACGCCATTTGTCTGCCAGGCTCAGTTATCTCGACAGTTAAAGGGGGCAAGGTGCACTTTGCCCCACAATAAAATGTGAATGAATTCGTCCACTTATAAATAAATGATCTGGCTCTAATTGGCATTTCTGAGCCCTCTCTGGGTAGCAGCTCTCTTGTTAACAAGCGATGGCATTTGACACTGGTGCTGTAGGAGCCTCGAGAGGGAAATTGGGAGTCTATTTCTAAACTCTTTATTTAGTAACAGAACCTGAAAACTTCCTTCTCATCTCGGCACCTCTGGACTGACATGTAGAGAAAGTTAACAATAAAAGATGTGGGGCACAGCTAAAGCTGAAAATAAGAAGAAAAACACTCTCAAGGAAGAAAAAATATTTTTAAAGGGTGTACATCTTTGGAGAGGTCACTGATTTGAGGATGGGGGCAGGAAATATACAAGATGAACCTGGAGCATCTCCTCATAGTAGGAAGAAAGGGCTAAAAAACAAACAAAAACCTCACGGTGGTGAGAGCATACCAAAGAGGTCCAGGAGCCAACTAAAAGAGCTCCCAGTAGCCAAAGCCAGAACAACGTGGACAGCAGTGTCAATAAAACAGGATCAGACCATTAAAAATCCAAGTCTATACTGATACAAATGGTCGGGCGGAGTAAACAATGGGGGGCGGCAGATGTCTTGTTCAGAACTGCGAATCATGCACGTAATTACCCCGCCCTCCTGAAGGTGGAGCAAAACGCCCGCTCCTGGCGGGTGGGCTGGGCCCAGTGACTTCCCTCCAAAGAGGACAGGAAGGCAAGGGGCGGGGAAGAGCAACTTGACAGGGGAGACGCCTGACACCCACAAGCGGGCCAGGTGACCACCACACCGACATCACAGTGAGAAATCATGTTAATAGGACATGTCCTTGATTCGGCGTGATGCAAATGGTGCTCACGTTGGGGGGTTTCCTCCCCCAAACCTATAACTCTGGCCTAATCACGGGAAAAATATCAGCCAGTTCCAACTGGGGGCATTCCACAAAACAGCTGACTGGGACCCCTCAACACAGTCCCGGTCATTGAAAATGAGAAAAGTCGGAGCGAGTGTCACAGCCCTGAAGAACCTAAGGTGACGTGAAGACTAAGTGTGACGTGGGATCCAAGGTGAGAAACACTTGAAAATGAGAAAGGGCACTGGGCACAACTATGGAAATCCGCATCGACTCTGGACTTCAGTTAGTGGGTCGGTACTGGTTCATTACTCGCACCAAATGTACCATATTAATGGAAGATGCTACCACCAGGACACTGGGTGCACTATATGGGAACCTCTGTACTAGCTCTTCAATGTTTCTGTAAATCTGAGACCGCTCTTAAAAACGTTTTTTTTTTTTTTTTTAAAGATGCCGAGGTAGATATGTGAATAGTAAGATTTAGAACTTAGACAAGGAACCACAAGATGGAGAATAGAGCCTACTTTGTATTTCCAGTCTTTCTAGCGTCTGAACCGCGTCCCTGGAAGTCCATCCAGACGCCACACCATCGATGAAACAATAACTCTAGTTAATAACGGCCTGCCTGCAGGGCTGCCCAGCCTTCTGGCGTCTCTGGGCCACACTGGAAGAAGAAGAGTTGTCTTGGGCTGCACAGTAATACACAAACTTTAGCAGAAACCGATGAGCAAAAAAAAAGGTTCTAAGTAAACTGAGGATTTTGCGCTGGGCCGCACTCATAGCTACCCTGGGCCGCCTGCGGCCAGCAGGCCACGGTCAGACACCCCACACGGACTTGCCTCCACATCGTCCTTGGGCAGGAGGGCGATTAGCGACAAGGGCGGTCGCCAAGAATATCTTTCCTCTGTATGGGTAGTAATTGGATGGACCTGCGTCTCACACTACGAACTTTTCCTTCTAGCAAACCTATTTACTATTCAGCTCCCCAACGGCACCTTCAGTCAACAGATACTTCCTGACAACCCTGTGCACTGAAGCCACAGGTGAGAACCAGGCAGGAACTGTTCATGCCATTCTCGGGGGGGCGGGTAAGCAACAAGAAGGTCAGTGAACTGCCACTCGCTCCCACCAGTCACTGACCACCCTGCCTGTTAGGATGCGCCCTCCGCCAGCTTCCCAGCCTTCCTGACGTCACAGTCCTCTTCATTCCCAGGCCACTGGCACGGTCTACGAGTTCATTCTTTGAGTTTGACGTATGAGATCTTTTGTTCTCTTTCCAGGCAACAGAGAACACTTTTTCCTCGCAGCTGAGAGAATAAAGCTGGGTGGCGTGAGCTGACCAACACCGCCAGGAAGCAGAACCCCAAAACCCTCTGTCTCCAACTTCGGGTTTCTCCCATTGCGCCCACGGCTCCTGCTGCAAAGCTGGAAAATCCACATATTTTTGAAAAAGCTCCCTTGTTCTGATGCTCCCTGTAAAGATCCCTTTGGTTATTCCATCTCGACAGACTTCCAGGGAAACACACCAGCTACCGGGGTGTCTGAGCATCACTCAGCTGACACCTTGGAGAACTCAGACCCTGCTCTGCCTGTGAACGATGCAGCGGGGGCTTAGAGGCTGCGAGAAGGATAAGACAGAAAAATTGCAGGCTATGAAAGAAGGATCTTGAATTTTCCCTTTAAAATATTTTGACAGATCTATGGAAGATGTGATTTTTCTCTATGATCGTCAGCAATCCAATTATTTCGGCATGTTCTACAGCGGCGGGGAACCGTCACACCCGAGGAGAAGAAATGAGTGGCACGCTTGGAAAAACATTAGCCAGCCATGCTTTAATCAGTTACAGCGTTGATGGCTGGTAGAGTTGGCAGGGCCCTGGCACCTGTGACCTCCTGGCCCGTTAGTGCTGGATGCTGTTTTATCTGAGACTCTAATTTG
Source organism: Glossophaga mutica (assembly GCA_039655065.1). Taxonomy (NCBI): domain Eukaryota; kingdom Metazoa; phylum Chordata; class Mammalia; order Chiroptera; family Phyllostomidae; genus Glossophaga; species Glossophaga mutica. The sequence goes on from CM077315.1 coordinate 4,701,837, forward strand.
GGTTTGCTGGTAATTAAAATGCATAAACCCCGGTCCACTATTAACCCTAGCTTTCCCCATCTGGATCCCACGTGTCTTTCTCGTGCAAAGATCTCCCCATCAGCAAAGTGTCAATGACGGTTTTGGACACTTGGACGGGTGCAGACTCAGCAAGAGAAAGAAGAGGTGTGGTACTTCAGAACCCCCCTTGGCCATGGAGCCATCTGCAGAGAAGGCAGGTCAGCTGGCACTCGTGGGTGAGCACCCACAAAAATGCCATTGCCTTTTTCTTGAAGACTGGACATTGAGAAGGAAGCGAGTAATTAACTTCGGCCGTGTCTAAACATACTTCATAGGCGTCTGGGTGGTAGTTGTGAGGACTGTGAAGGGAAGCTGCAGGAACACATTGTCACTGGGGCCATCGACCACGTCTGACAAAAGAAGACGACTGGGGGGAAATACGTCCCGCACGACAGTCGCTGTTCTCCCAGGGTGTTAGGGCTTTCTACCTTTCGCACTGTTTTCTAGCTGTGAAGTTTTCCACAGTGAGAAACAAAACCTTAAAAAGTATTGACAAAACGTAAAACAAAAGATAACAAAATGTTGAGAGGCTCTTTTCTCTTCCTCCACACTCCAGACGACTCCCCCTCCACGCCGTTGGTTAGGAGGACGACCTAGCACAACCCTGCTAACAGTTGGGAGGATCCAGCCTTGGCCTTGGCCTTGAAAATGAAGCTGTTGCCTCGCTTCCCGTTTGCTACCAGACTGCTGAGTGGCTTTGCTTAGCGCTCCCCCCCGAGGCACTTACTGCACGAGTGATACCCGTGATGGAGCCGATAAATTTATACGACAAATTGGGGAGATGTTTCCTCCCAGAGCTCGAAGAGGCAATATTAATTAAATGCGTCTTTTCACATGGGATCATATAATATCTATGGCTGAAGTAATTAAAGAAGGAAGACACAAACTCATTAGATGTGTACTGTAAAGATGAAGATGCTCAGAATTATCGACTGTCCATGTGTTACCACCTCCAGCCATTCGGAGAAAATGGGGTCAACTGAAGTGTGATGCGGCAGAGGTCTGAGTGAGAATCAAAGTTAAGGGCATGCTCCTTTATTCTATGTGGAAATTCATTAATGAGGCAGCTCGGGAAGTTCTCTACTTGAAGGAAGGCATTCGTTTTTAAAAATTAAGTGAAGGTATCTGACTTTGCTGTTTTTTATTCAATTTCCGCAAACTTTAAAAGCTATTCCTTCTTCATCGTCATTTTTGTTTGTTTGTTTCAAGGACTAAGAGGGTTAGCTAACAAAACACTCACATTTTAGGTGGACCCACAATGTATATACAGAACAATGCCTCCTTAATCAAATTCACCTCAGGGTGACTCACTTTGGGAGATATTCAGAAGCCAAGACAGATTCTCAGTTTGGCCATCGAACTGAGAACCTCCTGTGAATGTTTTAAAAATCATCACTGAGCAATGAAAACATTTTCTTTAGATCATATCATTTTGACTTTAGTGTGCTCGTTGGCACACAAAGGTATCTATTCAAACCCTCTGCTCATTTGCACTTGGGTTGTGTGTCTTTTTATGATTGAGTCGTGGTAGTGTGTATATATTCTAAATACAAGTCCCTTATCAGACACGGGATGTGCAAGCATTTTCTCCCAGGTCTCGGGTGGTCTGTTCGCTTTCTGGCAGTGACCTCTGAAGCAAAATTGTGAAGAAGGCCAATTATCTAATTTGCATTTGCTACTTGCACTACTGGTGCATATATTAAAAAACGATGCCTCGTTTAAGGTCAGAAAAGTTTACCGCTATGTTCCCTTCTAAGCGTTTTAAAGTTTTAGTTCTTACACGAATGTCTCAGACCCATTTGAGTAAAGTGTTTTAATGTGGTGTGAAGTAAGGGTCCAAATTTCCTTTTTTGCACGTGGGTATCCAGCTGTCCCGGCACTGTGTGGTAGAGACTATTCTCCCCCTGCTGGAGTGGTCCTAGGACATTGTTCGTTTTCGAGACTGTTTGGGTTATTCTGGGTTTCCTTCTTCTTCACATGAGTTTTCAGTTTGTGTTTTGTTGAAACTGTCTACTTCATCTAATCTGTCTAATTAATTGGCATACCACTGATTTTTTTAAAAAATGTGTAAGGTCGTTAGTAATTTCCCCTTTCATTCCTAATTTTAGCAATTCCAGTCCTTCTCATTCATTGTTAGTCCAGCTACAGGTGTATCGTTTTTGTTGATCTTTTCAAAGAACTGTGTTAAATGCACTGACTTCTCTCTGTTTTTCTAGTCTCTAAGAATGGAATCAATATCCTATGAACTTCTGCTGTAACTGTTATTAGTTCCTTCTTTCTGCTTGTTTTAGGGTTAGTTTGTCCTTTTTTTAGTGTCTCATGGCAGATAGTTAGGTTTTTGGTATGAGGTCTCTATTCTTTTTTAATTTCCACATTATGGAGCTATAAACTCTTTTTCTTTAATTGCTGTTCTATTCCAGTTGTCCGAGTATTTCCCCCTTTGCTCTCCACTGCCCAGCCCACCCCCCGCCCCCACGGTGAATCCCCACGCCGTTGTCTGTGGGGCATGCACACATGTTCTGGTCAAAGAACACGCATAGCTGTAAATTCTACGCATACTCTTTTAGCTGCACCCCGTCAGTTTTCCCACACTGTGTCTTCAATTTCATCAACCTTAAAGTATTCTCTAATTTTTCCTGTGATTCCTTATTTAACCCATTGGTTATTTAGGAGTATGTTGTTTAATTTCGGCATATTTGCGGAGTTCCTAAATCTGTTTCTGCTGTTAATGTATAGTTTGATTCCACATGCGTCGTGTAATTCTAAAACTTTGAAACCCGTTGGGAGTTTCTTTACATTGCCGTACGTGGTCTGACCTGGACAACAGCCCGTGCTGGCTTCAGAAGAATGCGCGTTCTGTCGTTGGAAGCAGAGGGCGCAGGTGCCTCTTAGAACCGGCTGGGTTCTGGTGCCGTCAGGTCTGGCATGTCCTTGTCGATCTGGCCGTTCTTTGAAGTGGGGTGTGGATGGTTCCAGCTCCCCTTATTGCAACGTCTGCGCCGCCCTCCGCTCTGCCAGGTTCCATCACAGCAAACTGAGCAGGTGGGGCAGGGAGCAGGTCGTGGGCCAGATGCCACAGAGGCCGAGTGCTGCTGCCAAACGGGAGTAGATGTCCAGGAATAAGTGTTTCCGTGTTGGCTGCATGCCCTTGGCAAACATTTCAGAGACTTGAAGTGGTTGTTCAAAAAACTCCCAGATTTTATGTTTGTTTTGCTGAGAAGTAGGTTTGTGGAACTGAGCCTGTTGCCCTTCCAGAAGGTAGAACACACTATTTCATCTTCACAAGCTAATAAAAAAAAGCAGCGTGCACAAGCAAGCAAAGCGAGTCTGAAAAAGTAAATAATAGACCAATCTTACGTAAAACTCCCAACGAAATGTTAATGAACTTGGCACTTTACTTTTGTGAATGATAATTAATCCTACATGGACCTGGCAAATGATGCCAGGAAGTCAAGGATGGTCCAACATCACATCTGTTTATCTTAAAATCAAGTTGCGGAATAATATATCCTGATGGTACCATTCATGTATCTTAAAAGTACAAAATTTCTATGAGTGTTTATGAACATAGTATGCATGCAGTAAATGTAACGTACAAAAATGGACTACGTGTACAAGACTTTATGATAATGTTTATCTCTGGAAGGGGAGGAAGGAGAAGGAGATAGTAGAAGTGAACTTGAGCTGATGGATCTTTGTTAAAGTATAAAGAGTATTTTCTCTGTATTTTTAGATGTTAAAACGATAGATGATGGAGAGAGAGAGAAACAGAGCGTCTCGAGAGGCGAGGCCTCGTTGAATGAGGTCGTTGTGGTGGGGCCTAATTCAGTCCAGACACGCGGAGGAGAGACCACTGGTGGGCGTCTCCTAGCCAAGGAGGAAGGCCTCAGGAGACACCACACCTACTGACGCTTTGATCCTGGACTTCTGGCCTCCAGAACTGTCATAAAGTAATTTTCCACCCTTTACACCACCCGGTCGATGACAGTTTGTTGTGGCATTTCTAGCAAACCACGTCGGGTAGGTAGACAGACAGACAGAGAGACAGAAGAGTAGAACAATGAACTCAAAATGAATGTCAGCAAATCAATGTGCTCCTGTATTTGCAAGATCTAGTTCCAGTTGTCAAACACAGGCATCATGCTGAAAACTCCAGGAAGGGTTACTCCGCCTTTCATATTTCATGGACTTTTAGGACAGAGGAGAGTCCCAGTCCCTGTTCTGTCTGCTTACTAGCCAAATAACTTGGAGCACGATTTTTTGTTTCTAAACCGCAATTCTCGCACGTGCAAAGTAGCGGTAAGAAAACTTTCCTACCAAACTTTTTGTGACAATTCAAGGATTTAATGTACGTAAAGCATTTCATCCAACGCACAACTGACAGAGATGCTCACCAAATTCAGACCTTGCCTTTGGGCTCTTCCCCTGCACATCTTCCCAGAACCCTACTGAGGAGCCCTCCTGGGTGAACAGAGTCAGAGCCACAGGTCCGACACACACCCAGTCCCCGCTACAGGGGGAACATCACCTGTGACGTTGAACGCAGGTGTGGCCAGTTACCCCTTGAGCCATCTGCCTCCTCAGTGGGAGGCAGGTCTGAAGCCCCACACTCTTGAGCTGAATTCCCAGCAGTGCCATTTATCAGCCGTGTGACCTTGAGCCAATCTTTTAACTTCTCTGTGCCTCAGCCTCCTGATAGGTGAAATGTGGTTCATAGCCCCTCCCTCTATGAGTCACTGTGAGAACTGGAGGTCACACATACGGGTGCCTGGAACATATTGGTCACTCAGTGTACTAGAATCACTGTTACTATTATTATCGTGGTCATCGTTCTTAGTACTATTGTTATTACAAAAGCACCCTCCTTATACACATTTAAAAATCGATACTGACGTGTACATTCCATCCAGCACTCTATCATCCCATTAAAAGACCATTTATAACATGTGGCCACAACATTGGTTACTGTCATGTGGATACAGACTGAGTTTTCAAATGGATGTGCAACATTAATCTCTCCTTAATGGATACTTCCTCCTCCCAGTTTAGGTTCCACTCTAGAATAGTGAGGAATTTAATGTCCTATGGTCGGTGGATCTTAATAAACATGTGACTTTCATCAGGTCCAGCCACCTGAGCTCCAAGAGGTGGAATGCTCCCCCGATCAGAGTCATCGACCTCAGAACCATTTGCCTCAGACGGTTTCACAAAACAGCAACAAGCCTTGGCTCCAAGCCTGTCTCAACTTTGCTCCAATTGCCTTCTGAATTATTGACAAACCTAATTAACCCAGCAATTGCTTAGTGATAATTACCATCTTCTCTTAGACAACAGATCTGATCCCCAAGCTGAGATTTGCTAGGAATCCTAAAGAGATAGCAATTGTCACATCAAAGCAAAAACTCCTTTCTATAGCAAACATCCTGTCAATTTAAACCTTTTTATCCTTCAGCGGGGACACATGTCAATTTTAAACAAGAATTAACCTTTTAATTCCAATTTTCTTTTTGAAGCTTCATTTTAGAAAGGCACCAGGAATTGAGAAGCGAGACACTTAGGAACCCGCTGCTTCTGGGTCAAGGAAAGCTTTACAACACCCCCAGAGATGCACAGACACTTTCCACCGGCCAAAGACGTTTTTCGGCAAACACAAACGTTTATCTCCAAGTACTCTCGATGCTGTCAGTACGGGCTTGGCCTGTTTGTAATGCAGCCCACATCAAGCTCAAGTCCAGAATCTGGGCGGCTGTCAGAGAAGGCACCCAGAAACCATAATGTCTGCATTATTCACAACGCTGGGAGCAAGATCAATAGCCACAGTTCACCAATGCAGCTCCCGAGCCCAGCCAGGAGTCATTTTTGACACAGTGAATTTAGCGAGAACGATGTGCTCCTCTGCGGAACCCAAAGGGCGGGATTCTCAGGCTAACGAAGACGATAATGAAGAAGCAGCCTTCGGGCCAGAAAATACCACTCGGGAACCATTCATGGTGGGAGAGAGCTGTGTGCACATATAGTGTTTGGGGGGGGGGGGGAGTCACAATGGAGCACCGGCAGATACCCGGGGGGCAGCGAAGAGGACGGGCTCACCCCAGAGCATCCGGCCTCCAGAGGGGGCATCCACCCCTCCCACTCCTACCTGCCAGTCTACCTGGAGACCACCAGGCCCTGCACAAACTCAAGTCCTGGGGGCTCTGGCTCTGCCACCGGGAAGGCAGACCCCAGTTCTTGGAAAACAGCACCAGGTAAGGCCCGTGGCGGATGCACCAGACACACCCAGGCAGGTTGTGTGTTTCCTTGTTAACCTCCGGGCATGTGTACGAGCGGTCAGGGAAACTGGAACGAGGCTGGTCCCGAGAAAAACACCGCTGTGACCAAAGCATGTGTCCAGTCCCTTCCCTCACTCGGAGTTATTCTTTGAGTCAGAAGTTATGACACAAAGACGCCAGCGAGAACAACCTAACCAATATCGTGGGCAAAACATCTAATGAGTAACTGAATACCTGCTTTAAGCATAGACACAGGGCTACTATTGATAACAACAGAAAGCAGCCACTGTTTCCTGGCTGCCACACATCACGCATACTCAGGGTTTTCCTTCACCGACCCTCCCGTGGGTCCCAAAAGGGGGCAATGCCCATTTTACAGATGAGAACTTAAGCCCTTGGAGCGAGACCAGCAACATTAGCATCACCTGGGAACGTGTAAGAAATGGAAATTCTTAGGCCCCACCGCAGACCTCCTCGGAAACTCCGGGGCTGGGACCAAGGATCCATTTTAATGACCCCCTGAGGTGACGGTGATGGATGCTGGCTCTGAGGACCGCCACCCTGGAGCAACGGTTTCCAGCCCTCTCTGCACACGGGTGTCACCTGGACAGTTTTTAAAACTACTGCGGCTTGGGCCCCAGCTCTGTGTCTTCTGATTTAATTACTCCGGAGCACAACCTGGGGACTGGATTTTTAAACGCAGCCAGATGACTACGATGCACAGCCAAGAAGGGGAGCCACGGCACTGGGAAACGATTTTCCCAAGGGCCCCTGAGACGGTGAAAACAACAAAGCCAAAATTCAAACTCAGGTCTGAGGCGGATGTGTGCTCGGTCCATACATTCCTGCTGCTCCGAGCCTGGCTCAGGGCCCGTAGCACCTGCGCCGCCTGGGAGCGTGGTGCTGATGTGGACTCTCAGCACGCACCTCGGGCTGGTGGCGACGGAACCTGCACGACCCCGAGATGACAGGGGTGCGTGCCGTGAAGTCTGAGAGGTGGGGCGGCGCTCCGCTAACTGTACCATGCAGCCTTCAGTGCCAGTCTGCTTGCCTGCCCTGATCACTAGGGCAGAAACTATTTTCTTTAACTGACCAAGGTTTCTTTTCTCGTCCAGTCCTTTCTTCCCGTACTCTCCTGTCCATCACTCTTCTGATTCCTTTCGTCAGCAGATATAGCTGATTAGTGGGTGGACGAGGAGGCTTAAATGGCTGGGGGGAAGAAAAGCGAGCTGAATTTTTGAATATACAAGGTGTGTCTGGAAAAAGCCCAGCTTTCTCATTGTTAATACATTGTACTAACTCATTGTACTCCAGCAGCCAAGGCAAGTGGGCTGGAATGCGCATGCGTGAGCAATGAGGCCTTCACTGTGCTAGTCAGTTGGGGTGGTAGATGCCACTGAGCGAGCATGTGTACTGTGTGGCTGTTGCATTCAAAATGACTGAGTGAGCAGACCAACGCATCTCCGTCAAATTTTGTGTTAAGCTTGAACATTCCTCCACTGAAACTGTTCAGAAGGTTGCAGCTATGGGCAGCCAGGGACTGGCAGCTTCATCACGACAATGCACCCGCTCATGCATCACGTCTCACACAGTTTTTTGGCGAAACATCAAATCACCCAGGTGACTTCTGGCTTTCCCCCAAACTAAAATCACCTTTGAAAGGGAAGAGTTTTCAGATTGTCAATAAGATTCAGGAAAATATGATGGGGTAGCTGATGACAACTGGGAGAACTGTGTGAGGTCCCAAGGTGCCTGCTTTGTAGGGGACTGAGGTGTCATTGTCCTGTGTACAGTGTATGTTGTTTCTTCTTTAATAAATGTCTCTGGTTTTCATATTATATGGCTGGATCCCTTCGGCACAGACCTTGTGTTTTTTTAAATGTACAGGGAAAGAAGGAAGGAAGGAAGGAGGGAGGGAAGGAAGGAAGGAGGGAAGGAAGGAAGGGAGGGAGGGAGGGAGGGAGGGAAGGGAGGGAGGGAGGGAGGGGAGGGAGGGAGGGAAGGGAGGGAGGGAGGGAGGGAAGGGAGGGAGGGAAGGGAGGGAGGGAAGGAGGGTGGAAAGAAGGAGAGTGACAGACAAAAAACAAACAAAACATTGAAAGCTATCACTTTTCAGCTACATGAGCCAGAAAACCAAAGGTCTTGGAATTCCAGAATCCAGACCCGAAGTTCTAAATTCAAGCTACAAACAACAGACTGGGTAAGAATGTGCAACAAGGGCACAGCCATTTCCTACTCCTGGGGCGAGAGTCTGTCAAGCAGAAGGATGAGCCACACGGTGCGGTGCTGACGGACGCGAAGTGAGTGACAGAGGTACAGACAGCCACCTGGACGCATTTCACAGCTCTCGTGTGGGGGGGGGGGGGGGAGAAAACTGTAGAGGTACCAAATAATATAAAATTTTAAACATGCAAAGTAACACCTTACATTGTTATGGCTACATGTGTTTATAGTGAAAATACGAAGAGATATGAAAATGACAAACACTGAATTCCGAACAGCGGCCACCTCTGAATGAGGGGACACGGTTAGGGGGGAGCAGACAGGGAGCTTGCAAGTGCCAGTCACGTGCTATTTCTGAAGCTGGGGGGCAGGGATGTGGGTATTTGTTACAATATTTGTGTATTTTCGTATGTCCAAAATATTTGGTCATTTTTAAGAAGAAAAGAAAAACCATGGGATTGGGGATTGAAATTCCCAAGGCTAATACGGAATCAGTGGTTTATAGTGAAATTGCTGTGTTCCGAGAAGAAAAACCTGCTTCCACGTTCCAAATGCTTTATTCATTTCTGTTTGTACCAAGCAACATGAAGCTCATCAAATCTGGACGCCCACCCACGAGGGGTGTGAAGGTTGGAAAGGTCAGCGGGATGCTGGTGAGAGCGAATCATGACTTCTGTCTCAGCAGCACTGTGGGGGTTGCGACCGGGTGGACGGCTCAGACCGAGAACCGAACGGAACTGAGGTCGAAGTGATCCTGCCTGAATTGTAACCACACCGATCACAAAATGCTGGTAAGTGCTGACTCCGTGCCAAGCACTGTTCTGCTCTTATTGGATTAGAACCTGGATTAATGCTATTGTAAGTTTACAGTAATTCTACGAGGCAGGAATTACCGTAATTGACAAACAGGAAGGCCGTGTATTTGCCCAAAGTTACAACGCCGGCAGAAGTCTGAGCCAAGGTCGAGACTGGGTCACCTGTCTCCGGAGCTCACACGCGCCCCCCCTACTGCACTGTCTTCCAGAAGGTACCGACATAAAGACTTTGACTCGACAAAAGAAAGATCTTGCTAATAACTGAAACACCTCAAACAGTAGGGACTGTCTTATGTGGCTAAGAGCTCTTTATCTGCAGAAGAATTCCCATAAGGACTGAAAAGGAGTCTCAGTGTTTATAAGGCTGCTCCGATTCCTCGCAACGAGAAGGACGACCCCAGACAGGCAGCATCACCGCGGCGCTTGTTAGAAATGCAGAGTGCTGAGCTGAGTCCCGGACCTGCCCAAACAGAGGCCGCACTGTAACAGCCCCCCGCCCAGGAGACAGGCATCGCTCTGGGTCCAGAGTTTGAGTCGTCAGCTGGCAAGTTCCTGTGCCCCACCCCAAAACCCGCAAATCAGAATCTCTATCAGGGGCGCCCAACGCAAGGCCCGGAGGCCAAATGCAGCCCAACACAAACTCGTAAATTTACTTAAAGCCCTTTTTTTTTTTTTTTTTGCTCATCAGTTTTCATTAGTGTTTGTGTATTTCACACATGGCCCAAGACAAGTTTTCTTCTTCCAGTGCGGCTCAGAGTTGCCAAAAGGTTGGACACCCCTGCATGGTCCAGACTTTTTAAACCGATTTTTAGCAAATGTTCCCAAGTACTTTGGAAAAGCAGTCAGATTTGGAAGTCAGTGGTCAGGCGAACTTCAGGAGCACCCTCCCTCCCTCCCCAAGAAGGGGTGACTCTGGGCCACCCGTTTCATCTTCCAGGTGGGGCAGCCGTCTGGGTGGGCAGGGGGACGCTCTCCTAATCTCCCGCTGCAGAAGAAGTTGGGCATGGGGCCTCCCATCTCTCAATCAAAGCTTCTCCTTCCTAGATTTCACTCACTGCCCAAAGTGCTTTTCTGGGCCTAGAAGCCACGACAAACGTGAAGAAAGAGTGTTTATCGGGACAACGTAACTGGAGAGTAAGCAGTTGTCAAGGGTCAGCCGTCCCAGAACTACAGCGAACGAGAATCAATTCTCTAACCGGACTCAAATAAATTAGCAAAAATATCTCCACAGACACAGTGTCCCCCCATCAGGAAATCATCTTAAGCAATGAAAACAAGATTAACTTTATTGTCAAGGGAAATATCCTCAAATTCCAGCATGACGAGTATATTTTCACCAGGGGACACATTTTTTTTTCCGTTCGATGAAGCTCTTCCAGTATAACTTCTACTGTTGCCTTTGACGGGAAATGACTCCATTCTCATTAAATTTCTGCGTGTTTGGAACATAAGATGCGGACGGAGAGACAGAATGTGCAGGCAGGTGTTCACCATGAGAAAAATCTCGCTTTTACTCCCCAGTGGCATTCCAAGCTCCCGAGGCCAACAGCAACGGCAGTCCAATCTATCGAAGTTCTCGGGAAATGCCTGCTGAAACCCGTTCGCAGCGGACGGGGCTGGCTGCCCGTCCACCACGCTGAAGGAACCTCGTGGCATCGGGTCTCTCCCCCCAAACTGCCCTACCTTCCTTCGTGTTCGCACTGATAGCTAGTGAACCCCTACTTGGCATTTCCAACAATGAAAGGCTGTATCTGCAGGTGAAACTTGGCTCTACAGCTCGTGCGAGGGTCTAAGAGGCTGAGGCGCATCAGAGCGCCCTGCTGGCACTGTTCTAGTTTGCTCTGTTCCCGTCTTAGCTGGGAGGCTGTTTTCCTTGGTCGGGGCACGACAGCAAGCCTCTGCCCTGATCAAGTGAACCGCGGCAGGCTCACACCCAAACGGAAGTCCGTAAGAGACGCAACGCGTTCTCAAGTGGCCGAAGGGAATCTGTCCAGGCGAAGATCCCCAGGACTGACCCAAGACAACCCTCCCCGCGGAACAGGGGAGTGCAGGGCACACCAGGAGAAAGGGTGGAGTACTCAGTGCAGGCTCTCACCCTTAAAGGAAGACAAAGACTGTCGCGCGGTACTTCTAAGGGCCTCCAGGAGAGGGAAGGCCTCTCCAGGAGAGTCTCACGTGCCGCTGAGGTTGTTGGGACAGATTCCACTTCTGCCGGCGATGCTCCCAGGTCGTTGTGACAAACTGGCCTCGCTCTTGGGTTCCCCTCTCTTGGGAGGCCAAGCATTGAACCGCTGTGCTTCCAGAAGAAAGGAGGGGCTCTCCTAGGGAGCGCGCAGTGCGATGCCGTCAGGACACGTCTTTGCCACGAATGCTGGCGGGGAAGGGTGTTTGTGTGCGTGTTCTACTTTAAGCGGCACAGAGGAGTCTGCCACACGGTGACTGTACTTCGTACCCATCGTCACTGGACGGGGTCTCCAGGACCCTCCTGACCCCTGTTCTCCTGGATTCCTTCCACGCAAAATGCATCCGGCCATGGGGCGAGGCCGCTGGCAGAAGCTCAACCGCCTGATATGCTGAAGTTCGTTTCTTTTTATTATTATTATTTTAACTAATAATGGGCCTCACTCGACGGTATTTCAGCTGATGGAGACAGGAACATAGGAGAAGGGGGGACCCAGCTCGAGCACAGACCACTGTATCTGCGAGAAAAATCAATGGCCCACCACGTGGATGGCAGAAGAAGCTGCAAATAAAATTACTGTAAATTTAATTAAAACATTCCAGCCAAGTCCATACATTGGGTATTGATTACCTGGCCTGCAATTTCAGGGAGTTAATTAACACAGCCCATGCCTGGACACCGGAGTGCAAGCCAGGGCAGGCACCGGTTGTCCGGGCAACAGGTAGGAGAAGCAGCTCACAGATTAAATGCAGGGGAACACAGAATCTCATTGACTCAGACTGAAATGCAATGATTTAAAACTATGAAGGGGCGATGTAAAGTTCAAAACACACTTCATGAACGTGAGTCATCGGGTGTTCATAATTAGGCCAGAGCCGAGTGTTTCCACGGAAGGGCGGGAAGACCGGATGGGGAGGGTGGGGACGGGGGTCCCTTCGGATAAGCCATCACAGTGAGAACAATCTCTCAGCACCACTGGCTCAGGGCTCCGGCTCCTACAGGAATTCGTTTGAAAAAAAAAAAACAGCGGCCACTATGAATAATCTTCTAGATGCGTAAGTAGAAGGAGTCCATTTACTTCCCCTTGCCCAGCGCGGAGGCATCCTAGGGGAGGAGCAGGTTCGGTGCCATGGAAACGTCTTCCGGGCCGCGTTCTCACACGCGTCCCAGGCTACCGCCGGGGTGCGGGCACCCAGGGCTCGCTCCTGGGCTTCCCTGTGCTAGAAGATTTCTGAATTTGGTGGCCACAGCAGAGGACGACCATGCACGTAGGAAGAGACGACATCATTTATGCAAATTAGTGACTAGACTCCCATCTCTCCTCATCCACAAGCTCGCCCTCTCCTTGGAGGCCTGAAAGCTCCGGATTGAATCTACTGTCCCAGCTTCGAGTGTTGTGCCCTCTTAAAATACAAATAACCTCAGGAAGGGTGATATGATGATGAGGAGGAGGGTTCATTAAAATTCCGAATTCCCTGGTGTCTGCATTACATGCCAAGAACGCTGCTAAGTGTTCCCCTGTATGCCGCTCCATTTCAGATTCACGAGAAGCCCTAAGAAGCAGGGGCTTTCACGCCGAGGTTCACAAAGGTCAGGCAACTCACCTCAGATGCTGGGATTTGGAGTCAGACCCACCTGTCTCCAAAGTGTGCGCTCTTTCCACTGCTTTGAGCATCATCTTTCTGGCTTTAGCTAAAGAACTCCTCCCTCCCCGTTTTAAAATTAAAATGGAACGCTACATGGCACTCTTACTCATAAGCTACGTAAAGGCAGACGGGGCACGGGAACAGGGCCCACCTACAGCTGCCCGCATGCTCACCCCCCACCACACAGAGGCCCCTGGACGCCTCCGCAGCAAACTGGGCGGCAGGCACAGGCCTAGCCGCGGTCCTGCGCTCCCCCCTCTGCACGGAGAGCAGCCCCAGCCGGCCCGCCTTTCCCCTCCTCGCAGAACTGTGGGGGGACCCGCGCCAGTCCCGAAGGACCTGGTTTTCTCCTCTCACTAGGTGCTACCAACGAGCAAACACAATCAAAGGGCAATGAGAAATTTTAATCCGAAAAGCATTTTTAGCGGGCCTCGGAGAGCATTTCGCAGGGCTCTGGCTTACTTTCCTGATCGCATTTGACTGGAAGCCCAGAGTCCGCATTAAGTGAGCTGATCCGCAGGGCCCTGGGGGAGGGGCCCAGGCCCAGCGGTGCCTCAGGGATGGTCTGCGTGGCCCTGGACAGACCGCCTCCCTCTCTGCACCCCAGTGACTTCTTCGGCGACGCGGAGTTCACTGAACCACATGTCCCCATCGTTATAAAAAGGTTTGCATGGGCTCCTGCCCTGTTATTTTTTTTTTAACAAACACATATGACAGGACATTTTATATCTTTATCATAATAACATGTAATAATACGTATCCGCATGACTGGGACCACTATACTGAAAACCAGACTATTGTCCATGACCACGGAAACGGGTCGCAAGTCCCAGCGGTGGCTTGTGCACCAGGCTCTCGGAAATGCCGCCGACCTTAGAAACGTTTCTCTTTGGCCTATTTTAAGGACTCCTCCCAGCTCTGCCCCTCGGGATCTAAGCTTCTACTACAGGATGGAGGGAGAGATGGTCGAGCAGCCTGCGCAGGGGATGCCCAAGGCGGGTGCGTGTGGTGGAGACGGCTGGAGGCCAGGAGGCGACACGCCCACCTGAGGCTCCATCAGCCACCCGGGGGCCAGCCGCAGCCCCACTTGCCCCTGGGATTTCTTCCACCGCAGAGAGCTGAGTGACAAGCGCATATACCGTGAGACCCACCCCTCCACATGGGCTGCCGGGGTAGACACGGGATCTGTGCAAATGCCACACAAGGCCCTGCCCCTCCAACGCCCACTGCTGACTCCTGCGGGGAGCTGTTCCTCTGTGCACAAGCTCGGCGTCACCCACATTACCACGTCTGTGGGGGAAGCGGGTGCCTCCCGCTCACTCTGCAGACGAAGAAGCTACGCTTTGTAGAAGAAGATAAGCCGCACTGAACAGGCTGACCTTCAACTCCAGCCCCATTTCCTCTGAGCTGCAGCTGCCTCCAGAGGGCGGATGCCACCTGCAACTCAAACCCTGACCAAGGACCCAACAAGCACCTGTCATAAGCCGTGGTTCTTCAAGTTTCTCCAGGGAGCTTGATCATGGTGCAGGAGCTGCTCCAACTCGGCGGGCGCTGGGGACAGGGATGCACGGAACGTGCGATTTCTCCTGCCACTGAACGTGGTTTGGACACCCGTGGCCAGCTGGGCCACCCTGGGGACGCCGCCGTTCCACAAGGGCCCAGAGTGAAGAGACGGAAAGGAACCCTGGGAGCCGAGACACCAGACCTGCCACGGTCCTGTCTCAGCCTGTGTCACCCTGTGTGGCTGAGCCCGCCACGCCAGGGCCTGAAAGACTCTTTCAGCCTTGGCGCGCCTCCAGGGCTCCAGAGCATCGTCTTCACCCAGCGTGCACTCGCAGACACACTAACTGGCACCGTGTAAAAGCCTCTCTCTTCCTCCTTCACAAGCAGATAGAGTCTGTGGGCTGAGCGATGTCGTTCCGGCGCACAGCGCGGGAGAAGGCGCTCTGGCATCCAACTACTGTCACTCAGACCTGGCTCTGACTTCTGCCGGCTGTGCGGAGAGAGGCAACTTGCTGACGTTCACGTTTCTGAACTGTTTCCTCAACTGCCACTCGGGGAAACACAACATGCAAAGGGTGGGCGACCGAACGAGCTGGTAAACCGGAAAGGCCCTAACGCCACACCTGGCGGCTGATGGACGCTGAGCGAGCACCGCCCTCTGCTCTCTGGGGTTCCGAACAGGAGCAAAGGGCGGCAGCATGGCCTCCGCGCCAGAGGCCCCGGCCACAGGCTCCGGCGGCCCCTACCCCCAGGTGTCCAGTGCCATCTTTCCTAATGAGACAGCCACTGAAATGGAGATTTTTGTGGAGCCGTATTTCAGAAGTGGGGGGGGGGGGCGTGGAGAGAGCGGGAGTCCACAAACTTCCGGCTCTAATTTCCCAGCCCAAGGTCACTGCTCAGCCACCCCTGGGCCCTCCCCACCTTTGTTTCATCAGCCCACAAGATGGCACGGCGTTTCTTGGGCCGCAATTAGGAGAATGTACGCAGACCTGTTTCTCTGTGTGGAAGCTCATTAAAGTCAGTGATAAAGTGAAGGCTGGCTATCTTTGTAAGGAGAGAAGTGAAGAACCAAGGACCCAGAAAGCCAGGAGGCTAATGAGAAACAGGAGCTCTTCCAGCACCAGGGATAAAAAGAAGAAAACCATTTGGGAACAGAAACTTGTCAGAAGCTTCTCAAAATTTGCCAAAAAAAAAAAAGAAAGAAAGAAAAAAACGTGGGGGGGTACAAACTTTTGTAATGATCCTAAATTCAGAAGCTTCCAAAGAAAATGAAACAAAAACAACAGAACTTTATATTATGTTAAACCAAAAAGAGTTTAACCCTCTCATTATGCAAATTTTTACTGAGCATCTACTATATTCCAAGACTGTTAGGGATGGAGAAATACATTTTTTAATTACAAATAACCCCACTGGCACTGCTCGCTATTCCGCACTGTCACTTCGTCTACGGCCCACTGTCCCCTGGCTCCAGAAGCTGTCCCTGAGCGCCTGCGGTCTCCTGGAGGACCCCAGAAGGTGTGCAGCTGACAGGGGTGCTGTTCTGACTGCCCGCTGCCGGGTACCTGCCTCCGGGTAACAGAGCACATGCTCTCGGCCGCAGCCCCCAGGGACGGTCTGCGACGGGCCTGGGAGCACGGCCTGAGGGCAGCCCCGCGCTGAGCCGTTCTCACCGCAGACGACAACCAGACTTCTCTGTGTTCTACGGGCGGAAAGAAGTAGGGCTGTCTCCGGGCCACACCTCGCAGCAGGCGGAGGAGCATGACTGCAGGAAGGGGGGACGAAGAGTGACATGGGAGAGTCCGCTGCCCCCCGTCTCTGTGAGAGCAAGAAGACGGACAAAGGCGAGGTGTCTCCAGGGTGCTCGACTCCCGGGGTCTGTAATCCCTAAAGCCAGCTTCGCCTTCGCTCTTTCCTTGTTTGGGACAGAAGCCAAGAAATGATCTCTTTGCACTTGGGTTCCCACTACTCGCAAGCTGAAGTGTGCTAACAAAGAGGGGGAAATAAAACAGAAAATATAACAGGCCGTGATCTCAATTTTCAAGGTGCTTAAAACCCAGTTAAAGAGCCAAGGATAGCTCTTTGAACTGCTTACCGGCACAAATGTACACGCACACTATCCCACCAGATCTGCCGTTCTCTCTCTCAAACTGCTTCCCTGCAGTCCACAATTGAGTTCCTGAAAGCAGGAAGACCAGGGCGCAAACCTGCAGAAACCCATTACTCCGTGGGCCAGGGCCGCACTCCCCAGCGCAGGCCCCTGGGAGGCGAGGACCCGAGCTCCCTCGCAAGGCCCTCCCTGTGCCCAGCACAAAGCCTAGCATGTGGTCGGCACCAAATACGCATCTGTTAAAGGAGCGAAGCAGCCGCGCAAACCTAGTTACTGTCAGGTGAGCCTGGGAAATGCCACACGCTCTACCCTCTTCTTAGAGACGCCCAGCACCCACGAGCAAAAATCAAGGCTCCGAGCAGTTCTGCAGGGAAAAACATGCTTCACTGTGCTTGGTACCCTGTGCCCCAAACCTCTCATCGCCAAGGGACCTGTTTTCCTGTGTAACAGCCATCAGCACCCCCACCCTGCGAGTCTAATGCAGGTGGGCTGTGTATGGGGGGACACTGGACGAGTACCCCTGGCGGGCAACAAACCTGCCCCAGGGCCTGGCCCGGGCACTGCCTGAGCACGCTGACCGGGAAGCCTAGCACCTCCCAGCAGCACCTGTCCGTCTCCCCACCCCGCTCCTGTTCCACCGTGTCTGCTTCCCAGACAGGAGCAAGGGGCTGGAGCAAGGGGTGCGGATACCTAACCTGGTTGGGAGACTACTGCTCAACCACCCCCACACACGCCCCCCACACTCCCCCCCCACCCCCGCCCAGGTGCAAATGTTGGAGAATGGTCCCAACCGAGCACCGGAACAGCAAGGCGAGGGGAAAAGCCGTGCATCCAGATGTGGCAGGCGGGCACCAACTGGGGAAGATTAACAGTGGACGCAGCCTTGAGTCATTTACAGATAATCGGCAGGTTCTCACTGGAATGACCCTAGTCCAGCAGCACCGTGGAAGGAAGGGCACTCACTGGCTCTCGTGGCCCGCTCCGCAGCCGCCAGCTGAGCTGTGCCGGCGGGCAGAGAAGATCAGGCTGGGGCGGCGGGGCCGATGGCTAATTCTAGGTAGGACACGCTGCCAGGACTCAGGACTCTGCTTCTTTAGGAAAGGCTGACATCCTCCCTAAGAAAATTAAATAGTTACAGTGATTAATTACATCCATTTGAGCTGGTCTTTGCAAAGAGGGCTGTAAGCACTGTGCTCGGGAGTTGATGCTTAGAAGTTCTCAGCCCAAAATAAAACAGGGCGAGTGGCGAAATGGGGAGCCGTGATAGCCCTGACCTTTGCAGCGGCGCCTCTTCTTCCCGATGGGGACACTGAACCTGGAGATGCAGACTGTTCCTTAGAGACTAGCGAGGGGTGGGCAGTGGGGTCGGGGCAGGGGGGCCACCCAGTCCTGATCCAAGTGGGCCTCTGTAGCCAGCCACAACTTTTGTTACAATCACCTTCAGAAAATCTTTCGTGACTTTAATGGTCATCTCGGGGGATAATTTGTCCCAGCGTGCTTTTCTTCATTCTTCTAGAAAGAGAACCCGCACTTCATTTGAAAATCTGAACTAAGCTGATACTGATCCATCCACCAAATTTCGTGACTTTGGGACAAGCGCACTGTGACCCGTGCCCATCAGGCTCAGCCCCCATCTCTGCCCCTAGCTGGTCTCTGTCTGTCAGGTTAAGGAAACTAGGAGAGGACTCACAGCTGACCAATAACAACAGCGTTACCTAGAGGCTGCTGACCCTGACGATGGGCCAGATGTATCCTTATGCACCTGCCGTAGCTGGTTCATATTAACTGTTGTAACAAACTCCCACATGCCAGTGAGAGTCTAACATAATAAAAGCTTGTTTGTTTTTTTTTTTACTCCTAAAAAGTGCAGTCAGCGGTAGCAGGGTAGGGAGTTTCGTTATGCCCCTTTCAGCCAAAGAGAGACACAAGTTTCTTCCACCTTGTGCCGCGCCCCCGCACCCCAGTTCCCTAGAACCTCGGAGACCTTAGGAGTAGCTGGCCGGCAGGGAAAGACCACGGAGGTCCACATCCAGGGGGCTTCTTCGGACCTGCCCCCCGACTTGCCCTCACCTTCCGTTCGCTAGAACGCAGTCACCTGACCTCAGCTAACTGCCCAGGAGGCTGGGGGAGGAAGACCGGCTCGGGTCCAGGAAGAGGCTGGGCACAAGTCGAGTGAACGTACGGCGACCTCCACCTTCACTCGCTGCTCCCTGGCCTCAGCTAAGCCCGCCTGCAGCGGACTTTGGGAGGCGGACGCCGCGGTCATTCCCATCACAGGGCTCCAGCCGCGCTCAGAATGCGCATCCTCCGACCCCTGCGCCCGCGCTCAAGAATGGTGGTTCCGAAGCAGGGGGCGTTTGGCCTCACTGCACCCCCATTCCTCAGGGACTCCGGGCACCGTCGCTAGACATTTTGGTCGTTACCCTGGGGGGTGGGGAGGTGGCAGTTCTGGCATTTATCACCAAGGATGCTGTTACACATCCCACAAAGCACAGAAAGTCCCCCTTAACAAAAAATCATCTCACCCAAAACGTCACTGGTGTCCAGAATGAGAAGCCCTGCTCTGTGCCTGGCATGTCACTGCCATTCCACGGACGTGGGGCCGGCCTCCAGTGGCCACGGGGAAGCTCCTGGGGGTGACGTGAGACTGCCACATTTAAGTAACACAGGGCCTTTCCCCGGAATTCAAAAGGGAAGGTACCAAATCATTTAACTTATGATGGAAATCATTGCTCCAATAAAAATGTGTCCCTTGGAAATGTGGCTGCAAATAAGCACAAAGGTGAGCCAAGGGAAGAGTCTGGTCCAACCGGAAAACAAGGTGCGGGGCAGAGGGTGCGGTGGAGGGGGTGCCAAAGTCATGTGATTTGTTGTTATTTTTTAGGGTCACCTGATTTGGGCTCATGCATTGAATGCACATTTATCTAAGAAGGCTTTGGCAAAATGGTTATTCTTCGCCTATTTTGTAATGACACAGGGGGAAAAATTAGATGCTTCTTACATTAGGAAAGGTGGTTTTTGTTGTGTTTTGTTTTGTTTTGTTTTGTTCTTCCCCTCCGCAAATCCCCGAAGCTCTCCCTGCAAGTATGAGGGAAAGACAGAGGCCCACTCCAGTCGAGGGGAGTTTCACGCAGCTTTGGACCAGGAAACCCAGCTCAGGCCTTGGCTCCTCATTTCCTGACCACGTGACCCCGAGTCATTTTCCTCACCTGAGAAATGGAAATCATAACTCTGTAATTCTCAGAGTGGTGGCGATTAAATGAGAGCATGGTGGAAAGTGGGAGCACCATCATCATCATCATCATCACCACTGGGACCCGTGCAGGGAGGGGGTTACCCCCTCCTGGTCACAGGCACGGCCCTAGGGGCGGAGTGCTACCGTGAGAAGACTCGGCCATCGCTGTACGTAAACCCGCCGCGGAGCCCCAGCCATGCTCCCCACTGTTGCATCCTGAGGACAGGTCCCCAGAAACCACAGTCCAGGGAGCCCTGTCTGCATCGTTCACCCCACCAGCTTGGGCTTCTGAGAAAAAGGAGTTTGTTTGTCACTTATTATAATTGATTTGTTTCTCCCTAACTGTGCACTCAATCTCGATTCCCTTGGCTGTGGACAGAAAACCTGGGGCCGAGAGCTCCAGGAAGCCTCTTGTTAGCTGTGCATCATTTGTCACGCGAGGGAGGGTGGACTTTGGTGGCCGTGGAGATGACGGATGCTTTCGGAAGAGTGAATGCACAAGCAGGGGTAGTTTTGCCCAGAGAAAAGAAGTTTGGAGGGGTCACAAAGGGGTCAAGAAGGAGTGCAAGAGAATATGCAGAACTCGGTGAATTTGCCACCGAGCGGGGCACAGGGTCCCACCAGCAAAAGTGATGGCCCCCCGAACTTGCCACCACACTTTGGCAAGTAACCACTGTTCCTAGGCACAGTTTGGGGTTCGGCGGGTCTCGACTACAAAATGATTCTTCTTTGTAAGGAACTGGGTAAAATCACAATGGAAGAAGAGATAATATGAGACCTTGATATGGGTCCCTCTGCCCCCGGATAGCAGGGCGAGTCTTCTGTCCCCGCTGCCTGCCGCCCTCCCTCTGCCACCTTCTCTTCAAGAACAGCTTCTGGGTCGCAGATCTCAACTGCTCCAGGATCCGGTCGGTCCGTGACTGTTCCCAGTGAGGCTCCGACGGGAGAGCGGTGTGGTGCGAACACACCCATCCACCTTCGCCAACGCACTTGCTGTGAGGTCTCCTCTCCTTCGCGTACCAGACTCCACAGGCCAGCTAAGCGCGGGGCCTCAGGCTATGTGGAAGGTCAACAGGCAGGATGTGAGTCTGGTTCTTAAATTCTATCACCGCTCCGCCGTTGGCTTATGCCACAGGGAGGAACGCAGCGCCTCCGTCAAGACAGAACAGAAGCAGCATTTCTGAAACCACCTGCAGCACAGCCTGTATTTACCTAGCACGGGGCAACTGCCCTAAACTCGGCCTTCCAAAGGCATCACCTGTGATCTCCCCAGGAGCTGAGAGCCTGCGAGGCAAGGAGCGCTTTACCCACCCTGTTGTGCAGCGAAGGAGCTCTCTGGGCACAGAGGTGCCCCGGTGTCCAGTGACCTGCTCAAGGTCAAGTAGCTGCTGTGCGGTGGAGGCCGGACTCACGCTCAGATTGCCCCGTACATTCAACCCAGCACGTCCCCCCTTCCTGTCTGCAGCACGAGGCGTCCAATCCCCTACAGGGCACACTGGCATCTGCTCCTCCGGGGTATCCACCATCACTTGAATTGGTGGTATCAATTTATGACGTGTCTTGTTCTGAAATCCCCCCAAACACTAGCAATTCGCCACATTGCAGACGATCGGGAGACTCTGCCTTCTCACCGTGACACCACCAAGAATTCAGGGAAAAGCTGGCCAGCAAACGGACGTCTCAAGCGTGCATCGCCCACCGCAGCGTCTTCGTGAGCAGACGCTGCCGGGCGCTCTGCAGCGTCCCCAGACAGCGGCCGTGCCCAGCCGTTCCTTTTGACGGCACGGTAACCGAAGTGAAGAGCTGCTGGCATCTGAAGACACTGCCATATAGATGCCGGCGCCTCCCAAAGTTGCAACCGGCGACGTCTCCATAAAAGCCACCGAGACGGGCCACCGTGAAGAGTCTCAGAGGTGAGGACAGAAAGGCTGTGGCCAACCGGATCAGAACCCGAACCGGAAGCCGTGAACAGCCCTGCAGCTTCCCCCCGGGCGACCTCCTCCTCTCGCCACGGCTCACGTCACCCGGAGCGAACCTCAGAGGAGCTGTGCGGATGCCCGGGGTATCCGGCCGACGCCGCTTTTACCGTCCCCCCTTCCCGCGCTTTCGATGTGAAGATCGAGGCTCTGACGTTTAGCTAGTCTTCCTGCAGGACAGAGCAAAATAGTATAAAACGTGCTTGCAAGCAAGTTAAATCATGATTGACAAAACAAAATTTGTTAATACAATGGTTTGAAGAACTTGACAGAAATTTTTGTCAACGGCATAGATGAAGGGATTCGAAAAAATGAAATTTGCAGATGAAATGGCTTTGATGTCTCTCATGAAAAGCATTTTGTTGACAGGCTGGATCAGAGTGAAAAATGTGCATTATCTCGATGCACCGGTGCTAGGTCTTGGACAAAGCAGGTATCGGTCTTGCTGTGTGTGCTCATTTGTCAGGCACTCCACTGGCCTTGCCTTCGGGCACACAAAGGGCTCAGGGGTAAGGAGAAGCCGTGGAAAACCACCTAAATAAAATGCCAGCTTGGTCCTGTGCCGTCATGAGACACGGCCACGTGATTTTCTCAAGTGCTTGTTGACTAGTTCCCAAACGCACTGTTTTAAGAGTCTTCCCCATTTAGAAAAGATCTCATAGTGTCAGCCAGGGCAGTCTGGGCTCTACGCGGCAGAAACCAAAGATGTGTAAGCCCGTGGTTCTGAGAGCTTGGTCCCTGGACCCACAGCATCAGCATTCCCTATGAAACTACCAGAAATGCAAGTTTCTCGTCCCCGCCTAGACCTGCTTGCAGGTGGGGCATAGCGAACTGTATGTAACAAGCTCCTCAGGTGATGCGATGAGCGCCAAAGTTTACGAGGGATTGACCGAGCCAGGCTGGAAAGAAAGAGCTTGGTTCATAGAACTGAAAGGCTCATGGATATACATGAGGCTTCAAACATGGTCATGTCCCGGAGCTCAAACAATGCCATCAGGACCCCAGCTCCCATTCCCTTCTTTCCTCGGGAGTGGCAGGACTCTTAGATACTTCTCCCTTCATGAGAGCAGGAGGCCAGTGGCCCCAGGCATGTGGCCCATCTTCTGGACTCTGGCACCGGAAAAAGAATGCCTTTCCACTGAGAGTCTCAACACGAGTCCCCAAGGGCAGCCGGCCCTGGTCTTGTACCCTTCCCTGAATGTGTCACAGTAGCCTGAGGGTGGTAGGCTCTGAGTGGCCAGTCACGGTTTACACGCAGGAGAGTGGTCAGGAGTGGTTGCCCACAGAAAATCCAACGGGGATGTAGGAAGACAGAGGCACGGAGACTAGTCAGACAAAACCAAGCATCGGAGAGAGGCTCAGTCCTTGGTCCTCCAGTAAGTCCCAGATTAAGGTAAGGGCAGCTTCCCCAAACCTACGCATCTGCCAGCAATGTTACTCCAGATGCTGGGGGTAGACTCCTACCCCTCTAATTCCATCCCCATCCTGGGGGGCAGGGGAGGGGGGCGGCCTCTCTGGCTTTTTGGTTAATGCAGAGAATGGAAGACTAATTCTTAATAAAGGCAATCCAAAAGCTGCTGGCAAAGGAACTGGGAGAGGGGATTACGTAGCGAGGCCTGCGTGGCTCTATGCAGAGCTCCTGAACAGTGAGGATGGGGCGGAACGCAGGAAAGGTTCCTTCAGGAGCGTCAGGGCCAGCACCGCAGAGCTCGGGGGTCGGGGTCGGGGGTCGGGGCCGCATAGTGTGCCAGCTTCCCCCAGCGGAGCCCTCTCCTCCCCTCCGGTCCGTGGCGGGACTCGTGAGGCAGAGGGATGAAGAGCGTGTGGGTGCGGATGGGCTGTCGCCCTCAAACCTGGACCGAAGCTCTGCACTGTCCTACCCAGATTCCGTGTGGAGAGAGGGGGGGGGGGGGGAGGGGGAGAGAGAGAGAGAGAGAGAGAGGAGGGAAACTTGTGCCGTCACCTCCACCAGCGCGAGCAAATGGGCTCCTTGTTTGGAACAGACCCCCCCTAAGTAGTGCTCGCATAACCCGAGGTTCTCCCTCAAGAACAAATGCCTTGTCGTGTGCCTCTCAGGACGCTGGGTGCAGCCGGACCTGCTGTGTGCTCGTGCCCTGCCCTCCACGCTGGGACCGCCCCGAGGCCGGGGATTACACTGAACTCCTCCATGTACCTTCAGTGCTGGACACAGCATCTGGCACAGAGTGGGTGCTGGGGTGTCTGCGAGGGGCGTTGGGACGAGCTAAAGCCACTTCCTCCCACAACCTGTGTAAGGAGGACCTTGAGACGAGTTCACCCCCAATTCCCTCACGGGACCACTAGAGGGCAGCAGAGAACACAAGGATGGCGCCACAGCCGGTTCGCCAGGCCTTTGTCTTCAGCTCCCAGCTCCCTCAATGTTCCTGGCTTTCATCCTTTTGTTAACTTCGGCTTTGGGAGTGCAAGTTGGAGTAGGGGGCAGCCAGGTTTGTTCTACAGCCTGGAACGCCACTCCTTCTTTCTTGCCTAACTTTTAACGTGATTCCTCGGAAAAAGAATTGTAGTGGTGAGCCGAACGACTGCAAGTTCTCAGAATGCATCTTTGTTCCCCCCCCTTAAATATGGCCTCTTCTTTCAAAAAGAAAAAAAAGTAAAGCCTTATCTACTTACATTAGGCTACAGCCTTGCCTTCTTAGAGCCTTCTCTGTAAGATCTTTAACTGAGCTCTTCGATCACTCTCCCCAGCCTCCATTCTTCTGCTGACCCACAATCCAGTCTGGGAGAAAGCTCCCATTGGAAGGATAATTAAAGTAGGGGAACGAGCCCTTCAGTCCCAGTTAATCCCGAGGAGCCTAATTCAGGCTCCTTAGATGGAGGGATAAGTGTGTTTTCCTGCCGGAGCCGGTCATAGCTGGACAGCAGCCGGCACCGATAAATCACACCCCAGATACACGCGAGGTCACTGAGACCAAGTTCCTACATAAGCAAGATTTAATTTGGCCTTGGTTTGATCCAATTGCGTAGGTCAAGGAATCACTGCGAAAACAATTAAAAACTGGCTACTTAGAGCTAAATTTCAAGGCAAACTGACACCTGGAATCCTTGCCCCTGCAACATTTCAAATTCCAAGAAAGTGCCCTTAATAGGACATGCCAATTGAAGGAGCCTTTTAAAATAACGATGTAGCAATAACTGTTAAAGTTAATGATTCCATTTCTGGAAATCTTCCTACATAAATATGTATATGTATGAGTGCTCATATTAAGACACTCATCGCAGCATTATTTGTTCTAGCAGAGAATTGGAAACAACCTAAATATTCATCAATAAGGGATTATTTAGATATATTTTAGTACATCCACATTACGAAATACCCACGGCTAAAAATAAAAGAATGCGGTGGAGCTATATTTAATAAAAGGGGTGAGGAGCTGAGAAATATTAATAGTAATGTACAAAAAAAACTAAAAATACATGTTTGGGGTTTTGAAGCCTGCATGCCTTTGTATGTAGGTGAATGCCGTGTAGACTTGAACTTCCAGGGTCTGAAAAGATTCATCCGTAGCTGGGGGAGTGCTGTCAGAACGAGAGAGTGGACATTTCTCCATATTCTCTTATCTCTTATGTGATTGCCTGTTTGTTTGTTTGTTTGTTTTGTAAGTATACAAAGTTGCTCACACAATTGGGCTCTAATTAGCTGATGTCACACCCGGTCACTTGTGATTCTTCATTAACTGAAACTGTAATTCTTTCAGACACTATGTAGCACTTGGTTTTCATATCCCAAGGACCAAAGGATAGTTTCAAGTTTCCACACTACAGAGATTTGGGGAAACGAATTTAACTCTGCTGGCATGAACGAAGCATGTAAGAGAAATGGAATGCACAGCGTTGTCAAACTGATTGTAAACAACTGTCCCCTCATTAGCTTCTCCCAGAGGCGCACATCAGAAGTAGAGTACAGAAGGTGGGATGAAGCTTCGAGCTTTGCTCAATGCCCCCTCGTTCACAACCGAAGACACAGAGACCCTAGGAGGCCATGGGTGTCCCAGCCCATAAAAGCCCAGCCCACCTATCTGGCCGCCTCTTGGAATGGCCATGTTGTTTACCGTCTAAAACTGGTACACTTTCGAGGCTGAAAGATGGCACTATTCCGAATACTCTGAGACGACAGGTGTAAGTTAGGACTGTCTTGGACCAGCTGGACACGCAGGCACTGTAGCAATTCGAGCGCACTAAGTTCCAAAGGAACATACCTCTGAGGCTGGCACCCTGCCACTGCCACCTCCCCAGGCAGGGCCCTCCCTGTACGGCCCCCCAAATGGAAGTCATCTCAAGAACAGTGGTTCTTGTTAGTCTGGTTGACTAACAATCATCTTTCTAGCTTCTCACAAGAAAGAAACTGTCTAGCAAGTGATTTCATCAGTATCGGGGGAAGTAAAACCCGAGCAGGACTAGTGTTCTTCCCTAACGCTCTCTCGGCTACTCTCGGGGCCCTTGTGTGACGACGGACATCCAGTTCCGGCTTTCTGGCCTCCCCCGACAGGGCTGCCCGAGTCAGTGAGTGAAGATACAGAACGCCCAGTTAAATCTCACTTTCAGATAAACATGTGATAGTGGGAGGTATTTATCCTAAAAAATGAGAGCGTGTTTAGCTGAAGGAGAAACTTAACCGGGCACCCTGTATTTAACGACCCCGTGACTTATCCCCGTCTAGCTCACTTTTCTGAGGGTGTGAAACACGCCAAAGCTTGGTGGGGCTCTTACAGCTGATTGGTGCCAGAGGTGGGGAGCCCTGTACAGAATAAGTACGTGAAATATTTCCTTATAGCTGCCCTGTGGGAGGCCCCTTGGGCCAGTAATCAAACCAAAATTGACTTTGTCTTCCAACGGCTCACAGGAAAGAGAAGCGTAGGCAGGATGGGGCACAATGTCGCTGGTCCCTCTGTCAGCCCAGGAGGGCATCTTTACAAACCCTCCACCGCCCGACCTCTTTCCTGCAATCTCCCGCCACTGGCCCCTTCCTCTAGCCGCGGCCCAGCCCCAGCCCTGGCACGCCCTCCACGGCCCCCTGGACCGCACCGCCCACCGGCGGCGCTGTTCAAGCTCTCACACCTTCCCAGCTGCTTGTTCTCATCTCAGCCTCACAAAACCCTACTTACAAGTCAGGTGGGCCTCACCTTACGGAGCCTCTCTGTCCCCCTGGCTTCCTTATTTCCTTCACATCTCTGTCACTACCTAACATGGCATGCTGGGGTTCGTTGGTTTGTTTCTCTGTTGGCCTTGACTGCCACCAGGTCTCCAGGACCAGGGAGTCTGGGATTTACACACAGCTGGAGAAGGAATGGATGGTAAGTGAACTCCGGAGGGAATTCTCTCCGCCCCACCCTCGGGAAATGTTACCAACGTTCTCCTTGGCCATGCTGCAGCCCACTGCTCTCCTTCATCTGTGGACCCATTCGAAAAGTAGTTGTTGGGTACCAATCATGTGCAAAACACTTAGCACATCACAGTCTAGTTAAACACTTACCATTCTGCACTCGAATGAACTAAACTCTTCAGGGTAGAAAATGACTTCCTCATCTATTCAACGATCCCAACAATGCGTACAGTGTCAGAGGTGCTTTGAATAATTAGATATTTAAGGACATGTAGTAAAAGAGACATGGTCTAGTCTTTGATTCTATTTTTTAATTGAGACACCATCTTTCTGAGTTGCCTTTACAAAAATAGCTGGTGTGGGGAAGTGCGTGGATAAAGGGGGTCGTTCCGTACTTTGCGGGTGGAAGGGCGAAATGGCTGGCGGCTCCGTCGAAGCCGGTCTGGCTCGTTGTAAAGGGGGCCCGACAGTGCGGTGCCCTCTGACACAGTTCCTCCCCCAGGGGCTTGTCCTCGGAAAGGAACGCGAACAGACGAAGCCCATGCAGTCAGTGCTTACAGCAGTTTGTGGGTGGACATAATACGACCAACCACTTAATATGGAACCATGCAGTCATAAAAAAAATCATTTGTTAGAATACTAATAGTGTCAAAAGATATTCGAGGACTAATAATAACTAAAAAGAGCGTTACAGATGGTATTCCCAGTATGGTTTTCATGAGGGAAAAGAACATACGCGCACACTCACACACATGCACACACGCGCGCGCACACGTGGGCGGAGGAGCCTATAGCCAAACTACTACCGGTGAAATCTGCGTGTAGGGTTACAGGTGCTTTTACTTTTCTTCATTTTTAAATGTTTCCAAGATTTTACAATAACAATGCATGACATTCAACACTAAAGGTGAACCCCAATGTTAACTATGGGCTTTGGCTGATGAGGGTGTGTCAGTGTGAGTCCGTCGATTACAATACACATGCTTCTGGCACTGGACATCGACAATGGGGGGCTGTGCTTTATTGGGGGGTTAGTGTGGAAACCCCGTACTCACCACTTAATTTTGCTGTGAACTCCAAATTGCTCTAAGAAAATGAAGTCCAGAGTAAACAAATGCATTACTTTGATAACAAGAACACAACTAGCTAAAAGGGGAAAAGCTGTCTTGCCCACTGGAGACCAGGCCACGCTGGAATGAGTCACCTGCGGACGTCAGAGAGGCGCGAGCCCGGCCGAGCGAACGCAGCCCACCGCCAGAGCTCTGGGCCCTGGGGGCCCTGCCCGGGGGCTCTCCCGCCCCTGCCCGGGAGGCAGCCTCGTGGGCTCCTGAGGGCAGGGACGACCTTGGAGTTGCACACCCAGGCACAGCCACACGCATAGGCACCGTCGCTGTCCCCTGACACACACGTCCTCACTCGCACTCACAAAGGCAAAGCCGTCCTGAAACCTTTCTCCCGACTTCCTGTCAGGGAATCCGTGCGCCCCAGAACCCTGCTCGGGAAAGTACACTGGAGAACTTCACTCCCCATTTTTATAAGTCCACAACCCATCTATGGTGTGTTGAGATCTCTGAGAGATTTGCGGGACGGGGGGCGAGGTCGTTTAGATTGGACCTGGAAATTACCCGACCGCTGAGAATCTACCCCTGGAGTGTAGCCAGGAAAGTTTCAGCTTCTGATTAAAACGGAGCAATGATGGTCAACGCTGGGGGCCCCAGAACCCAGCAGAAGACTTATGAACAACCATGAGCTGCAGCTCATTGAAAAGCCCTCTTCCCTCCCATTTATGTCTCTGATCTTCTCACTCCAAGTCGTGGGCAGTGCAGCTCTGCAGGGTCAGCTGCCCAGTGGGAAGTGCAAACGGCCTCCCGACTCAGGTACCCGCACCGTTATCGGAAAACACATGGACGCACCGTCAAAGACACTGGGTCATACGGAGAGGAACTGCGGGGCCTGGCTATTCCGGGAAGCCTATCTCACAAGCATTTTTAGGAAGATGACAGGAAATGAGGCGTTGGGACAGCCCAGAGAGGTGCACAGCAGGCAGAGCTGATGAGTGGTAGTTGTCAGACAGAGCTGTTGTGGACCATCACGTTGTCATGGTGACTACAGGATGGTGATGAAGTCAGGAAGAAGCGAGAAGGCGCTGGGTCGCTAGCTGCCCTGTTGTCTCCCCCACCCTCGGTGGGTCACAGGTTACATTCTCCAGAACCCGGGTGGTGCGCTGGAGGCCGTCTGTTCCCAAATCCAACTGAAACGTGACGTTTTTAAAACGCAGATTCCAGGACCAGTTCCTAGCCCTTCTAAGTAAGAATTTCTGAGGGCTGGAGTCCTAGACTCTGTATGTTCTTAGAGACACCCAGGTCTTTTGACTTGGACACAGTCAGTCAATAAATGAAGAGTTTGGGCACTGCTGGCTCCCACGCTTCGCTGGCCTTGCCCACTGCTAACTTCTGGTTCAAAAGAATGAACAGGAGGCCCAGAGGACCGTGTGCACAGAGGTGTGCTCATCCCAACCTTCGCAGATTTTAAGTGAGGAAATACCGAATGCAGCCTGAGGGGACAGACAAGGTAGATATTGTGGGTACACTGTTAGGAAGCTTAGATCTAGGGCTCACAGAAAAGAAATCTGTAGGAGTATAGCTGGACTAGAATGTTGCCCTTCCTGCAATATTTATAATACACTAAAGCCATTTGGTGAAAAATACCTACTTGCACTGGAAATTCGTTTTGTGCATTTAAAAACACACCAGAATTTCAAAATTATCCAGCTATGTTAATGCCAAATATATGAGAGAAAGGGCTTACCTGAAATTAACATAAAAACACAAAACTTCAGTACACAATCAACACCTCTGAGCAGAGTTACTTGTATCAGCCATTCTCATCCAAGGTAGAATTGTAGTAAGAACTAGAAAGTCTTTGAATGTTACCCTGAACATTTCCATGCAAGGGAGGACTTTGCATAGAATATAAGTTACCACCATAGCTAACTGCAAATTAAAAATTAATTTAATAGTACTAAACACAGCACAAATCTTCAAGAAGACCGTGATTGATCCCAAGGGTTACATGCTTTCAGGACCGAGGACATCACTTTGGATCACCGGGGATGCTCTTCCAGCTGGCTTGCTCTGCGTGTGAGTGAGACTCGCTGGTACTGCACCTCTGCCCCACTGGCTGACTCTGCCCGGCCAGATGAACGTGCCACGCTCTCTTACACCTAGAAGCCCTCTTTGCAGTAAAGGAAGAACTGGACGACTGAGTTGTTTTTAGTTTCTAACTCGGTAGATGCAGGCACTTTTTAATTCAAAATATTTCCTGATCACCTCCACGTGTTAGGAATTATTCTAGGTTACAGAGGTACAGAAATGAAGAAGGGTCCTATTTCCATCAACCTTGCATTCCAGTAAATCGTAAGCGAGACAAGCAAACAAACAAGGTAATTTTGAATAGTTGTAAGTTGTGCACAGGAAATGAACAGAATGCCGTTCCAGAGGGAGACTGGGAAAGGGCTACTTGGGGTAGATGGTCCAAAAACCCTCTCTGAAAACGCTGCAAAGATCCAGGAATTCGGGCCCTTAGCTTGTTCATCTGAATGAGCATCTATTTGTCGTGGCCAATTTTGGAAATTGACATTTCCCTCAAGACCCAGTGTTGAAAATTGCCCGAAACCCTGATCTCCACCTTTCTATACAAACCAGATGCTTTCACCAAACAAAACACCACAACCATCTGAATCGGGTCTTTGGCAAAATGCAGAAAATATTCACGAGGAGACCAGCTGAGGCCTGCTCAACAGTTACACTCAGAGCCCTCTAACCGGACACCATATGGAGCAGGAAATGAACACCCACACAGTAGATACCGTCTTTGAGGAACTTCCCATTCTCAGGAAGCACGCAGCCCATGGCTTGCGGTATCTCCGCACCGAACAGGCAATGCGGACCGTTAAAGCCGCGTGGTGGCTTTCTGGCGGGTGCCCCGCACTCCGCAGTGCAGGGCTCGGCGCAGCCCTGCGAGGTAGGCTGTGGATCCCCGTTACCCGTGGAAGAAAACTCAGTTTACAGAGGTGACGCAAGTCGTCCAAAGCCACGCAGCTACGGAGTAGCGCCAAGTAGAAGGAACTCGAATTTTTGGACCTACCCCCAGCGCTTCCCTCTCCCACACTGCATAGCAACGGGAAGCGGGTGGGGCTCACCTCCCAGTCACGCTTGCTCAAGGCCTGATTAAGAAGACAGAACAGGCTCCCCGTCTTGGGGCGAGTCGCGCTGGTCTGGAAGAGGGTCATGACCTTACCACTTCACAGCTGTGAAGCCCGTTACGCTGCCGTGAGGATTTCACACAATTTTTACCATCGTACTCTCCCACACTCCCCCGGTCGCCCAGGGACAGTGAGCGACAGCCGATTCAAGCGTCCCTTCCCAACCTGTCAAAGCCGTCACAGCTTCCGAGGACAAAGAGTGCCTGATCCTGAACTCAGAGGGTTGTGTTCGGACCTCCCGGAGTGGAAAGCCTTGTGCCTGATTACTTCTGTAAACTCGGTGAAGACTTCTAGTGTCTTCTAGTACGTTAATACCTAGTGTTTCTTGGTGGTCTGATGGGGAACCTGGAGAGAGGGCTTCCAGCAGTGCGGGGGATGCAAGCTGCATGCCACTCAGGGGGTCCCTGGCTGCCCGTGGGAAGCGGTCTGGAGGGACATCGGCGGGTGCAGGAGTGTCGCCGCCGAGTCCCGGGCTCTCTGACGTAGAATCCAGGGGCTCGCCCTCACCTCTGAGAGACCCCCGCTCAGCAGGGACCAGGCCTGACGTGACTTTCCACAGGCTGGAGGGTGACGCACTGTGGGAGGGTGACGCACTGTGGGAGGGTGACGCGCTGTGGCCCCTCTAGCGCCTGTGTTTCTGTCTCTGCAGTTGAGGGTTAGATCTGGTGCCTTCCTGCTCTCCACGCCTGTGTTTTATCCTGGACACCAGGGGCCCCTGGGCCCTTCCTGAGCGCCGCGGCCAACCCCACCCCTCTGTCGCACGTCCCACTTCTACGTCCGATCGCTCGGCCGCCCCGGGGTAACCTCGGTCCTCAGCGGCGCCCGGCACTGCCGGCCTCCCTCCCCTCACGCTCTGATGTGCCCGGAGAAGCACATGGTCCTTCCCTCCTTCCTGCCCCCTGCTCGCAGGGGGCCAGGCAGCCTTGACAGGCCCCAGGGTCCCTGTGTGCCATCGAGAGTGGTGAATACTGCCCTGGCCAGGTGGCGTAATTGATTGGAGCCTTGTCCCGCACACCAAAAGGTTGCAGGTTTGATTCCCGGTCAGGCCGCATACCTATGACAGGTTGAGGTTTCCATCCCTGGTTGGGGCGTGTGCAGGAGAAAGCTGATGGATATTTCTCACATCGATGTTTCTTTCTTTCTCTCCCCTTCCTCTCTCTCTAAAATCAATAAAAACATGTCCTCGGGTGAGGATTTAAAACAAACAAACAAAAAAAAGAATGGTGAATACTAACTAATCTTTCTCCTGAAGCAAACCAACTGGCCCCGGAACAGAAATACTCCTCTCCAGAGTACCCAAGGGCAGTGGGGAAACCTGTGCTTCTCCTGTGCACTCGGGCTTGGGAATTACCAAGGGATCAGGTAGCGGTCATTAAACGCACACCCCACCCCTGCATTCCCAGATAAGCATCTCCCTGCAGGTGCGCATGCCAGCCAGCCCCACACTTCCCATTCCTGTTCGTTCCCGGTGCTGTGTCCTTCACTGGGGTCACCCGCCACACAAGCCCCCACCACACCGCGGTCTTCAAGAAATGATTACCATGTGTGGTTCTAAATAGGACCACATTACTTTCTACAAGTGTCAATTTTCCCCTGCAATATTACATTTTCCAACATTTAGTTTTCCAGCCTTTTGCCGGGACTATCTGTGTAAATTAGAAAGGTTCTTAACTGTTATCTGTAATAGATTTTGCCTGTAGCAAAATTCATGCAGGCATAATAGAAGAACAAAGTGTGCTCTGATGAAATTGCAACCATAATTTCCAGATGCCTGACATTTATTGCTTATTGCTATTAGAATTCAAGTGCCTATTTGTTTTGTACTTTGCTTTTATTCTTGCATCACAACATATAATGGAAAAAAGATATTTTAAATGTTGGGTTAAGTATCGTGGATCAACATGAGGCACCAACATAATCAATACTACTTAAACATACTCCTAGGCAATTAATTTTTAAAGAATCAAATTGTTGTACCACATCAAAATTTATAATGATACCAGAAAGGGTGCTGCATTCTTTATTGTTTAATTAAAAGCAACATTTAGCACTCATGCAGCTAACTGTTAAGACATCTCAACATAAAAGCTTTTGCTTATCATGACGGTGAGGGAGTTACAACTGACTCTTTACATTCTTCATTATTAAATGTTAATTGTGCTTTATTAACTACTGAGCATTTATCAAATTACTGGAAGCAATCATGAGGAGGGCCGTGAGAAGCACATCCTAATATAGCCATCCTACAGCGACGGGTGCATTGCTGAGACTTGAAATCCAGATAACTGTCAGCATTTTAAAAGAAAAAAAAAGTGAGTTTCATAGCTACCATATTGATAATGGCATAGAGCAAAACATGCCTAGTTTCAGGGAAAGACATAAGAAGACGCTTATGTAGAACAGAGGGAAGAGATGTAGGAAATAAAAACAAACACAGAAAATTATGCGGACAGGCCCAAGCTGGAGAGGCAGGCGGGGAGGGAGGGAGGGGGAAGGGAAGAAGTAGGGGCGGGCGGGCGGGCGTGCGGAGGAAGGCAGGGCAAGCACTTTCTAACCCTCTGGGTTCAGACACGAAGGGCCTGGGTCAGGATGGTTGCCCCATAGAGAGGCACGGCCCACGTGCTAAGACTGTTTAGGCTCTTTAGAGAAGAGAGGGGGAAAAAGTCAGGTGGGATGAGAGTATCTTGCTCAGACCATCAAGTTCATCGCCCAGATTGCTGACCGCTGGGCTGAATTAAAGAAGGCCAAGGGAGCCTGGGAAGGACACAGAGAGACCAAGTGAGCTTCGCCATGGACCCCTTCTCATAATTTCCCTCTACAAACTCCACATTTGGGAAAAAACTTGGTTAACAAATGGCATTTACTCAGCAACGCGCAACGTGGTGCTTCTGAAGGGAAGTCTGCGTCTTCTCTTAGGCCTTTGCAACACTGAAAGTAGCTTTGGGAGCCCATTGCTGCTGTTTGGACCCCAACATTCTCCTCCTGCCCTGTGGTTGAGGGAACGATGCCTTCCCCAAGGCTCACGGTGACGGGGACTGGCGGCAGAGGCGGCGGTTAGGCCCCGGACGCAGTGGGCGTCGGCCTGGTCTGTGGAAGCAGCTGTGCTCTCTATGGGGAAAGGACCTCAGCCTCCTAAGCTACCAGGAGCTGTGCCCCGCGCCCAGGACCCCGCGAGTGATCACAACGCCCTGCAGGATAAGGGGACGTTTAGTGGGTTAGTTTGATGTGCTTACATATATATGCCTGCTGATGGAACAGTAGTGTATCACGCTATGTGATCATAGCGCAACACATTGTCTATATTTGTTATACTGGGCACTGCTCTCTGTGACGTCTTTACGACTTGTTACAAGTTTGTGCCCTTAAACACCATCACTCCTTCCCCGCCCGGCCGTTAAATATCTTTTAATAGGGAGATTAGCTCGTGTGTGTGTGTGTGTGTGTGTGTGTGTTTTAATGAACTTGTGAAAACTCAAGGGCATGCTAGTGCAAAGCATTTTTATCAAATGCCTTCACTCGTTTTACACTGAGAATCATTACCTAAGAGGTTTCCCACAGCTTATAAAATTCCATGAGAGTCAGGTCTCTGGCTCAGTGAGCCCCGTCAAGCACTCACATTCCCAACAAACATGACCAGTGCTGAGGAGGTCTTATATAAAAGGAACAAAATAGGACCGATGACATTTACATCACACTCAACTTACGAAGGAGAAGAGTAGATGAAATCCCCTGAAAAGAGAAATATTGAGCGCCTTGAAGACGAGGTCTGATCAAAGAGATATGACCGGTGGGTGAGCAGTAAGATTAATGAGAGAATACTCTCGACAGCAAAGCCAAAAGAGAAAAGTGAAGAGCAAGAACATCTTTTACCTGAGTTCTTAGATGCTGCCAATTTTTTGAAATAGCTCTTTTCATATTCACAAAGAAAAGAGGAAATGACTGAAGGGCAGTACCAAGACGACACCTACAGCAGGTACGAGAAACCAGATGTGACAACTTCAGGTAGCCTCGTGTGTGGTTAATGAAATTTAACCCATTAGCGGCTCCCACCCAGACTGCACACTTAGAATCTCATCTGCAGGGCTTGGGAAGTCATCCAATGCCTGCGCCCTACCCCCCGCCCACTGAGTCTAGATCCAAACATTGGTATTAAAAAAAAAAAAAAAAAAAAGTTTTCCCAGTAGATTCTAACGTGCAGCTAAATTTAAGAACCTTTTATTCCAGAGCAGCCTACAGAGCTTAGACACATTCTCAAGGCCTTCCGTAGGTCTGCAGCTAATCTAGGGACCCCTTTCCTGAAACCCCAAGATGATGCCTTGCTATGACAATTTGAAAATCAGGATTTGGCATGGTATCTATGAGGAGGGATCCTACCCCCGCCCTAAATGGAATTATCTTCTGCAGAGCGGGCTCCTGTGGTACTGGCTTCCCCACTAGGTGGGTGTTCTCGGAACCCATCTGTATCAGTATGCTAGCTGGTGTTGTTGTGAGAGGCTGTGTTGGCTCCAGTGAAATTTTTTTTAAAGATGTTTTTCACTGTGTTTCCCCATTTCATGATGGGTAACTTACAAGTGCACCTGCCCACACCGTGCTGAGCGTTCCGCAGTTTTTGCTCAAAAAGGCATGACCCCCCTGCCCTGCCCTCCCTATTCACCTGATCTCACCATGTGCAACATTTTTTTTGTTTCCCAGGATGAAAAAAGTCCTCAAAGGGAAATGTTTTGCTGATGTGGAAGAGGTGAAACAAAAAAACAGCAGAAGCACTAAAAGGCATCAAAACTGACAAGTTCTAAAACTGTTTTGAGCAATGGAAAGAATGTCTTGATAGGTGTATGGCATCAAATGGAGAGTGCTTTGAAGGTGACAGGAGTTTAAACATGTAGGAATAGATACACAGTTTTTTATAAATAAATTCCGATGTTTGGGTCCCCCCTTCATATTAGAAAGCCTTCTACACAGAAGAGTTAGCCACATGAGACACAATGGAACACAGTGAATGCAATGTCTGTTTGGGTTTGAGAAATTAATGTTTTGGGGGGAATGACTGACTAACTGACAGAAGTATAATCTAGGGATTATTTTAGCAACTTATGTAAGCATCTTAAAAATGTGCATATCTGTTGACCCAAAAATCCCATTTTTAGAAACTGTGGCTACGCGCAGATGTAGGCAGGGCCTTGGATGGTAACTGTCGCGTGGTTTGTCTCCCGAAATGGAAAAGAATTCATCTAATGAGTGTTAAAGTCAAGTTCAGCTACACAGTGGAGCATTATACAATCATTTAAAACAATAGGCTTAAAGTTAAAATATGGTCAGATTGACGTGAAATAAACGACACAAAAATATTCAACATATATTGTAAGTGAAAAAGTTGTAAACTTCCCCCTGTAGCACGCCTCGTTTCTTCATCAACGATGTAACAGTTGGACAGTTACCGAGGGCTTCCTTCATTCCGAATGCCATTCTAAACACTTCACCCATATTCACTCAGTCATCCTTACAACCCCAGTGATGTTGCTGTCGCTACCTGGCTTTAAAGATGCAGCCACTGGGACAGAGAGCCCACCAATCCATTTTCTTTTGAAAAACTGGAGTTGTGGAACCCCGAATTCACATTCTCGCGCGGCGTTTCTCGGTGAAGATGAGCAGCAGCCGCCCACCTGAGACGGCCCCATGCTCTCCAGGGTACCGCAGCCCGCCCTCTTCCCGTGACCCTTCACCTGGCCCGCCTCCCTGATTCAACCCGCCAGGCACGAAGGGCATCCGAGTACAGCCTCTCTCAAGATCCTCGAAGACTTGCTCAACCCATGTAAGTCACGGTTAGGGCTCCCTCCTGCCTCCATGAAACAGGCAGGAGGGATTCCATGGGGTCAGCACCGCCCTTACTCTGAGGTTAGATGGTCGCATCTGGAGTAAGATGGCCGAGTTTAAGGAGCTCTGTGGCCACTTCCTACCCATATGACCTCCACCCCTCTCCTGCCTTTCCTTAAGATTTAGCCTGAATGACACCTCCTCCAAGAAGCTTTCTCAGACTGTCTCCACCGACAGGGCCCGGTGCAAAGCAAGCGCTCACTGCATTACTGGGTATTAATATACTTCTTCGTCCTTTCCCATGCCCTGCAGAGAGAAGACCCTGAATGCACTTTCTGGTCCTGACAGCTTGGGTAATACTGACTTTTAAACCAATCATTGCAGAGGTTAAGGGTTATATGTAGCAGCGCCCGATGCAGGATTCCGGGCCATCTTATCCTTTGTTGGATGAATAGAAGCATTTATTCTTGCATCTAAACATAACAGCATTTAGACAACAAAGTTGTGATTACAGGGTGGTTAGAACCACGAGCTCTGGAGTTCAGATCCCAGCTCAACCTCCAGCAGCCGAGCAATCGATTTTTTTCACCGCTTTGAGCTCTCTCATCTGCAAAAGGGTATGATACCCGTACCGAGCTCAACGATAATTCACCTCTTAGAAAACTGCCTGGCACATGGTCAGCACTCAGTAAACATTTGTTATGGTTATGTAAGATAATTAAAGAGGAACCTAGCTGCTGGTATTCCCTATGATGAGAAGCACATTCACAAACCTCCTCTCATCCCAGCTGGGAGTATTTCTGGGTACCTGTTTTTTAAAAGATTTTATTTATTTGTTTGTTTGTTTATTTGAAAAAGGGGACAGGAGGGAGAAAGAGAGGGAGAGAAACATCAATGTGTTAAACAATCAGTTGCCTCTTGCATGCCCCCAACTGTAACCCAGGCATGTGCTCGGACCGGGAATCAAACCAGCAACCTTTTGGCTCATAGGCCAGCACTCAATCCACTCAGCCACACCAGCCAGGACATTTCCAGGCATCCTTACAGGCCCCAGAGGTAAAAGAAAAAAAAGGAGAGAGAGAGTTCCCTTCTTCCTCAACCCTGCCCTCTGGGAAGGGGCAGGGGTGGGGTGCTGGGGCGCAGGGTCCCAGCCTT
This sequence comes from Glossophaga mutica, assembly GCA_039655065.1. Lineage (NCBI taxonomy): Eukaryota > Metazoa > Chordata > Mammalia > Chiroptera > Phyllostomidae > Glossophaga > Glossophaga mutica. The sequence goes on from CM077315.1 coordinate 4,740,445, forward strand.
GGCATCTGGGCCGTCTGCCTCTCGGAAACAGCTGCTCCCCTGTCCCCTGCCACTCGCAGGCTGGAAGGGTGAGGGAGGCGGGTCTGATGAGATGACCCGTGGGACCCGCAGGTCAAGCGCAGGCTGGCAAGGGGAGGGCCCCAAGGAGCAGCATCTGCTGTTTGCTGGGCTGGGTCCTCTGGAGATTATTTGTTTAAGTTTCAATGAAATGATTTTAATTTAGTGGATCCGTGTTTTATGCTTAGTTTTTTTCAAGAAAAGATTTTCAATCTAGCCCCAGACCTCCCTAGAGGTTGCTGATAGTAATTTAAGGACTCAATTATTGGGTCTGATATGAGAACGATTGTTAGAGGTCGCGGGCCTGACCAGAAAATCACTATGTCAACCACCCAGACACTTCCTTCTGCTTTTCTAATTTTATTTTGTTCTTTGAAACAAATAACATGGTTCCATGAGTCAAAGTTCCAAACCTCCTAAATAACTGTCTCCTACTCATCTCCTTCCCCTAGTTCATTCCTGAAAGCCTTTACCAGTTTCTAGATGTAATTTTTGGCTCCCTCCCCAAAGCCTTATTTGTTTTGTTTTGTTTTTTGCCCAAGCAAATATGTGAATGTACATTCGTTATTATTGTTTTGTGTTGTTTTCTGTATTTCTTTTTAACAGGAAATATTTCTCAGGCCCGCATGATAGCTGCTATATTTTTTGCTTCCATAAGCTAAAATAGATACTTGAATTAGTCGCATTTTAAATGAACTGGCTTTCTTAAAAACACCTGCATTCATTTGGAAAATTGTTCTTATTCGGTGTTTAAAGCCATCTATACTAAATTGCATAGCAGCTAAAAAAAAAAAAAAAAAAAATAGATGTACCTGTGATAGTATGAAAAGAGCTACTAAAAGGAAACGTTTTGGAATAACTACTAATACCATGATCCATTTTATAAAACCTGTCCCCCAAACTCTCTAAATTCCCTGAGTGCCAATGGAAGAGCACAGAGCGTTCTCCGGAAAGTTCCGTGCCAAATCAGGAACAAGGGGAAAGGGAACAAAAAGGACGCCAGCCAGCCGGGGTGGGTGGCCAAAGGGGTCACCGGCAGAGCACACGGTGCTGCTGGGACAGCGCACCAACCCGACTGGCCAGGGCCTGCGCGGAACTACTGTTGGGTATTTTACATATCGCCCCTGGTCATCGGCCTTGTCTTTACTAGTCAAGTATTTTTAGCAAATGAATTCTCGACCTTCTTTTGAAACTAAAAATTTACATATTGAAGAAAAGAGTCTGTGGGCAAGGCTTATTTATGCGTTTCACCAGCAAAAAGAGCTCGGCCCACATGGCCCTGCGGTCCTCAGACCGGGGCCCAGTGACCCATCACCGACGCGTCATTCCCCAAAAGCTGATGGGTGGGCACTTCCTCCACCCTTCCAGCCAGACTCAGAATGCACCAGGAACCCCACCTCCCGCCTGTGAACGGCCTCTCAGTGAGCCGAGGTGGACTAACTCCCTACGGTTCAAGTCCCAAATCCAGTCTTTCTTCTCAACCTGAGCCACTCGGACACAGAAACCAGGCAGCAGGCTCTCTCTGGTGGGTTCCCACCGAACAGGCCGCAAAGGTGAGGGCCGCTGCTCGGAAGTCATCTCTGACAGCTGCCAGGGGTCAGGAAACTTCTTCATAAAGAACCAGAGAGTATTTTTGGCTTTGTGGGCCAGATGGTCTCTACGGAAATCACTGAGCCCTCTCACCGTAGTGCACCACAGAGAAGGCGCCGGGCTGTGAGCCAATAAGGCGTTCTTTGCAAAAACAGGCCCACCCCGGCCATGGTTCACGGAGCGCCGAGGCGGACTCGAATTGCCAATCCTTTGTTTCTCTCTCTCCACCCCAGCACCTGCCTGAGGTGGCCAATGCCCAACGCCAGGCACAGAGTCCGAGTCCTAGATGAGACCTTATAGGTTAGGGGACAGGTGCAGAGTAAAAGACTCCAAAGCGATTCCACCCCAACAGTGCCCAGTGACCCCCCCACCCCCAAGATAAAGGGCCCACTGAGGGTGGGTGGGTGATGTTCAACTTCCTGCACTCAAGGGAAGTCAAGGGCACAGCGGACCACAGTTCACCCCAGACCCCCGACGGAGCAAGTGCAGACAGGAGCCAAATGAAAAAGGGAAGTTTCAATTTCAGTTCTCAAGTCTGTATTTCCCCTCTCTCTGCACTGAGCGCTTGTCTCCTTAATTTAAGTAGAAGCACAGAGAACCGAAACGGAGAAGTCAGTCGCAAATCCTACCTGGGTTAGGCAGACTTTCCCCGATAAGGCCCTATCTATAGTAGAGCTCCCAGATCACACAAGAAATCTATCTTTATCTTAAGTAATAAGCATTATGCCAGTCAATCTCTCCGTGGCAGGTTGACACATCATTAAACCAAGGCATGAGGATTACAAAAAAAGAAAAAAAAGGCCCCATCAAACCATCTCAACTCCCATTTCTTTTATAAGGAACAGTACAATAAAGGCAAGTCTTAAAATTACAGGATGTCCTGCATTCAGCCTGACCAGGTGTGGTTATTCTAGGTTTTCTCCAAAGATGTCACATCAATTGGACTACTAATCTCAAAGATGGTACTGAGCAGCTCAAGGAACAAAGAAAACAAAGTAAGAAAACAAAACAGAAAGAATCATTTTCAAGTCCTCCTAGAAACCGCTGAAAGTTTGTTTTGGACCCAATTAGAGATGAGGGGAAGTGGAGGTAGATCTAAAAATTATGATTAGCCTATTATTTTTCCCTCTTGCTCCCAATTAAAGAGGGGTTTCTTCTTTCACTAGAGATGCACAGTTATTAAATCATAATGTCTTTTTCTTTTTAAAAAAAAAATGATAGCAGAAGGCTCCATACTGCCGCCATTTCTGCAAGGTTGCTTCTAATTGCTCCATGCAAGTCTTTGACTAATTAAATCACACAAGAGATTGTTTCTTAGTAACACACCTGGTCCAGGCTTTGTTGTTGGCTTTCATTAAAGCAGAGTCTCATGCTGCCTCGTAACATGAAAGGATATTAATCAGGTAAATGGCCATTAAAAGTCATATCAATGTTTGCTGTGCAGTGATTATATTCTTAAATCTTGAACAAAGAAGGTTCCTTTGAAATCTCAGGGCCGGCCTCCAACCGCAGGAGAGAAAAGCCACATTGAAATGCTTTGTTTTTCAACCTTACCAAGAAGAAGGGGAAAAAAAGAGCAAAAGGCAAGGTGTGGCAAGAAGTAAGATTACATTCTCTTTGTTCCACTGGGCTATTCGGGGCAAGGAGGGCGAAGCTAACAAACCGAAATTGGTGTACAGCAAGTGGGGACAACCGGCAAGAAGTGCTCTCCAAAGCCCCCCACCCCCAACCCCGTTCCCTGGGAGAGGAAAGCTCCACTTCCAGGGCAACACTGCTAATTAGGTTGCATTTCAGAGCTCTAGTTAGAAATAAAAATGCCCAGGGAATCAAATGCTACTTGCATATTAAACTGAAAAGGAAAAATGTGGCTAAACGTTTCCTTCTGTCAACAAAGGCCCCTTGAGGGCTTCCCTGATAGGTCTAGACAGGGACCTGGAACATGGTTGTGCAGCTGTGCCCACCCGCAGCAGCCCCTGAGCCTCACTCAGCGCCTTTCCGCCGCGGCGCCCCATGCTGGCTGCAGAGCACAGGCGCTGCACTGGGAGGGAAGGAGCGTGGCCACGCACGTGCGCACTGCAGCAGGGACGCGCCTGCCGAAGACACCCAACTTGGGTCCCACCGGCTTCCTTTCTTTTCTGCCATGAATGACTCCTTGTGCGGGGACTGAGAAAGCGGCTCCGTTGGGGCTGGGATACAGCACTCTTGCCTGAGAACTCAGGCTCTGTAATACAAATTCCCGGGCTGCGATCCCAAATCCGCAGCTACTGAAACTCTCTGCGCCTTGACTTCCTCGAAGGTAAAATGCACAAATTAACACTAATAACCTACAATGGCTGACACGAGAATAAAATGAGTACTTTATATAGAATATGCGCAGCCTGCGATACATGCTAACACACATGTATCATATATATGATGTCTGACACACATTAAGTCCCCAATAAATATTTGCTAAAACGCCCTCGACAGCTGTTAAAGGCTTACGAAGTACATGCTTTATTCGAACCTGAGCCCGCGTGGACGACTCGGTAACTAAACACCCCGCGGCAGGTGACACCACGTGCACTGGGACCGGCTCGCACCGAACACAAGGAAAAACTAAAGCAACGGACTTACGATTCTCCCAGCAGGGTCTCCAGCCGGAGGCTTCTGTCCGAGGTCAAGTGCACCACGCCTGGCTGCCCTCCGGGCCGCTGTCCATGCTGTCCCCCTACACGGGAGCCCCCAGAGGCGCGGTGGCGCGGAAACGTGGTCGGCGCCCAGCTCTCCGCGCGCGGGGCCAGGCCAGCCGGCGCGGGCGCCATTTTCTAGGCCCACGGAGTGGGTGGCCTGGCTGAGGCTGACGGGGCCTCGCAGGGACGAGGCCTTGGTCACCTTCTCCCTCGGCCAGGCAGGTGGGGGACTTGACACTTCGAGGGGGCAGGGCCCGCGGCTGACTGCAGTCCGACTCGGCAAGAAAGGAAGCTGAGGGCCGCCCCGCTGGGAAGTCCAGGCGCAGACCCGGCGTCGACCGTGACCCGGTCCAGAGGCAGACTGCGCCCCCGGCAGCGCCGCGCCCCTCGTGCGGTCCTCGTTTCCCACAGCCCCGCCGGGTCCGCAGCCCCCTCCCCAAAGGCAGGGCCACCGGCAGCCCCTTAAGAACAGTGGCCCGTCTCTCAGCAGGGAACTCGGTCCTCGTCGGTCAGGGTGGTCACGTGCCCACGCTTCACCCAATCATGCAGAGGTCAGGGGAGGTCCTGCTCTGATTGGCCAGGGCGGACTGCCCGGGTCCTTCTGGGGCTGTGGAGCCCCCTGACCTTGCTGGCTGAGAACTGGGAGCCACGGCGGGTTGCAGAGCTGAGATGCTGCTGCTACAAGGAGCGGCGGGAATGGTGCTGCCCAGGGAACTGGGGCTGCAGCACAATGGAGAGAGGAGGAGGAGGAGGTGTAGAGGGAGGGGTGGGGGTGGCAGGGGAGCAAGGAGACAGGTGACCTCACCTCAGGTGTCTGTTTACTGGTCCGTTGGGTCTGAAGAGGGTTGCTGGACTCCTGGGCTGACCTGGGCACCTCTGAAAGGCCCTGTGATGGTTGCAAAAACCGACCTGCACCTTAAGGGATGTAGCGAGTGCACTCTCATGCCGCGCACTGAAATCACCTGGGAGCTTTTCACACATCTCCACGCCTGACCTCCACCTCCAGGAGTTGTTTCAATTGATGAGCGTGTGGGGGGTGTAGGCTAGCTACCGGGCATCTGCCTTCCATTCCTTGGTAAACTCATTCGCAGGAGCGGGGAAAAGCCACCCAGCTCCCAAGGACCCTTATCCTGGCCAGCCAACCCAAGTTCCCCACTCAGGGCCAGGGTCCCTGGGGGGAGACTGGAGGCCGCTCTGTTGGATGATGGGAAAATAAGTCCACTAAAGGGTGCCGCACTTTCTCTTCTCACTGTTTAGCTTTCACACTGCTCCCTCTAATATCTTTTTATCCTTGGCTCCACTGCCATGATGTCATCGTATTAGCTTACAATACAAATTGTTGAAAAGGCAGGACTTCTTTCTGAGAAATGTGCTAAGACGAGGGAATGGATCTCCCTGCCCACCAGTTTCATTTCTGTTCCTTTTCCCCAGAGAAAGGAGGGGAACTCTTTCTACTGATTGCAAGGAGACCCCATTAGATGCTTGCATGAGTTCTACTTTTACTAATTAGAAGAAGACAGTTGCCATTTAAGAAGCCACGTTTCTGATGAGGGAGTGAAAATAAGGAACTAGCGAGCATATTAACTGTAAACCAGCTCCTCATGCTGGATTAGATTCCCAGGAAAGAGACACCCAGTGCTGGGCTGCTAACCCGTCTTGATGCGCTCTGCAGCTCCTGACTCCTAGCTTTTCTGTGTTTTTAGTCTGTTACTTTCTTGAACCATTGAACAGGTTCAACGAAGGCTTAAATTCATGAAGAGTGGATCAATAATAGGTTTCTAAATAGGAAGTTAAAGTGCGTGTCTTGGGGTCAGCACAAGTATAGGCATATTATATTCACTCGCAATAACTATCTTTTAATGCTGAAAGGGAGACAAGAACACCGCCAGGATGCCCCCTTGGTCAGCCCAACACAAACGTTTTTATAGTACGTGTTAAAAGGCAGAGGACCCCGCAGATATCACTCTCTGCCCCTGCTTTCACAGGCTCAAGCTGATTGTCTCTCGTGAGTTTTATTGCATCTTTGGTTTGGGTGTTCATATCCTCTCGTATTCATAAACCGCATGCATTTTACACAACGCTTCCATTTGTTAGCCTATTGTGATTCTCACAGTCACCCTAGAATAATGAAAGATGTCGGGGGCACGAATGCTGCTAACGACTGCATGCTTTAAGGTTATGTCTTAATTAATCAAGATGTGTACAATTCCACGGCAGATTTTTGAAATGCTTTTAACATATGCCCCAGTATTACCGGTCTTCCCTGATGGGTTTATAACATTTTGACATAACCCATAGAGCACAGATTTTTTATTACCCAGTGTTGTGGGCTGCAGACCCTAGCTGGTCTTTGACCCCACCACCCCATTAAATAGGGATTACGTTCAAATTCACGTGGGGCAGGGAGAGAAGAGCAGTTGCAGGAAGAGGGCTGGGCAGGGACTGCGGTAGAGCAGAGCTCACGAGCCACTTGTCACGAAAACATGCAGGTCAGGTGTGGCCAGGTCTCTTCCTGTCTCGAGGAAGTGGGACCCCAGATCTTTGAGTAATCTCTCTACTTTGGAAGTATGACAACTAATCTTTTTTACTCTCTCTTGTTAACTCTATGAGCCAAATGGGCCCTAGCTCATAATGGACACTCAATTATTATTTAATGAATGTAGAAATGTGTACCGCTGCTTCTAAAAGGAACAAGTTCAGTGAATTAGAGAAGTGAATATAAACACTTCTATGATGTTGTGAGTGCACACACACACACACACACACACACACAACACCCCTACCGGAACCACTATCACCACCATCCACCACAATCCAATCCCACGGCAGGCCCACCGGGGAAGGTGAGCCCGTGGTCCTTCCTAATCAACAGTAATAAGGAATGTGATTCCGGGAGTAGGAGAGGTGGGCAATGAGCTGGAACTGGGTGCTTCCCCCAGTGCTTAAACATTTATGTCGGGCTCTGGAACCCCACTTCCTCCCAATTTTTCTGGGCGTTCCCCATTGGTTCCTGTCCTATCGGGTCGCCCTGGACCCCAGCCGGAAGGGTATGGGCACAGGCCCCTCTTCCACTCTCACCTGAACACCGTGTATTTCTCAAACCTCTGCATCCTTCACAGCACGCCAAGGCCCATCTCCTCCAGGGAGGCTCCCGGGTTGCTTCAGCCCCAGAGAATCTCTTCCTTCTCTGAACTTTTGTGTGAGCACAATCCAGCCCTTCCACTTTGCCACCTTATTACATCCAGTCTTTTCCACTTTAAGAAATCAGCACCATACAAATATGTCATTTAAAAAATAGTTGTTTTGATGGGAATTAGAGGATGAAGAGCTTGATGCTCACACTAATAAGTTACACTGTGTCCTCTTCCTTTAAGAATAGCAGATGCTGTGTGTAGCCATAAAACACAAATGTTATTGAAGGAATCCAGTATTGGAGTAAGGCCTTCTGCTCAAGCAAAGGTCTTTGTCTTTTCATACATACTCTTAACAGCTTTTCTTCATCCATCCAGCAAATAGGTATTGAGCTCCTACTATGCGCTAGGCACTGAACTAGGTACAAGGGCTACAGCAGTGAACAAAGACAAGCGCCCTGCCGGCTCTGGGTTGACATTACAGGAGGACAAGTCACCAATCTCAACAGTAGTTAGTACCACGAGGAAAAACAGTCTGACCGGCCAGAGGCTGTACGACCCAGGCGTGTGAGTCTGGGAACGCGCTCAGTGAGCAGATGGGATGTGTACAAGGCAAACCTCGGAGCCAGCCAAACAAAGACGTTTCACTGCAAATGTAACAGTGTTCTGCTTCTCCGTCTAAGTAGAAATTGCTAGTTTCTAGACTCTGCTGGTTGCCTAATGTCATTTTTAACATTTCAACTGAAGGGATAACATAGCCACAGGCAAGTGCGGAATCACGAGTGAATTCTCTGCAGGTTGACACACCCATGTGTCCCCTCAGGTCAAGACACTGAACGTCACTACCCACCCCGGAAGTGCCCCATGTCCCTTTTCAGTGACTGACCTCCCTCCCTTTACTGGTTTTGTTTGATTTATAAATGCAGTCATGAAGTGTTATTGGCAGTTCTTTATTGAATATACCCCAATGCATGTCTCCAATCTGCTGTTAATGGACATTTGATTAGTTCTAGTTGTTGACCTATAAACGTACTGCTACTATGACCGTTCTCGTCCCAGCCATTTGACACCTGTGCGTGTCCATTTCTGGTTCCCACACAGGTGTGTAGCTGTCCAGCTTTAGTGGACACTGCCAACGTAGGTATACTAACTTCACTGCCAAATGAAGCAGTTAGGGACGTTCGGTTCGTCTGAGTCTTCGCCAGCACCCGGTGTTTTCCATCTTCTGCATTTTGGTCTTTCTGGTAAGACGGTAGAGATACCCGCTAGGGCTTCGATTTGCATTTTCTTTATAACTGGTGAGATCTAGCTTCCCACGTGCCTACCAGTCATTCAGGTGCCTCTCGTGGGAAGCCTCACTCATCTGCCCATTTTCCATCAGGTCAGTTTTTTCTTCGACATGGCTTATAGTTTCTTCCCGCATTCTGAGTCTTTCACAGACATCCTGAAAATCAGTTCTCCCACCTGGATGTTTTTTGACTCCCTTAAAATTGTCTTTTGATCTACAGGAATCCTTAATAAAAGATATCTTTTCCCCCTCCAAGAAATGTTTGACATTACATGTAAAGGGCCCTTATCGACCTCAATCTCACGAAGAACTAGAGCCCTGGACGCAGGCTGCCAGCAGGGAGGGGCGGTTTGGGCACCCAGGTGAACCGCCTGGATGCTTGTCGGCCTCCCTGGACCGATTTCACCTGTGAATACGCCAGCACAGGGGCCACAGCTTGGAAGGGCCTGGTGGCCGGGCTGAGCTAGGGATCAGGGTCTGAATGACACCACCCGGTAAGCACCGCCCCCGTCCCCCACCCCGGCCTGGCAGAGGGGCTTGCTGAGGAGAGGAGAGTCGGGAACGGCGGCAGAAGAGGGACGCGTATGTTACAGCTCTGAGCGCAGCCGTGAGCAGCAGGGGCCGCACACTGGCCCACCAACCTTCCCCTCGGACGTTTCCGGTACGGGACTCCCGGGGGAGTTACTCCCAGGAGCGGTGCAAATGAATGGGTCTACGGGGGCATGGGGTGGATGGGGGCAGACGTCCCCATCTGCCAGGCCGTGCCTCGGAGCCGGAGACATCCGCGGGTTCTCTAGCCTCGCGAGGCGTCTCCCCCTAACACGTCCAACTCTCCGAGCTTGTGAGCCCGCTCCTCCTCCATCTGCTGGCAGAGCAACTCTCCACTTTGGCTTCACTCACTTGCTTCCCTACTCCCGTCCGGGCGGGCGGTGGCTTCTGCCATCTTGCAGAGCCCTTGCCAGAAGGTTAAACTCTGCATCCTGACAGAGTGTTCCCAGATCAATAAACTCTGTTTCATCAAATCTTATGTCCCCCCACCCCCCGACTTTCCGGACCCAGCATTCTCAGAATACAGCCCCAGGCAGGTTTCCTAGCTCCCGCTGGTGCATGCTGGTGAGATCCTGTGTCTTCTCTCAAGGGCAGCCCGTTTTCTCCCTTACTGGGCCCAGTGTAACCCAGGTGATCTTGGACTTGACCCTTGTTATTGACAAGCTACTTGGCCAGGAAGAAGCCGGGCAGAGCCTGGGGGAGGGGCTGGCATGTGCATCGCAAGGGAGCAACCTCAGCTCTCTTCACATCCGGGGAAGCAGCGGTCCACTGAAAGGGGCGGGCCCCGTGTCAACAGGTTCCGAGGTTCGGGGGACCCTTCAGATTCGAGGTGTCACCCTGCACCACTTCTCTCCCTTGCCGACCGGGGCCCAGGTGTAACAGGCAGGCTGCCTTCGTTCCGGCTGCTGGGAGGAAACGCCGCACCCCGAGCGGCTCATCAGCAACGGCCACCGAGGTGTCGCCGTTCTGCAAGCTGGGAAGGTCAAGATCACGGTGCTGGCCCGCTCAGGAAACCTGCTCCCTCTCGTTGGGGGTCCTCACGCTCTGTGTCACCAAGTGGGCTGCAAGCCTCTCTTGTGAGGGCCCTGATGGCTCCACCCTCGTGACTCGGTCGTCTCCTAAAGGCCCCACCTCCAAATACTGTCCCCTTGAGGGCTAGGTTTCGACAGGATGTTTGGGGAGGACACCCCGGCGGTGACACAGGTCTAGGCTGGGCGCTCTGTCCCTCATGATGAAGTCCTGGGCCTGGTCTTCAGCTTCCTCTTTGCTTTGAGCATGTGGGAAAGGAGGCCTCTTCCCATGCTACCACGGAGGCCCTCTGGACTTCCTCCTTACCGTTTAATTGGCAATTTGTCCCTTTCAGCCTTTTGTTGTCTATTTCCAAAGCACAATGGCGCTTAGCAACAGTTCTCCAAGTCCACTGTCCTGTTTGTTGTGGTCACCGCCTGTGGCTCCAGTGCCCGCTCTTCCGCAGCCTGCTCTTCCGCAGCCTGCTCTTCCGCAGCCGATGGTTCCCTTCGGCCAGCACACCACCTCAGCCTACCAGCAGCAAAACCTCTAACAATGGCCTGCCACCTCACGCCAAAGGCTGTCTGTGTCCCACGTGCTGCCGAGGATGAGTCCCGGATGCTGCTCAGGTAACAGGTGACCCAGCTCCCAAATCCCGTCGTGGCATCTGCTTTCTCCCACCACTTCCAGTACCAACTGTTGCAGGTTCAGATCCCCAGGAAGTAGAATCTGAGGTGAAAACAAGCCCGCAGGAGGCATGTAACGCAGCTTTTGAGATCTACTTGCACAGAAGCCACTCGGAGGAAGTAGGACTGGGCAGAGGGAGAAGTTAGACTGCGATGCAGCCTCAGCAAAGGCCCCGGCCAACCCTGGACAGAACTCAGGAGCTAGGAAGCTCAAGTTCGAGTCGGGGGCGGGGGGCCAGGGTAGGCTCTGAACGGACAGAGGTGTAGAGTAGTGACCTCGCTTCTCTGCATGTCTCTCCCTCCAATGTCTTGGTCTCTCCGCTCTTCCTACGGTGGTATGTCTACGCTGCTTTACACAAAATGTCTCTTTAAACTTTGTTCGATGTTTCTAGTTGTCCTTGGCAGGAGGATTTGTCTGCTCATTCATGATAAATGGAAATATTTTTACGTACACCCGTATTATTACAAAATGTCTGGCTGATAAATGTAAATTGGATTCTGTAATTAATCTATCTCGCATGCAAATATCATTAGGAATATTCTGTGGGAAAACGCCCGTGCATTTTTATGTTGCACCCCCTCCGCTGCTGCATAGCAACCTTCTTAAAGACAGAGACAAGGCCTCTTTGAGCGGAGAAACAAACTGGGATCCAGGAACTGAAAGTCTATTTATGCAATTTGAAAACCACTAAAATTATCATCACTTTAAGCATATTAGAGGTTCTCGATTAATAGAGTCTGTAACTATCTCTATTACTGTAAGTGCCTTACTATGTTTCTGTAAGAGAGTCCTCAGCAAAACAAAGAAAATTGTCAGAATAACATAATTGGCTGAGAATGGCTTAGCTATTTACCAAACTCAGGAAACGTACTTTCATGGATGTAGCAAATCTTATGTAAAACTAAACATGTGATTCTCTCTTTATCTAAAAACCTCAGACTACAGCCATCACCGTTTATCTTCACCTCCTTATTAAGGTCAGAATGACCTGGTTTTGCATAAGACACAGATAGACACCAGTATGAGAGTCACAAAATACATAGAGCAGGAAAGGAAGGCTTAAATAGTCACTGAAGCAAAAAGAACCATTATCTAATAAGTTCACAATTCAAGTGAATTGTCCACTCTCTCTGCGTGAATATTTTAGAGAGAGGTAAATTTTGAAGGATGTACATTCTCCCCCTAAGCTAACTTCATCAGGCCATTCCCTGCCTTTCTGTTTTATTTTAGGGAACTGCCGTGTCATATTTGCCAACATGGCCCATGACATCAAGATGGAAGTAAAGGCAACGGGACTCAACTTTTTTACTTGGAGGAATTCAGGTGGATTCTGGTTACAGGTGGAAATGCCAGCGGCAGCAAGACTTCACCTGCTGGTTAGCCTGGTTATGCTCTACTCTGAAATGTCTTTTGTTAACCTGGTCTCTATATTTAGAACTCCATTACTCTGTGTTTGAAACCAAGGCACTCCGTTCAGAGCAGGCTGTAATTCCATCTCTCACCTATGCGGTGTTTACTAAAACACGCCTTTCGGAGCTGGGTACCATCCTCACCCCTCCGGTGCACGGCACGCGATTACAGTCACCGAGTTCGTTGGGAATTAAGTGTCAGTGATGGCTCATCAGCTGCAGAATTCATGAAAGACAGATTCCTCACCACCACACTTCAGTCTGCTCCAAAAATAAAACTAAAAACTCATTTATTCCTCAGGACAGAAGCCACATTTGAGAGAAACACTAATCCATGTTTTCAGGAAAATAACAATGTATGTCATTTATTGACAGCAAGATGATTGTCCACAGCGTTTCTCATTACCCCTAGATCGCAAATGAGTAAATCCCTGCCAGACAAATCAAGGTTAAAACAGTGTACGTTTTAACAAGGTGCAGAAAAAAATTTTTTAAAAAAAACCACTCCATCACTAGGAGAGAATGGTTAATTCAGAGAATTTTTCAGATTCTGTGATCTGATAAGCTCTGCAACCCAGTCATCGCTGAAATTAAATTAGGTTGCAGAAAATGAATATTTCATTTTTAAGATTCTGTTGCTTGGAGACCTCAGAAGAGAAGGCCGGTTTCGCCCAAGACGAGAGAGGCGGTATGAGGACCGCCATCGCATCCTTCCGGAAGCTGGCAGCGAATGCCGAGGAAAAGCCTCACCAGGGAGGCCGAACAATGACGGTGGCGCACACGGAGTCACCGCCAGTGCCGCACCGCAGGCTATTTCTCCCGAGCCAAGGCGGTCTCTCTCCGCCCTTCCCCTTCATTACTGAGACCCGACCCGGGCAAAGCAGCATGGCACCCGCATCCCAGCATCCTTTCAGTTGTAACCGGTACAGTTTTTGTAACAATGCGAAACAAATGCAGCCTCGATGGGACCACAAAGGATGATTTTCTTGCCAAGGAACAAGCGGAGGAGACACACAAACTCCCATCTGCACGTTGGAGGATCTACACTCACCTGGCTACGTTGTAATCAGCGTCACAAACACTGCCCACACCTTCATCACCACTGAACTGGAGCAGTTTTCAGAGAGTGCCCACTTTGGGGTGAAGTAGAATGCTAATTGTTTCCCAGACTCCACAATAACATAACCCGCTCAGCGTTACCTGCGCACATGAGTACCCATCTGAAATTTCTTTTCCCGGCCTTCCTGGGAGGGAGGGAGGTATGGCCAGGTGAACGTGTTTTGTCGATGGGATGCAGACAGAAGTCATGTGTGGGACTCACAGGTGATGTTCTTGTTTTTTCTTGCAAAGAAGCTCTTGCCCTTTGTTCCTTCTTTTCCCTCCCCGTGGGCTGGTATGTGAAGGTGAGGGCGTGAGCCAGACTTAACCGCGTGGAGCTATAGGCAGGGCACGGCAGAGCGGCAAGATAAAAGTAACCTAGATTCCCACATGATCTCACGGAACAAAGCAGCTTAACCAACCTGCACCTTGGCCCAATTCTGAACCGTAGGTGAGAGAAAACATCTGTTTCTCCAGTCTGTGTTTGGGGGTCCTTTTTCCACAGCCACTTGGCCCACAGCCTAACACACACATTTGATTTGGGGGAGACCTGGTCTCCAGAGAGAGCTTTTCCTCCTACCATCTGTCCAACTTCATTACCATTCGAACCTACTCTTGATTCTCACCTTCCTTTCTCAGTTCTTCATGGTAGGTACAAACTGGGGTGGCAGCCTAGCTCCCCGGGCCTTGTCTGAGCCACCTTTTCCTTTGGGGTGGCTGCCAGCCCCTACTTCAGCCCTATCCAGAATCCTAGCATGTGCTCCAAAGGTGGCGTGCATCCAACGTGAGATGGCCCGCCTCCAGGACCACAGTGGCTGCCCAAGAAATAGGCATACGACACACTGGGAGAACCGGGGTTCTTCCCTGGGATCTTCCCCCAGAAAGGGCACTTTCTTGTAACACGAAACCTCCTTGGTGAGGCCAACGTACAGAAAGGAAGAAGACAAAAACCATGATTATGTCCAGCTACCCCAAGTCAGGAGCCTAAATAGGCCATATGAGAAAAAAGAACTATTTTGGCCTAAGCTAGTTTGAACTGGGTTCTTCCACTGGCAGAACTGATTCATGCTGATTAGTGATTAATTAATGCTCTCTGCAAAGTAACCTCATTGTTGCAACACTATCCCTGTAAGCTTAAAATGGGCCTTGGGTTTTTTTTTTCCCCCCACCAGAAGTATCAAGAATCAAACAGTAAAAGATTAAGATAACCCAATGCCCTCTGATATCTGGTTATAGATTGATGTCTTGTGTATAATAAAATTTTACTTCTCAAATCATGATTTTTAATCTCCCAGGTTAAACCCGAGTTACTGAAATCCACCAATGCTGCCCTAACTTCGTGACTGCCATGCTACCCCCAGCAGTTAGTTCAAAGCCACAGCAAGATTATAAAAGTACTTTTGATGGTGCTGTTGTTATAATTTCTACTCAGCCCAAAATGTGGAGGTTAGCCACCTGGACGAAGAAAAACCACTCTGATGCGAACCAGAACAGCATCTGTCACCCCCGAAGGATGACCGCTGTCCTCGGTACATCCGAATGGTGTCAGAAAACGAAAAGGGTGACAGGCTTCCTATCCGTTCACAAAGTGAGGGCCACCTGACAGGCCAGGCTTGATGAAGGAATCAATCTTGGTGATTGAACTCCATCCTTTTGAGGAGAAATTGAAAGGGAAAGAGGGGACCACTTCTAACTTTAGGGGGGGCGCTGGGAACCCCACAGAGAGGGGCGGGACTGGCGGTGTGAATAGTGAGCGGGTCGTTCCCACATTGCTGAAGCAGCGATCTGATCGTGTAAGAAAAGAAACTCTCTTTGAATAACAGACGGACAGTAATTCTTCCTGACAGACGGAGACTTAATTCGAACCAAATAAAACTGCTCACTGAGGAGGGGCCGGAGCCATGCCTTAGGTGTGAGAGCACAGGGGCAACTCGCGCTGAACGGAGAATTTCTTTCATGTTCTTCGGCTCCAGAACTACGCCTGAGAATCAAAGTGGCGAATAATTCCTATGACGAATGGGGGCTGACAAGGGCCACCACCCCGACATTCTTTCTGCAGCTGCCACTCACCACTGATGGACAGAGTAGACAAGCCCTGTTGGTAGTGCCTCCAAGATGCACTTATTTTCAATCTCATAGTAGGAACGTGTTCTAGCCTTTCCCATGGTTGCTGACCTCAAACTAACATTCTGCGTTCAGCAAGAACTGAGAGAAGCCTGTAAGGAAAAAAAAGTGGCACTAGGTAAGTCATGGAGTTTCTCATTCTTATGATGGTTCTTCTTTTTTTTTTTAAGATTTCATTTACTTATTTTTAGACAGAGGGGAAGGAAAGGGAGAAAGAGAGGGAAAGAAACATCAGTGTGTGGTTGCCTCTCATGTACCCCTCACCGGGGACCTGGCCTGCAACCCAGGCATGTGCCCTGACTGGGAATCGAACCAGCGACTCTTCGCTTTGCAGTCCAGTGCTCAATCTACTGAGCCACACCAGCCAGAGTTATAATTCTTAATTATATATAATTTATGTATAGTCATATATATGTATGTGTATGACTATACATGCACACTTCATCGTTGACAGCATAACTGTTTTTCTTTGGATTATATCTCTTTCTGTGTCTGCCAATTTATAAGGTGGGGTGAACAAATACATTACTTTCTCCTCTAGTCAAATAATAAGTAGTTACTGTATTAGGATAGAAAGTTGAGAGTACCTGACATTCTCCTCCAAGAGGGCAAGAATCCAGTGCAGAAGAAGGACAGGACTCAGGAAGCGACATGAAAACTTAAAAGGCAGCAAGCAGCCCATTCGAATGTCCTCCTGTACAAGGGAGACAGATATTTCTTACATTTCAGCCCCATGCATGCTAACCTGATGCGGTTTTTCTTTTGCCAAATTCACAGGCCACTGGAATTATTATTATTTCCTCCATATTTATGTAAATAAAATCTCTTAATTTTTTCCTTCAGTAACCCCATCATCAAAGGAAACTTTAGATCTCTACCATAAACACAAACACCATTTTCCTCAAATCAGTTGGAATAAAAGGAAATCCACTAAAAATAATGCAAGGTTATAGCATTTCAGCTGGCTATTTTTGCCTGCTGAAAGCTGAGACCTGCTACGTATCCGTATAATTTCAGATAATATTTCTTCTCCCAAAGTCATGGCACCGTTAGTACGATGTGCCCTGTAATTAGGGAGCTACTAGTTATGAACTCACAGTGAAAGGGAATCAGAGAGGGAGTGACCTGCGGGGCGGGTGATCAGGTGACCAGATGATCCGACGATCGGGTGATCCGCTAAGGCTTCACTGAGGACTCAGCAGTTAGTGGAGTTTAAACTGACACCGAGGATTGTCCAACCACTGGGCGGAGGGGCCCAGCTGATCTGGGCATTTACAAGGGAGGGCTGAGACATGGGCACGGTGTAAGTGGTGCTAAGCTTGCTTTCCTAATCAGTCATCATCACTGACCTAGGACTTCAATAATGGAAGACAACTGCCCTGGCTGGCGTGGCTCAGTTGGTTGGGCAGTGTCCTGCAAAGGGAAAGGTCATGGGTTCGCTTCCCAGTCAGGGCACATGCCTGAGTTGTAGGTTCAGTCCCTGGTCGGGGCCCATGCAAAAGGAACCGATCGGTGTTTCTCTCTCTCTCTCTTTCTCCCTCCCTTTCCCTCCCTCTAGAAACAAATACAAATAAAATTTTAAAAATCATGGAAGAAAATGGACATTTACCATTCATTTACTACGCACCAAGTACTAAGCGAGGCATTTCGAATCTGTTTCCTCTTTTGATCCTAATAACGTAAAGAAACAGCTATTTCCCCATTTTATAGATGAGGAAACTGAGGCACAGACTCAATTCAAGGTCATGTAGCTTTGAAAGTGGTGGAACTGGGAATTCCAATCCAGTTTCTTCTGTGTCCACAGCCCGTGTTTTCTCCCTCACCCGATGTTTCCAGTGAAATCAGGAAATGAAAGCTAAGGGCCATCTTGGGGAATTCTCATAAAAGGACTCTGCGGTGTGGGGTGGGAAGGCGGAGGGGGGGGGCAAGAGGAACTTCCAGTCTGCGGAGGCCTGAGCAGCAGAGGCTGACCACCCCCAGGTAGGTGTGTGGGTGCTACAGAACTGCCTCCTCGTCTGGGAACGTGGTAGCTTGTCCTTCAGTCATGAAAACAAGAGCTTCCGCCGAGGCCTCCCAGCTCCGAAACTGGAAAATATCAGCAGTGCATATCAGCACCATCAGTGACCAAAACTTGACCTTGCCGAGTTAATCAGTGAAGAAACTAATCACTCGGAAAAAATGCAAATTTGTTTTTTGCACAGAGTTGGAAACTCATTACACCAAGCCACTCCTCAAATTAAGTTCAGAGCAGTGACTCTGAATCTGGGTCAGATAAGGAACAATGGGAGGTGGTAATGAGCAGGCCGGGGAGCAGGAGCTCCCTGAGTCCTTCCACCCAAGACCTTGGTGTCCATGTCTCCTTCGGCCCCTCCGTTGTGTCCACAGACCCGAAAATGGCCAACTCAGTTTTCCCTTACAGTGTGTTTTAATTTTGCATTTGAACAAGCGCACCTGCTCCTTTAGCCCAACTCTTAACCCTTAAGCGACTTCTTTCTTTCTAAGTGGACCATTGACTGCTGTACGTGTTACCTGGACCCTCTGGGTCACTAAGTCTGAGAAACCAGAACTGTGCGTCTTTTTTTTTTTTTTTCCAAAATTCCAATTGTAGTTTAAACCTGAGACTGTCACTCAGTACCCTGGTGGGACAAATCAATAATGGCGCTTCATTTTCTTCCCTTACCCTCCTCCAACGGATCAAGCAACTTGGAGAAAATTGACACTGTCTGTCTGTACTTTTGCTAACTTCTCCTCCAGTGTGCCTCAGAAAACGCTGTGATTGATTTCCACACAGATCAACCTGGAAGCCATCTGCCAGGAGATGCCACCAAAGGAGAGGCCACTTAAAATGCGCAGTACGTGCGGGCAGAAGGCTCTCTAATTGGGCGCTTCTGCCTCGTGATTAAATAATCGCCAATAGGATAGGATCGTCAGGAGTTGAAAAACAAGATGCCTTAGGATTCAAAACGAAGATTATTTTGAGTAACACACCCATGTCTTGATGTGCCTACCTTGTTCCCGGCCTGGGGCTACACTGTGGGAGGTTTGTCAATTTAATTGGATGCAGTGCCTCGAAAGGCTCACGATCTGGCAGGTGAGGCCGATGACTATTATTACCAAACAATGAGACGAGTGCAAGGACAGAAGCATCTACAAGGCGTGAGAGCAGTGCACCGGTTTCCTTTCTCCCACAGAAGCTTCAAGGCTCACAACGCCTCCGGCCAGACCCTTGACCCTGGAGAGAGGATGGTGTGGGAGGCTGTGGACATCAACGGCTGCCTTGTAGTTACGGAGCTGCCACGGAGAAGGGGGAACGGTGTTCCTCTGAGTTGCTCACGGAAGCATATCTGCTCATCTATTTGTGGGACACATTTTAATTAGACAAAAGAAAGAACTTCCTCCTAAGTCGGGTGTCCCCATCACGGGCCAGCATCAGCGAGAGTCACTCACTGAGCTATGCTGTTTCGAGTGGCCGGTCACATGGGTTTTCATCCTCTGGATGTGCTTCCTTGTCTCTGCCACCAGCTTACTTCTCTGGCACTGTACCCTTTATTTATCCTTGTGTCCTGGGAAGGGACAGGTCCACTGAGCCACGTGGTGCTGCATGGCCCACCCCAACCCAGCCTCGCTCACTGGTCCTGGATGTGAGACACAGAACCGAAGGCCAGGCAACCACTGGCTGCCTAGCAACCAGCTGTGCTCTTCCCTGAGAATTTTAATGAAGAGTCGCAGAGACTGTTTGGTCGGGTGTATGTGTGCGATGTGTGTGTAGACTATTTGGTCGGGTGTATGTATGATGTGTGTGTAGACACAGGCATGTCTACATATACGAGGGAGGACCAAAACCCCCAGAATTTATTAATAAAATATCGTGTATTTATTCTTACATGTTTAAACTTCAGTCACCTTCAAAGCACTCCCCATTTGATGCCATACACCTATTGAGACATTTTTTCCACTGCTCAAAACAGTTTTTGAACTTGTTGGTTTTGATGCCTTTTAGTGCTTCTGCTGTTTTTTTGTTTCTCTTCTTCCACATCAGCAAAAACATTCCCCTTTGAGGATATTTTTCATCCAGGGAAACAAAAAGAAGTTGCTCAGGGCAACGCTGGGTGAATAGGGAGGGCGGGGCACAAGGATCACGCCGTTTTGCTCAAAAACTGATGAATACTCAGCACGGTGAGGGCGGGTGGGCTCATAAGTCGCCCATCATGAAACGGGCAAACACACTGAAAGAGTCTTCAAAATAATTCACTGAAGCTGAACACAGCCTCTCACACCAACGCCAGCTAGTCCACTGATACCGATGGGTTCCTAGAACACTCACCTAGTGGGGAAGCCTGTACTACAAGGAGCCTAGCCTGCAGAAGATAATTCTGGTTTGTTTGGTTTTTTTTGGTTCCTCCCTTGTATAAACACACACACACACACACACACACACACACACACACACACACACACACAGGTGGGGCAAAAGTAGGTTCACATTCATTCATATGGAAAATAGTAAATAATAATACAAGAATAAACGTGCTTTTCATACTTGCAACTGTGAACCTACTTTGCCCCACCTTGTGGAGCTACACGGTTCTGTTGTTCATACAAGAAGCACGGGAGATATGAAGAAAACACGGCAAAATGTTCACATCGCTTAGATCCGTCTGGATGATGAAGTCAGGTATGGCGCCCTCTATTTTTCTGTATGTTTGGAATATTCCACATTAAATGTTTTTAATAACTTCAAACTGGAAAACACGGATGTGGCTTGTCCACGAGCTCAGAGTCCAGGCCCCTGAAAATATCAGTAGCTGTTCTCGCGTGAACTCATCACCTCATCGGTTGAAACTGGTTTTTCTGCTGATTATAGTTATTATGCTGACTGTGGGTTGCTTAAAAAAAATAAATAAAGACAATTTTACAATCAGCCCTGGGTCTGCGAAAACGACTTTCCCTCTACTTGAGTCCAGCTTCACCTGAGTTTTCTCTCTGTGCTGGGGGAGGGACTGGGCGGGGCAGGACCGTCGCGGGGGCACGGTGAGAGAATGCATGTGCCACCCCCCCACCCCCCACCCCCCGCCAGTGAAGGGACTGTCTTTAACGGTCTCTTTCCTTGGACCCATAAATGGATTTCTGCCTCATCTTGCAGTAAATCTGAGACCAAAAGAATTCGCAGGGCCTCCTAATGCACGTAATGCGGCATGACTGATGAAATGTGGCAGGCAGGGCGCCGTATCTGGTTTTCTGAAAACCACGCCTGGCCACAGAGTTAAAACAATGCACCAACTTGAACCACCACCCGAGTTGTTTTCCTTGATTCAGTTGTATTTTCAGGCACTTTGCAACTGGGATTGCAAAGCGCTCACTGTGTATTTTCTGACGGTGGGCGACAGCTACCGTTTACTCCCAGAAACTCAAATTAACGCTTTTGTTAAACTGACTTTCACCACCACACGTCTAAGGCACCCCCTGGGGGCCTGTCTAAAGGTCTAAGCCAGCCTCATGCACTTCAAAAGGAGCGCTCTTAAGCACACAGCAAGCGATCGGTTACCTGCATCTTGAAAGTCAACTGAGGCACAGCCTACGAGGACCGAGGAGGGTCGGGAGCAGTAGGTGTAAGACCAGAATCAACTCCAACTCCACGGGCCCTTCCCCAGCATGACAGTCATGTCGGGAAAACGGACTCGTGGGTCTAAGGCAATAATGGGAGAGGCTGAGATTAAGGAGACTTTGGTTCCGGTTTAGTTCTTTTCCTCAGTGTCTCTCTGCCTCAGTTGTCCCATCTGTAACTCTTGACTCCAGCTTCCCGCTTCGTTATCCCATAGGAGAGGATGAAATGAAATTCCAGATATGCAAGTATTGTACAGACGGCAAGACCCTACAGATGCACGAGGGAACAGATTACCTTCTAGACAGTTAGCTGACACTTTCATGTTCCGCGCTGGTGGCCTGGCCTCCACGAAGACAGCAGACCGAACCACGTCTGACTTCCCAGGGACTGAGTGGTCTGTAAAATGAGGAAACCCTCCTAAACCGAGCACCCTGTGAAGCTGTTAGGAGAGGCTTGTGAGAACCGGGGCCGAGATCACACTGCGAAGTTAAAGAGACGGGATGAACGTCAAGTGTGGGTCTTTCTGATGGGCATTCTGACCGCCCTCGTCAACCAGCAACCTCTGCGATATGTTCATGAAAGAGGCCACAGCACACACCGGGAAGTGAACAGAGATCTCATCTTTGGGTCGGATTTGTCTGAATTATTTGGATATTTCAAGTAGAAGTTGGGATCTTTTTTTCTTATTTCGATTCTATCTGAGGCACCTAGAAAAGTGTCACTGTCCTCAACTTCAGGTTCTATTGGACATTCGGAAGTGAAAGAGTTAACCCACACACAGGATGCGCATGCTCAAGGTTTGGGGAGTCAGAAGAGCACGTGGAAAGGGAGCTTCGAAAGCTGAATGAGATCCAGGTGGATGTCTCATCTAAGGAGAAGGTGATGCTTCCCCGGCGGTAGAAATTCACCCAACACCAGCCAGTCTAAAACATCCCAAATCAACATCATCCACTCAAAGATCATAGGAGAGACCACGCGTGGACACTATCAATGGACCACGAGTAGTAACACAGGCCTACTTCAAGTGCTTGAACACTGAAAAAGAAAGGTCAAGTTCGACAGGGATTTGATTCAGATTCAAACAAGGCCCTGATCAGGGCCACAGAGCAACGGGGGAGTGAGGTTCGGGGTCGCTGGCCAGAGGGGCAGGCGCTCTCTCCCCCGTTTGTTCATTATCTTGTAACGTGGAGGGAGATGCCACGACGGCACCTGCTCTCAGTGGAACAAGGCCGTGGGCGGAAACGTGGCTTCTCGGGTGTAAAGTCCTGTGCAAACACGAGGTATCTTGGGCGCACTGACGCGCAATCCAAGGGGTGGGTTCTTTGCTCCCACCCCGTGCTGGCCAGCAAGGTAACGACATTTTCACCTGCAAAAGCGAAATGTAACGCTCTCCCCCTCATGGGCGACCACAGTCCTTGGGGAGGTCATGGTTTCACTTCAAGAGGGTCTCTGTTTCCCCTAAGGTTTTTCTCGTGTGTGTGTGTTTGTTTACATGCATGTCACAGTAAATAGGCATGTGCAGGCCTATGCCTTTGCATGTGCACAGTGTGTACATACATTCCATCAAAATACCACAGGGATCCCCGAGCCAAGCTCTTCCTCTTAGTGAGACGCATGGATCCCTCTCCCTTACTCCGCCTCACCTACACCCTCTGCACCTCAGTGTAGTGGTCCCCGTTTTCAAATGCAAAGACGACCTGTCATATACTCCAACTGAACAGTCTCACCGCAGACAAGGCATCCCCTGTAGGCATTTATTCCGACAAAGGTTGCCGTTTCTTTAAGTTTCCGTTCTATTTACTCTCCTCCTCTGGCGGGCACTGAAATATCGATGCTTTGATTAAGGTCGGAAGGGTGACGCTGAAGGCCACGGTTCAAAGATGGCGACCAGGAGGTTTACTGTTTTCCCAAATCCTGCGCCGTTCCTTGACGGGGAAACAATCGTAACCTGCTCAGGGAGAAAAGCAGCACACTGCAAAGTGGCAATCCACAGCAGCCTCGTGGACTGAGCCTTTCTCTCCACGGGCTCGTTACCCACTTGGCTGAGGGTTGCTTCATAAAACTCAAAGCGTGACAAACCACCCGGTGATGGCGATGGGGACCTCACCATGCGGCTGCCGGGTCACCGGGCAGCCGCCTCTCGTTTTGGCGGACGGCTCTGCCTGCATCGCCAACGAGCCCGACCCAACCTGATGAAGTCCCGTGTGTGGCACGTGGGTTCCCGATTCAGTTTCAACGAGGTTCACGTTCTCCCACCGTCCCGGAACTGATACCCCAATTTCCTTTAGTACTTAAACCCTGGGATTGCCAGGCCTGTCTGCTACGGAGAGGTGCATGTTTCCTTCCCTTAGCCACTTGGTAAACAATATATCTTTTTGAGCGGGGCTCATTGCCATGGTAGCAGCTGAGCCCAAAGTGATCGACCCAGAGCCTGAAATTTAATGATATTAAAGATCTAACCGACAACAAAGTACTTCTTGTTCTTGTTCACAATGATAAAAATGCACCTCGCCAAGGCTTCTTAAGGTGGAAAAGCTGGATAAAATGCCAGTGTCTGTTTTTTCCTTTGTGTGTGTGTGTGTGTGTGTGTGTGTTGGGGGAGGGGTTATATGTAAAATCTTCCATGTTTTCTAAGCAGTACGTAAATGTCCTCGAAATGGTGCCCCTTGGTGCAGTGGAATATATTCATGATTTTGCGGTCATTTTTGAACATTTGGTATTTTTTTTACAATAGGTATGCTTCATCTTTTACAATGAAAAAAATTAAGCTTAAAAATATCTGCAAAATTCTTTTGCCACCAACTTGTGAGTAGGATTAAAGAACTAAGGGGGTGGTTAATAATTTGCACAAAAACTTAATAAAATCAACTTTCTGTCAGGATCTCGAAATAGATGACTAATCCAACTTCTAAAAAAAGAAAGTAAGGCCCCTAGAAACAGAATTTGCACACACAGGGCAAGCAATACCGAGGAAACGACATAAAAATGTGTGTAATCATTTCTTTCTTAGTTCCATCATGTGTTGGTGTTTGGCATGTATATATAGGGTGGTTTGCTGTGGAAATAAGACAAACATATTTTGAATTCGTGGGCAATAAATGGTCATTTTTACGTTTTAATGTTTAATCACAGTACTTTTCTGTAAATGCAAAAATGTATGTGTGTGCGAATGTGTGCACATACATAATAAATACCCACAGTTACTTGTGTGTGTTCACGGGCACATACATTTTCACCCTGAATCTCCTTTCGATTTCATATAACAACCAAAAGGGTTTAGTTAACATCTGAAGTTTAAATATCAGATTCTGACAGCCAGACTGCCAACAGCCAGAGAGCTGAAAAGCAATAGCTCCTTGCCCACATGCCCCCCGGAGCATCTTCTCCGGAGCGGCCCCGGTTGGCTCAAACCTTCTTCTCTCATTCCCTGCACTTGATTCGGTGTGTCGTCTGTCTCTTGTTTGTCTACAGATTAGCACAGAAATGTCATTGCAAACTAAGTGAATAGGGCACAGCCTCAGCACCTGCCACTTTCAAAACTCTTTAGAAGATCCCCTTGTTTATTTTGTAGGCGCCCAGGGGGGCACTTAAATAACTGCATTGAAACAAACAATGCTGCTGATGATTAAGAAGGCTTTTCACATGAAAATTCACTTCAGAAAAATGTTTTGCAGATGTACTGGAGAAAACTGTATCACTAAGAACCACTCAACATACTTTGGTGGACCAAAACACCTTTATATTTCTCCTGGCAGCCTGCCAAGTTCACTGCCAGCTTGAAAAGAATTCTATAGCTGGAGGCTAGAGCAGAAACTGCAATGATTTAAAAGAGAATTGGCTACAGTAAGAACGATAATGCCTGATATCGTTAAAATGCAACTGGCATCTTAGCCTCCCTACAGCTCTTTGAAAATGTGCTTACTCTTCAACTATTTACAAGGAAAAATGCGGAGACAATTGAAATCACAGAAAATAAAAATTATCTTAAAGGACTGAGAAGTAGTTGCCAAATGATTTATCACTAGTGCTTGTAAAATAATGACACGTTCTCAATTCTTAAATGAGTAAGAATTCCATGCAGAAAGTCTACTCATTGTGAAGCTCACCCCATCAAACACTAGCCATTTTCATGAAGTTCTAAATTAATTAATGCAGACAGTAAACACAAGAACAGCTGGCTTAAAATTAAGCGTAAACACGAACGGACAATGTCCTAATGTCATCAGGTTATCTTACCCTTTGACAGAAACAATGGTGTCTGCGCTTACTTTTTGGGGTGATTTTGGAGAACTCAGATTCGGTCTGACAAGCTAAGGAAAATCACAGGAAGCCCATGGACCAAATAAAAAGGGCTCTCCAGGGTGTTTGAGCAGAAAAGCAGAAGCAGCCTCCGTCCAGTGGTTCGGATTTATTATTGTCAGCAGCAAGGACACGCCTTTGAGTTTAGGGCTCAGCTCATTGAACAGCAACCACTTATTCCCCCCGTGGGTAAGAACGGGTGAATTCTCCTTCCATTTGGGTGCAGGTACCTCCCCGTTCACATTTGCCCGTTCACATGAATACTCAAACGTCAGTGGGGAAGTTGAGGGTGATTTGCTGGAAAACTCCACCTGGGGACTGTGGAGGGGAAGCACTCACTCGGGCACACCGATCCGTCACTGCGTGCCAAAACCCAGATAAGCCGCACGTCGCACCTGGCCTCCAGGTACATGGGGGGAAACAGACGCATAAGTGCATGGTGACAAAGTTAAAAGGTCTTGACACAGAGGTGTGTATCGAGTGCAGCGAGAACATCTATGGGGAGGTATTTTCTGATACAAATTTAAAAGTATATAACCAGGTAAAGACTGAAAGATTGAGGACTGCTGGTCATTCTAATCCAAACTCCACATTTCCACTCCCCCAAACCATGCCATTCTCTACCTGAGAATGTCAAAAAAGAACAGATTCTCAGTTCTACCTGACACTACCTGGGGGATTCTTTCTCCGTTGTGTAAACAGAGTCACCTGCGAAACAGGGAAAGTCAGGGCTACCTGACCCAACAGAGAAGTTAATCACAACATGCATTTATCAGCTCATTGTCTCCTGATGGTTTATGGCCCTTCGGAACGCTAAATCGTATGGATAGGCTGGATTCACCTCCTGAGTCCTAGATCCTTACGTTTGACTTCCCTCTTGGCATTTCTAGGTGTCCCTCCAACGCAACAAGTCCCCCGCTGAGCTCGTCATGTCCCCTAACCTCACTTACGCCTGGACCCATCTCTCATTCACCAGCCACGCAGTCATCAGAGGCCACACCACAGGCCAAATCATGGGTTCAAACTAGAGCTTTAAATATAAATACACACATATTTATATAAAGCGCCAGTTAGAGTGATAACAGGGGACAGAAAGGGTAACTATGAGAAGCCTGAAAACAACAAAGGGCCCCGGAAATACAGAGGGAATCATTTATTCCAGCATTTGAAAAAGGGGGTCAAATGCAGAGTCTTAAAGTGCTGCTTGAACTAGGTGCCTTAGAGCTTGAAACCCACCAGTGGGGGTTGAGGCCTTCAGGGTGAACATGACCCAGACCCAAGAATTCTTTACAGAACTTGAACACTCTTAGGTGATGAGCCACACCAAGTCTTTAGGGACCTTGGGGCCCAGCAGCTTATGGAGTCACCTTCTCCTGCCACCGGAACCCCGAGGCCGGGGTTTGGGTCCAGAAAGAACAATAAGCAGGACACTTCGGCTCCTTCCTGACGGCACCCAGAAATGCCACTACCAGGGCCCTCTGCTTCCCGCACTTTCGTTTCCAGAGAGTTCAAATTACAAAACAATCCAAAAAGTGAGAATAAAAAGGGCGGACCACCCCAAGGCTGCCTTTTGTTTCCTGCACGGAGGTGTGTGTGACTGGAGTAGACCAGGCGGCACCCATGGACAGGTGCCGTCTGGTCGCTTTGGAAAGAGGCATTCACCACGCTCCAGATATTGCTATCACCCCCAGAAGTGTCCTCGCGCTCTTGTATAACCCACCCCTCTCTCGGCCCGACTCCTAGTAACCACTCGTCTGATTTCTGTCACTACAGATCAGTTCGCACTTTCTAGAAATTTATGTGAATGAAAGCGCGCAGTGTGCGCGCTGTTTCTGCCAGGCTCGTTTCACCCAGCACCAGGATTTGGAGACTCGTCCGTGTCGCTACATGTGTTAACAAACTTTGTGCTCTACCAAGTGATGACATCTTCTGAACCGTTCTTTCTGCTATCATAATCATTTCCTTAAAAGAAAAGGGATCTTAACCATCAAAAAGGAGCAAGGATATGTATTCCAAAGAAGCCCAGTTCTTCTCAGGAACAGAAAACTGGCAGCCTTGTGCTCACCGAGTGGGGCCCTTGGGCGAAACGGTTTAAGCCCCATTGCCCTACGCCAGTCCTCCTCCTGGCCACGAAGGGGGGGCTCTGTCCCTCATGAAGCCCTACATTCCTCCTCATTCAAAGAAAGAGAAAAGCAGATTCCTCTTGAGACATGTTTCCATGGTAACCAGCTAGCAATTGACAGTGTGGCAGCAGCTAGTTGGACCTTCTGAAGGGGAAAATCTTCTACTGAGACCAGGCCATTGAGAGGCCCAAGACGGGCCGGCTCCTACCCGGGCCTCTTGAGGAGCTCCC
This sequence comes from Glossophaga mutica, assembly GCA_039655065.1. Classification (NCBI taxonomy): domain Eukaryota; kingdom Metazoa; phylum Chordata; class Mammalia; order Chiroptera; family Phyllostomidae; genus Glossophaga; species Glossophaga mutica. The sequence continues at coordinate 4,768,315 of CM077315.1, forward strand.
AGGAGTCACAGGGCTGTCCCGGAACAGGGGCCTCTCCCAATCAGGCTGGTCCCTCACCTGGTGATGGGTGAGGCGCTGGCGATCGCAGAAAGAGCACGGAACCTAGACGGATGCCACCCTTAGAATCGGGGTGACTTTGAGCAAGCTCAGTCATCTCTTTAAGGTTCGGTTTCCTTCCCATAATCAGGCAATAAGGAGGCCTCTACACGGGGCAGTCCCAGAGGGCATCACTGAGGTCAATACTCCCTTCGCTCCAGCGGGCATGTGCCTACCGTCCACGATGCCCTGGGTACCGAGTGGGCAGCCACAGATGTCTCTGTGGGGTAGTTGAGGCCTGGAAGGGGCGGGGCCAACAAGAGTGGATAAACACCGCAGGTGACTGAGGGAGGTACACCAAGATGGACCCCCTCACCCCCATCCTCTCCAAAAGAGTCACAAGGTTCCCAGCATCTGTGGCTCCGTGTGTCTGTGTGAGAGTGAAAGCATCGGTCAAGGCCTTTCACACATTCTTCTCCATCCACTTCCAGGACGGTCCACCAGATCTCTGCTTATTGGCGGTCCCGCTCAATGACAGCCTGAGGGCAAAGCACATTGATTAAGAATTATGTTCTGGTAGCAGGCAGACTCAGGTTCAAATCCAGCTCTGCCTTGATAACTAGATCATCTAAGATGGATTGTTTAAATTTTTTAAAAATTTAATCCTCACTTAAGGATATATATTTATTGATTTTGGAGAGGGAGGAAGGGGTGGGGGGGGAGAGAGAGAGAAATATCAATATGAGAGAGATAAATTGATTGGTTGCCTCCCATATACACCCCAACTGGGGACTGAACCTGCAACCTGGGTGCATGCCCTGACCGGGAATTGAACCTGAAACCTTTTGGTACACGGGACGATGCTCCAACCAACTGCGCCACTGGCCAGGGGTGATGTGATTTCTTTAATTTGTATGATTATTATTACCACAGGAATTTCACTCAACTTCAGAGTGCCTTCTGGTTGTCCTAGCTCACATTTTAGTGAAAGAGCAAATACCAAGTGGTATATTTATTTCTCTTTTTAAAAAACAATCAATAACCACTTTGCAATGCCTTTGATAGAAATTCAATGGCTAAAGTTTTAATTTATCAAGAAGCTGAATACTGTCAACAGCTATCCAAGAAAAGTAACTGACTCAAAATCCAATTGTCAAAATATGCGTATGCTCTGGGCACTCACTGCGTGGGAAGAAAAAAAGGTGCAGGATGCTGGGGAGACGAAGGGGAATCAGAGGCAGCCTCCCTCCTTGGAAGCAATGTCACCGAAAAGCACGGGCGTGGGACCAGAGAAGCGATGCCAGCACGCACTGTACAGGGACAAACACGCCGAAGGCCACGGAGCGAGCTCAGCAGGTTGGAGCCAAAGCAGAGCTCCTTGGGGTTATACAAACTGCACTACTGATGCCAGAACCCCCCAAACTACAACCTACCAAAGTCATGCCAGTTCGGGGTGAGGTGGAAACTTATCTCCCTCCCGGGGACCCTCCGAAGGCTTTTATCCTACAATGAGCTGGTACTGTGGGCAGAATGGTCAGGGTTTGGGAGGGACTGGCCACACACCCCAGCTCCAAAATGCCTCTTGAGACATCGCTCCCAGAGGGTTCACAGTGATCTTTCACAGTACAGTAGCTTTTAGGGGGAAGAAATAAAAAGATATGTTTTCCCAAGAGCCTGATTTTCCTAGCGGGCTGGCAAGGCATCCTGGGAATATCCCCAGAAGGGAGTGGATTAGACGTGGAACTGTGGGCGAGATGTGGCAGTGAGGAGTGGTCCATGAGGCACGCACAGTGCGCACACTGGACAGAACAGGTGAGCCAGGCGAGAGGGAGGGGGTGGTCCCCCAAAGTGAACTCCACTCCCCCCTACTCCAACCGGAAGCACCCTAACAATGCAGCAGCCACTGGCACATAGGATACGTTCCATAAACATTTCTTTAAAAATATACAAATGTGGCAATCAATCTCGAACCATCACCTGAGAACCACGTGATGCTATTCACTCTTCCGAGCTGAATTGCATTTATGGTGTCACTTAAAAAAAATAATAAAGCAGTGGCAACAGTGCCACCAAGGACATTTCCACTGGGCGTGAAGTTCTGAGGAACCTGAATACTCGTCAGGAAGAAGCAGGCAAGACCAGAGATGGCGATAAGTAAAGTGATTGATGGAGAAGCTGTGTCAGGGGGCAAAAGTCTCCACATGGCCAAGGTTCAGAGATAAGAGGAACTTTTCCCCAAATGAAAGGTGGCCCTGAACAGACTGCCTGTCATTGATCCCAGGGACAGCGCGCAGACAGAACAGGTAGACTCAGACAGCGCTGGCGGGTGAAGGCCCCCACGGAATTGAGCTGGTGTAGGCAGCCCCCGCGTCCCGTGGAAATCTGCCTCATTTCTGGGAAACCTGCACAGGAAAGAACTCCTAGCTCTCGGAAGTACGCACAGAGAAATGAACCAATAAACACAGGACAATACAAAATTGCCTGGAAATGTCGACGACCAACAAATGTGTTTTCAGGTGCGCTCCGAGTTCAGGTTCATCGAAGCGTGTCAAGAAACGGAAGTATTGTTATGACTGCTGTTGGCAGCGGTGATGGTGATGGAGTGGGAGGGGCAGGGGAAATGAGTCCGGATTGCAACTGTCTCTTTTTACCTGAGAGGAAACGGGAACCCAGAAAGACAAGGGCCTTTCTCCGGGTCCCACGCCTCACCCACAGTCAGTCTTTCTTCACAGCTGCATGTGATCTGTCACGTCCCGACAAAGGATGTGTTTTCCTACTTGAACACCATGCTCACTAAAATGGGGGCTGTGTCTGTTTCCCACCGCTGTGTCCTCGGCACCTGGAACAGTGCCCAGCACAAAGTAGGTGCTTCGTAAAAGATGTGCTAAATGGGCGAGTGACGGGAATCTCCAGCACTCTGGCCCTGATGCCCTTCAGATGACCGAGGCCTGCCTCCTAAGTCCACAGATGCATGGGCCACACCCATCAGCAAGTATCTACCACGCACACATCACATGCTCGGCACTGTGCTCAGCTGCTTGGTGGGAAGAGGGGGCGTGTTCACGAGGACTCTTTGAGAAGTCAGATGCAAAAACCCGACTGCAACTCGCTTAGATATAAAAAGGAGTGTGGGAGGTGAAGGAGATTCATTACTTCACAGTAACTGTAAAATTCCAGGGCAATGCCTTCAGTAATGGCTGGAACTAGGTGCACAAAAAAAAAAAAAAAAAAAAAAAAAAAAGGTTATCTGGATTTTATTACTGTATCACTCAAGGCTCTGCCTTTTCTCTGCATTGGCTCCACTCTTGGTCAGAATTCTCTAGACTGCGGCCCTGGTAGTTCCAGGCTCACCACCTACTCATGCAGTAGTGAAAGGAAAATGCCTTCATCCTATCCGTTCACACAAAATCCTGGACAGGGTTCCTGCTGGTCCAGCCTGGATTAGGTATCCAATCACATCCAGCTATACTGACTTAGGCAACGCGGTAATTTGCTTAACCCAGCTTGAGTCATGCTTCCATGCGTGGATGCCAGAGACAGACACCACGGGCTGTTACATCACTGTCTGTATGATGACAGCTCTGGTAAGAGAAGCCCCGGGTGGCCCCCAATCCACACCCAGGAGTTCCTCGCATAATACTGTGTGGAGGGAAATCAGGATGTTTACTGGATGGAGCGAGGTCTCCTGAGGCCCAGAGGATGAGTGAGAGCTGTCCAGGTAAAGGGAGCAGGGTTGGGGGCGAGTCGGGGGTGTTCAGGTAGGAAGGACCTCTTCGAGGCAGAAGTTTCCAGGCACAGGGAGCTCCTCACTGCTCCCCAATCTCACTGTCATGTTCAGTTCAATCGCTGTCCCCATCCGGGAGCTCTGCCCCTCACCCCTGTTGACTCACATCCCACCCGCCCTGCAGGGACTCAGCACAAGACCACGCCTCCTAAGAAGCCTTCTTTGATCCCCCGCATCAAAAGTCAGCTCCCTCTCCAACCACCTGAGTCGAGAGACAGCACGAAGAGCCACACCTTTACACAACTTCGGTGATGGTGACCTTATGAAAGCCACGTAACGCCGAGCCCCACCAGGCGTGAACACACATTCAACAAAATGACCGCACTGGGAAGAAGGACCGAAAGTCATTTTCATCAACGGCGCATGCTCCTGGCAAAGTACAGGATGAAGGGAACCACCAAGATACACAGCAATTTATCATTAAATCGTTTTTTCTTAAATTTCTCATATTCAGTGCTCCTCATTACCGACAAAGTTCGACCCAAAACATATTCAAGTCACTTCTTTCTCCTCTCTGCTTACTTTTCTCTGCTTCCAGAAGTCATTTTCTCTCCTTTTCATTACACTGAAGGGAAGTGAAGGAAAAGGGGGCACTAATATATAGGAGTTCCTGCCATCACACTTACACATGAGAGTTTATGCTGCTAGTATCTGATCTTCCTCACCATGCCCCTGTGGTTCCTGTGGAAGGCAGAGAGGTTCCAAGCCTACTTTTAAAAACGTCAACAAATAAACATTCTCCCAAAGCATAGCAAGTGCAAAGAGTGTATTCTTTTCTACCCTCCGATTTGGTTCCCTACATTATTCAATCGGTTATTTAGCATTTAGTGAATATGGACTCTGACAAAGTGCAGAGAGAGAGAGAGAGAGAGAGAGAGAGAGAGAGAGCGCGAGCTTCTTACTCAAGTTCAGAGGCCCAGCGGTTTTCTCCATGTGACACACGCTCTGGTTTATAATAAGAAATATAGATTTGGTCTTTGGCCTGGATAATTAGTTCACTCCCCAGTGGACAATGATTTGCTCAAGCGTGCCCACGCAGAAACCCAGAAGGACAGAGTTTGCACGGCTCCGGACCGACGGACACGTGGCGACCCCACCCCCCACCTCAGCCCTCTCTCCTGCCCGGGGGTTCCTGAGTCCTACCCCTGGGTCACGAGTCAACAACCTGGCGAGTCACAGGTTCCTCTGGGTTCTGTGAGTTGCTCTGGCAAGTTCATCGCACCCAAGGAGAGACCTGTTGGAACCTCTGAGTTACAGCCAGTCCCTCAGAAGCGCAGGGGGCAGCCTGGACGTGCGACGTCTGAAGCAGGGAGTGGGGCGGTCTTGCGAGACTGAGCCCCGAACCTGGGGAATCTGAAGCAACGCCCAGGCACGCAGCGCCCACACCGAGTGAAAGCGTAGGACGCCCAGCCGCGCAGCTGGTGTCAGAGGACTGCCTGGCGGTCCGGGGAGAACCTGCACGCTGCAGCGATCAGAATCGGAACTGTGAGTATCCAGACACAAAATTAAATTTTCGGAGGAGGTGACCTTAGGGAAGGCCTTCGTCCAGTCTTCCAGCCTTGGTAGAGGGCTACAGAGTGGCTTAGCAAAGCAGCGAAGGAGGTCAAAGTCTGCGTAGAGTTCGGTTAGGTTTGCCCAAGAGGAAAGTCTTCTCCTCTCCATCGGTCTGTCTTTCAGTACTGCTACATGTCTCGCAAATTCGGGCCACTGACCAGCAGAAAAGAGAATTATGAAATGCCTCGGAAAGAAGCAAAAGTCCCCACCTGTGGAGAAACAGCCCCGCAGAGGGTCTCACGGCCCCAGGCCGACACACCATCTTTGCACAGAAAGCAGAGTGCGTTTTAAGGGTCTCAGAACTCTGTGGAAGGGGCCGCATAGCGGGCCTCTGAATAAAGTTACTCCATAAACACAGGAAAGACTGTTGACCCACAGTTTGGGAAGGAGTTAAAGGTATTCCCTTGAGAATTAAGCAAGCAGTAAATCAGCTCATTCACAAGAATGGCCCGTGTTCTCTCGCCCTCGCCGTCCATGCAATTTTTCTCATCCAGTATGAAGAGCATTACCAAAACGTATGCTAGAAATATTATTAAGGGCTGGCCTGCCTGTTTCAAAATTGCTCCCTTGAGGAATCTACACAGCAATTCAGGATAGGCTCCGAACATGATTGGATTAATTAGAACACATCAGAAAATTTTCAAGTGGGGGAATATAAAAATTCAGATAGAAATTATTCCCAGGAATGCTCTTAATATATCAGAGCTACCATATGAGTAGTGAGACAGTGTGATAGTTCACTCAATGGCCTGAGAGTATTCACAGGAAATTGGTACATCCTACAAACGTATACACTCTACTCGTTATTTAATTCCCAAATACCGACTCAGGCTCTAACATGCGTTAACAGGGTTTAGGTGCGAGGAACACAGTGGTGAACAAGCAGACAGCACTCTGCCCTCACAGGCACCCTGCCCAGAGAGGGACAGGCGTTGGGTTACTCTGACAAGACGGTAGTAAGAGGTTATGAAGAAAAATGAGGCCGGGTAAGAAGCTAGGGAAAGGTGGGGGTTAGAATGGGATTGTTACTTTAGATAAGGGATTCCAAAGGCTTCTCCAAGGAAGTTTTATTGTGACAGAGACCTAGATGGAGGGACAAGCTATGAGAGATCCAGAAAAAAAATGTCCAGGTCATGCACAGGTTCTGGAACAGGGATGACTTAGTGGGTTGGCATGATGAGGGGTGGGGGACGGACGGGTGGAACAGGCAGTGTGGAGAAAAAGACCTAGGGAAGGAGGGAGGCAAGAGAGCGAGGTGCCACCAGGTTGCACAGATGCACCAAAAATGACAAAGATGTGACTACGGAAGAGACCTACTGAGCTGTTCGAATCGTCAGTAAGTGGGGTGTGGGGTGGCGTGGACATTAATAGTTGACTGTATCCAAGAGGGATGCAGGAGGGATGCAGGAGGGATGCGGTAGCTCATCCGACAGCATGCCTCTCAGAGGGACCGGTGTTTCAGAGAGGAGGGGATGGAAAACAATGTAACGAGGGCAGTGAGGGAAAGAGGGTGATGGTGTATCTTTAGAGTCCATCCAAGATCACAGGGACCAGCGTCCTTAAAGGGCAGCCAAGTCTCGGGGCACAATGCCAAAGATCACGGTTAAAGAGCAGGGTTCTGGTGATTTCGCTCATGGTCGTAAGTCTCATAAAACACACGGAGAACGTTCTGAAGGTGAAAGAGGGAAATCAAAGCAAACTGGAGACCTTACAGCGTCACGTGTACTCAGTCCTGTACTCATTTTAAGGCATTAGGAGTACCACAAGCTACACATATGTCAGAATGCTAGAACCTTCTATTTCATGATGATGGAAAATAACGAAGAACCATCAAGAAAGTATGCTAAAAAAAACAAAGCCTTCCAATTTCTTGCATTTCCTCCTTACCCCTCAGCCCAGCACTTCACTGATATCCGCCTTTATTAGCTACTCGAACATGAAGCTTAGAGGTTGACATGTTATCTGAACGAACATTGAGATTTCAGATAACAGCAATATTTCCAAGTGATAGAAATTTTCGGAGCTGAAAGATAAAACTGACTTCTCACACCCCAATGGTGCACGTGAACTTGGCCAAGAGAACGTCTCCAAGACACCTGACGCTGCAGTGCTGAGGGTGCGACACCCAAGCGCACTGAGCTTCCTATTCTGGGGAACACGAGGGGGAGACAGCGCTGTCAGGGAAGACAGCGTGACGGATGGTCTCGGACTGCACTTGGACTCCGTCAGTGCTGGAGCTCTGAACGTCCCTTCGCTGAAGCCTGGGGAACGGGCTGGAGCTCAAGGCAGTTATGTAACGGGAGGGGGGTCAGGTCGCCCCCCCGCGATCGGTGCCTCAGATATGCTGTTCAAACCGAGCAGCTTAAATTGCAAAGTGAGTTGGCTCCTCCAAGCTCACGAGGTGCATGCTTCTCCTTGAACTTCAAAGATAGTTACTGACAGTGTGTGAAGATTCCAGGTCCTTATCGCCGGTGGTTTCATTAAGGGACTTCATCCCTTGCAGTGGCGTGGGCTGAGTTTCTGCTGAAGTTAGGAAAACAGGGACAGAGAGTAGAACAGACAGAAGGAAAAGAAAATAGAAATGAAACATTAGTCAATACGCCCGCAAAGGAACGAGGAAGGGGGACAGAATGAGCAGATACCAGGCGTGCTTTTCCGAGACGGGCAGCACCTTCATTGCAGGTGGCGGAATGGCTCGCTCCACGTTGCATATCGACTGTGCGCGCCCCCACCTCGGAGGCTCGGTTCCGAGCACCTCTGGAAAAATTTGTTATCAAAGAACTTCGTGCGCCCAGGAACCAGATAGGAGGCCACTCAGCTTTCTTCTTCTGCTGACTGAAATCTGTGCGTTCACTAACAGGGCAAAGGGGTACAACAACCAGCGTAATTTCCCGTTCATAGAAGGATCTTTTTGGTGAGCTATAACCATATTTCACCCAGACATGTGCCATGACGGCTTCACTTCTGGCTGTCCTGACATCCACACATACAGGCAGGATGTCTCTGTAGATGATAAATGGCATTTTCTCCGTTTTTCTGCCATTTCCTTCACCTATTCAGGTATCCTTGCCACCGGTAGTGGTTCCGCCGTGGAGTTCTGGAAGAGGCTGTGTTAACAGAGAGACGATGGACATCTCAGCTGTGACCAGTATGGAGACAAGACCCCAGGAGCCTCAGAAGAATCTCAAAAGACAGACCTCAGCACCAGCTATGGGAGCTGGGGGGACCTTAGTTGGAGGTTGAGTTTTCTGACAACTTGAAAACGTAAGTTCAGAGTCAAATTAGGTTGATACATTAAACATAAACAAATCCATCTTTTGTGTTTATGTTCTGAGATTCGTATCTACTACACATGTAGTGTGTCTGTAAATGAATATAAATGCGCGCGCTAGCACCCCTATACTTGCGTTATGTCACAGAAGAGGGCCCCAGAACCACAGACACGAACCTAACGGTGGCCGCGTTTGAGGACCGCGGCAGGAGCGCTGCAGCAAGAGGAAGGCACAATAACGTGTGAAAGGGAGGAAGCGCTCCAAGAGCATCTCGGGTGCTCACTTCCACTTACAACCCAGTAGGCTGTCCAACTTGCATGGACTCCTTGGCAGTTATGAGAACAAGGGGCTGGGCCTCTTGGGGACATTAAGTGTGATCCAGAGCCGCAGCTAACGACGTGCCCAGGCGAGGCCCCTCTCCACCCGGCTACTTGGGGAAACTGAGGCTTCCGTCGCTGCCTTCCTCCTCTCGCTGTTGCCTTCCCCTGTCTTCTCTCTTCCACGCTGTTGCTTTACCGCTTCACTTAGAAGAACTGCACGTATTTAATATGTGCAATTTGACGAGTTTGAACGTATGCAGGCACCCATGATTCCAGCACCACAATCACGGTGACCAGACAATTCTGACACCTCTCAGAGCTTCCTCATGTCCCACTGGTTTTTGTTGCCATTGTTGTTATTTTGTGGTAAGAACCCTTCACACGAGCACCATCCTCTTCACAGATGCTGGAGTGCACAGCGCCGTACTGTTAAATGGAGGCACTAAGTTGTAGAGTAGTTCTCTAGACTGACTCAGCTACCGTAGCGGAAACCTTCCTGAAAACAATTCAGTACAACTATACAGTGACCACTCCCCTTGGCTGACCAATACTTTAATTTATAACATGAGTCACATCAAAGGAAACAACAAATCCACTCAACTGAACATCGAATGAGGGCCCGGCACGGGCTGGACCAAGGGAGAGGCCCTGGCCACACGGGGAAGCCAACAAGGCTGACTCGGGGCCATGTCTCTGCTCGGATGGAGATCGTATTGATGCTACTAACAAATCGGGGTTGAAAATTCTGAGTTTGAAATAGCAAACTTCTAGAGTGAAAACTTGTGTTTATTGTGATTTGCTGAATTCTGCTTCCATGAATGGGAAAAGCAGGTGTACAATGTCTGTATCGGACACATCAATCTATTCACGGCCAGAGCGAATTTTGCCTTTTCTGCTCCAACCACCGTATCTGTGGTCCCTGGTGCTGCACTGACCGTGGAGGTGGCACTGTGCTGTCACAGCAGGGCGGCGTGGCCTGCTGCCAGCCTAGGGAGCGGACTCACTGAGAAGTGTTCTGCACTTGCGCATTCCTCCCGTTAGAAACAAAACAAAGAAACACACACATGCGCGTGTGCGCGCACACGCACCTTCACCAGAAGGTACCAGAATGGAGAGAAGCGATGCTGGGGGTGGGCTGGAGCCACGTGGGGGCAGCGCCCTGGAGAAAAGAGCCGTAAATCCTGCAATTAAGAGCTCTGACTCTGGTGCCAAGAAAAATTTCCTTAAAGCGCAGTGTCCGAGTTACCTCGGTCAGAAGAACTCGTCACTCCCATCTGTCCTGCTGTAGCAAGAAGCACAAACGTAAAGCCGACCAAAAAGAAAGCAGAATACACACATGGCATTCACGCACAGAGCAGGCCGCACATCCATCTGGAAAACTCTCGTCTCCCCGTGATCGGAAGTCGGGGAAAACGTGCAGGCCCATCTGAGGCAGTAGACATACGTGCCCCGGGAGAAGCCGTCTAGGCGACTCGGCCGGCTCACCGCTTCTCCTCCAAAAGTGAAGGGAGCAATACGTATGTGACGCAATAAAGGACTCTAATCCGGTTTACACAATTTATAAGCACTTGATAAGAACGGTTACTTTTGTTTTATTTAAAAAGCACTTAGAAAGCACCCGCTAGGTGCTAGGCATTTACGACTACACGTTAGGGCTTAACAAACATTCGCATTTATTCCTCATAATTATACCATTAAATAAGACACAATTATTTTCTCCATTTTACAAACAAGAAAGCAAAGGCACAGAGAGGTTACAAAGTTAGCCCAAGGTCACACAGCTAATGGGTGCCCGTGCTGGGATGCAAACCTGGGTCTGGTCTGGAACCATACTTTTAAACCCCGTACTGTGTAGCTCCTCTGCAGTATGAGGGACGGGGGCATCTTTTGGTATCTATTTTATGGGCAAAGAGACTCACATTAAAAACACCTGGAACATTTCTTCTGGGGGAAGTGAGGCACTGAATAGTCATTACAGGTCAGAGAATCTGTTCTTTGCGGAAATCTTCTAGGGTCACTGCAGTGCCTTATTGGCTGGCCAGAATGCTAGATACACATCTTGCAGTAGATGAGATGACATCCCGAGATCCATTTTTTTTTTTTCTCCCAGAGTCTGTTTTTCTATTCATAGTCCGTAGCCAGCCTTAGCAGATTCTGGAAAGGGGTCCGTTGTTCGGTTTTTAAAAAGATTTCAAACTTCTACTTAAATCTTCCAGCTTTAAATCATTTTTCTTTTATTCATTCTTTTGAGGTTTCTGAGGGATTGCCAATACTTGACTCTGCTTTGACAAAGCTCTCCTTGGATATCGGATTAGATAAAATGATGAATTGTACTTAAGACTCCATATAAGTTAAAAGCCTGGGAGTTTTAGTGGAAAACTTTCTCAAACACAGTTAAACCTCATAACTTGCAGATAATGGGGGGAAGGGGGACTGGGTTTGCCTATAAAATAATCCAATTCATTAATGCCGTTGCTGGGATCACCGAAACCCAGCAACCGGAAGATGGTCTACATTCCCCACCCCCTCCACCCTCATTAAGGCTATGCAGCCAGCAGAAATCCCCTCCGTCACGGGACGGACACGTGCCATTCTAAATGGAGAACAACACCTAGATTATGACCAGGGATACAATGTCTATACTTCATAGATTCTAAAATGTATATATTTTTACCATTTTGCATCTGTGAAATTGGGTGTACGTAATTGCTGTTGGCCAGGTGACATCCATAATGCAGTTGTCGCTGTCTGCTCAACAGGTGTAGAGTGGTAGTCAGTGGCTTGCCAGAAAATGCTGGAGACAGGAATAGATCCTCTTAAGGAAAATGGGCATCGCCACGACTGAGGGGTAGAGGACACGCAGGCAACAACCTAAATGAAACATTACGCCCAACGCCTTCAAGATATCAAAAGCAGAGATGTTTCAGGAATAGCCTAACGTATTTGTTTCAACTATATTTTGCTTTCTATGTATAATAAAAGTGAGTCTAAATGAGTTTCAGATAAATCTTTCAATAGATAAAAAGTAAAAGTTCTGAACGATAAGGAAGCAGGGCATCAATTTGATTGGCTCTGGTTTTCTTTAATCACACGTAAAGCAATGGTTTGACTTCCATCAGCAGCATCTCATATTCAACAAAATATCATAATTTGACAAAAGAGGATAACACAATGCTTATGAACTCTGGTTCTCACAGCAGATAGTCAGGCGCGCATTTTAAGTTTCACAAGGTATTCTTTTGGTTGATTTTCTCAGGTTACTGATGTTCTCAGAGACTCAGAGGCTCATGGAGAAAATGCAGGTGCCTACTTCATAGCAGTGACGACTGGGTGAGAAATTCATGGGAGACAGCCAAGAGCACCCAGCACTTACTGTGTGGATTTGGTCTTTTGATCTTCAGCTGCTTTGGTGAGGCCTCGGAGCATCCTAATTCTGCCTTTTCCCTCAGAAGCAGGAGGCTCAGAGAGAACTCTGGTTGGTTGGTTGTCTTTTTTTTTTCCATGTCGCAAGACCATGTTATTGGCCAAAGAAGAGAGAAATTCACCAATAAAAACTTACCATCACGTTGAGCTTATATAAGCAGTGCGACCTCCTCTGGCTTCTCTGAAACACAGCCACCGAGGGCTCGACAACATCACCTGGAAGTGGAGGAAAGGGCAGTTAGCTTACCAGGGTCAAATACTGACCAATGGGAAGCAAGAGACAGGAGAGGTCGGACAAATCCCCCCCTTTTCAGCATGTTTTGGTTCTTCCTTGGAGCCCTTCTGGAAAAGCCCAGTGCGTCAAGCAAACTTACTCACCGGGGGACCTGCTGTGCGGTGCACGGAGAAGTGGGGGCCATGCCAGTCCAGGCACCCATCTCCTCACATGGGTTGCATCATTTCCTTTGCCGTCACCTTCACCACCGAAGGCTTGCACCATCCAATTGGACACCAACTCCTTGATATTTAATGAAGTATTAAACCCTTGCTTTGCCTTTCCAGAGAACTCAGCATGTTCCCATGACCCAGCTGTTGGTTATGGTGCAGACTTCCTGTGGAGCTTCGGAAACGTTGGTCGCAAGTGTTTCCAGCCTGGGCCATGCTGTTTAGTCCAGTGCGGATGAGACTGGAGCCGGGGGTCCCAGATTCAAGCTCTGGCTCTCATCCTTACGAGCAGTGGGACCTTGGTCTCCCCCATCGGTCTAATGCAGGGGCATCAAACTCATTCTCACCAGGGGCCACATCAGCCTTGCGGTGGCTTCAGAGGGCCGGACGTGATTTTAGGACTGTGTACAAGTAACTACTCCTTAACCTGGGGCAAGGAGCTCGGCGCTGCTGCCGGGTGGAAACAAGATGCCAGGCCGGATAAAACCAGGTGGAGGGCCAGGTTCGGCCCTCGGGCCTTGTGCCTGCCACCTGGGGTCTAATGGAAACCGCAGTCCTTGCCTTCCTTACCTTGAATTGCCATCATCAGGGTTAGGAGAGAGCGGTTTGGGAAAGTAACGGCTGAGCCGTCGAGTAGCATACAAGGGACAAGGAGCACCAGTGAACACGAATTCGGTCCAATGACATCTGTCGCCTTTCTCTGTAACACAGCAGGTGCTTCTGCGAGAAAATTCGCTCGGCATGTCGGACTTTTCCAGAGGAGCCCCAAGGAAGAACCACAGAATGATGAAAAAGACGGAAATCACCTGACTTTCCCGTCTCTTGCTTCCCATTGGTCTCGCCGTGTAAAATAAGCTAGAAATGGAGAAGCCCTCCATTAACCCCGAGGTTGAATCTGAGGATGTCAGAGGGGCTTCCTCAGTGGTCTCAGGGACAGTTCCATCCAGTGCGGGCCTCCAGGAGGCCACAGAGGATGAAAATGTCAGCCTGCTTTGTAGGGATGTTTATTGTTGAAGTAAAACCGAAGAATGGAAAGATACAGAAAATCACAAAGGATAATATAACAGCTACCGATGTAGCTATCTTGTTTGCTAAACACATACATTTTTAAAGTAAAATATTACAGGTCCATGTGAAACAGCTTATGTTCTCTTGTCCATCCCTTCTTTGAGATGACCATTCTCCTGCCTTCTGAGTGTATCTAACGCATGTGTCGTATCCTCCCTACGTATGTATGCAATGTATAGACTGGGTGTACCATATAGATAATAACAGGTGCACAGTACATCTATACACACACCAATATACAGCGTATATATGTGTGTACATATGTGTGTGTGCGTGTGTATGGATTGTTCATACATGAAAAGTTCAAACACTCAGTGCTCCACAGAAAGGACCAGTTACCGCGCGGCAGTTTCCTGAAGATGGAGACAGAACGACACAGCCATCGAAAAGTTGTGTGAAATGTCCTATCAAATGAACCAGAGCAAGTGACTAAGCAGCACGGGCTGCCTGATGTCATCTGTACAGTGCTCCTCCGGAAAGACATGTAAGGAACCATTAGGGGTTTGCGATGGGAAAGCAGACACGAAGAGAGATCTTCCTTTTCTGTTTGCGTCCGTCAGTTCCGAAACAACCTAGACTGGATTACTTTCGTAACTAAAAGACCCTGGTAAGAGGGAAGGTGTGCAGCGGGGGTTCTGCCAGTCAGGGCCCCAAGGGAGGCTCCGGGACCGAGGAGGGAAGAAAACGCTGTGGGGTGACCGGGGGTGGCGCAGTTTGGGGGATGAGGAGGTGGGTGTCTGGGTCCTGCTTCTGCCATCGAACGTCAGACATCCTTGCACAAACCAAGGCACCCCAGCTGGCAGGTAGGGTCCTCCCCACCCACCTGCTACCTACCCCTCCTGACTGCTCCTCTCCCCAAACCGCGGCTCAGCAACCCTCGCCCACTGCAGGCTCTCCTCTCCTCTGCCTGTTCTCCAGCCTGGATGCCATTAGCCAACCGACGTGCCTGACCAGCCTCCGCTGTCAGGCCCCCGAGGCAGCTGGAGGGCCCTCCTCTGTGCCCCCGGCACACCTGCTGCACTCAGCTCCCTTCCAGGGACACTGCCTGGGCGCCGTCTGCTCCCCCGCTGAGTCCTCAGGTCCCAGGGGCCAGTGGCTACAGCTGATTGATCTTTGTACGCGGCCTCGGGTACACTGTAATAAAAGTACATTTTGACTAAATATTTACACTGTGTCCCAGCCTCCTTCTCTCTAACGAGGCAGCTGAATTATATTTAGTTCAACTCAGCAAGTTACGTACCAACGCCTTCAGTAGTCCAGGCACCTCACTTGGTTCTAGAAAGAATGGATAAAATGGGTGCAGCCCTCTAGTGGAAAATAATGATCTCCAGTCCTTAAAAATCCAATCTTCTGTTTCTCATATCCAGGATTTAAAAGATGCAAGATCAGTTTTTGGCTCTGCCCTGATTGCTGAATAATCCTGAGAATATTGTTTTACCCACACGGGGGAGTGCCTGGTGGGAACACACTAAATAAAGCGCCCCGACCCCTTCAAGGCGCGGAGGAGGGGAGTGCCATTTGTTCTGATATTACAATACACCGTTATAGGGTTTAGTGCTCTCCAATCGTGCAATCTACATAATTTATCCTGTTAAAATGAGCCAGAATCCCCAAAGAGTGCTTCCCCATTGATATCAAACGTAAGAGGGTCTTTTTAAGGACATGGCAGCATCCCTGCTATACATCAACCTACACAAAATCAATCCATTTCCAAGTCAGGCATGGCCCTAAGAAATCACTAATGGAGCTCAGTGCAGTTGGTCCACGCGAGGGGCAGTCAGCAGTCATGCATAATGTAATAGTGTAAATGCTAAAAGCAGCTCCCACACACTAATTTAATCTTGGTTTAATGGACAGAAGGAACTGATCTTCCAAAGCGACTGCCAATGAGATTCGAGGGGGCCTCCCAGCAGCCTGAGAGCGAGCTCCAATGTTAGCTTTTGGTTAGTCCCCCCATTGCAATGAGTGTCCATGACAGGCCACCCGATGCTGCCATCGAAACTGTCAACAACTTGTGTCAACTTTCAAGGACTACGTGATATAGATGTCTCCATGCATCTGTGTAGATCCCTGGGATAGGAATTTTTTTCTCAGTACCTTTTAGCCCGTGGGCTTCTCGCTCCATCAGGGGAATCTTTTAAACTCTGGCAGATCAGAAAGCTGAGCTGTACCCACAGCCCCCGGGCTGTGCCAGACAGGCAGTGTCTGAACAAAGCACCGGGAGGGGGCGCCTACACAGTCAAAGGGACCAGGACCCCGCTGCTGCAACTGATCTTGCAGGGACCCCCAAAGCCCCTAAACATGCACCTCCCACCTGACACAATCAGGGGAGAGGAGCCAACGCCAGCGCACACTCACGTGTGCACACACGTACACGCACAGACTCCCCCCGTGAGAGAGTTTCTGTCAGGTGGGCCGACATCCAATCCCCGTAGCAGACTGCAGAATAGCAAACTCTAGGGACCTCAGCATGTTTTCAGTTCAAGCCACAGATTTTGTTTCAAATAAATATGGCTAATCGTCTTTGGACTTTTAAAGCCAACAACCTATGAAGAAAGCATAGAAAACACGACTTTGATGGGCAGGCAGAATACACAACGTGTGGATAAGAATGGCAGCAGGCGGTGGGATTGGACGTGGGAGGAAGAGATGCGGTGGGGGGTGTTGAGGAGCAGATACTGTGATTTAGACATCGAAGGAAAATTGAAGAAATAGAGGTTAACAATGTCATTAAGAGTTAGAAAAGCTACTAATACATATAATAACATAAATTTCAAACAGGAGCGGTCCCTATGGATGCGCTTAATTCTCATCTTCCATATTTAGGAGTTAATAGCTATTGCCCGAGTGGTAAGTGGAGAAACGGAGTTGTGGAAGTGGTCACCGAAAGAACAAAACCCCAAAACCCTCGAGAGGTTCTGTCTCGATACTGCAGGACCGGAGTGGTCAGGGGTGTTCTTCTTGTGCTTCCGCATTATTTTGCTTGTTACAGAGCATAAAGCGTACTCTAATTTTAACATGTCTGAGTCAGTGCTTCCGGGAAGCTGAGCGGGGGACAGGGAGGGGCAGGACAAGGCAACGCTGAGTTTCCTTAGACGCTGCTAGATGCCGGTTTGCACAGAACCGTGAGTGCGTTTGGTGCGGTGCATTATTATTTCCACACGTAATTTAAAAAATTGTGAAAATGTATGCAGTAAACTGTTAGCAGCGCATACCTCTAGGGCAATCGTGTCCAGCGTACTGCTGATGGTAACAGAAACGATCTATTTCTGCGCTGTTCAGCGCAGTAGCCACTAGCCACGGGGGCACTCGAGATGCCACCAGCGCAATTGAGGAGCCGGCTTTTTAACTTTACTTTCATTCACTTAAATTTAAGTGTCAACACCTAGCTGGTGGGCACCATATTGGATAGCTCAGCCAGAGACTCACATGGAGGTGTGAAGGACTTTCTTTTTAAGACTTTCTACATTACTGTGTGACCGGAAATTCTTGAAATGTAGAGACGATCGTTTCATCATTTAAAAACCTCAAAGCTTTTTGACACACAAGTGAACAAGCAAGAAAAAAGGAAACATTTATCATCAAGCAACGCGTTGGAAAGTAAGAATTCTACAAAATGGGTTAAGATACTCTGGGCAAAACATCTAAGTAGATAGATGCGTCCACGTTCTCTGGGACACTGTTGCTGGCGGAACGCCGGAGCGCAAGCCCTCGCAGCTTCCCCGAGGCCGCGCGCAGGCAGGTTCCAGCCCCGTCTGCTCTGGGGCACTGATGGCTGCTCTTCGTCCCGCTCGCAAGCTTTCAAAACCGCCTTGACGTCTCTCATCTGAGGGCTCTCCACTCCCACCCTGTCTCTTTGTCGGTGCAAAGGGAGACGTAGACATAAACACACGTACATTCTCTTTGCCGTATTTATTCCAGCCCAAGGGGAAGAAATTTGCCAAGAGCTCGTGGCAACACACTCTAGATCATCTAGTTTCTAATCTCATAGCTGTTCCCCCATCCGGAATCGGGTCCTCTCTCAATTATCCGGCAAAACGACGACTCTGCAACTTTTAGTTTCCTCTCCTGTAAAACTGAGATAATAATCAAACTGGCCTCACAGGAGAGTGGGGAGGAGGAAACCAGACAGGGCACAGAGACGCTCCGCGCAGGCCTGGCGCGCGGGGAGCGGGGAGCACTCGGTGAACGGAGAGGTCGTTACCCCACAGGGAGCAGGGCTGGCAATCCTCCGTCCCGACAGTACAAGGCAAGCGAGTTCGGGTCTTCTCACTCTTAACGTGTGTCTGCCTGTCTGTGTCTGTCTGTCTGTCTGTCTCTCTCTCTCTCAACATATCTATCCATCTCTCTCTCTCTTCCCCTCTCTCTACCTGTCAAACCAATTCTGACTTATTATAAAATTGGAGGTGCAATTACTTTTGAAGAATTGACAGAAAACTATTTTTCAGTTGCTGGGCAGTATTTTTCAATGCGATATGATTTACGTAAGTAGGAAAAAGCCCATTTCGCAGTGTGCCTGCTGCTAAGAGTAGGTCCGACCGGCTGGAGGGGACCGTCCCCGGCACGCAGGGGTCGAGGCCCTGGGAAGAGCCCTGATCCGTGTTCAGACAGGAAGGCCATTCCCAAACAGTTTCTCCCTCTTTTTTAAAAAAATATTTTTCTTCTTACTATAAAAGTAACACATGCATACAGGAAAGAATTAAGAAAATAAGGCTGAAAATAAATTTTACTTACAATCGTACCCCCTAAAACACCCAAGTATAATCTGTTAAAACTGATATATAAAAATTTGGACAGGATTTGCATGTACATGCCAATCAAACAGTTCAAATAAATAGATATAAAATATACACATGCAAATATAATTAAACATTATAAATTATAACTCAAAATTCTAAAAATTTAATCTAGACAATACATAACTTTATAAATAAAGACATAAATAGACTTAATATAGTTCACAAGGATTTAAAACATCACTCTGAATTATACAGGGGTAGGCAAAAGTAGGTTTACAGTTGTAACACAACTAAATAACACAATATAAATAAATAATAACGAGAATAAACTGTTTTGTGTACTCATAACTTTAACGCTGCTTTTGCCTCACCCCTGCATATTGCAGATCTTTCGACATCAGCAGATATATATATATATGTATCAGTCTATATACATAACTTTTAGTTAATGTAACATTCTTATACGTACTATAATATCTTCATCAATTGCCTGCTCATGGACTTTTAGATGGTTTTCTGCTGTTGTGGATTGGTTTGCTTTTACTATTTAAATTTTTTGCGATGAAAATCTCCATACAATCAATTTTGTGAAGTCACTGGGTGAAAGGTGCGCACGTTTTGAAAGCTTCTGGTGCTTCCTGCCCAGACCTCAGCAAGGCAGCCAGCTTCCCTTCCCTGGAGGCCAGTGGGAGGGCCTTCCCACCTGTCGCCTCTCACGGACATCATCGATCTCCTGAATTTGGCCAACCTGATGGGTAAAAAAAGAGTATTTGCTTCCTACTTTAATTTCGATCCACTTTGATGCTGCTGGGAGTGAATAGCGTTTCGTATGTCTACTTGTCATTTCTATTTCTTCTTTTTCGCTAAAGACCGGTGCACTGTTCTCCGGGGGAGGCGGGAGGAGCAGCGCCCGCCCTGGCCTAGGCTGCGGCAGCACGGCCTGTCCTCCGAGGCAGCCCGAAAGGGCCCCACGTCCACGAACTTTTCTCCAGAACGCTTCGGTCGCAGTTAATCTCCTCTTCTAACGTCGCAAGTTTTTTTCTGTAAAACGATCCTTGTGACTTTAGCAGTATTTTGCCCTCTTGTATGGTTACTTGTCTCATCTTTCTTTCCTCCACTTTCTGTTCCTATTCAGTTTGAAATACTGAAGAGGATGGAATAGTCAGAAGATGACGTACCAGTTAAATACATACTTACGGTGTATCTGTAAGTATAAATACCAGCACGCTGACTTATGTGTTAGGCCTATCTCTGCTATGTGTGGTGACAAATTAGCACTCAGTGTCAGCAACTAAACCCAACGGATACACCGTCCTTTCTCATGGAGAAGTCCAGCAGGGGACCAGTGGCCCTCCTCCGCCCTGTCACTGTTGGGTCTGGGACACAGCGATTCCAAAGTCACCTCAGCAGGGAAGGAGAGAAGCTGGGGGAGGTGCATGGGCCGTTAAATGTCTCGGCTCAGAAATGACATGCATTTCTTCTGTTAAGAGTCCAGTGGCCCCAGAACTAGTGACATGGGCCCAGTGTGGCTGCAAAGGAGCGCAGGGATATTCCGTGAACATCTCCTGTCTCTGCCGTAATTGCCTTTAACGTTTCAGAAGTTTCACAAGCATAAGCTCAAGTCTACCTATGATCTAGGTCATTATCATTATCTCAGTCTTTCGGACTGGCAAAAGAAGTCCAGAAAGGTTGAGCACCTTGCCTAACTAAGATCCCTCAGCCAGTAAGTGGGTTAAGTGCTCTCTCACCGGCGGAAAAGCTATGCTTAGCATCTCCGCACTTAATCTGTACACACTCACGGACTGAGTGGTAAAGCCCAAACCATCCTGTGCCTTTTCTAAAAAATAAATCATGATTCTGATCCTATTAGGAAACTTTGCATTCATCTCCCGATAGCAACGAAAGTGGAAATGGCTGAGAGCAGTGAAACTCCATTTTGCTGTTTAGTACAGTTTGTCAGACTAGAGAAATGGGATTGAATTTCAAAGCCACAGGCAAGCTGGCTGCAATCTGCGGCCACACTGTTGATGGGCTTTCTCCCCCTTCTTTATTTACAACTCTTTTGATAAGCCTTCAGCAAGTTACATAGGTTGTTCTGGCTGTATCTCATTTGACTGGATTAGAGTACTTGATGACAGTCTGGATAAGTCTGAGGCAGATGGTTCTTGACATTTTTCATGGCGTCAGTTACAAACCATGCAAGAAACTCTTTCATCCTTTGTTTATCCTTCACTTAGAAGCCACTATAGTAGATCGTTAAACTTTCATTTTTCACAGTGCTGATTAAGGCATTCTACAAGGCAGATGTTATTCCGTACCATTTTTAACAATTTACACTTAGCACCAAAGCCGGCTTTGTACTTGTTCCAATGGATCAATTCACTTTTTTCAAACTTCAAGGTCAGTCTCTGAAATACTGTGACTCCCTTAACAATTAAACGTTGCGTGGAGTTCTCTGGGTCACAGAAGCCCCTGCTCCTATCTCACTTGTGTGTGTTTGCTAGTCGACACAGGACCGGCTCGCCTCCTGGACAGGGTGAGAGCATTCTTTAAAAGGCAGTTCTTTAAACAAGGAGATGAGTCTCAAGAAAATAAATAAATAAATAAATAAATAAATAAATAAATAAATAAATAACAGAATCAGGATGTAACCTATCAGAATGGCTTCATTTTTAGGAGAGCAGTTTCAGAATCAAAAATGACAGACGGCCCGGAAGCACATTCCTTGAGCCTCCCAGCTGAGATGCAGAACACAGAGTAAGGCATATGTCCTATTTTGTTCCTCAACTTCTATTTCTTGATTTTTAAAGCGGGAGGGGGAAGAAAGAGAGACATTGCTTTGTTGTCCCACTTACTTATGCATTCACTGGTTGCTTCTTGTATGTGCCCCGACAGAGGATCGAACCTGCAACCTTGGTGTATCCAGATGATGCTATAACCCACTGACCTACCCAGCCAGGGCTTTCCCAGGTTTTAGTGGTTTACTAAATTACATACTATTTAGTTCAACCTAAGACAAAGAAGAGTGGGTAACAGCCTCTTCAAATGCAAAGCAACGTTGACAAAGAAGCTCACTGAAGGCGAATTTGTGACAAAATTTGATTGTACCTTAGGAAAGCGCAGCCTGTCACTTTTTCTGTTCTGGAATAATTTCAAACTGCCTCTCCTTCGGAGACAAAAGATTGTATCCTTCCCAGGAAAACAAGCACATGGGAAAGCCGGAAGACAGCTCACACATCCTTGGCTCTGGTGTACGCCCACCGCACGGGACCAAGGGCCCAACCTCTTTCCTCCCCTCCTGTTACAGGCGGGTGGGAGGGGCACGCAGGGTGTGGACAGCCAGTAATTGGACTTTTCAAAGTGCTACTTCCAGGGCTTTGCTGACTCGGGGTAACTGTCAGTCTTTGTGTGACTCGGGGTAACTGTCACAGGGCAGCCTGCTCTCTGATGAACCCCATTTCTTAAATACTGCTGAACCTAACCCAGAATCTGAAGTCTTGGAAAACTGATGCTGATTTGCCTATTAACAGGCAAGGGAACCTGCAGAGTCAAAGTGCACTTACAAAAGTATTTCTCACTGTTTTTAGCTAATGTGGGTCTCTGCAGAACAGTGTTTTCTTGGGTTACAGAATAGTACGTGCTTCGGTCTTAGCCTCTCATTTCCCCAAACCATTCAGTGCAGCATGGAGGGAAGGTGGTATAGGGAATCAGGCAGCACAAGTGAGGGAGTTGGTTTACTGCAGGTTAGACAAATTACAGACCGGATCAAATGCAGGCATACATTCAAATTGGCCACTCGCATCGGTGTGAGTTGGCAAGGAACAACCACTAAAACACACTGCTGGAAGAAAACAGCCAGAATATGAAAAAGAACACACAACATCCCACATATAACCCAGAAGATTTATTATCCAATGTTAACTTTGTTTTCTGATAGGATTTCTGGCGACTTCTGTCTGTAGCTTCTTCCATTTTCTTTAGTCAGTGTGCCTAATTCTGTCAACAAAAACTAGAAAACAGAAGTGAGTTACTTCTCATGCCTTCTTTTTTAGGAATACGCATGGTGCCTAAACCAAGCGCGGTGGCAGCTGATGGCACGTAACCTGGAAAGGAAAGGCGGACACAGTAAACCCCCCCTTCCCAGGGCGCTCCGCATCCTGGAGACAATGTCTGCAGTGAACGAAGGGCCAGGGCTTCCCCAGGCAAGCGCTCTCTCGGCCAGAGGGACAGCGGTGTCACTGTCCGTACAAGACCTAAGACAGTTTACGTAGTTCGACCACCGCCGGAAAGCTTTCCCCTCTCGGAACAGAAGCATGAGTTGGTTAGAAGAGCGCACGTTCCAGCCGTGACTTGTTGCTTTGACATTGTAAAAACTAGTTCGTGAAACCTGCGCACTTGACTTTACAGCCCTCGTGTACTGCTATCTGGATCTTTCTATCCCAGACTGGACTCCAAGATGAGCTTCCTCTTTCACTCTGAACCCCAGCCAAGAAGACATCTGTACCCTCAGCCTTTCCAATACCTTCCATCTGCTGTCTCCCCAAGCCCAGAGCAATATGGAATTTACATGATTGGCTTTTGCATAGACCTTTAGTCCTGTTTTCTTATTTTTATTTAACTTTTTTTTTAAATTGTAACCAAAGTCACAATTCTTATATGGAAATCCCAGCACTTGGGCGTTCCCATTTGGGCAATAATCATTGGAAATTGGGTTGGGACTACTGTTTTAATGGCCATGGACATCGAAACTGATCCCCTCAACAAAGGCCTGGGATAGGAGTTTGCCAGGAGACGGTAATCCCGCCAAGCGATTTCTTACTGCTGAGTTAAGCCAGCACCACCCTCCACCTGAACAGAATGGAATGGTGTCTTTGGGATGAAGGAGCCGTTTGTTTGGTGCTCGGCTTGCCTTGCAGAGAAGACACGGGTCGGGCTGTCCTTTTGACAAATGGGCCTGAAGAACAAATCTTAGAAAGGATAAATATATCATATGTCTTCCGCAATCGAACAGAAAAATAGCCCTACCGACTGATCTGCTGTCTGCCTTGTAAACAGAAAAAAATAACTTCTTATCTATAGGAAAGGAGGAATCTAACTTATTTTCATGATGAGATAAGAGTCTCTCATAATTTTTCAAGTTCCCATGAGACAACTTGATGTGGATTAATTAATGGATGTCTGGCTTTTATCACCCGGATGAAAAGAGTAGAACACTACGAAGGCTACAGGAGACATCCTGTGTTTTAATTACTCTAAAAAATCTTGTGCTTTAGTACACAAAGGATAACAGTTAACACGCTGCTAAACATCTACTGAGATACAAGTCAAGACAGAGATAAAAGACTTAATTCCAAAGGAAAACCACACTTTGGGGAAAACGGCTGTCATGGGGTTTTGAAATGAGAGGGGGGAAACAAAAACGGTGCAGACGAGACTCGAAGGGCTTATGTGGGTGCAGGGTGGGGGCACGGCGCCTGCGTTAGAAGGCCATCTGCGTGCCCCTCCTTCCCCCTCGCAACGCGGCCTCCTCCCCTTCCTCCCCGTGGTGGGTTCACAGAAGCGCTTCATATCCACGCCCCGTGCTAGCCCTGTTTTTACCCTCGGAAAAGGCCCTGTCCCCATCATTTGATGCAGCCTCAGAGAATCTCCTCTCCCTAAAAGTGCGTCTCGCTGCAATGGAAGTGTGCAAACCGCACGAATGGCCGAAGTCCACTGCGGGGCACAGCCCCCTTTTCTTTCCTCATGTGTGACCCACTGACCCACCCTGCGCCGGGAGAAGATACCCTGAGGCCTTTCAGATCGCTCCGAACTGATGCCCCCCGATTCCTGGGGTCAGATGAAGTGAGAGGGAGACGAGGGGGTGCCGGCAGGTCCCTTCTTGTCCTAGCTCTTCCCTGCACACAGTCCTTCTGCCCGGCCACAAGCCAGACCGACAGTGACCCTGGTTCACCATGAGACAAAGGGGCGACAGCCTTCCAGAAACTTCCTTGTCGGATCCCTTTCATGGCCCCACTCTGGCAGCTGGGTATGCCGGGCTTCCCAGGTTTCCCTATAAGGGGTCCCCGGTCCCCCCCCCCCCCCCCCCGCCGCCGAGTGCACGCCTTGGGAGAGCTGGTTTGCGACTTTCCTCCAACCTGACGACTCCCTGTTCTGGACCTCACTTCCCCAGCTCCTCCCACATTCTGTACGGTCTCACAAAGCCCATGGCCCATGCTCTTCACAGTGGTTCTGCTTCCTGGTTGAATCGTAAGCCGTTACCTGGGTCCAACAACGGCTAACCCAACCAAGGAGTCCAAGAGGCACGGGAGGATGGAAATCCAATCGTGTTCAGAGCTGCCGAGGCCACAGGGAGCCATAAGCCTGGAGAAGAGACCATTGAAGGGAAGACATGAAAGCCGTTACAGCAACAATCAATTATCCATGAAGATAGCTGACTATCTACGTTTCACAGAGGAGGAGACCGAGGTAGAGAAATTAAAAGCTTGTCCAAGATCAACTAATTTGTGGAGGCATAATTTGAACGTTCTGATTCGAAGCCCAATTTGTTTTAATTGGTTCATAGATAAGACCCAATCTTAGAACCGATGGAAAGATGGTGGAAGTATAGGTTCTGTCTCATTGAAGGCTATGGGATGAAATTGGTATGAATAAGGAACGTCCAATAACCAGAGATAACTGGAACACCAGATGGCCTTTCTTTGGAGGTCCTACGTTGTTCATCAAGGGACGTATCCGCATGTTAAGTGAGACAGAGGATCATCTCAGAGCTGTCGTAACTAAGTCCCAGCACTGGGTAGAGACAGGACCTAAATAAGTTCTTCCTTTTTATTTTTTAGAAACAACTACTCAGTGAAACTTCCATTTATTTTATTTTTCATAATAAAAATGTTTCTACCTAATGCCTGATTGAACAGATGTTTTGCTTTACGATTAACAGTCACAATGGAAGAAACAATGGTTTACTTTTCTAATCAAGTGACTGAACTCCTGAAACCTGAGGCCCCACAAACGTTGCTGGATATGCCAGGCTTCCCTAGACGAGAGACCTTCTATTTTGACCACCCCGGTAAAGAGCAATTCTGTTCCTCCGGCGCTTTCTGTTTGCCAATCCGACATGACAGATGGTTGATGTCATGGCTGCCATGTTCAGGGGGTCCTATCAGATGAATAACAGCTGTTGACTCTTCCACGGAAGGTCCAAGCATGAGGACCCCTCTCCACCTTGGCTGGCCGGGGAGTCCAGCTTTGGTGCCAGGGCTGCATCCTGCACGTAGGATGTTCCCGGAATCTCATGGACGTTCTCTGCATCACGTCTTCAATATTTCCGTAAGCAATGTTCTGAACAGGTGGGCTCCGCAGGTTTTACCTCTCTCGTCGTGAGGTTTCCCAGAGTCCAAAAAGCAGGTGTCTCTAAGTTCACGTCCCGTCTCACTCTGAGCGCCGACGACTTTCCAGAGATGGCAAGGGGTTTTCCACTTTATTCTGACCACCGTGTGTTTCTGAAACTGTAGTTATTTTTTTTCTAATGTCTAGTCTTGAAGATGCTAGATCCCTGAGGGAGAGAGCAAAGATATTTTCCGGTTTCTGGTTTAGAAAATAAAACCCTTTCCATGCCTCAAGGCCAGACATTAGGGAAAAATCAAGATGACTAAGAACTCATTAAGTCGGTAAAATAGCACCAACTCAATTTGGAGGGATGGAGAGGTGATCGCAGCCGGGAAGGAGTCTGCAGTCTGTATGTTACACTAAAGAAAACAATTTCTTGTCTACCAAAAGTATACTTTCTATTTCCTCTTAAAACAAAACAAAAAAACAGGCCCAAGAAAACACAAAAGGGAAAAAGTACTTCCTCTCGGACAGGACGTTAAGTGATTTTAAATAAAATTTCGCATAAGGGTCGATTCTACCCAACTACAGAGGATGTGGAGATAATGGTGACATTTCTTTCCTGATTCTCAGTGAAGATCTAACAGAGAGGCAACTTGGAAAATGAAGTCATTTTAACATTCGGTCCTAAATATCATTTTGGAAAGAATCTCTGTGCCTTTAGAGATCCTCCAGAGAGTGGACTGATGAAACTTAAGATGCCTCTGAGATAACGTAAGGGAACTCCTTTCCGCTTCGGAGTCCACAGATGCTTAACTCAATATGCTGGCTCTTACTACATGACAGAAAACCTGACAATCAAGAATATGAACACAGACATGATAATGCAATGAACAATGTGATGCGCAAGTAAAGGAGGACTTCAGAAGCTGAACACATCATATGTATTGTCCCCCCCATCAAACATTTGTATATTTTCCTTCCCTCATCCTTCAACATGCCTCTCTTGTTTTCCATTTTATGTCTTAGAGTAACTGCCATCTCTGACGGTGCTATTTAATTTGGGTGTTGTTTCATTATTCTCTATCAAGACACCATGTTTACTATTTCCCCTAGCAGTTATTAAAACTTTAAATTTTATATTCACTCCTTTGGTTGATTAGCTATTTTCTGTCTTCTCTTTATAATGTTATCTTCAAGAGGGCAAGAATGATATCTATGTTACCTACAGTTTCAGGTAGTGTTTGGGATTTGGTACTCACTCACTGAAGGATGGAAGGATGGATAAATGGAAAGATGGATGGATGGATGGATGGAAGGATGGATGGAAGGATGGATGGGTGGATGGATGGATGAAAAGATGGATGGATGGGTGGAAGGATGGAAGGATGGAAGGATGGATGGAAGGAAAGATGGAAGGAAAGATGGAAGAATGAATGGATGGATGGATGGATGGATGGATGGAAGGATGGATGGGTGGATAGATGGATGATGAACAAAGGAGAAAAGCTTCATGGGGTATTTTATAATGCAGGTCTTAAAGATTGAGCAAAATTTGGTAAGTGAAGACAGTAAGGACTGGGAAGAATGCTTTCTAAACACAGTGCACAGATGGAAAGAATGGCACATACATGCAGGGAAGTAAGTGAGCAGCCCTAGAAAAACAGTGATTCCTACATGATGTGGCTAGAGTCACCACCCCAATCCACCACCCCTTTGGTCCCAGTGGGCTGGAAATGGAGTAGAGCGGAAAAGGAAACAGCCGATTTGTCATTCATTACTGATTTTATTTGTCAATTATCGTATTTTGCAATTCTTTTAAACTACCCAGATAATGCAGGGATACCTTTTGGCAGCAAAAACTGATTCCAAACTTTTAGAATTGTATGAGGCTGAACATGAAATCCTTTATTGCACTCTGCTTGCGTTCATCTTTCCCTTCCCAGACTTAAACAGCCACAAGGAGAGTATGCACGCCCAAACGCAAGCATCTACACACACTCACCTCTCCACACACACATTCACACATACATGCACAATTCACACCTACAGCAGTGACAACTCTGTGGCGGGCAGAAGCTCGAGAGTCACAGCTAAGCACGTGAACGCCCCCACTCCATTCCCCGTGGGAACACACCACGGGGTCTGGGCGACATCGTTCCCCACTCAGAAGGCAGGACTTCCCTCCTGAAGCTCAGAGGCCCTCTGCCTTCCTAGACGCAGGCGGAAAACTGGACTTATGAGCAGTGCGCTTTGCAGGGGACGCTGTGGAGCTGCATGTGAGATTCCTGTTCATGAGAGGCTTTCAAGTCCCACGAAGTCCTCTCATTTCTATCGGCTTTAGGAGCTGACTCTTCCTGAGCTTCCGGCCCTGCCCTCCTTTAATGCCCTGGCCTCACTGGAAACTTTACAGACTGTCCCACTCAGGCAAAAAGAATTTCCTTGTTCCCTCTGCGCTCCATGCTAATGAGGCTACTCCTGAACACCTTTCTTTACCCTCACCTTTCCCCAGCGCTTCGACCCAACCTAGAGATTGCTTGCTGTCTTGGAGGAGAAATGGGAGGGGCTGCTGAGAACAGCCAGCCAATGATGAAAGGAGTTCCCGTGAGTTCTCTAAACATTGCGCACGCCCCCCTCTCTACATATCAGCTGCTCAGAACAGACCCGACTTAAGACTTCAGAGACAAACCTAAGCTCTTCTAATAGAACTTAGGTTAATATTTCACAGTTCATTTAGTCCAAGATATTGAAAAGACCTGCAGAGCCTCAGGGTTCCCATCTCCCCAGGGATGCTGCCCCTTCCAAACTCAGCAGCTGGAAGTTCTTGGTGACAGGGTGACCTGATGGCTGGACTCTCCACCAGGTAGCTCCAGGTGGAAGCATCTTCCTGCATGGCTGGCGGCTGACGATGGCGATTGGCTGGCCCACAGGTGGAGCTGTTGACCACATGGCCCCAGCTTCCGGCAGCCTCGGCTTCCCCACAGCAGGGTGGCCTCGGGGTGGCCCACCTGCTTACCGGGCAGTGCTAGGCTTCAAAGGCAGGTATCTGAACGCACTGCAGATGAGAGCTGCAGTGCCTGCTATCACCTGCACGGGGAAGTCAGGCAGCTACTTCCGCCCCATTCTGTTGGTTTTAATTGAGTCATCGGCCCATCTAGATTCAAGGGGAGGAAAAAGAGGCAAAAGACGCAGATCCCTTCTTTCAGTGGGAGGCATGTCGAAGACTACTGTGGCCATTATTTCAAACCATCGAAAGACAGAAGTGATAACTTTGAAGTGCCTCTTAGAGCAACCCTGCTTCAGTGATGTATGTTTTACTACTCACAATATTCTAGGTGTTATTTTTATTAGCAAAGCATTTCGATGAAAAAAAAAATTAGTGCAGATGAAGTATTGAGGAAGGGGTTGTAAACTCAAATGAACACACGGGCCAAGCAGCTAATAAATATGAATAAAAGGGGCCACGTTTATTCATAGGGAGCTTCCCTTATCAAAGAGATGTGCAATCTCCTGATTTTTTAAACACAGTTTGTGGATAAGAATATTATACACAAGCCACCAGTTTGCCATTCCTGTAATTGATAGATAATACTATTTTTATTCAATAAATATCCGGGAAAGTGATTACCATTTGCCTGGGAGTTTTCTAGGCTCTCTAAGTCAATAACAAGCTAATTCCTATTCTTTATGAGGAATGTGTTTTCTCGTATCATAAACAAAATCCCCTGGTTAGCGGAAAATGAATTTCCTCTTATCTCGAGCATCGACTTTGTAGAAACAGAACTAACTGCCCATCTGTTCTAAAACTTTACAGAATCATTATTTGTTCCATTAGCACCATCGACGGGCTGCCATCGGTGACTGTCCTGTGGACTGTGAACACTTCTGCTCTAGTTGTGTCAAATTTAACCCCCGGAGTTCCGAAGGATTAGGCAATCAGTGCTTAAACATTTTCCTGCTACACCCACACACCCTGCACCTTAATGTTAAAACATTTCAAAGTGGAAAGGCCCTTTATCTTTTGTAATGAATATGTAACGACTGTGCCCTCAGGTACTGCGTTAAATCACCCAAGAGACATGGCAAACCAAAGGGATCCCATGGTACCAGTAATCCTTCCTGTGATTCTCAGTCATTCATTAACAAGTAACCTTCAGGGTTTGCATCTCCAGCCAGGATGCTGGAGCAGGGACCTTTGCTCCTAAAATCATTAAAATGCAGGGAAACTACATAAAATAATGCTTTTCAAGACACTAGGCATTAGTCAACAAAGGACGGTGGTCCTGCAAGACAGGACAGAAATGGGGGGGAGCCCTGCAGTTGCTCCGGCGCACCCAGTCCGTGACACAGAAGGGGAACCCCGAGTGGAGCTACTCGAACTTCCTGACTGCGGATGTGAGCGTGGGTGCACGGACAGGACACAGGACAGGGGTGGACGGACAGAACGGCAGCCGGGGTTGCAGGCAGACTACCAGCGAGGAAACAGATTCCCAACAGAAGACCGCAGATCTGAGGAACGTCTCCCTGGAGAACTCAGCATATCAGTGGCAAGTATTTGGGATCCAATCAAAAATTACCAGGGATACAAAAAAAAAAAAAGGAAAGTAGAATCCACTATGAGAAGAAAAATCAATCCACTGAAATCGACCCAGAACTGACCCAGATGTTAAAATTAATAGAAAGGGACATTAAAATTATGATAACTGCATCCTAGATATTTTTTTTTTTAATAAGAGAGGAAAGACTGGGTATATTAAGTGGACACATGGATAGCATTTACTAAAAGGCACCCAAAATGAACTTGGAGAAGGAAGAACTACAAGGTGTAAATGGAAAAGTACTGCATGGGATTAACGGCAGATTAGAATTTGCAGAAGAAAAGATCCGTATATTTTAATGACATATAAACAGAAACAATCTGATGTGAAAAAGAAAAAAAAAATAAGGAAACAAAGGAGCAGAGAATCCGTGAGCTGTGACACAACTTGAAGCAGGGTGACACAGTGCCACCGGACTGCCTGAAGGCCAGCAGGGACTGGGAAAATATTTGAAGAAATAATGACTCACATTTTGTCCAATTTAACTAAAACTATAAACCCAAGAGTCCAAGAAGGTTTATAAACTCCCAACATAAGAAACATGAAAAATAATACATCCAGGAACAACATAATCAGATTGCTTCAAGGTAGAGAACTGGACCCCCAGCAGGACCCGGATGGAACAGACACCTTGAGCTCGGAGGAAGCAAGCGGAGGGCACGGAAGGCTTCCCACTGGGACGGGTACCCCCGAGAGGACGGTGCGGCAACCTGCCTGAAGTTCTGAAAGACAAAACCATCAACCTAGAGTTCTACACAAGGCAAGATGCCTTTCAAAAGTAAAGGCAAAGAAAAAACATTTTCAGACAAAAAACTAACCAACAACCACAGAAACAACGACGGAACAATTTCACAGCCGGATCAGCACTCCCAGACACGGTCCAGAAAGTCTTCCAGCCAGGTGGGAATATGGGTCTACGCAAAGAAATAATAAGTACTGGAAATCGTAAGTGTACGGATAAATATATTTTTCTTATTATTTCAGTCTACGGCAGCCTCCCTTATCTGCAGGGAATAAATATGTCCTGAGGCCCCCGTGACACCTGAAACCACAGACAGCGCCAGATCCTGTACCTCCTGTTTCCCCCCATACGTACACACAGACGCCAAAGTTTAATTCTCAGCCAGGCACAGTCAGAGATTAGCAACAATCACCGGGAATAAACGGAACAATTTCAGTGACATACTGTAATAAGGGCTATGTGAATGCGCTCTGTCCAGTAATTTTCCTATTTTTCCGTCTAAGTTTATCCCTGAATCTGTACGACCATTTCTGCTTGCTGTAAATGGCTTGATGGGACTAGTTTCTGGGGACCCCCGCTCCTGAAGTCTTCATACAGGCTCAATGCTTCTCGCTCAAGACGTTGCTGTCCATCAGAACATAGTTTCTGTCTGTCTTTCACCCACAAATTCAATGGGTTTTCCATCGTAACGAAGCACTGAGCCCTCACGGGGACAGCAGCTTTTGCAGGTTGGGGTGTGACAGCCAGCTAGCCCAAATGTCTTTCCCCTCCTTTGTAACGTCACAGGCTGAAAATCTGCTCTTACCGTAGACCTTAGCAACCTCAGGACACAATTCTTTTCTTTCTTTACTACGTCAAAAACTTCCATCTTTCACTTAAAGAAAGCCCTGTGCAGCTTCGGTTGGGCGTATCCGAACTGCCAGGATCACTACTCTTTTCTAGAGTCTATAGGGAGTGAGGGCGGATGAGGGTGAATTAAAGGCGTTTAGACCGGAAGGTCTAAAACAGCCACCATATGACCAAAACAGAGTCACGACTACTAAGCCACCACAGTGATAAAATGGGTTCATGAACAATGCTCAACCCAAAAAAGGCAGGCAAAGGGGGAAAGGGAAGAAAGAGCAGATGACACAAATAGAAAATAAATACCAAAGTGATACATTTAAACGCAACCATATTAATAATCACATTAAATATAAATTGTCTAAATATTCCAAATAAAAAGCGGATATTGTCAAATTATATTTTTAAAAAAGCAAGATCCAAGTATATGCTATCTTTAAGATATCAAATTTAAATATAGAGACAAGTAAGTTAAAAAGTTAAAATGGAAAATTTTCACCATGTTAACTATAAATCAAAAGAAATCTGCCATGGCAATATTAACATTCGACAAGGTGTATTTCAGAGCAACGACCGTCACCAGCATAAAAAATGGTCATTTCCTAACAACAAAAAGGATAAATTCATTAAAATAACATAACAATTCTAAATATTTACAGGCCTAGTAACACAGCTTCGAAATGCATGAAGCAACGTAACTACAAGAAGAAATGAACACGTTTCCAATTATATTCATAAATTTTTACATCTCTCAATAGCTGACAGAAGGAGCCAACACCAAATCAGTAAGGCACAGAGGACTCAACCAACCATCGACCCACTTAACTCCAGTGACATTTATATGAACCTGCACCGGACGACAGCAGAACACACATGCTCTCGTGTTGCAAAGAACCTCTACCAAGCTAGACCATATTGAAGGCCATAAAACAAGTTAATAAATTTTAAAGGAACTGTCATAAAAAGTTCTGAGAATCCAATGGAATCATATTAGAAAGTAATAACACAAAGACATATGGAAAACCCCAAAACATTTGAAAACTAATATATTTCTAAGTAAGCCATGGGTCAAAGAAGAAAAATCAAACGTATATGAGAAACCATTTTGAAATTAATGAAAATAGAGGCACAATATATCAATATTTTGTGGATGCTACTAATGTCAGAAGGACATTTAAAGCCCCGAAGAACTATACTAGAAAAGAAGAAGAAAGGACTCGAATCAGTGACCTTACGTTTCACCGTGAGAAACTAGGACAGGAATCACAACTGGAACCCCGCTTGTCTGTTTCCGCCTATCTACCTACCGGAACTAAGAGGAAACCCCCACCCCCGGGGCCGAGGACCAGGCCGTCAGGCTGCTCCTGGCGCTCGGCCCGCAGACAGGGCCTGGCCCTCGGGCGCAGACAGACCTGGGAACTCCCTCTGCAGCGAGGAGTCGCTGAGCCCTTCCATTTCCTTCACAAATCTCAGCTCTGGACTTCGCCCAGCTCGAGGCTCTGCTCTCTGCATTGCACCCCAGAGCTCTCGCTGTCCTGTTCCTCAGGACACTTGAGCAGGGTGAGGAATGAAAGGAGGGGCCTCCAAACTTCCAGTTTTGCTCCCAAGACCACTCTCGGGGAATCTGACCTCCTTAAGCGTATGCGGCATCAGAGTGGCATGAGCTGTAATTACCCAAAGAAGCCGCATGTTCACAGAAAAATACAAAATAAAGAACATCCGAAGAAGAAAAATCCCCTTTGCTTTCCTTGCCCAGGTGTGCATTTCCTCATTAACAACCGTGTATACCCACCGAGAGTCAGGACCACCTCCCTAACACAACTCCCATCATGGCGCATCATGGGGCACACAGAGCATGGAAGGACTCTGGGTTCGGATCCTGACCGCACTACACGTTCGCCGGATTGAAATGGCCCGACCTCTCTGTCCCTGTGATGTGGAGAGAAAGATCAAATCTAACCGACAAGATCGCTGGGAGGACTCAGTGAGTCACTGCACGGGAAGGACTTGGCACGGGACCGGGTGTGCAATTACGTGCTCGATAAATACGAGGCATCTGTGATTCGTGATGACGGTTAGCATCTCTAGTGACACCTGACATCTTTTCACGTTTTGTATTGAATTCAACATTTTTGAGGATCTGGCAGGTAGAAAGGATGACATTCAACAATAACACGTTATGCTACAGTTTACAGTTTACGGGGAAGGAGGAAGCGTGAGGGGGCATTTCCAGTCTTCTTCTGTCTCCTACAGGCAGTCTTCCTGGCTGTTCAGAATAGCCTCTGGACCACTGACCGTGTAAGGCGTAAGGTCGTGTATTTGTGCCCCAAGTGGCACACCTCCCTGCTCTGCCCTCCCCGAATTTCCTTCTCCCGGGTTCATGAGGGGAGGATCAAAGGTCAGTCACCAATTTGGTGTTTCCTGCATCGAGGTACAGGGGCAGAGGGCAGAGGGCAGGCAAGCCAGGGCCAGCTGCGGCGTGGTCGGGGGCCGACCTGCACAGCAGCTCAGTTGCACCTCTGTGCCAGGGGCAAGGCAGCCTGCCTGAGCGCCCGACGCTTTCTCATGGCAGGGGAAGAAAGGGGAGCTGTCAGCTTCCACGGCTGAACAGGGGAGGTTCAATCAACAGAGAGCCCCTCGTTCAAGTAACACGAGACCTGGGAGAAAAGGCAAGAGAAGCGCTGGAACCCGGGCAGGTTGTTTTTCTTTTCTTTTCTTTCTTTTGCCAAAGCTTCTACTGGGCATGGGGGCGGGGGTGGGGAGGGGCAGAAAGGGTTGCATAACACAAAAGAGACTGCTCGGAGCTGATGCCAACTTGGTACCTTAGAATTACTGAGTGGCAGGGGTCGCAGGCTCGTCCCAGATCCCAGGGGGTGGGTGAAAACGATCCTTTCAAAGCCATTTGCTCTGTGCACCGTTAGGAATGAGTGCAAAGCACACCGTGAGGAATCCATGACAGGAGTGTTTTTTTGTTTGTTTGTTTGTTTGTTTGGCCTCATTTGAGGGAAGGGGGTAAAAATAAATGATAGAAAGTAAAAAAAAATGTGTAAGAGGTAAAAACAGAGAGTGTAGAGACACAGTATGGGGGGACGGGTGGGAAAACCCTTCATTTAACAGCTAGTCACTGTATCTGCCAGCAACATGTGTCTCCTGGCTGCTCTGGGGCAGGTTCTAGAAGGAGATAGTGAGTCAGAGGACAGGAAACTGGCCTACGTAGGACGGCCAAAGGGTTCAGGCCTGGACAACACAGCGAGGGGTAAGGCGAGGACAGCGTGACGAGAGCCAGAAGCACACAGCGCAGAACGGTCGCTGGGAGACTCGGGCAGGTGTCAGGAGTGTTTCGGTCAGACGGATGATAAGGAAGACAGGGCACAGGTGGGCAGCGGAGGGCTGCTCGGCCATAAAAGGGAACGAAATCTTGCCATTTGCAACAACGTGGATGGACCGAGAGTGTATCGTGCTCAGTCAAGTAAGTCAGGCAGAGAACAACAAATACCATTCGATTTCCCTTATCTAAGGAATCTGAAAAGCCAAATAAACAAACAAACCAAACAGAAATAAACTCAGAGATACGCGAAACAAACTGATGGTTGCTAGGGGATGGCTGAAAAAGGTGAAGGAAATAAGAGGTACAGACTGCCGGACGTAAACCAGCCATGGGGATGCAAAGTACAGCGTAGAGAACACAGTCAGAACTATGTTAATAGCCATGCGTGGTGTCAGATGCGTGCTAGACTTATCGGGGTGATCACTTTGTAAGTTCTATAAATGTCCGATCACCGTGTTGTACACCCGGAGCTAACATAACATTGTATGGCAATTGTAATAAAAAAAAAAAAAGCGCATTTGATGTCGAATGTGTACTTTTAAGCTGTTCACATGTTTGAACAACTTGGGGCAAAGACTTAGCCCACGCATCGCTCCATGCCTGGTGGGATGGGTCTGGCGGAATCAACGTACCGGGCTGTGTCGCGATCTGGGAGGCGGAGGAAGGGAACAGGAGCCAGGTGTAAGGGCTGAATGTGGGGGAGAGCTCCCTGGGGGCAGACCCACGTGCCAGAGACCCTCCACACGCTCCCTCCCTGCCCCCCGCACAAACATGAGTCCCCAGTGGAAGGGAGTTTGGGGCAAGTTTTATTTAAGTCCAGATGACAGGGCAACTCGCCCTAGTCCTTGAGTTAAATTAATTAGCACACAAGGCAAACTAGGTCCCCGAGGACTTCCCACAACAATGTGTTAGACAGAATCTTTCCGGTGCAAGTGGACTTAAGTGCAAAACGAAAGTCGATGACCCAGGACACCCAAACCAGGGACAAAATAGGAGGGGAAGGGGTTTCAGGACGGGCTGGACCCACAAAATCAAGTGTCGTGCAGATCGCATCTCCCGTTTGTACCTTCGGCGGATTGTTTCGTCCTTCCCACCCCAAAGAGAACGATCCCCGCCGTTCCTGACGTTAACTGCCAGAGGAAAATGGTTTGCCTAAACCAACAAAACACATCTAGGCGGTGTGCGGAGAACCGGAGATGGTGCAGGTCCCCACCAACCACATCTCTCAGCGCGGAGGCCAAGCTCTCTGACTGCCATTGCGGAGAGGTTGCTCTCTCAGAGCCCAGAGAGAGTAATCATGGAGGCCATTCAGTCTAAGCAAACCTACACTTTTCAGCTTAAAAAAAAAAAACAGAATGCATTATTGGTAAATGCAACAACACAGATACCTCACGAAGACATCAATGCTGAGTGAGAAACGCATCTCAGGACATTGCCTTTGTATGTCTCCTTTGACAGGGCATTCTGAAAGAAGCAAAAACACAGGCACAGAGAACTCATCGGTGGTTGCCAAGGGTGGAGGGCAGACCTGCCTGCCGAGGGGCAGCCCCAGCGGCTGTTAGAGGGCGCCGCACTCCCGACTGGGGGGTAGCAGCATGAACCTATGACTGAGTTAAAAAGTCATCAGCGCACACACCATTAAGAAGCACACGAAGAGAGAAGAAATAAAATAAACGGGACAGGATCAGTAATCCCGAACTTCAGAATACTTGTGATCTAGCTGAGAAGACAAACCTCTGGAGAGCTATCAGTAAAAATGGTACTGATGCTGGTCATTCGTCAAGCATTTACCCAGTGCCAGGCCCTTCACTGACACTCCTTCTCAAGCCCTCCCGGCAGCGTCGTGAGGCAGACAGAACAGTGGCGTGCAAGCCAAGACGGGCCGCCACGGCCAGCTACCCGGCGTGTGAAAGCCAGAAGGATGGTGGAGCTGTTCCCTTCTCTTTAGGGTCTGTGTCGGAAATCGGAGTTCCAGGGACCCAGTGGCATGCCATTTGTCACCACTGGTTTGTTGCTTATGAAGATGGAAGGGTGTGTTTTAATGTGTACTTCTCATCACGACAACAAAACCATCTCAGCAAGAATTGAAATGACGGCTCATAACTGCTCATCATTTGCTGCTGCCAGCTGGTACCCAACACCAAATGGCTCCTGATCTAAGTAAAAATTGGTGGCAACCTCTCTCCATACGGAAATGAGGTCATTGCTAGTCTGAGGAAGTAGACTGGGTCAATCGGAAAGGAAGTCGGGGTGCAGCCAGGTCAGCAGGGACTTCCCTGTAGAGGAAAACCACTGTCAACAGACGAGGTGCCGAAGACTCCTGATGCTGCTAAACCCTGGGTACAAACACTCTGCGTAGCACCTACAGTCTGCGACAACTTCCAGCATCATTAAAAGCAGGTATTTTCCAGGAAACAGACTCCTCGGGGGTGGAGGGGGAGATTTTCAGGTTCGGTACCCTTGCTCAGGAATCCCCATCAATGCATGTTAGTTTGCCAAATAAAGAACCAACAGCCCTGGCTGGGACACACAGTCTTTCCCATCCTGCCTTCCCTGGTCCCCAGCAGAAAACTCAGCCACCCCTTCCCCAAGTTTTCCTTCTTATACTCTCTGCCACCAGGGGGCGGCGGCTAGGGAAGAACTGGTATTGGCGTCTCTCGGTCAGAGGACCACGCTTAGACAGACCAAGTGACCATTGAGACAGACACATCTGTAAAATGGGCTGGAAGTGGAGCAAAAAAAGACAAAGTAATATTTCCAATTAAAATAAAAAAGCCCTCGGTGACCACCTTCAGGGCTCTCCCCCTCCTCTGAACAGCTTACCGTAAAAGCTAACAGGTAGTGAATGCTCCTTACATGCTAAGAACTTCACACCATTTCTATTTAATCCCCAGTGAGGTACACAGCAGTATGCCCGTTCAATAACTGAGATCATTGAGGCACACGGAGGTCAGGTACTTGCCCAAGATCACAGAGTTAGTACAGGGTAGCAGAGGCCACAGGCTCTGACCACAGGGCGGTACCGCTGATTTCTGGACGGTGTGCCATCTGAGCAACTCTTCAGCGCTCACCTGCCCCACAGGTGCTTGTCCTGTCTCATTCCTCCCCATCTCCCCAGCCAGCCTGGGCATGGAAGCCAGGCCTCCTCGCCCACTCCGCGCCCCGCATCTTAGCCCCGGACACGCCCTGCAATCAAGGCCCCAGGGTGCCAGGCCCCAGGTGACAGGCAGTCAGCGTGCCTGCCAAGGAGGGAACAGATGGGTCTGTTAAATGGCGAAATCACGTCCCCGCTGCTGTAATGGCAATAAGCATTCCACATGAAATAATTACTTCCAGTTTGCTTGGCAGGTTGGACAAAGTCCGAGGGAAGGTTAATTTATCTTTCACAGCTTTGAGCTTTCAAGCTGTGGTTCCCCAAGTGAAAAGGGCCTCTCTTCAACGATTCTCTGCGAGATCCATTTAGTCATGACAGAATTACCTCCTCATCACGGAATGGCACAGTCTATTAGGAGTCCGTGTGCCCGTCAGGGCCCAGAATGGGGGGGATTACTTAAGTCACATGGAGATTTACGTCTATAGCAGAGGTCTACGGTACAGTAGGTAGACACTACCATAGCATGCAGGTCTAGATGCTGGTTAGTAGTCCCACGTAAAATCTGTGCAATAATTTCCTCATCCGAGGAATGGGTACAATAATGCATGGCCATTCTATTAAAGGAGTATGAGGAACATTAATAAGATAAAGATCACTAAATGAAACTTGGGATGGTTCAGGGTGCTTAGCAATGCCTAGGAACAGAATCCAGTCATTGATGGGGCCTCTTAATCTAAGATCAAACAGCAGGGCCTCCCAACTATGCTTCTGCCTTTCTTCCTCATCTCTGTTTTCTGAGGCTCTACCTTCCTCCCTTTATGCCTATCAGTTAAGGTTCTTGCATTGGGTCAACTTGTGTGTTTTCAATAACCAAATACCTACTCCTACCGAATGGCTAAGGTCTAATCTTGATGAGAATTTGGTGTCATCATTATAAGTATCTGACTCAATTCAATCTAGTCTTTTTCAGAGAAACGTGGTTTGCTAAGGCAGTCCCTGGTGGCCCAAGGAAAGACAGGTCAAGAATTTCATCCCCAAAATGCATGATATGGGGCCCAAATAGAGCGCACTCCTCATTCCATCTTGCCTGCACAGCCTGAGTCAGAGACTGCTACTTCGTCTTAGCAGAGAAGATAGCTTCACACTGGAAAAAGAAACACCTAGTGGTGTTTTGAGATTTGTCAGCAGTGGAAGACATCCAACATTCTTCTTAAAAGAATGCAGAACCGTTTGTAATCACAAAAGCAAAAAGAGCAAAAATGCATTAGTTGATGTGGGAAATAAACCACCCATCGTATTTGGAGGTGACATGTGCTGTTTCAGTGCCCCCGGGAGCCACCCTCCTAGGTTCACAGAGCTTTCCGTGTGGGACACCCCCCCACCCTCACTAAGAGCATGGAGTGAACCGAATTTAGAATTCATAGTTGACAACTCTTTGATTTCGATACTTGAGAAGCGATTTGCCACTTCAGTCTTGCCACTGTGGTTTCGAATGAGAAACTGACTGTCATGTGAACTGTCCCTCTCCAATCAACACCTTGCTTCTCTGACGCCACTTTTAAGGTGTTTTCTTGTCTTGTTTCCAGAAGTTTCATGATGATGTGTCTTGGTGTGCATTTCTTTGTATTTATCCTATCTGGGGTTAGCTCAGTTTCTTGAATGTGTGGGCTTAGGACTTTTACCCAGTATTTCTTGGCACACTTTGAAGAAAGTTTTGGAGTCCTTTCCTTTCGGGATTTCAGTGGCACAGAGGTCAGCTCTTTTGTTCCTGTCCCACAGGCTCCCGGGACGCTGTCCGTCTTTCATTCTGTTTTTCTCTGTTGTTTAAACGGGGTGAATTCTCCTGGGCTGTCCTCACGTTTACTGATCCTCCGTCACCTCTGCTCTGACCTGGAGTCTCCCCCGGGAACTCCGTATTTCAGTTATTTGAATGTGTGCTTCCGTAATTTCCATCTCGTTCTTTTCCTAACTTCTGTTTGTTACTACTTTTTTGTTTCAAGAGAATTCATAATAGCTTGTTGAAGCAATTTTAAGACAGCTGCTTCGAAATTCTTGTCAGGTGATTCTGATTAATCTTGATGCTGTCTTTTCTCATTCAGGTTGTGATTTACCTGGTTTTTGGTACAATGAGTGATTTTTTTACTGTGTCTTGCAGATTTTGGATGTTACACTGTGAGGCTCTATTTAATCTCTTTTTAAAGCAGCAAGTCCTCCTGTTTGGATGCAGTGTGAAGGCTGAGTGGGTGTGTTTGCTATGCTTCCTGCTGGACCTAAATGACATCGCCCCCAAAAGTAGAGCAACGATTCCCATCACCTTGCTGCAGATAAATGAGGTAGAAGTTCAGTTACCTCCTCAACCCACCAACGTCTTCCCTCACTACCTTGAAGTTAGGTGTAAGCTTGACTTCC
Source organism: Glossophaga mutica (assembly GCA_039655065.1). Classification (NCBI taxonomy): domain Eukaryota; kingdom Metazoa; phylum Chordata; class Mammalia; order Chiroptera; family Phyllostomidae; genus Glossophaga; species Glossophaga mutica. The sequence goes on from CM077315.1 coordinate 4,809,295, forward strand.
AACCAGTATGGTGGGAGTGAGGGGTACAAGGCAGGGGCTGACACACCATTTTGATATTTCAGGATATTGGTGCAAGTTCAGCTCTTTCTGGTCCCCACTGAGGAAGGGTGGAGCAGAGTTTCCATTAGGTTCATTTTTCACCACCTCATTCCATCTCCTCATGCTAATTTGGGGTGGAAACTCAGAAGAGGGGTGCAGAAACCTGAGAATTGACTTCTTCACGCAGCCTCATTCAACCTCCCTGCTGCAGGTGGGTGCGGAAGTCCAGCTCTCCACTGAACCCCACTGACCCCAGGAGTCAGGAAAGGGAGGTGCTATCTCCAACTGATACTGTTTGGCTCAGTCTCAATGATGCTCGACAGGGGTGGAGACTCAGCTCACCAGCAGACCCGGCCAAACGCTGTAATTTGACCACCCACCCTACACCACCAGGGATTAGTTCAAGGAAGGGCTGAGATCAGTCCAAGAGAACTCAGTACTGGGACTTTGCGGAGAGAAGTGGGAAATACAGGGTTACTGAGAGAGCCTCTGTCTCTTTGCTCTGAACGTGAAGTTGGTGGGAGTTAGGATGTCTCTCCCACGTCTGGGATTCTTGTATCAAAAGCAACTTCCCAGGGGTCTGACACCCGTACAGCGGCACAGGAGAAGCACTCTTTATCCACAGTGATGGGGGGACTCCTCCTTTCCTCCTTTCACCAGCCAGCTTCCTAGAGCCACTTCAGGATGATGACTTGTTACTGGAGTTGCAGAAAAAAACGTATCTCCCTTATTTTGATTTGATCGCCGTGCTTATTTAATGAGTACAGTTGATGCAATTTTATCTCAGATTGTCTTTAACTTTGTTTTTAAAATGACCTTCAAAATAAACTGTTAAATGTCAAAAAAAAAAAAAATACCCCCAGTAGAACCTGGATTAAGAAATAAAAGTGATGAGGGTGGTGAATTGTCAGAGAACACTGATATCAATACAGCATTTACGGGCTCATATTGGGTTTTTCAAGAGGGTTAAATGCAGACAGATTAATGGTACTCTGAACTCACATGTATAGTAAGAACCATCCCTGCCAAGCTGACGGAACCTCAAGCAAAGAGGAGGCTTTGAAGTAAGTTTATCTGGGGAAAACCATGTTGAAAAAGTCTCTCTTTATTCTAAACCCAAATTGTCAACATCGTTGAAAAAAAATGGCCTGGCATTCACCCCTATCTCAGTCACCACTATCTAGTCAGACCTTTTCATTCCACTTTGGTAATAGGTTTTAGTATATCTAAAATGACATTTTTATTTGTATCACCGATCCTTGAGATACCATGGAATTTCTTTTTTCTCTACACTAACCGCCCATTAATCTATTTTGTGGCAGCTGAATTCATCCTATTCCTTCCCCATTCTGTCATGCCTTTATTACCCTAGAGTAGTACTTCTCAACAGGAGGTGAGATTTTTCTCCCTCCCCCAGGGGACATGTGGCAATGACTGGAAACGTTTTTGATTGCCGCAACCAGGAGAGGAATGAGGGGGTGCAGGCCAGTGCTACTGACATCCAGTGGACAGAGGCCAGGAATGGTGCTAAATATCCTACGCTGTACAAGATGCTCCCCATCCCCAAAGTGTCTGCTCTCAAGTATCAATGGTGTTAAAGCTGCAAACCCTGCAACTCTGAAAAACAAGACTGCATCTCCAAGACACGCTTGGAACTAGAGTTTCATATGTACACAGTCAGAAAGCAGAGGTGAGATCCGTGAGGCCACGGCCGTAACGCCCTCCTGCAAAGTCGCTGGAAGGGTGTCTAGTTCTTCTGCCGGAGGCATGATCCTGGTTCTGGTACCTTATCCCTAGGTTCCAAGCGTCAAGTGCCAGCAGCACTATCGTTTCGCTCGAAGTATCCCATGTGTGATCGGGTTTTTCCTTTGGCTCCTTTGTTCCTAGCTTTACAGAATTCAATTTTGTTTCTGTGGCCCTCCTGGAAATTCTTGTAAGCGACTTAATGACCTATAATAAATCCTTCCCTGCTTAAGCTAGTTAGAGTGCATTATTTTGTGTGCAATTAAGGACCTTAAGTAAGATGGTAAATTATTATAAGCAATCAATCTTCAAGAAAATGGAAATCTGAGATCAATGAGGATCTGGATGCATTTTAAATCAATGCAGATCCAGGTGGCATTAGAAGACAGAACCCTTGTAAAGTTTTGGAGGCCTAAGTGGCTACAGCTATAGATCACTACAAAGCGCAAGAAATGAAAAGAGAGGAAGTGGGTTGGTATAGTGGGTTAGAGATGGTCACAAATTCTGTCACTCATCTATCCGTCCCCACCTTCTGTTGAACCTAGCCTGTCCCTGTTATTGGTTCAATAAATCAAAATGTAACAGCATTAATCCTGTATAGGATTATACAGAGGCTGGTCCGTCAGAGGCAACGTCTACCTTTATCTCTTAGAACACTGTCACTGGGAATCTAGCCACCATGCGGTGGGGAAGCCCCCGCCACCACCGAGAGACACTATAGGGAGTACAGCTAAGGTGCCTGAGCTGACAACTGCAGCCAAATCTTCAGCCAAGATCCAGCATCGCCTACCAGCCATTCTTGTCATCTGTCTTCAATGTCCCAGCCCCGACGGCCCCGACTGTTGTCCCAGCAGTCAGGCAGTCGATTCACAAAATCGTGAGAGATAATAACTGGGTGTTGTTTTAACCCACTAAGTTTTGGAGTGCTTTGTCACACAGCAATAGGACAACAAAATGGTTTACTCCTTCTCATTGTACTGGCCAGCTTAAAAAATAAAGTAAACAAGTTCAGGATTTAAATTCTGTACGCAGGGCCCAAGTCAGAGAATCAGAGTCCCCGTGCCTGCCTTAAAAGAAGATGGCCCTAAAAATAAGATGCTAAGCCCGATCCCGTGGGGGGCTCAACACGGACGGAATTAACAGCCTCATTGGATCTCTTGGGCACAAGTCAGAGAACTGACTGGGAAAGAAAAGGATGTTGAGGACAAGAACGGTGACATCTGAGAGGGCTTGAATGACCCCAAGGACCTCTGACCTGCCGGTTCTGACCTCCTCCTGCCAACAGAAGCAGCCCTCCTCTGCCCAATAAGCGGGCTCTGCCTGCTAACACAGCCACCACGGGCATCACCTACAGCAGTTACCATCACAGGAACGCCAAAGATTCCCTCGACTCACATATGACCTCCCACGGGCTCCAGGCCTCCAGGGAGAGTCACATCTCCACGCGACCGGTGTCACCAGTTACAGATGAAAACCGTGAAAGAGGGGTTGCACTACAAAAACTGCAAGATTTTGCTAAATTATGTCAACATAACTTGGGAAACACGCATTGAAAGAGCAGAGAGTAAAGAGGGCATGACGCTTCTGAATGAGGATGACTTTGGGATATGAGTGGATTGACCAGAGATTCTAAAACTGACGGTTTCCTTGAAGCCACTGGGAGGGGTTCGATGGCTGACAGAAATCTTGACTCAGTGGTGGCCTACCATAAATCAAGTCAATATTTATGTGATTTCTTAGAATGATGCACAAGGAAGACGTAAGGAGAAAGGAATGTAAAATCGTCATGTTCCATCCACGCACCCACCTTTGAGGGTTCAAAACACTCCCTCCCCAAAGCACCAAGAAATACATGATGAGGGGAGTGCAGAATCTTTGAAAGCAATGGTGCGGCTGCCCTGTAAGAAAGAAGATGCAAGATGCAGCCACAGAAAACAGCTCTGTTTTCAGTGGGGCTGATGCGTGGCACAATGGTCAGAGGCCAAGTGAGCGTGGGTATGCTAACAGGCAGCGTGGCTGGAAAAACGACCAGAACGGTCCCACGGGGAACTCTACCGTGGGGTTCTTAAGACCGCTCGCTAAGGTCCAACTTGGTCTGCTTCACTGAAACACTCCAGATCTGGCAAACGGAAGCCTGACTTGGGTCAACGTGGCAGAGCATCATGGTTCTGGCCCAATTCTGAGAACTGGATCTTGGGGGGAAGAAAGGAAAGCGCCCTGGAGAAGGAGCCAGCAATCACATCACGTGCATGTGTTGCAAATCTTCCCCCTGGTCTTCCCCAAAGGAAGACAATGGCCCTCTGCCATTGTAACTACGCAGCGGGAACGGGGAGGCAGAGAGGCCTCCGTGGCGTCATTAGACTGCATTTCTCTGCATTATCACTGATTCCCGGGACCCCGCATCACAACTGTGGACCGAAGGTCAGAGCGGGGCTGAGAGTACCGTGTAAGCCTGTGCCATCTAACACTGGGTTCAGTGGCTACATGAACCCATCTGGGTCATTTCCCCAATTCCTGAGCTCACAGCAGGAACAGACACTCTCAGAACAGCTGTGGAGTGAGCGGTTTATGAGAGAAGGGTCAAAGGGAAGCGCTCCTAGAGCTCTCCTTCATACAAACACAGTAAACCCAAAGCAACACTAATCCCTACAGGAATGCAAGGATTCATGCCGCCAACCAAGCCTTGGAAGATCAACCCTATCACAACCTTACTCAGTTTGCCTATTTAATCTGTGCAGAACACAGACCATTCTAAATTCAAGTAGGTGTTGACTTGACTTCAATTGCAGCCACTATTCTAGATGCAGTCTTCTTCATGGAGCACATGAATACAGCCTCTGGCACCTTGCATGCAGATACTGATCTGCCCAACGCATTTTCCTCTACCCAATTAGCAGAAGATACCAAAAGTAATTAATAAGTATCCCACGGGCTGTCCATTCAGAGGGACACCCAGAGCAAAAGACTGCCCTGCAGCTGGTCCAGCTAAGCCACTTGGCTCCACAAGCCCTCGGATCCAATGCTTTTATTTGACTGCATTCATTTGATTGGTGAATGTACGAGGCTTGAGGTGAGAAAAGTTAGGAGGATCCTAGTGGCAGCCTTTGGGGGCTGGTGGCAAAGCCCGGTCCTTTCAGAGAGAGCATGCTCTTCTCTCCTGGTAACAAACAGCCCAGAAGTCCGGACTCGGCTGGTGTAAGGGTTTTGATACTCCAGACGGCAAAGTTTTCCCTCCACAAAGGACGCATTGTTCCACTGAATACGAGGCTGAGACTTCCTATTGGTCATGTTATGCTCCCCAAAAGAAAATGTTGGCTAAGATGACCGATCCTTACAGTGAGGAGGAGGAAGGAGGTCTCTGTCGTATCATGGGACTGAGAAAAATCGAGGGGAACTCGAAGGCTCCTACCACCACCCACCCAGTGGTAAAAATTACTGACAATGGCGGCGGCACCAAACTGGCCGTGCTGCCGAGGCTCGAGCTCCGCGGAAATGGATGAGCCACTAGATGAACCCCGACAAGCTGAACGTTGGCCAAGGCGAAGGGAATACTCACTGGGACGCAGAGGAAAGAAGTTTAAATGCCAAGGGCATCTTCACGGCACTGCAGAAGCTACCCATTGCTCTTCCTTACTCTAGTATCTAGATATGTATGCAAACCAGTATTATTTTTCCCTTATCGCTTTACATAGTGCCTGTTCATAATGATTACCTTTATAAATCACACTCCCGCTGGCAAATATCAAGATAGGGTTAGGATCGCACAAAGGATGTAACGTCACTCAGAGATGAATACAGTGACTGGTAAGGATTTAAATCTTCCTTTTCAGAAGTAAGGGCAAGGTTTTTTCATTTGTTTGTTCAAGAGGTAGGTTTCATTACATGAAGCAAAAGCATGTTATTGATGCTCTTATTTTCTGAACGTTTAAATGGAATAGGGAGAGTGGTATGGTGTTGAGTACCCAACGGACTGGAATATGACGAATTGCAGAAGGGCTCACCCACTACTACTCCTAAATCCGAATTTCTTTGCAGGAGAAACTACAAAGCTAAAGACATTGTCCAGAGTCTGCTGAAGCTACGGATCTGCAAGTAGCCTGGTTCCCTCAAGTGGACCCATCTGTATGAAATTAGAAGGCTGAAGAAAATGTCACACGGCTCTCTCTCTGGCCAGCGTGGTATCGGCACCGCTTCCTTCTTGCCGAGGTTTCTCACGCTCGCTCGCTGCTCTCTAGGTGCTGAGCCCAGGCCGGTGACAGAAGCAGCGTTCCGGCTGAAACAACCTTTAGGAAGGGTGAGGCACGTCTCTCAGTAGCAGCACCCAGGCTTGCTTCCCCAGCTCTCCCGGGCCGTAAATCAACTGCCATGTATAATGTATCAGAGTGAACCTGCTGTGTGCAACTAAATCTCTGGTCAATGTATGGAGAAGGTGAAACACGCAAGTGCAAACGTTTAGCTTAACTTTCTTTTTCTCTGGTAGGTCTTACCTCATCTTCTTCGAATAGACGTATTTTGATAACTCCCTGTAATTTACCCATGTTCTGGTAGGAGTACATACAGGGTCCGGCAGAAGTAGTGCCTGCTTGAGTGTGGTTGGTGGGGTAACAATCTGGGTGTAACGATTTATAGTTTTAATTTGAACATTTCACCTAAAATGTCATATGGTGTGCTTGAGTGTAATATTGTTACATTACAGAGTTATATGCTTATGATTTTACAATAAAAGAGGGCTGTTATTTGTGTCGGACCCTGTATATGTGACCAATACATAATAAAGGGTTAAAAATCTCTACTATACTAAGAATGCCTTTATGATTCCAAACGTTTACCCTTGGACAACGGAACACAGCATGGAGAAGAATGAAAAGCTGGCTGATCTGCGCAGAAGCCTGTAATTCCCCCAGAGAACACCTGAGAAGAATTTGGAACCCCACAAAAGCCCAGCGGAGAAGAGAAAGTTTTGTTCATTCCAAACAGGAGAACATAATGGAAAATGTGACCTGAGAATGACGAAGAGAAAAGAAGAGGATGCCGCTTTAAATGACAACGAGTGAAGAAGGCAGGGCTGTGCCGCCCAGGCTTGAAGTTCAAGGGCAGGAGTGAATCACCGCCTGGCCAAGTTCACCCTTCACCGGCCTTTTCTGTGCCTCCCAAGCTGCCCCCCAGTTTTAACCACGGCAGGGGTGTCTCATCACCCACACCACGCAGAGGCCCAGACCTGAGCTCATGTGACCTTGCACAGCAGGCTGAACAGGTGGAGTGCCTTTGGGGTCCCCACCGCCGGCCAGAGGACCGGCGTCACCGGAGAAAGGGCCTGCCAGGACTCCGTGGGCCTGGCCCGCGCCCTGCTGCGGCTGCCGAGCCTCTCATTTCCTTGCATGGTTCAAGTTGCCATAACGATGTGCTGCTCTTAAATATCAAGTTAACCCTACCGGTCCACTCCCAGCAGGGCCGTTCAGATTGGCTCCCTGCACGTACGATGAGGAACGGAGCCGTACCCAGAGAACACGGAACACGGCAGGAACTCAGCAACCAGCCAGGTCAACACATCGCACGTGCGTGTACACACCGTTTCCTCCCACGTCCACGGCAGACATCGCCAATCAACCCGAGCACTGTTTCCTTCGGAGCCTGGACATAGCTCCAGAATTCTCCTTCACTTAGTGCTCCCTGAACGCAGATCCAAGCTGGCAGGTGAGGTTAACTCCATTTGACATCCCTGACCAACCTTTACCTGAGACGATGAAGACGAGGTTCGGAGGGGAAACGTGGGCGGTCCAAAGGCACAGAAGAGCCAGCGAGGATGGGGCAGAGAGAGGACTGGAAAAGCAAAAGAAATGCAACTGACTGGGCACACTGGCGCCGTGTTACCTGAGGCACGTGCGTGCTGCTCTGCACAGGCCATCTCGGGACGGACCCAGGTCTTGTGAGTGGGGAGCGTCAGTCAGTCTACTGACCACTGCCCTCTACGGGCAACAACACAGGGAGACAAGAAGACGCGCCAGGACCACGGCTCCACCTGTGCGGGCGATGAGAGGCGTTCACCAGGTCAGGGGTGCAGGGGGACGAAAGCCACAGTCCTGCTGTCGTTACCCCTGTGCTCTAATCAGACACTTTCACTTTAGCATTAAGACACTGGACCCACACCCAGAAAGCACGGCCCTCATAAAGGCAGCCGCCCTGCCTTGATAGGTGCTGATCTCGGCCATGTACTTAACGTGTCCAAGGACCAGTTCTCTTGCCACAGGAAAAACCACGCTCTGGGACCACCGCCTGTCCCCACCGTGGCCCGGCACTACCCTCATCACCAGGGGAAAAAGAGCTCAGCGCCACCTGTCCTCCACCAGATGCCTTCCCATCACCACCATCGACACTGGATGAGACCGGAAAAGATCCATCACTGACAATGACATGAAAGTTATCTTATTAATAGGCACTGTACTCTTTAACAATCCCACGGAATGTTATCAGCATTTGCCAAATCCTCTGGGATCTCAGAGAGAGGGATTTGAGGGGGGAAATTCAATAGCACATTATACACACACACATTCATATAATGTGGCATGAACTTCGAAGTCAGACGGACAGGTCACCAAATTATGTGACCTTGGACAAGTCACTTAACTTCTCAAAGCCTCAGTTTCTTCAACTATAAAATAAAATGTGGATGACAATGAGATAATGAAGGTAAAATATTTATCAATCTTTGGCACATAGTAAACTTTTAATAGATGTTCAATACTTTTAAATATGTTAATAATAAAGCGAGTAATAATAATCCCTCTTGTAAGTAAGAACAATAATGGACAATTGTCTCCCAGCCCCATAACTGCCGTGCCACCTCTCCGAACCTGGGCTCACACTCTCCCAAAGGAGGCCCCTCCCAGAGGAGCTCTTACTCATTCCACTTCCCAGGAGAAGGCCCTCCCTCTCCACCTACGCAGAAGACTTTCATCTTCAGGGCCAAGTTCAATGTCTCCTTCTGGGCAGCTCACTCTCCTCACTTAGGAGCCGTCCTTCCCGGGATGGTTCGTCTCTGACCTTCTAAACCACGCGCTTGGTCACTGCTTTCCGCCACCTACGAGCCCACAGCACTAGACCCACGGCCTCGCATGCCATAGGTCCCGTTTGCGGCTTGCACCTGCTGCCCGAGGTCTGCCTGCTCCCCGCCTCCTCCGTGTCACATGACTGGATCACGTCTCTGGTGTCACTGCGAGTGTTGCCTGCAGAGCAGTCTGCCTTTACCGAGTCCTTCTGGTCACATCCGGGTGCTCCATCGGCGGCTCTTCAACCTGCTTTCTTCACCCGTTTACACGACCATCCACACTGCTCCTCCACTGGAAGATAAACTCCATTAAAGCAGGAATAGTGTCCATCTCGCTCACTGCTGAACTGCCAACACGCAGAAAATCACTCGGCACGTAGTACGTGTTCAATAAGTAGTCAGTAGATGAAGAAATAATTTTCCCTTTTTCCTCCAAAAATAGGACAAGCTTCAGAGCAATACTCCTAGAGCAGGTATTCCTTTTATAGTCACTTTTCTGTGCCAGGGGGAGTATTACTAAAGAGATGAACGAAATAGCTGGCAATATACAAATACAGTGGAAAATAGTAGTAGAGCATGTGTCCATCCTCTCTAGATTATAAGCTCCTTGGGGGCAGAAGTCATCTCTTTTCCGCCTTGTATTTCCCATGGTGCCTAGCAAGCACTGTGAAACGCACATAAATCATAAGAGCTTAGCTACGTCAAATGGAATTGAATAGAGTAGCACCAAGGTCTGCAGAAATGTTCAAACACAGGCAAGAAGCAACAATAAAACTGCCAACTCATACCAGCTTCCTCTGCAGCACTGGCTCGAATCTTGGAAAAGCAGGATCTATAATTAGGCATCTTGTTCTTTTTATATCAGAGGCATGAGACAGGAGCGCTCGCTTTCGGGGTGGCTGGGGAAGCGGAAAATAAGCCACTGTCTGAACAGAAATGAAGATGCTTTGGGTCCTTCTGCTTTCTCGCCAGAACCCTGACTCCACAAGCCAGCCTGCACTGCCCCCTTGTTCAAGGGGCCCTCTTCTCTGGTCTGACCCCCGTCAAACCTGGCTCCAGACAGCTCTTCCTGCTGGAAGTCTGGGCTGATACCAAAAGATTAGACACATTCGGTGTCTAGGAGACATCGTGTAGCTGCTGTGGCTCACGGCCTTCTTCTCACCGCCTCGTGCACTCATGAGGAGGAAGGTGGCGGCTGCCATCTACTGAGTATTACGCAGCCACTTATGGAAGTCATATTATGTGAGTCACATGCATTATGCCACGTAGCACTTACAAAAACCCTGTGGCTAGGTATTATTGTCATTATTATTATTTTTTAAAAAGCCAAATCAGGGACTGGTGAAATCTGAACTTGGCCTATAGGCTGATTGATAGTATTATATTAACATCAATTTCCTAGTACTGATAATGTCCTTTTGAGTCTAAGATGTTATCGCTGGGGGAAGCGGCGGGGAAGAGTGTGAGCACTGTCTATACTACTCTTACAACTTTGTATGAGTCTAAAATTATCTCAGAGTATTTTTTTAAATAAAGAAGGCCTTTTTGAAATAAAGAATCCCGGGACACGGGGAAGTTGAACAGCTCGCCCAGCTCGCCCAGTTCGTATAGCTGTCAAGGTGAACCCAAGTTTTCCTGGCTCTAGGGCCCAGGCCGTACCCACCGAGTGCACTGCGTACAGGCCATGCTCCGGGCTCTCCAGCCACCCTCCTTGCAGGCAACACAAGCTCCTTGGCACCACGCTGTCCTTCTCACTCTGGCTACCGGGGAGTTCAGAGGTAAATGGAGCCAGGTAGAGCGTCTGTTCACTTTCATTACTGGAATACCTGTTTCATTCTTCTTAGGTCAGTTTCTTCCCAGTGTCTACTCACCTTGGTCTTTCTTTGATTCGTTTCTTTCTTTCCTTAGTCTTCTGATTGGTCAGATAGATCTTCTGGGAAAGACCACAGGTTATGAATAAGGTTAGGGATCTTCCTCCTCTTACCCTCAAGTTTCTGCATGCAGAGATCATCCCTGCCCCCCAGCTGGCACCCTGCAGTCCAGATGCTGAGACCAGGTGTGTGTGTGGGAGGGGCGGGGTGGAGGTACTGCTGGAGAATAGACACAAAACAATGGCCTTAGGTGGCAAAGGGGGAGAGGCCTTCCCCATCTTCATTTTTTTTTTTTTTTTTTGAAAATTAAACACTTGGCAGGGTTTTCCTGGAACTAATTAGCATCCCTTCTTAACATTTTAAATAACTGTTCATTTAGAGTAGTGAATGATTGCTCTGAGATTACAGCACAGGGAAAACTTTGCTGTTGGGAATAATCTACTTATGCGGCTGTTTGTTTGAAGCAGAGATAAACAGAGATTTTTTTTCTTCTTCCTGACATGCCAGGCATAAGAAGAGAGCAGAGTGATTAATGAAACTGCTTTTCACCAATAAATTTCTAACTTCCGATCCAGGCTCAGAGTTGTGCAGTTTTCTGGGGATTTTTCTTTCTTTTTTTTTTCACCCATAGGAAAGAGAAAAGAGTACCACCAAGATTCCAGAGCCCATTTAAGTTGGTTAAATTGTGAACTATTTTTGGTTCTTAAAATGGTTTAGGTAATTTTTCATTGGCTCTACAGGGAATGTCACTTTGTGCTCTGTTATTTATAATCTGCAGAAATTAATTATGCTGCTAATTAACAGCTTGCAAACAAATTATTGCTCGAGGAGCTATTTATCCAGCGATGAAAGCCCAACTTCAGGGGTCTAGGTAGATTCGCTCCGACAGCTCCTTTATTTCTCGCTTTGGTTTCTGAACTGCTCTGCGTCGAAGGTTCAGTGAAGGTCCGCTCGCCAGGGACGACAGTGAGTGAGGATCTCGGGGGGCCAGGAACTGGGTCGGCGGCTCCGGGGGCCAGAAGAGAGAGGAAGGAGGGTGCATGGTCTGCCTCTGCATCCTGGCATTGACAGACATTTCTTGGAGGGGGGGTGGCTCCTGTGACCGCCACCGCAAGGATTCACAGACCCTCAGGACAGCCTGGAGACAGTCCCTGCCCTGTGCACCACGACCCCCTAGGCCCAGGCTCGTGGCAGACAGAAGTAACAGACCCCAGATTCTACTCTGGCCTCTGAATCGCTCTCAAGACAGCCCTCCAGGTAGGTGGTCCCCAAGGCCGCGCTATCTCTGGGTGGGAGGAGGAAAGGACTGGCCAATGAGAGGGGTCTGATACCTCCAACCCCTGCAAGCAGCCTCCTTTCCTGACAGGGCTGCGGGGTTGGCCAGTGGGGTGGAGGAGACCGTAGATAGGAAACTTCTTTCTCCCTGGGCAAGAGCTCGGAGGGGAACTCGGGATACAGACTAACTGACCTCGCGCTGTGCAGGGGCACTGAACGCGGGCTCCTGGCCAAGACCTGAGGAGCCAGCCCTGAATCAAAACCCAGGCTGGACGGTGCTGGAGGGGACAAGGAGTCCGGCAGACAGCTCGAAGAGCAGAGCGGGAGGGCCCGGCTCCGTGCCGTGCCTGCCACTCCATGACCATGCGGTCCTGAGGGAGTCCCTTCCTCTGGGTCCTTCGACCGTTGGCTGCCAGACGAAGGGGGTGCGCTCGGGGCCACAGTTTCTCCCGGCCCTGACTGTCTAACTTGCCACAGCTGCTGGGGGGGGCTGGACGCACGTTGAACCACCCCAAGCCAGATCTATTTCAGTTAGAAAAATGAAGATACTGAGGGGGCTCACCAGCCATTCCTGCACCCCAGGGGATTCTGCTGGGCCGCAGAATCCAATGGAAGAGCAAAGAAGAGAAAGGAGGAAAACCAGTGTGAGGGTCACCATGTTGGCCTTTGATGGTGGGCACGCACCAGCCGAATTTCCTCCTGAGTTCCATGGCACCCAGCCACCTGCGGCTCCGGAGACACTCGGCCCCTCAGGCTCCCTTCGCCACTTCAGCATCCCTAGAATCACATCTTCCCTTGTCTTAACTCCCCTGCCCCCCTCACACGCGTTCCAGAACCCGAGGCCTGGCCCCATGTGGCAAATGTAGGCCCTGTCTTCAAGCCCCTCTCTTAAAGCTAAGAAACAAGGACCCACATTCATCTGATCAGAAAAGCCCGTAACCTTGGCCGCTAGTCCCCAGTGCTGGTCACCCCCATGCCGGCTGGACGGGAGTTCGGCCACACCAGTTTCAAGGAGTGTTCCAGGCAGAAAAGAGGGAAGCTTCCCGTCTCCCAAGTGAGACTTCTGCCACCTTCTATTGGTCAACACAGCTCCAGGGCCATCCCAGATTCAAGGGCAGGGAAATTAGACTCTACCCACCCCTTGATGAGAGAACCGGTGCAGAACTGACGGCCGCCTCTCGGCCGCCACGTGGAGGTGGACGGAGTGCAGTTTAGGAACAGCGGCGTGCCACACCGTTTTCTGAGATGCTCACTGCGCCCGTCATCAAAGTCTCGAAGACGCCCTACAGTAAAGGACATTATTTCACTTACCTTTCAGAAAATACATCTTTTACTTATTTATGTCCGCACGTGTTTTTCATGTACATTAACCCAGAACCCAGGGATCAAGCATTTTTGCACTCAGCTTGGAAAATGACTGTTCTAAATTAAGAACATTTTTATAGAGTTGCTCAAAGCAGAGTCCAAGTGACAGGTATTTGATGTTCTTTTGGGAGAAAAAAAGTCCTTCTGCATAAATCAGAAAAATTAATAAACACCGTGACATAGCCTGCGTGACACAGCCCAGGCCTGCGTCAGGGGAGGGGCGCCGGGCGGGGAGGGCAGGGATCTGGGTTCCGTCACCCGCCGGGGCTGCCCCGCCCTCCAGCACTTCCCTGGTCGTTCCTCCGGTCATTCCTTGAATGACCAACTTTGGAATTTTAATTTGCAACCAAAATCAAAATCTGCACGTAAGACGCCACCAGCCTATCGGGTTACAGCGTGTGGACAATTATCGGAGCTGACCCGCTGGGAATGGCAGGAAGACCTGGCCTGAACACCATCCAGCAACCGGCAGACAGGCTGCGACGCGCCGCAGCCTCGGCGGCCGAGTTACAAGTGAATTACAAGGGAAAACAGCTCGGTGCTGATTTCCTAATTATCATGATGTACTATTATGATCCATCACCAGCAGAGCTGTGGGTAAAGCCACCATAAATTACCATTATTTATATGGCAGCAAATCACAAGGAAGTATCATCGAGAATCATAACTCATAGTCACTTCGGACGGCAATTACCTGCATACGACCGTGTAGGCATGAAGGTAGCACAGGAGGGAAGAGAGAACGAAGAGCCGGCTTCGCTAGGCCCGCGTTTACGCTTTGTAAGGAAGAACACATGTGTTGTTACTTCTTCCCCCACAGTCTCAGATAACACCAGAAGCGGGCGACACCCTAGGGTCTGCCTTTCAGAGGGACACTAGCCAATTTTACAACCTCTTGGCTGGATGCCATGTCTTATGAAAAACAGCTAAAAAAAAAATCCCAAACCTGGGGGTGCTTATGCTCAAGCCACTAAGGCCCAGATGAATGAAATCCCAGGACGATCGTCACACAACCGCACGGCCTCCTGAACAGTTTCATTCTGTCCCCAGCAGTGCTCCAGGGGAGGACAGCCAGCCTCGAGCTTCAGACAAGTTTAAGGCTCCAGGTAACAGTTGGGTTAGATAAGCCGTTTCCAAATATTTTCTAGTCACCAAATTTTCAAGAGTAGTAATGAATAGTACTCTGCTGGCCATGTCGGAACCCGAGGCAAAAGGAAAAACCAGGGCTGTTTTTCTTATCCTTTTTAAAAAATTGTGGTATGTTGTTCACCATCGATTATTCGAATTCATTTTAATTATTTAAATATTGCATGAAAACATTTACCTTGATTACTGAACTTTTCAGCGCTTTTGCACCCTAAGGGCATGCCTCAGCTCCTCGGCCCGGTCCCAACCTGTGTAATTTTTTCTATAATCCTAGGGGACAGACGCAATTATCTGTCTAGGGAGGAAAAAGCTGAGGCGAAACCACTTGGCCAGGTCGCGGTGCGGACAGCCCGACAGCTCCCTGAGGGTAAGAACAAGCTCCTGATTCCAGCCTCTCCTGCACTCACCTCCTGCACTGTACCACTGAATAAAGAAGCTGGATCAGACTGAGTTCCAGTCCAAAGGCAGAGACCCGAAGTAACGATTACCCGTTACCCAAAGATTGGCCCTATGTCCAGCCCATGTTCATGGTCACCACAGAGCAGGAACACCGCCAAGGAGCTCAAGGAGTCAGCTGCCTTTATGCGGTCCATGAACTCCCCAAAGTCACATGGAAAGATGTGTGTGTGCGTGAGTCTGTGTGTGCGAGCGTGCACGTGTGCTCTGGACAGAGAATCTGTAAGTGTGACCACATTCTCAAAAGGATCCTTGATCCCCAAACGTTCAGAACCAGTGCCTCATGAGTGTTTGAGTAACTTTTGTGTTTTTATTATTATCTTTTTAATGCTCACCTGAGGATGTGTTTATCGACTTTAGAGAGAGAGGAAGGGGGGGAGAGAGAGAGAAACACCAGTCGGTTGCCCCCCACACGTGCCCTGACCACAGGTCGAACCTGCAACCTTTGGTGTGCAGGAAGATGCTCCCACCAACTGAGCCACGCGGCCAGGGCCAGAGCGACTTGTAGTGTGAAGTCTGACGGTAAATGATCCGCAATCGATGAACCGCATTTTCGTCACAACCAAGAAGTCTCCTTGAAAACAGTACGCAGTTCTTGGAACCCAAGCCCAACAGAAAGCATGTATCCCATTGTCCCGCTCTAGAAGCTTAGCTGGGCATTTTTTCTCTTTTTAATTTACCTATAAATAACCTATCACCGTTATATTAATTTCGGATGTACAACACAACAATGTGATGTATGTATACATTGTGAAATGAACATCACAATAAGACAGTGAACATCCGTTATCATGCACAGTTACACAATTTTTTTCTTGCAATGAGAACTCTTAAGATCTAGTCTCCAGTGAAGGAATTTTATAGGTCACCTAGTCCCAAATTCCTACCTTAACCTCATTTTATTTATATACTGACAAAAGTAAGGCTCGAGAAACCGTGATGTGTCCCCTGCCCCACAGCTGGGCCACCACAGGGCTGGGGTCAGGGCTGACGCTCGTCGCCCGAGCCCCTCCCTCCATCAAGCGGGCAGCTTCTGTGAGGCCAGCGCGCCCGCGCCCAGGGCTTGGCTGACCGCCAGCACCGGCCTGTGCTATGAAGGGCCAACTCCCTGGCACACAGAAGCTGATACTTCGCAGACCTGGGCTCCCACTCACCCGGGATGCAAACCCAAACCCCCACTTCTCTGCATGTGCTTTCTCATAGGAACGAAAGAGGACCTCTGGTGGAGACCTTCCGTGCTAAACAAGGGGCTCCCCTCTCATTCGGGGTTTGGAATTCAATACTGTGTAACTGACAACTCTCTCCCAAACCCTCTGACCTTTCTCTCTGGGCCTGATTTCTACAGAATTTCTCTCTGAAGACAAACATATTTTGTGGTGACTACTCTTAAAAAATAAAGAAGACCTGGCTTCAGAGAGGGCCCACGAGGCCTGGTCTCAGAGATGGTAAATGATCTCATTTGGAAATAAAATGGCTTCATAGCATGGTTTTCCAATAATTAAGTTAGGGGGAGCGAACAGAAAAATGGTGCTGAGGATGGCGGGCCCGGAGAGATAAGCTTTAATGGAGTCTCAGGCCTCAAGAAAGAAAAAGATCTAACAAGGTGGAAAAAAGGTACCCAGCTAAATCACCAATAAATAATTTGAAGGCGGTGGTGAAGGGCCTTCGCATGGTCACCTGCTGTCTGTTCAAGTTCACTGAGAGCCAGACACTGCACCAGGCACCCCACGAGACACAGAAAGAGGGATGCGGCAGCCCTCTCGGACTTTACAGTCTAGTGGGGGACCTGAGCACAGAACACGGCAACCCACCAACGAGGAGGAATGCCGGACAGCAGGCAAACACGGGGCCGTTACTTCGGGGAAGACCGTGACCAGAGGGAGTTAAAATAGCAACGGAGGGGAGGCGCGCCTCGACATCCTGGGGCAGTCAGAAGGTGTCTCCCTGCATCAGGTTCATTCAGAGCATCTTTGGGGCACATCCAAAGGACGATAAGGGACAAATACGTTAGAAGGCTAAGGGCAGCCTCCCAGGTGGGACTGTGTCTAGACTCAAACAGGGACGGAAGTGTGCTGAATTTTTTCAAACTCTTCCAGATGCTGAAGGAACACACAGAGTCAGCTGCGCATCTAGAGTAGAGAATAGCCCCCAACCTCCTTCCTGCCCCTTCTACGGCTGGGACTTACATGTGCCCTCCTGCCCCAGACGGAAAGTAAACAAGAGGCTGGAAATATTAAAGACGCCATAGGAGGGCTGGGGCTCACGACAGCTGGGGAAGACGGTAAACCAGGAGAGAAGAGATGTTGGAGAAAGCGGAGAATTCCAGAGCAGAGCAAGAGTTCATCGGACAGAGGAATTAGGAGAGGCGGTGCCAGGGGTAGGTCGTGCTGGCGAGGCCACCTCGAGGGGTGCGAACCCATGTCAGAGAGAGACAGGTGCAGCACCATGCCCAATTTTTCACTTCTCCCCCCTCCCCCCACCATCTCCCCTTTACTCTGTATGATTGGGGTTTTTATCCCTAGAATCAAGAAAAGCACTGTCGGAACCTCTGTCGGTTTCTGTGCCTGTGAGGAGTATGCAGCCAAACACAAAGAAAACACAACAGCCGAAATTTGTACCGAGTGGACTAAGTACTGTACATGAACTCACTCACTGACTCCTCACAGGGGTCAGCAAAGGAAGGAGGCAAATCACTCCCTCTCCCCCCGTCCATGAAAGGGAATCGAGGACACTTTGATGGGAAAGTTGGGGAGATAGGGGGTTCACTCCTAGAGAATCCTCATCCACAAATGAAGAACAATAAGGTGATGGCCCGCCCTTCCTTCCTTCTTTCCTTCCTCCCTCCCTCCCTTCCTTCCTTCATCTCCTCCCCTAAACATCCCCACCAATAACGAAGAGCTGTAGAAAACCCATGGGCCAAAAATAAGGAGCCTGGTACCAAGTTACAGTCACAACTCAACCCGCTGCTCCACCCCACGACAGGGCATTCCCCTGCTGTACAGCGAAAAGGAACCGGCAAGCGCCCTTGACCAGGACACGAAGACCCTGTAGAAGTTTCCTTTGACACACTCAGGTTTGCCTTCCCCGTGGGTGTGAGGGCCGCTGGGGTGCTCAGGTGCACACCCAAACCCACACCCCCCCAATTGGACAGGAGCATCCTCCAGCCCCTGGAAATGTGCTCCCACTCCAGCTCCCCTCTCCCAACATCTGACCCCTGCTGACGTGGTCCTTCCGGCCACCTTGCCGGTAATGCCAAAGCCTCCTCACCACTCCACTCCAAAGTGGAGTCCCAGTCACCCCATCTCTCTGACGCATCCCGAGACCCCCCACCAACACTGGCACCGCACAGTCACAGACGAGCCCAGTTCCTGTTCCTGACCATTGATCCACCATCAATTTTTTTTCCAAGCCCGAGGCATGCGATTATCTGCAAAGCTGACTTACAAGATAAAATCCCCAGGCCTCTCCCCTCCCCCGCCCCCTCCAACAAGCAGACATTGATTTTACACAGAATGTGCAAGGCTCTGATGGCGTTATTGCAATCAACATGAAAAATACCACCACAGTGCTTATCCCCACGTCTCAGTTGTTTTGCCTCATAGCACAAGTGATTGTTTAAAGAGGCTTGACACTGTTGGAGTCTTTTGTTTTATGGATTTTGCAAAGCATTGCTCTTTGTCTCCTGGGCTGGCAGAGGAGAGAGCTCTTTTTTCGAGGCAATGGGCAGCGCTTGTGGAAAATGGGATCCAAGGTGTGGGCCGAATGTGAGATCCCCGTAAGCTCTCGCGTTTACGCAGAGACGGGTCCACGGGAAAGGCTGCACCTGACTGGCCCACCTGAGCCTTTAACTTCCTTCCTCTGGCCGGGTTCCCCCGGACATTTTTCCCATCTGTTTCCCACGGTGTTCTGCCATATTTATTTCATACTGAGCTTAAGTAACCAAGTGGGTTTGTTCCCTCTCGTTTACCACTCTGCCTGTTTTCTCCACATCGTATCCATGCAGGCAAGAAACCAGAGGCTTGGACACCTCCCCTACCTCTTTTTTCCTCAGCCTGTAACAACAAACACTTGTACTATCCAGGGCACCCACCTATCCCCTAAGAACAGCACACCCCAAAAGGCAAGGAATTCGTCAGCACTTTGGTTGTGCCTAGCTATGGCATACTGCCCAAAACAGTGAGGAGTATAAATTACATTGAGAATTTGAGTGAGGGTAAGGATTTAGCTGGATAATTATAAGATCATGTTTTTCAAAGGGATTGCGAAATTCTCAAGCAGGTTATCTCAACCCGAGCATGATTGACATTTTAAGCTAGATAATTCTTGATCTGGGGGGGCTGTCCTGTGTACTGGGGAGGCCTGCATGATGAGCCTTACAAACACAGAGACTGAAAGTAACCACACAGGATGGTTTGAACATAAACATTCTTAACTAAAAACAGGTCTTGGCAGGTAGTCACATCCTAGGCCTTAGCTTCCTTGACAAAGGCTGATCTTTACCTTAAGTGAGTCTACTGTCTTTTTGCATCTAAGATAACATAATTTTGGAACGTCAGAGTAATCTCCTTTTTCTGCACCCCTCAAGGTACAACCACAAAACCCCCATCATTGTTATCTTGTACCCCAAATACCACCACCATGTGCTGTGAAAATTCATTGTGAACTATCCTGTACCCACCAATTTCCATGAAGTCTCTGTCTCTTCGTTTTACTCTCTATCCAATTTCAGAGATTTTCCTGCTTTGATTTCTCCCACCTCCCTAATCTACCACAATGCATTCCACGTAACCCCATCTCCTCCTTTGATTGTAACGTATAAAATACGCTGCAAAACTGCCATTTTCTCAGTCCATTGAGATTTTGCTCCCTGGCAATGGCCATCAACATGGCCCAAATAAACTCAAAAATTAGCTACAGGTTTTAACGTTTCTTATGAGGATAGCAGAAGGTTTCAAAAATGTCCTCAGATGTTAGCACATATCCCCTAAGGTGCAAAATCTCCGGGTCCAGAACTACTGCCCTGCAGCATCTGGCACAGGCTTAAGAGACTCAAGCAACACAGTCCACGAAGAGGGGTAACCTTCGGGCAGAGTGAGCCGCCGGATTTTAAACTGAGGGTCACTTACCATCACGCTTTTTCCTCTATCCTTCTCAATTCTTAGCTGGGGCCCCTGTAACAAAAGACAAATTAACTAGAGAAAAGCATACGCATTTATTTAACATAAGCTTTACGAGACTCGGAGGAAGAGAAGACCTAAAGAAACAGTTCAGCCTGAGTGTTTTCATACTAGGCTGGAGGAAGAGCGGCGGGCCTGGGAAAAACGGGATAGGCCGGCTACTTAGATCCCTAAGGGCCGCCCAGTCTTTGGAGACAAGGACTCTCCTTTCTTCCTGCTGCAGGGAAGGCCTTTGTCCCTAGACCCGCTTCAGGAGAAGGCCGGAAAGTCCCCCCCTGCAGTCACTGCACATTCAGCTCACAATGGCCCTGTGACATTCAAGGAGGTACTGACTTGCTTTTCCGAGGCAAAAGACCAAAACCCAGTCCGGACCGCCGCCACCGCCGCCGCCTGCGCAGAAGAGAGAGCTTTGCTCACTGGCGGTCCCGGAACCAAAGTCTCACCCTTCACCCCTACGCCTACGGAACCAAAGGATCCGGACGCAACCGGAACTTGGACACCGGAACCCTTTCGGAAGCAAAGGGTCCATTGTCCATGAAAACATAGGGCTGATGCCTCTTCACGTGTAACTGGCCACGTGCCAAGTTCTTCCGACTGAAACCTGTCCCGCGAGCACTTTGGACCACCTTTTCCACCTAAAACCCACCCGAACCGGGGGGTTCAAACTTTGGATCCTTAGCTTCGCTTTCTCCTGGGTGGCGCCCTTCAGGATCAAATGGCCAGTCTCTCTCGGAGTTTAGCGTTTGGCTTCGCCAGAGCCGGGTGGAAGGACTCTCCGTTGGGTAACAACATCTCAATTTTCCTTCACTTTAAAATGTTGACTATGCCCAGGTGCCGGATCCTGGGGCAGCACGTCCCGAATCCCGCCAGTCCATTCCCGCTACCCGTTGCCCCTAGCCACGTAACCTCCCTCGGGAAAGGGCCCAAATCCAGGCGCATTCGGGGAGGCCTGAATGCAAAGATGTGTAGGAAGGCAGCAGGGCGGTTGCAGCTTTTTTCTTTCCTCGGCCACAGGCTTCCGCTGGCCCACCCATCAAGGCTTGCTTTTTGGCCTGTAGTTATCAGCTCAGGCAGCCAGGTCAGCTTCCCGCAGGCTCTCTGAGCCTCAGAGGAGCACTGGAGGCCTCAGGTATTTCTGAAGCTCAGCCTTTGCCAGCCGGCCCTTCTGGCAGCCCCAGCTCGGCCAGGTTCACCCTGGGCCCCACAGCAACCCCCCCCCCCATTATTACTCCTGCACAAGGAGGCGAGCCAGCCCGAGGGGCTGCTACCAAGACACCCGTCTCCTAAAATGTGATCTTTGATCACAGGAGGGTTTTTGCAGTGGGATAGTTTATAATCCTAAATTTAAATCCTTCCTGAATTTCAGAGGTTCCACTATCAAAAATCCTTTTAGGATTTTTCAAAGTGTGTAATCTGTTTAGAATTTTTTAAAAGAAAACGCTCTGGCCCATTCTTTGTCCAAAAATAGGCTTGCTACATTTTCAACTTCCTTTAAAAGAGAAAGAAAGAAATGCCTTTTTAAAAAAGTATTTTTTTTCTGTTTATTTGACTTAAGGAGCAACTGTTTCTAAGACATCCAATGGAATATTCTTACTAAAATAAAGTGAAACTTCTTTCACTGACTGCAAATAAACCCCGAAGAAACATTTATTTTACAGGGGATTAAGGAGGAAGAGAAACCAGAAGCTATGTTAAGGAAAAGAATCTAGAAGTACACAAGAAAGAAAGAAAGAGGGAGAGAGAGAGAAAGAGAAAAAGAAAGAGAGAGAGAGAAAGAAAGAAAGAAGAAAGAAAGAAAAAATTCTCTTCCTCTTTCCTCCCATGCAACCATAGGAGATAGCAGGCTGCTTGTTTATTAAAATTTAAATTAAAGGGTGGAGAGTAAGTGTTCCCTGGAGACGGGGAGACATGAATGGAAGGGAGGGGGCAGAAAGTGGGGAGCACAGAGAGGGAAGGTTAGGGTTCCAAAGGAAGCTGTAGGCCTAGCCTGCGCTGAGCAAGCCCCACACTGGGGACCTTTCCAAGGGCTGAATAAAGATTGGCGCGAGCAGTGCCCCTAAGGACAGCCCACAGGTAGACAGCGCCTCGGAATGGCTGAACCTCCCGAACACATTTTTCCATGTGATTGTCATTCCATTTTCATCATCTGTTATAACATAAAATTTCATCAACTGTAAATGTCAGTCCTTCCCTTTATTATTTGCTAATGTCATAAAAGTCTGAATTGTTTGCTTTGGTAAAGGGCTTGCTGGGCGCTGACTTTTCCGTATTTGTACTTTACTGCCCTAAATGTTGGGGGGGGGCTGATTTTTTTTTAAATCCCTTTTGAAATGGGATTTAAATAACAGAGCAAGGTTTGCCATTATCATAAATGTATAAAGTGCTTTGTGAGTAATAAAATGGATCATGGATTCAGGATAATTCAAACTGAAATGTTATGTTCAGTATCAAGATTAGATTACGTTAATGCAGTTCGTTTTAAATGGTTTAAAGGCCATCAGATGCATGTGAAAAGAATCTGTATCATAACTTAGAATAAATAGACTGAGACATTTGTTTATAATGTCAGTGCTAAACAAATCTATTACTACATTTCTGCATGTAGCGTTATATTACCACTGCTATTAAACAAACAGAGCATGAAGATAAATTATAGCTTTAATTATAAGCATTACCTTTGCGTATTTATTAATTTAAAATGGAACAATGTTCAATAACCTTAGGTTATTTATATCAGCTAACATTTTAATTAACTTTGTTGTATTTATGTGTCTTGGTAATTGTTGCTACCGGCACATGGAGCTCCTTGAATAATGGAGTCAATCTAACTTACCCTTGTGCATATTACCCATTAATGGGATGGTAACATTGCAACTCCTGCCAGAGTCAGACTCTGCTGCACAGGCTCCTTGCGTGAAGAGCCCAAGGCTCCGAAGTCAGCCGTTCCCCTTGGAAACCCCCAATGGGGAACACCTGGGAATCCCGATCAGCCTGTGGAGGACCGTGGCTGGAGCACCACGAATTACCTTGTGAATTAAAACACTCAGCACCTTCCAAACAAGGCGAGCTGTGGAACTCGCACAGTCCGGCATGTGGTGTGCTCCAACTAAACACACCCAGCACAGACCTGCCTCGGTCGTGAGACAGGCAGTGGCCACTGGGATTCTTTATTTTTCGTGAATCAACTTACTTTTGCCCTTAAGCCTCCGCTGCAAGAGATTAATGGAAAATCCAGCTGGAGTTGTACTGAAATTCAGGATGCAGAACACAAGGGTGGGAAGACCCGTGGACACCTCCGCACGTGGTTTCTACCAGCAACCCCTTTGTCTGTTTTTCTCCGAGTCTCTTAGAGCCTCGCCACGCCCCATTTCAGTGCCAGGACAGGTCTGGGAAGGCTGGGCAGTGCCTGAGGAGCCCTTCCTTTCTCGTTCGACTGTGGCCATCTACCCTCTGAGCCAAGAGCAGTGCTCGGGCCCAGCTCCTCCGTGTAGCCGCAGGTCTCTCCTCTCGTTCAAAGCCAGAGGAGTCTCCACATCTTTCCTCCTATGTCCCCGCAGGTTCCTACCTCGTTCCTAAAACATCCCGTTCCTTTTGGCCTTCACATGATAGACTTCGTTAGTCTATTAAACCGGAACCCCAAAATATCCAAACACAAAATTGTATCCCGCTATTCGTGAGGGCAGGGAGGGCTTAATCTTCATGTGCTTCCCAGACTCCAAGAAATTAGGTGATGCCATCACCTAATAAAAAGGCTGGGGTGAAGGGTGTGGAATGAGGAGACTATACAAACCCATTAAAAAAGAAGCACCAGGTGGAAAAGAGTGAGCTCCTCCTGGGCATGTTGACTATGACATCCTCGGGGGAGAGGCAGCGGAGATGGCCCGCGAACGCTGGACGTAAGCTCAGAAACCAGGTCCAGTCTGGAACCAGGGGCTCAGCAGCCCAGAGGGGTGAGTGGCCTAGAGTCCCCCAGGAGGGCAGACTTTTGGCTGGCCAGTTCACGTTCACTCTTAAGTCCATTCTTTCCCATGCGGGGGGCCCAACCTTTCAGCCTCCCTGGGCCACACGTTAAATACACAAACACTAACAAAAACTGATGAGCAAAAGAAAGGCTGTACGTAAATGCACGGTTTTGCGTTGGGCCATCCCGGCGTGCGTAGCCATCCCGGGCCGCGTGCGCCTGTGGGCCACCGGGGTTGGACACCCCTGCTGCCTGCTGGCTGTCGTTCATCCCCTGGGTGTCATTGACCATTGGCTTCTGCCCGGCTTCACGCAGGGGGAGATCCGGGAGGAGACAGGAGGTCCGGGAAGGAAGAGGTCAGGCTGGCCTTTGTCTCCACCTCTGTTTGCAGTCACTCCCCAACAGTAGTTGCAGCTCCTTCCGTGGGTCCAGCTTCCACGGGCAGCCTCCACTGCCCACGTTCAGCGCTGCAGCTCTCCCAGACCCTTTCTAACCAGTTGCCCTGATTCAGTCCTTCCGTGGGAAGGAGGGGTGAAGAATACCTGGGCAATGAACTACAGCCAGCAGGTAACGGGTAGGGAAGGGCCCTAAGGGCGAACAGGAACTGGCCAGCCAGTAGTCTTACCCACCCACCCCCGTGGGCGGCTGGGTCCCTAGTTCCAGACTGCACCTGTTTCCTGAGCTTACGTCCAGTGTTTAGGGGACCCATGTGTCGGGCGTTTGCAGGACGTCACCACTGGGTCTCCTCCAAGTATTTGAGAGTCGACACGCCCACAGTCAACCCATTGCGTTCCACTTGGTATTTCTTCTTTTATAGATTTCCGCCCTTCCCCTTCTTGGCATTACTTCTGAGTGGAGCCTGAGTGTCAACTTCTCACTGCTGAGCGGGAAGGGAAGGATTGAGATTGCAAACTGGGGAGCCCCAACATGCAAGGGTAAGCCAGAACAGGGGTTCCGGAAGACAATGGCAGAGGAGCCATCCAGGAGGTGGGGGGGCAGGAAAAACTCCATTCAGACATTCCTTTGATTCTTCCTCTTTCCCCCAGAACAAATGTGTATGTTAATTGGTGTCACCAAGAACACAATGTTGAGAGCCAGACGGGGACAGGGCAGGAAGAAAGCCTGGGGACACTTCTCAAAGCCCTTCGCAGGAACACTGGTGGCTGCCAGCACCCAGGGCACTAGCTGTCACTTGGAAAAGGCACCCTCAGCCAGATGTAATATTTAACTCGGTGCCTGAGCTGGGCTTGTGTTTATCATCTTAATAACACACCGGCTTAATCGAGTCGGCCCTGCTACCTTAGCTATCATTTAATTGCCTGTGCTTTATATCTTGCATATTCAGTGGTTATGTGATTGAAAACTTAACGACCGAGCCACTTAAGCAAGAAAAAAAGAAGACAAATATTAACACACATCGCATGAGAAACTCAGATTAAATAAAACAATTTTACATTTCATCAGACACTTTTTTCCAAACTACTGAATAAACCTCGAGCACACACGCCAGGGGAGAACGCTCTCCCATCTGAGCTTAACTGTGCATTTTCCCCATCGATAGAGCTGCATGGTGGTGCTTGTAAAATCATCTCACCGAATGTGCCTCATTAACCTGTATTTACCTGTGTGGAGTACCTGTTGATCCCTGAGGTTTTTGGAATTGATTGTCTCTTTCTAGGCGAGCCTCAAAGAACCCTGGGCTGAGGAGACTTGAATGGATCTGTTGACATTTCCAAAGGATTTGAAATTCCAGTTCCTCTTCCCTGACCACTAGTGCCATCCATTTTCCTTGTTCCCTTGGGAGCTTCAAATCACTCTTTCTTTGCCCCAAGCAGCAACTGTGACCTAACAGGGAACTTTGACCTCCCCAGGGCTGCCGAGAGCTTCTGCGGCTCATCAAAGAGGGACGGTGGCCTCAATGACAGATGACACTTACTGCAGTCGGGATGTGAGTAAAAATTAACAGTGCTTTCAGGAACTGTGTGATGCGGTCACTGAAGGAGGAGGAGCAGGCCCCATAAAAGGCAGAGCCCACGGGACACCCACTGGCTCTGATCACAGCTGCCCACGCGTCCTGGGAAGCGCCCATGGCTGGCTCGGCAGGTGGACGGTCCACGGGGCAGGTGCTCATGCTGCTGTCACAGTCTGAGACCCGGGCCCACAGGAAGTGCTCAGAAATTATTCGTTGCCTGGCTGAATTAATGAATCTTAAGTGGCACTCGTTTAACAAGGTTAGAATGACAATACTAAATATACAGGCTACGAGCTTTCAAAGCAGAAGAGAATTAAAAATCGTGTGCTCCTGCCTTCCCTTTGGAGGCATAACCAGCCTCTGGAATCAGACCATTTTTCCACGTGTAAGAACTTTGACTAAGTGTGATTTAGCTTCTCTAAGACTTGGTTTTCTCATGTGAGAAACAGACAAAACAATGGTAGGTACCCCCCAAGGTTGTTGAAAGAGTTAGATGATATTATATATTTTATAGACTAAGAAGAGTGGCCAGCTCTCAATATATAAGTTGTGGTATTTCCCTGGACTTTTTTTAGGTGAGGCAATAACATAGTCCTTAGAAACATTTTCAAAAAGTTTAAAAAGCAAAAGAATTTTCCAAAGGATCCTTATTTAATTCAGAAATTTAAAGTATGCAGAATTAGTCAACTGTTGATGCTTCCAAAGGAAAAATATATGCCCATTAGCAAATTACCCAGATTCTCTGAACTATAAGATGTTCACAATTGAAAATTAGGACTATACCCCATCCCCTATGATTGTTTTTATGATTAAGTGAGACATCAGACGTCTAGAATAATTCCTGGCACATATTAAGAAGTCCTCAATATGTCTTAGTTCTTTTCACTTCCTTTAATCAAACTCCATATACATAATAATCACTCTATAAAGATGTATAGAATGAAACAGAATTTACCATTCAAGACATTTACCCTTAACCTGGATAGGATCCAAGTACTCAGTGTTTATTTTTCTTCAGTAGACTCAGATTTGGTACATATTTTTTGAGTAGCCTGTTATGTTCCAAGCACTGTGCTAAGCAATTTTGCCGGCATTCTCCAATAAAACTGGAACAGCAGATTTTAGGTTATTCGGTTAGAGAGATCCATGTGGTTCTTTCTGCAGTGAAGAGCTCAAGAGTGTCTTCTGGGTAATAACAATCATATGGAAAGTTCAGAGAATCCCAGAATTAGAAGAGAGATAGAAAAGGCTGGAAGGAAAAGGAGTTGCCCTCCCTTTTTATCACGATCCACATGGATGTTAATCGATGTGCCTTTTTCATTCGCAAACCATTTGGGAAAGACCCGCTCTTCGTTCTGGACCTGGCGACGTCTAGGCACTGAGCGTACAGCACTAATCAAACACAACAAGGTTCCTGATCGCACAGAACTTCGTTCTTGTGCAGGAGACATAAAAAATGCATGAAGAATAAACACGGTAATCTAGACAGTGATGAATGCTGTAACGAAAACGGAGCAGGACGCTGGGAGGAAGAGCGCCCGGGGGTGGGGGGAGTGCTTTAGGTAATTCATAGAAGGCCTGGTAAAGGACACCCCTGTGAGCAGAGACCAAGAAGGAGCCAGCAATTTGATCCAGGCCATAAAAAGGGTATAAAGACCCCAAGGGAGGAAAGAAACTGGCCTGTTATAAGAACATGTACAGGCTCAAAGTGGCCTTCACAATGAGAAGCGTCATTTGTAACACGCTCAGATATGTGACGTGCCATCTCAAGAGCCGTATGTGGTCACAGCACACAAAGCGTATGAATCATAACCCTCAAATACCCTCTTCTGTCACCTGGTGTGTCAACCAGAGGGGCCTCAAGGCCCACGGCTCAGGGAGGTAATATGTTCCATTACCTCCCTGACCTCATACCCTGCGGTTCTTACCCTCTACCAGGGCTGTCCAACCTGAGGCCTGTGGGCCGTACACAGCCCGGGATAGCTAGGATTGCAGCCCAACACAAAATTGTAAGTTTACTCTGAACTTGATGAGATTTTTTTTTGTGATGATGTGTCACCATGTATTTCATGTGTGGCCCAAGACAACTTGTCTTCTTCCAGTGTGGCCCAGAGACACCAAAAGGTTGGACACCCCTGCCTGCTAGCCACAGTGTCCTGCTTGCTATTCCATTAGCCTGTCAAGCAAACATCCACCCCAGGATCTTTGCACTTACTGTTCCTGATATCTGGAAATCCCTTCCCTCTTTTACCCCCGTTAGGTCCCCACCCAAACGTCATGTACTCAGAGAGATCCTCCCTGTTAGATTGTCTGAGAGTGCGTATTGGTCATGGCTTTAAAGCTCCCCGACACTGTATTGGTTCACATTAGACCTACGGACAACCAAAATCCCAGGGTCTATCTTCACAGATGTGTCTAGTTAGCTAACAGTCCCGCATTCTGATGTTGGGGGCTGGAAATAAAGTCAATGCACCCATCCATCATCTTGATTTTGGCCTGCCCGTTGCTGCTTTTCCATCTCCATCCTTTCACCCAGCCCACCACGCCCTCCTCCAGGAGGAGCGCTGGTCACAAACGTGATGAGAGCCCTGGGACAGCCTCGGGCCCAAGAATGAAACCAGACCACTGTTTGTCCCCATGTGCGGAAATGATCGCAAAATGGATCGAAGACCTACCCATACGCCCTGAAACAATAAATTACACAGAAGAAAATGTAGGTACCAAATTGATGGACCTTGATCTTAGAGAGGAATTTATCAGTTTGACCCCAAAGGGAAGGGAAGTAAAGGCAAAAATACATAAGTGGGACTATAGTAAACTAAAACGCTTCTGCACAGCAAAAGAGAGCGCCAACAAAACAAAAAGGCAACCAACAGAATGGGCGAAGATATTTGCAAACAACAGCTCTGACAAGGGGTTAATACCCAAAATATACAAAGAACTCATGCAACTCAACACCAAACCAGCCAACAATCATATTTAAAAAATGTGCAGAGGACCTCTTGTTCAGGTCCTCTCAAGAAGACATAGCAATGGCTGACAGCTATATGAAAAGATGCTCAACTTCACCAGCTACTAGGGAAATGTAAGTCAAAACTACAATGAGATACCACCTCACACCCGTTAGGATGACTGATATCCACAAGGCAAGTGACGACAGGAGTTGGAGAGGTTGTGGAGAAGAAGGAACCCTCGTTCACTGCTGGAGAACTCCCCTCCTTTTCTAATCCAATTCGATCCATGAGTACATTCTGGAAAATCCTGCCCCTAAAACGTAACCCAAAGTCATCTCCTGGACCACCACTCTCGGCCGAGGTGCCGTTTTCTTCAACTTGGAACAGCACCCTCTGAATGCCTCTTGCTTTTGGCCCACTCGAGTCCGTTCCCAGCACAGCTACCAGTGTGAGTGCCACCACAGAACAAACACAGTCCCCGTGATTGTGTGGCTTCCTTGCTTAGAACCTTTCCATGGTTTTGCACTTGTAACTAGATTCAGCTGCAGAGCCTTACCTTGGCCTCCCAGCCCCCGCTAACCGGAGCCCTGCCCCCTTCCCCGCCCTCATCTCCCACGCTCCCACGTTGCTTCTCAAGCCCAGTGAGCTCCTCCTTTCCTTGCGGCCCGTACACCAGTCGGGGCTTCTATGTAGATTGTCTTCCTGATCTGTACCTGGGTGGTTCTTCTTAGCTTTCAGATCTCAGCTTAGAAGTCTACCCCCTGCCCACCCCCCGCCCCGCCAGCGAGAGACCTATCTGGACCACCCAGCAGCTAATTCATTGCTCTCCATCACACCCTTTACTGGAAGGCCCTCTGGAGGAGATGGCATATGTACATTCACAGTCCTCCCAAGTAGAGTGGAAGGTCTCTGACTTGGTCAGTGCTAGCCTCCTGACCAAGGGAACCTGTCTGACTTGGTCAGTGCTAGCCTCCAGATCATGGAAAAGCGCACGCCCTGGGGAAGGTTCCCAATAGATACTGATGGATGATGCAACGCCCCTCAGCCTGAAGGTCCCCACCTTGCCCACCAGAGCATCACAGGAAACCAGCTCAAGGGATGTCAAGATACACTAGTCTTTGCATTCCCTTGAACCATCAGTCTAATGATCATTAAAAAAAAAAAAAAAAAAAAAAAGAGGGAGAAAAAATGAAATTGGTTCTGCGTAGCTTGTTAGCGCTTGGGTCGTTGCATTTTTCACTCAGTGCTCACAAACTAGCCGTTTAAGCATCTATTTTTCCTTTATTGGTTTTCTTAAATTACAAAAGCAATGCATGCTCATTGAAAGAAATTCTAATAACACAGAAGCATGTAAAGAGAAAATAACTATGTCTGTCTTCTCCTCCCCTTCTCACTTTCCAGATACAACCTCAGTTAACAGCCTGATGAATATCCTCCATCTGTAGTTTTAGGGCAAAAGTAGGCTATGTGTGTATGTATATATATATTATTTCATTTACCTTATGGTAGGCATTTTCCTATCTTCATACAGATTGATCTACTATATATTGAATGGTTACATAGAATTTCATTGCATTCATTAATTTCCTTATTCAAAAGATACTAATTCTTTTCTGAGCAAAGAAGTAAAAATGGTAGATTACAGTTAAGAAAGAATGGCAAACTACTGATAATTGTTACAACCTGGTGAAGGCACATGGAGCTTATAATACTATCCTTTCTACTCTTATGCTTATTTGAAAGTTTTCCTAATGGCTACACTTAAAAATAACTACTTAGCAAACCTCACACTAATGGCGGACGGCTGGATGCTCCCCTCTGAGATCGTAAACCAACGGAGGGTATCCGGTATCACCACTTCTGATCAACATTGTAGTGAATGAAGGTCCTGGGTGCTACGACAAAACAAGAAACTAAAAGGGCTAAAGATGTAAAAGAAAGAAAGAAAATAATCATCACTCATAGATGACATCACTTCATATAAAGAAAATACAAAAGAATCTACAAAGTGTTAGAATTAATTAGTGGATGTGGCAAGGTCTCTGGCCACAAGGTCGATGCACAAAAACTCAATGGAGTTATTATCCACGAGCAACAAAGAGAAGGAAAGTGATTTTTTTTAAACAGCAAGTTCTTAGGAATAGACCTACAGACAGACATGTCAGCCCTCTGTGGTGACACGACCTGCCACTGACAGAAGTTAGAGGTAAACTGCCAACAGCTGCTAATGAACATGTTTACGCCGTGGGCAGGCGGAGGCGGAGGCAGGAGGTGGGGACGAGGCGCGGCCCCCGCGCTCTCGAGCCTGCGGTCTGGGAGGGGGTGACTGGTGTTCCCTAAGAACCGTGGCAATTAAGGCAATATTGCAAATGCGGGAAGGGTTACAGGAGAACGTACCCAGTGTCGTGAGAGCTCCAGTGATGGGATCCGACCCAATCCAAGGACCAGGGAAGAGTTCTCAACCTGAGCTCTAACGGAATACAGTGAATTAAACAAATGAAGAGAAAAGTGCTCATTTCTGACCAAAGGAACAGCACGTGCAAAGACTTCGTGCAAGCAGCAAATGTGAACCATAACAGAGTCAGCCGTTCTTGGTATTTAATGGTTTTTCAGGTCCTGCAGTAGACTGTCGAAGGGGCTGCAAAGATTCTGCTCCCTTGGGTTGTACCCTGCTACAGGGCCCCTGAACTAGGCCATGTGACTTGCTTTAGCCAATGGGATGAGTGCAAGAAAAGACTTTTAAAAATGTTACACACTGGGGCTTTCTCTCTCTCGCTGCACTTAAGACCCTGGCACCACCGTGTGAACGAGCTCAGTCTAGCCAACTGGAGGGTGAGAGCTGTCCCCGTTCTCCATCCAGCCTGCCAACCTCCACACCTGTTGGGGGGCGGGGGGCACGGGTGGTCCCAGACCATTTAGCTGCAAGCCGAAACACCAGCTGACCTCAGATGTGAGAGAGCCACACACACGATCCGGCAAATCAGGAGAGACCAACGAAATGATTCAGCAAACTCAGAATCATGAGCTAAATAACATGGGCGTGGTTTTAGGCCACAACATTTTGGAGTAATTGCCACACAGCAAAAGCTAACCGATGCAAATTGCCTGCCGTGCGCGCTCTTACAAGCAGCAACTTTACCTTCGTATCTCATTGCACCTGGCACAAAGCAAGCCCCTAATAATTACCACTACCATTATTGCTGTTAAAATAAATTAAGTTGCACAGATGAGGACGCTGAGATACGGCTAAGCTAAATTGAAACACCAAACTCACGCATAGGTAAGGAGACATTTGGGATTAGTAGCCCGGTCTTTCAATCCCAATTCCGCATTCATTCAAGGCCATCGTAGTCTTACCTTGCTAGCGGAGAAAGAGCCACACATTTTTCAAAGTCAAAAATCAGCCGAAGTTCACATTCAGTTTGCTGGGGTACAGCCAGCCTACACTTTTTAAAAACCTGTCCCTTTCATCCTGGCAACAACCCTGAGCTTGGCAGGCTTTTAGGAGGAGGGTTACAGGAGGAAGACCAGGCAGAAGGCGGGCTCCACTTTCAAAACAGGAACATGTTTTCCCCTGGGAAGGAAGCGTAGTGGACAAGCGTTTCCTCTGAGCTGATTGGTCCAATGGTAGCCGAAATCATCAAGGGTTAAACAAAGACTAGGAATTCTCTTCATCGGGGGATGGCGACTTTTGTTCTTGTTTTTGTTATTGTTGTTTTGTCCAGTCTGGGGAATCACAAAATATTATTTTCCTGGAACTCGGAAGGAGAGTTTGGCAGATGATATGAATTTCAGGAAAATATTTTCACCATTAATTATGTCATAAGCAAAAGAGTAAAATAAACTGTTTATTATCACATATAAAATGCCTTTGATCAGTCAACTGAAAAACTAATTTCATTTTCTCATTACATTGCCTCAGGCATCCTTTAACGTCAATTTTTATTCGAGCAAAAGCAAGGAAATTAAAATGATCAGTTGTGGTGCAGAGAGAAACATTTGCTCCAGAATTTTTAAAAGTAAGAAGAACAAAGCACTGAGTTTCTTTATCACCCTTACTAATCCCAAGTCCTGGGGTGAGGGAGAGATCCTGTCCCCAGGCCCTAAAGTACCACCCCACCATCGCCCTGTCCTTGAGCTCTCGGGATCCTCAGGGTCGGTCAGTTTGGAGAGGCTAGGGGTCCCGTTCGAGTGTCCACAAGAGACTGGACTGCAGTTCCAGCCCAACTGGCTCGAAGTTTTACGGATGGAACAGGGTGGGAGGGGGCTCGACTTCTACACAGAGAAGCTAAAGAAGAACGTTAGGCAGAGAACGGGCACAGCTTGAGCTTGGTCTCACTCTTTTGGCTCAGCAGCTGATACTGCAGAAAGAGAGATGATTACGTAACAACCAAGTGGGTGTTTCCAGACGTGGCCCCGCCCCTTACAAGCTGCCTGAGCGCGGGCGCCACTCAGAGATGGAGTGTCCCGACTTACCAGGGGCTGTGCTGAAGCGCGAACAAGGCTCCGTGTGGGAAAGCCCTCTGTAAGGTAAGCAGGCCCGTTCAGTGATGGTTTTGAAGATAATGCCGTGGCGGGGGTGGACCTGAGACTTGGTGGCTTCTAGCAGAGGATCATCGACTGAACAGAACTCTTGCTTTTTAGCCATTGGAAGGGGAAGCTGCTTGGGTGTAGGGGGTGAGGGGCGGGAGAAAGAGGGCTTCGGCAATGGAGTGGTGACGGAGAGCCTGGCCCCGCGTCAGCCTGAACGATCTGATCCAGGGCCCCGTGGGGAGAGGAGCAGGGAGTAACTCAGGGACGTGACTCCAGGAGCCTTGGGTGAACGTCCAGGGCCTGGGTGACGAGGCGGTTGAAGGTCTGAGCCCTCTCTGACCTCTGCTTCACACACACACACACGCGCGCGCGCGCGCTGCAGCCCTGGCGGTCGGATGCAGCTACATTCCATGCAACGCAGGTGGTCAGCTGAGTCTCAACGAGATGGCAAAGGCAGAAAGAAGAGATAACCTTTCCTGGCTTCTGCCCTGGAACCTGAGAACATCCAAGACAGCTCAGGCAGAGTTCCTTTATCACGACTGTTGCAGCTGGTAAGACAGATGCATCTTAGCTCAGGACGAGCCACCTCTGGCTGTGCACAGGCCCCACGGAGGGACCACTGTCCCCCGAGGATAGAACAAACACCCCCAGGCTCCCAAGTAGGCCCAGCAGAGCTGAAATTTGAGCAGGTGCACACGAAGCAGCTCCGTATGCCAGGTGAGAGGCAAAAACCAGTCCCAAATGGACCCTGCCCTCAGGGAGTCGGAACTCGGCCCTGAATTAACTTCAGGAACAAAGAGAAAACACTCTACGTGTGAGTGTGGTTCCCGTCAGAAAAGAATGGATAATGTGCGTGTGTAGGGGGGAGGGGTGTCGTTTTGAAGGTTAGGATCAAGGAAGGATAAAGCATGCTCTCTCCAATACAGAAGCCTTGGTACTGGTAACGGTCCCCTTTATTTCGCTTTCATCCCACTTGCCTGAGAAAGGGGTGTTGGTTGTACAACCATCCTGACCCCCTAGGGAGGTCTGCACCCAGATGCCCCCCACTCTGGGTGTCCTTACCTCTCAGCTTCGCTGTCCTCAGCACCAGCTTCATTCTCAGGTGACCAGAAGTCCAACCTGCCCTGTGTGACTGGCGACCAGGAGTTCCAACCTTGCACCCTTCTAGCACTAAGGGAAAGAGGGTCTCTCTTTTCTCACAGTTCAAACACCAGCTCTAGAATGGAGTCTGTTGGGCCCTGGATGGCCAGGCTTGGCCCTTTCCTGGGCCTGAGAGGGGGTGGTTTCCCTCCTACAGGCCAGAATCAGTACACGGCCCCATAAACACCAACACCCACGCTTTGCCTCTTCCACGATTTCGTTAGGGCTCGATTTGGGGGGGGGGGGACGCTCTGAGGGCAGATCCCAGCTGTCCCCATGCCTGTGGCATTCGACAGGCACACGCAGGTCCACGGCAAGCCCGGGACAGCCCTGGCTTCCTCCAGCCCGGGCGGCCCAGCCGGATGAAAAGGGAGATGAATTCCACGGCCTCTCCTGAGTCCGCCAGCCCATTTGGGGACCATCTGCATCCCCCAGTCCACGGGACAGTCCCAGTGAAAGAGGCCTGTATTTGTTTTTTTGCAAAATGTTATGATTTTTCATGTAAACAGTAGAAACTTTAGAAAGCCATGAGATTTATTGAAACTGCCGAACTGTCTGGACTTGATCAAAATGGTTAATGCCGGTTTCAGTGTGGGCCCGTCCGCTCCGTTGCATTACCATCAACAACGATTCTTATTTATTTATACTGGGCCGGAATGTCTCTTTGTGTCTTTTTCACATATTCTTTTATTCGATCCCCACCAATCCATGTGCGGAACAAGAGCAAGTCCTATTGTCAGGCCTGCCTTCTGGACGGGGACACTGGCAATGTCACAAAGGGAGGGTTTCCGGAGCTCAGCTGGGTGCCAGGCATGTGGGCTTTGGAGCCAGCTCTTCATGGAAAACCACGTCCCTTCCAGCGTGGCTGGTGGCACCTTGGTTCAGCTTACACACCCTCGAGCCGCATTCATCCCCAACCTCACATTTAAAAGAAGGCATAAATGCAAGATGCATTTGTGCCCATTACTCACGCTTGGGACTTGTGCTACTTCTGGCCTGGACAGTCGAGGTCATGATACGCCATTATAACCAACCAGCAGACGTATTGCTTGTGTAGAAACGCACTGTCCTAGGCACTTTGGTAAGATACACGGATGAATAGCGAATGTCCCTCATCCTCAACAACCTTGCTCCTAGTTGTGGATACAGAGAAACCCTGAGAGAAAAAAACGTGTATATGCTTTTCCAGATGTTATAAAAATTTAGATAGATCAGTAGATAGATACCAGATTTAAAAGCTTGAGGAAAACATAGATGAAAAAGTGACCCTACACAATCCATGACAAAATGGACAAAATGCCACTCCAACTGTACAAAGGTCACATGCAGAAAGCGTTCAAAGAAAAGATGGCATCTAAGGACACCACCCTTTGGAAGGCTCTCCTTGCCAAACCAAACCTGTTAAGTGCCAGCAAATGGCCTGAAGTGCAGGGTCTTCCTCCAGACTAAGTTCAGACTCGGGTCCTCTTTAAAGCATCGCAAATCCTACCCTCTCAGGGCATTTCTGAGCAATTAGACATTATTTTCTTTAGCTATCAGTTAATGACATACTGAGGGTTCTCAAACTTGGAGCATGGGCTTGCCATGGGTTTATTAGTTCATGACAAGCCTCAGGAGGATATAAACCTGTTTTCTACCTTTTCTTCCCTTCTGTACCATGGCAAGAACCTGTACCCACAGCAAAAGCTAAATCCTGTAAAACTGATACTGAAATATAAATTGAGCTGAGCTCGAGAGCTCTAAATACACAGCTGCTTGAACCTGGCAGCGTTTAGGGAAATTGCTCCCTGAGACTCTGGCATAACGTAGGACTAGGTGGGGACCGTAGAGCAAACGGGGGAACAGGACACCAAAAATTCAGGCGACTGCCAGTAGCAGGCTGTCATTTCTCATCACGTTGGGTTTGCCCCCTAGTGTGCCATGGACCACCTTAAAGGAAAGGGTGAGAAGAGTAGGTTGGTTGACCAGAGGCTTGCTCTAGACCCTGAGACTAGGGGGGTCTTTAATACTTCTTAGCAGTACCCAGCCTCCCCTAGTCCCCTTTCCTTCATGGCCATTTGAACCCAGAAGGGACCTCTTGCCCATAAACAATTTTTTTGAAGGCAATTCAAAACCAAACTGAACCTCCAGAACTGTGGGAAGATACACCTGAATGGAGAATGAGCCCACAGGATAAATAAAATCATTGGAATCTTTTTACTAAGGCGTATGCTTCAGAAACTTTAGTTGTTTTTTCCCCCTCCTCCTCGACCCTGTTAAATGCTTCCAATTGGGCTTGTAAGGTCTGGGCTGAAACTGCCTTAACAAATCATTTCTCTTCTCAGCGATGAGTTGCTGCAGCCTTGCCTGGTACCTCTAACACGTACATCACAGCCTCCCACAATTACTCTTTTATTTAATTCGACACATTCCGAGGGGCTGTGTGCATTCCAGGTGAGCACTAGAAGGGTGGTAAGTGCCCTTCATCCGGAAAGAGTTCTTCAGAGCCGTAGGAAGTGAAATTAAAGTCATTATTAAGTCGTAGACACTGAACGCGATTTCACATGCGCCCGAAGGGCTGGCGGGAGCGGGCACCCCACCGGAAGACGCGTTCAGAGCGTCTTTCCGAAATAATCCCCAGTAGCTGGTTCGTGGTAGTGACACGCAGTGAGGAAGGAAGCAGGCAGAGTCCAAGACTGCTTTCGGATTTGAAAGGAGCCTTCCCCCAAACCGGATGGAAGCTAGAGAAGCAGCCGCCTCCGAGTGGAAGGGATGGGCCCGACCCTGGCGCTGGACAAGCCTGCCTTCTTCAGCTCCTGTCTTTAGCTCTCATGAATATTCTGTGGGCCCAGAAGCTTTTAGTATGGAAGAGACGACTCAGTGCAAGCTCGCCCCCACCGCTTCTCTTGCACCCGCGTGAGTAATAGGGCACGGGGCAATAGACTGAAATTAGATTGTAGCAGAACATGTGTAGTGACCTTTTCGCCGAGCAGATCTATTTACTTTGCGCTGCGGTTCCCCTTGTAGGCACGCAGGTCCCCCTCGCTGGCGGAAAGGTTAAGGAATGTGTGCATCTTAATTCGTCTGCGTTTCAGCTCCGCGCTGCTCTTCCGCTTCCCGGAAGGACCAACGTGGATGGGCATCGAGGAAACCGAGAAGGCAAAACCGGTCTGAAGTTAGTGCCGCGTGGGGCCCGCTGTCCCTGCATGCCGTGACTCCCCAAGTCAGCGTGCATGGCAGTCCTACCCCGGGCTCCCGTCGGAAACGCCCCCTCTGAGGGCCTGCGCCGCACCTGCTGCGTCGGAATCTCTGCATTTCAACAAGCACTGCTGCTGATTTGCATGCACACGAATGTTGGAGAATTGTGTGTGTGCATGTGAGTGTGGGCATGAGTACGTGTGAGTGTGACCCATTCCTGTCTGTGTGTGTGAGTGTATATGAGTGAGCGTGTGTAAGAATGTATGAGTGTGTGTGTGTGTGTGTGTTAACCCTCTGGGTGTTTTCAATGCACAGCCACTGACGTCACTCACTGCTCCCTCGGAGGTAGAAGGTGGAAGACACTGGGGTTCTGGAGGATGGGAGTTTCAGTGGCCCGGGGAGGGTGCGCTTTTAAATGATGTTAAGTCTCTTAGCAAGAAAGTTAATCCTTTCCTGCTCAAGATGACTCAGTGCAGAGTGACCTCTCCAACACCGCTCTCACACTTGATAATCTCCCTTTTCGATAAAGGCAAATTAAGACCCTGGCTCAGACCCCTTAGTATCAAAACAGAGCATCATTAATATCATTCAATTTTATTTGGGTTACCCTTATAGGTTGCT
Organism: Glossophaga mutica; assembly: GCA_039655065.1. Taxonomy (NCBI): domain Eukaryota; kingdom Metazoa; phylum Chordata; class Mammalia; order Chiroptera; family Phyllostomidae; genus Glossophaga; species Glossophaga mutica. The sequence continues at coordinate 4,847,770 of CM077315.1, forward strand.
ATATATATCAAATGGTACCAGTTTTCATTATATAATAGTGTTATAAATTTTTTCTTTCAATTAAATTTTACTGAAAGGTCAAAAGAGCAATTTAAAAAGAAATACTAAGTAAACGTTCCAATAAGAGAGTAGAAATGACTCTCAGGAACTCACAGGACAGGGAGAAAAGACAATTTCCAGGGTAGTAGTTAATCTGTGCAGATTAAGCTCAGTGTCTAAGCATGTATGTCTAGGCCTTGACCTTCAGAAAAATGACCTGGAACCCTGGGACATTTGCCATCAGTGGAGACAAATTCCATTTTGACCCCTACACAATGTACAAAGAAAGAAAAAGGACCCTTGCATTCGAAACTATCTCTAATCACGACATTTGAAATGAAAAGGGTTCTGAATTACCGAGCAAATGATAATATCAACTATAGCCCATCACTCAAAATTCCTGTTCATTGAACTGGGGTTGAAAACCTTACACTTTCTAATTTTGATAAAGCAACGTGTTTCCCAATATAACCTTTGAAAACAAAAACGTGAAGAAGAAACATCTCACATCATCCACACTGGTGCCCCCGAAAGGACTGTGAAGACTTCGGACAATTCCCTCCTAGTCTTTTTTCTCCGTGAGATTGTGATGTGTATCACAATTAAACGGTATATAGTTGTCTGTATAGATAACTGTGTGTGTGCATATGTGTATATATGTGTGCGCACACACACACACAATTCTGTGCATGGTAGTGTAACTTCTGTAGTGCCCCCGCTGGGCTTCTCCGATGGGCACCAAGGCATTCCGTGTTTCCCCTGAAGCCGGTGTGAATCGGATCCCATCGCTTGCAGGCAAGGGGGGCGTGGCCGACACGGCTCCTCCTTCCCTAGTCTGTCGGATTCTGCTCGTCCTCAGAGGCTCAGCTCCATCTCCCCTAACAAGTCTTCCCCATTCACCCTTGTGTTCACTCTTCCCTCTTCCGAACACGTAGCACCCAACCCATTAACAGGTCCATCTGTTTTATGGCCTTTTGTGCCTTTTGTAAAAAACCGAGTTTTATCCTTAAAGACACTATTGCATTGTTTCATGGGTCGTATATATTCATTTCAAGACCTGAAACAGAGCTTAGCACATAGTAGGGACTCCTTAATTTATTTTATGACATTTTTCCAAAAAAAAAGAGCCAGAGATGCTTATAGGATTCTTAGGAAGGGACCAAGATGCCATTAGACTTTAAAATAGAAGGTTGTGAGTTTCCCAGTTTGCTGCTCTGACCCAAAGGACACACCCATTTCAGAGCCTGAAGGCAGTCCTCAAAACTCGAGCCTCCAGCCACAACTGGATTCCACATAGTTGAAGAAACAAAGAAAAAGAAGGGAAGCCAAAAATGTCACTCTTGCCGTATTTCTAGAAACCAAGGTGGGAGGTCCATCAGGAGTGACAGTCCCGTGAGCTCACTAACACTGCAGCCCCTGTCGGGATGAGTCAGCTGGCTGATCTTGCCAGCACGGGGCAGGAGTGACAGGAGCAGCAGAGAAATCACTGTCCCTGGGCGCAGCTCACACCCAAGGGCCATACACTCAGATCAGAGCCGACTACACCTAGTCGGTGCCCTCGTCATTGTAACCAGTATGTCACTCTCCCTTCCCAAGGCATGGATGAAGAGAAGAGACCAGAAGGGCCACATCAGAGCAAGTTCCTCCACCTTGAAGGGAACCCCAGGGACCAGGAAGAAGCGTGATCCCATCTCTCAATACGGTCTCCTAGCCACTCGCCTTAGTCACACCTCAGGACCATGTGACTGATGGCCACCGATGGTCTCCTCTTATATTCCTGGCGATGGGAAAGAATTCCCAAGGAGGTTTTGGGGAAAAGGTCTGAGACTGGGTGATCCTACAAGGAGTTAGACACAGTGTCACTTCATAGGAAAATGGTCTCTTCCTTCATTACTGCAGTCCCAGCTTTTTCACCTTCCAAGTTTGCTTTTTAAATCTTCTCTGTGTTTCTGGGACTGTGCTAAGTAGAATTTTATGCTTCAGGAAGAGAGTTGATGACTCATGGAAAGTGTAATTGACAAAAAACTGGCATGTTTTTCACTCTCCTTTTTTCTCCTTCCGCATGAACTGAGTAAGATTAGTGTCCTACATGGATTATTTTTTTCAATAATAGGGGAGGCTATGTTGGCAACAAAAATTGCAAAACAGCAACATCATCAGCTTGCCTAACCATCTAGTGGAAGAGATTTGCAACTTGAAAACACTCTTGGTCCAGCAAACCGAGAACCTGAGTAACAATTACATCTGAAATCATTAAACATTCGCTTTTTTTCCCCCCTCTACAGAGAAATTGAATCCTCTAGGAGCCTCAGAGGGAAAAGCAGAAACATCAGGGGAAGACCTTACATAATAACCTTTCTGTAAAGCTTGGATGGCACAAATGATTTTGTGAGACATTCAAGTCACATGTCATTAATCAGAAATGACAGTCTTTATTCACATATATTTGACTGAAGCTGCATAATTTTAGACTCCAATAGGTCTAGATAAATGACCCTAAGTATTGTACTTTTTCAAATTGACAATGATTGATGATGGAGGGAAAAAAAACAAATGCTGAAAAGAGACCCTGAAGTAAACAGTGAAAATCAGCCATGCTACTTTGGGGGGGAGGGGGAAGTTTGGGGATTTTTTTTTTCTTCTTCCTTAGCATCTCTTATCTCTTTAGTTTTCAGTTTAATCATGTGGGCATTGCCAAACTCTCCATATGACACCTCAAATTTCAGCGCAAAACCAAGACCAACTTAATCACATTTGCTCAAGTAGTCGTAAAGGCTTTATCCTATCAGGTGTTTATTAACGGTGGGTAGTGGAGTCATTTATAAAGTCCCTATAGGATATTTTTTGTGCATTTTTTGGCGTGGTAATTGTTTGAGGCTACTCGTTACCGTTCTCCTTGGGGAATACTTTCCCGAGAGACCTGAGGGGAAGCGTCTGACGGGCAGGCACTGTCACGCAGCTATTCACTGGTGCACACGTCGGACAATTACCGAGTGCCACTCTAGCTGTAGATACTAGGGATACAACAGGAAATAAAGCAGCAAAACTCTCTCTCCTCCCGAAGCTTGTATTCCAACGGAGGCATTTTCTCTTCCACGGCCACACCTCCCTGAACGCGCCCAATCTCGTCTGATCCAACGGATGCATTATCTCTGTGTCCTGATAAAGCTGGTTAACTTCACCACGAAATGCCAGATCTGCATTGTGATGGCCTTGGGGGAAAGGACTTATTATTAATCTTAACTCATTAATGAGGCTGAATTGAAGATTAAATGCAATAATGCATGGTGAGCCCATAGTCTAATACTAGCGTAGGAAAAGAACTCAGAACATTTGTGAAAAAGAAAAATGCAAATAACAACTGGGTAATCACCGAGTCCTGTAAGATGCTTGAAACACTGAGAAAGTAAAGATGCCCGTGTGCAGACCAAAGAAGAGACCGGGGCAGCACCTAGGTGAGGGCGGGCGTTGAGAGTCTGAAACCCCCTCAGCTCTCCCGCTGTTGCCTCTGACCCCTGTTACTCGTACCAGTGAAATTATTCACATGGCATTTCAATGACAGGAAATTAAGAAAATAACTTGTTGAAGAGCAACTAACTGGAGCCCTGGCTGGTGTGGCTCAGCTGGAGTAGGGCGAGAGGCAACCACACACTGATGTTTCTCCCCCTCTCCTTTTCCCTTCCCTCCCCTCTCTATAGAAATAAATAAATAAAATATTTTGTTTAAAAAAAGACTAACTGGAGAGCAGGAACCAGACCTTGCTCACTGGGCACGTCGAGCTTACAGCGGGGATCCTGTCGATAACATGGAATGTGAGATGTGCACACCCCAAATTGTCATTCATTCATTCATTCATGCACTCCATAAACACTTAACGAGGGTCCCCCCGGCTCACACTACAGGTTGCCTGTCACCAGCCATTGTCACCCCCTCATCCGTTCCCATGACAGATGCTACAAAAGCCTGGCCCTACTGTCCCAGCTTCCCCGGAGTTGGGCCTGACCTGATGATCCAGATACGATGTGAGAGACATTCATTTTTTTCCTCCTTTTTGTCGGATATTCTCACAGGAGGATTTGCTACTTGGGGTACAATGCTCATCTCGAGAATGTGAAGTGACAAGTCTGAAGATCAAGCAACAGCAGAGGGTGGGACAGGAGAGGAGAAGCTAGGCGTGGTTACCCGGCCAAGCTAGCCATGGAACCGCTGACCTCTGGAGCACCAATTACGTGAGAGAAGTCAACGTCTTCATTTTTAGGTCCAGTAGGAGTGGAATTTTCTCTGTGTTCGTTCAAACGCCATCAAGACTACCAAGATGTCAAATCAGTCAGCTGCTCCCTCGGAGACTTTATAATAGGAGGCTAAGGAATGTATACAGAAAGCAAAAAAATATAAATAAAGATTTTTCAAAATGAATCATCAGTAAGAAATAAAATGTCCAGCTGGGTATGTCTTGGAAGTTTTCACAGAATAAATAGCCTTTAAACTAGAATTCCTGCTGCACTTCTAACATAATGTATGCTAGGGAGAAGATGACCTGTGTCTTCAAGAAGGACAAGCAACTCAGTTTAAAGTTGGGAAAGGGAAAATGAGATGCTTGCCACTCTTCGAGGCGCTGTCGGGCACAGAGTAAAAAACAGGTAGGTTTACTGCCCTCAGGCAACGTAAATGGTTCTTTCCATGGAAACCAAGGAGCAAGTTCAAGAACCCCCTCTGGGCAGTTTCCAAAAAAGTTTTCTTGGCCTCTCAGCAGGTGGTTTTCTGCTCGCAGCCTTGGCCAGTGGGAACTCAGTGACCTTCTCTGCCATCCAGTGGGATGAGCCCCAGCATCTGCTGTGAGGTGTGACTCTCAGCCTTGGGAGAGCCCGCTCCCCAATTTATTCTCTCAGTGCTTTTTCACTATATAATTACGCCTTCAAAACCAAATGTTGAAAACCACTAGGCTAGCCTTGGCCAGGTAACTCAGTTGGTTAGAAGTGTCATCCTGATGTCCTGAGGTTGTGGGTTCAAACCCCAGTTAGGGAACACACAAGAATCAGCTGATGACTATATTAATAAGTGGAACAGCAAAGTGAGGTTGCGGGCTCTCTCTCAAATCAATAATACATTTTTTAAAAAAATACCAGGATAGTGATTATTAACAGTGGGGATCATAAGGATTGATTGGGGACATAGGTGAATGTCTGGTCTTACTGGAATGTTCCATGTCTTCACCATACTTACACAGGTGCGTTCACTTTTCTAGAAAGTCATGGAGCCGAATAAATATGGCATGTGCAGCTTTTCAACAGGTGTGTTATACATTAAGAGTTTTCTTTAAAAACAATGGTGCAAACTATGTCGGTAAACACAGAGCACCTAGAGTAAGATTCCATAGCTCCTATTCACTGAAAGAGAGAGAATGGTTTGAGTGTCCTCCGGTACTCTTTAAATTTCTCTCTGTCCCTGGGCAGCCAGTCCCCTGAGACTAGTCAGTAATTATTTGGCATTAAACCTTCCCAGCTCAGATGACCGCCTGGCTTCTGTCCCCTGACCAAGCCTGACACGCATACCATTTTCTGTCCGCAGAGAGGACATGGGGATGCCCTCTCTGGAGCATCGCATGGTTCACTGGGATAATAAAGGCTTGAGAAGCACCAATTTAATTTTGTTTCACTAAGAGTTTCCCGGGTTTTCTTGACCACACGACCTTTTTAAAGCTGAGCACCTGTTACTCAAGTAACTTGAAGTCCAGCGGGATTCCACAGACCCGTTTGGGAAATGCTGCTTTGGGGACTCGTCACTAACCCGATTCATGTCTCCTGAGAAGGTGGGAGGGCTCGCCACAGCCTCCAAAGGCACTAACTTCAATTCAACACTTTACCGACCATCTAAAGAGTTCGGGACATGGTGCCGCTAGGACACTGACAGCAAATGGAAATGTGAGTGGGCAAACTGCCACGAGGAATTTTAGGATGCAATTCACTTTGACTAGGGGGAGTATCAAGAAAACATGTTCAGAAGCAGGGACATGTGAATTCGATCTTAGGGGATTAGCAGTTTAGACAGAGATGCATCTAAAGAAGTGGGAAAGGGAAGGAGAAGACTGAGTAGGATGAAAAGAGGTGTGAGCCTTAGTCAGGACTCAGGCACCCAACTCTGTGTCTTAAGTGGAAAAGGGAATCTATTGGCATGAATAACTGGGAAGCCCAATTACTGCTGCAGGCACAGCGGGATCCAGAGGCCTGAACCAGGATTATTCTCGATCTGTTAGCTTCACTTTCTCCAGTCGGATGCTGTTTTGACCCATGTAGGGTCTATCTCTCCTTGAATTTGCTGCTGTAACTGAGCAACCTTGGTAGCAAAGAGAGAGTTTGCCTCAGTCTAGAGATCTAGACTCCGGCTGAGTCACACGCCCATCTCTAAATCTTACCTGTGGCTCTGAAGACGCAGTGTTCTGACTGATCAGACCTGGTTAGCACATTCAGTCCTGGGCCCAGAAAGACACCCCCAGCGCCCGTACCACATAGACAAGGGAGAACCAAGGTGCAGTTCCAGAAGAAGAGGAATGACCGCCAGGCGAGCAGAACTCCAACAGATGCTACTTCATTGTGAATACGGGAAAGAGGAAAAGATGGGACGTTGCTAAACTTGATGCTGGGGCCGATGACCCCCAATCTCGGGCTAGTCTTGCCGGTTCATCAGTGAAATCAGTATTGAACACAGAATGAACAGAAAAGGTCTTAATTGATGCTAAGGTACACACCAACCTTCTCAGACCAGCAGCACGCTGCGGGTGGGGAGGGGCGTGGGATCCATGAACGCAGGTCTACAAGCAGTTGCACAACAGCAGACGAGCTTCAGGGTCTGAAGATCTCAGAATTCATGGGGCTGGTTCCACTCGGGTGTATTGTGAGCAGCGTTAATCCACGGCACTGGATGGGGAGCAGGTTGGGGTAAGGGCAGGACAAGACGGCGGTGCTCCCTGACGGTGGCTTCAGAGAGCTGATATTGGATATTGAGGTGCCCTGCAAAACGTGAGGACACCTACCATTGCCCCATCTGAATGTTCTCTCTCAATTCCTCATTACCCAGGGGACTTAAGAGCAGATCAACCAGCTCCAGCTGCCACAAGGCTGATGGGCCCTGCCGAGAAACTGCTAACAAGAGTGGACACACTTAATAACATGTCCAGCCCTCGCTGGTACACGGCCCACTAATTACCTGCCAACTGTCCAGGCTGTGTCCTGGCTGGACTTACAGCAGGCTGTCAGTGTGAGAGGGGACAAGAAAGACACCTCAGGGTTGAAGAATAAGAAGAAAGATTTGATACATTAGAGTGAACACTGTTATTCTCTATCATGTTACCGTGGGTTATCCAGAGTCTCACTGTCAGGCAAGCCCACTCCGGCATTTTTAGGGAAATCTCAAGCGACTTAGAATCCCATCCACACGTCAGCTCCTGGAGAAGGGTGTTGAAAGTTATTGTTAAGGTTCGGTTCTCAGGAACAGAGAAAAGAGAAGTGGTACTAGTGCCACGGAACTCAGTTCAGGAAGCAAGTGTCTGTTCGCAGATAGCTCTTACCCTGGGATCCTGAAATAGGCGCATGCCCCTCGTATAGATTATAGATTCCTTCTTACAAAGGTCCACTTTGGAGACCTGTGCTTGTTACATTGTGTTCATTTGGAAAGCACTGAGTCACAAACCTTCTCGTGCTGAAGACTGAAGTTTAGCTGGCGATTTCTGATCAAGTAAAAAAAACTAGCCAAGTAACATGACCTCTCGCATTTGACTCTTTGGCCAGAACATGCCTGGGTATTGAGCAGACTCACCTGGTGCACGTGGGCGGAAGCTACCTACGGATGCCTGGGAATTAAGAGATTTTGAATAAAATCAGAACAACTCACCAACTATGTGTCCCAGGAAAAAGCATGTGACCTGCTGGCCTTCCCTAACCCAGCTGTAAACCAGGGTGCTTTTCTGATTTAGCCACACGTTTGCCTCGGGTATGAATGCTATGCCTGAAGGTGGCACTTACTCACACACAAAGGAGACTGTCACCAAGAAAGCCTGGGGCATGCGCTACTTTCTTAAAATAAAGTTATAGAAAGCCAAATACGGCATCAGACATATAATACCAGGTCGCACAGGTCTGCAACAGCAAAAGCTGCAGTTTGGTCATAGGCTTAAGGGGTCAGAATTCTTCATCTACTGTACTTTTCTCCTTTCCAGCGCAAATGGATGTAGGGCATACTATACTATGCAATCTTCTCCACCAGCTAATGGGCTTATTCCATGAACTCATCTACTTCCATAGTCATCTACAGATCTGCCCCTCTGCTGACTTCCACATTCATACCCTTTGGCTGGTTTCTCAAGACACGGTATATTTCCAAATTAGTAGTCTTTCATTATAAGCTATAAAAACTATGGTAACATAACAGACCAGAGAGAATGTATTAGGCTGTTAGGCTTATGTAGGGAATGGAAAGTTGCATGCTCACAAGAACCTGGTAAGGAAGAACCAAGCCTACGACGGAGTGGGGACGCCTAGAGCTTCTCTAACACGTGGTTTCCAAATCAACCTGTTGATGAGAATCACCCACGAGTGCTTGTTAAACTTCCGACTGCTGGGTCTAATCACAATTTTTCACCAAGTAGTCTGGACTCTGCACCTTTAACAGGAAAGACGGAGAAATGCTAGGTGCTAACATTCACTTACTCCACTTACGCTCAGATTCCATTCCAACTGGAAAATTCCAGGGAGGGGTCATCTGACTGGCTCACCCAGGGACAGGTGTCCCTAGTCCATCAGCAATGGCCAGAAGGGCTGTATCAGGGAACCCCGTCCAATGTATGAGGAGGCAGTGCCGGAGGAGAAACCCCGAATAGCAGGGAAACCGAGAAGTCGTCACCAATAAAATGGGCCGTGTATAATTCCCCATCAGGTCTTTCCAACTCATGTAGCATTCCAACAAATATTATATCCACCACTTTTTATAAATTATGACACGTAGCTGTGCTGGAAAATTAGGGAAGCTGTCCTCCTGGCAAATCCGACCTGGGTCAGGAGTTTGCCCGGAACACGCAGGAAGAAGTCAAGACGCAGAGCCTTAGAGTCCCAAATGCAACATCCGGGCCATCACTTAAGCGATGGAGGCCCAAGCCCTCTTCCCAACCCTCAGGCTGATAGCCTGACATGTCCCCAAATGGGAGCCCACCCCCTCTATGCTCTGGGTAAAGCATCGAGTGGATGCACAAGCTTGGGGATGCCCCGGCACCTCACTCTTGGCTGGATTAGGAGGGTTGCCTGCCATGTCTCCGCTCTTCCGCTAGGAGACTGACCCCACGGTGACTGACTTTGCCAAATGATGGCAGCTTTACAGTCGGTCTCCTTTGTCCATGGGGTCTCAGTCCCAGCAAACACTCGGTAGATGGTTTTGCTGCAGGCTTACTTTCAAAGGCCGGAAAAGCGCCTGACAGTGTCGGATGCTTGGAGGGCTCTTGTTAGGAAAATTACGAGTCGTCACCTATTCAATCATTTATTCAACAGCCGCGCAGTGAGGTCTGGGTGTTTCAGTGGGTGCCGTAGAGGAGAATGTCTCTCCTTCTCTTACACATAAAACCAAGGGCAGGCCATCTGAGCAACAGGCAGGTTGTACGGCCTCACGTTGAGGGCTAGACATTGAAGTTGACTCGAGGCAATGTACTCACTTAAAAGCCAAACTGGGAGCAAGAGAGAACATGTTCCCAAAGCCACAAAACTAATTATGCTGGCACACGCCCAAAGCGAGTTCACCCCTTTCCAGACTCCTGCTAGATGCTTTGGAGCAGCCAACTCTTTGAGAATTTCCTCAGCAGAAAGTATTTCAATGCACTCTTAATGCCCTCAGCATCCACTCACCCTTCTTCTGGCAAGAGTACTCAGGTTCTCCGCAGGCGAACCATTTCTCCCGTTCTCGGTCCACGTGCTTCTGGCGGAGGTGGAGCCATCCCCTCCAGGGGCGAACAGGTGACTTGAGCCTAGCCAATCTGAGCAGGACGTTACGCTAGTCCACAGTGATTGGCTTATGCTCGGGCCCAGGCCTCTACCAGAGGCAACTTAACACTGAGATTTTCTGAGATGGGGCGAGAGAAGTTCCAGCAGTACACACACGGTGTGAGTGGGTACTTCCGAGAGTCGATGGGAGGAGCCTGAGGTTGCGCAGAACACGGTAGACGGCAGAGCAGAGCCAGAGAAAAAACGAGCCCCCGTGACTCGTTTGTGCTCTTGGCACCAGCTGTGCTCGAAGCCGGTCCTACCCCTTGTCTTTCCAGTTGTGGGAGCAAACAAATTCCCTTATTTCCCCTAAGCTAATGTGTCTTGGGTTTTTATCTCCTGCAATCGAGAGTCCTAACTAAACCAGAACGGAACAGAATGATGCGTTTTGTTAATTCTATTTCTTTAGAAACTATGGTTGGAGCACCCGCTGTGGGCTGCTGAAGGAGTAGGCATGGTCCTTCTTCCAGACGCCACTGAGTCCCTAAAGGAAGGGACAGTGTTCCTACCCGCACACAGCACGGAATCACTTCCGCTTAAAGCCATATGAAGGTTAACTTTTGTCTAGTAAATGACGTACCCACGGGTCGAGGTGATGCAAAGAGAAAAGTCAAAGTGGAAGGCAGAGGTAGGGTTTCCTTGGTGGTAAGATCAGCTGGGTCAGGGTCAAATTGGCATTTCTTCCCCCTTAACATGATGCACCTGGATCAAAGGGTCAACGCTCAGGATAGCACTGAGAATCTTGGTCAGCTTTGAGACCCTCCCTCTTTGGTGCCACTGGGAAATCGAACCCATTAGGCTTTCCTGACTCACGCGCTTTTGGGTGAGTTGGATTTGGGGAATTATCCCGATGCTGCAGGGGTCAGGTCAGCCATGGCCATGACCATCCTCCAGGGATAACTACTAGAAAATGCACTCTTGTCGAACTAAATGTCTTATCAACTTCACCTGAAACGTATCTAGAAATCGGTCAACCATCATCTCGAAGCATCAGAGAATTTGAATGTTTACGTTTGAGACATGGACCCTGTATTTCATGAGCTTTAAAATCCGTGGTGACCCACACCACAGATTAGATCATCATTACGTGCTTCTTTGGAAGGCGGGGGGGGGAGCGGTCAGAATCTAAGGCGATTCTAAAGACAAGCTTTGCATCCTGGGCAGTTTGCTCCCGCCAAGTCCAACCCAGGGCCTTACAGGGGTGCGCACAATGCTTAGTCACGGATTAAACAAGGGTTATGGATTAAACAAGGGTTATGGAAGAAGGTGTCTGGGGTGGTATTTGGAAGATAGAGGCCAGGAGGATGGGGGATGGTCTGCTTCTACTTGTAAGATCCCACCATCCAGGACAACACACCAGACCCGTCGTGGAAAGATGGGTTTGATGGGTTCGGCTAGACTGCCAACCCCTGTGCAGGTATTTCAATGCACAGCACACTCGCCAGGGAGTGCAAGGAGGAGGCTCGCGAGACGCAAATTTCCTGCACGATGGGCCCCGAGTGCATTTCTTCTTGCTAACTTCCTGGCCTCACCCTGCTCATAAAAACTCAGAAACCAGGGCAAAGACTGGACCAGTAACTGCAATGTCATTGTTCCAGGTAAAGGAAGTCACAAGTCTTGAAGGGCAAGTGACTTTCTCCTGCTGCGCAGGGACTTCCTACTCTCTCACCCCCTGTATGCCACCCAAGCCCTGAAATACCATCACCGTTCACAGCACATCACCCTCGCAGACTGCGGAAGGTCCCTCTTTGCCCGGGGGTGGGTGGTTGGGTGAGACTAGGTGTGTCCAGCGCGCCTTTCTGTGTGCCGGACGATCTGTCCCAGCCCTCGGCTGTTTGGTCATTGCTCCCGGCTATCATTGCCTGGGTCTCTTGGCTTCTGCCCTTGCTCCCTACACGTTATTCCCACCCCAGCATCCAGAACGATTAGTTTCAGATCGTAGTCGGAGGGCGTCGCTCTGCTGCCCAACATTCAGACTGCCTTTCTCACTCAAAGTAAAAGCCCAAATTCTCCTAAGGGCCTAAGAGATCCTATGCCAGCCATTCTCACACAAAAGGAAATTAAAAACATCGAGGGAGGCTTAACGCAAACAAAAACAATGCCTGTACTACACCTTGAACCATGGACACCAATCACAGGGGCTGTTGTTAATTTTTTGAAGGCTCCCTGGGTGATTATTTTTATGCTGTTATTATGGCAAATTCTGAATACATGCAAAATTAGACGAAACAGCACATTGACTTCCGTGGACCCAGAACCCAGCCCCCACGCCTCTCAGCCACGCCCACCACGGCTGCCCCCTCCGCATCCCCATCCACGCACGCCCTTCGTCGCGCACCGTCGTGGAGCGAATCCCAGACAGCATCTCGCTCTATCCCCAGATATTCCAGTATGTAGCTCAGGACTCTCTTCTTGTTTTGCAGCATAACCACAGTATTATCATCGCCTCTAAGGAAAGAAGGGAGCCGCCATCGCGACCCCCTGCGAGAGGCAGAACCTCCCCACGGCCGCACCCCCGGCCTCCCTGCTTCCCGCTCGGCCCTCGTCTGCTTCCTCCCACACTCGCTGTCCCGGCAGCCGACTGGCCGCCTTGCAGTGAGCGCCCCCAGCGCGCGGACCACCCTGAGGCTTCGCGCACACCGTCCTCCCCGGCTGGGTGCTCAGAAGGACATGCGGCTCCGCCCTCGCCCACCGCCCGCTCTACCAGGTCTCCCTTGACCACTGTCTTCAAACTTGTAGTTCACCCACTTCCCACGCCTCCATATTCTCCCCTCCCCCTCTCTTGCCTGCTTCCTTTCATCCACTTCGTCTTAGTAAGTGCCCAGATACTTCGTGAATTAGTCCAACGGTACCCCCATCGGAATGTAACTCTAGGAAGGCAAAGCCACCACGAGAATACTTGCTGAATCAACGTCTGAGTGATTGACTCAGTACTATTATCATTAATATTATCCCTACATTGGAGCCTATGAGATGATAAGATAAAGCAAAGGAAGTCAAATAAACGGACACTCGATTCCATAAGGCTTAGAGAAAACCCTTAGAAATTCATAAACACGAAAAGGTGGGAATGATTAATAAGTAATACGTTCACAGTGGGCTATTAATAACAGTGAGGGTGAGGAAAAGAAAATCCTAAGCTCTCCATAGCAGAAAGGACAACTGTTCTCTTTATAAACCGTCCCTTGGGCTGCTTGCACCCTAGAATTAAGCCAGGTTGGTCAAAATGGGTACCAGTCATAAGGAAACAGTCGCAATATATGTTCTACACAGAAAAAAAAAAATAGGATGTGACATCCCAGGTCCAAGTAGGCAAGACCACAAGCGTCTTTGCTCGCAGACATTCATCTTCTCTGTTGCACGAGCACCGGACCCTGAAGTTCACGTACACGAGGTTGCACTCACTGAGTCAGGAGCATTTCTGGCCCTCCTCCAGGCGTGGGAAAGAGCGGAACAGTCGAGAAGCTCTGAAAGGCTGGAGCCGCACGCTCAGGCGTAACACAGTAGCATACTGAAGCCACACTTCACTGCCTTCCTCCTCCAGGGCCAGGGAGGACAATTAGAAACAGTCCCTTTGGAAACCATACCTAGAACAGGTTGTTTCAATCCAGCCTTGGAACATTAAGGCTTGGCCTCCGCGACCCAAGCAGGGAGCTAGCTCTCACTCTTCCTGGCTGCTGAGGCCCAGATGGCACGCTTGTTGCTACCCAGCCGATAAATATTCCAGGGCACCAACATTCGCGGTCTCCAGCCTGACACCCTCTCCTGCACAGCACGAGTCGTGGAAATCAGAGAGGCGTTTAGACAGGAAAGAAGCTTCTCACTTCTCTATGATAATCCAGCACTTATCGGAAGCCTGCTCCCCTACCCCATACTACCGTAATAAAGATTCCAGTCATCCAAGGGTAGCGATTACCCTTGAAACTTACAAGCAGAAGTTCAACCATGGATGCTACCTATGAACAGGAGCAAGGGACTATGGGGCGGGGAAGCTGCATTCAGTCTACACCCCTTGATTATTGCCCAGATACTCCAAGGTTGCGGGTTCAATCCCTGGTCAGACATGTACAAGAAGCAACCAATGAATGCATCAATACATGCAACAACAAATCAGTGAAGGCTTCCGGGTGACTAGAAAGTAAACCTTGCAGCTGAGTAAGGGCAACTGGTTTACCTAAGGAGGCAAGAAGCAGAACCTGGTCTGTTGTATTTGCAACTTTGCCAAACCTTGTGTGGAAGTTTGTAAACACCATAAAATATGTTACGATGTTTACAGCATATGTCTCTTATTGTTAAGGACTATTGTGAAAGTAGGAGCAGAGTCTACTTCTTAAAATATTTTTTATATAATAGTTATGGCATCCAATTATACAATAGTAATTGTGAATAATTATACCAAACCCCAGTCTGTTTTATGACTACTTCGCACGCTGAGCTCATACACTCTGTATAAACACCATCTGTATCAAACATAAAACCCTTAGTTGTTCTCAGAACACGGGCTTGCAAAATGTAGCTTATTAGTTCTGGGGCCAAGCAGTTTCACGGCTATTGCTGGGCCCCAAACCACACGAATCCGGTGATCTCTTCCTTCTCCAGCTGCGTCCTGTTCCTTTGACTTAAGGCCTAGTTACCTGTGTGCTCAAGTTCATTGCAGGAGTCATGGCCCACATGCCCAGACCACGGAAACACTTCTGCCAAGTTTTTGTTTAGCCCTGAGTATGTTCCATTGCTCTACCGAGTTCTGTTCACCTACTGTATGCACAGTGATGACGTCAGCACTTGACATTGGCCGAGGGCGTTGCTTCCTGCCTCTCCCTTGCTGCTGTGCTATGGGGGTGCTGGGGCGCCAGCCTTGTCCTCTGGAAATCCCCAGTGGAAGCGTTCCCACCGTCCAGGCCCCTCACTACGTAAACGGTTTTAATAATGAATGAGAAGAGCAACGCCCAAAACGATCACTGATCTCTGGAGTTTTGGGTTCAAGAATTTAAATCTCTGTACATAACTACCTAACCTATTTGAGAGTCTGACCTTATCCAAAATATGAACACAGTTTGTATTTTCTCCACAATGGACAAATTATTCTTTGGCCATCAACAAACTTCAGCCATAACATACAAATGAACAGAAATTGCTTTGCAGGAATTAAGCCCAATCCAAAAAAGATACCGTAGTTTTCGGACTATAAGACTCACTTTTCCTTCCCCCGCCAAATTTGGGAGGCATAATGGTTGTTAATGCTGCTGTTGAGTTTTGTTTACATTTACATGGGCAAAATATTATGTTACTTATGTTATTAAATACTTTACCACATTTTTTGCTTCAAAATTTTTTCCCTATTTTCCTCTAAAATCTGGTTACGTCTTATGGTCCGAAAATACAGTAATTTGTGCCCCTTCTAAAAATGATTCCACTTTGACTGGTTGTGTGTATCTAGCAGCTGGTTGAGCCCAAGAAGCACATTTTCGAACTTTTGGTGATCTAGAAGCTAATACCATTGCCACACTTTGGGCACATTTAAGTCTTGAAAATTTTCCCTGAGAATAACCCCAATCTCCTTGCTAAACCAAGATTTTAGGATATAAGCTGTGAGAAGACACATTTTAGCTTTTTTTTTTTTTTTTTTGGTTAGAAATGTCTACCTCCCAATAGCATAAGCAACAGTACTGGAATTATTTTGTACATGCAAAAGAACCGTGCGCTTCCGCCACAGAATTCTTTGCAAAGGACTACGGCTGAACTTGCATGTGTTGGCCAAAATATTCTGATCATTAAAAAGTCACACTCTAGGAACACCGGCTTTCGGACACAATTTGTAAAAATGTTATTATGGAGAAAATGGTGTCATTCCTTCCAGGTACCTGTCCAAACAGCCAAAGATGAATGACTTAATTTGGCATCCAAAATGGCACAGAAGAGGTCAGGCTCTACGTAGGTAATTTCCTCAGATGCTGTTATTTGTCCCCCGGGACTCCGCCTACTCAATTCCAATTACAGAGCAAAGGATTACAAACAGCCGGCAGGGCAAGGGTAGACCAGCAGGCCTGAATGATTTGAACTGAGATCTTGTAGCATCTTTGCAAATGACCAATTAAGGCAGGTTTAGAACATGGCATCATTTTCACTCATTACGACAACCTGAAAATTAAGGCTCTCTCTCAATGTCCCAGGGATGACATATAACAAGGAACGTTATCAAAAGAACGCAACTTGGTAACATATCCTTGGACGCAAGGCAAACTGACCAGAAAGAAAAAGTAGGCCAAAAATCTGAAAATAAACCTAAGACTCGGATCTCAAAATAACCGCAGCTCTGTTTGCCTCTCGAGGAAGTCACTCAAACACCTTGGTAAGGGACGAGTAAAGGGGGAAAAATGGGGACGGCCGTAATTGAACAGCAATAAAAAAATTAGAAAAAAAAGCCCCTTGAAAATGAAAGGCTCCAAGAATTCCTTCACCAGGATGCTTATTATATTTGGTGTTCTAGATGAGTATGTTAGAATTGCTATGCATCTCTACTCAATCTTTGCAAATGACTCTTCACCAGGGAGCTTTATTCATTTAAAGTTAAGACAACACTAAAGTCTTGTCAACAGGGGGTGTAAAATGAGAGGTCCCCACCTCCGCCTTTCCTGTGACAAGTGGTGATCCGTGGCGGAGTGCAGCCCACTTCGTGGGGGGTCAGGGAGTGTGGTCGTGGAGATGGAGGGGAGACTCAGGAAGCAGTACCAGGGTAGCTACTCCGTGATCCCTAGGGAGATGCACCCCTAAGCAGTCATCAACTTCCTGCACTCAATACTGAGTCGCCAACGCCTTCAATGATGCAAGCAGGGCACACCCACCTGGCGCTCACCCATCCCGACCTTCCTTAAAGCCCGCTTTGTCTTTTTAAACGTGCAGAGCGGTATTAGGCTTTGGCACCTTTGCGGCATCATCTCCAGTCCTAAGAGTCAAACACGAGTCAAAGCCATTTACCTGAATACGAAATAATCACAGAGAGAACTTGTGAGAGAAGCATTTGGTCAGGGAAAAGTCCACGTGGAAAAAAGGGCCATGTGGCATGATGCCCCACGGGAAACGTGGACTCAGCGGTGTTCACGCTGGTTCCCTGCCTGAGTAGCCACAAGGAGAACACGCATTCCTTCTTCTCTTTGGTACTGACGGACCTCTGTCATGTATATTTATATCATCTACCTATTCACCCGCATATTTATCCACGCATCCTACATACGAATATACATGGAAGATACAAAAACTTCAAATATATGTCACACACATACACATTTTAGGGCAATGACACAGGAGACCTAGAGTGGAAAATTTCCCGTTCCCAGTTCTGTGTCTCTTCTAGGCTATGGGAACAAGTCGCCACTCTCTGCGTGCCTCGGTTTCCTAACTTGTTCCATGAGGGTAACTCCTGCCCGGCCTAGAGAGGGAACTGAACGAGGTACTCCACAGAAAACCACATTGAGAAGGACCGAGCGCCACACACGTGCTGGGGATAATGAGGCGTTTTACAAAAGAGCATTATTCCTTTGCTAAGTGTGCATCAGCATCCATGTTTTCTAGCTGTGAAGGTTCTTCTTTGAAATTAAATTGAGACCATAACCAACATCCCTCCCAGGGCTGCCTGAGGTTTTGCTCAGCAACAAAGCAAGGGCTTCTTTTCATCATTCATCACATTTGAGTTCAAGCACTAAGAGGTACTTTTTACCAGTGGTGAAAATAGCTTTCTTTTCACAGCAGAAACACAGAAAATGAGCTCTCTCTCGATGCTAATGTAAAAGGTAAGGCTTCCTCTACAGTTGGCACCAAAAATGCCTCGATTTGGCTTTGTCCGTGGTGTTTTCTTGCACCAGGAAGACGGGAGTGGTGAGGGAGAGAAGGAAGTGGAAGCTTTATTTATGCACGTGAATAATTAAAACAGATACATTTTCAAAGGGGAATCTTGCTGCATTTTCCTTTCAGCTTTCAGGGAGGCCAAACTGCAGCCTCCCTCCTCGAAGGTAAGTGAAAATCCTTCACGCGGTCCCTCCCTTCCTCAGACGCCTCAGCGTTTTCTTGTTAAGCCCAAGTCCCTGACCAGGCAGGCAAGACCCCAAACTTCCTTTCTAGCACCTTCCTTCCACTCACCCCACCCAAAGCACAGTGTCCAAGTGGCTAAGTTCTCCGCTGATGTTCGTTTGATGGTGCCTGTACTTTCAACACGAATGTTTTTCTCTCCTGCTCTGCCCTGTCTGGAGATGGTTCCTACTTCTACCAAGATGTAGGACTTCCATCTTGGCCTGCTGAAACCCTACCCAGCCTTCAACGCACATCTTGGATGCCAGGAACCCCGAGCAACTTCCCCTCAGGTTGCCATCACTTTCCTCTCCAAATAAATGTTCATTTTCTCGGATTATACAAAAAAGCACAACCACTCCCCATTTGTTTTCTGTCTTTTGTGGGTACACTAATCATGCTGCCTGCTG
This sequence comes from Glossophaga mutica, assembly GCA_039655065.1. Taxonomy (NCBI): domain Eukaryota; kingdom Metazoa; phylum Chordata; class Mammalia; order Chiroptera; family Phyllostomidae; genus Glossophaga; species Glossophaga mutica. The sequence continues at coordinate 4,866,299 of CM077315.1, forward strand.
GGTACATTTCCCCACTGCAATAAAAAAAAAATTAAGGCTCCTTAAGTTACGGAGGGCTTATTCTGTTTTGAGCTTCCACGATGGAAAATTTCAAACGCGTACCAAGTAAACAGAAGGCTGTGCTTATTTCTGCATCTCCCCCAGGACCTACCTGGTGTTTTGCATGGAACAGAGGAAAATGTAAGTAGTGAGGGTCATAGGCAAATAGAGCTGTCTCCCTTGCCTACCTAACACCTCGTTTCCCGGATGGTTAAGCTTGTCCTTGGTAACACGCTGGGCCAGCACAACTCACACACCTGTAGGATCACAATCAACATGGCTCACACCCACTTGGCAGCTTTAACCCTCAGGGAAGTGTGTCCTGGAGGGCACCTCAAATAGCCGGTGACACTAACCTTATTGGGGGAATGGGGAGAAAAATGTATACAGTCCAGAATATTCCCTACGAGAACTCTAATCTGGTTGTGTATCTGGGTGATGTTCCCACTAAAGGCGCATTTGTTACGAATGTGCAGTATTTGATGGGTAAAAATCTGCAAATAATGAAGACTCTGTCTACATCTCAGAATTAATTTTTCTTTACCTTCTATTAATAACTAATGCAAGTACCCTTGAGAGTCCCTCACCTTCCTAACACCTCCACCTCAGGCTCTTAGTAAAGCCTACTGTATTAAACACTTTTGAAACAGGTGCCTAATCAGCCCCGCGATTTCTGCTATTAATGTGTAGCCCGCGTGGGGCTGTGTGTGCCTACTTTGGAGGAAGATGAAATCCTTAAAGCAAACGGGAGCTCTAGAGTGAAAGAAGGCATGCCCAACCCTGTCATATCTAATTAGCTCAAAGCGACTGCACAGGGCATTATTTGGTCGGTGCATGGAAGATCAATAACTATGGGGAAAATCCACCAGCTCCCCACTTTCCCACCCGACTCCAGTAGGTCTGAGGCGGATCGTGCTTCTGCAATGTGTGTCCCGCAGCCCAGGCAGGCAGGTGGTGCGTAGACACCATTCAAACTTGGCCTATTCAATCCCAACTCCTCTAACTCCCCATTCATGCATAGCAAAACACCATCTGGTCCTATTTTGCCTCCAGCAATCACAGCTGACCAAAAACGATAATAACAGCTGTTGCAAAACAAAAGCCAAACAAAGCGGGTGGGGGGAGGAAGGAAAGGTTAGATTGAAGTCCGGTGCTGAAAAATGCTCTGCGAAGTGAGAAAGGGGGAAAAGAGACTATTCAACGTCTGAAGCCCGCTGAATGCACGCAGCGCAAGGCTTCTTAAAACTTGAGATAGGAATCCATTTGTCTAGAAAGCTTCCAACCTCCGTCAGGTGGTAATGTACCGCAGAAATTATGCCGCACGAAGGCATTTAAGCTTTTGTTCTTGGAGTTGGGAACCAATGACCCCGTGTCAGCTAAAAATGAAAACTCCTTACGTTCTTTCTTCAGACGGCATCCAGGTTAATGCAAGAAGAACGTGTTTAGCCGGAGTCATAAAATAATGTGCCCACGGCAGGGGAACCAAAAAGGAGAGGTGTGTGATGGGGTGGGGGTGCAGGAGAACCCCGTTAATCACTACAGATCACTGCGGAGGGAGGGAGGAAGGCCATGGAGGCACCCTACTAATCAGAGACCACATTTCTCATGTCCACTTTTCGTTACCCTGATTTATTTCTGCTCTGCCACAACAGAAAGCATACCAAGTACTTCCAAAGTCTCCGGAACAGGCCCCAGAGTCCCATGTATGAATTGAAATACAAGCTGATGCATAATACATTAGCAAATCTTGAGAAAAATAATTTGGTACCATGTTTGGGGGAATTCTTTTCATGATCCAAACCTTTTGATGTTTTGAATATCTAGTTTTGCCTGATGATTAGTTTTTGAAACTGCAGGAATTGAACTATTTTTTTTTTCCTTGAAATTGACCATCAGTGGCTGAGCAGCATTTAATCCAATGTGATAAAACCCAAGATTTATCAAATCATTTAATAGATGTTACAACACCTGCTTCTAACTGCAAACAGTTGAAAACAGACTTCACTTGCAATTATGTCTTATCATTAGTGACATTTTTTTTTCCAAGCAATACTTCATGGGTTTTCAAAATGACAATTACAGACCTAATACACAATTACTGTCACATGTAGTTTGGCAATTAATTTTGAAGACATTTGTCTAAAGGTTTCACAACAGAATATAAAATGGCTCTTATTGTTATGTAACGTTAGTTTCAATTCACCGAAAATCTTTTACCGTCAGCTTTGCTTCTGATGGGTCTGGTGCAAGCAAATCACTTCTTTGTGGAATACAATCTCCTCGCTTGTCGATGTGATTAGGCATCACTCGAAGACTGTTTGAACACTGATACTTGTCAACTAATGCGTCTTATGAAAAGCTTCAATTTAGACATAAATTTTTCTACAGCAAGAAATCTATAAATTTATAATTAGAATCTCTTGCTGTTCAATATTTGTACATAATACAGAGTAGGAGAGGATTATGAAATATTGAAAGCTGAATTCATTATTCATGGCCCACAACATACAGTAAATATTCTTTGAAATCTACAACAAATTCGAGGCATCCATATTCCATTATTTCTGAATGTCTTGCACATGGTAACTATGGACACAATTGCTCACACCCTTGTTTTTGCTTTTTTTTTTTTTTTCTTTTTCAAATTAGGATTCTGGTCAGGGTTGACACTTGCTGTTTTTAATTTTCATTTTATCATAAGCAGTTTAAGACTGTTGCCAGTGGTAATTTGCAATTTTTATCAAGACCTCTTCATTATAGCTTCTGACACGACAGATGCTGTAATTAATCACGCAAGACAACTGGGGATAGTGGTCACACTGTTCTCAAAGAGGCGCCAGTGAAGAGCAAGGAAAGGGGGGAAGAAATAGGCACCGAAATAATTATTTTGGCTGAAGAATTAGCATTCGCCCTCAGTTTTAATGGCGATAACGACAAAGCCCACTAGCTCTCGTCCCTGATATCAGAAGACAAGGGCTTTTCCTGTGTACTTACCTGCCCCTCGCACTTAAATGAAAAGACAATTTACAGAAGTATTTCCAATGTTTTCTTTTGTTTTCAAGGGCCCTGGGGTGGGGCCATGCCGTGCAAATTCTTAGCTACGCGGATCATCTTTCCAACTGAAAATGGAAGACGAGCTTGATCCCAGATAAAAGTTGGTATCTTGGCCTGTTTCCCCACCTGATACTTATTCAAGGAACCAAAAGTGAAATGTGACATATCATTTTATTTGAAAAGTGAACAGTTTCCTGGTTGTTGCATCAAAATACAGTCCACGGGTTTTACTGAAATGTGTTTATTCTATAGCAAGATAAAAGCATTTTTGTTTCAGTTAAGCAAAATACAAACAACTTAATTGCTGCTATCGTAACTCATAAAAAAGTATAAAACAGCATAAAAACACAATAAGCAACGTAGCAATGAATGGTTCATGTCACCAGTGTTTACGTTAAAGCCTCGTTTATGAAAACTTTACAACACGTGATAGGAAAACTTACAACTTTGAAAGAAAATATTTACATTGATTATTCACGGTGGCGCACCTTTTAAATATTCTACCAGTATTACATCATAATAAAAACTCTTGCTTTTTTTTAAATCTTAACTTTTTTGTAATAACTGTTTTCATTTAAGTTCATTTCCCTTTGAAAAATACAGTGTTTTTATTTTTCGAAACTTGTCACTCAAAACACAGAATATAATATTCACATTCTTTTCCTCTAATTGAAATGAGTATAATGGGCTAACGGCGGTCAGAGATATATCGTTAGGACATAGATTGTGGTTTGGTTTGGAGAAATCATGGGTAAAAAGTGGAAATGAGTTAATACTTGAATCTAATCACTTGCATTTTTTTCCTGGAGATATTTAGGAAAGAAAAATAAGACCTTTGGCAAAAGTCTGTGATTTACATTATTTTTTTTCATGACAAAAAAATGCCATCAACTATTCACGTCATACAAATGTTTGTATGAAACAGGAATCTTCATATTCAGGTAGTTACAACTGTGCTTTTGATTGCTAGGGTTTCGTGAGCCCCCGCAGCCTGCAAGTGCGGTTTCTTCCCTCCGGGAGAAGTAAGGCCATGTTCTGTGACGCAGAGAGGCCAGTTCACAGTCCTCGGCATGCCCCAGGGTTTGTGGAACAGTTCGATTCACATATTGTAGGTAGAGCCTGAATAAATAAAAAAGGCATCACATAAAAGAGCACAGCTTCTCTTGTTTAAAAACAAAGCGGTAGAGCGTCAGCCCGGAGGATGCTCCGCTACGCTGTAGTTCTTATTGCCTATCTAATAGACACTTCAGAGGACCATGCGATCTGTTCCGCGCTTCTGCAGAACCTGCGCCGACGTACGGGTCTCAGCCGCAGATGGCGCGCCCTCCGCTCGCCTCCACGTGCCCGTCCGTCCGTCCGCCACACGTGTCTTCAGAAAATACTGACCTGCGGTAATACTTGAGTCTGTGCCTGGGGCTGTATTTGCGACTGGTGCTGCTGGGAGGCTGGCTGGGGGCTCCCGATGGCGGGGACGGGGGAGGTCATCTGAGAGGCGACGGGCGAGTGCTGGCGAGGCGAAGGCTGAGACGGGTGCGGCATGTGTTGCAGCTGCTGCAGCTGGAGCTGCTGCTGCAGCTGCTGCTGCAGCTGCTGCTGGCTGATCTGCTGCTGCAGCTGCTGCTGCTGCAGGTGCTGCTGCATGTGGTGCTGAAAATGCTGCTGCTGCATCTGCTGCTGGATCTGCTGATGCATCTGGTGCTGCTGCAGCTGCTGCTGCTGCATCTGCTGCAGCTGCTGCTGCTGGGTCTGCACGGAAGGGCTCACCTGGGCGGAGGGTGCCGAGCCCACCAGGGCCGTGCCCAGGGAGCTGATCAGCGGGGCCCCAATGTTCGATGGCATGTTGGCCGCAATGGTGACTGACGTGACAATCTGGTTCATGGGCAGTCTCATGGTCAAGGGCTTGGGAGCAATTGACCGAGGGAGCGACTGCTGCAGAGTCTGAGGTGCTGCTGACACCGCTCCGTGTTGAGACAGTGGAGGGTTGAGTAGCAGGGAGGGTGTTAGATTGGTGGACGCCAGTGTCTGCTGGACAGAGCGAATGGTCTGGGCTTCCGCTGACTCAGCGGCTGCCTGCATTTGGGGAAGAAAAGTCCAAAATGTTAAAGCACACAAGCGGTTAAAATAGTTAAGCATTTTTCAGCACGGTCACCATGATTCATGCTTCCCTGGACACAAGCCCTCTGTCATGTGACTTTTTAGCTTGTCCCAGAGATAGAATCAAATTTTCCCACCTCTTGACCTTCCCACAAGGCTGGCCTTGTGCCTTTGCTCTGCTCAATGGAATATGGTAGAAGTGAGGTCGGTCTCAAGAGGCCTTGCCCCTTCCACACATACTGTCTCTCAAACCTGCCAGTGCCATGTGCATGATGACAGACACACGGCCGGCCCAGTTACCCTACTCAAGAGCCAGCCAACTGCCACGTACGTGAACAGTGCCGTTCCCCACCCCTGACCCCGCACTTCCGTGCTGACCGCAGACAGATGGGCAGAGCTAGCTGATTCTGCCTACCGTGCCCTTGATCAGAAGAACCAGCCAGCTAACTGGCACTCTCCGAGGTCAATCCTTATCTTTTTAAGTCACCGGCTCTGCAGCTACTTGTTACACAGCAATACTGTAGCAACCGATGACTGATACATGTATTTAAATCAACAGTTCTTTACCGTTGAAGTCTGCGCTGACCTCCTCACCAAACACTGACTCGAGAGTTCAGACTGCCAGCCTACAAATCCACCTCTCAGACCCAACAACCCCGACTTTGGGCAGGTTCATTCACCCACTCGTTCCTCAGTTTCCTTATCTACAGAATGGGGTTGTACAGTATTCACCGTGTGTAGAGGCTGTGAGAATTCAATTAGTGCATGTGTGTGAGGCGTGCAGAACAGAGCCCGGCCCACGGGAAGCACGTGGTAAATATTAGCAATTTTCGTTAACAACTACTGCTACCAGAAAACATCAAAGCCCTGTATTTTCATGATTATCTTGTAATAGTACTCAGCTGAATATAAGAAGAACATAATTGGATTCCTTAGAGGTACGGAATTGAAGTACTTTACAATGTTAGAAACGGTTTAGTTTACCAACTATTGGCAAAGATTTCCAGAATGTATCAAGGCAGCCACAGACGAGGGAAGAACGCTCAAAACGCATGTGACCGAATAACCTGTTACAAAGAACCGATCTGGGAGTCAACATGGAGAGAAACTGCGTATTACATTTTGTACTAAAAATGCAGAATTCCCTCCTCAGAAACATAGTTTTTACTAACGTGACAGTGATTGGAATGATGCTTCTTAAAGACTATTTTTTCTTATTCTTCACAAAACCAGGGGGCTTTGGAGGAAGGGCCATTGGGGCACCGCGGAGCTATCAAGCTGATAGCCACTCTTCAGATGATTTTGAATGTTTACTTATAGATTCTCATTACTCGGATTTATAAAACCTGCTATTAGCAGGAACCTGAGAAGTGACTTTGGTGTCTGGACGGCCAGTCAATGTGGGAACAGCTACAATCGACGGCATCCCTGAACGGAAGCTCTCATTCATTCCCGGTTGTTGCAGAGATCAGAACCGATAGCCCAGTCGCAGCGGAAGAGAGTGAGCTCCCCACTCCGACTGCGGAAGCTCCAAGGAACCCTCGCATAGGACGCAACCCTACTTGTCCGTTCCAGCGTGGAGGCTGGACTCCTGCTCCCGTCCCCAGGCTCCTTGGAGGGGTGCTTCCCGCTGAGCTCGGAGATGAGACGCAGGCCTCCCTCACGCCTGAGGGCTAACGTCCTCTGCTCCCCAATCCTCGCGTTCCTGACTCTTTCAAGTACTTGCACGTGATTTAATGTTCCATCCTCACCATCGTGGGGGCCACCCTCTGGAGGGCCTTCCTTGGCCGCCATTCCTCTTTAGACTGTGGGGTCCCGAACCAGAACCACTTCTTCCTGTGAGGCCAGCATAGCAGCAGCTGTTTCACGCCTGTGGTTCCAGCTGAACCTACCCTACACTTACACTCCACGGACTACGCTAGCTCCTACCAGGCCTCTGACCATAAATGCGGAGCACCCTTAAACTGCACTTACCTGAGGAACAGACGAGCAAACAAACAATATTTTAGATTTACTCTTATAACATCCCTTCCTACGACTTTTTGGAGTCGCTGAGTTCCATTCAAAACTGTTCCTGAATCCAGTTCCTAGTAGCCAATGTGGACCTTGTTAACCCTCCCCTTCCAAGGCAGCCATGGGCTGGTGAGCCGATCACCCTGGCGATTCCCTTCCTGCCTTTTGAGTTACTGGCTCTCGGATGAAAGCCACGTGCCATCAACTACTCCTGCTCTAAATCACAAAGATCACCTCTACCGCTTCTGGGTGAGCGAATGAATGAATAATCCACCCAAGAAGGGCAGGCACTTCGTTCCTCCATCCGCTTCACTCTATCTCATTCCCCGTCCGCTACACCTCAGCTCTAAGTATCGATAGGCCACCTTCAGTCGTTTTCCGCCAGCGAGAAATCCGAGGCCAGAATGGGTATCGTGTCTTTCGTGGCGCGTCTTCCGGAGTCTCAGAAAGAGGTTTTGCTCTTGGACTGTTTTTTCTTTCTAAAGAGGTGGAAAGGGTCCCCCGCCAGCTGCCAAAGACAGGAGGCCCTCTCTTGATCTGATTCTGAGCAGCTGCCCAGGGTGGGTCTTAACATAAAGAAGAAACAATTCGGGAGAAGAAGAGAAACATGGAAGAAACCCTGTCGGTGGCTTTGCCACCACGCCTACCACGCCCTGAGGCCCTGTGGGCACAAACAAGGACAATGGAATGGAATCTCTGCTCGCCAGAGGACGTTCATCATGATAAAAACCCTGGGCTCAATTTATCCTCCCCCAAAGCCTCTCTACATTCTAGGAAGGCTCAAGACAAAGTTAATTAAATGTTAAAATAATACAATGCAAAGCTCGGGCTCCTTCTGGATCGAGGTAATAATAATCTGCACTGACATTTGCTTTGGGATATTGGTGCATTTTATGATACATCAGGGTCCATCGTAGACTCCATGTATAATACATATGCACGTCTTTTTTTCCAGAACTGGGAGCCTAATTTTATTTTAAATAATCATGAGGTTTATTTATTTATATGATGTGGAACAGTTTGGTCAAAAATGCAACCTCCCCTGTTGCAACAATGTAGCCACTGGAAAATTTATGACGCAGTGTCCAGAGAAATGCCTGACAAACAAGCCTGCCAGCTGAAAAAGGAGACATTAACAACGCATCTCCATCTCGGACGGAAAGAAAGAATAAGAGGCTATTTAAAATTTGTCCAAATAGCTTCAACACACATCGAAAGAGATCAGTGAATCCTTTGGAAACAATTTAGATTTAACAGCTTAAATTAGTTCTATTTATCGTATTTTTCATGCCATCGCAGCCATGAATTCACAATGGCAACAAATAAATGTACGAGTTGTTCAAGAGGCTTTCCAGTTAAGGCTGAAGGGAGTTGCGCTATGGCTCTAGCAGTCCAGGGTTAAAAGGGCTGGGGGTAGGGGGTTCCCACGTTGCAGCTCTCGGAGACTGGCCGCCCCAGCGCAGGTTTACCTTAGAAACGAGGCTGGCCCTGTACGCAGCCAGGGCCTTCAGGTACTCCTTTTTGGCTGCTTCCGTTTTCCTTTTATACACCTGTTGGAAGACCACAGTTAGCGCCACAGATGCCGAACCATCCATTAACCACAGTATGATTCAGGTCACCGAGTAACTCACATAACGCACATAAAACGCTGCTCTCTGCGGCTCTGATAAACGTAAACACACACGCACACACACGCATCAAAACAAAACCCAGCCCCCTCCCTGGAGCCCAAATTTGATGTTTACTGTGGCAAATGAGAAAAGGATTTCAGGTTGTAGCATATACTCCTTGAGAGTAACAGCTGAAGGCCTCACCCATCGGCAGTAAATGAAGGTAGCAAGAAGAATAGATGCCATTGCAAGTGGCTGAAATGGTAGAAAGTAACAAGTTTCCCCATCAACATCTTCCCGCCCCCACACATTTCTGAACTGTATCGAGTCATGGAATTAAATACCAACAAGGGGCAGAGCGCGTGAAGACAGAAGACAGGGAGGGCGCCTGCACCTTGGTTTCCTTTCACAGAGAAGAGCGGTTGCGAAGAGTAACGCACCGGAGGCTGCCATTCGTGAGACCCGTGAGTTACATAATCACCCCCCAGCGTGGGGCACCACGAGGCTCCTTTTCCTGACAGTGGCCTGATGGCTGGGTGTTGGACTAAAGCACAACTGCCTTTCCCTCCGGAGTTTAAAATTAGATACGGCAGTTAGATCCTCAGGGTTACGTGTCCGGGGCAGAAAATCACACAGCAACTCAGCTCACTGCAAACAGGCAAATTCTACAGTCATACCATCCCAACAAAACCAGCCGGTAAAAGTGATTTCACAATTTGGCAAAAGAAAAAAAAAAAGTCAATAAATAAGGGCTTTCCATTCTCCGAACCTGAAACAAGTGTTCTATGTTCTTCCTAATAGGGGTCTATTCTTCTGCAGCTACGAAAAGTGAACTCCTGTTAATGGTCATTGGACTTTCGTGCCAGGAGCACAGGGAGGACCGACCCTATGGGAGTTACTCCCTCCGCATCTGCGGGGGAGCTGCTGCGGAGGGGCGGGAGAGGGGAGAAGAAGAGGTGGCGCCTTGAGGAAGCATCTCCCACCAGCGTGGCCAATTTCTCAACGCTTCTCAGGCTGCCAAGCTTTCAAATGAACCTGGAATAAAATTTCAAATGCCCGGGGAAAATAATGAGACACGTAGAGGCGGCTTCAAAGTTTAGAAACCCACCAGGACAGCACGAGAGTCCAGGGAGATGGTCAAAGGAAAGCTAGGCGGGGCGGTCCTCATCGCTCTGCAGGGCCCTTTGTGAACAAAGGGGGAAAATATTCCACATTGTTTCAAATGACGAGATTATCATCAAAAGTTTATGCTTGCAGGGCACTGCTTGGACTTCCTCCAACTCTTCTCAAATGGGTTCGGAACATGCACCCTTGTGGGAACCGAGAAGTCCATGTAACTGGCCAGCGGTCTGGGGTCATTCATGTGCGTGTGTGCGTGTGTGTTGTTTTAATTCCACAGCTTAGAAAGGCTTTCGTGGGAAGCGATCATATCAAGCGAATGAACTCACTCGAAAAAAGATGTGAGGGCCGCTCTGGCCACTTTCTAGGACCGTGGCCACGATGGAGCTCGGCCTTACCTGCTTCTGCTCCTCGCCGAGGCTGTCCCACATGGACGCCACGATTTTTGAGACCTCTCCAAAGGTCGCGTTGGGGTTTTGCCCTTTAATTGCAGCCTGCGTGTCTCTGAAAAACAGAGCGTACGCTGACACTGGCTTCTGAGGCTCGTTGGGGTCTTTCTTCTTCTTTTTCTTGGGAGTCTTGGGCTTCTTGCCAGAATCTGGAGCAGCTCTTTTCTCTCCGATGGCCTGCAAAGCATGAAAAACATTCACCGCCTGGAATGCATTTGCGGAGAAGGCAGCAAGACTTACTCAGGTCCGTAATTATTCTTTTAAGGTTTTGTGAAGCGTCATCAACAGATGAATCACCACCCAGGGCGGGGGAGGGGTGGATTGGCTTAGAGTTGACTGGACAGCAGAGATTAGCATTTAGAACACTGATTAATGAGATCCAGAAGTATCTTCAGTACATTTACAACATATGCTCTAAATAGCCATGATGAGTAATGAAAAGCAGAAGATTCCACACCAGGTGATGCCACACGCACACACGCACACACGCACACGCACACACGCACACGCACACGCACTAGGTGATACATGTATATGCAAACGAAACAGTTTACATTTTCAGGGGTTTTAGAAGTAAACCTAAATAATATTCAGGATGCTGATTATATTCGGATATGGTCCCTGGCCGCAGTCATATGCCAAATGTATAATGGGTCTGAAATGATCTTTTTGAGTCTTATTTTTTAGTTTACCAGAACGTTACTTTGCTAAAGGGTCTCCAGAAACTCCAATGGAAATTAGCTACAACCCCTAGGCTTGCACGATAGGGTAAGGTTATCTTTATTTTCCAAAACAATAACTTTCTAGAGAACAGGACATCTGGAAATGTCAAAGTGTCAAAACTCCTCTAACTGGAGATAGAAAAAAATTGGTACTCTTCATAAAACTAAAATCCTGTAATAGGGCAATAGTTGATCTCAAACTCACCACGCCTAAAAAGGAGACCAAGAAGATGTTTATCATATATGGTAAACAAGCCCGCCCAGAATAGCACTGCCCGCCATGCGGGTGCTCTCACATAGTCCCAACATGAGCTCTGTGAGATCAAAACCATAGAGCCCCGGCTGGTGTGGCTCAATGGATTGAGCGCTGCCCTGCAAACCAAGGGGTCGCTGGTTCAATTCCCAGTCAGGCACAGGCCTGGGTTGCAGGCCAGGCCCGCAGTAGGGGGCGCATGAGAAGCAACCACACATTGATGTTTCTTTCCCTCTCTCCCTCTCTGTCTAAAAATAAATAAGGAAAATTATTTTAAAACAAGAAAAGAAAGTTTTTAAAAAATATAGACATGATTGGAGTATAGCCCTCCAACCCTATAAACCGCTGACCTCCAGATTCATCTGCTACCACCACCTAGTGTCAAAGATTATACATGTGTCCGAGAAGCAAGCAAGATGACTTATCAACCTGGCTTCATCCCCCTAAATTACATACAATATGACTACATTGAAGATAATTTTGCAGCTGCCTTCACCCAGAACACTGAAATGTTTGACAAAATCAGTCTCTAGTTGGCCTTAAGCACGATCAACAGAGAGAGATTCAAGCTGCTAACAAATCGGTTTTTAATGGCCTTGAGTCTAAAATCCTAATTCAAATTTTCCAAGATTATCATTACTTTCTGAATGAGGGTCATTTGGAACATAATCCAATTACTAAAATTCTTGGGGAGGGACTGGGTAAGTACTGTGTCTTCTGAGAGTGCGGGACCCTCAAGGTGTTGGGAAATCACTAGTCTGCTTCTAGGTGGACTTGCCGTTTGCACCGCTTGAGTGGTAAGAACATCCATACCTCATGAGGGGGGACCCCAAAAAAACCCAGAATTATGTTCTGTGTAGTGCAGGCTTCCCCCGCTAAGTGAGTGTTCTAGGGACCCATCTGTATCAGGGCGCCAGCTGGCGTTGTTGTAAGAGGCTGTGTTTGGCTTCCATAAATTTTTCTGAAGACTCTTTCAACGCACTTGCCCTTTTCAGGGTGGGTGATTTACAAGTGCACCTGCCTACACTGCGCTGAGTGTTCAGCAGTTTTTGACCCAAAACGGCATGACCTCTGTACCCCACGCTCCCTATTCACCCCATCTCTCCTCAAATGACATTTTTTGTTTCCCCGGAAGAAGAAAGTCCCCAAAGGGAAATGTTTTGCCCATGTGGAGAGGCGAAACAAAAAACATCAGAAGCACTAAAAGGCATCAAAATCGATGAGCTCAAAAACTGTTCTGAGCAGTGGAAGAAAAGTCTCGATAGGTGGACTACATTAAATGGAGAGTACTTTGAAGGTGGCTGAAGTTTAAACATGTAAGAATAAATACACAATGTTTTATAAATAAATTCCAGGTTTTTGGGTCCCCCTCATATACCGTTACTTCACACACTTCAGATGGGGGTAAGGCGCATTTCACCTTTCCTCCAAAATGCCATCTACGATAACTCACACAACTCAATAAAATGTTACAGCCTCCCAGTCTTTTCATCTAAATCCTCGGAGTAAGTGAGACTTGTCTGACTCTAGTTCATGAATCTGAACTTGCACAGGAGGCAATGCCTTTCAGACAGAGCTTCAGTTGAAGCCAAGTTTTCCTTCATTGCAAATATATTACTTGAGCCGCAAGATAAAATATATATATACACAGATTTTTCTGATTGAGTTGAACATCTGTGCTGTTTTCCTGGAGAAAAAATGTGGCGCTGTTTGCCCCAACAATAACACTGCGACTGACGGCAAGATGAAAGTAATTTCCAGGGCAGCTCTTTCCAAATAAGACGAGTTCAACTTCATTCTCTGTGAAATGACACTCAGATACCAACAACTTTCAGCATCTTTTGTGGATAAACTTCTCTTGCCACAATCGTCAGTACCTTTTAAGAACAAACCAGAAATGAAGAATCTCACGGTTTAAATAAAAGCTCAGAATTAATTTTCCTAAAGAAACTTTTTTGCAGTTGGCTCAAAAGGGTTGGGAAAGGGGAAGAAATCGCTTTCCCCCCAAAGAGACGTAACCAACGGTAAAGTTAATCTTCCTTTCTCAGCTAAGCCGCTGCAAAGATAAACTGGGTCCCTTGTCTTTGCATAAACCCCAGACCCTGGCTTAAAACGGAGCAAGCTTAGCAGTGGCAGGAAAATTTCCCTGGAGAAGAGGCCATTTTAGACTGGCACTGAGGTGGGTAAGTACTAAAGCCCGTGGAAATGCGAGGGGAGTGAAAGGTGTCCCTCGGAATTGTGCAATGACCATCGGTGACTCCGCTGTGCCTTGGCGCCCCTGGAGTTTCTTTCATCACTATTTTTGACCTACTTCTTAGTGAGCAGGGACTGTGAGGGCATCTGCCCGCCCTGGGTCCAACGGGGAGCTGAGAGGATGCGATCCACCTGCAAACCCTGCTGGAAACCCCTGGGGCCTGCCTCTCCCCGCCCCTCCTCCCTTCCTCCTCTCCGGCTTCTCCAGCTTCTCTTCTTCCATTTACCACTGAGAACAAATAAATGACACTCAGGGTGCTGGCCTTGACTTGCTCCTTGGACAGTCTGAGAAATTCCGATTATCCCCACGTCTTCCCATTTCTGTGCTCCTGGTCCCAGGTCTACGGTTCCATTTACAATGAACTGAGTCCTCGACTCAAGTATAAGCATCGCACATTCAACCTGTGCCAAACTCTTCCCAATGGGGGGAAAATAGCGGTCCTGTGTTTCCGGGGTGATCCTCTCATGTACTGATATTCACGTCAGCTCTCAAACTAAAGCCCAATTTATCTCCCACTCCCTTCCAACTCCAGCGGGTCACCAAACCTTGACGATTCTCCCGCTTGAATGTCTCACTAATCTGGCACCTCCTGTCCACTCCTTCCTTTGCTAAAATGAAACACTTCATAAAAAGCGTCTTCTCACTGGGCTCCTTTTCTCGGGTCCCTCCCCCTGTAACGCATTCCATACCGAGCCAAAGTTACCTTTCTAAAGCATAGATTTGCTTGGGCCATCCCATCATGGAAGTAATTAATCAGCTTGCAACTACCAATGGGAGAAGGGCCGGTACATTTCAGCCATTTCCTTCGGCAACTCCTCTCTTTCCTCCCCAGTATCAAACTGTTCACGATGCCCATAAATTCGACTGTGCTTCCAGTACTCTGTCCACCAGGATGCCGGCCTCTCTCTTCTGCCTCACAAACTTTTATGGATCCTCTTAGACCTAACTCAAACATCACCTCCCCGATAAAGTCGTGTTAAGATCGCTCTCCCAAGCAGAATGTCAGGACGCCAGGTACATCGATGGTAACACTCAGCGACCGCAGTTCCTCGTCACCACGCTCTTCATCCCCCGTGGGGAGTTCCACGAGCAGTAATTCTCGTCTAAGTCTCTATACCACCAGAACCAAGTACAACGCCAAGCACACAGTAGGTGTACAGCACATAATTAACAAAGAAGGAATGAGCAACTGTGGACCTAGAATAAATGACTGTAATGAAACAGAAGACTTCTAGGCATTCAGAAAAGTCATGCCTGCAATTAAGTTGTATTTCGAACAATGTCTATCTAAATAATCTACGCTTGCCATGCCAAAAGTAAAGGTGTAAGACCGCTAGAACTTAATCAGCGGTAAACACCATCGAAAGCACAAGGCTGCCAAATGCGGTGGCAGCTCAGCCAGCTAACCGGATGGAGCCCGTCCGTGTGGCCCCTAACTTGGACTCAGAGGGCGTGGAAGGTTCAGGCCGACCGCAGGCCCGCCCTTAGCACGTTCGGAAAGTCAGGCCCTCCAGAGTTGCGTGACTTGCTCAATGCCTCACGCCCAGCAGGAGAAGCCAAATCTCCCAACTTCTGGTTGAATGCGCATTACACAGAAAATAAGAAGAGTGAAGAAAAGAAAGTTAATCATCATGAACTGAAACGCTACTCCAAATCCATGAAGAGAAAGAAGATGAAACCGTGAACGAAGGTCAAAGACACGAGCATGGGGTGGCCCCGGAGTCTCCGGAGGGTTCCATCCTTAGCGGTGAACTTACTCGGCCGGATTCGTCGCCATCCTCTTCGTTGATGGAGCTGGAAGGGGAGGGCGTGGCCGACTTGCTCGCTGGCGGCGAGGGAGACGTGTGGGGCAGACTGGCTCCTCCCAAGTTCAAGCCCAGCTGGGCGCTGAGCTGAGACTGGTTGATGGTGGTGAGCTGGGCAGGGGGCATGACGCCGGAGCGGGCAGCGTCGGTCATGTGGACGATGGACCTCATGATCAAGGAGGGGTCCTGGCGGTACTGGGACACCTGCGGGTGGCTCTGGTCCTAAAAAGGCAACAGCGACAGAGGACACTGCTTTAGGTTCCCCACAGGCCACGGAACGAGAGGGGTGAAGGGGGAGAAAGGTGCCGACTCCCCGCGATAAAGTAAAGAAGCCGTTGGGGTGTGAGGCACAGCACGGGGGCCGCAGTTACCCTCACTGCGGTGCATGTGCGACAGGTGCTCAGAGAGTGGCCTCACGAGCACTCATCGCAGAAACACACGTGTCACTGCGCGCAGTTGCAGTGACTCATTTCCATATCATACAGTGACGCACGTATGTAGTCATTTCATAATACGTACAAATACCAAATCATCATGTTGTGCACCTGAAAGTATTACTCATGATAGGTCCGTTATACCTCAACTTAAGTAAATCAATGAACTTCTGATGTTCCCAGTCCCTCTGACAGATGTAACCTGTTGCGATTGTGACAGGTCTGACCTATGCCAGGACTGGGATCTCTATTAATTTATTAACTACAAGGAATCATGCCGGATGGGTGAAAGGTCAAAAGCTCAAAGCCCCAAGAATCCAGCCTCGTCTGTTTCACCATAGAAGTGTCCCTGGATGACTTTTAGAGAAAACAGCTTAAAAAGACTATTCGCAAAGGAAAGAGACACTTCCCACTCTCGCTTCTCATCGAGGACACCGATGACAAGGGAGGAGGCGGGCGAGGCACGCAGAGGCCCGGCCCTCGGGCTCACCCTCACCGGCAGCTGGCCTGGCCGCGCTCCTCACTCACAGCTCTGGTCCCGACCCGGCTCTGTCTCGCCCTTCCCGGGAGGCCTCTGCCGTGGGGCTGGGCAGGCACACAGCACCCGCTGCTGGCTCGGGGCACCCTCCGTGCTGGCCCCTCCTCGGGGACCCAGAGGGTCCCTCCCATTCTGCGTGACAATGTCCACGGCATCCGGAAGTTGTTCAGTGTCTTTAGGACTGGATGGTCCTGGTCTTCATCTTAAACCTGCTTTTGTTCTTTGTTCAACCCACGATGATTGAATGAACTAATGGATTTTTAGAAACATGTGTAAAGAGGCCCTGGCTGGTGTGGCTCGGTGCATTGAGTGCCGGCCTGCGAACCAAAGGGTCACTAGTTCGATTCCCAGTTGGGCACATGCCTGGGTTGCAGGTTGGGGGTGTGTAAGAGGCAACCACACCTTGATGTTTCCTTCTTTCTCCCTCCCTTCTTCTCTCTAAAAAAATAAATAAAATCTTCAAAAAAAGAAAGAAATATGTACAGGAGGCCGGATCATCAGAATTCACTTCTTGGAAAGTTCCCGCTTCTGTTTTGGGGAGTCATCTGAAAGGCTTTGGAGTTGCTGTCTCTTTTTCTTTTTCTTTTTCAACTCCAAAGAATCAAAAAATGAAGACATGCTTTTCCAATGACTTACGTTAAGGCTTGCCACTTAAAGTGAGTCTGTGATTGTAGTGAAACCAAATTCTCCGGACTCACAGTGACCCAGAATCTCATTTTATACACAAGCCTATGGATTCCTAACCGGTCCTCTTTTGAGTCTTCCTGAACAGGCTGGGCTGTGCCCTCTAAAGAAACAGATGCATTGGAAATAACTAAGTTGCGGCATTTGGGTTGATGCTATTGAGCACATGAATGCCACCAAGTAAAAACCCATAGATGTCAACAGGAAACCAGTAGGATAATTACGAACTGCCCCACTACAGAGTATCAGGAAGCTTTTTGAAATAATGGATTCGATTTACACGTATTGACCTAGAGCAGGGGGTCTCAGCCTTGACTCTTAACCTACCAGACCAGAGATGTCTGTGTCATGGGGGGCTGTCCTTTGCATCTAGGCCTTTTGTAGGAAGCCTGGCTGGCCTCTTCCTTCCTGATAGCAACTTCCCCCTCGCCCCTCCAGTCGTGAAAACAGTGCCTCCCCTGCCCACTGGGGCAAACCTGCTCCTCGTAGAGAACCACCGACCTGGAGTGACAGCCCAGAGACACTGAGGGAAGCGACAAGTTGCAAAAATATTTAGAGGACAGACTCTCTTTGTTTAGTAAGGAAAAAGTGTGTATCCCAACGCTTAGTGATGGTTACATTGTAAGGGGTAGGGCTGGAGGAGGAAGGAGGGGGAGCATCTTGAATTTTTCCATTTACAAAAACACAAAGCAAAATACATAAACTAAAATAATCTGGAAAATCTAAAACCGAAACCTACAAGTGGTTACAACCGCCTGCAGCTAGTGGCTTGGGTTGAACAGCAAAAACTCGAGTGTCCATTTCTTAGTAATTCCTGAGTTTTCCATGTCCCGTGGAACCCTAAAGAAATGTGTTGCCTATACCAGAACAACCTCCCTCTCATTGTCTCACTGACAACAGTCTCTTCCGCCGTTCTTAAGATACTACATTCCAGGGGCACACGTCCGTCCTACGGCAGGCTTGCATGGCAAAAGTGGACTTTACATGCTCGGTTTGTCCTGACGCTTTGTTCGCATTCTACGGCACATCGAGCTATGTCTCTTCAGCACACGTGAGCTGTCTGTCCGCTCTTCCATGTTCTCTGCAAGTTCCCCCTTTGCTTGCTTATGTCACTTCCACCCCCCAACTCCTGGGCGTTTAAAAGCTATCTCATTCTTACTTTTTACTCCCTGCATCCATCTTGTAAAGTGCTTTTTAAAAGTCCTTCCAGACTTTTAAAAATCTAAATGTTTTAAAATATCTACAATTTCCAGAGTACATTCACATTAAGTATTTAGTTCTGACCATATAACAACACACCGGCGAACTGGCCCGGCCATACAATAGGAAACTATGGTTTACCCAGAGTTCTCATTAACAGAGGAGCTACTTTGTTCTCTTGGCCCTAATGCCTATGAAACCAGGCACGTACAGACGCCTGACTGACTC
This sequence comes from Glossophaga mutica, assembly GCA_039655065.1. Classification (NCBI taxonomy): domain Eukaryota; kingdom Metazoa; phylum Chordata; class Mammalia; order Chiroptera; family Phyllostomidae; genus Glossophaga; species Glossophaga mutica. Next base: position 4,884,795 of record CM077315.1, read on the forward strand.
AGCCCACGCCCAGAGCTCTTCAGATGGATCCCGGGAAAATGGCTCTTCAAAGATTCAAGTTCCTTCAGCATAACCGATTGTCCCCAATAGCCTTGGGGAATTTGGTTGTCATTAACGGAGCCAATCATTTTCCATAAAAAAGTAACCTTTAAGAGATGTCTCCTTTGATCTTAGGATTTCCAGTTGAAAAGAGAAAGATGTCAGCTCTGTTTAAAGATATTTATTGCACACCTACTACGTGCCAGGCAACAGGACCCAATGTATCGATGCTCCTGTCTTTGAAAATGACCTTGTTGTTCTTTAACATCACTCTGATTCAGTGTAATTTAGAACGAACGAATGCATTTACTATGACAGTGTGAAGGCAAGAATAACCCACGCATATTCCTTCGAAATGGCTCACGATTTCTTCTCGTGGTAACCACATGGTAAGGAAGTGTGTGTCGTAGGTTCATTCGTTCTTAGGGTAGAACCTAAGAAGCATAATGCCTGTTTGTAAATCATTCTCAGTTATTGAAATTAAATCTTGAAATACTACCCATGGTCTCGGAAAGGCAAAGCCACTCGTGAGTCACTAAGAGGTTGCCGCTGTCCTATCCAGCAACAAGGGTGGGATGCTGGTAGCTTTTTTTGATGCCTTTCACAATTACGCTTCATACGTAGGGTTCAGGTGCACCGTGTTCTATAAATTGTTCATCCCTTGGGAACACCCCCTCCTCTCTTCCTGGTCTCACTCTGTCCTCTAACTGACAATATCAGAGAAGAGTATCTCAATGGCCACAGTATTGACATTTCGGTCTGGATAATCCTTTGTGGGGGAGGGGCTTCATTAGCACCTCTGACCTGTACCTGCTGGATGCCAGACACCTCCCGTCCCACACCCGCTTGTGACAACCAAAGTGTGTCCTAACAGTGGCAAGTGTCTCCTGGGGGTGGGGGGAACTTTCCCTCCTTTGCGAACTAGTTCACTGGACAAATATGCAAAGGAAACCACCTTTGGGGGGTGGGTGGTTAAGGGGCAGTAAGAAGGGGAGAACATGGGGAAACATGTGCACGAACAAGATTCAAATTGTGACAAATGCTGTGAAGAAAATAAACAGGTTATTCCAAAATAGATAGGAAGCTTTCTCAGAAATGACATTGGAGCTGCTACGGAAAGGATGAGAGGGGCCAATCAATCATGACAGGAGGAGGGGCCAACCATGACAGGAGGAGGGGCCAACCATGACAGGAGGAGGGGCCAACCATGACAGGAGGAGGGGCCAGCCGTGAGAGGAGGAGGGGCCAACCATGACAGGAGGAGGGGCCAGCCGTGAGAGGAGGAGGGGCCAACCATGACAGGAGGAGGGGCCAGCCGTGAGAGGAGGAGCGAGTTCCAGGTGCAGGGAGCAGTGTGTGCGAAGTCTGAGGTGGGAGCAATGGAAGGGGGCCAGGACTGCTGGGAGCGGGGTAGGCACGATGAAGAGTGAAAGGCAGTGGGCTTGGAGAGGTGGGAATGGGCCAGATCACACACGGTGGGGAAGTCGGGGGGGGGGGGGCTTCCCCAAGGAGGTGACCCGCTGAGCTAAGGTGTACAGGGACAGAAGCTAACGAGGCCAGAAAAGAGGGAAGCGCCACCGAGGCAGAGCACGGGTAGGAAGGCCCGGGCGTAAGGAAGGAAGCACACCATGGCTGACCGATCAGAGCCCAGCGCCACGGGGCCCAGAAAGCAAGACTGGCTACGACGGTGGCGAGACAAGTAGGGGCCACCCGGTGTCGGTCCCCGAGGCCCGTCCCAGGAAGTCTGGGTTTCATTCAGTGTTGAAGGCTGCCTCGGAAGGCCGAAAGGCTTGGTCTCTATCCAGTGCGGTCACTCACGCCGATCAACACTGACCAGAACTCAGGGGCAACCCAACTAAATCCACGGGACACAACTGGATTTACAGATCAATAATATAAGTGCAAATGTAAACACAGATGCATAGCCTAACCTCTCAACCTATGTTTTGAAGAGCACCCAAGGATTAATATTTACAATCCGAGGAGGTCATCAGCATCCGAAGGTCGTACACTCCTAATAGGAAGTTCATTCACTGCCTTCTGTTTGCCTAGGAGCACAATTCAACGAGGCCCTAATGGTTTGGGCACTGCTTGGTTGGGGGTGCGCGGCGGGGGGGGGCCGCTGTTCAGCTGAGGCTTGCTTCTCTCTCCACTTCTCTCTCTGATGAAAGAGCCTCTCTCTCTCTCTCTTTTTTGTAAAACAGAAAACCAAAGGATGGATACTTCCGATAGTGGTCCTTCATTCTCTTCAATCGCCCAAAACCCAGTCTATTATACTGGACATCAATCACGTGAGTGAACTGTCCAAGTCGGAATCATTCCATATTCAGAAGGAAACGTTAGCTCACTAATATAAATAAAAAACTGGGGTCACCAGTGATCGATGGGAGGTCAAAGAAATATCAAGGGGGAAAAAATAATACCGTTCAATACAAGGCCCTGCCCTAGGCTCTGGGCTGGAATTTTGCTTTGTCTTTTTATTATGTTTTTTATTTTTAAGATTTTATTTATTCATTTTTAGTGAGAGGGGACGAGAAGGAGAGAAATATCAATGTGTGGTTGCCTCTCAGGCGTCCCATACTGGGGATCTACCTGGCCCACACCCCAGGCACGTGCCCGGACTAGGAATCGAACTGGCGACCCTTTGGGTCACAGCCTGCACACAATCCACTGAGCCACAGCAGCCAGGGCACTTTGTCTTATTTAAAAAGAACAAAAGAGGGGTGTGAAGGCCTGATCGGCCCCACACTGAGGCGTCCTCCTTGACTTCATCAAGGCTGAAAGAGAGCCAAAAGATGAACCAGTCCTTACTGGTGCCGATCACGGTAGTGCAACTGCATCCACACTTCGTACGAGATATGGGGGGCCTGGGAGTGAGGGGGGAATGGATACAGTTTGCCCCTATTTCCTAAACCAAGAAAATGTAGCCTCCTGTATATAGTCAAATCTTTCTCACTCATTCTTTCAGGCCGCCGCCTCCATGCAGTCCTCCCTCCCACCTCTGGCAACCCCTGTACTTCCTGCAAGATACAGGCTATCAAATTTATTTATTTAGTTTTAAATATCACCCATTATTATTCTGTATTATCTACTTTTGCTCATTACGATGGTGCTTACTTCTGTCTGGGTTGATTTCATCATAAAAAATGTTTCAAATCTAATACACTAATGTGTTTTAATGTACGTTCCACATACTTTTACAAATAACGATCCAATGATAGGTTTTCATAATAGAAGATAATACCTAATTAAGAAGCAAATAACTCACATATTAGAGTGTGACTAAATACATTTACACTGTGCTAGTTTTTAAATCAATAGTTCTTGAGAAATGAAGTAATTAAACAATTATCAGTAAAAATAAAATGCTTTCTATTAATAAATACCAGAGGACTACAAATATGAATGTCAAGCCAGTAATTTTATGCTCCATTATTTAGTTCTGTCCAATAACAATGTTAAAATTTTATTTCCACATTAACAACAATCCCTAGTTATGCAAAAGTACTGTATTCCTAACCCCAATGGACCCTGAAACAAACAACTATGCCAAATGCGAACCAACGATAATTACAGACCTGCATACCACGAAGTGTACCTTCATCAAAATATCTGCACTGGAATAGATCACTGTCACTTAATAACTACTCTCAGGGTTATAATCAAGCATACCTACACACGGGTGTTTTATGAAAAACAGTTTTCCCGAAAGTTAATTAATAGTTTCTTAGCAAAACAAAATTTTCAAGCGTTTATCATAAAACACTTAATGGCATTTTACTCATATACCCTGTAACTCCTTTGTTTTAACAAGAAGGCAGCTCCATGCTTATTATTTTCTTCGGTCCTAAATGAAAATTTCATAAAGAGGAATTGCATTTTTACAGCCGTTTATACGCGAAAGCCCTGCCCCTCCGGTTTCACTTAGCAGTCAAGGTATGTCTTCGGAGCAAATTAAATATTCTTGTCATTGCCCTTGCATTCATTCAGGTGTCCAACCAATAAAATATTTATTGAGAACCCAGTGTTTTCCAGCCCAGGCACTCTTCCAGGCCCGAGGACGACAGGGCCGGTGAGAGGGGACAGGGACAGGGCAGGCAAAGGGACCCATTCCGCCGGGTGACAAGTGCTGTGAACCAAAGAAAATGGGGCAAAGGTGCGGAGAGTGACTCTCATCCCTCTGAAGGAATGTTTGGGCCACCATGCCAGTTTTATTCGGGAATCTGAGTGCCATCACATGGTGTCTCTCCTGTCCCTGAACCGCCAGGAAGCACCGGTGACACTACGGCGTAGCGGATAACTGTAACAGGTTGCGTGGCAAAAACGAGATACGGGGAAATAAATCATGGCAGAACTTCCACGCAGCCCTTGTCCTTGGATGTTGTACATTAAGCAAGTCATCACGTGTCACTTCCCAACAGCTAATTGGGCTTCACGGGACTCTGGAGCACACTCCCCCTCTAACAGATGGCCCTAAAGTTAACTCAGCCTTAAAGACAGCACTCATGTGTTCAGGGTCAGCAGGCCAAGAACGAAGAATATTTACTTTAAGCTATATATGGTAGAAGGTTGTTTGGTCGACAGCGAAGGGCAGAAGGTAGCTTGTGCCCTGGCCGAGGGGCTCAGTTGGTTGGAGCATCATCCTGATACGCCAAGGTTGCAGGTTCAATCCCCAGCCACAGCACATACAAGAATCACCAATGAAAACATAAATAATTGGAACAATATACCAATGTGTCTGTCTCTCTCTCCCCCTTCCTCTCTAAAATCAGTATTTAAAATATTTTTTAAATTAAAAAATTTCATACACAGCATAATCCATCTTTAATTACTAGAAACAATCTATAGCACTTAGTAGGTACTCAGTAAATATCTTTGCCTATATTTTTCAATTTTATAATTTAGACTCTGAACAGATAGGTCCTAGTCCATCTACGCTGAGTGTTTTGCTTACGTTAGTCATGCCTTTTCTACTGGTCACTTATAATAAAACTATTTTGATCATAACTTGACCACAAATAAACATTACTGAAGCAATCATTCCATCTGCATGAGATCAGTGGTGCCCCCAACGGCTAAGGGACCACCGAATGGGACTTAGTTCTGCAGACTCCACCGACGAAGGCAGCGAACATGTTCATAATAATAAGGGCTTGTTTTAATAGAACGTTCCACGCATTAAACACATTAATGACCCATGAAATAACTGTTTTATCTGTAACACATTAAGCAACATTACTAAAACAAGGTATTAATTGAAAGTCTGCTATTTCTCTTAAAGCAACGTTTTTGGTATAAAAGTGGCATGCTAGTCATTTTGTCAAAACAAAAAGAATTCACCTTCAAAATGAGAGCCACAGCCAATGATTTTATGAAAAACAAAAATGTCTAACCTAAGCCTGATATTTTAGATGCCTTGTTTTTACATATTGCTATTTTCTTCTGATCATCAGAAATGGTACCTGTTTAGATTATAACCTAAGTGTCTTAGGAATGTTTTTAAAAGCTTAGTTTTCTTCTCCGCCTACTACCTGCCGTGGGACTTCTCTCTCTCTTTTTCTCTTTACTTAACAGGTACAAAGATGACCGTACTCGAACATCCCTCCCTCCCTTCCACCTTTTTCAATTTTCTAATACTATGTTCGCTATTACGAGAGCAGCTGCGTGGCTTTTTCCATACACGCGTGCGATCACAATGACATCCAAAGCAGCATCAAACAGAAAGTCTGTCTCCTAAACACAACCTACAATGTGCGAAGAAAAAGTACCTGAATTATCAGTGTGTTTTATAAATTCCCTTTTGGGGAGGGCGCACACAAAATATCAGACTAGAGACAATTATTTGACTGTGTTTCTTGGCTATCAAAGAAAATTTTGAAATTCATCAAAGCTAACCTTCTGTTATGTACAACAGGCTAAGCTGAAAAGAATGTGAACAAGTTCAATTTTCATTCAATCAGCACTACTGCTCTCTGAAATGTTTCATTGCAGGAAAGAAATAAAAATAATCTATATGGTAATTATGAGGATGAATCCCCCAGTAACTTTCAGCTACACGAAAGGTCAGTTCTATTCAAGATATTTTATCAGTCCCCTGCACATACCGCTGTCCTGTCATTTTAAATCTGAACAGCATTTTATTTTCCCATTTACAGCTACCTGCAGAATTAAGTACTTAAGCCAAATAAGGGAAGGGAAAAAAAAAAGAATGTTGAATGCTGGCAAAGGCTATAATAGCATAGAGATAAATCGTTCAGCCGCTCTCCCTCAAGCCTCTAGGGCTGTAGATTTTTCTTCTCCTGGTGCACTGTGGGTATTCAAAACTTGTTCAACATGATTTCATTTCATTTCAGGCACTGCCTGAGAAAACTAAATTACAGAATCAATCATACAGAAGGTCAGAGTGAGACTTCATTACAAGTATTGCATGCTTGCATGAATATCTTTCATTTATGACTGACCCAATATGTCACAATAGCTGTCTAGTAAAAATAATCCACTTTCTGAAATTGATGTACTACTGATGTCAATGCTACTCAGCAGGCTGGGCAGATTATAGAGAGGTGTTAAAAAAAAAAAAAAAAAACCCTTTGGCGTGCTTGTTGTAGATTTTTCGGATTGCAATCTTTTGGAGATTACAATAATTTCCAGATGATCAACTGAACTGACAATAATGCATAGAGGTAAGGAATTGTTTTAACCAAGATATACTGTTGATTTCTACTTGCCGACCGCATGCTGCTTTCGCACTCACGTACCCACGACAAGCAAACGCAGGGTTTTCTTTTAAGTCACAAATGCACCGACTTGCAGTTTTCCATCAAGTCCTTTTTGAACACGAGGGTATGATTGCATATTTTGAAATGTGAACGCTAATCATGTTCTGCACTCATTTTTTACAGTTTTGCTTTAATAGTTTTACTTTACTGTATTTTATTTTTTAATTTGTATTGAATTTTGGGGGTGACACTGGTTAATAAAATTATACAGGTATGATTCGACAATACATCCTGCGTCTACTATAGCGTGTTCACCACCCCGAGACTCCTTCCATCACCGCTCCCCCCCTTATCCTCTTCTGCCTCCCCGCCTCCCCAGGCACCCCCCTTTCCCTCTGATAATCACCACACTGTTGTCTGCGTCCAGGAGTTCCGTGGTTTTTTTTTTTTTTCTGCTTAATCCCTTCACCTTTTTCACCGAGCCCCCCAGCCCCCTCCCCGCTGACAGCTGTCAGTCTGCTCTCTGTATCTGTGAGTCCGTTGCTTTCGACTCGTTTTTAATCCCCCTTTTTGCTCCGGCTCTGTTTTTAAATATAATGGCATACATTTAAGGAAGATAAACATGTTGTGCTCGTGGCCAACAAAAATGCAGCTAATCAGCAACGTGACAAGCTGTCACTCTCCCTAAAGGAAAACCAAGGAAACTCTGGAGAAAAGCTGGTTTAATACACAACGCAAACAGGCTGGCTTTTCTTGTGCGATCGTCTTAATTCACCATAGCAATCCTCAGCAGACAGCCATATTCATTTGGCTAATACAACTCCTTACTCGCAGAAGGTACGAAAGATCCATGCACAGGGGGAAGCCGAAGGCATGGGGTAGGAAGTATTGTTTGTTATTTTCCTGGTGACCTTCCTGAGGGAAATCTCGGAGGAGCTGCCGGGGTGCGTTAGGCTGGAGCCAGCGACTCGGTGCCCGGAGGGAGACGGACGAGAACCTTGACACAGCCTATTTTTAACCAGACCTCTGGCGATTCTGAATTCAAGTTTATAGGTGAACATGTCAAGTAGTACAGAGAACAAAGCCAACGACACATTGTATTCATCATCATTCTGTCCTGGTACATTTTATTTTTCCCAACATTTGTGATTTAAAACCCCCTGACATTTCTTCAAGGTGAAATTCGACTAGAATTTTCAACAAGATTAGTTTGTTTCAAGCCAAAATAAATATCGTTCAGGTTCAGCAAAACTTCAGAGAGGCACCAATAAATGTGAGGAGGTCCAGGGAAGTACCCTGATAATAGCCTGCCCTTAGCTAATGTACTTATACTTTTAAAAATCAATGAAATAATTCAACTGCTGTAGTGATTAGCAATACATTATAAAAGCAGCATTAAAAATTGAGTCCTTGCTCCTAATGCCAGTCTGTGAAAGCATTGTTCTTTAAGTGTATGTGAATATCATAATTATTTTATGATTCCATCTTTGGTTCTTTCTAGTATAGTAAATTCAATTGACCATGAAATGAAATTTCATAGTCAAAATGCCTCCTTTACACTTTTTTATAGCAGCAATAACAGTTTTATGGCTCTAAGGGAAAGTAATTCATCAGATGTTTAACTTAAAGGCAGATTCTTATATTATTAATAAATATTTACCAATGTAATAAAGTACACATTTTAGCACGCATTATAAGGTCTTTTAACTATTTCTGCAACATTAATGAGCCCAGCTGAGCATCTATGAATAGTGGTGAACCCTGTAACTCTCGTGGTGACTAAACACCCTTTTTATTTTTGCTATTTTTCAGGTACAACATTGCAAGACTGATTGGAGAGGAAGAGAGACAGAATCCTTCTTTCTAGTGTCGAAGGGACCAAAACGTAAGAGAGAGTCCCTGGGAAACAATTATTTACGATGGCGAGGAACGTCTCTGAATACTTAAAGGCTTTTCCTGACCGTTGGCTGCATTCTTTTCCCACAAAAAAAGTAAAAATAAAAACCCTGATGTTCAGCTCAAACACAAAAGATCACAGGCAAAGAAAATTATGTTGCCGAAATCCTATTTGGGAAAGTAATCTTATATTTCAGAGAGCATGCCGCAATCTCTGCACGCTAATCCACTACATACTTTGCAATTGTCTACTGTTATCAGGGGAATTAACAGTGAAACCCGTAGACACCATGAGCGCAGGTCCTAATGCGCAGAGAAATATGTAAACAAACAATGGGATTTGTTTTTTGTTACGCCAGCACAACTGTTTCATTTTACTGGGGTTAAAAAAAAAGTCTTACAAATTATTCATCTCGTTTTAAAATCTCTGCTCAGATCTCACCTGGACAGACGCAAATGCTTTGCATACTATGGTGAACAACCAAACAAAAAAACCCCAGCAGAAGAGTGAAAATACTTAAGGAGATTTACCCTGGTGGTTGCTGACTATAATTGCTCACTAAGAAAAACAGGACCAAAATGATTGCATTAGTGATCTTGGCTCTCTGGAGTGCCTTATTCAATGTTTGTGACAATAAATAACACAATTAGGTATATTTCACACAATAACTGAATCTGTGTTTTCCTCTGCTGGTTGTAAGTGATTATTCTTCTCCTCAGTATCACAGTTTGATGTTTCATTTGAGGTAGGAGCATATTGTGTATCAGAAACATTATGTTATAATCCAGCCAAGGCAATAGGCCTAGGCCCCCGACAAGGGCAACCATTTCTAAACTCTCACCTGGGCAACCTTTCAACTCAAGTGCACCGCTTTTTGAACCAAAGGCAAGGGAAGGTTGGGTGCTTCCAAACCCATGAATCTGACTTTTTGAAAAATCATTTCCGATCGGAAAGATCTGGTTGGCTCACCCTCTTCCCTACGACCGTCAACCAACCCAACATCCTCTGGTCAAACACCAGGGCTGCTCGGGTACCCAGGTGTGCGCGGCACTGGGAGGAACCATCCACCTGCGCCCCGGCGGACAGGCGTGAGCACGTGTCGGAACGGGAACCCTCGGGTCTTTAGCACGAGAAGTACCAGGGACAGAAAAACGTCCCAGCAAGCAACTTGCTGCCTACCATGTGCAACCCGCCGCCGTGGAGCGCGCCGTCTTGCTCCGCGAGGTTTCTGGAGATTGTGATGGACGGGAGATCCAGGCTCTGGGGGGGGAACTGGGGTGTGAATTCACCGCCCTGGGAGGGCAAGGGGTCGCTGAGGCCTTGAAAGGGGAGGAGCACGTCCGGAATGCCCAGGGCGGGGTCCGACTCCGGAGGAGGCGTGATCGGGGGGATTTCGAACTCCTCGTCCCCGAGGCTGGGGGTGTGGAACGTCTGCTGAAACGAAACAAAGTACAGATCATTTTCGTTCTCTGTTCCCGTATCACGGTTTTCCCTGGAGGGAAAAAGATCTTGCGCGAAAACACTGCATAGCTCGGCCAAATATTTATTTCTCAAATGAAAACATCTTAAACACAGATTGCCATATACAAAGTTTTGCCGATCATTCTGATTAAAGATTTAAGTCTCATTATCATATGGTTTTAAAGGCGTATCAGTATTAATAGTTTTTTAATGCGGACTTAATTAGCAACATCTGTCTTTGTTGTTAGTTGGAGCAGCAGCGACATTAGATTTGGCTATATAACAAATTGCCACTTTCCTGATATGTTAGTGAAACAGCTCAAACCAACCGCTTGCATTACCCACATGCTTCATAAAATGCTGACGCTTCTGCGGTGCGCACGCACATTAATCCAGAAGTGAGCATTACACGTATTTACTTGCTGTCACAACGTATAAAACTCGTCATATTCAATTTGTGGTTTGCTTTTTCCATTTCCTTATTGACGTATTCCCAAGTGCAAGGGATGCTTCTGCAGAAACTGTTACCATCTATAACGCACCATTTTCTATAAGGACTATCATCAGACATCTATTAAAAGGTTCCAGTGCTCTTCTGTAAACTATAAGGAGGGTTATTTCCTTTTACATGAAGATTTTGATATGTATTTATCAGAACGTTTGCTGCCAATCTGTGACTTCTCAACACGATCTGGAGGAGCAACACAAGAGGAATATCCTGAGAGACACATCTGAACTCCGCTGAGGTGGCTCGCTTGGACAGGTGTTATTTCTCAAGACCTAAGAGTAAAAATGCGCTGCTTCCTCCATCGCCACTCAGATTCTTAAAGACAGTGTTGTGAAATACGGCTTTGGGAGGTAAATCGGGACTTCCTGCTCCACTCCACCAACCGCCTTTCTTAAACCAGAATTTGGATTCAGGGGTGGGGGTAGGGGTGGCCAAGGCCTGCAATATTATTTTTGGTAGAGTGAAGAGGTTTGGGGGGGGGCGCTCATATTTTTTATTCTTAGCTCAGAGGGTCAGATTTACAGTTCATGGATTATGAATAATATTTTTGAAGAATGAAGCGGTGCAAGATCATTTGAATCTGCTGTAATTGGCGAAGAGAACTCATTTAGAGCTGAAAACCCTCATTATTCAAACTATGAACTGATGACATCACTGAACGAGCATTTGAGAGAAAGCAGAAGCGCACCGAAGGGAGAGAATGCATTTCCCACAGGCAGCCCTGCCCTCCGCGACTGTTGCACCTCACCGGAAGTACCGGGCTCGGAAGCCACGATGGACCATCGGACATCTGCAGGTCCTTAGCAGACTCAATACACGGAAACCGCTACAGCAGAGTAAAGACACGTGAAAGCTAGAAAGAAATATTAGATCCTCTGACACCTTTATTCTGATAATGAGCCCCCAAAGGTGCCGCCGTCTTACTCCGGTACCCCAAGTTCCCGAAGACAAAGGGACGCACTGGCGGCAAGCGTGGTTGGCTAATGAACGTAACCCGGTGGCTGCGTTCGCTGTTATTTTGGCACTAATGCGGTCTAGTAACAGATGCAGCTGTAATTTGTGACTCATTTGCTACCCCATTACTGCTTAATGAAATCTAACATATCACATTAACAATACGGATAAACACTCATTCTTGATACGTGGCATTTGGCTGTTTTCATTACCACTGTAATTAACACTTGAAATATTATTTCAATAAATATTTAAAGTAATTTAGAAATGGTCAGGGTAAGCATGACACAGACGGAAAACACGAAGCAGACGTGTGAATTTCAAACTCTGACGGTGCCGGTCCCCACAGCGGTATCCACAGGGCGATATCTGCGTGAGGGAAATGGGGTTCGGGCACAATTTCAACTTTACTGCATCGAGCCTAAAGTCTTCCTGAATTAGTTTGCACTCATTAAAATGTTAAAAAAAAAAACAAATAAGTTTACCTTTAATGCAGTGATTGGGAAATTAGGCACATGCTATAATGCAGTGCGTTAATGTTCAAAAATGATGTGCAGGAAAATCGTTATACAAGATTGCCTTCTAAACTCTTAGCATAAACACAGCTTATGCCGGGCAAAATTAGGAGGTTTTCGTTTTCATTTTTGTTAAGGACTAGAAAGAAGGAAGAGATCTTATATAATATGTCCTTAGAGCACACTTGTTTTAAAAGACAAAGTAATTTTAAGCGAGGATTTAGTGTACCTATAGCAAACCTAATGAAACCATACAATAAAATTATACTACAGTACCTGACCAAGAAAATGCCAAAATCCTTAACCACTCTTAAAGAGAGGTGATATAGTAAATACAATGTGAAGCTTGCCTTAGGGAAAAACGTAACAAAAACACAGCTTATCTGAGATGGCACGTAAGGGCTTCAACAAGAAAAACAAAAGGCACCGACTTTTGCACACAGAGCCTCAGGACCAACAGCCGATTCATCACGTAGAGTTTCTCTGATTGCTTCTCACAGATATTGACTTCCCAGTGTTTACCTTGAACATGTTAAAGTAGTGTGTGCATGGTTAAATACCATCTGTACCAAAATGTTCAAAACATTTGTTCCTTTTGATAAAAATGCAAATCTGGAGAACTGTTGTATCAACACACACCCGCCAATGTCTGACACGGTGAATTATCACAGCTGGAATTAAATTGTCTCCGAGCAGCTGCTGGCAACGGAGCTTTCATCAATGTTTGATTCAAATGTAGGGAAAAAAATCCTCCAGAATGAAACATCATGTTGTCCTTACAGATGGGGTTCGTGTTCATTATCACAAACAACCCAGCAGCCGGTGCCAACCACCTCCCCTTCCCCAGGCTGTCTCCTTGGTTGGGGAGTCGACGGTCACTGTGAGAAGGAATTAATCTACACACACCCTTAATACTGGAGTCCCCCTATTTTCTAATAATTTCTCAAGGTTAATTTCTTTCACGTTACTTGCTTCCTTCCTTGGACCAAAACATTGAGGAAGCCATTACGATGGTCATGCTCTGGGGTCAAGCTAGTTCGGTGTCCTGTATTCGAATGGATTTGGGAAAGGAAGACTTTTTATTATAGGAACTGCCCAGAGGTTCCATTCGGACTGATGTCACTGTTTGTTCTTGTTTTAAAATCTTCAATCTCAGCCCTGATTTGTGTAGCTCAGTGGATCGAGCACGGGCTGCGAACCAAAGGGTCACCAGTTCGATTCCCAGTCAGGGCACATGCCCAGGTTGTAGGCCAGGTCCCCAAGATGGGGCACTCGAGAGACAACCACACATTGATATTTCTATCCCTCTCTTTCTCCTTCTCTTCCCCTCTCTCTAAAAATGAATAAATAAAATATTTTTAAAAATAAATAAGACCTTCAATCTCAGAGTCTAGCATTTTCTGGAAACCGTCCCCTTGGTGTAATCAAGATCGAGGTTTTGCAGGGCGGGGTGGGGGGGGGGTAAGTCAGTGAGACAGGCAACAGCTCTAAGCCAATAAGTAAGGAATTCAGTATAAAAAAAAAAAAAAAAAACAAGCAGGTACGCGTTCCCTTTGCACCAGTAGATTGCAGACAAACCCAGAACTAGCATGGCGCTGCCTTTGCATTCTCCCCGCTCTCCTGGCTCTGACCATGTCCATTCATTCAGTCAATTGGTATTTATTGAGCACCTACTACATGCCAGGCACTGTACGAGGCTGTGGGGTGCTAACAAAAACCAAAACATTCATTTCACATCTCTCCCACCTGAGAGATGGGTCCACCCACTCGGGTGGGACCCACGAAACAGGAACACTGTTCTGCCACGCTGTTTCCCAGATCGTGGCAACTTAGTGGAACTACCCCCGGAGCTACGTAAAGTGAAAAATATTTCCTGTTAAAAATTACGTCCATCTGGTTTCCAAAATAACTACTTACCTGCTTAGGTACCAGCATAGTTGGTACAGATAGATGGATTTTATATATTCTCTTACACTACTTTTGTTTGCGCACGTGTTTCTTTTTATTGAGAGATACGTGTGAACTGCTAACCTTCGCCACAGCTTTGGACAAGTGAGAGTGACGTGTCAGACCACCGTCCTTTCCAATAGGTCTTTCTCATGTCCCCTCCTAAGTTGCTGCCTTGCGCCACATACGAGAAAGACACGTTCGGTACGTGGCTTTTCCCTTCGAGCCTTTTCAATGATCTAAATAACCCCCAAACACGAACAGACATTCAGGGGAACACCTACCTCGCTGGCCGCAAAGAAAGCGTTGTTCGCCTCTGCCATGTTCATGTAGTTATTGTTGGTTCCGAACTGCAAGGAAACAGATGGTCTCAGGTTAACGTGCAAATGCAAATGGACTGTGGCGGGCTACTCAAGACTGGGCGGGATTTGGGAAGAACGTTGGCGTTGGGAGGTGCGAGAGGCCTGTCACTCAGCGCGAAGGGGGCCGGTGGCCGTTTCAAAGCACCATTCTCTCCCGTCACCTGGTTCCCTCAGAAAAATCAAGCATGGAGTTGGGCGAACGCCATCATTCCAGAAAAGAGTGTTGTTTCTCATCAAGACTAAGAGCAAAGAGAGGCCACTGCAACCATTTGGCCAACTGGCCACAGGCGTGTGCTATTTATGGGGCCACCATTTCTCAGAGGTGAGAAAGAAAAGGGTTCCCCCCGCCCTGCCCAAATCACCTTGACACATTTTTTAGAGCATGTTGCAATTTCATAGCTTACTTGTCCAGAACAGATGTCGCAAGTGTGGGTAGGTTAAGACGTGAATTAAAGGGAATAGAATTCAATTCCCAGGACTCAAATTCTATTTTCTAGTGAATGGGGTGTGGCGTGAATATAAATAAATAATAAGACTAAAGAATATTTTTTTAAACCTCCAGAGTTTAAAACGATATCTATATCCATCAGAGCTGCTGAAAATAGTGATATTTAATCTCTCAATGTAACGTTAAGTGCAAAGAGGTTTAGAAAATAAGCGAGATCCCATGAACACAGCAATTTTTATTTAATTCCCTAACACAATAGGCCATTCATGCCATCACAAATAAGACTGTATCAGCATTTCAGACGTAAGCTCTTTACTTCTAGAGACCTGTTATCAAAATGTTAAACTTGGATTTGGGCAGAAATGTGTTTTCAGGTTCAGATGGTAACAGCAGGCACATTTGGTTGCTTTAAACATTCTGTGATCAGTCTGGCAAGATGGAACGGCTCTGCGAGCAAGATTAGCTGGAGTTGTAATATTTTCATGATTTTTTCAGTAGTAAGAAGGATGCCCGCGTTTTTACAGAGTGGTTGATTTCCTTCCTTTAATGCATTAAATAGCAGAGCGTTTTGCTCTCCAAAGGGTGAAATGTATATGTCCAGTCTTCAATACAAATAGAGCTAGTAATTATTGAAAGTAGAAGGCGCAGTGTCCCCAAGGCCGGGGGCGGGTGGGGGGAGAGAAAGGGAGACTAAATCGAACACAGATGTAAATCCTCTCAACAAACCCACCGACACTTCTTTCCGGGAGCGGGGGTGGGGGGTGCTCTCAGCCTGTGCACACAGCAGGACTGACACACTACACTGTATCATGTTGGGGACCCAAGAAGAACGGAGCGGGGTTTGCACGAAAGACTCTGCTGGGTTGGTCCAATCCCACCCTGCACAGTGACGCGCCCCTCCCCCACTCATACAATGAGCCCTCAGATGCATTTGCACAAATATCTTCATAAGGATTTCTGAAAGACGTGTTTGTCTGTGCTTAAGAAAGGCCTTTATCTGGTTTCTTGGAAGCCGTGTGATATCAAAAGCAAACGTAGAGTTACCTGCGCACTATCAGGTTGGAGACATTGAATATGCAGTTTTATGAATGTCCATCATACCTCAATGAAGTGGTTTAAACGTGACTTCAAAATTAAAACACGCGGGCACCTGTGCACACACGAGCACGCTCCCCCCGCCCCCCGTGTTTCTCCAGTGTTAAAACTATGCAGGAAAAAAGTACATTCTGTCTTGGAATTCTTGATGAATGAATGACCTTAGAATTCAAATCTCGGGTCTCCGCTCCTCATGTTCTTTATAAATATTTCGGAGAACTTGGGTCACGATGTGTATTTCGCACACCAATCCTGGCTCCCCAAACCGCCGACAGCCTGCATCTCAATGTTCACGTTATTTAAATGCAGGTTTTATTGGGGAGTTAGAAATCCATTGAAGGCCAACAGCTCATTATCGGAGAGTATTTTTTTAAGATTAAACTCACTTATTATCTAATAGCATCAAAACAAAGAAAAATAAAATGGCTATTAAACTAAGGGCCTAAACAATTCAAAAAACAAATTAAGCTGAGAGTGAAGTAAGAACTGGGTTAGAAATCCTCTTCTGAACAGTTAGTATGCGAATGTAATTACTGAAGAAACTACAGCTAATCAGCTGTGAATTGTATCCATTAATTAGTATTTGCCCTGGAGAAATGAGAAAAACCAGTACGGAGGCAGGAGGCAGGCACCTCGAGTGAGCTGCTCAGTGGTGGTGGGGGGTGGGGGTGGGGGTGGGGGTGGCACTGCGTTCAGTCAAGCCGGGGGCTCCAGGGGTCCAGGTCATTTGGAAAGCTCTCACCTGGAGGACCCAGCTGGCATCACAAAGCGCTCCCTGCGTACCTTCCGCATCTATACAAGGCCTCGAGTGATGGCTTTTATTTGGAAACATTTGGCCATCAGGCTGGAAGAGCCATCAACCCTTTAAAATAGAAGCAAAGGTCTCTATTTTCTTGGGCGTAAAACACCCCTTCTACAAAGATGGCTTCAGATGCTGCCGTGTTCCAGCCAGCCGTGTTTCTCCTGCCAGGTGACCAGGCCCCCTGTTGAGCGCAGTCAGATGAACTACAGGACGGGAAGCCCAGTTCAACTTGACTTTCAAATTAACAACTAAAAAAAAAGTATAAGTATGGGCCATGCGCTATTTGGGATATACTTAGACTAAAAAAGTGTTCTTTACCTGTGATGCAAATTGAGCTGGGTGTTGTATTTTTTTTTTTTTTAAGATTGCATTTATTTACTTTTAGAGAGAGGGGAGGGGATGGGAGAGAAACATCAACATGTGGTTGCCTCTCACGTGTCTTCTACTGGGGACCTGGCCTACAACCCAGGCATGTGCCGTGACTGGGAATCAAACCGGCAACCTTTTGGTTTGCAGGCCAGTGCTCCATGCACTGAGCCACACCAGCCACGATGTATATCTGACCCTTGCAATTGGGGTGGTTACCCTGACGATGTTGGGAGGGACGCCACTTTCCGGGTGACTTAGCTTATCGAGTAATGACAGCCTAATTTCACTTATTTTTCAAACACAGCCCATGAACCTGCTTTACTTGTTTGTATAAGAAGAGATCGGATTCTTAGAGAAAAAGTGACGCTTTGGGGACAGGTCTGTAATATAATGACCTCTGAACAATTAACTTCAACTACATTGTGTATAATTGATGTTCCAAGAGACAGTGACCTTGATAAACACATTATATTACAAGAAATCCTGGGTCTGTGAGGGAAGGGGCCTGACTGTGTCCCCCGCTGGTGCCCCCAGAACTGACGACAGTGCCTGGCACATTATGAGCACGCCAAGATCTGTGACGGGAGGGAGGAACGGAGGAATCCCATTTTAACTTCCATGTCTCATCATCACCCGTCCTAGCTGGAGTAATTGCATCACTTCCATTTTTATGAGGAGAGCGGTGATGATGACGATGGTGATGAAGATGAGGATAATGATGCGTCTGCCTGGGAAAAGCCTTCTACCTCCATTATTTAACTTTCCTGAGTGCAACCACGGGTAACTTGTTTTCCCAACACCAGATAGATAAACCTAATTACTATCCCCATTTTCTAAATTAACCAACGGAGGCTTCTAGGGGTCAAGCTTCTCGCCCCAAATCAGATACAAACAGGGAAGTCTGACCTCCATCCCCTCCCAATCTGTATCACTTATAACCCAACACGCACAAACACCTGCCTCTTTCACCGATCAATTCCATTCTAAAAGTCATCAATCTTATCTATCTTGCTCAAAGCTAGAACTTTCCAGGGGGCATTTTAAGGTTCCTGACTCCAGTGAAATGTTCCCACCTCCGGCCAGGGCTGCAGACCCCGCCCTCTCTGATGAGTCACCATGCCAGCCACAAAGTCAAAGGCTCTGAGAAGCCCTGCGGTTAACTCTTCAAGAACCCACCAGGTACCGTGGTGGGAACTGGAGACAAACCGGGGAAGATGATGGTGAGGTTCCTACACGGATGGAGCTCCCGTATCTTTTGAGGGTGAGACAGTAACGCCCCCTGCTCAATATATTTTTTTCTTTGGGACACTTCCTTTCGTTTTGCCCTCAATGCCTTGTGGGAACCCACTTCGGGAAACCTTGTTCCAAACTCTTTGCTCATAGTGCTCTTTTATTTTCCCTGATTCCTTACAAAAGGCAGTATGCTAATTGCATGCAATGGTAGAGTGTATGCATTTTGCAAATCAACTAAATAAGAATTTCTAAATTATGCATTGTAAGTCACCTTCATTTGGCCTACTTCCAGACTTCTGAAGTGGTAACTCTTCATCGTTGCTGCTTCAAAGATCTCCTCCTATGCAACCATAGGAGATTCTAGAGTTTGGCAGTCCAAACAAAATATTTCAAATGCACTAAATGAGTACCAAGTGCAAGAGAGCTGACTACTCTAAGGAGCACATACAGACATTATGAAACAAGAGTCACACATATTCACAGAAATGGTCACTGGGAGGCAGGGGCATTTATGAGGTCTTTGCCACTTTGATAGGCTCTAATCCATGACCCCCTAAAATCTAATTATAAGGCAGAACAAACTTGCTCTGCGTATGTCTGCCTCTTCATAATTTCACAGAAGAACATCTTCATTGCACTTGGAAGTAGATTTACTTTTGCTGCTTGATGAGTAATTACAGCTTCGGTGAGTACCGATTTATGAAGGACATCAATTAAAAAGAAGTATCGCAGGGTTTTAAAAAAAATTATTAAAGACCATTGTGTTCGCGGGCCGTCGAACTGTGTGAGGCGCCAAAGGAAATGAATGGCGATTGTTAAGTCCCGCTCATCCAGCAAGAGGCTGGGGAGGCCGTGGGGCGGCACGAACGAGAAGCCATCTGTAGTCCCGAGACGGATGCTCTGGCCTGATGAGTCCACACAGCCCCATTCCCCCTGAAATTATTTTGACACCCCTGTGAAGAATCATTATAGGCTTCTAATAAAGCAGCATAAACACAGGGTATCAACCAGCTAAATGGCATAAATTTAATCCTTTAAAAAAAGATAATCTCTCGATCTCTCTTTTCGGTTTTCCCATTAGGTTTGTTAGCAGACACCATCCAATTTGATGCCTCAGTAAGGACATCTGTCATTGCTGACACAGATGAACTGTGCCATCGTGGACCAAGTGTGCCAAGCACCGTCACGTGATGCGGGAGGCGGCGCTGCGATGTCCATGCTCTCCCAGGCTCTGCTAACTACCCCGTGGGAAAGAACTTAGCACGGATGACCGAGTTTTAACCACGCTCCGCAGTGGTGATCTGTTCCAGGACACAGAACCCAAGGGACTGAACACAAGCCCAATGTGGCAAATGATAATATCACCAAAAATTCTCAGGAGTAGACCTGGAGCTCCCAATCAGGAAACAAAGAATGACTTCGTGAAGAAAGATAGTCTACCCCAAAGGCTAGGGGTTCACAGTAGTCTGGAAACAAAAACTAGCAAATGAGGACTCTGAGGTATAATTAGCAGAATACACACACGCACAATTTGGCTACTTGTGTATATACAATTATATAGAGAGAATTATGCACACATATATACATATATATATATATATATATATATATATCGCCCCCCACACATATGAGGGGGACCCCAAAAATCGGAATTTATTTGTAAAAAACTATGTATTTATTCTCACATGCGTAAACTTCAGTCACCTTCAAAGCACTCTGCATTGGATGCAACACACCTGTCGAGATGTTTTCTTCCACTCCTCAAACCAGCTTTTGAATTTGATTCTGATGCTTTTTAGTGCTTCTGCCATGTTTGTTTGTTTGTTTGTTTCATCTCTTCCACATCAGCAAAATGTTTCCCTTTGAGGACTTTTTTCATCCAGGGAAACAAAAAAAAAGTTGCTTGGGGTGAGACTGGGTGAACAGGGAGCGTGGGGCACAGGGGTCATGTCCTTTTTGGTGAAAAACTGCTCATTGCTCAGCACGGTGTGGGCAGGCGCACTTGTAAACCACCCACCATGACATGGGCAAACAGTCCTCAAATAACACTCACTGAAGCCAAACGCAGCCTCTCACAACACCACCAGCTAGCACGCTGACAGAAATGGGTTCCCGGAGGGGGAAGCCTATACTACAAAAATATTATTGGCCTTCCCACATGCTAAAAATTCCTAGGTATTTATCTCCTGAGCACCAGAGTCATACATATATAAATAACTGCCACCGCACTTCCACTTGGGGGTCAGTAGGCTTCTCAATCAACTGTACGAGCAAAACCAAACTCCTCCTCTTCTCCCCCAACCCTGCTCCCCCCACAGCCTTCCCCATCTCCTTTGATGGGGACTGGCTCGGTCCCGGTGACTCGGGCCAAAAGTCATGCTTGCATCCACGTGGTCTCCCATGTTTCTGCTGGCACATCTTGCCAATGATACCCCAAACTGACCACACGCCACCACCTCCGTGGGTCACTGCGGTAGCCCCTCCCCGGCCCCAGCTCAGCTGTGCTCCCCACACCACGGTGTACTCTGAGCACACACCCAAGGACGTCCTTCGGAAACCTAAGTCAGATCACATCGCTCTGCTCAGCGCTTTCCAGTGCCTTCCCATTCACTCGGCGAAGACGCCCAAATCCACACACGGCCTTGGTTTCCGCTCCGAGCCTTGCCCGATGGTCTCCCCACTGCTCACGGTACCCCAGCCTGCTGGCCGCCTGCTGTTCCGTCCAGACCCCAGACAGAGCATCTCCCCACCTCGGGGCCTATTCACTAGCTGTCGCCTTGGCAGGGGATGTCATCCCTCCCAATGTCCCCATGGCTTGCTCATGGCCCTCCTTTTGGGTCTTTCCTCAAATGTCCCCTTCTCTCTAATGACCCCAGCCCTCCACCTCTAGCACTTTCTATGGCTCGAATTTTTCCCACACACCCTTTCAACATTAGTTATTGTCTTTGTCCCTGCCCCGCCAGAATGTAAATTTAAGGAAAAGAATCGGTCGCCCACTGTTTACACCGATGTCCTGGCACCACGAATGTTTGGTAGACGGCAGATTTCCCGTAAATCTCAACTGAACTAATTTCTAGATGTGAAATGATGACATGCAGAATGGCTCTCCAAGCCAAGCAGGGCACGGTCTGAACCCACCTGGAATCCAAGTGGAGAGGAGAAGCTGAGCACCCGTCGCCGCGGGGCCCTCCGCGGACCGTGTCCGATGGGAGAACACGGTAACAGGACGAGTTGCGTAAAGTTAGTATTTTGTAATGCTAGAGGTAGTTAGCCTGAAGAATAAGCCTGATTCTAGAAAATGCACTAACCCTTTCCCAGAAAACATACGGAGGCCCAGGCGGACAGGGCTGGAGCGTTCTGGGTGGGGCCTTAGGTGGCTGGGAAGGAGCTTCCTGGACAACACAGGTCCTGGCCGCAGGCAAAGAGCCGAGCGAAGAGGAAGCCAATAATGGGGCAAGCATTGGAGTATGAAATGTAACAGCTGGTTTTTTTTTTTTTAATTGTTTAAAAATCTCTGTTTAAAAAAATCGCTTTGCAGTCCAGGTCAGTTTCTCAGTGTGGTGCGAGGGGACCACAGGGTAACGGGATGCTTGCTGAAAATGCAGATGACCTGGCCCCACCTTGGATTTACTCTATCAGCATCTCCAGGCAGGGGGGTCCTAACATTTACTGTATTTTTAGCCAGCTTCTCGGGAATTCTAAACCACACTAACATTTGAAAAGGACTAGCCTGGTTCATTTCAGACTAATGTGGTGGAAATGTCTTTCTGTACATAAACCTCTCCATCCACCTGATGAGCATCTTACTGAAATGCTGATGTAGCAGCAGCTGCTACAGGCAAATGCAGCCACTTGTGAGGCGACCGTCGGCCAGGGGGAAAGATGGGAGCATCCTAAGCTGGGCCACGTAGGGAAGGCAAGCTCCGCTGTCAGATTTTTCACCAAGTTCTGTGGACCCGCAGACGGAACAACAATGCCTAAACATATGGGCTCTCCCCAAACAGGGAGGCCTTTGGATTTCCATGATCTGGACACATGTGAGTCTGTGAATTGCAGAACCATCTGGACGAGTTAGAAGTGGCAAGGGATTAAAAAAAATTAAAACCAACTGCACTTGTTTAATATCACAAACAAATGTAAGTAGAGGAGAGTCTACTGGGCTCCCCAAATCACATTTTCTTTTTATTTCCTGATTTAAAAATGTTTTATTGCTGTTCTATTACAGTTGTCCCAATTTCCCCCCCTTTGCCCTCCTCTGCCCAGCCCACTTCCCCCTCCCACGTCACACTTTCTTTTCAGCAAAAATGGAGCGACCTTGGGCACGGGCCCAGCCACCCAGCATGACCCACATTCAAAGAATGGGGAAAAGGTCCCGGTTTTCCATAACCACACACACAAGAGGCCAATGGTAACCCACACACACATTGTCAAGGGGCCACACTTCCCGCATCATTCTGGTCCCTCACCACCCTTCCTCCGAAAAGCCTTACCAACCCTTAAGAGAGTACTCATCGGATGCTAATGAAGAGGACATCATGGGGAAGTACATCTACCTCGCTGAAGACGTCAGAAAGTACCAGGAGACGATATGACTTGCTTTTAAGAGATGACAACGAAATCAGGGTGATGGGGCACACGTATTCATCAACCTGAGGGCCCCGATGGTGACTGAAACTAACGAAAGGCCCGCGAGTTGAGGGGAAGGAACGGCCGTGTTGAGTGACAAGTCTTGAACCAAGGACGATGGCCGGAGGAGGGAGCATCCCAGCAGACTGAGGTGTGCGTGGGCTTGGTTCCAAGGACAGTGCAGAGGCCAACATGGCTGGCGGGCAGGTGCCAGATACTGAGAGAAGGAAGGTGAGCTGGGAGAGACGGTGGCAGCCAAGCTCTGGAGCGCCCTGAAGGCCAATCAGAAGGTCTTGCAATGTGCTCAACAGGACGGTCCCTGAAGGACTTGGTTGGAGGGAGGAGGGAAGGAAAGAGACCGGAAGGATCAGTACTGGAAGGACCGGAAGCAAAAAGGCCAGTGAGGACCACGCCGAGGCCAGCAGGACGCTGCAGGCACCCGGACGGGGCAGAGGCCACAGGAGGAGATGACTTGACTCATCTCAAGTCAAACCAACTGCCCTGGAACCCCGATCTCATCGAACTAGTTGTGGGTGGTAGGAGAGTTACCTACCTCGTCTCGAGGACAAGTTCAAATCCCAGCTGAGCTACTTGTCAGCCAGGTAATTGCGCACAAGCTATTGACTGAGCTTGTGTGCTTCAGGCTGCCACCAAGAACACGGCAATAACAGCAGCGTTTGCCTCATCCTGGGCGTGTTGAGGACCAAATGCGTTAGTTCACCGAAAGCCACCTTTTCTGTCTGCACCAATGGCCTAGGTAACATTTCCATGAGCCTCGTAGAAACCAAAACAGACTGAGCACATACGTTTTACAAAGTGCTACGGCTTATGCAACAGCACCCGGCAGTTCTACTACTTAGAGAACTCCAATGGCTTCCCAACCGTATTTAGAGGAAAACATGAACTCGTGTCCATGGGCTGCAGACCCCACGTGATCTGGCTGCTGGTTCCTCATCTACCTCCCTCCCAAGGCCGCTGCCGCCCACAGAGCCCCAGGCTCACTGCCCCAGCTGCCCTTCACTCCCTGCTCTGGGCCGTCACAACCACTCTCCTCCCGGCCTGGACCACTCTCCACTCCAGCCTTAGTTTGGGTAGGGCCCTGCCAACATCCCCTCCTCGAGAGGGCCTCCCCAGATCAGTCTGGCTAACAGGACACGCACAGCCCTCCTCCATCTTTTGTCCATTCCCCTGCTTTTTATCCCCACGGAGGGCTTGTCACTGCCTGACTTCACCACCTTCGGCTGTCTGTCGGTCTGTCCACTGTCTCACTTCGCTAGAATGGACAGTCCGTGATGATGGGGAATTCATCTGCATCGATGCGGTTTCCTCTGGCTCCAGGCCACGCTGGCCCACAGGGTCAGGCAGGTGCTCAGTATCCACCTGCTGGATGCACGAGGGAGTGAATGAATGAGCCGGAGAGATCCAAGTTCAAATCCTAGCTCTACCACTTACAAGCTGGGTATCAGCAGGTAGGTTGCTCTGTGTCACCTCTCTGAACTTCTGTTCCCTCTGCTCTAAGGAGGAAAGGACAGAGCTTTGTGTCAGGAGAAGTGAGAGGACACGACATCCCCAGCAAAGAGGGTCACAGGGAAGAGGCGCTGGATAAATGGAAGAAAATTAACAATGAGGAGCCTGGAAAGGTAGGAATGTGATAATCTGGGGAAAACAGATGGGTGATGAAAACATGTCATGTAATATTTGTGAAGTGCCTACAATATAGAAGAGACCATGGTAGACGTTGGGTAAAAATATGCGAGAGAGACTCAGTTCCCACCCAAGGAGGTTCCGATCCAAGGAGAGCTCTGATGGGAAGGACACCTCTGACTCCCCAAGGCAGGCGGCTGCTACACCAGGGAGAAACGCACAGCATTCTCTCTGGAAAGTGGGCAGAAGGTTTCAAAGAAGAGGAGCTATGTGCCTGGGGTCTGTAAGGATGGGTGGGGGCTTGTCTGTGAAACAGGAGCACTCTGGTGGAGAAAACTACTTGGGCAAAGGACAACTGTCAGGGAAGCGGGCTGGGCAGACCGAAACATGGGAACACACACGTTCTTGGCCAAGAGAACAGAGGGAGGTTGGCAAGGGGGGCCAGCAATTACAGACTTGGCTTTGGAGAGGTTTTGCTCCAACACACTGTACGGATAAGAGGTACATTTGTAGGTGGAGGACAGACTAAACTCAAAGGACAAGGAAGACCAGTCAACAAGAACAGGAAGATTCAGAGTATAACTTCCAGGAAGTGACAACGATGTCCATTCTGTGTGTCTTCAATTGCACGTGGCCAAGGGGGGGCATCTTTTCCACACTAACAACAACTGGTAACACAGCCGTGCTTGGTCTGTTCTGGTTTCTCGACGGTCACTGAAGTGACAGCTAAGAGCAGCCATTTAGTACCAATGGAGAAGATGGCTCCTTTCTTCGCTGTCACTGTAAGAATCAGAAGGACCCCCTCCCCTGGCCCCCAAAGATTGGGCACCGACAGGCAAATGTCTGTTACCAGCAGTACGTCACCCAGGTTCCGAAAGAGCCGTGTCTCATGACAAATTCCAGTATCCCTGGGAGGAAGAACCACCTAGCCCTCCTGAGTCATGGGCACTTCAGCGCGAGCTTGTTTGTAAGAAGTAGATCCGCTGAGGTGCACAGTGGGAACTATCTTCAAGGATGCTCAGAAAACGATTCCTTGGAAAAGCCTCTTTGGCACCACCCTGACCACCCTGCGCTGGACTGGATTCTCCTCCTCCAAGCTCCATGGCAACCTGTACATCACTCGACACTGTGCCCTTGAGGGCAGAAGCCATTTATGCCTCATTGGCTATTGCAGCTTCATGGCCTGGCACACAGTAGGTACTCAACTGATCAGGCAACAACAGCCTCAGGATCAGCCTCAGGGGTACCTGCAATTGGCAGTTTCCCAGTGGTTAAAGACATGTGCGTAAGCTGTGTATTTTTCTGTGCACAGGGCACCATCCACTGTGATGGTCACCGAAGCATGCCAAACCTTAAAACCAAAGAGAAATGCAAAGTCACAGAAGAGAAAGTCTGAGTAATTTGCCCGGTACCGCCAGATTTACAGTTCATATTCAGCCACATGGCTAAGGACCTTGGAGACTTAAGAGAACAACAAATGAAGAAAGATGTTCCTCAGTATTTTTAAATAAAAACATCTTAACTAATTACGTTTCTTTAGTTCAGTAACCAAACTCTACTAACCAGTGATAAAACATGTTCTCCAATTTCAATCCCTCCAATGATGACTCAGTATGAATTCCATCAAAACACCAATGACTTCTTATATTGTCTTCCGTTCTTTGATCTTTAAGGTCTAAAATTTAACACTGTTAAACCACACCCATCATGTCTAAATACCTATATATAAATATGCAGGTATATAGATTAGTGATTCTCAACGAGGAGCCGTTTTGCTCCCCCAGGGGACACTGGAAAATGCCCAGAGAGATTTCATTGTCCTGACTACTGGGTGCCTGGGACACCTAATGAGTCAAGGCCAGGGAGGTTGCTAAGCCTCCTGCAACGCACAGGACAGCTCACACAACAAAGACTTATCCTGTCCACAAGGTCAATAGCGCTGAGACCGAGAAACTCCAAAACAGAGCAATCCATACATCGAGCATAAACAAACAACAGATAAAGTATGTTAAAATAAGTATTACAGGATGAATGCTTCTACATGACCCAAACACAACTGCTGTTTCTGTCTTCAAGCAGGCATTAAGCTGACTTTGCATATATCCATTTGTGAGATTACTGACTGCAATCAAGGATTATCTTAAATGTGTTACAAATAGGTATCAACTAGTTGGATGTCAGCTATGAAGCTTTCTATTTATGGTAATACTCATTTGCTCTTTTTCCCCCTGCTGTGAACAAGTCAACAAATAGAAATAGATTAACATGTTCTTCTAAGGCTAACGTTTAAAAAAGATCAATAAACGATAAATTCTCCCTGAAGAATTAAGTGACTTAATGTGTTTATTTTCAGTCCTCAACCATTTTTATTTATTTTTTAATTGTTGTTGATATTCACTATTATTTTATCCTACTTTCAGGTGTACAACATGGTGGTTAGACATTTATATGCAATTTACGAAGTGACACCCCAATAACTCCATTACCTACCTGACACCCTACACAGTTACTACAGTACTATTGACTACATACCCCATTAACTTCAATCGTTTTTGGTAAACCCGATACTGGAATCCTGCTTCACTGGGAAATCATCAATAGTAAGAAGTTTCTCAGCATATAGAATATACAGTAATCATTTAAATCAAACAGGATTCCGTAGGAGGTCTTCTCAGGTCTACTAATTCCTACCTATCAATTCTGAGAGTTTACGGACAAGTCTCAGATGCCTAATGAGAAATTGTAAGACCTAAGATACGAAACCACCGGAATTGGTCTGGCCGCTGCAACGGGCCAGGGCCGGGGTTTGAGAGCCAGTGGCGGAGGGCTTTCGCTCACGCTGCAAGAATATCTGGATTACATACATTTCTCTGTGAGTTGATGATGGCCTGGATTCTGTAGGGACTTTTTCCCACATGGGTGATAGTGTAGCTTTCATTAGTTCTCTGGATCTTACCAGTTCTGTGCTCATTTGTTTATCTCAAATCTTTTACTAGGGAAGTGTCTTTGGAGACTAAATCCTACTTCTGATAAGGTTTGGGGGAACGAGGGAAAGAAATCACATTCCTCTCACCCAAGGATTCTGAAATGTGCAACTTAAGATTTTATATATTTATTTTAAAAGAGAGTTCCCCCACCCAGACCTGTATTTTAATTAGTCTGAGTATGAGGCTAATAGTTTCTTAAACAGCATCATAAAATCAAATCCCTTCAAGGTCAGGGCCGTTGGCTTTCATCTTGAAGGCAAATAGCAGAATTCAGTCAAGATGTCAATGTTAATCTGGTGTATAACTCAAACTTATCATAGCATTTTATATGAAATAACCATGAACTTAAGCATTCCTAAACAAGAGAGGCATTTTATTCTTAGAATCCAAAACAGCCACCGTATACTAATACATTCAAGGTTACCTTAACATTTCCTTGCATGAATTTAAAGAGATGGGATTATACAGCAATTTGTACGCAGCTCATCTTAAATCATGTATAAAATTTCACACGCTTCATCAAAAACCAAAGTCTATTCCAGAGGAGTGACTCAACTATATGAAGGCAAATTATATCAAGTTGTAAATGCAAAAGTGGCCGAAAAGGAGAGAAAACAGATGTAAAAAGTCTTAAAACAGTCACAAAGGGATATTAGTGAGACTGTGTTCTAAGCCAAAGACAGTATGTGAATCCAATCTAAAAACTTACTAACCTTCTCGACGTGCCAATTAAAATGCAACCTATGGGGGGAGGTGAGATTTTTAATTAGAAACTTAAAAAAATGAAAGACAAACCTGGCTTTAAGGTAAAACATGAGCCCCTTATTTACAGGGACTCATGGATAACGCACGTGTTACCAGCCTACACTGACTCCATCCATCCTACGAAGAGAATTTTTTTCTCGTTGCTACTAGTGAAAGGATATATATGGTACACACGAAAAATTACTCCGCATTCCATAGTGCTGGTTAATAACTGAGGGAGAAGGGAAGGTCCATCAAAAAGCCTATCCATAAATTACTTTGGCTATAATAAAAATAAGAGGTATGATTTTTTAAAAGAACTGCAGCTGCCTTCATATCAAGATTAATATCGAAAATAACCCCAGTGTAACAGGGCCCCTGGGACGAGGAAGAGGTTCCATGAGGGACGTCCATCTGGCATCAGCCACGAGCTGCTGTCCCCTTCCCCACTGTTCTCTCAGAAGACTCCGCACCAAAAATAAGCGGTCACAGAAGCCTGTGCCTTCCAAAACCATGCATGTCACCCGAACTGTCTCTTTCACGTCTAGTGACGTCAGTATGATTATAAAGATGTGAAGCTGAAAATCCTAACTCACCCACGACTGGAAATAAAGGTTCCTGTAGAAGGAAGAGTGTTGGTATGAAAAGATCAAATTCTCCATGAGAAAAGAAACCCTTCGGAGAGAACCGGAAATACACTGTGAGAGTGCCCGACCCTAGCATCCTGGGAAACCACGGGGTGCCTGCCTCATCCCAGCATGGACAATTGTCACCTCTGTCCCCTTCCGCAAACAAGAGCTGGAAGGAAGCCCTCAGCTGCCTGCCCACCCACCGTTGGGCAAAAGTTTTATTAAAGTTTCCTCCTTTACCAGGCAGGGCACTTTTTAATATAAGAAAAGTAACTTCACTAAAGAGAGACAAGATTGAATACCTGATGGCAAAACCTGAAGTTGATGGCTTCTTACGTGGTCATGAGTGGCTCTTCGACGAATACTGACCGAGGAAGCCTCATCCAGCTCCCGGGAAATGTGAATGCCAGAGGGTCCAGATGACATCGTGGAGTTTTACCAAGCAGCAGCACGAAAGCGGAAAATATCCAACACTAAACCCGATGTAATGTGTGTGTGTGCGCGCACGCATGTATATAAAGATTTTATTTATTTATTTTTAGAGAGAGGGGAAGGGGGAGAGAGAGGAAGAGAAACATCAATGTGTGGTTGCCTCTCGCATGCCCCCTACTGGGGACCTGGCCTACAACCCAGGTATGTGCCCTGCCTGGGAATCGAACTGATGACTCTTTGCTTCGCAGTCTGGTGCTTAATCCACTGAGACCCACCAGCTAGGGCTGTAATATCTTTTAAACACACCCTCAAATTCACCAAACCTTATGGACTCCCACAGTGAAGAGAAACTTCATTAACTAAACTGGGTCTTCCCAAGAGTTTTATGGCATCAAATACACACATCTAGACAGACTGTGTGTCTCAAATATGTCGACGTTACTTTAAACAGTTCTGAAGAGGTTTTTTTTAATGAGTAGGAAAATGGTCATGGCATGATAGAAAGCCATAAATCAAAACCACATACAGCAAGGCATAATTTTTTTAGTTTTTCCATGCTTTCTTAAAATTAGCACCTACTAACTAGTTCTGTAATCAAGGAAAACTATTAACAACGGAATGTATCCAGAAGTATTTCCTTCATCTCTGTCAGCATGTAAGTAAATAAAAATCCTAGAAGTAAAACCCAGCAATGTTCCATGTTTACTGCCAATATATTCATTTACTCATTCTTGCGACAAATACATCCTGAGAGCATCGGTGTGCTAGGAAGTTGGTTAAAATCCTGAGAGCACACCACGAGCCCTCAGGATGGTGGAGCACAGGGCCTAGAGCCGGGAGGCCAGACAGCAATCAGATGATTATGGAAACGTAATGGTGAAACTCCGCCTGCAAAGCAGGCCACGAGGGAGGACTGAGGGCGCGTTAGAAGAGGTGCTGGCAGATCAGAAGGAAGAGAGCGCAGCCAACCAGGTAAGGGAGGACACCAGCACGCACTAGGGTGGTGACGACGGGTGGGTGAGTGAGGATGGGGAAAGGTGAGAAGTGGGTGGTTTCCACGGTGACGACGAGTTCCAAGAGGTGAGTGAGCAGGGTGGTGGGGGTGGCTGCTGAGGAGGAGGGCTAGGTCTGGCGCTCGTGCGACTGGGTGGGTGGCGATGCCATTCATTGAAGCGAGGGAAGCTAAACAAAATCGGGCTTGGGGATGGGTGGAGGGCTGAATCGTGGGTGCATCTGAAACGAGTTGGGGCGGAGGCACCAAGGGGTGTCTATCGCTTTCGGGGAAGGTCTGGAATAGGGAGACTTGTTTTGTAAGACTCATGGGTGCAGATGGTCAATGAAGCCATCGGCATGAAGGCGACCCGGGAGGGGAGAACGGACAGAAGACCTACAGCAGGGCCTTGAGAAACCCCAGCGTTTAATGACAGGCACACTGATGCAGCCAAGGAGCCTGCGAGAGACTGGCCGGGGTTTCAGAAGGGCGGGCTAGCAAGAGGGACACTCCTGACGTCAAGAGGAGACTTCAGCCATTGAGAGGGATCGGTCACGTTACACACCACCAAAACGGGGAAGCTGAAATCTGTTTAGGGGCGGTTAGTGATGCCAAGACACTTTGCCTTTCTCAGAGGCACAGACTCGAAACACGAGTTGGCAAGAGCACCCTCAGGGGGTCGTGAGGACAAGACAGACAGACAGGCAATGACTCAGAACCACAGCCAACCAAAGAAACCCAGTCAACTCCAGTCTCGGTGGGAGGATGAGGGAAGGGGAGAGAGAGAAGGCAGCGGCTAAGGGAGAGTCCCATCAGGACAGAACACCCAGCGGGCAGCCGTCAGGTGATCTTGGCCAGCACGGGAGGAAGAATAATAAGCATACAAATTATCTGCCAATAGACTAGCAGAGGCCAAAAGTGCCTATAAAGGAGAGTCCCTCAGGACAAACGGACAGAGGAGATTCTTATAATAAAGCTGAAGATGCATTACTTGGGATTCGTGAAAAGGCCCTGTTGGCCAGGGAAGAAGAACAGCTGGATGTCCCATGGGACCGTCGGTCTGGCACGCACTGGGCCGTGCCGTGCCCAGGACCACAGGTCAAGCCGCTGAGTCACAGGTGCCAAGAAAGGAAAAGGACATCCCTTTCATTTATTTGTGTGACAAAGGGAAAAACGACAAGCTTTCCCAAAGCCCTTTCACGCCTAGCCAATGTCGTCTATTTAAAGATATTACAGATCGACTTCACCTCAAGACCCAATTTTAACGTGGGGACAGTTGAAAGAAAACCAGCATACGTGCGTTAAGCAAGAAACGCCTCCTGTCTCCACTTTCATTCACCCACACCTGTGAGGGGGAGACATTACCCAGATGCGCTCAGAAGGAAATGGTGCCTAGGAGAGGAAAGGGGCGTAAAGGGCCCGCTTCCGTCTCCAGGACGACAAACTCGTAAGCCCTGGAACTGCAGGGGGCCCGTGTCTTCTCGATAGGGTTTTAGAGATAGGAGATTTGGACTACGTTTTCCACTTCAAGCTAATGCCTGAAGCAGGAACAGGCAATTTCTAATGAAGTTAGAAGCCATTTCTCACGAAGCACTTTGGTTTGGGTAAATACTGATGTCGGGGCACTTTTCAACGGGCCGATCTGTCTACGGAGCAGGGTGAACTCCGACAAGTCTGCCACTTTTGAAATCTGCAATTTAATGACTAATCAGGATACGTGAATCTCCACACACACACACCCCCCCCACCCCCCCCCCCCGCCTCTGACAGGCATAAAGAGTGAAACGCACACCCACACTGGCTCTTTGCCCCTTCATCTGAGGTCCTGACAGCTCTATAAAGCAAGCAAAGATATACTTCCAAGTCTCCGAGCTGGAAAAAAGTCACTGACGGACTATACTTTCTGGATAGGTTTCCGGTATATACTTTCTTTCTTGAACACACCCCCCTCATCTTCCCCCTTCAGGCCACCTGCCCCCCAACACTCCTGGCATCCCCCCCTGCCCCCGCCCTGCTATCATTCATCACGCCCCGGCCACCACCTCTCCTCCTGCAGCAGCCTTCTCAGCTCAGGACACTGGAGTGGCTGTCTCCTCTGGGATCTTCAAAGCCCTTCCTTCTCGTTTCAGGTGTAGGTCACAGTGACTGCATGTTTCATCAAATGACCCCCACAATAAGTCTAGTTGCCCTCTGTCTCCGTGCAAAGCTACCATTACTGACGACGTTCCCCGTGCTACACCTTACCGCCCCTTCCCCATCTTGCTTCCCCACCGATGGGCGTGGTCTCTTTCTTACGGGGTTTCAGATCGAGGCAAAGCTTTGTAACTCTTCCTGCATTTCCGCTGAACCACCCTCATCCTCACTCCCTCCACTAAAGAAACTTGTCCCTTACCAAGAGAATTGGCCATGAGACATGGAATTCTTCAAACTGTCACCCCCAAACCAGAGCCTTACAGCACCCCTATCCTTTCCCTGCCAAGGGGAACGTGTCCCCACCGTCACTCGGAACCCTACCGCCATCCAGACGTGGCTGTATCAGTTCACCGCTCGTTGGATTCGTCGACTTCTCCCACTGTGCTGCTTGCTCCCTCACCTTATAAAAATGTTCAAATCCCGTCCATCCTTGGGGTGGGGGGAGGGAGAGCCAAGGCCATGGATGGAGCCCCTCTCCAATTAGCCTCACCCCCACCCACTGGCCCAGCTTCCATCCCTGCACCTCAACCTGTCAGTCCCTCCTCACTCTCCAGCTACCTGTCTTCTTCCTCTATTTACCGATCTGCTGTCATTATGTCTAGCGTAGACTCGTAATTTCCAAATGCCACAGACCCTTCCCCATAGTATCTCCGCCTCAAACGGTCCCTCTCCCTCCTGACACTTTCAACCATTCCCTTTTTGAAGGAGTATTTTCCTTTGGAAACAGTTGCTCTCAGCCAGTTTTCTCATCCCCCGGAAGAGGTCTCAGTTTCTTCTTCACACAGGCCCCGATAACTCACAGCGTCGGATGCGTCCACCAGCACCGCCAGCCCAGCCGTCCAGCCTCAAGCTGCAGAGTCCCAGCTCCTTCTGCACGGGGCAGCGGGGGCCTTGCCAACTACTCAGCTTCCGCAAACCCAGCTGCACAGCTCATCCTGACCAATCTCCAGTGTGCACCCCTTGAGTGGCCCATCGGTAGCTCGTAAGTTTCCCACCCCGAAATCTCCCTTGATCCTCTCTCATCCTCCCCGGAGGGTCATTCAGGTGTGCCAACTACACACCTTTCCCGTCACTTCTTCTAAACACACTGCCGATCCGCGGATTCCACTTTCTTCCCTCTGATCCATCCTCCTCAACATGTCTCTCCACTTACCTGCTAGATAATGTTTCTATCACGTCGTTTAAAACAATGGGGGATCCTGGCATGCGTGACTGACAGAAAACACATGTCACACCCCACTCCAGTAGGATCACTAATGTGGCATAATCTTTCCCATCGTTTTTGTTTTTCTTTTCTGTACTGTACGTAATCTTAAAAATGAAGTTGGGATGAAAGTATGTACATTTAATACATGTTTTAAATGCAACCACTCTTCGCAGCCATCACCTCCTAAGATGTGATCTTTAAGCTGAGCAGTACACCAAGGCATGGGGAGAACATGAATTCATCGGTTCTCGCAGGGTTAGCCTTCCAAAATGGAACGCTGATTGCGCCTGTCCTCATCGGGCTTAAAATCCTTCAAAGACGCGCCCACAGCCTAGTAATTAGAAGGTCCTTCCTCAGTGGGGGAAAAGGCCATTCACAGGTGGGCACCCGTTTTCTGTCCGGCTATTTTCCTTTCCCCTCCTCCTCGGTGGTCGACGTCACCCTCCCGCTCCCAGGACCCTTCTTCACTTCTAGGTTCTTCCTGTCCAGTGGCGGCAGGCCTTGCCGCTGAGGTGCCCAGGCTGTCCTTCGCACCGAAGAGGACCGGTGTCTTCCCCCTGCTCCCTAACTGGACCAGGAGACACACCGTTTTAGCGCACTTGGCCATGACAGAGAGGGACATCTCACCACGTGTGACAACATGGATAGACCTAGAGAGTCTTACGCTAAGTGAAATATGCCAATCAGAGAAAGGCGTATGACCTCACTTATACGTGGAATTCGAAGAACAAAATAAGCAAACAAACCAAATTGAAACAGACCCACAGATACAGAGAACACGGACTGATGGTTGCCAGAGGGGAGGGGGGTGGGATAACTGGGTGAAAATGGTGAAGGGTTGGAGACGTACAGATTGGCAGTTACCCAACAGTCCCGGGAGGCAAAGCACAGCACCGGAAATACGGTCAAGAACAACACAGTAACTGGGGACGGTGCCAGGCGGGCACTGAAAATACCAGGGAGACGCTGTGCAAAGCATGGGATCGTCTGACCACTTTGCTGGACCCCTGAAACTAATACAGAATAATACTGAATGTCAACTGGAACTGAAAATAAAATTAAAAAAATAGATTCGGAGCAGCACCTCCAATGTATGTTAAACAAGCAAAAACAACAGTTTCTCACGGGGGCGCGTCACCAGGTCAGGACTCGCTGCAGAATCCTCATGGACAAGAGCGCACATTAGTAAGTGCTAAGTGTGTGCCAGGGGTGCTGTCTGCGCTTCAGCGGCAGTTTTAATGCATCTGGGGAAGCATCTGACCGACCACGTTCCCCGCCCCGCTGGCCGTAAATGTCGCAATGGAATCGCATCTCTCTTTGCCCGCAGTCTTGTTCTGCGTATTGAATACACTGTGTGGGATGCTAGGTGCTAATAAATACTTCCTGCATAAATGAATGGATGACCCTGCGAGGCGAGGCCCGGCACTATCTCCATCTGCCGAGAGTGAAGACGGAAGCGTGAGCACTTGGGTTGGGGGTTCACGTCGGAAATCGGACGGTGACACCGTATTTTGCAATGCCCTGTAGTAATTTTTCCGAAGGTCTCTTTTCACTCATGAAAGAAAGCACCATAGCCATATGTCAAACCATGCTCAGGGGCCAGAGGCCACGTGGCCAGCAGCGGCAGGCATTCTGGCATTTGAAGGGCTCCCCAAATCTGAACAGCTCTGCTAGGCGCCCTTGACATGACCAACGCCGACTCTGAAACATTACTGCCTCAGTCATTCCAAGCTTTTTTATAAATTAGATTTATTTCTCCAAATGGATCTGGACAATGAATGTAGGTATCAAATGACTTAGGCAATATTTGGAAAACTTGTCAATAGGGCTATTGTTGTCCGTCACTTGTGAAACTGCACCAAACGAAAGTCCTTAGCATTAGAAGGTAGAGCGTGCATAAGAAACTGAGGGTCAGAGGACAGTTATCTGGGTCCTCAGACCGACGGCCAATCAAAATGAAGCCACTCTTCCCTTGCCCGACTGAATCAGGGCTCCAAATGTTACCAGGTGTTGTCGGACAGGACAAGCAAAATAAAAGGCCTTATCTTCGCTTCTGATTTGCAGAATGATGAAAAGCCTCTTCGTTTGTTTCCCCCCTCAAGAGGAGACTCTTTCAACTCCCAATTTTGTTTTCAGGAGAGCCATGAGGTAGATCAGACAGCCCAACTGCAAATAAAAAAGTCCACCCCAGCTTTCATTCTGCGAACAGTCAGATCAAAAGAATTTTTCTGAAGGCAAAACAGGTGGGTTTTTCTCCTTTCTACTTGCAAGTGGAACAAACATGTACTTTGTACTTCCACGGAACACAGCGCAGGCGGACAGAAGAGAGCCTTCCTCTGCTTTCTCAGTCCTCACACCTGCGAGGGCTCCCATCCTGCAAAGGGGGCCAGGTGTCGGAAACCAGTGACTGATAACTGGGGCAAAGGGAACAGGATTCCGGGAGCAGTATTCCCACAACACGTGCAGACACGTGCAGAAGGACGTGTAAGGGAGAAATCAGCGTAAGGTGGTGTTTAAGAAATATTTAGCCTTGGACAGACAGCCCTCCACCCACATGTCTACCTCTTCCTCCCAGAAGCCAGCCCTTCGGAAAAGTGAGAGTAACACTTTTTACTGAAGTGCAGCATATCCGTAAATGGGACCATAAAATAAAAGCAGTAATGGTGAGTTCCCAGGAGAGGTTAAGAAATATATGTATGTATATGTGTGTGTGTGTGTGTGTGTGTGTGTGTGTGTGTGTAAATATATGTATAAATAAATTCCAGGGTGATGAAAAGCAATAAAGCGCATTTTAGACCAAATGTCATCTGAAGAGAATTACGGACCAGCAAGAATAAAGACAATCAGTTATCAATATTTGACGACCCTAAGCACTTCTTTTGTCCTTCCCAACCCATTTTTCTTACAAGAAAATGTCCTTAATGTCTTCTTTTCATCCCACTCCATCTCAGGATGATAGAAACCGAGTCCGGTGACATCAGAGAATGTGACGTGACTTCCTCATTTATACACCAAGGCCTTTGCTTCCACCTCTTGATAGCCTTTCCTCCAAAAATCTCGCCCCCCGCCCCGTATTTGGAAGCAAGGCGGTCATTATTTCCCAAACTCTGATCCGTTTAAGTGCATAATGACCCACGCAGCTCTCGGTCACTCAACGTCAACGCTCCCGGTGCTCCGGAGGTGTTTACACCTCTCCCCGCTGGCACACGCTCCTTAAACACTTATCTTCACCCGTACGGACAGGCTGGAATTTTCTATCTTCGGAGAGCAGATACGTTCTGACTGATGATCCAAGACTTCCTCTTAACCCTTCCACCCACAATTTCTAAGAATAATTTTATAATCTCTTCTTCCAACTCCCAAAAGAATCCTCAAACGTTGGCAAACGAAATCTGCTTGTCTTCTGTGGCAGCCTCAGCTAATTACTTTCTAAAAGTCACACTCCTCTTCCCACAACAGAGAATGGCTGTTTCTGACCTCCGTGCGTTTTTGGTGGGGCCACGGGACCTGCTCTCGCCAATGCAACCTGAGCGGAAGAGACGTGCGTCCTCGGGGCGCCAAAGCAGTTGAGAGGCCAAGGTGGCTTCTCCACCTTCTGTTCCCACCCCCCACCCCCTTCTACCTGAGCTCCTTGTTGGCACTTAGAAGACGACAGCAGAGCCTCCACCAGCCTTGGTTCACCATCACCAAGACCAACCTTGAGCTGCACAGGTGAACAAGAGATACATGTCACTGGTGTTCACCTTACTCTACATTTTGGGTCTGGTACAGCTTGTCAGGCTGTTCTGACCGGGCCACTGTCGCCCATTTGTTCCCATCCACTTCTTGTAGCTTTTGAGGTCGTCTCCGTGGCTCTACCCTTGTTAGATCATTCCGTGTCCTTCTGTCCTCAACTGTCTCATCAAATCCATCCTTCTGATAAAAACTTCCATCAAAACACATTCTTACAACACTTAGGTGTTGTTTATATTAAGTTCACTTGTATCTGGTTACATCGCTCTCTTAATCCTTCCATCAATAAATATGTGGCGCTCTTATGTCAAATGCAAGGTTATTTCGCCAACCTGACTTTATGATACTAGAGGAGAGGAGGTTTTTCCTTTACCTGTGGTCCCTGTGACAAACCATCTACCTGTGTCTTCCACACACCAGGGGGTACAAGAGCTTATGTCAAATGGCCAAGAGGGTTTAATTAGCTCACTTATGACAACACCCTTCCCAGTACTTTCTATGAAGAAGTTATTCTCCTAAAAATAGGGATGTTGCCTGCTGTGGTTGAAAAGGGCACTGGTTTGCAGTCTGAGGGACGTGGGTTCAAATCCCACCCACCAGCTGGGATCATGTAAACGCTTTATCAATTCCTTAAATTCACCAAGCTCCTGTTTCCTCATTGAGAGAATTCTATTCTGATGCTGACTTTGAAGGACCACTGTCTAGCAGCTCCTTAGAGATGGGAAGAAACCTCTTCTACCTCTAGGACATTACAATACAGCCTTCAGAGGAGTCAGGAGTTCAAGTACATTTGGAAACAGAGAAGATCTTCCTTTCTCCTCAAAATGCAATTCCCTGATGCCCTGTTTTCTCTTCAAAATTCACTTTTTCAGGCACTCTGGAGAACAACCAAGTGACCTTCCACTGATGACGACCAACTAACGTGCTGGTGCAAGGAAAGCATGCGTGAAAGTCACCCCTTGGGACCAGCCTCTCCAAGCCTCCCTCGATCAGAAGCAGCTAGCAGACCACATTAACACCAACGTTCATTGCCATTTCGGTGCCTTGCCCCTTGATCAACAGCTATAGACGGCAGTATCGCTTTCTCCCCAGGCTGCAGATGCAGAAGCTGGTTCTTGGAGAAGTTCAGCATCTTGGTCAAAAGTCACACAAGTGCATGCATGTGTGTGGCGGGCAGAGGACTTGAAGCCAGTCTGCCTGATGCCGGATGATGTGCCCTTACTGAGCACGAACCACAGGGTTCAGACACTCACCCCACCCTTCCGGAGCACAGCTGGTGCACACAACACCTCCAAATTCTTGCAGCAAGGCAGCTGAGCCTCACATTCCCCCCCCCAAATTCATCTAGAAATTCTCCAAATTATCCTGGGGGGTGGAGCAGAAGATTGTCTATAAATCTCTACTTCAGTATAAGCGAAACTTGAGTATTACATTCTCTTCCACCAACTCTCGCTAGAATTCCAGGATGAGAAACTTTGAAATCAAGCCCCACCCCACCATGAACAATGACCAAATATCCCAGGCCAATGAAGAGAGGTGCTATACTTGGTTTTGCTAAATGCTGCTCACGAAAGAGTATCAAATTCTACCTATGACTTTCTCTCAGTCTTTTCTACTAAAGCCTTAAAAGCCTACATAAAATAGAAACTGGGAGCTTAAAAAAACATGCAAAATACCATATAATCAAGATTGTTTAAATGTATAAAACTGTCAAGTAGATTATCCTCTATGCAATTCAAATGAGCCTTTGGGAGACAGAATTAACTGAGGGCAAACAAGAGCTTAACTTCAGAAGATGAGCGTTGGTTTCTATCAAGTTGACACTTCCAGATAAGACACTGCATTCTACCAGGTTACTCGCGCAATAATGATTTTGATTGGCATATCATTTGCCACTAACTACTGCTTGGCTTCCCCGGAGCAGACGCAACACCCTATGAACTGTTATGAAAGATGTCTTTGTATTGTTCAATATTTGCAGCGTGTGTTATCTTATCGATGTTCGAGTCGGCCTAAGATTTTTTTTTAAAAGGCATTAGAACATTTCAGATCAGAACGATCCCCTTTGCCTCACAAAAGAAGTGCTTTCTAAAGACAGGTGACGATTCTGTTCAGAAATGCTCACACCAAGGCGAAGGCCGCGTTCAGCGGTGAAAACAGAAATGCTTTGTTCAGCTGTACAAACAGATTTCTACATCGCCTCTCCTGGCGTGTTCCTGAATATCCTCTTTGAGACCCCACTTTTAGGGGGAGCAAAATCAATTTTCTTTCGGACAAAAAAAGTGTAAGATCTTGTCTAATGATCTTAATCTTTTAAATAAACATGAACTGAACTTGGAGCAGAAGCTTTTCCCTTAAGAAAAGATCTTTGTTGTTCAGAAAGATCTCTTTCAACCTGTGAACAGTTAATGCCAGTGACAATCTAACCTGGAAAAATAAATGAAAAATACGTATTGATACCAATGTTCTTTTAAAAGATATGGAAAATATTTTCTCTCACACACACACACAACCTTCCAGCCCAATGATCCTGCCTCAAATGCAGACTGGTGTTAAGTTTAATTTTTGAAGCAAATTAGGTTCCCCAATTCAATTTTAAGCAAATAGAAAACGAGAAACAGAAAACTAAAACATAAAACTTTTATTGCTACTTTGCGGAAGGAAGGAAGGAAGGAAGGAAGGAAGGAAGGAAGGAAGGAAGGAAGGAAGGAAAAGGAAGGAAGGAAGGAAGAAAGAAAGAAAGAAGGAAAGAGAGAGAGAGAGAAAGAGAAAGAAAAGCCAAGCCCGCTCAGGTTTATGAAATAGAGGCTCCCTCAGCTTCCAAAGGGGGATTTTTCTGAAAGTCGGCAGCCCTCCCGGATTCCCACCAGCACCGGTCCAGTGCAGCTTTTCCAGGCCTGCTTCAGCCCTGCTAATAGTTACTGTTTGTACAACTGTAACTAAGTACATTACCAACCAGTTGTTCAATCTATATAAATTTAAGAAACACACATTGCCAAGGAGTGACTCATATATCAGTCTATTATATGCTACAGGGCTGACTGTATTAAACAAATCACCCTGCCTACAGCTGAAGAATAGGAGCTATATACAGAGCAGAGGTTATTGTCTAATTTAAATCTTGGCTCGCTTCCCAGGTCTGTACAAGATTCC
Source organism: Glossophaga mutica (assembly GCA_039655065.1). Classification (NCBI taxonomy): domain Eukaryota; kingdom Metazoa; phylum Chordata; class Mammalia; order Chiroptera; family Phyllostomidae; genus Glossophaga; species Glossophaga mutica. The sequence goes on from CM077315.1 coordinate 4,925,482, forward strand.
AATTTGTGGAAATGCTGCTCTTTGCTACTGCCAGAAAGGCTGCAGAAAATGGTATTGGGAGCCTTCCAGAAATATGTCTGCAAAATGCCAATCAACAAGTCACTAAAGATTAACAGTATGACTGTACCAAATTAATTTAAATTATAGAAACATATGGCTAGGATGTTTGCTTTGCACTTAAGACAACACCTACCTCACAAAGAGCTAGGTTGGTTCCACAGCATGCAATCACGTGCTCGCGTTCGGGGTCCTGAGAATGTGCACCTCGGCTAATGAATCGGGGAGCCAGGCGTCCCGGCCGAGCCGATCTTTTTGCATATTTAGGGTCTTATCTTTACTACATTCAAAACGTGTGGGGAAGTCCTTTTTACAGAAGGCATTCTTCTCCCACAAAGATATAAAGAAAACAATCAACATTTTGCGGCGACTGAAAACAGCCGGCTCCAGCATGGGGAACGAATTCTGGCTTTCTGGAGATGCGCTGTGCAGCCCGGAGGAGGATGCGGACTACTGCCCATTATTCCCAGTTCTGAAATATGACAGCGGGCTAAGAATTTAATATCTAGCCAAGAGAAACTCGCCAATTACATGACCAACTCATGAAAATCAAAAGACAACACAATTTATACCCTGCCAGCTGCTCTCAATATATACATTCTATTCACGCTGCCTCCCCATTATTTTCATGGGAATCTTTAATATATACAATCATGTCATCAACCGAAAGGGGCGAAATCAATGGCACTTGGAGCCGTAGTTACACATTAGCGCGTGCTGTATTTCAACTGAATAGGAAGGGAACTGTTTTATGTTGCTCTCCACTGCTTTTCTATTATTGCCTAGCTAATGGAAATACATCAAACAAATGTTCTACAAGAGCAATAAATATTAAAGTTGACCTATCCATCTGGGAGAAACGAGAACAATACCGCTCACTTTCAGCCCAAATATGACACTGACAAATGAAGCGAAGAGATTCCATCACACTTTCAACAACCTGGACCGGGAGCCCCCTCGTGATCCTGGTACCAGCCATGTTCTCCATTCATCTTCATTAGGCAGTCACGTGACCTGCCTCCCAGCATCCCTGTCAAATCAGAACCTTTGGGGGGCTTGTACTTTCGAACGACGTCGCCTAAATGGGGCTCTTCACGTTTTTATGTTTTATTTTTTGAGAAAAGCCAGAAGAGGGCCTTGAGGAGCTTGAAAGAAGGTGCAAACAATCCCTCGGGAAGCAAAGAGGCATCAGATGTTGTTATTCACAATGGACAGGGAAGCCATGGTAGGAAGGAGGTCCAGGCAGCCTCCTGCTCCCCAGCCCCAGGCCGCGGAGGCTGGGACGGGCTCCGAGCGTGCGAACTGGCACCCCCTGAGCCATAAAAAGACAATTATGTATTCAAATGAAGGACAGACGCTGGCTTTATCGCAGAGGTGGGAATGTTTTCCATTTCCTTCCTCAATCACAGTTCCCAGTGAGCCGGAACGAGGAAGGAGGACATTCTCACCCTCACACAATGCTCGGGTCTCATCGTCGCATTAGTAGTTGTACATTACGGTCCCACTATTTTCTGTTTCAACGGCCTAATATGAGGTGCTGATTTGATTACTCCGTAACAGTGACAATGAATACCAATGCAATATAAAATTGCTATTATAACACAAGGCCACTAATATGACTCACAAGACCCCCTGGAAATTAGGCTTTATAACCACGATCACAAGGGAAGAACCGGAAAGGGAGCAGGCGAGACGGGAACTCGGTGCTGCCACGCCCGGCCCAGCGGCACAGACAGCTGCTCCAGCGAAGCCAGGAGGCATTTGCGGGGGAGTACCATGCGACGCCCAGCCCTGGTCAATTATTCCAGAGGCATTCCTTCCGCTTTTCTTCAGGGCACGAGTTCCAGATACTCCTAATGGTAACTGAAGCCGTGCGTGTGTCTAGTATCAACACATGGTTTTCTGCACTTGCTCTAAGCCAGGAGGCCGAGAAGAGACACCGCAAGATTTTCTGATTAAAAAAAAAGGAAAAAAAAAAAAGAAATGAGAGGGATGTTTCAGAAAGAGTTTTGGAGAGCACTACAATGTTGCCATGCTGCGAATGCTGGGTCCCACGGGAGCGACTCCCAGAGTTGTGAAGGCTGAGATCTACGCCCGGCGCCGGTCGCCAGCACCCTCCAAGTACCGCCACAGCTCTTTGCTTTCTTACTTCCTTCTTAGCAGAGTCCCTCCGTCCATGTGTCTTAATAATAACAACGGGTAATGTTCACTGAGCACCTCCTGTGTGCTAGGCCGCATGCAGATCACTTCCTATTCATTATCTAACCTATTCTTACAGCAACCTTATACAGTAGAAACCATCACATTTCATAAAATCTAAGATACCGCTGGTTGTACGGTACAATCCAACTACACGTTAAAATATGAGGAAATGTGTGTCTTGGTCAGTGACTATGGTGTGATTATTATCGCAGCCTCCATTTACTGCTAAGGAAACAGCCCAGAGAGGTTAAGTAACTTGTCCACCGTCACACGGCAAGAATATCAAGACTCAAAACCAAGAATGGTTTGATTCTGAAATCTTAAATTCTCAATACAGAGTCTCCAATTATTTTCATTACCTGCCACTAGTAAAGACGTCCATATGAGTCACAGTTAGCACTTCCGTATTACGTTCTGTGACGTCAAGCAGTCACCTGCTGAGTCATTCCATCCTCACGACAACCGACGGGCAGCACCATCGCTACACCAGTTCTGCAAAGGACCCTGGACCTGGACCTGGGGCGATGCAGACAAGCAAGGTCGAGCCCACGTTCCTGAGCTACTATCTCTGAAACCGCCTCCAGGCTGCGCACGCAGGTTTACTTACCTCTTTACAAAGTATGTACACAGTGAGCCCCATTCTGGCATTTCAAAAATATATCAAAACACAGAATTAAAAAGTATGATAGAAAACACAGCACAACTACTACTTTCTTCTCCAATCCTAAAGCTGCGTGGGCTGTGCTGGGGAAAACGACTGCCCCACGCCACTAACGGAAACACATTCCTTTGACCACCCTCCCTTATCTGGAAGGATCCATAAAAGACCACCTCGCCACCAACTACAGCCCCCTCTGCGTTCCGTCCTGGGGTGACAGGGACTCTTCTCACCACTCTGCAACTGCTGGAAAGAAGGAAGGGATGGAAAAGGGAAGGAGGGTGTTATAGTTCCCTGCAGTCTAAATACCCACCCGATAACACCTGGGCGTGTGGACAAGGGAGAAACAGCCGCACCTTCCCAGGAGGCTTATCAACGCCCCGTTTCCTGGGACACAAACTCCTCTTTTTCCTGAAAGTTCCTTCCAGCCCTACAATCAGACCGACAGTTCCACACTTCCTGATGGCCTGCTCTTGGCTGGCAAGCTACAGTCATTCGGGAACAAGATTTCTAAGCGAAAAAGGAAAGGGACATCTAGCACAGGTGGAAAAGCACCACACTCTTCCATGCTTCGATTTCAGTTCTCGTTTCCAAAACGTCTTCCCTAACCTATTAGCCAGAAAGCCAGTTTCCAGCAAGATAAGCAGCAATAGATTCTATGCAAGTCAAACCTACAATGTCGTCAAGGAAAGAATTTTCAGTCGCATAAAAAAAGCCTACTTTAAACAGGAAAAACAGACTGAGGAAATATTTCAATAACAAAGAAGGAAAATTAGCATTGATTCAGGCTGCCATGTCTCATGAAAAGCAGTATGGTTTTTAAGAAAATCTTTAGGATTCAAGTTCGACCAAATAAATTAATTACATTGTACACAGAATGAAGAATTCCAGAAAGATTTCTTAAATGTGACTTTGAACAGAGCTAAGAGCAGAGCAAGTATTTTACTGTTACAAACAACTGAGAGACTAACATAAGAATTCCAGGACAGCCTAAGGAAGACTAAATGTCATTGACCCAATTTCTAGAAATTTCCAGGGGTCCAATAACACCACTTCTTGCATTAAGTATAACACTGGCTTGTTGGTAATTTAACACTAATATGAATAATAACAACACTGCATTTTCCTGTGTTACTTTGAATCAGGAGTCAGCAACCTCTTTCTTAAGGACCAGATACTGAATACTTCGGGCTCTGTGGGCCAGATGGTCTCCATTGCCAACTCCTCAGCTCCATCTGCTGTAGCAAAAAGCAACCACAGAAAAGGCAGTCAGCACATACGTGAACGAGCGTGGCTCTCTGCCGATAAAACTTTATTTACAAAAACAGGCCACTGACCCATGGACCATAGTTTATGATGCCTGATTTAAATTAACATTTGTATCTACTTTATTGTTTATGATTGCTGTTTACTGTGGCCTTTCCACCATAAAAATTATGTTTGTTCATTAAAGAAATTTCATATACTCAAACACAAGGAATGAAGAAAGAGCCTTGCGCTACGATGTCAAATGAGGCTGGGTTCCAGGACAGTGGTGGGACCAGATCCGGGCAAGTGACCCACCATTTCTAGGGGTCAGTTCGGTCACCTGTCAAATGGCAATGATGACAGTTTTGACCTCAGAGGGTCATTTATTGTGAGGCTCGGGCCAGCGAATGGGCAGAAAGTACCACCCTACCGCCCACCCTGTCACACCTTCTGCTGATGGCCAACGACATCACTAAAAGCACCCAGGACGGCGGCAATATACCGTATTGTGCTGTGTATAATGCGCACTTTTTCTGCCCAAATTTTTTTTTAATATTTTATTTATTTATTTATTTTTAGAGGAGAAGGGTAGGAAAGAGAGAGGGAGAGAAATATCAATGTATGGTTGCCTCTCATGTGTCCCCTGCTGGGAACTGGCCTGCAACCCAGGCATGTGCCCTGACTGGGAATCGAACCTGGATCATTTGGTTCGCAGGCCCGCGCTCAATCCACTGAGCTACACCAGCCAGGGCTCTCTGCCCAAATTTTTGAGGGAGAAATAAAGGTGGGCATTATACCTGGGGAGTACTAATTCTGCACCTATAGAAATGTTTTTAATTCTTTTATTTATGCTTATGTGTTAAAAGTGTAACTCTAGAAAGTAATAATGATATTCGTATGCGAAACAATACCCTGGAACACGATCGCTTTTGTTTCTACATACAAATAAATAAATAACTGAATTTCAAAGTTAAAATGAAAGTTTTTTTTCCCTGAAAGTTTGGGCCAAAAACATGGGGGCGCATTATACATGGGAGCACGTCGCACATAGCAGAATAGGGGGGTAGGTGCTCATGTTCAACGAAGGAGCAAAGGAACGAAACGAGGGAGATGACAAAATTTTACCTTCGTTTCCAAATCAAAGTACAACCTGAATCTTCCAAGGTTTTACAAAAAAGAAAGGCTACGGGAAGTAAGAGTGAATATTTAAACTGTATTAATAGGTATTCTCAACAAAGTTCTATGGAGTTTGTTTTTTCCCCCCGCTCCCAAAGAATAAGAAAGAAAAAGTAAATGCAAAGACCGTCATTTTACGCGACTTGAACCCAAAGGATGCGTTTCCGGGAACAGAAGGCATCTTGTCCATCAGCCAATCAGCAACAGTCCGAGAACAAATGGGTCGGATAATCACACTCCGCTCTTGGCAAAGCCTGCTTTGCTGCTGTTTCTAAAATCAAGCCGTCGTACGCTGGTGTTTGTTCTCCAGCAGAATCTCCACGTTCATCGTCACGACACCAAGGGATGAGGTAATTCAAAAATAAGAGGCCGTGGATATCCGGGGGCTAAGCAGTGCCTCTGCAGCCACGTTGGAAATGAGGGCGGCACACGCCGGCCGCAGAGGGTCATCCTGGCTGGCCGTGCAGCAAGGGCTGCTGCAGGGACGGGAGGAGAAGGCCCCGTATAAGGAAGCTCAGACTCTAAAATGGAGAGCAATGAGCCGTGTCTGTGCACCCAGCACCCCACATACACCCACGAGTTGGAGAACACCGTCCGGCCCACGTTCTCTCCTGCTCCCACGGCGTTTCGAAGCACAGGAGAGGTTCGAAGGGTGACAGAGCTGTGGTACGTTTCACTGGTGGGATAAAGGAGGCTCTCAAAGACCTATGGGGCTGGACCAGGAAAGGATCAAGCGTGAGAGACAGAAAGGAGAGGCGTGGTACTCGATCTAGATAGAGAAGCGGAGAGTGGAGGTGCAAGGGGTCCCCTGGAACAGCAGTGCCTGGTGACGTGTGAAAAGGAGGGAAGCTTCTAAAGAAGCAACACAGTGGTGCAGACCAGGTAGGGAGAACAAGGTGTGGGAAAGAAAAGGCCTGGCTAGGCGTCCATCTTCTTACTCTCCTTAGGTCCTCAAAGCAGCTGAGAGCTAATGATTAATTTATGCCGCCAAGAGTTCAGATTTCATGAGCCTCTCATCTGAGTCAGAATCATCATCTAGCTAATCCATTTCTTCCGAGGGATTACTTGTTTGCCTGGTTCTTTAGTTGTAAGAAACTCTGAACGCCAGGGTCTCCGACGGATGCAGGAAACAAAGGGATTGGCAATTTGGAAGCACAGGATTAGTTGCGGATGTGCTAGAATATAACTAAGATGGGGTTTCGATAAAGCTCATGACTGGATGTTGCCACAAAAATCGCAAACTGCTTTGGCATCCTGAGAACCGTCTTGTGGATGAGCCCAAGGTCCTTCCAGAGAATGCCAAACAGTCAAAATGACATTCAATGAGATAATTATTTTATATCACAAGAATTAAGAATCACGGGGAAAGTCTCCATTTTTATCTAAACCTATTTGAAATCTCGATGACAGATTTTATTAACTTAGCCTTGAATTGATACTCCTCGTCAAAATTGCAGTCGTCGTAGAAGGGCTTCAAGATTAACCTCTAAGCCTGTTTCATCCACATCCGAGAAGCTTGAAAACAGTGCGATGAACACTCTTCTCGGGCTAAAACCAAGGCACTGAGCACCTCTGGGTTGTAAGGCTCACTAGGCACGTGCCAGAAACACAGAACGTTCCAGCTCCGTTCCCTGAACCCCAAAGGTCTAGTTAGCAAAAGGCAAGGTCAGGACAGACAAAAGGAGCATTTTCTCCAAAGGGCAGGGAGAAGTCATGCCCAAGATGAAGAAAGAAGAGAGAACAAGGTTAGAATTCAAAACACAGTCATCATTGCCTTCATTCGCGCAGCCAAGCCTGCCACGTAACGTGTCGGACTGGACCGCAGACAGGTTAGGGCCATTGTAAACGGGCCGCAGTGCGCACAACTTGAGGGCTTCATGGATTCTTGGCCCTTGTTTTAAGATGGGGGGCTTCTGGGCAATGGTGTAACCAACCATAGGGTCATGGTGGCCAGCCCCCCTTCCACAAGATGCTCATCACCACGAGTGTACTGGTCAGGTTCACAAAGTAATCAGATGGCCCTGGCTGGGTAGTTCAATGGGTTAGAGTATCAACCTGATACGCCAAGGTTGCAGGTTCGGTCCCCAGTCAGGGCACGCACAACAACCAACCAATGATCGCCCGAGTAAGTGGAAAAACAAATCAATGTTTCTCCCTCTCCTGTCCCTCCACCTCTCAAATCAATAAATAAAATTTAAAAAAATATAATCAGGACACCTTACAGGCTGCAGGCCAGGTGCAGGGGAGAGGACTCTTATGGGGGTGTTGGGGAGACCTCCAACAATGAGATACCACTTACAATCCTTTTAAAGGTTCAGAAACATGATTAAATCCCACAGTAACATTCTCCTCCTCAGAACTCTGGCTCTCCTCAGAATGTCCTTCTAAATTGACTTCAACTAAGAAGAGCTACCATTTATAACGTGGTACGGTTTGTGTCAAGCTCTCCAAGGAGGTTATCGTGGAGGCTAACGAGATCTGAATGCTGCTCTAACTGTGCAACGCCTGCCACCGAGCAGTCCCGGGCTTCAAGGGGAGGAGTCCCGGAGAGTTCATGTGCCGCTCCCCACCCTTCTAACTGGGGTCCCGACAATAAGTAAGAAATACATTAACAATTTCCAAAGTGACAATGAAGCAGGTAGTTTCCCAAAGAATGGGGGAGGAGAAGGAGGCATGACTTGTGTATTATTGCAGACACGGAGACACTATATAAAAGAATGTAAAATTTGCATTTAAAAATAAAACAAGAGGCTTAAGGATCTGCTGCAAGCTAAGTGGCTTTGAAGATGAGTTTTCTGCCTTTTCCACCATCGGGATGCTTCCACTTGTGTCAGGGAAAGTGACTCTTAGTGAAGATGCTGAAGTTGTCACCTCAACATGGATGCTTGTTTGCATGTATTTTACTAAGCAAAATAAACCACCAACAAGGAAAGAAATGTTTAGGAAAACACTATGTCAAAAACTCCTTTTAAGGAAAATGACATGAACTCGATTACTTCCATATTAATAGAGCAAAGGAATGCCAGGGCTAACGCAAAATATCAGTTAGTCCAGAACCGGTACCGAGTCCGGAAGTGATAAATGGAGAAATGAAATACATCGGATCATTTTTCCAGTGTCCCTACCATCTGAATCACATTGACTGGGGCGAAGACTGTTTTCTCACGTTGACTTGAAAACAGTGACTTCCCATCATATTAGGTGGTGCTCAGGAAGGAATGAACGCCAATCAGGTGGCTCAGCTCTGTCGCAAAGGAGCTCGAGGGTTTGCGTAACCGTAACAACGTGCTAAATGAGATTCGAGTTTCTTCCTGAACATGCTTTATATTTGATCAACACTATTGAGCGGTTTTGACTAAGCCCTGTAAACTAAGATACAGGCTATCCTGGCAGAACGCCTACGAACGTAAGAAAAGCTTCCCCTTGATTTAGTTAGAGAACGAAGGGACCAGACAAACAGCTGGAGACACAAGGAGGAAGGCTGCTTGGGAGGCGACGCCCCACCTGGACCCGTGGTGGGTGGGAGCATCAGCTGGTACAAGCATCCTGGGAAACGGCTCAGCACCAGCTAGTCAAGCAGGTGCCCGACCCTAAACCCCTCTGGCAGGTCGCACGGGGGTGCGGCTCCAGGATGGCTGCGGGGATACCGCTCGTTCTAGCGAAGTGCGGTAACAGATGCAAATGTCCGGAACAGAGATGACTCGTTCATACAACCGAAGAGTCTAGAGCAGTGGAAACTGAAGTCAGCCCCACGCGCCATCTCAGGTGACCGTCACCAAAACCACATTGAGGGGAAAGCAAGTCAGAAAGGAAACTGTACAGTCTTACTCCACTTACTCCAGAGGTCAGATACCTGCAAAATGGAACAACCTATCGTTGAGGGGCAACGAGATGTGTGGTAAATCTTTGAAAAATACAAAGGAAATGATAAATATGAAATTCAGAGAAGCGACCACTTCTCTGCTGAGAAGGATGTGACTTTCAGTCAAGTTGAGTGTTGGGTAAACAGATGATTGTTTTATCATTAGTCTTTAAATGGACTCATCAATCACACTCTTGTCTATACATTATATTTAATTTAAATTCACACGGACAGCTCTATATGCATGGATATTTACATATATAACAATTAAGAGGTTTAAAATGCAATAAAAGCGTGAATAAGCCCAAGTTTCTGGGATACTAGCAATTCAAAAACAATTGTTATTGATAAATAATTTTTTTAAAAATAGCATTAGAGTGGGTTCCAGAATTCCTGGTTGTTGCGGTGTTCTTTCAACCCAGGATAATTAAGTTTAGGAAAGTTCCACTTTGTGTATCCTTCTTCTGAGCAGCAAATATGAATTAATGTTTACTGGGAATCATCTCCATAGCTATCCTTGAAGCTGAAGTTGCAAGTACAGCTATTTATACAGCTTTATCACGGGGTTTGAATGCTTATCATTGCAGTTTTATTACAAAGAACATCGAAAAGATTTCTTTCCAAGCTAAGAAAAAAAAAAAACCCAGTACTTTATAATAAGGTATCTTAGATTAGTGGGTAAAAATATTCCTTTTAGAGAACATAATATAATTAGTTTCTATTCCAAGTCTGTCAGTGTGCACTGTTAACCTCTGACAACGATACATGAACCTTTTAATTAGTATGTAATCTTTGGCGCAATTAATAACTTGGGCCTCATGTTACAAGCAGATTAAAGTTTTCCCACTAAAACCAAATTCTTCAGTCTAGTTCTAAAAAGTGTTTTGCCATTTACATGAAATGATAATATTCAAACCTCTTGCTCCCAAAACACATAAGCCATTTTTTCCCAAGCTAGACAGCTTTTCACTATCAACGTTCTTCCAAATATTTTACCTAAGACAGAGAAGCTCATATTAAATTCAATTTCACACTTGCCAATCACACCCACCCACTCACAGTTCCCCCAGAGAACGCAATATGGCCTGGTGTGTGTGTGTGCGCGCGCGCGTACTCGCACACTCGGGCACACAGAACGCCCAAGCACGTACAAACACATTAACTGCTAGGCATTGGTTAAAACAGACTTCGAGCATACCGTCTTATTCTATATTTAACACAGTGATTGACGTTAGCAGTTCTACTAATACAATTCACCTTTAAATTTAAGTTGGTAAAACCTAAGTCTGAGATCCTTCACACTGGTTCTCAAGCCGGCGCTCTCATGGAGAGGCGTGGTATTTGAGAGATGAACTCTCCCAGGGCCCCCAACCCCATTCCTCCCGGGAAGCAGAGATAGTCGCTGCTGGTAAGGATGAGGATGGAGCTTCCAAGCGCAGAATGAGCTGTCGTCCTCCAGTCCCTGGAAACCCATCCCCTTCCCCTGAACCTCAAAGAATGTCTGTTGCCTTTCTGATATAAGCTTTGCTAAAACTGATGTCACTTACAAGTTAAAACGCAAGATTCTTTTTTACATCTTTCCCTCTTCTCTTATGACAAGCATGGATAATCTCAAAATATTTGTATCCAGTGCTGGCTGGTGTGGCTCAGTGGATTGAGCATGGGCCTTCAAACCACAGTGTAGCCATTTGGATTCCCAGTCAGGGCACATGCCTGGGTCATAGGCCAGGTCACCAGTAGGGGGTGTGCAAGAAGCAACCCCACATTGATGTTTTTCTCCCTCACTTTCTCCCTCCCTTCCCCTCTCTCTAAAAATAAATAAATAAAATCTTTAAAAAACAATTGTGCCCAGCCCTTGACGGTGGCTCATTTTGTTGGAGTGCCACCCTGTGCACAAAAGGTTAAAAGGTTGCGGGTTCAATTCCTGGCCAGGGCACATACCTAGGTTGTGGGTTTGATCTTCAATTAATGTTTCCCTCTCTCTCTCCTTCCCCTCTCCCTTCCTTTCTCTCTAAAATCAATAAATATATCCTTGGGTAAGGATTCTTAAAAAATAGATGTGTCCATAAAGTGACTACAATAAAATGGTAGATGAGTAAATTCAATAAAAAATAAAAAAATAAAAATCGAATATTAAAGAAGAGAAATAAAATTAATTTTTAGGATGAGGGCCTTAAAAATTTATAGTTAGTATGTTGAATAGAAATATATATATATAATTTTAATATTAGAAAATAAAAATAGATTTAGCAATGCTGGATTGAAATCAGAAATAGCTAATTGAACTCATGACCTTCACAAAAAAGTCTCTTTTCCGCACTCTCCCTAAACTGACCCAACAGAGGAGTCATTTCTTCCTTCCAGAGACAGGTGAATGGAACAGCAGCCAAAGTTTGGTCTTTAATGCTTTTCTCCACGAAAGCGATCAGAGAGCTCCCTGGAGAACTGACTCCTGTGTTGGGACAGGAGACCACCAAGAGGGACTGGGACCTCCTGTGGCTCTCAGAAAGCAAATGCATTTTCAGGAATGTGTGGGGGTCATAGCCACAAAGACCAAGGAGGAAACTTAAGGAGACTCCCCGCAGGTCATACTGTGACCCTCGGAGCATCTGCAGGAGAATATGAATTATAACTCAGCAGATCAAGTGCATCTTCTGAAAAGCTCTAAATCCAGGACACGAAAATAGCAAAGTTAATGTAAGTATGCCCAAAAAAAGATATTTGTAATACCAAAGAACCGTGAGTGTAAGAAGATATTTTAAGGCGAACCTGAACAGGGGAAGTGTTCGCGAGTTCGCATGTTGCGTCTCTCCTCTCACGCATGAGCTTCTTTATCAGAGCTGCGTTTCTCGTTGTGGGTGTTGGCCGGAAAGAGTGGACACAGGAACTCGGAGCAACCGCAGGAGTTCCAGAAGAATAAGAACTACTATTCTGAAAACGCACGAAGGATCCCAGCAACAGCTGGAAGAGTGAGTCTTCAGGTCTTAAGAAATTTGCAGACGACCGATCTGCCCTCTGATGACTCAAAAAATTCAACATACTGGAAAAAAAGTTCCGCGCAAATTTGTCTGGCTTCAAAATTTCAGAGGATACTTAAAGCCGAAGTACGCGGCCAGTGCCAAGCATTTCAAAAACACTAACGCCTTCAGATCTCCCACCCAGAGTAAATGGGAGGGGCAGACGTGAGAAACCAACAATCCTCAGGGCTTGTATTTCTTCCATTGTATTTGGTGATTCATCTTTAAGGTCGTTTTAGCGTAAAAATAAGTCATTTTTATTACCATACCCCAGAAATCAGGACACATTCTGGAAAAAAAAACCACAGAAATATTGGCTCAAAGTGATTTTCTTCCAACTGAATGAAAGGGACAAAAATGTGCTTCAGAAATACTTGTCCAAGTGCCAGGAAGGTTTATCAAGGAAAAACTATGAAGTTGATGAATTATGTTCAACCCCCTCAAATGATCCCAGCCCCCAAATGTTCTACAACCCAGACCTTTACTCCACGGATGTTCCCACCTCACGAGCCTCTGTTCTTCTGTTTACCGGGAGCACGGTTACAAAGGCTATGTTTAGTATTATGGTATGTAAGGTACTGTTCTATGTGCTTAAGGGGCAGCTAGCGACAAAAAAGACCAAAGTCCCTGCCCCCGCCAAGTGGGGACAAAGATGGATGACAAGTCCGCACCAACCACAGCCTGGCCCGAAGAGTCCTGTTAAGGACACACACCGTGCAAGAGGCAACTGCTTGTCCATTTCCACCCATGCAGCCGCTCCACCTCCCAGACAACAGAAAAGACAGCCTTACGTCTGTGTTCTAGAAACATGTTGGGTTACGGTAACTGGAGATGTATGGCCCGCTCAGCACGAAGATGACAAACAAGCATTTCTTTTTTTTGGAAATTCAATGTACAGAGCTATCTGGGGCCGGGCCCACACTTCCCCAACATCCACCAACTGGAATCGTTGCGAGGGTAGAGGCTTGACTGAGAAGTCTCGGTGAGACAGAAATGGAAAATACACTGAAAACTGTTGCTCCTGTAGTTAAAATGGGATAATATATGCAAAGCTCCTAGCATGGTACCTAGGATCCTGTAAGGGCTCAGGAAATGTGAGTGCTTTTCCAAAATAAAAGTGGCATGGTTTTTCTGTGTTGTTTCTATTCTAGTTCTCAAACGAACTCTGAGCAAAAGCAGAGTGACCTAGAATTGAGATGGAAAAGCTGATCTAAAATCGAAAAATCTAAAATGTAGAACTCCTAAAGAAATTAAAATAAAATCTAAAACTTTTAAAACATGGGGAATTTCATTGATTCTTTACGTTTAGTTGAATATTTATTTCTACCTTTTTAAGAAATTTTATTGAATTTATTGGGGTGACGGTGGTTAGTAAAAATTATATAGGTTTCAGGTGGAAATTCTATAACAGATCATCCGCATATTGCATTGTGGGTTCGCCACCCCAAGTCAAATCTCCCATCACCGTTTACCCCTCCTGTACCCTGGACTCATTAAAAATGCTTAGGAGGAGGGCAGGAAATTGACACATTGTTTTCTAGATGGTTTACATACGTGAAGCCTCACAATGAACCTGGGGTAGGTATTACTTTCTCCTTATTTCTGAAGAAATCATAGTTCAGAGACACTGAATAATGTAAACAAAGGCACAAAGTTAATACATGGCAGTTACAGGGATCAAACCGATGGTTATCAGGCTCCAAACCTGTGTTTTTCCATGATATCAAACGGCCTCTCTAATATACAGCTTTACCAAATTTCATATCATTGGGGCCTAAACAGATACCTTTTTTTCCTTAAACATCGTCATGTCTTCTCTTGTGTTTCTGGGTATTGTCTCAGCCATAAATCAAGAGCCAGCACTTACAAATTTAACTCCATGCGACTGGTTTCAAGCAGCAACCCGACTGGTACTTAACCACGAAAGTACTCACAGCATACTTCTTTCATCTTTCCAAGCAGCCAGGTAAAAACAAGGAAAGGAGGTACTGTTTTCTCAATGTGGTTGTAAGCTATGAGATAAGGACAGGTCTCACAATAGAGGCAGATAACTGGAGGCTTGTGAAGACTGAGGTAGGATGAGCGTACTGGAAGCAGACCAGTGGGCTGAGAATCTAAGAGGTATATTTATATGAGATACAATTACCTTGGAGGAGGAGGCAAGCCCTAGAAAGAAAGAAAGAACATACAAGTTGACGAAGGAGCTAATTTTGTAAAAGAACCCAAGAGAATACAAGTCTCATGACAGCAGAGCTCTGGTCTGTCTTGTTTGGTCCCGTGGTATATACTCAACAGGTGATTGTTGAAAAATGAATCGATGAAGCGTGTGGAGAACTTAAAAGCAAAGCTATTAAGAGTTTACCACCGAAAGAAAGAAAGAAAGAAAGAAAGAAAGAAAGAAAGAAAGAAAGAAAGAAAGAAAGAAAGAAAGAGGGGAGAGGCACGCTTGAGCCTCTGTCCTTGGTCCTGAATCATTGTGTTTGTCTAGTTAGACAATGTCTTAATCCCAGTTGCTGCTGGTTTTTCTTGGAAATTTCATCTTTATAAAATAAAAAGGGTCTGACTTTTTTAAGCTGCAGAACAAGTCATTCCAGGACTTCTGTTCTCAGTGTGCATAGCTGACTGCTCAACAGTTCCATCATGCCTGACACTATTTTTCCCTACTCCCTTGGGAAGTTGGGTGGAACTTGTTTCTCATCCTCCCCTGATGTTATACTTTAGTTTAAAAATAACAGCCATTATCACTCAATTATTCAGTGATCAAGTGGAACGCCAGGTGCAAACAAAAGTCCTGACAACACTGAAAAATGCCCGTGTTGCTGCCGAGGATTCAAGAGCTGGGCATTTATGAAGCTAGTGCCTCATGTTACTCTATAAAGTTGAAGGAGGTACAACAGCAGAACAGAACAAGCTGATTCTTTTTTCCTTTTGTCCTGTTTATTTCTTTTTGGTATTTTTCTTGGTATTAAGGACACCTGTAGCAAAAATGTTACTTGGTTTTCTTCTCTGTTTCAACTGGTATAATCAACCACTAGATTATTTTTTATTTTAATTACCTGTACAATCAATAGTCTGAACCAATAACTCTTAAGATATCAACAGCACACTCACTTTGGATTTTTTCCTTTCTTTCCCACTGATAGTTCATGTGTGTGTGAATCTTTATACACACAGCTATATACAAATACACATACACACAAATCAAACACACACATATATTTGTTTTAAAAAACTCAAAGATGTATATATTTTAAAACTGAAAGGACATTTGAACTCAGTGAGTCCAAAGTCTCGGTGTCGCAGATGGCCTTAAGTGTAAAACAACTTCCTAATGGCATGCTGACATCCGACATGATCACAGATATGATACTTAAGAAAATCAACTAAAGATGAACATGAACACATTTAGATTTTTAAAAAGTGTCATTTAATATTTTTATCTATTTTCAAATTCCAGAAACTAAGTCTATATAGCCCTGTGAATTTAACAAACACTATAAAAAAACAAATTATAATATTTTGTCCATATAAAAATAGATATATAAATAAAATGTTTATTTGCAGGAGAAAGAGACCTGAATGCATTACTTAAAAGCTTTTAGAATAATCTTTCTTGTTCACAAGCAACAATGAAGGAGAATAAAGTCAATTATACTGATTTTCTAAGTAAACAACTTGGGGCATGATCTTTTTCACTGTAATTGACATGAATTTTTTACTCAAATATCTGACATTTCCAGCTTCTGATAATGACTCAACATTACCAAAATTTAGCAAATGGTTGGAAAAAATGAAATATAAATGCTAGTCATAAAGGTTTGGGTAGGGATCTATATAAACATTTACATACTTATTGGTTTAATTTCATTGCCTTAAACATAAATACATAAACATCATGTAGACAAAGAGGGGATCAGTGGTTGGGGGTAAGCTGGGCCCCAGGGAACATCTTTGAAGTGATGGAAATGTTCTGTATCGAGGTGTGGTTGTCACAACTGTACATATTTGTCAGAACTTAAAATTGGCAAGTTTCACTATATGTAAATAATATTCAGTAAATCTGACCTCTCTCTCGCACACACGCGCGCACACACACGACCCTGATTACCACGGCACTTAAGAACTTCTATAGAATGTCTTACCTAGAGCATCATGTACACATAACTATTCCTTATGAGCCAACCGAGTACTCCACTCCAAAGAATGAATAGTGACTCTCTTACAAAACAATATTCACACGTCAGAGCACACACATATGCATACGTACTATGTGTTAAGAAATAACAAGTACGAAAATTAAGCTACACACGCTAACACAAAGCAAAGAACAGATTTCCTCTCCCCTGCCCTATCTCTTACCAATGCTTGGTGTCATTTAGGGCAAAATTGGGACATTTCCAGGAGAATCTTAACTCACTTCCTTCAGATGCCACCCCTCAAAGACTCCCTGGGTTCCAGACCCTTCAGTCTGGTCTCACCTGACACTCAGAGATTTTGACCAGGAGAAAGGGACAGCCCACCTCCACCTCCACCTCCGCTTCTCTACAGGAAGTACGCAGAAGAAGAAATTCAAGTTCTAGAGGGAGAAGAAGGTAGGAGCAAAACCGGGATGGTGTGTTGTGACAAAACCATCTCCTGCCATACTGGTAGCCCCCTTGTCCTCGGTGTGGCCGGGCCAACCCCCAGGAGTGTCTATAAATAGAGACAAGACAAAAGCCCTAATAATGCCAAATGTAACGTAGTAAATAGTTTATGAAGGACAAAATACTAGAACCACAGGAGCTCTGAAAGAACAGGCAGGCTGTATCTCACCTACAAGTTCAGTATTTAAGATCCCCACTCTCCCCCACGATGCCATCACCCCAAGAAAATGGATCAACTGGGAATACTGCAACCTTTTCAGTCAGATTACACACACCAAGACCACTTTGAAAAGATATAAGGAAAACAAAAATAATATTTGGAAAGTATAACCTATGGCATATATGAAAAAGGTTTCTATTTAGTCTATCTGCAATCTCTCTCCCAAGCCCCCAAGCAAAGGTGACGTAAATTTCTGCTTCCAAAAGAATGCTTTTGCAAACTGTGTAATTCATGTATTTTCCATTTTATTTAATAAGAAGCAGGGCAGAGTGAAAAACAGGTGCCTCTACGGATGGAGTAGGTCTAAACACGTGACTCTTCTGATATGCCGGAGCCCCAGCCCCCTTTTGGAATTTAAAACACCCCTAAAAACCTACATTGCAAATATTGCTAAATATTTAGATTGTAAGAGGATGGGGCTTGTTACTTTGCACAGTAACACGTCTTCAAATAACATTTCGGGCTGGTTTTGAAGAAGCGCAGCTGATATCTTTTCCATATATACTTAACCTCCTACAGATTTATTTGAGTCTCAATAATTACTATTCTCTGGTAAAAGGCATATGTTATTACAGCACACTGCACTCCCGCCAAGCTGTCCGTTCAGTGTATTTTAATAAATCTCTGCCGGAGCTGTATAAATTTGATCCTGTTTAAATTTAATAAGGATCAGAATATATCAAAGCACAAATGCCCACGGGAGAAATAGATAGTTTGCATAGTTATTGAATGGCCTATTCAGGGATACAATATGTAAGGCCCAGACCATCAACCTGGAATTAAAAAGAGAGATTAATGTGTTCGAAGCTGGCAACTTGTTAAATAACATATGAAATTAGTATTTAATAAAACATCTTCTCTATATTGCTGCTAATGGTATCAGTCCTAACACAGCTTTCATTTCAATACTCCCATACAGAATTCTAATATTTACAAGAATTGGCAGCGACATATTTCTTAAGTATCTACATGTACTTTGATAAAATGTAATACTAGCAACACTATATGGCACAGAAGTGAAGAGTCACTTACATAATTTAGAACTGGGGGCTTCATGTCCCTCTGAATAATATAAATTTAAAAAACCACTACTTTCCTTCACAGATTTCTCCCAGATTTCAAGCACGATGAACAATGACCCGCTTTCCCAAACATTCTCATCCATGATGGGATGTTTCTGATTTGAATCACATTTTCATGATCATTAATATTCCAGGGTTGAGGAAAGCCATTTCAGGTTTTTTTCTACCAAAACTTACACTTGAGTGTAAACACAAAGGACTATGATGAATGAGCCTGGATTTACAAGCTGGAAGAAAACACAGAAGGGCACAATGTCAGTTATCAGGAAATCCGCCCTGGCAGTGAGGACAATAGTTTGGGGACAACTATTGTCAAGGAGATCAGAGAGAAACAGTAGCACTGAAGGCACGTCACACCAACCTTTTCTAGCAGTAAATGTCCTGGGAAGACGGATGGGCCAAACTATCTTGAGTTATCTACAGCATTCTGGAGGCTACAAATTGCTTAAAGCCCACGAACTCTTCATTAGCTCGTGCACGTGGTATTGAAACCTACACCTCCTTATTCCCAACCGTCCACCTTATTGAAACTAGAAAGGTGAGAGCCAGTGTGTTCATCACCGAAACTGATAAAACTCAGCGTCAGCCGGCCCATGGAGGTCCATCCGCCAACCTCGCCAGATGGGTCTGGCTAACCAGACAGGTGGTCATCCCAGAACCGCCACTCTCATCAGTGGGGCCGTGCCTGGAGTGGGTTGGCCCCTCGCTGCCTCTCCGGTGAGCATCTGAGTCTTTCTTCTCTACCTCCTCTCACTCTTCTGCCCCTCTGCTGGACCGCAGTGGGTGAAAGAGGCAAATCCTAGTTCGGCAAAGGAAAGGGATACGATAGTTGGCCAGTCTGCCGTTTTTCACACTGAGAAGACAGGCTTAAACACTGGCCATCGCTAGTAAGATGATCTACAAATTCAATATCCCAACGGACGATCGAAACCGGAACATGAATGTAGACACTGCATGCGAAACAGGCCCAGTTTTACAAGGTGCTTGGTATATAAAATCCAAACACACAAAAGGCAGATCCCTAAGAGTAACTGGCGTATTTCTGAAAATCCTGAAATGGTATTTCAAAATCCATTTTCAAATAGGCTCTTGGTGGAATATCTTCAGTTTTCCAGGAAACGTAGCATCATGTCTTCTCCTCTAACTTTCCCAAAAAGCTTTTGTTTTAAAAGATCAGGCTTAGCAGCAGGACCAGCCCCCTATCTTACGTCAAACACAGAACAAACAGAGACGCAACCACCACCGATGGCTGACAGAAAGCCAAAGCGGGGGACCTCCACGACATGTAACGTATGTGCTGTTCATGTTCCAGACCCCCCTTAAATTACAGCTCTTCCCACAGGTCAGTGCCTTCGAGATCTCAACGATTTGTGCGGCCACCTTGCTGACGGGTGTCATTTCAAGTGGGTCCACATTCTTCCTTAGCCCAAGTCTTGGGGCCAGATGTGCTTTACGGTTGAGATTTTTTTAAGATTTAGAAGTTATACGATGCATATCCCGTCTCTCACATGATGCCTCTAGGGATTGTGGACAGAGCCTGTCATCAAACACACGAATATTTCTGCAGTAAAACGTCTGAGTACCACTCGACGGCACATACGGACAGGGCTACAACAGCCCCACGCGAGTCCTGTTCGGGTTTCACTGCGCTGTGTTGCCGTAAACTTATTTTTTTAACTTTGGTTTTCGGAACTTTTCGAATTTGGGAGTTATGGATAAGGTATTGTAAGCTTTTCTCTTAGAATTCAGTCACTTGAATGAAAACAATGGTGTTTTTTATTAACAAACTTTGTATCATCGGTGGAAAACCAACATTCCTTGACATCAACAGAATACAGCCACCAAAAGAAATACAATAACAGCAGAATAATCTAATTCTAGCAAACTACGAGCTATAGGAGGGTTTCAAACTGAGTCTTGAATTCCCTTCCCCTCTCTTCTTCCTTTCTCCTTCCCTCCCTCTTCCTCTTTCAATCTCTCTGTAGAAAAAAAGATAAGCAAGCATTAGGTGCTAAAAACATATTGGCACCAAACTGAGACTTTCCTCACTGATATAAGAAGCAGCACTAAAAGGCAAAAAGAAATAAAATACTCTGTATGTAATTCCATCTGCTTTAACAACACATCTTTGCAACTAAAAGTCAAATCACATCCCACTAACAGCGGAGCTCGCCCCTGCTTCCTCATCCTCCATCAACCCACCCTAGTGTCCACTGGTGTCGCTGGCCAGACCGAGTTTCTCCGTCAGACATTTGGAAACACTTAGGTGGTCTAAGTCTATAGGGGTCCAGGAAGTGCTGTGTTTGACAAAAAGAACCATTTTATGCCTATTAAATAAGTGTTGCACGCGCCTACGGTTGCCCTTGCAGAAGACAGTGGCCACCAGAGTAGGCAAGCCCACCAGCAGAGACCGACTGTGTGCGCACAGTTCCAGTGGACGCAGGTATATATATACTCTCTCCAGTGGTCCAGGTCCACACAGAGGTCTTGGAACGATGGTGCTCAACCTGAGGTTTCCGCACAGCATCCCTGGTATTGCCTGGAGTTTGTTAGAAAAGCAAATTCTTGATACCTCCGCCCCCAACAACCAAATCAGAAACTCTGGATGTGCAGCCCAGCAATCTCAAGTGAACGAGGCTTCCAGGTGATTCTGATGCTCACTAACATCTGAGCAGCCGGAGGGTAAGGAGCACCGGCCCAGAACCAGCCTGTTGCATTTAAATCCCAGCTCTATCCACCTCCTAGCCTGCAGGACCTTGAATGACTTATTTCATCTGGCCTTGCCTCTATGACGTCATCCGTAAATTGGAACACTAAGAGTACTTACCTTATAGAGTCGTTGAGGATTAAATTTATTAATACCTGTCCAGTGCTCAGAATAGTTCTTGGTAATATTCCACAAATATTAATATTGTCCCATGTAAGTTACATAAAACCTTTTACCTACAGCAAACAATGACATTTCTTTCCTCCAAACAATAAAGACATTTAATAACTATGTTCTTCATTTAGGATTTAAAATGAAGGTTCATAGGCCTTATCTCCTAATGAGCTGAAAGCCCAGGTCCACCTCAGCAGATGTAGCCAAGTGACAGCCCACAGGCCAGATGCAAGCCTTAGATAATTGCCAATTAGTTAGCCAACCCTTAAAATGAAAAACATTACAGAATCAAAGTTGCTGGTTCCCCTTGAAAGTGCTGCAGCTCAGACAACACTGGCCTACAATTCCCTAGAGCTATAATTGGCCAGCACGGAGTCACAACCGCCCTTTAGAGGGGCCAAAGTTAAGTTCACCATGGCCTCCAGCAGGTCAGGTGCAGTACCGCACCACCTTCCTACTGCCCATGAACATGGCTCTGTGAGCTCTGTCTTCCTGCAAACTCTAAGGGCTTCAAGTCTGTCTCTGTGCAGAGGGTGCCCAACCACCGAGTTTGCTGGGACTGAGGGGGTTCTCAGGACACGAGTCTCTCATGTTAACACTGGAACAGCCCCAGGAAACCTGGGATGAATCGGCCACCCTATCCGTGCAGGTGGCTCCCAAATCTACATTCTACGTGTCTCCCCTGGTATTCTGTTCCCCATTCCCAACTACCAAAGGGAATGTTTCCCTTGGGAAAAAATCCCACTTTTGTCTCAAAAACACACTTTCCTCCATTCATTTGTGCATTCCACAAATACTTGTTGAACTAGCCAGTGCAATTCTGGGCAACAAAGATGAAACAGTGAAGAGACAGAAATCTCTGCCCTTACAAGGTATGTTCCAGCATGGCGGAGACAAGCACCAATGAAATACGTGTAGAGTACGTCTGAAGACCAAGCGCTTGGAGAATAAGGATGCAGGGAAAGGGAAGAGAGTTCACTTTCAGATAGGGTGGCCATAAAATGCCCTCCTGAGAAAAGGACATGGTGAAGGAAAGACCTTCAGGAAATGACAAGTGAGACGTGAAAACATCTGAAGGACGAGTCCAGGGCAGACAAACACACCTAAGGCCCTGAGCTGGGAGCATGCCTTGGAGTTCCCAGCAGTAACAAGGACACAGGCGTGTGGCCGGAGTGGAGACAGCCAGGACTAGAAGACAGCCAGGCCTAGGAGACCATGTCAAAAGCATCATGGCAGCCACCAGGTTGAGGCTGTGCAGAACTTCAACTTTTACTGGGAATGACTCAGAGTCGCTGTAGAGCAAAGGAGCAACAGCACTGAGAGGAACCAGCTCAGTTTGTTTTCCAGAACAGTCATCAACATAGAGCTGGTTTTCCTTCACATCCAAGTAAGTCAGTTCAAGGAAACCAGCTCCCACTCCTACAATTTTAGCACCCTTCTCATGAAAGACAAGAAGCACTTTGAACATCACTGGGTCCTGTGGCAGCAAAGACTGATGTGGAATCAGACAGAGAAAAGGAAGGCCTACCTCTGCTCATCTACTGGGATTCAGGTACTGTAGGCTAGTATGCTATTTCACTGGAATTATTTGTGTTTATGAAGACATTCTGATGAACGATACTTTTTTTTTTCAGTTCATGAAATTTTCAACATAAAAGAACCCTAAATTCTTATTTGGAAATCCATTGTGCCATTTTCATTCTGCCTATATTTTAATATAGCATCAATATTTAACTACTCATTAAATGAAGTGTGACTTTTATAGTAAAAATGTCAGTCTTTGCAGTTCATTAAATTCATTTAAAGGATTGCTGCTTGATATTTTTTTTCCTGGAAGAATACAAGGAGTAGGAATTGAAGGCAGAAACTTTACATTTAAGCCTGTGTTTTCTTCAAAATTAACATTCAGGACCTGTAACATGATTCATAAGACTGTGGGACCATTTGCATGTCCCTGCATTTCACTTAGTGGCTGTCGTCTTCACGGAGTACAGAGCTGTTTATCACAGTTGGTTATGACCAGTGGAATGTCACCGTGGACATTAAGATGTCATAAGCTATTATGAATCTCTGGAATTCCACATGTAGTATTAAAAAAACATTATCGTGAACTGCAGCATCAGAAAAAAATAAACCTGGAAGATGGGAAATTTAATAACTCGCTGAATCCAACAGGGCCTAAAAGTGGTCTGTTTCAGTTTTTAAAAATAATTCTGATCAGAAGATAGATTGCCTGCAAGAAAAGGATATATTAAAGATGGAATTGGAGAAATGAGTTCAAATTAATTTTTTAGATGTTTGCAAGTCTTTCTTCCTAAAATTACCATGATTTACGTGGAGGGAGCAAATGCAAATGGTCTCAAGTCACCCTGGGGAGGTGTGTGTGATTAGAAAGTCTCTTAATGAGATTTCAGAAGACTTCACTGAACAAGGCGGAAAGGCAGAGAGCCACACCCTTCCAGGGACTCGGGTCTTTCCACGAGAACACCCCCACTCCTCCCTCCCACCCCCAGCCCTCTTGCAAGACAGAGATCTAAGCCTGGCCCTTTCTGCAGACTGAGCTCAAAAGTGCCTAAAGACTGTACAAGATCAACAATTAAAATAAAAATTAAAAAAAATTTAAAAAAAAAAAGTGCCTAAAGGGTAAAGCCCCAACCCTGAACCTAGACAGGCCAGTGCTCCCGCAATCTGGCCTCAACGCTCCTCTCCAAGAACCCCATCTTCCACCCTTCTATGGCACCCCACCCCGACATTCTTCTGTTATGGTAAAATTTCCCAAACGAGCTTCTTTAGTTGGCGAGATCATTACTTTTTAAATCTTAAAAAACTTTTGTTTTATTTGATTTCAAAAATCTAAAAGGTAAGACATTTGAGGGTGGGAGAGGTTTGGGGAATAAAAAATAAAAAATCAAATAAAATAAAGTTGCAGAACCTGACAGTTCCAGGCTTTGTATGGGCTGATCGCAGGACACCTAATCAGATACAGTAAATCAAATAATTCGGGAACTCTTGCTGATGAATGAAAAGGTGGATGACTGGGGTGGGTGGGCGGGCGCTATCCATGTATTTATAATAATGGAATGATCCACCTGAATAAGTTTGTGTGGTTGTTATCTTTTTCTTTTGTCCTCTTCCCTGAAGCCCTCCTACTGGAAAAGCAGTGGAAATGAAATGTATCTGGAGTCCAGAACACCGACCTAAATTACTGAGACAACAGAGCACACATGAAATAAAATAATAAATTAAATTCTACTGGAGGCATCTTGCCACTTGCTCAGAAGCATGCATCCTGCCGTCAGGAACTTTACCGGCACCTAGAGGGGCCACCCGGAACGTCCACTTAGTGGCTCCTGTCAAGCATTTGTGAACCTATCTCCCTGTTTCTGTGCTACCAGATAGTGGGGGCACGAAGGACAAAGGTGGTGACCGAAGAAGGGCCTTTTCTCACATCTCTGACTCTCCCCAGCGCTGGGACATCCATCTGAGCCCCACAGGGCAGCTGCACGCACACACGCACTGGTGCACATGCTTGCACACACATACCCTTCCAAAACCTGAGAGAAACTAAAAAACTGTGCAACACAATCCCGTTGGAAGACACCCACTGTTGCAGGACTTGTTCCTCTCTTTAAATAGTGAAAATAGCGGCCTACTCATTTGCTCTCATTCCGGTCTTCCTGAGCTGGTGCTGCAGGAACTGACCTTGCGGTCCAGAGGAGCTACAAGAATTTCCCACTGCCTCTAAGGCATTCTCCAGCATACCCTTCAGCCTAAGTCGTCTCGTGCTTTTTTCCGTCTAAGTTTGTAGTTCCTCAAGTTTAATGACCCCAGAAAGATCCAGTCATCGACAACCAACTAAAAGAGTGTGGAATTTTTTTCCTCCATCACTCTATTCATTGAGACTCCACCAAGCCCGGAATGTCCAGGGAAAGATTCAATAATCAGGGGAGAAATGAGTTGCAGGAACTCAAAGAGAACAGAATAGCCGAGGCAGGAGATTACGAAGCCGGGGGTGAGGGCTCACTGAATTAAACATTCTTAAGCAGACTTACATACATAATGAATTGGTCAATTCTGTCCAATGTTTCTGAAAGAGATTACCCTTCCTACAAGCCAAATGAGTGTTCAAGGATGCTAGCTCGGATGGATTCCCGAACAAAATAAGTGTTAATCACTTTATCTCCCCCAATCTTTTTTGTGAAGAAGAGCAACTTTTCATTTCCATAAAGCCTTGAAATCGTTGGCTGGCAGGGGCTGAGGGACTGGGGGAGGGCCGGGTGGAGGGTGCAGACAATGAAGTCCCTGAAAAGGGGGATTTCCTGACAATAAACCCCTGATCAGAGCCAGAGAGGCGACTCTGTTGTCTGCAGCATTCTCCCCTTCCCTTTGGGAATTCCAGGCATGGCAGAGAGCTTGGGGGGCGCAGGGACAAGTGGTTTGGGAAAGGACAACCAGGTAGGCTTGGAGATTTACTGCTTAGGACATTGCTGGAGCACCACAACACATCTTCTCGGAATTTATTCTTTTAAACACATCCTTACAGGTTTCCTTATGACGTCCTGTCCGTTGTTCAAAAATCTTTAGCCAAAGGCCATGGAATCTTAGCACAATGTCTGAAAGGTCTTTAGGTATTAAGATGTTCCTACACTCCCGGCTCAGGGCTGGGTACCCAGCAACGAACAAAACAGACGTGGCCGCTCTTCTCCGGAACTTAAGAGTTTGAAAAGCCAAAGCTACTTCCTTCCACTTCTACACACCCAGGCCATACACAGTAGCCATTCCGTAAACATCTGAGGAATGAGCGAATGGGAAGAAAGACTTCTGACCTTGCGGTTCACAGGACTCAAGACTTAAAGAAAAACAAAACAAAACAAAACAAAACAGCAGATATACTGAGAACAACCCAACACGTGAAACAATCAACTTGAGGGTGCCCCACACATTCTGAAGAAATGGAGCAAGACGTCTAAGTCCCTGACACCCAGCTTCCGTCTAGTCTTCTAATACAGCCCTTGCGCGGCACCGGTCCCTGGTGGTGTTGTAACGCTTCATCCCAGGTAGCTTCGTGAGCAGGTGAGTTCAGGCTCCTGGAGACGCAGGCGGGCCCGGACCGAGCCGATTCCCCGGTTCATGGGCGATGACTGCCTCTAACGAACACAAAGACCTTCTCTTCTCAGCCCACGGAAGTCACACAGCTCTGTAAATTCTAAAGACAGTTTTACCAGCCCAACGAGACTGCCAAACAGAGAGAAGCAGAAACAGCGGGCAGGTGACAGGACAGGTGACGCTCTCACTCGGCCCTGAAGCTTCCTTCCCTGGCGACTGTCCGCCCCAGAGGGACGCGGGCCTTCCGAGCTCTCCAGCGGTGGAGGCACCGTGGAGCGCGGTGGGGCCCTAGAGGAACGCACGCCCTATATTTAGAGAGGTGCCCTTTGCAACAAAGAAGGAACTCATCCCAGTTAGCACTTTTTAAATGACAAAACCGGAAAGTTCTCCAGAATATTCCTCCACCTCACTGGCTCTCCACCAGGGGCCGGCTGCGCCCCGGGGAATACTGGGCGAGGTCTAGAGACATTACTGGTTGTCATAACGGTGGGGAGCTACTGACCTTTAGTGGGTACAAGCCTGGGATGCCGCTAAACACTAAGAACAGAGGAACCATCCGCCGATGCCCAAGGGGTGAAGTCCTCCTAATAGTTCTGTTAAAATACCGGGATATTCTGAAGTGAGATTCTTCTCTCGTAGTCTGTGGTCAGCAATATTCCATAGGTTAAGAAATAAATGTACCTGAGCTGAGGATAAAAATATCTTAGAATACCAACGGTGACAACAGCCAACCGTAATGAAGTGCTTGGTATAGACCGAGTTACAGCCAATATTTACAGCAGCCCTGCTATGATTCTCTACGCGGCGAATAAGCTCAATGGCGAACTTATTTGTTATACACACTAATCCTATGTTGTGGTTGAGTTTATAAGGCCCTAGAATGTAAGCGCCGTAGAGCAAAGCCTGCTCTGGCAGGTTCGACGCTGTCTACCCAGCAGCCAGAACAGAATGGCTGTGTTAGGGATGAGGTACAGGAACATGCCCAAACGTGGAAAGGGGTTCTCTCCAGGCCTCTGCCCTTGCACCCTGCCAGCCCCCGTCACTGACATCCATCAGCCCTCCTGCAGCTAGCCTTGGTAAACAGAACCCAGAGCACCAGAGCTGGAATGCGTCGGGCTGCCTTCCAGTTACCAAAATAACATGTTTCTGCTTTTCAGGAAGCTGGTAAAACAGAACAGTGACCCCCCCAGACAATGGTAAAGTACCTCAGCATTGCCACGAGTCACTTGAAAGCCACCTAAGAAGGCGGCTGGTTTTACGGGCAGCTGAATGCTTCTTTTAACGTGGGCAGGGTGCGTGCTGGCACCAGGCAGGGTCCCCCAAGCCAAGACAGCAGTGCTTTCTCAAAGGACGAAGTCCCCACGTGAGCACAGAGGCCCCTCCCAACCTCAGGGACCGACTGGTCCATTGGGGTCATCAGCCAGACCCCAATGCCAGTTAACCTTAGCACAGACTTCAGGTGAAATTCAAAGCACATCTTAATTAGGACAGATGCTGATCATGGCAAGGTGTGAACTTTCAGGAATCCACACTATTTTACTAATAGAAGAGTTCAAACATTATTTAAAAGAGCGAGAGTCTAGCGACTTCCCTATTTGCATTACTTCAATAGATTCCATAATTCTGGAGGGAAATACCCTTTAAGTAACAAACCCTAGCTTCTTCTTTAAATTGGGAATTGTATTCATCCCCGTAAAGGCCCAAAGGGGGAGGAACAAAAAGTCTGTTTTTTAGTTTCACAATATTGACACAGCACACACACACTTGTGGTGTGGAGATTTCTCTTGTAGAGAAACAGGCAAAGCACCCTCGACGCTCTACAAACGTGTTCACCGCACTTAAAAGCACTCTTAGTATTTATTCATAACCTGCTTTTCTCCATAAAATTTGGGGGTGAGTCTTGAAAGTAAATTTGATTCTAAAAAGAGGGGTAATACTCATGAGAATCAAAGCAAAGAAAAAACAGAATTAAGAATATGCTGAAACCAACGTGACCGGTGCACAGGAATTCGTACCCTATCATCTGGGACGCTTACCAAATGGGGTTGTCCAAATGGTAGTTTTCAACCCCAGTTCACATTCGGTGTGATTCCGTATCAGCTTCAGGCGCACGGCATAGTGGTGAGGCAATCACGCACTTTACAAAGGGGGCCCTCCACACCCACGCAGTCATTACAATATTATTGCCTATATTCCCTAGGCTGTACTTCATTGACCTAAAGGAATAAAAGAGGCCAAGGAATCAAAATTAATTTTTTGCATCTGGAAATGATGGAGGCCCCCAGATAAGTGGCGAAAATGTGAGGAGGAACTTTTGGGGGTAGCAGCAACGCCTGCTGGCACGTGGCTTGCCCTGGACTTGAACTGGCGGCCGACGGCGAAGTGGGGATACCCTGCAGAGAGCTGCCGCCGTACAGGGGACAAGGATGCGGGTTAGGCTGGGGACGCAGATCTGAGGCCTTCGAGTAGATCACAAAAATGGCCACAATTCCTCCTCACCCCCTGGTATCCATGCCCTTACCCTTGGTAAGGTGACTTTTGCAGCCCCTCCCCCCAAGAAATAGAACCTGTTTCCTCTCCCGATGAATCTGGGCTGGCCTTGTGACTTGTTCTGTCCGGGAGGCAGAATGTGGGAGAAGGAACAGTGTGGCCCTTCTTAGGTCTTCCTGACTACTCGGAATGCTGCCACCAGGAAGGGCCGGGGGCTTGCCTGGGCACAGGAGAGGTGACACACGCACATAGGACAAAGAGGGGACCCAGCTGACAGCCAGCCGGACCCAGAGCAAAAAGCCTCCTGGACGGCCGGCAGTGAACTGGAAACACACGAGGGAACGCCCCCACTGGGCCGAGCGGGTGTCGCTGGCTTGCCGAACCAGCAGCCGCACAGCTGAATTTGTTACACGGCAGTAGCTAACTGACACGAACAGTACCGGAGTGGGACGAGAGAAAGGCAGCAAACGAGATCCACGGATAAAG
Organism: Glossophaga mutica; assembly: GCA_039655065.1. Taxonomy (NCBI): domain Eukaryota; kingdom Metazoa; phylum Chordata; class Mammalia; order Chiroptera; family Phyllostomidae; genus Glossophaga; species Glossophaga mutica. The sequence continues at coordinate 4,954,610 of CM077315.1, forward strand.
TGAAAAGCGGGCAAGGGTAAGAGCCAAGCTTTGGGAGGATACTCCCCGTGGTCGGAAAAGAGGTGAGAAGCGGACACACTGGCAGAGCGGACGCCATGCAAGCGTCCAACACGCAACATCAGGGAAGCAGCGACGTGGGCGCTGGGGGAGACGGAGGTGTAAGAGCTGAGGTGGGCGATTTCAAGGAGTCGTCGGAACAGCATCACCCCAGGGCTTAGGAAAGCAGCCATTCCACATCCCAGAGTGAGCGTCGCATCTGGCAAAGCAGAGCTCCCTGGAGAAGAGGTATGTTCGGTAACCTAACAGCGAATAGAAACAGACCACGGGATGGCAAGGCGGGCCAGCGTGGGGAGGAGGCGGAACCCAGGAGAAGGCTTCCTGCTTGGGAAGCTGTTCGGAAACTCGTTAGAGGGTCCGCAGAGTCGGGCCAAAGAGCACAAGTGCAACAGCCCTTTCTCTACACTCGACACCCGCAAGTGCGGTCGGGAACCGGCGCACCGGCATCACCCGAGACCCTGCCAGCCGTGCCAGCATGCCAAGCCTCGGGCACCCCCGCCCCGCAGCCTGCTGATCCGCCCTTTGCCCAGACCCCCAGCGGACCTGCAGGCACACCCAGCTGTGGGAGAAGCCCTGCTCTGAGCAGCAGAGACTGGGAGAAAGGCATTCTGCTTGGAATCCCTTCCCAGCCCCCAGCTTCAATCCCACACAAAGTCTGCCTGCTGCTAACCCAGCTTCGACATGCTCCCCAACACCTGCACACCCCCCTTTCCAGCAAACAGAGAGGAGCGTGTGGGTGAGCAAGGTCTCCTGCGAGCTTTTCCACAACCCTGTGTACCCCCCTGGTGTTGATGTTTAGGGTTCCCTCCTACGTATGAAAAGTAACAGAGATTTCCACATGTGCTCATCTCAATGTCACATTGGTTTATTTAAGGGGAAGCGAGTCAAACAAGAATGCAAAGGCTATTACAATGGGGGTCGGACGCGGAGATGACAATGTGACAGTGAGGTGGCACTCAACACACGGAAGCCTGGAAAATCTGGGCACACCCAAAGGAGAAAGCAACCCAGCCGGAAAGACGGACGTCGCCTGTAGAATTCGGGACGGTCAACGATCAGAAAGGATCGACACTGTCGGAAGGATTTTTTCCAAAGAATGGCGAGGCTCTCTCTCTCTCTCTCCCGGGGTCTGGAAGAAAGAGAGAACTGCACCCAAGCAAGTGAGGACGGCACATGGGTGACTCACACCCGATACCGTCACCATTCCTCACGAAGGGCGAGACCACGGTTCTCTTCTAAGAATGGGGGTCGGGCTGGTTTGACCGTGACGTGGGGAGAATGCCCAAGAGAATAAACGGATGGATAAGAGGGTGGTGCGGCAAGGGCCCGCCCGGGGACATTCGGGCAGCCTGAACTCGCAGTAAGGGAAGCGACCACCGCTTTCACTTGCCCTAAAGCTGAGAAACGAGCCTGCAGGCTGACACAACTCGCAGCCGAAGCGGAGGGGACCGAGGAGCTGGGGAGGGACAGGAGGCAGCCGACACGGTGTTGGGGTGAAGCCTGCGAGGAGAGCCAAGGGTGGAAAAAGGGGCCCGTGGGTGGGACGAGGAGCAGGAACAGTAAGGACGGCCGGTGTCTGGGGAGGAAGAGCCGGCGGATGTACGGGTACGAGGGGTGGGAGGCAATCTGGGTCTCATCGGAAAGAAAAAGCACTCACTCACGTTTTTAAAAAAAATCTAGTTTGGAAAATGTGGACAAGGGCTCAAAACTTGTGTTACCAGCACTGAAGACTCGAGAAATGGCAGCATAAAGATTCAAGAGGTACTGTGCCAAGCAGAGAAATGTGGGCCTAAAATATGGGTATAATCTATTAAAATAAGAACAGGTTTTACAGTTCCTACAAAGCACATAAATCATTGGGTGCTTTGAGCAGGCCCCAAAGAAAACGCCCTAACTGAAGAAAGAACTGAAAAGACACCACAGTGTATCACCCAAGGAGGACCCTCCGAGCAGCAAAATGAAACCTAACAGAGTGGAGGAAGTTTATCCAAATGCAATGCTATAGTTTATACCCCAAATCCCAAACCTGCAGATACTCGAGAAGGGCTCCTTGGTTCCTTGGCCCTCACCCATCGCCCACTCCCACGCACCTGCTAGAAACTACTCGTTGTCCCCACCTACCCGCTGACCCCGTCTTCCACAGGCACCGAGGGTCTCCCTGGGCCCGGGGCCAGGCCTGCATTTCCCGCGTAGCCTGTCGTCACAGACGAGGCCACGTGTCCCAGTTCTGGCCAGTGAAAAACCCGCCGGTGTCACGTGGCATCTTCTGGAACCCTCCCTTGACCTCTGACATTTCCTCCTTCCTGGTTGGACCGTGGATGAAGACTCTACCTCGAAGCATGAGAACAAGGGTCACACGGACGCTGAAGGGAGCTTGGCTCCCAGATGTCTCCAAAGCCACCGTTCACCAGCCCTGAACTGCTTACCTCGACACCTCACTCGGGAAACGAGAGACAGATGAACGTGTACGCATTTCAGCCACTGCTGCTTCGGTTATTTATTTATTTTCCTACTTCTGGCGGGAAAATCCTAACCAACACACTTCTCTGCCTGTACTGGGGTCCCCCCTGCCTTGACCCTTCCCTCACCAGCCTGCACACTTCGATTAAGGACGGTCACTTCGATGAGCTCCTTCACCGGCTTCCCGCCACCTCCGCCCTTCTCTCGTTCCCGCCCAGGCAGGTGAAATACTGAGAGGAAATTTCAAATGGAATGTGAGCTTGAAAACTTCGCCCAGGGATCGTCACAACCAGGCCAGCTCCTTCGGAGTACGGCAAGTGACGCTTCAGCTCTGCGTTCCCATTTCCTAGAAGTGTCTGGTACATAGTAGGTCCGACAGGTTTATTCAAAGATTAAACAACAACTACACCTTCTCAACAATAGTTCCATTCAACCCCAGTTCGCTCCGTAGCACCTGGTCTTTTCTGGCCAAGCACTGTTCCAGATGCTGGGTACACAGGGCTCATCAAAATTCCCAACCCTCCAGGAGTATGAATGGAATGAGGGGCGCAAGAAACATAGGACCAAACCAGGAAACAGAACCCCAAGAGGCGCGTGGTATAAATACAACAAGGAGGGTAGGGAGACAGGGATGGGGGGATGGGGGCAGGGGCGTTTTACACATTTAGATGCTACTTCGTTATCAGGCCATACTGGAAAGCTTCGTTCGACGTGAACACTGAGCCGAAGATCTTTGAAAGAGGAATTCTGACGGAGGGAAGCCCAGGTGCGGAAGGACGGGGGTGAAGGCTGGCTGGTGAGACTCTGAAGCCGGGAGGAGGAGAGAAGCGGTGAGGAGCGAAGCGGTGAGGAGCGAGGCAGAGGCGCCCAGGCGAAGACAGATCCTGGGTTTGGCGAGCACCTCCCCACCCGTTCCGCACCCACTGCCGTCTCGCTCTCCTTCCCTCCCGGCTTCCGTCCCCGCCTCTCCCAGGTTCTCTCCTTCTTCCCAGCTATCCCAAAGAAGGGCTCAGCAAGCTTTCATTCCAAGGCTGACGCCCCTTTACCTACAGCCTCATTCCAAGACCAACGACCGCCAGGTCCATCGCCCCACCCCTCTCCCGGGGCCTCTTGAATCGCTCCCTCGAACGTTCTCAGGTACTGTCTTGAAAACATCTCATTAGCTAAGCACGCCCCTGTTCAAACTGTCAGCATCTACGTGTGTACCCAACCACACCAGTGTGTGCGAATGTACCCCCCCCACACACACACACACAATTTATCAGCATCTACTAAGGAAAACCCGGGCAGGCCACCAGGTATTCCAGTGCCTCCACGATTTGGTCTCGACCAACCCCACCTCCCGCCGCACGGTCCCATTTGCCCCTCTTGTCCGTCCCCAGCCTGACGGTCTCTGAGCTCTTTCACCAGGTCACACCACCCCTTGGGGACACACATTCACACACACGTGCACACACACGTTTCACGGACACTGACACGTACACATTCGCTCCCCTAACAAACGAGGCGTTTCTCGAAGGCAGACCACATGGAACTGGACCCCTAGCGAGTGCACCCCTAATACGTACTTAACAAATAACAGTTACGATATCTGCGTCCAACGGGCACAGGCCCCTTCTGGTCTGCCCAAAGCAGCAGCGGCGTGCACACCTCAAGTTCACAGAGATCTTGAAAATCCTCAAGCTCCACGTCATTCCGCAGTTGAAATGGACTTTTTTCTCATTCACGATGTAGGCATAAGGGAGTATCGAAACAGATCTACGATGTACGCTTTTTAGGAGCTCAACATGTCTAGATTTCACTCAGGATTTTTTTCAAGAAAATAAACTTCCAACCAATTACACATATTTCATAAAAGTTATCGAGTCAGGTCAGCATTTGGGACTTCTCCTTCTTATATGTAGAATATTTTGAAAAGAGAGCATAAAACACTGATTATTCTACAGTGCATCCAAATCCCTTGCTCATTACAAATCAGCTCCAGAAACTGCTGAGGAAATCTCCCAGTACGGTGCAGTGACTTCTACTACATCGATTTAAAATACTAAAAACCTTGCTCCCATCGCCATATTTAATATAATTTCTCTGTAAAAACAATTTAGTCAATGTACAAAAGGCCATATTAAACTTGCAGCCTTCGGAACAGAATGGCCCAGCTTGAATTCTATCTCCACCAAAAGAAGGAATTTAGATCATTTAAATACATACTTAGAGTGCAATCCAAATACTTCTTGATACTGGCCAATTTGTTTAACTCATGGATTATCAAGACATTCAAATTATTCTTTTATAAACAAAGTTAAATGAAGACACACCGCTGTCCAAGGGCTGGCATGCTTCACACAAGCACGGAACTATTTAAGGGAGCACGGCCTCCAGGAGGAAGGGATTCGGGGTGCAGACCTAGGGAACCGAGGAATAAAATAATCCGCTACAAAGGGAGAAAGTAAGCCTGTCAGGAGCTCAGGCAGACCTTCAATAAAGCTTCTACTCATATTTCCAACAGGGCTGTGTACATGTACATACACGTGTGTTTTTGTTTGGGGAAAGAGCTGACTCCACCTTCAAATCTTTCTCAGGTTTATCAGCATACTTAGTAAAAACTGGCCTTCCTTATCAGCCACACTCAAAACAGATTCTCCAAAACACTTGACATCATTAACGTGTCACGAAATCCAATGAGAAAGTGCACGTCTTACGTGAACAAAAAAACAAAACAAAACATAAAGTTTTACTTCCTAAATGGCTGACAGTGTTTAAATTATGTTATTGCAAATTATGTATCATCCCCACCGAATAACAACCATTTAAGAATCTTTTTTGGAAATAACTATTAAGACAGAAAGGATATATATATCATCCTGCAAATGCACATACACTTCTTTTATATCGTTCTTATACCGATACACTAGGGTTTCAAAAGCTTTGAGTTCCACACATTACTTCCTCTGGAACTGGGAGGTTAAACCAGCAACCAACCAACCCGCAAGACGGAAGCTATGTCCTTGGCAACGCCTGTCTCCTCCCTGTTGGAGGAGACCCATCCATTCCCATCACTTCACCGCACACAGGAAGACTCGACTTTGGCTCTTCAGCCCTGAGCTCTCTTGAGTTCTGGTGCACTGGTCCAACTGCCTACTTCATGTCTCTGTGGGGATATTCCACCAAAATACCCAAAGTCACCTCCCTCTTCCCTTCCAAACCAGCTTCTACGCTGACTGCTCTGCTTCTGTTCAAAGTCCCAGTGTTCATCCAGGGCCCAAGTTCAAACACCCAGAGCCGTCTCTGCCCCCTCTTGCTCCCTTCCTACGCTACGAAGATGCCCTGCTCAGAGCCTTCCTCTCCTTCACACCCACACTCACATCTCCTTGGTTCAAATCCTTCTCACTCACACCTTTAGTTCAGTGGGGCGATGGCCTCCTCCCTGGTCCCTCCCACCTCTTGTCTGACTACAGGAATCTAGTCAACCCATGTTCACAAAGTGCAACTCCAACCAACCCTCTGCCCACTCAAAATTCTTCAAATGCGCTCTGTAGTAGACACTGTTGGTTTTCTTCCCAGCAGTCTCCTTTCTTGTTAACAGAGCGTAACACAAATTATGCTCATGGGACACTGTGCCCAGCCCCAGGTGACATGGGATTGGTCTAAGCCAACCACACCAATCTCCTTCTGCTTTGTCAACAGTTGGCCTAGGGTGAACATGTGATTCATTTGTGATCAATACGACATAAAAGTGTAGCAGAACCGTTTCCAGGAAAGCTTGTCCTTCTTGGTAAGAGAGGTACAGATGAGAACATGGTCTTTTGCTACCGCTCTACCTCCCACCACTCCCCTTGCTCCCTGTTTGGCATGCCATCATGTAAGGATGGTACCTCAGCTACAGCAGCCAACTTGTGATTGTGAGGACACAGCAGGAACACTAAAAATGGCAGAATAAAATAAAAAGAAAAGAGGGCCCACTGAAGACATGGATGAACCATCCAAAACAGCCTGACACTGCCTACAAAACTTCTCTGTCAAACAGATTTCCTTAGAGTTCATGGCACTCTCTGTTGAGTGTTGTTACCTGCAGCCCAAAGCATTCTCACTGATAAACTTACCAAGGACAAACTTCCTCCCTTGCTACCAAAGGCCCTCTGCACCACGTTGCTCACAGGACAGCATCAGCATCACCTGGGAACCCCACCCCAGTCTCCTCGAGGGGTAAGGGCCAACATTCCACGCCACAGAAAGCTCTCCGGTTGATTCTTGTGCGTGTTAGGGTTTGAGAAACACTGCTGTCCTGTGGTCACTAGTCACTGTTCTTTATTTCCTCTACTCTCCTACATACCACAAGGAACACTTGGTCTGTCTCTCCCCAACGACAGTGACTTCATTTCACTAGGTTTGAGCATCATTGGCTGTTCATTTAATTTTGTCTCTTCTTAATCAGTTTTCAAACCTGAAGCCGCCGGGGACCCCAGAAACACAGGGAGTGAGAAGACCTCTGAGGGAAGGGCGTGGCCAACTGAAGGGCAATGAGCAGATGTTGCCATGTGAAGGTGCTGGTCCCCTATTGCCAAATTTCTGAGTTTTCCCAAAGAAAAGCTGGAAATCTAGATCTGTGTGCAAAGATTTTTAGGTGAAGATGACTAATTGAATATTTTAAAAATACTGGGTAGATTAAACAAGTCCTCCAGAGGATTCAGCATCCCCCTGACAGTTTGTGACCTGAAGCAGCTAGTTCTTAAAATACCTACACATTCTTTGAAGGTGGTAGCCACATACATTCACTGACTTCACCTAAAATGACTACAATTACCTGTCTGTGGCTAACTCTAGGCGAGCCTCTACCAAGCACAGGATTTTCATTAACATTCCACTGTTCCGGGTGGCAAAACGCAGAGTCCGTAGGCCTCCAGTGAGTGAGAGCTGGAATATTTTACCCATTAGTCACTGTAAGCCAGACACGTAGAACTACAGGCTTCTCAAGGACCTACAAACATGCTCAAAATGTCAGGGAAAAAATTAATTGGCCACACAACACACACCAACCACAAAATTAAAATTAACAGATGCTTAATTAAATGTCTGCAAAATGCGACTAATCAACTCTGATACAGTACCATGTTGCCTTAAATGTGGAACGTGATTTTGATGTCTGACGTAGAGGAGATCAACAGTGCTTGGACCACCCCAAGGTCTGAAAAAGGGCAAGTGCCGACCAGGAACCGACCTTCCCGCCCTAAGTCTCATCTTTGTTCCAGCGAATCACAACTTCTTTAGCCGCTCCTCCAGCTCCTGGAGGCAGATCCCTGCAAAGCAGGGTCCTCCCCCTCAATCAAGCGTCCCAACCAGGGCTGCGCTCTGCGATCCCCTGGGGCGCTTTTAAAACCTTAGCTGCCCGGGTCCCATTCCCAAAGAGTACTGTTACTGAACCGGTCTGGGGAAAGGCAGAGACCAGGCATGAGTGTATTTTTAAGGAGTTCCCTCCCACTCAGCCATGGCTAATGAAGAGCCCCGGCTGGGAACCCCCTGTTCTGGAAGCATTTGGGAGAAACATTCTCTGAGACAATCACCATCTTCCCAGTTATTCCTTCTTGTTAACTAGATTTTCTTAGTAGTGGGAGGCTTGGAACAAAGTTCATCATGTGCTCTGATGCTCTAGAACGGGGCTCAGCAAACTTCTCCTGTAAAGAGGCCAACATTAAATGTTTTAGGCTTTGTTAGCTATCTAGTCTATCACAACTACTCAACTCTGCTCCCCTAGCATGAAAGCAACCACGGAAACATGTAAACAAACGAGTGGGGCTGTGTTCCAATAAAACTTTATTTACGGACACAAGTGTGAGTTTCGCAGTTGTAAAACGTTAGTCTTCTTTGGGCTTCTTTCCACACTTAAAAATGTAAAGACTGTTCTTCACTCGCAGACCATACAAGAGTAGATGGTAGGCCAGATGCGACCCGTGGGCTGGGGTTTGCCAACCCCTGATCTAGAACTTCTCCATGGACTTCAGACCATGCAATTAACCAATGGCAGAATCCAAAAGATCAGCCTAGAACTACGCTGGAAGCGGTTAGATTCTACTTCCTTCACTCATGTAACTGAAGTGTCCACCCAGCAGGACACAGAGCTGGAACTGTCCTTACAGTTGAACATGAACCAGAAATGACTTACCAAATAAGTGATCTTGAACCCTGTCTGCACATGAATTTGTCTAAGACAAAGTGGCAAAGAAGCAGTACACAGGCATGTTTGGAAGGTCAAACATAACGGTTTGCATTGTTCATTTCCTGCCAACATTTAAAATTCAGAATACTTCACATAAAAATCCAGACTAGCATTCTCTTGAAAAAATAATTACAAAATGTGGAGAGCCTGGGACCAAATGTTTGCGTGGCAAGCAAGAATCTACTACACTGGACAAGGCTACCTCGTCAATGGGGCACGTTCTCCCCAGCCCACAAACCCTCTCTCCATGGAGGGTAACTGGTTGTTCCCCCAGACATTTGAGTTAGTGACCCCTGGTCTCAGGTCCTTAGAATAATCTTATTTCTCTTTCGCAATGTGGCTTCCATCTCTTCTTTGAAGACCTGACATGGGAAAATACTGAAAACTCTCTCTGATCTGCTCTCAAGATTCAACACCCTGGCACTCTAGACGCTAGAAATGAAATCATTAGTTCTCATATGTCAAGTTCACAGGGCATCAACCTAACAAGAGTTTCGATCAGATTCCCTTCTCAATATGGTCTCAATTTGAACCAGAGTCTCCAAGAAGATAGACAAATGACAAATTACCTTTCAGGTCCTCTTACCCTTCAAGCTGACCAAGACAGAGAACCTGCCCAATGAGATAAAGCTAAAGCACTCCCGTCAGAATGTCTTAATTAAGCAGAGCGATCAATAACACACATAATAATTAGAAAGCACGGCTCGGGGCCGATGGGTAAAAACGACACAGGACTGTTCTATGTAGGGTAAGAAGTTAATAGCCATATTTTGAAAGGGGGGGAGCCCCAAGAATATGCAAGAAAAGCTAGCAACTAGTACGTAGTCCAAGTTCATCGTTAACCCACTGTGTAACTTCACCTTATACCCACATTAAGTACGATAGTTTATTTTGGGGTGGCAGACCTCTGACAATTACACTGATTGTCAATTACTGATTGACAGATATGCTACACATTATCTTCTTACTTGTAAAAAAAAAAAAAAAAAAAGACAAATTGAACTCGGGAAAGAAAAATTCCAGATATATGGATAAGGGGTCAGCAATCCACTTGAGTAACACAAGGCCTTTCTGTGAAATATATGCGTGTATGTGTGTGTGCGTGTGCACGCGTTAGTTTAATTTGCTGGCCCCTCAGAAGAAGAACTGTTTGAACAGATTTTTCCACTTGAAAATAAAATGGAAATTAGCCCTTCGAAAACAGAGATGACTTTAAGTTTATACATCAGTGGCTGGTTCATGAATTATTAACTAATTTTAATGATCCTGGCTATATTTTATTTGAAGTTATTTTGCTACTTGCAAGGACTTTCGAACCCTCAAAACTCTTTCATCCATTCTCCATACACAGAGTACACTTTCATGCCCACTCACATTTAAAAAGGATCCATATACTCACAGAATGTAAAGATAATACACACGCAAATAATTTATACAAAGGAGGCGGCTCATTTGTTAAAGAGAGAGATGAATGAAACCCTATTATTCACGGTTTGTAAATAAATTTAAAGGTAAGCGCTAACTTTTCACTTGTTAAGCCTGGAGCGGAGGGTTCTGTATTTCTTCTAAAGTTTCCCAGATGGTCGGTAAAACAAGAAAGGGCCGAAACCTACTGTCTTCGAAATCCATCATTTCCCAGCCAGAAAGATAATACATGTCATCCAAGTGAAGTCTCAAGAGATTAACGATTACAGGTGTTTCCAAATAAAATAAATGCATGGCTTTGTAAGCTAGTTTTTACATTTTCAATATAAACCCACACAGAATAGCACCACTTCAGATACGCGAGCTAGCTGTGAAACGAACGCTATAAACCTTTAATTAGCACTTGCTGTTTTATACCCATGAAGTTAATACTTCCTCTTCTACTCCATTCTCCCTATAAAGAAAAAATTACAAGGAATAAAATGGGGTTTTCACTCGTGCAACGAAGAGTAGGAAAACAGAGTTTTGTGGCTCAGCTGAAAGGGTATTGTTTTTTTCTTTTACTTTCAAGGAAGTACGTGCAAACATCCCTTAAAATAAGTGCAATTTGATTTCTACCAATACTGAGCACTGTGCCTACCTTTCCTGAGCTGGGTACACACAGCCCTTACGACGACCAGAATGCTGAATTACCAAGAAACCAAGTTATTTCGGGCACACAGCTGCATCCAGAAAATATGATAGTAAACTGACATGCACCCCCCCAACTCCAGAAGTTAAGCATGCATCTTAATAAATAATGTCTGTCTTCGAGCTTTCTGTACCCTCCCTGAAATAAATGTCCTGAGTTTTAAATGGACTCAAAATAGCCTTTCGCAAAAAATGAAAAGAGACGCACACAAAACACCCACACTTTCCTCTGGTCCCTTGAAGTACCCTTGGGATCCCAGTGGACACAGAGATTTGCAGAGCATCACCCCCCCAGCCTCCCCCCCCCCATTGGATTGGTACAAAAGGTTTCTATTTTGGTGTCATTTGAATGTTGCTGATCTTAAATCAGAGAGAGGGGGTACATTAGGCAAGGTAACGGCTCCCAAAAATAAGAGCCCGCCCTGTTATACAAGGCTTGCCTGGGTGCAGGCCCACATGGAGGGAGATAAATAAAACCGCACTGGAACAATTAGGGGCAGCCTCAGAAACGCTGCATACTTAATGAGGCTGCCCGAGTCCCTAACTCAGCAGACATTAGGGACTTTTGCAAGTATTTAATAACCGGAGTCAATCCGACCTCAGAGGACGCTCAACCTAACTCTGGCTCCAAGGCCTTCTCCTGCTTCTCTTTCTGTGTTTAGCGTGTCACTCTCGGAATTTGGAGAGCCTGAACGTGCCCACCACCGACGGGTTAAAGCACATTTGAATCATGTCCCTTCTGTCCACACTCGAAGGAAGGCCCCTCGGTGCCAGGCACGGGGCGACGATGGCTCGGGGTGAGAAAGAGCCCCCAAAGGTCTCTCACAAACTTCAGCACCGGAGTTGGGCTCGGAGCATAAATACACAGACAGGAACACGAGGCTCTACCAGGCAGGGGGCACAGCAAGCTGCTCCTCACTCGCCAGACAATTCCTCCTCTGCCTGCTATTTATGCATTAGTTTTGTGTAGCACCTTTCTTTGGGCAGGCTCACGATTTCCTCCTCTGTGATCCAAGCAATCATAAACAAACTAGGATTTGAAAGAAAAAGAGGGGAGAAGGGAGGAGCAAGGTGGGGGCGGGGGGGGGAGGAGAAAGGAAAACCACATTCAAAAGGCACCAGCCAGCCGGGGCACAGTTCTTTCTCTGAATATCGCCCTCAGGGTGCTGTTCCCTCCAAAGCTCAGCCCTGCGGGCATCGGGAAGGACGGAGACCACAAGGCTGCGCCGCCCTGGCCGGAGGGCTGCGGCTCCCGCACCAACTCGCCGCTCGGAGCTGCGCCGGCCGGCCACCCTCTGAGATCTGCCTTCGGCCACCAGAAACGTTCGGTCCTCGAAGTTGCGCTGGGGAAGGTGGGGTACCCCAGGGCGTGGCGTGCAGGTCTCCGACCCTAATCTCCCCGCAAAGCTACATTTACCCCTCCCCCAAAAAATTAAAGATGAGAAGCGACTAATGCTAACAGAGAGGAGCGGGCACCTCCGTTCCGTGGCCCCAAAGCGCCCTACAAGAGGGTAGCGAAAGCCACCTGCGGGGGTCCCGCCAGTCACCACCCCCGCCCCCCATCCAGGGCACGCTCAAAAGTTTGTTCTTTTCCTTCCCTCAGCGGCCCGGGGTCCAGCCGTCGTAGCGTAGGAGGGAGGTGAATAGACTGGGAGTGGGGCGGCGAGCTTAGCCCACCGCTAGCATCAGGGTCCCCTGCGCACCCCCCCAAGGGGGCTAAGATCGTGTTTACTAATAACAACAACAAAGAATCACACGCAAGCCCCCCTCTTTCAGTCTCGGACTGCTCCTCGCTTCTTTGGGGCAGGAAAGGAGAGTCGGCGGGTTGGGGGGGGTTACAGTGGGAGGAGAGGCGGAGGACAGGGGCAGAGAGAGGGGAGTGCCGGCGGAGAGACAAAAAGGGGGAAAGGCGGGCGGGGGTGGAAGGGGGCAGGAGGAGAAGAGGTAGAGTTGGACAGAGACGAAGAAGCAAAGGGAAAGGAGTGGAGAGGGAGGAAAGAGGGGAAAGAAAGTGCAGCGGGCGGTAGGCTGGAGCGCGGGGCGCGCCCGGGATGGGAGGTGGCCCGCGCCGCGCCGCCCCCCCGGCCCGGGCCGGTCACCTTGCTGTAGCCGTAGTACCCCAGGCACTGCGCGAAGTCCAGGCCGGCGGGGTCCCCCGCCGCCGCGGGGTAGAACCTCATATCCATGCCGGAGCCGGGCCCGGGGCCGGGGGCCGAGGCTGGGGCTCGCCGGGGCGGGTGCCCGCCTCCTCGAAGCCGCTAGATCCACCGTCAGGGGCGCCCGGTCGGGGTTGTCCGGGGGGCGGCTTGCAGGACTCGGGGCCCGAGGAGCGCCGCAATCGGATCCCGAGGAGCCCGGGAGCCGCGGCCGCCGCACACAAAGGCGCGGCCACGCGAGCCGCGGGAGAGCGGGAGGCGGCCCAGGGGACGCGCCCCGCCGGGACACCGAGGCAGCGCTGCGCGCGGGCCGGGCGCCTAGGGCGCGGGGCGCGGCGCGGGGGCGCGGGGCGCGGCGCACGGGCCCGGGGCGGCGCGGAGAGCTCAGGTGCGCCGGCCGAGGCTGGGACAGCAGCGGCGGCGGCTGGCCCCGCTCCTCCTCCCCGGGCGGACTGAGGAGAGGAGCCGCGGAGACAAGGGGCCCGGCCCCTCCCCTCCTTCTCCCCCTCCTGCCTCCGCCACCGCCGCCGCTCCGCCCCTCCCACCGCGGGCAGCTGGCGCGCCGCCTGCCCCGCCGGTGCGCTCCCCGGCCGGGACCGCTTCCGGGCGCGCCCGCCCCGCCCCGCCCGGCCGTGCCCCGCGCGGCCCCTCTGCGCTCACCCCGCGCCTCGCGCAGCCCGCGCCTTCCCCATCGCCCGCGCCTCGGCCTCCCCCTCTTCGGGGCCCCTGCTCTTCCCACCTCGCCCCTCTTCCCGCTCCGGTCCTCTTTGTCCCCGCTGCCTCGGAGCGCTCCTCGCTCCCCACTTCCCCGGCCGCTGCGGTCGTCGCCAGCCCCGCGCCCGGTGTGGGCCTCCCCTGCCTTTGCAGCCACCTCTTCTCTCGGACCCCAGCTCCTGTCCTCCGCAGCCACAAGCTATCCGCGTCCCTCCCACCCTTCTTTCTATCATTTTCCTCTCCTCACCCCCGTTTCCTCCTCCTGGATGCCCGTCCCCGGTTTCCCCTACCCTACACCCTGCCTAGCCCCACTCATGTCCCCTGCTTGGAGGCACCTAACCCAGCGGCCAACCTGCACGCGTATCTCCCCGTAGCTGGGACCCCACCTACACCTGTGGTGGGGTGTCGGGGCCTGACCTTTCACAGGTAGGCAGACCTGAGGCTTCCCGGGTTAAGCCTCGTGTCGTTTCCCTTCGTGTTTTCTTTGCTCTTGTTTGTATTAGGAAGGCATTTGCGTAACTGGATCTAGGCGGATCGTTCCCTGCTCTGAAAAAAATGTCCCCATTTTCCTAAAAGGTTCCGGGTGGTTAACTTCATGCTGCACTCACCCACCCCCTCTTCATTTCTTTCTGTTTCTGTAAGCTAAATCTCCCCCCACCCGCATTGATTGTTTCGGGTTCATGCGAGAGTCTGGCCCCCAGCCTTGGCGAAGGAAGAGACTTCCACACTAGTTCAGAACGTCAAGGAGAGGTTTGGAGATTTGCCCTGTCCCCAGAAAGTGCAGACTCTTTTGAACTAAAAACAATTAAAGCCCAACAAACTCAGGAAGCGTCTTTTTACCTCCCGCCTACTACCTGCCTAAAGAGACTGAGAATGCTCCAGGAAGGGGACTTCAGCCCACTCACCTTAGGACACAGGAATTAAGTGGGGCCGATTGGGAGGATCCGGGCAAAAAATCTGGTCTTCTGTCCCATTGTCTCTGGGTGGCCCTGCAAGAACTTACCACATGTTTGACTCTCTCCCCCTCCTTTGTCCAAAATGCCATCTATACCCAATGTTGCCTCACTGTCCTTGGGGTTTTTGTGCCTCTGTGAATTCCCCATGCACATGTATTCACATTTTTTGACTTTCTCCTGCTAATCGTCTGCATGTCATTTCAATTATTGGACCAGCCAGAAGAGCTGAAGGGGTAAGAATAAAGCGTCCCCCCCAAACCAGCCCCTCCCCAATTTGGTAATTTAGGAGGCGCTTGCGCCCAAAGGGTAACATTTACAAAACTGTTCAGCCAACACTCACTACCACGTTCTCCCAGCATGGCCCCTGGCCGGCCCAGGGCCTGAACTTCCTCAGACGTCCCAAGGGCTTGTCATCTCATCACTTCTGTTCCCCAAAGTAGGCACCTGGGCTGGGCGAGTGCCTACTGTGTGTGTGCGCACACCTGTATGCGTGTGTGCCTTGGCCCCATATTATCTTTCTGAAACCAAGCAAGGAGAATAAACTTCAATTAGGTGAAAGTTTGTGTATTTGCTCTTCTCTTAGCAGAAACGTGGGCTTGGAGGCTGCAGGAAAGAGCGGTGTGTATTCAGGAACGCAACCACTGCTCACATTGTCTCTGGGTTGACACCGACCCTCCCCACCCCCCAGAAGAGCTTTGGTCTCTCTCCGGAGTCTCCATGTAACGCTGACAACCCAGCGGCGCTCCCTAATGGCCCAGCGGGTTGCACAAATTGGCAGTGAGCTGAGATATTATCAGGACAACACCCCATTGAGCGGGTTCTTGAAACGCAGAAGTGGAGGCCCTTTCTCTGGGCCACTGGGCACGCCTGTGGCCTTTCCACCAATCAGAGCTGGAGGTTGCAGTGGCCACCTGTTGTCTCACCAGAGAACATCTTTTAAGTTTCACTATGAGTATTTAACAATGGCGTGGAGTGCAGCATCTGGCCACGGGAGAGGAGCAGCCTGCTGGGCTGAAGCGCCACAAAGGAAATTAGTTATTTTTCCAGAGATTATGACAAGGAGCCCAAAAGACGAGGGAGCAGAGTTTTTTTTCCTGGCACACCTACATTCCTCACCTGCTCGGTCTGTCCTGCGTCTGTGGCAATCTGAGCTTGATTGCAGAGGAGGAAGGAAAGGATAATCAAAGTTACAGAGAAGCTAAACCTATCGTAATCAGGCCTGGAGGATGAGGAATACGCATCCTCACAGTGGAAACCTCGTAGCTGCGAGAGGGGGAATTGCATGTGGGCTTCGGTGTTTGCCTTGAACATTGCACTGCGGAGCCTAGAAACTGAAGGAGAGTCCCAGGAAACTCCAGGACTTAGGGATACCGGGTCTTATCTGCTACTACCTCTTGGCCTTTGTTTTGGGGAAAGCCTTCCCCTTCAAATCCCCCTCCCTGTTCAGATGCAAATACCTTTGGGAAGAAACCATTCCCATCAGTAAATATTTTATGATGATGACGATTTAGGAAAAATCAGACTGTAGGTCTTGAATACAAGGAGAAGGGGCAAAAAATTGCGCTTTGTCTAAAGATACATCTGTTGAGGCCCTGAGAATGCAAACATTACTGGAACAGAAACAGGTCATTTGGGAAGGCTGCCCTGCCCGATTTTGCCCACAGTGGGTCTCCAGGCGCTTGGCAGCTATTTCGGGATGACTGCTCTGTGCCAGGTACTGTTTCAGGCACTTATGAAGAAGAAAGGAACCCCAGACGATGCACAGGGAAAATCCTCAATGGAGACTATGAACTGGACACCCCACACACCAGCCCACACACGCACACACATGCCCTGTCCCATGCACTCACCCGGAGATCCAGTCCCGACTCAGCCGTGCTACGGAGAGAAGCAACCCTGATAGATTCACATCTACACAGAGTCCAGGAAGCCATGTCCTTGTGACAGACAGTTCCAGGGAGGGGGCAGCACCTGCTGTTCCAGGCTCCACCTGGAGCACCACTGTATCCCAAGAACCTTGGACCGTGTTTGGCGCTTAGGTGGTTTGCAATCAATAAAATACTCACTTAAGGAAGGACAGATGGGAAAGGAGGAGGGGGAGAAACAATGGCTTCATAGTGGAAGGAATGTCTTTCCCAGGGAACCTGGTTAAGGTAAGATTCCAGAAGCGTGAACCCAGGACCCCTGATTCCGATGTGCACAAGCAAATGGAGGGCGGGGCAGGGGGTGCGGGGGGCCTTCTGCACTCCATTGTTTTAGATCCTTGTACGCATTCAAACTCACATCAAGTGTTGTTTCATTTCGGGCTAATCTGATTAAACCCTCCATCGAGTTCAGCATACTATCTAGTTTTGAGAGTTCCGGTGGAGGCGAAGACCCTCCATTGAAAACTTCAGAACGATGCTTTTAAAAATGTACCGCACTTGTCACTGTCACGCTGTCAGCTTCAAGGTGCCCCCTTTTTCAGTCTGTCAGTAATTTTGTTTCAGAAATGCCATAAACAGAGGTGTCCTTTGTACTAGGTTAGCTTTGCATTTGAAGAAACCTCTCCAGGAACGTATCTTGAATGTATGTGTAATTTATGCTGAACAGTGCTACCAGTTACTGCTCTAGAAAAGCCACACAAGAATCAGCCGTGCAGCCAAAATACAGCTGCTGGGCATTAGAAAACTCCTGTAGGGTTCTCATATGATCTGGGTCAAAACTCCGTCTTATTAGCTTGGTGTTTTTAATTGGTGTTGTTCAAGAATCTGTAAAAAAAAAAAAAAATGGAGGAAAAAACACAGAACCTGTAAGGAAGAAACTATATTATAGCTTGACAAAACTCTGAAAACTTTCTTTCTTTACTTTGGCTCCACATTAAACAAGAAAATCCCGGTGAGGACCGCACTGAAACTGCCGAGTTACATACCCACGATCTTCCCGGGTCCCGGGCTCGTAGGGCCCTGTGCAACTCCGGTGTGGCCTGCTTTCCCGGATGAGGAGAGGAGACTATTAGGCAGCAGATACGGTTTAATATTCTTGAGTTTTGGTGATGAAAAGTCCTATCCAAATATTATGATCCTCGTTTGCAATGTGTAATGTAGCCAAATTAACAGCAACTCCAAATGGAAATTAACAAGGCCAGAGCTTCTCAAGCGTCTTCTCATCTATTCCCATAGTAACAGCCGACGCATTATGTTGGGAAAATATCTCCTGTTTGGTTTTATATCTGAACTTGGCTTCAGGTCATAAAGCCTAGCGCTTCTCTCCAGCACCAGTTCTTAGTATCTGCCCAGCTCATCTTCGTGAAACTTAAGAGCGTTCCGTGCCAGAGGCTCACCGCTGCAGGTTCCTGGTCTAAATCACATGCAGATAACATCAAGTTAGGCCCTACAAGGCTCTCACAATAGTGAGTGTAGAAGTTCTATGGAGGAGGCATTCTGACCCCCAGGCCCTCATTACAAGTCCCCAGCACAGGCTCGAAGAAAACTAATCACTGTGAGAGTTCCACACAGCGATTACGGAGGGGGGAATAAAATCCCTGAGCATTGTCATGGTTAGTTTTTGTTTCAACAGATGCAAACTTTAGTGGTCTGGAAATGTGGACTATTCCGATATCTTTACTTAGGTGAGAAAATGCAGAAACATGAGCAAGTGGGGGAAAAAATAAGCGAACGTTTCGTACATGATAATAAATATGTAGTTATGTGCAAGAGGTTGAATGAGTAGTAGTAATATCCAATCATATTACTACTACTTGTTTTGGCCATATCGGTCTGGTGCCACGAGGCACAAGTAAAGCTCTAGAAAAATGAGTCATCGTCCCAGGTGACTATTCCTTTTACTAAGAATAGACACACCCATTGGTTTTGACAGATATGTAATCATTGTGAAATGGTAACCCCCCAAATCCTAGTGGCAAGAAAGTACTGAGCTGAGAATTCGTTCCCAAAAATATAAAGTGCAGCGAGTATGTGCTTCTGACCTAAGTAGCTCTGCAATAATGCTATTTTAAAAACCAATATGCTCAACACAGTTAGGAGGTGTGCAATTTTCAGCGTGTTTACACCCTACCTTACATAAAATATCCTGTATTCACAGAAATCCTCAACTGTGGTCCTGCCTGTTTTCTGAAATATATTCTATTTCTTTTATAGTGAAAGAATGACCTCTTTTGCAGGAACAATTTTCAGAGACAGTGTGTTTATCAAATAGTCTCTCTGCTTTCATAAAAACAATTTACTTTCCCTGAACTCTTCAAGATAAGCATCAAAACCAGGGAAAAAAATGTACAATGAAGTTTATAATTACAATCCAGAAACAAATACCGGGTAGTTTTTATTTTGCTCAAGCAGACAAGATTCCCCCCCCCCCCAAGGAGACAAAGGTAGTGAGGGGGGAGGAGTTTGTACTGGAGTGAAAATCAGGAAGCTGAGAAGGTTT
The DNA here is from genome assembly GCA_039655065.1 of Glossophaga mutica. NCBI lineage: Eukaryota > Metazoa > Chordata > Mammalia > Chiroptera > Phyllostomidae > Glossophaga > Glossophaga mutica. The sequence continues at coordinate 4,973,704 of CM077315.1, forward strand.
CTAGCAAGAGGGACCCCTCGGTGTTGCCCCCAGAGACCACTGGCTGAACAATGAAAGCTGAGGACCTGGTACTCTCCTAGGGTTGGGTGGGGGTCAGTCCATGTTTTATTCTTCACCAAGGGACCGCTCTGGAGGCATTAAGAAGAGAATGTCCTTAGGCAGATATTAATTAAACCCTTCCATGAGAGATCTGTGTACCCTTGCACATGAAGATCTCTCCTAGTTAGAGCCTCTGATGACGTCCTATCTCTGATAAGCACCCGTGTTTCCAGGCTTAATTTACATGGCATGTTATTTGTAATAACCGTAGAACAATAAAATCGTGAAAATAACGGAGGAAAGAACTGAGTCTAATAAAGATTGTGCTTCTTAAGAAATGGGAAACAATTGCATTTGATCACAGAGCAGCCCAGGACTAGCAGCAAAATAATCTCCTCTAATTTACATAGATCTGTGCTTGCCAAACAGATGAGTGTTTGCTTTTCGAGTAATTGTCCAGGTGCGCATCCTGCGGTGACAAAATCTCTAACTCATCAAACTGCTTTGCCAGAGCGGGACAAGCCCTGTTTTCTGGAACCGGTTCAAGCTTTCTCCCTAGCATCCCAGCCACCTGTTTATGGAGTTCGTCCTCCTCGGGAGTAGATGCGTGCAATTAGAAACACGAAAATGAAAATAAATGACCTTGTTTGTTATTTATAACAAAGAAACTCAGCAAAATTGATGCTGTGGGGCTTGACCTCTTGACCCGGGAGAAAAAGCCACCTCATGGCTTTGTGGCCAATGAACAATAGTCCGGCAGTTCCCATTGTCCGTGCAGCCTGACTTCTGGATGGTTGTGAAAGCCGCATATCCAAAATATTAAATGTTTTACCAGTTGGATTAGAGGATTTGTGCTTTTCTGAAAAGAAAGTGAGACTAGTTAGCCAAAGGGCTTTTCCTTTTCAGGCCAGCAGGTAAAATCATTTTGTTTTATATACGCGGTGTGTCCTGTGTCAACCACACAACGAAGAAAAGAATATTAAAAATGTTGAGCCCTGGCTGGGCGGCTCAGTTGGTTGGAACATCCTCCTAAAACGCCAACCCTCAGTCCGGGCACAGGAACGTGTAAATGGGTAACGCAGTGGGTCGATCTCTCTCTCTTTCTCCCTTCCTTCCTCTCTCTAAAAATCAATAAATAAAAATAAACTTTGAACCAGGGTTCTGGGAATTGAAGAGTGGCGGAATATGTCATGGAAATCAAATAGGAGGTCTCAACAAGTAGTTCAGGGAAAACGCATTTCCTCTTTGTCTCAGCTGCTGGCAGGAAAGAAGAACACAACTTCCACTGTGTAAATGCAGTGTGGACAGTGCCCCCTAGAGTTGTGCAGTGAAAATAGCACTGTCATTCCTTTCTCTCACTGACCCCAGGCCACACACACACACATCCCCCGCCCCCCCAGACACCCAGAGCAGGCGAGATGTGATGACGACCACGGTGGAAGGCTCTTCAGAACTGGTGCCCGCTTGGAACATCCTGAGGTCGAATCGAGTAAAAAGCGACATCCTCCCAACTTGTGTCCCTGGTCCTGTATCCTTTCCCCACGTTTGGGTCCCTCCCTTGTCCTCCCACAGCACGTTGCATGAGTGTCCTCAAGTCTCCTAGACCTTAGAGTCCAGATTTGATTTCCTCCGCAAGTCGCTCAGGTATTGTCCCGTCTGCCCAGTGTTACCGCGCCTTGAACTGTTTGATTTCTCCCCAGGAGTAAATAACAGTCTTGCTCTGTTTTTCAAAGGAGGACCCTCTCCCGTTTCTCCAGATACCTTTCCCACGGTGCAACGAAGCCAGTTTCGCCAGGGATGCGGTGGACATGCATACACTCCCCCGGGGAATGGCAGGCTGTCCCTCCTCGGCTTTTCCTTCCGACCCATGGGGTCTTCATCATGAGCCTTTCCCCAACTTCTTGTTTGTATTTATCGTTTTTTAATTTCCATGGAATTTACTGGGGTGACATTGGGTAATAAAATTATATAGTTTCCAAGTGTACAATTCTATAAGTACATCATCTCTATATGGTATTGAGTGTTCACCATCCAAGGTCAAGTCTCCTTCCATCACCATTTATCCACACTTTGTTCTCTTCTACCTCCCCCACCCCCCTTTCTATTGTCTGTGTCTATGACGTTTGTGATTTTTTTTTTTGCTTAAGCCCTTCACCTTTTTCCACCCAACCCCCGCAACCCCCCTCCCCTCCGACAGCTGTCAGTCTGTTTTCTGTATGTATAAGTCTGTTTCTCTCTTCTCCCCAACCTGCACTGGGATGTTCCAGCCGTACATCTGGAGAGACATATACAAACCCTTGTTGATCGCACACTGACGGTGACGAGGGTAACACCGAAATGGTAGCCATTGGAGGTCCGCTTTCTGGTTAACATCTGTGGGCCTGGTTGATTCTCAGACCCGGTGAAAGGAGCTTCAGAAGTTTTTGTGTTTAACTCATTTAAAGAAACCCAGTCTGTAGTCCAAAAACACATGCCAGCTATTGTTTTACTGGAAGACTGAGCTCTCTTAATCTAGAAATATCTCCAAGTGAGTTCCCACTGTGTGCTCGAAGTACCGAATGTGTAGCTGCGTTCAGTGGGTGAGAGAGCGTAGAAGGTGATTATTCCATCATATCCAGAATTGATAACTGATTTATAGTCCGACAAATTTTCACCATGTCTTTCCAGGAATGTGGTACTGAGGTTCCAGAAAGAGGAAAAAAATGATCCATGTCCACACTAGACATTATAAGACACAGAGAAAGTATTATAAATAGTGAAATATTGTAACCGGTGCCATAGGAGAAGCGTACCCTCCCTAGTGTAGTCAGCAAACGTTGATTTACAGATAATAGGTTGTGTGTTGCTTAGAGAAGGCAGGGGTTATTTATGATCAGGATAACCAGAGGAAGCCTCATGGAGAAGGCATTTGAACATAGAAAACATTGGAGGGAGGTAAGGGTGGAAAAAATGTCCTAGGGGATAGAGGTTTTGAACACAGTTGCTGGAGAGAAGCGCTCATAGGCCTAGCCAGGTGGCTCAGTTGGTTGGAGCATCATCCTGTACACCAAAACACTGCAGGTTCGATCCCTCGTTGGGGTATGTACAAGAGACAACTGACTGATGTTTTTCTCTTACATCTCTCTCTCTCTGTAAAGTAAAAACGCATCCTTGGGTGAGGATTCTTTTAAAGGGGTCGTATGTGTGGGAATATAGGGTTGTATCAGCCATCTCCTGAGTAGATCATGCCGCAGTAACAAACAACCCCTATTATCCTTGTGGGTTACCACCACTACCAAGGGCTATTTCTCGTCTACAGGCCTGTCCACCTCCCACCGGCTGCTGCTTCCTTCCATATTTCCATTTCAGAACCAAAGGTAGTGGAAGCATGCTAGGGGTCTCAAAGCTTCTGCTCACATCACTTCCACTCACTTTTCACTGGTCAAAGCAAGTCTGATGGCCAAACCTGAGATCAGTGGGCCAGAGGGGATGACTCTCCTGCAGGAAATGGTCTGGTGGGGCGGGGCCCCCAATATTTAGAAACAATGGGATCATCAAAATTCCTGACAGCAGGTACTATTGTTGAGCTGGAGCGTGAGTGCTGGAGAGAGAAAGCTGGTGGGATACGGTGCTGGGGTTTCAGGAGGGAAGAGACGGGTGGGAAGTGAAGCCCAGGCAGCTGCGTGGGGCTTGCTGCAAGAGGCTACGTGGAGGATGGCATGGAAAATGTGGCTGGGTGTTCTGATGGCAAATTTGCTTTGATTCGTACACAGCAGACTCATTTAACATTTAATGAGTTTATGCTGTGTGCCCGCTGCAATGCAATATAAACATTTGCATATATATATATATTTTTTATTTTAATCCTCATGACATCTGTCTGGGGTAGACAGTATTCCTTTTTCTATGTCGAAGCATTGGGCTCTCAGAGGTTAAAGGACTGGCTTAAGGATGCAAAAGCAGCACAGAAGAGCTGTGAAGGAAACTGAGATCTCATCCTTCTACTGCATCACTGCAAGGCAAAGAAATAAACATGTCACCTTTCTTTAGTATTGACTGGCTATTCTCTGTCGTCTCCTTATCCCTGCAGCCTGAAAGCAAGGTTTCTACGATACGTTTTCTCCTACTTTCTAGCAGAAATCGTCATTAAAATGATGCTGATACAACCAGTCCTTGCACACTAGACCTTTACAAGTGAATAAAGAAGAAACAAACCTTTATCTGAGGTATTTATTATAAAATTCCATGGCAGAGACAGTGACTGTCTATTAAACGTCCGTGTGCTGCCCCCCTCCCCCACCATGTGTTTCCTAAGCTTTCTTGCCATTAGGTGAGAGGACCACATGACCAGTTCCGGCCAATGGACTGTGAGCAGACATGCGTCACTTCCAGTCCAACACAACTGAGACCTGGCATTCATCCTCTCTACGTATACAAATGTGTGTATATAGAGAGCCCTACTGTAGTATCCTTAGCAGCCAGGTGTTCCGAATACCATAGATGGAAGAGGGCCACTTGGGCCTCGAAATTCACATGGTTAACGACGTACGTTTACGTTGTTGAGCCGTGAGACATCAGTGCTTATTTGTTACCGCAGCAGAGCCCAGCCTGAGCATTCAGATCCCCTGACGTTAACTGACTCAAGCTTAGGCACCTTCTCTGTTCTGCTCATTCCCTGGTCCCCACTGCCGAATACAGAGCCTGCCACGGGCTTTATGCTCCATAAACATTGGTGAAAGAAAACAAATGAGTCCCAAATTGAGCCTGGTCTCTATATGCTATTTAATTAAGCTACCTACTAACCGATTTTGGAAACCCGTGGTTGACCAACCTTCCTGAAATATCTTTGCATCGTATCACTCCTCAAAGTAAGATCTCACTATACATGTTATCGTTTCAAACTCCTGCCCCTGGCATTCAGGGTCCTCATAATTTGACGCAGACTCCTATGAGTTTACTTACTACCGTAATATTTCTAATCTAATCCACTGCTATTCACTGACTAGTATGCCTTCTAGTCATTTTTCCACCGTTCCGGGAGTAAACACTGGGTGCTCTTGAACAAATCGTTTCCAGTGTCTGAGCCACAGTTTCTCATGTTTCTAAGATTATTATCTGTAGCAAAGGAGAGAATGCACACAAAATTTGTGAATTATGTAGGGTATGAAAAGGCGAAAAACCAAACTTATTTTGTATTTGCCTGTATTTATATATGTTCATTGGTCCATAGATCAGAGGAGTGATGGCAAAGACGGCATCTCTGTTTCAGGAACCCACCTGCCAAAATTTTCCACGATACACCTGTTGTCAGATTTATCCTGGGACGGCTGGCCAGGGAGCGCTGTAAAAGGATCTGTTGGTTACTTACCCCTCCTCTTGGCTTAGCCCATCTCCATTTTGCGTAGCCTCACCCACCCTCTTCCCTGGGGCCACCTCTCTCCACAAGGGCCCCACTTCCTGTCACAACGGCCCTGTTTCCACGGCCAGTGGGTGGGTCACTCTTTGCCTGGGATGCGTTTCTCTGGTCAACGAGACATGTGCAGACAAGGGCAGGAGGGCTTTTAAGGGATTCCTTGTTCTTGAACATCACCTCTCAAAAATAAAGACTAATTTCGTCATCGGGACAATGTCAGGTCTGGAAAGGTTGCCACCACCCTGTCACCTGAAAGGGCCTCTAGCCTGAAGTCAGAGCTGACATCCTGGGATGGGCGCGGTGGGGCAGAAACCCCGGGGAAAAGTGACCCGCGACCATGTCAGGAGTCATTGAAGGAATGAACCCTGGAGCTCTGTCCCTCCTGATTTCTAGTCACGTGAATAACGCGTATTCTTATCTTTTGATACAATTAAGTCTAAGTTTTCTGCTACAGTCACTGAAAGCACTGAGCTCCACTTATACTACAATGTACCAATGTACCAATGCTACATTGGTTTGCCAAGGCTGCCATGCAAAATACTGTGGACCGGGGTGGGGGCAGTGCTTAAATATAATAGAAATATATTTTCTCAGCATTTTATAAGCTGGAAGCCCCGGACCAAGGTCCTGGCAGAGTGGGTTTCTCCCGAGACCTCTCTCCTTGGCCTGCGTGTCGCTGCCTCCCCTCACAGTAATCCGTCTGGGCTCGCACGTTCTCAGTGTCTCTGTGAGTCCCGATCTTCCTCGTCCCCTAAGGACAGCAGTCAGGTTGGGGGAGGGAGAGGAGGAGGGGGGAGGCGAAGGGAGGGGAAGAGCCCACCCCAATGGCCTCATTTTTAACTTAATCACCTCGTTAAGGGCCCTACATCCAAATACCATCGCATTCTGAAGCCCTGAGGGTTAGTTAGGGTTTCAACATATAAATTCTGCGGGAAACAAAGCTCAGCCCGTACCCGTACCCGTACCCGTTGCTCAAGCCAAAAAGACAAAAAGAGTTTATTTTAAAACTACAGAAAAACCTCACAAAATCAAAGTGCAGGTGATAAAGTTAGACCTCACGGGAGGCGGGATGCCAGCGGGCAGCCATTCTCTCCATCTCCCTCCCTCTCTCTGGTGCTGACTTTCTGCTTCTCTCCGCCCGCGTGCTTTGGGTCTCTCTTTCTCCCGCCAGATCGGTCCCCGCTCTCCGGCCGTACAAGGTCCCCCATGGGTGCCCCACAACCATGGTCTCAGCCTCTAAGGCACATGACTCTCTTTTTGGCTCCCTGCAGCTAACAGCTCAGGCTGTACGCCTATTTTTCTTTGATTGTTTCCAGATTTATTGAGATATAATTACCATATAACATTGCACAAGTGTTAGGTGTATGGCATAATGATTTGATATGTGGATACACTACAAAATGATTTCCACGGTAAGTTTAGTTAATGTGCATCACCTCACACAGTTACAATTTTTTTCTTGTAATGAGAGGTTTTAAGACCTACTCTCATATTAACGCTTTGCAAAATTCTTGAGATAGACAATTCTATCGCCCCCATTTCTCCGTCCTTGGTCCAGTCTAATGCGGTCAGGTAACTAGAGCTGGCTCCAAGGGTCTACGACTAAGTTAGCTGACCAAGGAAAAGATCTGAATGGGAATAAAATATGGGGCAGTTCTAGAGGAAAAGGGGAAATGTGGACACATTTATACTCTAGTCAGGGGCACTCGAAGTCTGGCTACAAGTTTATTAATTTTATTTATCCTTCCAAAACAACAGCTCTTAGTTGAGTTACTCTTTTCTATATTTTTAGTCTCTATCCCATTTCTTTCCTCTCTGATCTGCGTTATTTCCTTCATTTTGTTTACTTTGGATTTTGTGTGTTCTTTTTCTGGTTTCTTCATACATGAAGTCAGATTATTTATTTGGAATTTTCCTTGTCTTTTCAGAGAGGTGTGTGTTACCCTAAATCTTCTTCTCGGAAATGCCTTTGCTGCTCTCGTAGATTTTGGGAAAGTTGTGTCTTTATTTCCATCTGCCTCAGGATTGTTTTTAATTTCCCCTTTGATTTCTTTGTTAAAAGAAACTGGTTGTTTAGTAGCATGTTTTCTAGTCTAACACATGTTTTTCCTCCAGTTTTCTTCTTGTAGCTGATTTCCAGTTTCATAGCACTGTTGTTGGAAAATAGGCTTGATGCGATTTCAGTCTCGTTGAGTTTATTGGGCTTGTTTTGTGGCCTAACCTGTGATCCGCCCTGGAGCACGTCCCACGTGCACTTGAAACGAATGCACGTCCTACAGCCTGGAGATTAAAGGCTCTGCAGGTATCTAGTAAGTTCATGTGATGTAGTGCGTCAGTTAAGGCCCGTATTTCCTCAGTGATCTCCTGTCTGGATGATCTATTCATTCATGTAAGTGGGGTATTAAAATCTTCTACCATTGCCATGGCTGGCATAGCTCAGTGGATTGAGCGTGGGCTGAGAACCAAAGGGTCGCAGATTCGATTCCCAGTGAGGGCACATGCCTGGGTTGGGGGCCAGGTCTCCAGTGGGGGCCACGTGAGAGGCAACCACACGTTGATGTTTCTCTCTCTCTCTCCCTCCCTTCCCCTCTCTAAAATTAAATAAATGGAATCTTTAAAAAATGAAAAATTAAAAATTCTTCTCCCATTATTGTGTTACCGTCAAATTTTCCCTTTATGTCTGTTAATACTTGCTTTAAACATTTATGTGGGGCTGTATCTAACACCTGTTACATCTCCTCTTGAATTGACCCCTTTCTCAGTAGGTAAGAACCTTCTTTGTCTCTTGTTTGCAAATCTGTTTGTCTGATGTGAGTACTGCTACTGCATCTTTTTTTTCTCATTTCTATGTGAATGGAGTATCATTTTCTACCCAGTCACTTTTAGTGTGTGTGTGTATCTTTCAATCTGAAACGAGTCTTCTTTAGATAGTATATAAATGGGTCATGTTTTTTATCCATTTAGCCACCCTGTGTCTTTTAATTTTTTTTATTTATTGATTTTAGAGAAAGAGGAGCATTGATTTGCTGTTCTGCTCATTCATGCATTCATTGGTTGATTCTTATATGTGCCCTGGCTGGGGATCGAACCCTCAATCTTGGTGTACCAGGACAATGCTCCAACCACCTGAGCCACCCAGCCAGGGCCACCTTATGTCTTTGGATTAGAGCATTTAGTCCACTTACATTTAAAGTAATTATCAATAAGTATGTACTGATTGCCATGTTGTTAATTTCCTTTTGGTTGTTTTTGTAGTTCTTCTCTGTTCCTACCTTCTTCTCTTGGTCTCTTCCTTTGTGGTTTGTTGGTTTCTTTACTGCGATGTTTGGGTTCCTTTCTCTACATTATTTCTGTGTACATTTCATAGGTTTTCGGTTTGCAGTCATCGAGATGCTTACGTATATCAATATGCATAGCAATCTATTTTAAGCTGATAGGCGTTTAAGTTCTAACACATTCTTAAAGTGCTACATTTTTACTTCCCCTCTCCCACGCTTCTGACGTCATAGTTTAGACCTTTTCATTTTGTGTTTCCCTTAACTGCTTACTGCAGGTACAGTTGATTTGGCTACTTTTGTCCTTTAACCTTCACATTAGCTTTTCAAGTAGCTGATCCACTGCCTTTCCTACGGATCCGTCCAGGCAGGCCAGAAACAACAACAACAACAACAACAACAACAACAGAACAACCAGGTGCCCACTCCAGCGCTGCTGGGAGAAGCACGGAGAGACAAGCTGGGATTTCTGGATCATTACTGCGAGGAAGGGAATCAATGTGCGTTCTCCTTCCGCGGCCCCTCTGGGCACCTGGGCAAATGGTTGTTGACACAGGCCCATCACCCAGCCGCTCCCTCAAAGGTAAACAGCTGCTTCCTGCCTTCCCTACCTGCACAGATTAGGGCCCCGAAACACTGTGTCCCCAGCGGGAAGAGGAGGCATCCTCCATTCACGTTTTCATTAATTCATTCCACCAAGACTTCCGGAGAGGCTCGTACATCCCCAGCACTGTGGTAAGAGCTGGGAATATAGAAAGGAACGAAGAGGGTGATGTTTCTGCCTTGACCTCTGTCCACCCCTTACAGAATCCAGGGTTATCCAAGCTAGAAATACTTTGGGGTCTTCAGGACACCCGCCTCCCGGTGCAGATGGAAACACCAAAATCTGGAGAGAGGAAGAGACTGTCCCAAGATGCTGTGCTGGGTCATGGCAGAGTTCCAGCGAGCTGGGTCTCAAAACTCCTTTGTCGACTGTTTGCAGCTCCCACCAGTGCCGAAGCTGTCGTCATACACAGCCTCTGGGGGGACTGCTCGGCCTGTTCTCCGCCACCAAACGACCGCTGCCGAGGGACAGGAGAAACCAGCAGTCCCCCCAAGTCACCGTAATGGAACCCGGTTCTAAGTCCCTAAGTCACAACATGGACTGCTTGGACCGGCTGGATTCGTCTTACGTTTATTTACCTATTCTCCAGGGGACGCTCCCCAATTTCCGTTTTGAAATGAGTACTTCCTACAGTTAGAACAAGCACACCTACCTGGAGCCATCACTTCCATTTCCATAATGTGTTGTATTGTCAGTTGTTTCATTCATCTGTCAAATCAGCAGGTGTTTCCTGAGTACTACTGTGCGCCAGGCCTTGTGGGCAGTGTGGGGATTTAATGGTCAGCCAGAGATAAGCCTATCCCCGAACCGACCCTGCCTTCCTAGTCTAGACTTTGAGGTAAGCATCTGTCAGATAACCGCACATACAAACACACGCTTAGTGCCATACATCAGGTCCTCTAAGAAGCAGACACTAAGGTGACACGAGCAAGAGGCGTGTTTGAGAGGGAAAACGGAGGGGCTGGAGAAGACTGGGAGACTGGAAGAGCTGCGTGGGGCAGCTCTGGGAAGGAGGGAGATGGTGGGTCATAAATCACAGGGCAGCTCACAGGAAGTCTTGCCAAAGCTGCCCATCAGAGCAGCCTCACGTTCTCAAGGATGGACCTGCCGCGGTATTCCCGGTGCGCCCAGTTACGGGAAGGGGGGCCTTGGAAGAGAGGTGCTAGTGGCTTCAGAGAACAGCCAGCGATGCTCCGCTCGGTAAGACACCTAGGAAGTGCATTTCCGAGGCCACCACAAGAAGCAAGATGCAGTAATAGCAGAGGATCGATGAGAGGAACTTGGCCTGGTCTAGGAGGATGGAGGTTCCCTGAGCAAGCCACCTTTGTGCTGAGTTCACGCAGTGTTCGGGAAGAAGAGATGGCAAGCACAAAGGGCCTGTGGCCAAAAGCTGCACGGGCTGTTCAAGGAAGTAAAAGGAGGCCAGTGCAGCTTCGTGGAGAGCAGAATGGGAGGCTAGGGAGGCGGGCGTTACAGGGGAGCGCCAGAAGGTCTTTCAGCAAAGGATGCACACACATCTCAAACTTACCACGATGGGCGTAGGGGACAGGGTGCGGTCCCACGTGGGCGCCTGGATTTCCAGGCCATTGAGCTGCAGCGAGGCTGCTGGCAGTGGAGGAGTGGAGAGGCCAGGGGCTAGACACCACTCGCTCTTGTTAGGATCGAACGGAGGTTACGAACTGCTAGCTCCCTTGACAAGTCCTCCGTAAAGATGCGTCTAGGTCGGCCCGGACAGCAGTTTGACACTTTTTTGAATTCCCTCTTCACATTGGAAAATTGGGCAATTCCACACAAAAATCCGGGTCAGCAGCTTCTCTTTAAAAAGAAAAATCAGATCTATCAGCACAAGGCCCACGCTCCTTCCTGAACACAGTTGTCTGCTGAAGAGTAGGAGCCGCCTGCTCTACACAGAGCCTGCGGCATGGTAGTTGATCAATAAATATTTACTGAAGGAGGGAATCAATGAGTGAGGGAATCAACACAGGCCTCTAGGCAGCACGGACTAAGGTCCTAGAACCCCTCTCAGCCCGAAAGAGAAGGTGACTGAAGACTAAGTCCACTGTGAGCTGGTAAATGTTTAACAACCAGCTCTTTGGGAGATAAAAAAAATAAATAACCATCTTGATTGCTAGTGTTTGCCGATTTCTGTGCTGTAAATATTCGCACTGTGGCCGATTCCAAGCTACCACCATGAGGCCCGAGCGTGGAGCTAGAGACACGCACGAGGTTCGAGCCAGCTCCAGCACACCTGTCCCGGACGCGAGACCAGAGTCGCTGCGTTACCGCAGTGACGACCTTCCGGAACAGCGCCTGGAACGTAGCAGGTGCTCAGTGAGCACTCGGTGAACCAGGAACTCAAGGGGTTGAAGCCCACAGATGGGACGCAGTGGGAAGCAGGAAAGGGTAAGAAGGGGTGTGAAGATTGGGGTGTTGACCATGGGACCATGAGTCAGGGGGAGGTCGTCATTCCTCTGGCCGTTAAGCTTTCCGATGCTCAGGTCTCTTGTTAGTCAAATGGAGGGGAAGGGTTGGCTGATCTCTCCAAGTCCTCTTCTAACTCCATGATGTAAATCAGTGACTTCCAGCTGTTCACAAGTGTGATTACGTTTTCAAACAAAATATCTCAAATCTGATGACGGGGGAAGTACATCTGTTGGCCGTCCGGATCCCTTAACTGGTTAGTTTCCCCTGAAGTCCCCGCATCTTCCCATACCCACACCCATGGGCGGTCACCCCCTCTGACTCTGGGCTGAGCCTGTGATCTGGTCCACCCAACAGAGTAGAGCAGAGGCAGAGGCCTAAGCTCTGGGGCGGCCCAGGGGCTTCCAGAGCTCTGAGCTGCTGCTCAAGGGTCCGGTCATCCTGCTGGGACGGGGGGCACATATAGAGAGCACGGTGGGCCCCCCCGAGGAAAGAGAGGAGGCCTGAGACTACTTGAGGGAGAGCAAAGACCCAGCCATCCCAGTGTGACAGCGGAGCCCTGCCCCGAATGGACCCGCCACCTCAGGGCACCCAGCACAGCCATTTCCAACCTCTTCCATCTCGTGGCACATAGAAGCTGAGGACCGAGATTCTGCGGCACACCAAAAACTGTATTTTTTGCCAATCCAAGTAAGAAAATAGGTACAATTTTGATTTTCATTCACACCGAATGGCTCCTGTTGTGTTGGCTGTTGCCATTGTTTTATTTGACAACCTGAAGGAAAAGGGTCAGTGTCCCTGACTAAGTAGTCAGGTAGTGGACGTTTAAAATATTTTTGTGGCACTCCAGTTGGAAATCGCTCATCATGAGAATGACACAGGCAAGAGCAGCAAAATTTCTCAGTCAAACCCGATTCGGACTGCAGAATTGGGAACAGAGAAAACAGTTGTTGTAGGTTTTAGATGATGTCAGAGTTCAGAGTCTGTTAAAGAAGCAGTCTCACCGCAACGGCCATCGGCACAAAGCTGATCCCCACAGCGAAGAGCTGCGCAGATATTACAAGAACCAGGCATGTTGAGGTTTGCTGATGGAAATGGCCACCGAGATTAACTGCCACGCGTGAAAGCGGCATTCAGAAGAGTGTGCGGAATGCAGGGCTCTGCCTGGACTGCGGCGACACAGCATGTGTGCTTGTGGGGGTGTGCGCTCGACAGTCAATGCACGGGATACAGACTATTCCCGGAAAGATGCTTAAGAAACTAGCAGCAGAACGACAGACTTGTGATGGGGGGACCTACTTCACTAACTATCCTGTTGTACATAAAATTTTCCAATGTTCCCCTTTATTAACTATCCAAATCCTGGAAATGACATTTCCACAAAAGCAAAACCACAAAGCGAACTCTACTACCAACATCAAGTTGCCGATCACGGGCTGCAGCCCCGTGGCCACATACTCCCACGTTAACCTCGATGATTTAGGTCTCTCGTTACACTTCACTCAGAAATAGTACCCAAGAAGAGAGGAAAGATGTAGAAAAGAAAGAGGTAATTACTCAGACCTGGTATCGGTTCTCCAAGAGCAGATCGTACAGAAGCGACAAATTTTCACTTTTTAAACTAACTTCCTTTGCTGATCGACACCAATCCGAGCAAGGCCTCTGGCCATGTGTCTCCTAATATTCTCGTGGACAGCGCACCAAACCACGGAGCGGGGACGGTACAATTGCCAATTCGTTGCCAATTTCGACAAACAAACCATACTCCTCCTTAACCTGGATGTCTCTAGAGTTGGGCCCTAAAGTTCTATCGTTACCCCTGTCTCGTTCAGCAGTCTTTCCTGGTGATTTGAACGCAGACACAGCAAGCGCGCTCGCCAGATCTGCGGGAGCATAAACAGAGAAGGAACACTTGCTGTGTCCGGTGGCAGAGTAAGGACTCAGATGGAGTCGGCAGCCTCGGTCCGTAGGCCCACAGCTCTACCACATGCAATTGCAGAGTCATAGCATCTGCTGTTAGCTCCAGAAAAGGCAGCTATTCCAGTGCAGGGTCAGGGGCTGGACTCGTGGCAACTGAGTCAGAAAAGATCAGAGGGTTTTTCACTGACCCAAAGCTCGATATGACCCAACGACGGAGCTGCTTTTTTTTTTTTTTATTTAAAGCAGTTTTAAGCCGCAGTAATATGTATTCTTTTCAGCGGTGGGGCGGTGATAATCTGATATTCTGCGAGGAGTATTGTGTACTCAGTTCTGGGTGAAAGAGTGAGCAATTATGCGCAGAGGGGTTTGGAATGCATGTCACACCAGGACTAGTTATCAGCACTGGGGACAAATGAGCACAAAATGATAATATTTTCAGGAAATAATGGTGACCGCCATGTATTTGAAGAGCGTTCAGGTGGAAAAGGGAGTAAACCTATTCTTTGTTACCGTACCTTTTAGTCAGCAATCGCCCCATTGATGCTGTGTTGGCTTATAACTACATCTCCTTGCCTCTTGCGTATCTGCGGCTGACCTGGAGTTGGCCGAGCTGACGTAGGCTTGGCTGGGCTTGGCTCCAGGTAGTGGCCTGGGCTCTGTTTTGTTCCCTGTGTTTCTTTTTCTTTCTTAAAACTCCTCACCCAAGGATATGTTTATTGTTGAGAGAGAGAGAGAGAGAGAGAGAGAGAGAGAGACATTCATCAGTTGCCTCCCATATGCACCCTGATGAGGGATCAAACCCGCAACCTCAGTAGGTACCCTGCTTAGACTCGAACCCATAACCTTTTTGGCATATGGGATGATGCTCCAATGAACTGAGACCCCAGGTCAGAGCTCCCTGCCTTTCTTTTCCTTTGGGAATCAGTAGGTGTCCCAGGGAACAGTTTTCCCATAGTGACCGGAGGAAGCACAGTAGGGCGTTTCCAAAGGGGCACACCTATGGCCTGCGCTGGCCTCACAGCCACCCACACCCCAATTGCCCAAATCAGCCCATCCTAAAGTCAGGGGTCAGGAATGTACCCATCGCCCACTGCGAGTCCATGGGAAGGGAACTGGGTGTGTCAGCGCTAGAGAGCAGTACAACCATCCGCTGACCCCACCTAGACTCGTGGGCAAAGCTAGGGTCAGTGGGCTACAGCTTTCAGGACTCTGATTCTGGCTAATGTAATAAAAAACTAAATGATCACTAAACCTGTCTGATAATAGACACAAACTAGTGATACCCTTGTCCTAGAAGAGGTTAGACAGAGTACACGACTCGTTTCCCGAGAACGTCGTAAAGGAAGTTCCAGCATCCCTTAGAAAGTCAGACACTGGGCCAGTGGGTACCTTTCCACTTCTAATGCCTGCAAACCCCATGATCCTGTTCTACCCCCCACCTTCCTCTCCCCACTCTGACATCCTGCGGCTGTCTCCCCCTGAGCCACCCACTGGGAAGCTTCCCTATACACTTGTCTTCACAATGGCTTTGGAGCCCTTTCAGCAGTACAGGCTGGGTCTTAACCTTCTCCTTCATCCTTCTCTACAACCACTAGCTCAGGGTCAGGCACCGAGTCCTTAGCATGTCCTTAAACCAGCATCTGGCACCCTTTCCGGCCCTAAATGATTTTTCCAACCTCATTTCCTACTTTTCACACCCTGTGGTCCAGCCAAGTAGGGCTGCTTGGTCTTCCCCACACATGGTCTCTGCTTCCCAGAGCTTCGCTCTCCCAAATACCATTTTCCCTTAGCCTCACTGACCCAGACCCTACCCATCCTACCCAGGGAAAAGCATATGTTACCTTCTCCGAGATATTTCCACCCTTCCTCTTCTGAATAGCTCTAACACTTAAACAATGCTTATGATTTTTATGGGGATAGAAAAGTTGTTCTCAACCCTAACCCTATTAGGGCAATTTGGGAAATATTTAAAACGTAGAGCACGTACCCAGGCCCCATCTGATAACAGAAACTGAGAACAGTGATTTAAGCAATAAAAACATCTAGTTACCTGATAGAACAAGGTATATAGTAGTAAGTCATTCCAGGATTGCCACAGCCAAAAACTTAGGCCCTTTCTCTCTCCCTAATCTGCAATTCTTAATGAATCAGCAACGTCTCCCCTCATGGTTGCAAAACAGCTGCTATGGCTCCAAGCATCACATCCTCACACCAGCATACTAAGCAGAAACAAAGCAGGCATGGGAAACGTTTTCTTCACATGTCTCTCTTGACAGAAAGAGAGCCCAGAAGTCTCTTGCAGACATTTACTTACATCTCTTTGGCTAGAACTGGGCCATACATCCATCCCTGACCTATCACCAGCCAAGAAGAATGGGTGGTCCAGATTGTTTTAGGCCAAGCATGCTAGACTGTCCTGAACAAAATCCAGACACTGAACTCTAAGCAAGAAAGAAGGGGGAGTGGAGAAGAAGAGCAGCCGGTATACACAGATGCCCCCAGGAGACAGTAAGCTTGCTGAGGCAGGCCCACGGCCAGGCCCACGAAGGCTTTGTGCGTCTTCGGAATGCTCCCTGGTCGCTTGCTAGATAACCAAACCCCCTCTCTCCAAGCCATTGCCCGCAGTGCCACTTTTATCTGTTTGTAATGCATGGGGTCCCCATGCCCCACTTATTTTGACTTCTGAGCATGTTCATCTCCCTGGGATCTCCAAATATAAGTCAGGTTTCTACTCAGGGCCACAAAGCCCTCCTAGGTATAGAAGTCATGTATGTATGCCCTAATGATTTGGGTTCCTAGAAAAATGTAGCTATGAAGGAATCATGGACTACACATAGCTAGTTTGTTGGATTCCATCTTTCCTTTTACCACCTGCCAGGAGGCAGAATGCGGATTGAGTGTGTCAGACAAACCAGAGATCAAATACAAGCTCCAACATTTCCTGCCTGTGTGGCCTCGGGAGAAATAGTTAACCTCTCAGAGCCCTGGCCCCCCCGCACGTAAAACATGATCCATCTCCCAGCGGTGTCGTGTGGACCGACTCTCGTAGTAACTGCAACGCTGGTAACTATCCTTTCATGAGTGTCCACTCCATGGCTGGCCCTATGCTAGCTATTTGATATGCATTGTTATTGTTAATCTTCACAAAAACACAATAAGGTAGGGGCCTGCCTGGCTCCTGAAGCTCAGAGAAGTTAGGGACTTGCTCAAAGTCACACAGCTAATGGGGGAGGGTGGAGCCCAGGTATTTGACCTCAAAGCCAGATCTGAAGCATACCGCTTACTCGTCATTTCTTGGGTTTCTTTTTCCCTTTTCTCCAATTATTGGATGCTATTCCAAAATCATCAGAATGGCTGCAGTAGGCACCCCTCGCCTTAATTCTGCAACGCACTGTTCCCTTTTCTCTGTTTGGTTCCCAGGTAAATGTTTAGTATTTTTTTTATGCCCATACCCATGAAATGCCCTTGCTAATGAACAGTCCTTTGGGACCGCCCTGCCTCATCCGGGTTCAGGGGAAGCAGACAAGAGGCAGGGAGAAAGATCCACAAACTCCACCTTTTCAGCTTTTACTCTGTTTCACTTCGGAATGATGCCCTGTCCCTTCCCGGCCCGAGTCGCCGCATTCTTCGTGGACAGTGCGCACCGGTCTACAGAAAGCCCTCATTTTCTCTTGTCAGGAAGGACCGGTAGCAGCTTTCCTGCTGCCTCTTGGGATCCAGGTGCTTGTCACTTGCTTCCTCTGAGTCTCGTGGCTGCCGTTTTCCCGTCTCTGCCCGTGTCCATTTCTGCATGACGTCAGCTGACCAGGATGTCCCTACCCTGGACTGGCATTTGGGTGAAACGGACGGTTGGCATTCTCCCCCAAGCCCGTTCTGCATATATTTCCAAAAACCCATTGGAGTCCTGTCTTCCTCCTTTCCTACACATGCGGAGTCCAGGGGCCACGTCGGTCTCTCTCTTCGGAGCCTCCACCCTTGTTCGTCATAAAGGAGCCATTCCTACCGCGAGGGATGAGAACGCCCCGCTTCAGGGGAGGTAGCCTGAATCTGTAGTGGCCACAGAACATGCTCTAGAAATTTAAAAGAACGCCCAAACAAAACCCTCTTTGTGACCTTGTTCTTAAAATAGGAGCATAGCAAAGAAATTTGAGAGGAGAGAGCCTGAAAGTAGGTTCATTGCAGGTTAATTGTGTATAATAAGAGCTATCATTGATGGAGCCCCTAATAATGCCCTGCGCTCCCCCAACGGGTTCTATACATAGTATTTAATCTATAGAACACGACGCAGGAATATGCTATTATCCCCCCAGATTTACAGAGAAAATTAAGGCTAAAAGCAGTTAGGTAATTTGCCTAATAACACGCACCTAGTAAGCATCAGAGAAGGGATTTGAACCCAGACTTTGGCGGATCTCCAAGTCCATGAGCTTAGGCTCCTGTTACCCGGCCTCCGGGCCTTCCCCTCCACGCAGCCCCCCTCGGATGTTTCCGTGTTTGCCTTCTGGTTAATGTTCACCCCCTCCCCCTGGTACACCGTGTCAAGGGTGTGGCACTGGCTTTCTGCTTCCTCAATGTTCGTTACTCAGTTCAAACCAGATTTGCTCCCTTTCAAAGGGACGTTAACCGTGACAACCGTAAGCTGAGTGGAGAACCAAGAGCTGACCCCGGGGTACCATGGGCTCCTGTGTGGGATGATACCTTCCCTTTCATACTGTTGAATCTTCCTCGATGGAAAAATAGCCTAAATGTTATCTAACTTTCCAATGAGCCCAGGGGACCTGTAGGAAACTCCCCACACCCAGGAGGGGTCACTGGGGATAGATGGATTAAGGAAAGACCCTGATTTACAGGATTCTGGGTGAATGCCGGGAGCACGGCGGACATTTTTTTTTTTTCTATTGCAGAATCGGTCCAGTGGAGGAAGGGTGGGCTTTGGAGTCAGACCCAGGCTTGGAGGATGACCTTGGGCAGCCTTCTGGGCACTCTGAACCTGTGTCAGCTTCCTCGGTGTTGAAATGGGAATAACAACATGCCCTTCTAGGACTATTTTGTGGATTTATGAGGTTTGGCATAAAAGGACCCAGCAGACACCTGGCACATTGTAGGGGCTCCTGAGACCGAAGCAGCCGTTCTTCTGAGAGATGCAGCACGGTCTGGTGCTCTTGGGTCTATCCTTTCCCTGTCCCATTTTTCAGCCCTTAAAAAGGGGAGGGGAGTATATGAGATTGCTGGGGGTGGGGAGAGCATGAGGTACACTCCTTCCTCACCTGCTGAAGTGTGTTCAGTACCAGCTGCCTTGTGCACCTGCCCAGTAGTTAGAGGAGCCCAGGCTGAGGCGCTAGGGAAACACATCGAGGTGGAGAGACTTCCTGGTACAGGGGAGCGGGGGAGGGGCCGCTGAAACGGGAGGGAGCAAAACTGAGTTTGAATCCCGCGCCAGCCATCAGCGCGTCTGTGGCGTTGGGCAGGCCACTCCACCTTCTGCGCCTCGGGGTCCTCTTCCCGCCCTGATCCCCCCGGACCCCGGGCCTCCCGCGTGTGATGACACCTGGGGAACTGGGTGCAGGGCATGCCATCTCTGCTGTTGTCTAGGGTCACTCCCAGGCAACTGCTGCCTCTTTGTCCGTTCTCGGTCTTGCTCCCACGGTGAAGCTCAGACACGTAAACTCTCTGTCCGAGGGCATTTTGAGGAGCATCCGAGGTCCCTCTGGGGTCGTATCTTTCCCAGCCTCTTACACACCCAGAAGCAGGGTGGGTGGGAGATGGGGTGAGTGAGGGCGCCGTGTGGCGGGGGCGGGGAAGGCACACCCCACCCACAGGGACAGCGGAACTCAGTGCCGAACGGCAGTTGGCATGGAGGGGCCCTGTATGGTTTCGCAAACAATGCGAATGATCCTGAAAGTTTTTTTAATGTAAAATCGACCACACAGACACACCTGTAACTGTAAAGAGCATAGGAGAGATTTCTACTGTCTTTTCAAAAGGGCCGGGAGCCACAATGAGGTATATGTGCCCATGTCACCGACAGCCAAAGAAGCCTGCTGGGCTGGTCAGCAGCTGAGGCCCCAAGCAGGGCCGCCTAGTGCACACGGAGCGCCCGTCATCCTCGGCTAGCCACAAACAGGTCTCCCCCTTCCTGGGCAAAGCTTGCACGAGCACGCTGGGCTTCCCTTTCCAGAAAGGAAATGGAAGAAGCCAGAGACGGACAAAGAGGCGAAGGGAGAAGGAGCTTGTGAGGGAAAGAGAAGAGGATGGTCCCCGACTAGCACCACCCTGAGTGCCCCGAGTGCCTCTCAGAGGCAGGCCCCCCTCCCTCACCTGCTCCAGCACCCCCACAATGACGGCGCACCCTGGGCAGGGTTTGGCTGTCGCCCCATGCTTGGAACAGCATGCACTCGACCCCCAGACTCCAGCTGCAGGATGCTGGGGAGAGCTGCGCTCCTAGTCTCCAGCACCGGTGACACGCCAGCAAGGTTGGCTGCGTTCCGGGAGCCCCGCCACTGGGACAGGTGAGGGGGAAGTAGATTGTAAAGCGCTCTGGGCCTTATCAGAGGTTATTAAAAACCAGCACCCACCTCCCCTGATTGCGCCCGGTCCTCACAGGAGGCCGAGTGGAGGAGAGTGGTGTGTGACAGTCTCCGTGACCCTCCCTTCTTGCCTGACTCTCGACTCAGCTGCTGTCCCCGGGGCACGTCAGGGGGTGCGCCTGCCTTTCTTGCTCTCCTTCACCGAGTGCCTGCTCCCTGCGGCGGAGGACCAGGCGGAACAAACAGCCTCTGGAAGTCGTGGCCTTGCTGTCTGGCGGGGACCTCTGTCGGAACCGACTCCTCCACTCACCGGCGGAGGGACAGCCTCCCCGAATGCCGCTGTCCTTCGCTCTCAGTGGGGACAACAGCACACACCACTTGGTCTCGATGAGGAACTTACAAAGAGATCGTGGCTGCAAAGCATTTCCCGCGGGACAAGGCACCTCGAAGTAGTCACCCCGCGGAGTGATGGCTGGGGGTGGGGGTGGGGAGCAGTGAGGACAGGGGTCCCTAGGGCTTCCGGGCTGAGTCCAACCAGAAAGCCGGGGGGAGGCCATCCCGTGCAACGCCCCCGCAGGGCCAGGCCGCCTGTGTCTGGACACCCCACTGCCGCCTAGACGGGTTACCTACTTCCATTTCCTCACCTGTGCTGCGGGAATTAATCAGGGTACCCACCTCGCGGGGATGTCGGAGAGATGGATAGAGCGGGCCCGGGCCGCGCTTAGCGTCGCATTCAGCGTGAGTGCTGAATGGAGGGTAAACATCACTGTCCGGGAAAGCCCTGTGCAACACGGACTGCCCGTGGGCTCAGCCCTGGTCACTACGGAGCCCACGAGCTCAGACGGAAGAGAGGCTCGGGAAGCTTTCCAGAGAGAAGCGGTGGCAGACGCCACCGACCGGCAGACGCCACCGACCGGCCCCGTCTGCACCCTCTCGCGTCTCAGGCTTGCTCTTGCCGGGTGATGCCCCGCCCCCTGAGCCACGCAGGTCAGGGCCGTGCTCTGCTGTTGTTTTTTTTTTTTAAACGGAGGTAAAATGTAACAACACAAGTCTCTGCATCGTTGTCAGGTAAAAAAGAAAAGGTTCATAATGTTAACAATAATAATTAGAACAGTGTATCCAGTCGAGAGAAGTCCATTTTTTAAAAAGACACAACTCAAACCAGTGAGGCAACAAGGGGGTAAAAAGGCAAACTTCAAGTGCTACTTCTGAACTGGCGCGGAAGTCAAGTTCTAGTTTACTCTTCTACGAAAAGCAAAAACTGTAGAAGGAGAAAGAAAACAAACAAGACTCTCACTGGAGAGGATGAAGACGTTACGGAGACAGACCTGCCTTCGCCAAATTCTCCAAAAAGGTGCCGCTCCCAAGGCATGCACTCTGTTGGCAAATTCTCCCTCCACATGGACAGACAGTTTGAAACGCTAACAGAAGGCTAGGGAGCAGGTGCCTAGGCCTTAGAAAAGGCAATGAGATAAGGAAAAAATTATTTTTTTACATAAAAGCAGGCTTTTCTTCAAAGACATTCGATTTTTGCAACAAAGTCAGAGCCTGGACCATTCAGAGAAGGACCAAGGGCACCTAGACCCCTGCTCTTCGGTTCTTCCAAAACGAACACTGTCGTTTCCCACCATCCCAGGTGCCTTTCCTCCCGAAACAAACACGGAAACCAGTATTTACAGAGTTAGGAAGATTCACCGGGAGCCACCCGGGCGCAAAGGTTTCCCCGCCTGTGCCCGAGATCCCCAGGCTGGGAGCTGAAACAGAGCGCCCCGCCTTGAGTCCACGGTGGGACACGAGACCCCTGGGCCAAAGAGAATTAGTCCCAGAGTGTGTTCGTGAGGAAAAAGGCCACAACTTCTCAGGGAAGTGTTTGCGGCTCCCAGGGAAGAAGGGAATTTAGACAAAGAGAATTGCCAGCGGCTTTTCCCTCATCTGCCCAGATTTGTAGAAATGCCCTTGAAGAACTCAGGACCGTCTTGGGAATCAACCCACCGAGTCTGTCAACAGCACCAAGCGTGGGGTGGGCTGTCATGATGACCCCCTTGAATAACTCCTGATTCGGTTGCTTTGGGGGAAAGGCCCTTGTCGGCGGCAGCGTCTGCTCCCCAACGTCCCGGATGTGAGCAGGTCTCAAAAGCGGGGACTGCAGCTGGGGAGTGGTTCCCATCCAGGCTCCCTGTGTCCTCCTCTGCCTCCCTGTGCGGCTCTAGAAAAGCAGGCAAGAAAAGAGCGTGGTTTTGGAGGGGGGAAGAGAGGAAAGAGAAAGACGGCTGGGGAGGGGGGAAGGAAACAGAAAAGGAAGGAAGGGACGGAAGGATGGAAGAGGATGGAAAGGGGGGAGTAAGGGAATAGAAAGGATGGGGGGCGGAGCGCAGAGGGGACAGAGAGGGATCTGATGCTGTCCGACTCTCCCTGGTTTCCACTAAGATGCCAGATAATCACCTCTCAGCGCAAAGCCGAGATTAAACTCACAACATAATTTCCATTATGTTAATGTTGCTTTAAAATATATTGCACAGAGTGCTGCAACAATCAAATTATCAATTATAATGTCTACTCAGAGTAGAAAAGTGTTGCAAACAGAGGGCTGATTACTGCTTCAGTACATCCAATCTGCATACTCATTGTTCAGTACAGGGAAAACAAATTATCTTGTGTTGGCCCCAGTTCAAATTTAATTAAATGAGTGCAAAGCAATTATAATAAAGTACAATAGCTTAGTAATGAAAGGAAAATAACTCATTAACCTATTAATCTTTATTTATGTTCCTCTCAAATAACTATGTAATTTCTTTATCACCGCATCCCATAAGAGAAAGCCGAGCCTCCGCGCCCGTGGCCTGGTTTAACAGGTTCTGCTCGGCGCGGATGCCGTCGTGTGGAGCATTTACAACCAGCTTTCCCAAGCTCGGGGCCACCCCCCAACCCTCCCACCGCGCTCCCTGCCCACCCACACGTGCACGTAGTCGAGACTCAGCGCCCCTCTCCCACAGTTTTCCGAAACTTGTCAACACACCAGGTACGTGGCTCTGGAAGCGGAGACGTGCGCACGCAGCCCTGGGAGACGCCTCCCGCCGCATCTGCAGCTTGCGGCCGAGCCAGAGAGACAGCCCGGCGCCTGAAGTCGGAAGAGCTACCAATAGTCCGCACCCGGCAAACTTCGTCCCGTGGGCGATCTCATGGAAGCCTCGCGAACGACACTGCGAGGTGGCGCGGCTACTGCTGCCGCCTACAGATGGGGACAGCGAGCCCGGGACAAGGTGCCTGCTGTGCCCGAGCCTCCAAGCGCCCCAGGAGCGGATCTAAGATTCCCATTCAGGTCCCCAGCCTGTAAATCTTCCTGTGTGTCCCCTGGAACCTCACTACTCAAAGTACGGTCCGGAGCTCAGCAGCTTTGGAAGCATCTGGAAGCCCGCCCGTCAGACGTACAGATGCAGGAAGAAGGCTGGGAAGCGCTCGCCCCGCTCCGCACCAGGGTGCCTTTCCTGGAGAGAGCAGAGACTCGGACCAGGCTCCCAGGGAGATGGGTTTCCGAAGCAATCAGAGCGCTGCTTTGCTAAGCGTTTCCTGGAAATGCTCCACACCTTGAGATGACCTTGAGGGGTCAGGGTTGACTCTGGCTCCCACGGGCCTATCCTCTGAGGACCTGGCTGGAGGTAGAGGATGTAATAAAAGCAGAAATGGTTTCTCTCTCTGGCCCTGCACCTGACCTCCGAACCCTCCCTGCTTCCTTCAAGGAGAATTCTTTTTTTTTTTTTTAACGGAGAGGAAAAAGAAAGGAGAAACCGATGGACTGAGGAAGGAAACAAACCTCGGTTAAGTTTCTGCTTTGCCTGGGTATTACGTCACCTTCCCAATGTGAACACCTTTCTTAGATAAGGTGACTGACGAGGACTTTGCATGATGTGCCCAAAGTGGCCTACACAGATGGGAAGTAAGAAATGAGGCCTGGCTTTGCCTTAAAGGTTATAGTTGCACTGCACTACATGTCATGTAAGAACGAAAAAAGAGAGAGAGGAAAGAAAAAGAAAGGGGAGGGAGAGAGCGAGGGAAGGGAGAGGAGTGGAGGAAAGCAAGATGACACCAAGGGGTGGCGTGGCAGTCACCGGTGTTTTCCCCCCAAAGACCTCTGGTTCTTATTCTTGGAGGCACGTGCAGGGTTATATTCCTACCTCCTGGGGAGTAGGTGGGGGCCATGTTGAATAGCTTTAACTAAAGAACTGCCAACAGAAGCTTCGTGTTTCGTTTTTTGGGTCAAATATTTCGTGGCTGGTGGAGATCTTAGAGAGCTCCCTCTCTCCTCTCTGCCATGACATTTGGCCGTACCCAAGGGGACACCCTTGTGTCCCAGAGCCTGTGAGACCCCTGACCGAAACCCCTGCTGACCTATGACAGGCACCTGATGCAAGTGAGAGAAAAGCAAGCCTTTGTTTTTTTCTGAGCCACCGGAGTTGAGGTTGTTTGTTACTGCAGCGTAACACACCCTGACTCTTACACATACATGCAGATCTGGAAGAAGAGGGAAATAGTTAACACTTGTGCAGTGCATTGTTTTTTTCACTTGAGACAGCAATTTGATGAAATAGCAGGGCACGGTTATTATTTATTACTTAGTCATTAGTTATCATTTACTTTAATAAAGACACAGAAGTTGACGTGCCCTGCCCAAAGTCGCCAGGGTTGTACACGGCAGCGCTAGCTTCGAAGCACCTGCCACCGGACGGCTAACCTTCTCTCCACCCCAGACAATTTCCTCCAAGAAAGGACTGGAACTGTCCCTGTGCAGCTCAAGCCCTGGATCGGAGCCTCTGGCTCTGGACCCAGTCTGCCTTTCCCTCACCACTCGGCTGGGGGAAGAGTCCAAGTAATCGGGCAAAAATCCAGCCAAAGGAAAATGGGTGCACTTGGTTGCCAGCAGGAGGCTACCAGGGTCAGTGCTGGGCTGGAGCCCACCAGACGGAGTCCAGGGTGCTCACCCTCATCGGGGTCCGCTGTCTGGGTGCGCTTTGTCTTTCTCATCGTTGTTTTCGGAGGATAGAAGGGCAAACATCAGTGATGACATGACTGCCCTCTGCCACAGGAGCTCAAGAATATCGAGGGTTCATTTATAAACAGTAGCATCTCTCTTAAATAAGCCCCACTTGATCAAGTCACCAAGTTTACCAAGGCTCTCCCTTCTGCCCATAAAATGCGCTTATGCTCCCAGCAGGTTGAAGGCTCATGAGAAGCGAGCTACCTCTCGGGGCATCCCTGGTCCCCCTCCCGTCGGTTGAGCTGCTGGGCTTGTCACTAGGAACCCATTACGTTCGTCCCCAAACCTGCTTGTGTCGGTCACATTCATTATGGTGATATGTACATTAATGCAACACGAACAACAAAGGAGCCAGGGCTGTTTCTGTGAACGCTACATCGAATGCTTTGGAAATATTTGATAAAGGGAAGTCGCTAAAAAGAGGGTTGGCCAATCTGTCAAAAATTGAGGGAAATGGTGAAGAATGATATAGAAACAGCCCTGGAATACTCCTTTCGTCTCGTGAGGTTTCCTATTCCATTTTACAGAAAAGGAAACCGAAACTCAGACAATACATTGTGAACATGCTTTCCGTGAGAAAGATAATCTAAAACCCTGAGCAAAGTAATGTAGCCTCTTAAAAAAAGGTGGGGAGGGCAAGGCTTACACCAAATGCTTACACCGAATGCAAAGTGATCTATATGTTTTGAATTAAGATACAACTAAATATGTAAGGTATGTGTCTTTGAAAGGAAATTCCTCCTTTCCACTCTGCCTATGTGACCCCATGGCCTTTCCCGTGACTACTTTCCGTGTCTGTCATTTGCCCGTTCACTCTGCATCCCATAGACATTCTGTGCTATTTTCGAGTTCAAGGTCTTTCAGATATTCTTTATTCGACACACATTTATTGAATGACTGCTGTATGCCAGGCAGTGGATTGGATGCGGGGACAGAGCAGTGAACCAGAGCCTACAATTGGGGAAACAGCTTTAAGCAAACAGTCAAAGAATCGCCGTTGAATACCAATTGTCCTGTGTGGGGGAGAAGGAAGGGTTGACCCTGGGTTTCATGACTCGGGCCTGGGAAGCGTCTCCTACTTCTGCAGGCTGAAACAAGCGTTCTTTGAATAGACGAGCAGGCAACTTTCCTTCCTTGGATTCCATTTTCAGTACAATTGTTTTTTTGCCGGCTTTACTAACTCACAAGTAAAGATTGTGTGCACTTAAGGTGCACAACCTGTATCTTGATAATGCAGTTTCTTGGGGCTGACTGAGATTCTGCAGTGGCTGGAGCCCCTTGGGATTGGAAGCATGTCCCCTCACCTTTCCTTCTGGTCCCCTGGTTTGTGCCCGGGACACTCTCTCCTCCCGCTCCACCCCACTCTGTCTCCGGGAGGCTGATCTTTAAGGACCTGTTCACTGGCACCCTGGCCCTGGGCCCGCCGAGGGGGCGAGACCATGTGAGGGTTTGGGAGGCAGCAGAAACAAAGGTTGCGACGTTGGTCCCCCATCCCCGTGTGTCTGCCGCGTGGCCAGGGCTCGGCTGCATCTCTCCCTGGAAAGCCACAGCACCTGTTGGGGTGGCCTTCCCCACAGAGGTCCTCTCTGAATCCAGGGTCGGCGGGCCAGACTGAGGCCAGAGTGAGGCTGCTGAGGTGACTGCGTGCAGAATTTAAGGGCATGTTGACTCTCACGCTCGTGATATATACGTGTTCTGTAAAGGACCAGGTGATAAATATTTTAGGTGTTGCAGACCACATACAGCTTCCAGTGCAACTCTTCAGCTCTGCCTCTGAAATGGAAAAGCAGCTACCGACAACACAGGGTGGGGCACAAGTAGGTCTACAGTCGTTCGCATGGAAAATGATGCCATCATTCACACATAATAATACAGGAATAAATTCTGTGTTTGCTGTACTCACAGCTGGAAACCTAGTTTGCCGCGCCCTGTGTGTAAGCAAGTGTTTCAATAAAGCTTTGCTTCCATCAACAGGGAGCGGGCAAGATCCAGCCCCTGGACCACGGAGGGCCAGCCCCTGCTCTAACAGACCTCGTTCCCCGACGTCGCTCACGCAGAGGTACAACACAGCCCCGCATGGTCCCTGCTCACGTCTTTGCAAACAGTCTCTTTACCAAGCTCCCCTTGAATTCCCCAAATCAAGTGTGCCATCTGTTTCCCGCTAGGACCCTAATTGACTCGCTTGCCTCTGCATTTCTCCAACACAGGCTTTAATTGCGAAGTAACAACAACAACAACAAAACTGACAACGAAGTGGAGACTGTGACCAGTTACTTTGTGGCAGGCACAAAGCGCTTCACATGCATTCCTGCGCCTCAGAATATGACAGACTCTTTCACAAAGTTGCAAGACGCTCTTAAAGTTGGCTGGAGCCGAAAGAAATCAACCTTTCTTTCCAGGGGCCTGGAGTCTCAATCCCGCCGCCCTACTTGTCCTCCTTCTAATGGAACGAGGTCTCTTCTAATTAAACAAGAAAACACATCTTTTCACAAGGGGAGAACGGAGAGCATTGTACTCTGGGCCTCCAAGAAGGCCTGCTTTAATAAGAATCCTTTTATAATCCCTGCTTTTATTTGTTGCTTCCCAAAGCTTTTGCTGGCAGTAAAAGGATTGTAAAGTTGACAAATATAAGTGGGGACAAAGAAGTTTGGGGAGATAATGCCTTGGTGAATGGGCAAGGGCTTGAAAGGGTATTGACCCCACAGCATGTAGAAGATGATCGAGAAGAAAGCCAAAGAGGCCTTCGGGGTGATATATATTTCTATTACAAAGTAAAAGCGCCCCCCACCCCGCCCCGAGCAGGGCCATCTATTACCTTTATTGTGCAGAGTTATGCCCAGTGTTGAGGAAAACAACTCAGGCCAACAACTCAGGCCAACACGCATGAAGGTCCAGGTTCAAATCTGATGCACTGCCCTTCACCTAACTTCCTGCATGATCTACGGATCCAGCAGGCAGAGGCTCAGCAAATGAACCGTGTTCTGTTGCAGGTTCACTATGGATGCCTGCTGACATTCCACCGTCATCACTGTGACCAGCAGAGCCCATTCCTTTCCCTGGAAAGAGCCACCAACTTCCACCTGAGGTCCCGTCACTCCCCTCCTCAAAGACTTGATTGATACTGGGCTCTGTCCCCAGTGCAAGGGTGGAGCATGTGACTAGCCCGAGCCAATCAGAGCACTGCCTTCGCCAAGCTTTAGCTATAGTCGCAGGATCCATGAGAGCGAGATGCAGTAAGTGATGGGAAGGGCTGTGCTTTCCCGAGACTTGAACGTGGACATTGGAACTGCTACAGCCGTTGTGCCAATAGTCGACAGAGGCCGGAGTCAGCAGAGGCGCATGATGGCATTGTTGAAGCCCCACATACAGCCCGGCCTGAAGCCAGCCTTAAAGCAATAGATTGGGGGTGCGGGGGCGGGGGGAACATAGCCGACCTTTCATACTCCCCTCTAGCCACGCCCTTTGTAATGTGAGTTTTCAGATTCTCTCACTGAGAGTGTTAAGAGATGGAAACTCCTTCCCGCCCCTTAAAGGAGGATAGGTCTTGTGACTTGCTCTGGCCAATGTCACGCAGCAGAAGTGAGGGCAGGCTCTCACACTCTTCCTCAGAATCCTGCCACCGTGCAGCAAAGCCTGGGCTGGCCTGCTGGGGGACGAGCCACCATGTAGAGCAGAGCCAAGTGTCCAGCCCACAGCCAGGAGCCGCACCACCGAGCCCAGCCACAACCGTGGAAGAATGGGGGAGCCCAGTGGAGAATGCAAGAGCCATCCGACTGAACTCAGCTGAAACTGCCAACCCACAGATTCTGAGCTCATAAAAATAGTTGATTCAAGCTACAATGTGGTGAGGCGATCTATTATGTATCGATAGCCGGTACGAAACTCCAATCCCGGATTTTTCACTTCTATGCATCAATAATTTATCTCTTTGTTTAAGGTAGGGTTTTCTGTGACTTGGAATGAAAAGAATCCTAGTCCGATAAAGGGGTGCCTTCAGTCCCCAACCAGACAGCATTGTCAGGGGTCCCGTCTGCCTGATCTGGAACCAGAAATGAGCAAGTAATCGATAAATTCTTAGTGGCTGGGTAATGCTGGCAGGTTCTCAAGTCCCATTTTGAAGGGTAAAGGATATATTTACTCTTGAATCTCCAAAGTCATTTCTGTGGGGACCACGATTTACTCGGCTTAACTTTTCCACGGAAGTCTGGGGACATAATGGCCTTCTCCAACCGCCACAATCGGTGAAAACAGGTCAGCTCCAACCTCTACCGTATCCTCAGGGTCTAGGGACCTATACTGAGCCATCTTCCTCAGGGGAGTCCAGAAAAAACCCAGGGGTCAATTCTGCCCTCCCCACTATAGAAACCTGGGGTTGTCATCTTTTTTCCTCTAAAATAAAAGACATGTACTTTTTCTAGGCAAGAAGCCAAGATTCACCTGCCCTTCATCTCCTATGACTCCATTAATTGCTATAATTTGATGCACAATTCCTATAATTTGTTTTCTTTAAAAAATAATAAACTAAAGCAGGGACTCCATAGAAGTCATATTCCACTCCAGGAAATAGCTAGAACCCGCCCGACCTGTGTGGAAGTGGCATCCAGAAACCAGGGCTTTCCGGCCGCTGATAAATTGTGTGACTGTGTGTGTGTGCGCGCACGTGTGCATGGGGGGGCACCATTATTTTTATTCTTTAATCAGAGGACAACCAGACTTTCTCTACCTCAAGTGAGTTTATATTTTACGTTCTCTTTTAGAAATGTTTTTTTTAGATTTTAGTTTTCTAGTTTTTAGAGAGAGGGGAAGGGAGAAAGAGAGAGAGGGAGAGAAACGTCCATGTGCGAGAGGTTGCCTCTTGCACACCCCCAGTGGGTGACCTGACCCGCGACCCAGGCTTGTGTCCGGGCTGGGAATCGAACCGGCCATGTTTAGGTTTGCAGGCTGGCGCCCAATCCACTGAGCCACACCAAACAGGAGCTATATTTTAAGTTCTTAAGTGGCTGTCTTTCTCCCTCAAATGCACTGAAAAAGGTTGAAGGAAGAAGCCCTTGTTGAGGACGAAAAAGGAGAAGTAGACTTGGTGACAAGGTGACTTCTCTCAGCCCAGAGGTCGAGCCCGGGAATCACTGACTGACCTTTGCCCTTTCCTCTAAACTCCCCCAGGACTCAGCGGCTCCTAGCCTTTCCTTCCTTCTTCCTCACTCCTGACTTGGAGGCTTGTCTCTTTCCCCAAGAAGGCTCAAGGACAAGTCCAAGGTACTAAATGCTATTTGGCAGCAAAGGGAGGCCTGGGTCCCCTTGGCCGAGCTCCTCCAACCAGACAACTGGCATCATGTCCGACATCAGGCGGTGCTCAGCACGAGGCCTGGAGCCGTTCAGACCTGCCTTCCTCCCCAGAATGAACGCCCGCCTGCGGAATGGAGAGAACCCCATCATGGGGAATTGGATGCCAATGGGAAGACATCCAGAAGGTAAATGAATGAACAGGGCGAAGGTGGGCAGGGAAGCCCTGAGGAGAGGGGAAGCTGGTGTGAGAGGAGGAGCAGTCAGCTGAAGGTAGTAAACACCAACGCAGCAAAGCAAAAAATAATAATAACCAGGGGGTGGGGGGAAAGTGGCAAAGAGCTTCGACTGAATTCTCATCCCTCATCCCCTTGCTTGTATTGCACAGTGCAATTTCCGTAGCATGGTCTTACAGTCCTCCATGATGGGCCAGCTGCATCTCTTCAGCTCCTTCCCTAAAAAGCATCTTCTTATTTCTAGCTGCACAGGCCTTCTTTGATACTTTCCAACATGCCAGACATGCTCCTGCCTCGGAACCTTGGCATTTACTGTCTGTTTCTGCCATGGCAGGCTTCTTCCAATCTTTCCAGTCTCAGTGCAAATGTCACCTCCTCTGAGAAGTCATCCTTGATCACCTAACACCGTACAGACCCACCCCTGCCGTCACTTTCTACCTCATTACACTGGACTATTCCCCTTCGTTGCACTTCACACGAGCTAAAACCGTCCTGTTTACGTTACTTCCTTCCTTCTGCTAACTTTGGGCCCAGTTCGTTCTCCTTTTTCCAGCTCTCTGAGGCATAAAGTTAGGCTGTTTATTTTTAGATCTTTTTTCTTTCTTAATGTAAGCATTTGTTGCAATAAACTTCCCTCTTATCCCTGCTTTTGCCGCATCCCGTAAGTTTGGGGATGCTGTTGTTTTCCTTTTCATTTGCCTCGAGGTAGTTTCTAATTTCCTTTTTGATTTCTTTGTTGATCTAGTGGTTGTTCGAGACTGTGCTGTTTGATCTTCACGTATTTTTGACTTTTCCAATTTTCCTTCTGCTGTCGAGTTCTGGTTTCACTCTACTGAGGTCAGAGAAGATACTGACACGATTTCAGGCTTCTTAACTTCGTTAAGCTGTGTTTTGGGGACCTAGTACGTGCTCTCTCCTGGAGACAGTTCCGGGGGTGCTTGAGA
The DNA here is from genome assembly GCA_039655065.1 of Glossophaga mutica. NCBI lineage: Eukaryota > Metazoa > Chordata > Mammalia > Chiroptera > Phyllostomidae > Glossophaga > Glossophaga mutica. The sequence continues at coordinate 5,005,377 of CM077315.1, forward strand.
AGGCGCGCATTCTGCGGCTGTTGGGTGGGCCGCGTGTATCTGTCAGGTCCGTCTGGTCTACACTGTTGTTCAAGTTCTCTGTGTTCTGATGGGTCTTGAGTGTGGACACTCCATCCAGTACTGACAGTGACACACGGAAGCCTCGTGTTCTCATTGTATTGCTGCCTCTTTCTCCCTTCAGCTCTGTCAATGCCTGCGTTAGCGTTTCAGGTTCTGTGATGCTGGGTGCACACACGGCTTTTATCGTCATTATAGCCCCTTGACGCACTGACCGTTTCATCGTCATGTGGCGTCCTCCTTTGTCTCTTGTGACGGTTTTCGACTTAAAGTGTATTTTGTCCGATGGAGACATCGCCACCCCCGCCCTCGTTGGATGACCAGGGTCATAGAACGTCGTTTTCCGTAGCTTCACCTGGAGCCTCTGTGCGTCCTTAAGTCCGAAGTGAGATTTTGGTGGTAGCTGGATCTTTTAAAACATCTCGTCAGTAACTCTATCAGAACCATTCTGCTTACGCATCTCTTCGCTCGCTCGCTGTCCGTCCTGTTCCAGAACGTTAGCTCCTTGTCACTGATGCCTCATCTCCTGTGCTGTGCCCCCTGTGCCCAGCACCTGGCCTGACCCGTAGGAAAAACTCCGTAAATGCTTTTCAGGTGAAAGAAAAGTAAATAAACACAGCCTGGGGAGAGAAACCGATCGTTAAATAATTAATTAATAAGGTGAGATACGGATTGTTTAGACAGCAAATGTGTCCGTACCAAGTCTTTAGAGTTCGTGCTTCATAAAAACCTTCTCATCCCATGGGGGCTAGTCCTGGGGGGGGGGGGTGCCGGGAGGGGCAGTGTGAGAAAGGGGACAGGAAACCCGTCTCACCCGCAAGGGTTAATTGCCCCAAGGGACGCTGTAGGTTTCCAGTGGGCGGCTCCATCGCACAGCACTGGGGATGGGGACCGTAGTTAGAACTGCTGGAGCAGGGTCACAGTAAAAAGGAAAACGGCTCGTGGCTGATTCTGCCAGTGTGTTTCATTCCCTACAGACAAGGCCCCCTTCACTGCCCGGACCCAGGGTGGCCCACTCCCACCTCCACTCCACCCCACCCCCTGCCTTGGCACAGGTGCACTGGGAGAGCAGGTGTCCTCGAAGTCACTTGGGGGGACAGCTCCGAGACAACTTAGGTGTCCACACACACATACACACAGAAGTCAGCATGGTGGCAATGAGAATCTTTACTTGGGCTCCGGGAGTCCTTGCTCTCCGGCCATTAAAACGTCTTGGTGGTAGTGCTTTGTCCGCTAACTCCATCTCTTCCTGCCCCTGGCAGAAACCCCCTCCCTGATTCCAGCTGCTCTCTGGAGGGTGAGCAGATCTTTGTGTAGCCGAGTCCATGGGCCACACCCGCCAGTGCCTCCTGGCTTCCCCTCTCTATTAGGGCCCCATAGACGGGGACCCAAGAGCGGCGGGGTGTGGGAAGGCGGGGGAGGTCTGTCCCGGCAGCTGGGGCCTCCGCATTGAAAGAGAGCTGCAGCGTACTCATGTTTACTTCTCATCTCTACCCACCCCCGCCCCACCCACCCCCCCATCAACAGAGAGTGGCCGAGGGGCCTGCCATCCCCGCTTCCTGCCATTGGCCACGCACTCCCACTCCGCAGGGCTCTCTGGGCACAGCAAGGCGCTGCCTCCTCCCTGATTCTGTCCTTGGCCCCTCTTCTTCGATCCCACTTAGCAATGTTGTCTGACTTTTCACTTTCTTCAAATACATATTTCTTTGTGCACAAAAAGCACGACCCAGACACACGTGTGTTAAACACCTTGGGGGTCTATACTTCCTTATTTAAAGACAGCTGGCATAGAACATTCTAAGGGCGGCATATGGGTCCATTGCCAATGCAAATTTCAGTTGTTTGGTAGGGGCTGCCGACGGCATTGTGTTGATAAAGATTCTGAGGTTGCATCTGAGCTCAGTGGCAAAGCGTGCTGCGATTGATTAACAATGTCTGCCCCAGGCCTGAGTAAAGGAGGACAGGCCTTGTACGGTGTATTTGTCATCCCTGCAAAAAACCCTAGGCATTCACAAGTTTAAAATTCATGGGTTTCGTTACTGCGGAGGAGCCCCGTGTGTTCCAAAACATGCACTAGTGGGTATTTTGTACACGGTTTGGATTGGACTCCTATGCCCTTGGTATCTGGAAAGAAGTCACTTTGCTGAGGAGCTTAATAGAATTTTCTCCCACTCACATTGTAAAACTGCTTTGAGATTCTCACCCCTCTTCACATGAGCAATGTTTTTACAGAAATTAGAACTCTTATTTTGTTGGGGAGATATAATGTAAGCACCACAAAGGGAGAAACCTTGACTGTTGCTATTATATATCAGGTAACGAGTAGGTGCATAGAAAATGTTTACGAAATGATGCCCTGGCTGGTGTGGCTCAGTGGATGGAGTGCCAGCCTGTGAACTGAAGGGTTGCCAGTTCGAATCCCAGTCAGGGCACATGCCTGGGTTGCAGGCCAGGTCCCCAGTTGCAGAGGGGTGCAAGAGGCAACCGACTGATGTATTTCTTGCACACTGGTGTTTCTCTCCCTCTCTTTCTCCCTCCCTTCCCCTCTCTCTAAAAATAAACAAAGTCTTTTAAATGAAAGGAAGGCGGAGAGGAAAGGAAGACAATGGAGGAGGGAGTAGTGCCAAGATCCAGGAAGGGGAGGAAAGGTAGAGGGGAGGGGAAGAGAGAATGGGTTGGGGAGAGAGAAAGTAAATAAGTTGGTCTAAAAAGCGTAAGTTTGGGGTAAGACAAAGAATGAAACAGCTCACATTTTTAAAATTGTTTGGGGCCCGAGGGGCCATTGAAGTGTGTGTTACACTTCACTGCTTGTGAGGTGGGAAAGGATAACTGAGGTGACACTTGGGACAAGAACCCCGGTGGCACCAGTCTTCCCCGTTTCCCATCCCCGAGCAGGGAGGGACTCTGCGTGGTTTGTGACTGAAGGCCCAACCACCTCTCCCCGACGAGGGTTCACTGTGTGCCCACGGATGTGGAAGGGCGGTTCATGCGGGGGCTCCGTTTCTAGGTCTCAGGAAGAAGGAGGCACTGCTCCAGCCCAGGACCAGAGGAAAGGGTGGGAACAGGGCTGGCCCAACACCAGCCAGAGGCACTTGAAGATGCGGGTAAGGGGAAGAGAAGAACCGAGGTCACATGGTCTAAAGCAGGCGTGTCCAAGCTGCAGCCCACGGGCCGCATGCGGCTCAGGACAGCTTTGAATGCAGCCCAACACAAAATCGTAAATTACTTAAAACATTATGAGGTTTTTTTTATGTTTACATGTCACAATGTATTTAATGCGTAGCCCAAGACAACTCTTCTTCTCCCAGTGTGGCCCAGAGATGCCAACAGTTTCTAAAGTCAGTCACATTCCGGGTTTGGGTCTCAGCTGCACTATTTACAGTCATGTGACTCAGGAAGTTACTTCAGCCCCTCAGCCTCAGTTTACTTTCCTGTTGAATGGGAAGAACAACATTAAATAAGATAATGCACGCGAGCCATTTAGCTCAAGATGGGCACAAGTTAAGCAATCCATAAATGTTAGCTATGGTAACCATTATTTTTGTTGCTGTTATTCTTTATTTTTTAGTCCTCACCTGAGACATGCTTATTGGTTTTAGAGAGAGGGGAAGGGAGAGAAACATCGACTGGTTACCTCTCATGCCCATCCTCACCGGGAATCGAACCCCTAACCTTTCAGTTTACAGGACGATGCTCCAAGCACCTGAGCCACCCCGGCTGGGGCTGTTGCTATTACTCTTAAGGGCAAGATGCCCCTGTTAAGGCTAATTGTACATCAAATACTCTCCCCTGGGCTCACAGCTTGACTGTATTTTCCAGTTTACCTCACAGTTAGACAGAACCCTGTGACTGCGTTCTGGACAATGACTACTCACAGGCCTGGCGTATGACATCTTCCTCCACGCTCTCGGACTTCCCTCATCCCCCAGCCGGATGGAGGACTCCGGGGCCCTAGGGGGCAGCAGAGCCACCAGACGGACAGTGCCTGGTCCATGAGTGGCCGCGGAGCGAAGCCCCCACTCCCACCCTCGCTGAGCAACATGGCACTGAAACGTGAACTGGACGTCCACTTTCACGCTCTCGCGTTGTTGACGTTGGTGGACTCTTTGTCCTGGTAGCTCGTGTGTCTTTCAGCAGACGCACACCAACGCAGCTTCTCCGAAACTCCCCTTTCCCACAATTCACTTCTCCTGGGCCCTGGAACATGAATTCCAGCTGCTCGGGCAACCAATCCTGGAGCCTCTCCCTCTGATGAGCACCAAGTCTTCATTCATTAGGGTGCGCTCCAGACATCCGTCCCTGCTGCTTGCTTCCTGGTCTGGAAGAGCGCGAGGAGCAGAAGATTCCCTGGATTTATATGCTCTATTACCTGCGTTAGTGAGACCACCAGGCCTCAGCCATGCATCACGCACCTGCCCCCCAGACAAAATGATTCACTCCAGACTTAAAGACCGAAGTCGATTGAGCAGCGTTTTAACTGGAGGCAGAGGTGCTTCCATCACGTGGCGAGCACTTTATGGCAGAAAGTTGTATTAATGACCCCACTTCAGTGCTTATCACGAGGAGGTCATATATAATCCCTTCCCGAAATCACACGCTGGCCAGTTCAGATAAACAACACAGATTTCCGTCATAATCCAAAATGCTAACAATTAATTTTTGAAATCAATCCCGAAGGGGACCGGAAGCCTACACGGCTGGGCCGAGACAGGCCCTGTTCGGGGATTTCTCGGGAGTCCAAATTGAAACCTCAGACTTGTAAGACACGGTTCTCAAGACACAGCTGACTTAGGCAATCAAGATAACATTATTCAGCAATAACCTGAGCAAAACATACCCTAAGTGTGAATTAATAAGTCGGCGGACACCGGGGCGCAGATGTTTCCCCACTCTGGCAACACGACCGAAGTGATGATAAGCAGATTTACATACTTAACTAATATGTTTATTTAAAGGAAATTTCCAAATCCCAAATAACATCCAGATTTCTGCTTTGGCTGCAGATCAAAAGCCATCCTATCAATAAAGACAGAATCCAGGATAAACCCTTTCAACATCTGCTTAAAACCAAACAACAGATTTGAGGGTTTTGGTAAAACTTAATTGCAGACAAATTTTCCTGCGTCTTGCATAAATATATATTTTCGCGTCCCCGGGGTGGCTCGGACCCCATCGGTTCTGGTGTTCACAATACACCACATTGTCCGGTCACTGCCACCCGCAGCTCTGCCTTCGGGGAGCAGTCCCAGCTCGAGCTTTTTCTGCGGACTGAAGGACAGACAGACTTTGTCTCCCATCGGGAAAGTGGAGCAAAAGGCAGGGGCCTGAGCTGGAGGTCGGAATGTCGTAGAAAAGACATATCCGCCCCTCTGCCAACCAGCAAGCACTCTGATTTTCTGTAATCACCAAAAAGCGACATTTGGTCTCCCGCTCCCTTCATTTTAGCAGGAGACTGCAGAGGTAGGGATGGACGAGTCCCGGCGCTGGTCTTTCTGTTGTGTTGCCGATGCCCCGAGGGAGAGCTGAGGAACGGGATCGGAGTGCTCACAGGTCTCGCTGCTTGTGAAGGAGATAATAGGATGGGTGTTGGCCACCCAGTTCTTCCGCCTGCAAGTCAATCTGTTTCCTTTCCCTTGGTGTGAACTGCCTGACACTGGACCGGGATGGCGGGGTCCTGAGGCCTGTTTCCCACCCACTGACCGGGGCTGTACTTGAACTTAGGGCCTGCGTCAGAAACTCCCTGTGCCAAGGGATCCGTGTAGTGTCAGGACCAACACAAGCAGGTTGACCCTGGGGTGGGGAGACTTAGAGAGCCAGAAGTCGTCCTCCTTGCTGCTCCCCGCCCTCTGAACTTAAGTTCAACCTCTGGGTCCAAGTTCCTCACAACGAGGGAGGAAGACTAGGTCGGCGGAGCCAGAGAAATGCAAACTAAAACAACAACTCGACATCATTTTCATCTTCTCGACTGGCAAAGACATTTGTAAATACCCTATTGGATGATAATTCAGATGTCCCCAATAACAGGTGACACGGATACAACAATTTTATATGTATACAATATAGATATCAAAGCCTCACCATTTGTCAAACCTGGGACCCAGCAATTCTACTTCTAGAATGCTTCTTAAGAAAACAAGTATGGATTTGTTACACACAGATTTAACTACGAGAATGTATGGCTTTGCTTATGATAAGGAAAAATATATCACAAATGACCTCAGTGTCAAACAATTGAAACCAGCTAATTAAATGCTAGTCTACAGATTATAGAATTATTTAAAATAAAGTAACAGAATAATATTTAAGGGCAATGCATGGTTGTCATGACTCAAAATTACATTGTTGAGTGGAAAAAAAAGCAGAAAATAGTATGCATCTCCTTTTGCCCTTGAAGGGTATACATGACAAATATGTAATACGTATATAACTTAACGACATACAATATAATTATGTCAGTGGAACAATCCTAGGTAATTACAATTTGGTTTTGGATTATTTTTATAATCCAAGTGTTCTATAATCAACAGGTATTACTTTTGTCACCAAAATGCTAAAATATTGTGAATGGTTTTATTTTAAATCGATATAGATGTATAATTCACATACGACACATGCACTCATTTGAGTATTCATTTCAGCGGGTTTTGACCGAGACTACGTGCTCCATATCACTAGCAAATTAAGATACAGAACAATTATTTGTAAAACCACTACACACTTTCTACTCCCCTAAAAAGTTCCTTCATGCGCATCTGCAGTCAGCTGCAGCTCTGGCTCCAGGAAACTTTCTGTCGCTGTCATGGGCGGAGTTGTCTTCTTCCCCAAACCCCTCTGTTGCAGCTCCAACCCCCAGCCCCTCAGAATGGGACCGTACGGGGAGGCAGGGCCCTGACAGAGGTAGGTAAAGGAAAAGGAGGCCATCCGGGTGGCCCTACCCCGCTAGGACAGTTGTCATTGTAAGGGGAGGAGATCGGGACACAGACACGCACACAGAGGGCAGGCCACCTGAGGAGAAGATGACCTTCGAGAAGGCCAGGAGAAGCCTTTGGAAAATACCGACCCTACCGACACCTTGACCCCCGACTTCTAGTCTCCAGAATCATGAGCAAATAAATTTTTGCACTTTCAGCCACCAAGTCTGTGATATTGGTGCAGGAGCCTTAGCAGACGAATACCGTCACTGTGAGTGTCCTATAATGGATATTTCTATGTACTACTGTACATAGTCTGGCTTATTTTGCTCAGATTCAGCCTTGACACATTTTGTTGGAGAGTCATCATATGCTGTGTATCTGTAGATCAGCAGGTTATTACTCTAGTCAGGTGATGATTCCTTTTCATTGCTGGGTAGTATTTCATTGTTTGGCTACACCCCATCTTATTTATGCATTCACCAGATAATGAACATTGAAGTTATTTCCTAATAACCTAAATTTACATTATTGTGGGTAAAGCTACTACGAAATTCGTGTGTACTTTTTTTTGGGGGGGGGGACATGTTTTCATTTGTCTTGGGTAAATATCCATGAGTGCAATTTCGGAGTCATAAGGGAAGCGTAAGAAACTGCCGAACTGTTTTCTAAAGTGTTTACGTCATTTTACAACCCTGCCAGCAACGTATGGGAATTCTGGTCGCTCCACACCCTCCCTAACACCTGCTTTCCCAGCCTTTTTCATTTCAGCCATTCTAGTGGCTGGGTGGCCGTGCTCGTGGTAGGTTTGGTTTACGTTTTCCTAATGACTGAGAATGTGAGCATCTTTTCATGTGCTGATTGGTCTTCTGTGAATTGTCCGTTGAAATTTCTTGTCTATTTTTATTGGGTAATTTGCCTTTTATTATTGAGTTTTGGGAGTTCTTTGTATATTCTAGATTCAAGTCTCTGTCAGCTACCTGTATTTTGGTATTTTCTTCCAGCCTGTGACTTTCTGTTACATGTTCTCCGTAGTGTCTTTGAAAGAGCCAAAGTGTTTTTTCACTTATTTTGCTTTTGAGAAAAAGAAATGACCGGCGGTGCCTCGTGAGAATTCAAGAGCATCTATCCATCCATCTGCCTTTCGATCTCAGCTCAGCCTCTGGTTTTCTCACCTGATTTCTTATCTATTTTGCCATGTGGACTTTTCCTCATTAACCCAACCAGTGGACACCTACTGGTGGGAACTGTGAGCAGCAAAGGCCAATGAGACGTCGGGGAGGCCATAAGCAACGATGGAAGCAGGGCTTCACCTGCCCTGGCACTTCCTCTGACCTCTAGGAAGGGAAGGACCGCGTCTGCTGGAGCACTTTCTAGGACTTCCTGGCTTGAAACTGACAGGCAAATGGTTCCTTCCATTCACAGCTAACAAAAGTCCTCTTTCACGTATGTTCTGGTAAGTGCTGTCACACTTCTTTGCCCCCAAGCAAAACTGGAAATAGAGATCCTTCAAACTCTGTTAGAAAACAGATCTTTCAGGAAACACAGAATCGGGCTTCCTGAGCTAGAGGGCTACCTCCTTCCTCCACACCCAGAATGGACTGCTTTCTGCTGCGTGCCCCGCCCCCCCACACCCCGTGCACACACACCTCATCACAACTCCAGGTTTTTAGGGTGTGTTACTTCTTTCCATCTCTGTCTCCTACGATCACACCCTTTAAGGGCATGGCCATGTTTTGTCCCTCTGTTTGTACAAAGCCTAAGGCAGAATGGGCACCGAGTAAGCACTCAGCCTTAAAGGCTAAATGGCTGCCTGGCGGGAGAGAGGGAGGAAGGAAGGCAGGAAGGAAAGCAGGCAGGAAGGAAGGAAAGAAGGAAGGAAGGAAGGAAGGAAGGAAGGAAGGAAGGAAGGAGACTGTTTAAACTCCAAACTCTGTAATACCTCTTCCTTTCTATGAAGGCTTTCTCTCTGGAGTTGGGCAGACCCAGGATCACATCTCAGCGCCGCCTCTCGCCCCTGTGTGACTCTGAGAAAGTTCTCAGCCCTTGACCTCAGTGTCTTCCACTTGCTAAAGGAGCAGGACACCTACGATCATGATAACCACCTCCTCGCTTGGTGTGGATCAGACGAGTGAACACAAGGTGTGTCACCATTGCCTGGCTCACGGAAAGCGCTCTGTCAGTGTCTGCTCTGACTATTTAGACGCTGTATTTTACGTAAGCCGTTTCTCACAAAATCGCTCTTTAATGTTTGCTGTGGGTAGAAGGTGATCGTAATGGTGATAATGATGATAATAAAATTAGTATCAACTAGGTACCTTGTGTGCGTTTTATTTTTTTAATCCTCACAATAACCTGAGTCACAGTTACTTTATCCCGGTTTTATAGTCGTAACAAAGGTAACTGCATGAGGTCCCAAAGCCATTAAGCGATGAAGTAGGGAGTCAGACTCAAGCTTCCCAGACTGTAGACTCTTTCAACATGGCCACTCTGTCCCTTCACTCAAGCAGGCGTCCTCTGACTCAGAGGACAGCACGCCTGACATCAAGGCGGTCAGCACAGGTCATGGACACGGCCTTGCAACATGGCTCTGTCTGGAAGAGCAGGGCTCAGCCCACTCTGGGGACTGTCGGTGCTGCTCTTCCCTTTCCATAGCATGTCCATCAGGATTAAGTTCTGTACCTGTTACAGGCAACACAAATAACAGCGGATGAAATATGATAGATTTCTTTTCTCTTCCATCGGAGCAGAGATATTTAGTCTAAATCGGGTATGATGGGTTCCAATCAGCAGAACTGGGTTTCCCCACAATAAGCAGTCGGGAAAGTGCTGCTCTTTTTCAGAGTGTCTGAGACTCCTCAGCCCAGATGAGGGAGACCCAGCCCCAACACGGAGCCGACCCCAGGACCCCGCCGTGCCTGGGGGAGTGGAGAGGCCCGCTGAGTGCCACCATTCTGCGGGCACAGGGAAGCCCCTTTGTCCCCTCGGGCAGCTCTACCAGAGACCAGTGGGAGTCCCAGCAGCACCAGACACACCAAGCAGACCGAAACAAGCCCACAAAGGCTATGTGGATGAAACAGGCATCGGACACACTGGTCCTGGGGTGTCTCGGCTGCACCTCTTGCCCGTCCGCAAAGGCGTGCTGGGTCCAGTGTGCTGAACCGAAACAGCCCGCTAAAATAAGAGGTTTCAGTAGGGTGCAGGGTCTCTCCTACCAGGAGCAGTCAAAATGTCCAGGACACGATTAAAACCGTCATCTCGAGAACCAAGAGCATCACACCTTGAATGGGAAAAGACAAGCAACCAACACCAGCGCCGAGATGAATCAGACACTGGAATTGTCTGATGAAAATTTTAAAACAGCCATTTAACAAGGCTTCAACAACCAACTCTCGATTCTCTTCAAACAAATGGAAAAGAAAAAAGAAAATGTCAATAAAGTAATAGAAGTTTAAAAAAAAAGAAGAACCAAATAGAAATCATAGACTGAAAATTTTACTAACAAAAATAAAAAGGGCCTATTTCCCAGCGGGGTCATCTCCTTCAAAGGACCTCAGAAAACCCTCTTAATCCCATTAGCCACTTTCTAGTTACAAGGGAGGCTGGGGAATGTAGTCTTTAAGCTGCTCTACCAGAGATGGATTGGGTAAAAAGGAAAAAGAAGTACTGGGTTACTCACTACCACATCTGGCACGGAAATAAAAGTCTCAGACAGTGACAAGATGGCCAAGGTGCCTGAGGTTGGCATTGGAATATGGGCTTATTCAGGATAAGACCAGAGAAGTCCTGTGCCCACGGGTAAGGACAGTGAATCCCTTTGGCTCAATCTGGAATGTTCCACAGCTACCATGACCCCTAAAGGCCCACGTAAAGACGACTTGATGGGACCTGATGCCACCAACACCTCGCCAGGCTCACCCTCTCAGGGGAGGCCACTTAATTACCTGATTAATTTGCTCATCTTAATTAACTTGTCCCTATGTTGATAACCCTGTATTGATTGCTCTGCTGGTAGTAATTTGAAACATGGTAGAGAAGTAAATGGAGAAGCTGCAAGAAGGAAAAACACAACATGAGTTTCTGTTCCCCTGGAATCTACCCTTTAGGCTTTGAGCTCAACACTTTTGCTTCTCCTCCCGGGTAAATAAATTAGAGACGCCAATCATTCTCTCTGCTAAGCATTTCTGCCTACTCCACATTCCTTCTTAGAGAATCTGCCCTTTTTCTTTCTCAAAGACTCTTTCTGAAACCCACATGGCCTCCCCCTCAATCACAGCTGATTGGACGAGGAAGGAACAGGTAACCTAAGCTGGACCAATCACAGTAATTTTTTTCCCAGCTTTTTGAACTGGGGCATGAAGAAACAGTATCAGTTAACTTTGGGTGCGAAACTGTAGGATTACGTAGACCCAGAGGGTGGCCAGGGCTGCCGTTTTGTGCCACGGTTTTGTGGGAGCCATCATGGGCCTGGACTCCCACAGAGACAGCTGGTCAGTCAAGGTCACCAGACTCCGAATGGCTGTACAACTCCTGGTCCCAGTCTTTCGTCTCCCAGCTTTGCTTCTTACTCTGGGGTTTATAAGATACCTCCGATTCTTCTACAACAGCTTCCTTATACGTGTGGGTCACCATTTCTTGCAGCCCAATGAGCCTCTAACACAGTAAAACACTCTCATAATGACTTCTTTTCATTTTCATTTTAAACACCTCTGAAAAATGCAAATTTAAGGATTGCTATCAAAAGTGTATACACTGTGAATGGATTTGTGGTTGGCAAAGTGGGGGTGATAGAAGAAATGGGTGAAAATGGTCAAACGATGCGAACTCCCAGTTATAAGATAAATAAGTTCCAGGGATGGAATGAACAGCCTGATGACTATAGTTAACAATACTGTCTTGTGCATGTGAAAGTTGCTGAGAAAGTAGATCTTAAAATTAAAAGTTTGCATCACAAGAAAAAAATTGTAACAGCAAGGTGATGGATGTTAAGTAAACTTAATGTAATAGTCACTTTGCAACAGGCACATACATCTAAATCATGGCATTGTACACCTGAGACTAACACAATGCTATATGTTTATTATATCTCAATAAAAATGGGAAAGTGCTTCCTCCGATAAACTTCTCTGGCCTCCATCGGGACTAGTGCTGTGTCTAACCCTTTCCCACCCAGTAAATTGGGGCTCCTCCTGCCATTAACATGTCACCATCTCCCCCACTGACTTCAGGCCTTGGGGACCCTAAATCTCAAACCCCACCCAGATACCCAGAACTCTATTGCCTCCCAGAAGTCATCACAGTCAACGCAAAGTGGCAGTTATTTGGCTTGGGGCCATGTCCTTGCAAAGCTGGTCTTGGAGTGACGCTCTCCTATCTCATGTGATTGAGCTGAGTGTTCCAGTAAGACTAGTGATGTTTTCCTTCCTTCAAGGTCCATCCTAACAGGCAAATGGTGCCTCGCTTTCACAGAAACTTGCAAGTGTGGGCTTGTAAGGAAAATCTTCACAAACACTTCTCGGTGTCTCAAAGATCACCCAACACAATTACACATTGGGGCATGCTGGGAAAGACTAAACTAAACCTGATTTATTATCCACATGTGCATTTCATTTACCGTTGTGACATCAAAGTTCAAACAAATGTGTTTCTCCAAACTTTATTCTTTGAGATGGTCATGGAAGTGAAAGAGCCAACACAAGGAAAAACAGCGTCATCAGGGAGGGGGCCGTGCGCCACTGGAATGCCATGTCCCTGACCCCTTTGGTCCGGAGTCTTCGTAAGCACCACCTGAGCTTGCACACATCACAGAAACAAGAACAACTCCACACTTCGCTGAGAAGGAGGAGGGACTCTCTACAAAGAAGGGCCAGTGTGGAGGAAACCCACGCACTACTTACGACTCTTTAAAGGCTGCCCTGTGCCAAGAGTTCTTCCCAGAGCAGAAATCTGGAAGCTCAGTTCCAGAAGATCGGGGAGCCCTACCACAGCCCTGAACGTCCATGTCAGAAAGAAACTCACTCCTCTCGTTACAGCCACCCTTCCCTTCTTCCCTATCACCTGGAGTCACGCTTAACCCTCAGCAACACACACGCTTCTGTGCTGACAGATGTGTCTGTAGAACATCATGCACAGGGCAGCAGGGCATTCCAGGACAGGGAGAGACCACAACATACTCAACGGCCCACCCAGTGATGCTTCTACAAAACTCTCAGGAAGTGTATATTCATCAGTGCTCTCAACCCACTGGCCATTTTTCATCTTTGGCAGTTGGACTCCTGCTGGGCTTTTGCCACCAGCACCAGGGAAGTAGGTGTGTTGTCTCCTAGTCCAATAAGAAGTTATCCTCTCGCCATGGCCATCACCACCACCTCCCATTCTCTGCACCAATTATGCTCCCTCCACGTTTACTTCATTTGGGGGAAGAGAAAGTCACGGCCGTTCATTCATTCACTCACTCACTCATCCATCCGATCTCACTGAGTACCTACTTTGTGCCAGCGTTGCGGTAGGCGCTGATGACAGAGTGATGGTCAAGACTAATAAGATCCCTGTCTATGGAGCAGATGGTCCCTGCCACCATTCACGTAGCAGACTGCCCAGGGCTCGGGGTCTGCCCCCTCTCGGCACATTGGAAGCAGCGCCCATCCCAGATCCTCCTCTGTCTCCCTGGGCACTCGCTCCCCAGCCATGGAGGGCTTCACGGACATTGTCTTCTTACTCCTGCTAGTCAAAATTGGAGATGGTCACCATGGCAACGCTACAACGGGCTACTCGTGCGCTGTAATCTGGGTATTACACAAACAGTGGTCCAAATATGCGGAAGAGGAGACTTTGTCTGCGTCGTATGGAATATTAACTTTTCCTGAGTGCAGTCCCTCAGTTGTAGACTGTATTCTCCCTCTGACACACAAGTGACTTCAACCATATGGACAAACCATGGGTCCTACCACCCTTCGACTCCTGAGCATCTAACCAGCTCAAGGAGGTCAGCGCTCTGGAATGTTCCAGGAATCACAGAATCTCTCAGGCAGATGAGAAATTAGAGGGAGTGGAGTAGAACCCACCTCCCATTTTGGAATCTCCCCACTGCCCACCTTTCGCACACTCGGATTCTGTAGTAACCATCCTTCATCTCTGTCGCTTTCAGGGTTTGACACAGAGGAGTATGTGACCCAGAAGCCACGATACTTTCCCCGATGCAGCTAGGGCCAAACACAGGTTTGGGGATGGCAGAGAAATGCTCAGATGTTCCTTCTGACTTGGGGGTGCGGTGACCTGGCCACAGCTCTAAACAAACTGCAATCTCTCTGGATCCTTGACCACATCCCCCGGTGGGTCACACAGGCGTTTCTCTTGCAGATTTTATAAGTAAAAATCACGAATATTTCAGGAACATTTCAAGTCCCAGACGATGGTGTGCGTATACCTGTGAGTGTGTGTATTTATACACAGGAGCATGTATCTCTGCGGGGGAAGGGTCTTCAGAAACCACCCCGCAAACACAGGTGAGTGTACCTCACTGCACGTGCGTGCAAGCCTTCTCCATTTCGCTACTCTCTGTAGGAGCAAAAGTTACGGAGCTCTGCCGTTCTCAGTGTGCATTTGTTTGTTTGCTTTTGTCTGTTCCCGGACGGCAGATCAGCTCCATGGGACTAGGGCTCCTGACTGTCTTGCTTGGCATTATCTCCCAATAGCCTGGAATGGCGCTCAGCAGACAGTAGGTGCCGCAAAATTAGCGTAGACAATGACATCATCACATTTCATCTACCCAATGACTCTGTGAGGGAACCTCTATTAGTCATTCAGTTGCTCCCTAGCTTTGCCTGAGTGTCTGCCATGTGCCTGACACCATGCCAGCCACAAACCACAGTCCATCGTCTTCCTCTTCCCTGCCAGGTGCCTGTGGGGGCCTCGCCAGACCACAGGAGATGAGGATGTGCCCTGGTTAGCAGGTGGCACAGGCACTTGGCATTCTATCTACCCCTCCAACCCACTTTGGAACAAGGCAGGGGCGTAAAGACATTTGATTTATTACTGATAATGCGGATTAACTCAGTACGCACATACACACTCACTCACACGTGATTCAGTGGAAGGGGTGTGGTTCCAATCACTCTTACACTGATGCCCCCCTTTCCCTCGTGCAGGTGGACAGAATCCCATCCAATTCACGCACACCTCAATTCTGCCCTGCCTCCCCTTCCGCAAACCCAGAGGCAGCTTAGGCTGAGCGTTGTCCTCCAGGGCACCATTCTATTGCCTCCCAAGTTGGCATCTCCAAAGGGGCTGCAGCTCCAGCTAAGCCCCAGGTGGGAAAGTCAGATGCATGCCTGTGGTCCCGGGGTTCTCAAGGGCAGGTGATAAGGGTCCCCAGGGGGCAAAGTCTCCTGCAGCCCACTCGCTGGTGATGGGCACTTCGGTTTCACGGAGCTGGCTCTGGGGCCTGGGATCAGGCACACTGCCACCTCGACAGATGGGCACGTGAGTAGATAGCCAACAGATAATGTATGAGCAACAAATGCGTTTGTCCAGGGCAGTTTTCCCAGGCAGGAGCATCAAAACGGGTTCATCCTGAGTCTCCACACCTGTGCTCCTCTTCTGTCTAAACCTGCTGGAGGCAGGGGCCCCAAACAGGGGAGGAAGGGGAGCACGGTGGGGGCGGCGCTCCACGGCGACCCGATTCCTGCAGGAGGGGGAAAGAAGTGGCCCTAGGGAACACAGGGGAAGAAGGCCCCCGGGGGGGCCGAAAATGATGCCACCCCTTTTTTCAATGAAGGCAACAGGAGGGAGTGAGGTCAGACACGGAGACGATCCCCTCGGGTTTTTCTCTATTTCTCCCTTTTGCAGCTGGGAGGCCGTGAAAACTCATTTTCTGACGCTTAAGCAGCCATGATGAGCTTTGAGGAAGAATGGGAGACGGGCAAAACAAGGACAGCTGCCCTGGGGTTGTCTCCTGGAGAAACAAGCCGCTCTGTCTTCGTGACGTATCCAGGATGAATGTCGCGATCGGTGTCCAGAGAATACGCGCCCCGGTGCGGACCCCACTGCCCGATTACAGTGGGTTTGGTATTTTCCCGTGAACCCACGGCAGGGCTTCAGACCTTTCTGTTATTTTTATTATTTAATATCTAGTACATTCACCGGGTGCCAAATGCAAATGGACATGCTTGGAAAATCACCTCTGCGGCCCTGAACCCCGGCTACCCAGCTCCCTTCCCCGGACAGGGACCGAGGTGCCCAGACTCAGAATATTTTGCAGGAACGCATGCAGAGGGCGGGGCGCAGAAGCAGAAGCTGGTTGCTCCTGCGGAGGCCAGCCCTGCAATTTCAGAAAAGCAGCCCAGCAGCGCTTCTCCTGCTCTGGTCCCGGTCGCCCAGTGGTCATCCAGGACGGAGCAGACTGGGCTCTGTGGTAGCAAGAGCTGGCCCACGGCAACAACCGCACAGCGACGGGCCTCTCTGCGCCCACAGAGCCCTGGATGCTCCTGAGTAGACGTCTGGGCTGCACGAGAGCTGATGCCTACTGGGCGGCGTCGGCCCTGCTGGACAGGCTTGGCCGACTGGACCATCCTGTGGACGATTTGAGCCTGCTTTTGGAGGGGAGGGTCCGATGCCAAGACGGGAGACTTCAGTGGGCTGTGGATGTTGACAAAGGCTTGAGGAAGCAAGGCGGGCAGAAGAGCGCTGGGCTGGGACTCGGAAGCAGCTGGGTCCTGCTCCCTGTTCTGATACCTGCTAGGTGTGTGAGTTTGAGAACTTCCTGTTTCTGAAGGGAAATAACAGGGCCGCACTGCGGGAAAGGAGTCAGGAGCAGCTACAGTTACACGCACGGGCCTTGGAGCTGGGCCTTCTGGGTGCAAACCTCATCTCTGGCCCTCACCGGCCTTGGGACCCTGTGTGAGGCACGTCAGCTCTCCTAGCCTTCGTGTCCCCAAAGTGAAGTGACGATAATAAGAGTACTCACCTTATGGGGCAATGGCAAAAATGAAATGGGCTCGCAATACATTTAAACCGCGTGGCGTAATGCCAAACACATGGTAAGCACTCAATAAACGTTAGCTATTATTATTTTATGATGACTTGCAAAGGCAGCAGCAGATAATAAAGGGAATATACGGAGGAATTAACTACCTATTTTTATGCCAATACTACGATGACAACTGGCTACTAAGTTACTTGAAGCTTTTCAATATGCTTTTGCTGCCAGCCGTATACTCTAAGGGTAGTAGTATTAATTTTACCGTCATGTCTCTGGGAGAGAGGCACATGCCACCTTGGACCCCACCCTCTGCAGCACCCAGAGGTGCGCCTGGCTCATCTCAGGCAGTTCCATATTCTGTCATATCTAAGAGGACTTTAGTTGTAAGACGCAGCATCACTGTGCAACACCAAGAAAGAAAAAGGTCCTGCTAATTAAACTATGACCTGATGAGGCCAGACAGACACTCCCGACCCAGAGAGGTTAAACTGTGGGAGGAAAAAGATGTGTCTAAGATGCAGTGAAATGTGGTAAATGGCTCAGTAACAACGATGTCATGCAGAGTTCTGTTCTTGAAGCCATCTCCGGACCGCTGTGAAGACCACTGAAGTTCCAGCCCTGACCTTGTGCTTGGTTTCAAATCTGTGGAGGCCCTCAACTTACAGAGTGGAGGGGCTAGAGGGTAGGGACCACTGTGTCTGTAACTAGACATGTGGTGGCCATTTCTGAAGATCATGATGGCATCTCTAAACTTGAACCCAGACTAAGGTCATGTGGCCTATTGAATTTCATAACTTATACAGCCTATGTTCTCAGGGATTCTCACATTTTCTTCTGCCTCACAACAGCCCTTGGAGGCAGAGAGGCAAGGAAGCTGAGGCTCAGGAGAGTTAAATGCCTTGCCCAGCGTTACACGGATAACTGATGTCATCACTGGGATGTGAACACCTTCTCCTGAGGCCAAGTCCAGACCTGGCTACATGCCCAGTTGACTCTAGTGCCCGACCCAGGCTAATTCCTGAACTTGCTAATTATAGATTCTACTGTTAAAATAGAATTGCATTGAGATGGATTCAGCAGGCAAACATTCTGGAAGATTCCAGAAAACTGTGAACATGTGTTTTACATGCCCTTGAGAGGATTGTGTAACCTCTTGGCTCCTGACTTACTCATTAGAGGGCTCCCATTTTTTTATTCCAAAGACCTTTTCATGTAAACGAGCTATTGAGCCAGTGGGAGAAAAACTCTGGGCTCCTTTGGGCTTGTATTTTGGAGCAGTTCGCTGTTTTCTTAAAGCTTGGGGAAGAGTAAGCAGTAATCAATAGTGAAATCTGCCTGAATCTCAGAGGCTCGATGAAGATGCTTTTGAAGCACATCACAGAGCTTGATTTTCTGTTATTTAGTGCCAAAAGTTATTACCTCTGCAGCACTGCGATGTCTGATTTATACTAAATTGTTAGCTGAAATCTATTACAGTTTATTAGCACCATCTCAGCATATAGTAGCATCTCACCGGCTCTGCCCCTGTTTAAATTGACCAGCTGGTTTAACTCTATTAGCTTCGAGGCTGAGATACCTCGAGTCCACAGCACTGCGGGGGGAGGCGAGGGGGGTGCACGCAGATGCAGCTCAGGGTATTGGGGTGTTAGCCGCTACCAAACCGCTGCCACCTCCGTCTCTGTTGATGGGGCCAGGACCTCCGATATTTCATCACCAGTGGAACGGGGAGCTGCTCTCAGAATTCAGAAAGCAGGTGTCAGGGCGGTGGCGCTGCCAGCAGAGAGGGAGGCCTGCCTGGAACAGGGAGGCCGACAGCCCACGCGAGTGCCTTGGAAGACCTTGGACCGTCTGAAAGGAGAAACGGGTTTTTCAAGCTCTGGACCCGTTGCCAGCCAGTCCGTAACTTCTAGGGGGCACTTGCAGCTGGAGGGAGGAAGGGAGGACCAAAGATCTCACATTATCAACAGGGAGACACTCTGACCCTGCGTCCATCCTACCTGTCCTCAGGTCGGGACTGTGAAGCAATCAGACCACAGACACGTGGAAGCGTTTCGGCAGCGGCTGAATGGCCCGATGCAGTGGTCAGGGTCGGCTTGCTTTGGGCCGCCTGCAGCGGTGAGAATACTGGCCTTAGAAATCACCCAGCTCTGAGATGAAGGCTGACCTCATTGCTTACGGTCTGTGCAATCCTCAAAAAGTGACCCAAACATTCTCAGTCCGCATTTCCCCTTCTGTGTGATGGTCTTCTTGTGAGGGCTCAGGTGTGGGACTTTAAGTCTCTGGGACAGCCTCAGGCACACGGTAACTATGTAATTAACATTAGTGTCTTTATCTTTATCTCCACTTAGCATTCTGCAGCCATTCAGTTAATTATATTTTCATTTTGCTCTGGAGTTCATCTAAGCTCCCTCACAGTCATTATCTTTTCAAGTCTGACAAGAGCCCCCCTCCCCCAAAAAAAGAGGTGGAGCAAAAATGTATAGCCCTGTTGGACACAACAGGAAGTCCTTGATTTAGAGAGGTACAGAGACCCACCCAATGTCACTCCGGTCAGCATGCAATACAGCAAGGCGAGGTTCCCAAGGCCTGCTGCAGCATCCTCTGCCCCTCCCCAGGTGGTCCCCACATCATGGAGTTCTGCAAGGGAGCCGGGCTTCAGAAGAGAAACTCGCACACCGAACCCGGAGTCTCAGAGGGAGCAGGAACGGCGTTCTCAGTCACTTAGAAGCACCTGGAACAGCCCCGGCCACATTGTACGTGTTCATTACACGTTCCGTGAATGAGCGAACTGATGGGCCAAGTCGCACTCCCTCCCTCGGGAGAATGGAAGCGGGAAGGGGAGTCTACAAGAAGCAGTGTTCAAGAAGAGACAAGGTGGAGATGGCAGAGATACTTAGAGTTCCCTCAGTGCGGGGGTGCGGTCACCCAAGGAGCGTGTGTGAAGCGCGCTCCGTTCCGAATCAAAGACAGCCAGGCGGTCAGGAGCGGGAAGAGAGGCACCTTGGTGGGGGCCCTGGGGCGCTTCGTGCCCCTGGGACGGGGAGCTCCCCAGGGCGTCAGCCCCCTCTCCACACACCTTCTACCCAGCTCTTGACACCAAGCCTCCGGCACTTGACTCCCCTCGAGACCCCTTGAACTTTTACAAGACATTCTGTGTCCCTGGTACTAGAACACGACCTAGCTGCAAACCAGGCGTTTCTGCGTTCAGTGAACGACATCACGTACAGCAGATATTAGTAGCTCCAGGACACAGTTAAGAAAAATGGAGTCCAGAAAAGGAGCCCAAGGGAAGGTTTCCATTCCTTCGCAAATATTAATTGAACGATTTCAAACCTACTCGATGCCAGCACTGCCCTAGGGGTGGGGGATTCCAAGGCAAAACAGGGCACACAGTGTCTCTGCCCTCCAGGTGGAAGGAGACAGGGCCGAAGGGGGACGCGCAGCCACACCGCACCCCTACGCGGTGGAGCGATGAGGCTTAGCCAGGGATGGAGACAGACAGCGATGTCAAGGGCGCACTGCATCCGGGTAGGCACTCAGAGAAGGGCCGCTTGGAGGAGAAGCGGGGACACGAGCTGAGGTCGAAGGGATAACAGGCAACCAGAGAGAGACGCGCTCACTGGCGGAAGCGGCAAGGGGGCTGGGTGGAGCCAAAGCCCGCCGGAACGGCTGACTTAGAGAAGAGCGGGGCGGGGCGGCGTGACCTGCTGAAACGCACCCTCCGGGGCTGGTTCGTGGGGGGCGGGAGGAAGTGAGGTGGAGCCAGGTCACAGGCCGGGAGGTCATGGGTTTTACTGGAACTGAACTGGAACCCCAGTGGAAGGGTAGTAAACAAGGGAGTGACGCGACTCAGTTACAGTGTAAGAAGATCGCCCTCGCCACACGGCGGAACACGCATGGGGGAGCGGCCGAGAGGGGAAGCAGGTTGGCAAGTGGGGAGGCCGTTGGAGTTGGGACAGCAGACGACGGTGGCTTATCCCGGGCTGGTTAGAGACGGAGAATCCCGAGAGGAGACTTGGCCAGCGGGGGAGCTCGTTAGGGCTGCAGCGGGAACTACAGCCCAGGTCCCCTGATTGTCCAGCCCCGTCCTTTAAACAGCCCACGCTCCCGTGGGGCACAGGGCCAAGGGCCGTGACCGGCAGGAACGCGGAAAGGTCATCGGAAGAGACCGAGAACACTGGGCTCGAACTAGACGCCACAGGCCCCGAGGGTGCACACGCATCGCTCTCTCCGAAAGAAATTTTTATTGTCACATGCGATTTCAATGACGAGCAAAAAAAGAAAAATCAATAGAAGCACATTGCGGATCACTTGGATGACAACCTTCTAATTGAGTTCAATCACACTGTTTCAGAAAAGACCTCTGCATTTTTTATTAACTAGCACGCGGGCTCCGCGCAGAGGAGGATAGGGAGGACTTGGTGCATAAAGTCACGTGAGAGGACAAATTCATGCCAAGCGATGAGAAGGAGAAGAGAGGACAGAGAATTGTTGGTCACTTCGGCGTCCTGCCCCCAGAGAACAGGTGCCAGAGCCCTAAGTGTGACGGTCACGTTCAGGGGGCATTTCATTTCGGCCAAGGAACATGATCTATCCTATGCATTTAACAGTTGAATATGAATTTTATGGGATCTGTGGTGAGGTTTGTATTTAATTGCTCATTTGTTTTGGTTTCATAGTTGACTCAAATAATAAGCATCAGGAGTTTATATCAGAGTTTTCATTTCTATGTTAACATTTTAATAAAAAGAATGTATATCCTCATTGGGGTCCATGATGCATATTATCCTCTAAAAAGAGTCTGTATCTTACTCCAGCTTGAGACATCCTTGTCTCAACCAAATGAAAATGAAGCGATGGGCTAGACTACACGGAATTTTTTTTTTTGGATGGTATGAAGGAGAAGGAACACCGAGAAGAGGCATCGTTTGTCCTTCCTGGTACAAATCCCAGAACGTGCAAAATCTGCTGAAGTGAGGTTTAAAAGAATAAACTTAAATGGGGTTCGCTTATTGTTGGATTCCCTCATTACAGCGGGGTGTCGGTGCATCCTCTTAAAATGAAAAGCAAGTTACTAGTCTCATAGTCCCTTTAAGAAGAAGTCAGGGGCTGTGTTCTGGGAACACTGTGTGAGTTTAAACCGAACCCTCGCATTCGGTATCAAGGGCTGAGCGTGTTATGGAGAAGCCAGTAGGGACCATCGGACCCTCGTTCCCGCCCTCAGCCTCACGCGAAGTGGAAGTGTGGGTGACCTTGTCAGCACCCTGCCTTCCTTCTTCGCCGCCTCCTTCGAGTTGCCTCCTTGCTAGGTGGAATCTCCTAAGAGAAACATGGATCAGCTACGTGCATCCTGTTAGGACCCTGAGTCCATGGTGCATGGGGTGTTGGGTTTGGATGAGGGAGAGAAAGTCAGCAAATCTGGGTGCTCTTTTCTCTGTGGCACCAGAGGCATTCAAGCTGAGTTCGAGGACCCTGGGACTCTGGGCTGGCTGTTTCTTAAAATACGTGCAAAATTTCTACCCAGGACTTGCTCTTGTGGAACGTACTGTTCCTCCGCTGTCTGAGTAGGCCTACAGCACCTAAAAAAAAAAAAAAAAATGGAGCTTGCTCCTGGGAGGAACCAGACCAACAGGTGAGGCTGGGAAAGTATGTCTTGGCGTAGTCTCTTTCCTCCCAGCTCCAGGAGCGGGGGATGCGACCAATTCAAGAGGATAAAACCAGGTGTGTTAGCCCAGGGAGGGGGGTGGCTGCTGAAATGGATGGCCTCTGCTTGGCTTGGCACACCACTGCTGACCTCTGTCATCCCCGTTGGCAAGGTACACCGAGCGCATCCCTGCCCCATTGGCTTTTAGGTAAACATTAAACAGCGCCGCACGCGGAGAATGGCCAAGGTGCTCGGCAGTTCATCAGCAGCGGCGGACCTGAGCGTCGCCAGGCGATGCAAATTGCTCTGGCTCCCACGCTGCTCCTGTTGCTCCGAGTGTGGATGGTAAATAGCCTTCCTCGGGGTCGCTATCCAGTATTCACTTTAACAACATTAATTTACGACGTGTTGCCTCCCTTTACGCTGTGCCGCAGGACCCACTCACAGCACCGGCCCTTTGGTGACTGATGTTTATTCGTTCTAATAGCCGCACTTGCCTGAGATTTTGTAGGTTCATGGGATCTGGCCTGGAAAAGGATTGTGTGCCGGTTGCCTGTGTGCGGGATTCATTTACGGCGAAGGCAGCCACACCTCCTGAAAAGTCTGTTTCTGTCTGGTTGGGCGGCGCAGGAGGAGAGGGCCGGGCAGCTGGGGAGGGCTGAGCCTAGTCAGTGTCCTCGCCTAGGGACGTCATGAGACCAGAAGGCGAGGAAGCAGCAGTAACACCACCAACGACAATGCTACTCCCCTCTGTGTGGTAACTGCCATTTTTCAAGACCACCCCTGTCTGCCATTCTCACAACAACCCTGTAAGGAAAACGGCATTAGCTCTGAGAGCATGAGATTTGAGGACCGACTGCCAGGGCTGAACCATGGCTTCGCCCCTCACCAGCCAAGGGGTCTGGTTAGTCAACCTTTCCGTGCCTTACACTTCTCATCTTTAAAATGGGCGTGGGTGCCCTGGCCGGGCTGCTCACTTGGTTGAAGCGTTGTCCCTTACACCAGAAGGCTGCTGGTTCGATCCCCAGTCGGGGCACATATGGGAGGTGATGGGTCCATGTTTCTCTCTCACACTGATGTGCCTTCTCTCTCTCCCTCCCCCGCTTCAACAAATATATTCTCAGGTGAGGATTTAAAAAAGATATCAGGTCAAAAGCGTCTTTTAAAGAAGGAAACCATGGGAAGTTTCTAAGTACAATGACTTCTCCGCAGCCCCATTCCCTATCCACCTGCAGCCATTCGGCTAATCAGGGCCCCTACTTTAGAAAGCTTCTGTAGGAAGGAGATAATGCGCATAAATAGGGGTCAGCAAACTTTCTGCAAAGAGCTGGAGAGTAAATATTTTTGGTCTGTGGGTCATAGAATTTCTGCTGCAACCTCTTAACAGGGCCATTGTAGCCCCAAAGCAGCCACAGACCGGGCGTGAGTGAATGGACATGGCTGTGCGCCAATGAAACTTTACTTAGGGACATTGCAATTTGATTTTCACATAATTTTTATGAGTCATGAAATAGTCTTCTTTTGATTTTTTTTTTTAACCATTAAAAAATGTCGAAACCATTCTGAGCTCAAAGGCTGTGCTGAAGGAGGCAGTAAGGCGGACTCGGTTTGCTGACCCCATCCCTGACTATTTGGCACTGTGCCTGGCACAGAGTGAGCGCTCAGTAGCCGTCGTTAACCCATTTATTATTGGCATTAGTGAGAGTGCATCAAGCGGTGGCTGCCTTGTCCCTGCCATTCCATGAATACCTGAAACCCAGTCTTAGCTGGGGATTTCCCTTTCCCTTCTTGTCTTTTAAGCAACGGGACCTGACGTCTAGATCCAGTCTGGGAGGAGGGGGAGGCCTGAGGCAGGAGGGCCATATGAGGTCAAGGCCTTGGTTCAATGGCATCCTGAACACGCTGACAGCTTGGACCATAAACTGCCACCTTGAAAGGGGCTTTATCAATAATGAGCCTGTAAAGCAATTCAGAATCTGATTTTGCTGCAAGAGCATGATTTCAACAGATCTGTGGCTGTTCTCTGCCCTTTAACACTGTCTCCTGTGAGTCAAGAGATTTTGATCTTGTAACTAAATTGACTCTGCCACAGGTTTGCCATCCTCCTGGGTACATTCTCTGACATGCATGGCTTCAAATCCAATCCAGGAAGGAAGGAAGGAGAAAAGAAGGAAGGGAGGGAGGGAGGGGGAGAGAGAGGGAAAGGGAGGAAGGGAGACCACTCTCTTCTGTACCTAGTTATATCCTATCTCATTTTCTCCAAATTGAAATATTTTTTGTAATCTATCATAATAAATGTCAGAAGCAACTCCCTTTGGCCCTAAACCTAGTGCTCTTTTTGGGGACAGGAGTCATTTTTGTTTAATTCTAATGCTAATATTTAGGAAAGTGGCAGCAGATTTCCAACAGGAATTTGCATCGTGCCAGAGATCTACTGTGTTCCTGGGCCAGTCGATCAGAGCCTGCCCATCAGGCTTTTTTTTAGACAACTTATTGCAGACTCCAACAAGAAATGGTTTCAAAATAAAGAGCTAGAAGATTAGCTAAATTGGGGCCAAAGGCAGCGGCTCTGGAAGCTCAGGCTTTTCTGGATGGAGCGGCATCATCTGCCTTCTCTAGCACGAGGCAAGACGGGGTGTGCTGTGTTCTGGTGCCAGGACCTCGGGGGCAGGTGCCTGCAACACAAAAGCGGTGCTCACGCATGACAAACACCACCCTGGGGCTGGTTTTGCGCAGCTGGAACTGTGTCTCATCTCCTCGAACCAAGAATAGAATATGACCAGGGATGGATATGCTTTTTCAGTACTGGAGGAGGTAAAAAGGGGAGAGGGGAGGGGAGGGGAGAGATGGGGGTGAAACTACAGAGAGAACAGAGATGGAAGAGGGGAAATGATGAGCAAGCACATGAGAGGCTGGGAGAAGGCATGAGAAGCTGGGTGAGAAGTGGGCCGAGTAAGCCTTTGGTCCTTGGGCCTTTTAGGATGTGGGCACTTTTAGGGAGCAGCCTCCAATAAGATCTGGAGAGAAGAGATGTCAACAGCAGCTGACATAGCAAAATAGTGTGTTTTCTTACAAAATCCTATAGCTCACAGAGTGGAAGTCAGGAAGAGAGAAAGAGGACAGCAAGAGAAAGAATTTCTTTCTTTTCCTTTGCTTCCGCCAACCTCTGTTTTTTCTTGCAGAGTAAGAAGTTGTTCTCCCTGGAGTTCCGGTTGAGAAACGCAGAGTTCTAGAACTCCATGAAAGCTCCTCTGTTGTCCTGGGATGAATTGAACAGAAATCAGGCTGGCCGGCAGGAAGTAGGATGGGACATTCCATTGTTCTGGCTGTTGAAGAGACTCCCTAGGTATGAAATCAAAGCTCAACTTGTATTTCCACTTCTTCCCCATCTAGGAGAAGGAAAACTGAATCAGAGCTAAAAAGCCTACAGAAGATGAAATTCAATTTGTTAACCAGAACCTTCTGGTAACCAGCACTTTGGCCCATGGAATGATTATCACTGTTCTTAGTGAAGATTCCCACGGTGCACAAGAATTTTTGTTGTCGAAAGAGAGCATCTTCCAAGTATGGAGGTTGGATGTGAGTCTCCCCTGAATATACAGATTATTTGGAGCTGAGAACAATTAAAATCCAACAAATTTAGGAAGTTTTTTTTTAACCTGCCCATTTCCTGCCTAAAGAGATTCAGATAGAAACAGATCTCCTTAAAGAAGGGAAACTCAACACAATCACCTTAGCATAGTCATCCTAACACTTATAAAGTAAGTGTGGCAGAGTGGGAGGACCCCATCAAAAATCTTTTTCTGCTGGACTCCCTGCAGTCCCATCATTTCTAGGTGGCCCTGCAAAAACTAGTTTCTCCAACTTTTGCTCTTTCTCATCTTTGCCTACGAATGTCCTGCCTTCCTCTCCTTTGTCCAGACGGGCAAGGATACCCCATTTTGCTTCACCGCCTTTGGAATTTTCCTGCTTATGTATATTCCCTGTGTGCAGGTATTAAAATTTGATTTTCTGCTGTAGGTTGTTTGAATTATTTGGCCAGCCAAAAGAACTAAGGGGTAAAGAAAAAGTGTCCCCTGCCCCGACATAAGTCATCAAACAGAAGAGAAATTCTGTTCAGAGTTTTGAATAAGGATGTACAGCATCTGTTGAGGGCTTATTCTGTTATACATGTTGTCTCATTAAATGCCCATGTTATCTTTCCATATGACCCTTACAGGTCAGTCTTCTGATTATTCCCATTTTAGAGTTGTCAACATCGAGACTCAGAGAGTAAAGTCACTTGCCCGGGGTGACAGCCACGGATCAGAAGAGCTAATACTTGAACTCAGGCAGGTCCATCTGACGGCAGAGTTCTCATGCTTAGTCTTCATGTTATCCTGCTTTCTTATGCAAAGCTGTGTATTTGCAGGGGAATAAACACAGAAGATAAATAAGAGCCTCCCTAAGGGAGCTTAGAGTCACGGCTACTGTATGTAAATAATTCATGAACGAATAAAAAAAAGGGAAGAATTGGAGGTAGTGCTATGCATGAAGGCTTCCAGCCTTAGAGTGTCCCTTTGTGTTGGGTTCGGCCACTTCGTCATCCTCTTCTACGGGGGCGTGCGAGCCTCAGGGAGATCGTCCTGGAGGGGGGTGGATGTGAGCCAGCTTCTAACTGGTGAGGAGTTTGTGACATGGACAGGTGATGAGAAGGAGCGTCTAGCAAGAGGAAAAAAGGATGCTCAGGGCTATGGAGTCACGGACACCACGCATTGCTTCAGGAATTATGAGCAGTTCTAAATGTCTGGGACAGAAATTTCAAGATCAGGAATGGTAATAGTTGACAGTGAAGAAGTAGGCAGGAGTCTGAAGCTGAGACCAGGAAAGTAGGCAGGAGTCCAAGATGCAAGGGCCTTGCGTCTCACACCAAAGGGTTTGGACTTCCCAGGGCCTATGTGAGCCTGCCTCGTGGGAAGCATCACAAACACACACCTGTAAGGCAGGAAGATAAGCCTGGTAGAAAGTGAAGTTATTGAGACCAAGCAAAACAGACTCGCATGCACTGTAGGAACATCCAGAAACAACGCTGACATGGTCAAAGTTTGAATTCACGAAGAGGATTGGGTTGATGTTACTGATTTTTGGAAGGACGGCATCTAAAATCAGTAAAGCTCTTTTTTCTTCTTGTTCATTTCTCCCTATGCCCGAGCTTTCCCTGAACCAGCCATCTGTGATTCTCCTGAAGCACGGGCGCTTGGAGGGGGATAGATTGCATAGTCTTTTCAGAGGGGCAGTTGTGGGGAGCGGGGAGTGGTTAGCCCAGACTCCAAGCAATCCTCCCCATTTTTAAGAATCTTCTTTCTCCCACAGAGATGGGATTTTGACAGCTGTGCTTGTGCTCTTTGACCCGCTCTACAGACAAAGCTGATTGGTGTGATGTTGTGATTTCTAAGAAGAAATATATATTTGGTCTTCATTCAGCCTCAGATACAGAGCTCCTAAAACCCCTGGAATCCCCTGTGGTGAGAACAAAGGTGTCTCGTGTTATCTCCCACAGCCCCTCCCCAGGGAGGGGAGCGGGACTGGAGATTAACTTCAATCACCATTGGCCAATGATTCAATCAGTAAAACCTATGTAACGAAGCCCTCATTCATAAAAACCCAAAAGTATGAAGCTCAGAGAGCCTCCTGGTGGGTGACCCCAGGGAGGCAGGGAGAGCGGTGCCCCGGAGAGGGTACGGGAGTTCTCTGACCCCTCCCCACACCTGCCCTCGGCATCTCTTCCATCCGGCTGTTCCTGTTACATCCTTCTCTAATAAACCTGTAATCTAGTCAGTAAAATGTCTGTCTGAGCTCCATGAGCCACTCTAGCAAATGCACCCAACCCAAGATGGGGTTCATGGAGTCCTCTTCATTTTCAGCCATTCGGTCCGAAGGACAGGTGACAATGTAGGCTTGCAACCAAAGTCTGCAGTGCAGGGCGACGCTGGGGGACAGGGCCCTTCCCCCGGGAAGTCTGGTGCCCCAGCCTGCACGGCCCAGGAAGGAGTAAGGACTGAGACGTAAAGAGAAGATGGTGTGGGGAGATGCTCAGCGAGAAGCAGAAGTAGCAGAAAGCACTACTTGGATTCCTGCGCTCCTTCTAGTTCCTGAGAGCAGCTCCATTCCAAGACCTGACTATACTCCTCCTCTTTGGGTTCCATGAGACGGTCTTCGTCTTTTCTTGTTTTAAATTTTGCTTGAACTCTCTCGAGTTGGCTTCTCTTACTTGAAACTCTAATAGTTTTGATAGTATCTAGATGACAGCCCCATCTGTTAGTGGTCACCCAAAGCCAAGAATCATAAGGACCAAGAAGATAAGGGAGGTGCTGAGAGAAATACCAAGTGCTGATAATGCTGAACCAAGTTCTCTTATCGAAGGAGCCTGCGCATGTTCAATTTCTAGGACCTTGTCTCCAACACGGCATGTCAGGTACTCCTCAAACGCCTCTTTGATCAGTCTGCTGCTGAATCCGTGGCTCAGGTGTTTTGGCTGACGACATTGGTTTGATAGCCCTTGCTAGACTGTCTTCCTTCTCCAAGGAGCTTTGTTTTCTCCCTCCACCCACATTTTTAGTTTATAAAGTGTACTCACCTAATTAGTTTGCTCAATATTAACAACTCCGTTTTTATGAGCCGGGCAGTGTGAGTTAACACCTTCCTTTGCTATATGAGAGAATTAAGGCTCATCATGCATATATATGCTTAAGAGGTCTGCACAAGGTTCACATGATGAATAAATGGCAGTGTGGCCCTGGCCGAGTGGCTCAGCTGGTTGGAGCATCATCCTGTACAGCAGAAGGTGGTGGGCTCCATCCCTGGTTGGGGCACGTACGGGAAGTGGTCAATCAATGTTTCTCTCTCACATCCGTATCTCTCTCTCTTTCTCCTCCTTCCTCTCTCTCTCAAATAAAAATCAATAAAACATATCCTTGGGTGAGGAGTAGTGCGGAGATTAGGGACTCCTTGTTCTCTTACCCTTGGCACACTAGTCTTTCCATTGCTCTACTTAACATGCAGGGCAAGACAAGGTAGAGGAAGCAAGACAAGGCCAGGTGTGATTGTGACCGTACATGGTCCAATGGGTTACCTGAAAGGATAAAGAGGGAAACATTGTGTGAGCCAAAGGGTCACATGGAAGGCTTTGGGTTGGACGTAAAGAATAAAGACAACATTCCTACGAAAGGAATGGAAACCGTGAGTGAAAGGAAGTTTCTCAAGGAGGCTGCTAGTTTCCCGGAGTGCGGGCCTTAGAAAAACGAAAATGGAAAATGCCAAAGCCCATTGCAAAAAGAAGTCCAAGAAAGCTGAGCAGAGGCAGTAGAAGGAGGTCCTCCTTCAGGCTCCACCAGACCAGGAGGAAAGATGAGAGCCAGAGGGAGGGGCCTGAGGTTCCCCATCAGCATCAGCGGTGGAAGGAAGGGGCCCGCTCCGCAGTGAGAACACGCAGGCCACTCGCAGGCTTTCTCCAGCGCCCCTCTCTCCGAGAGGAGAGACCCTCAAGAAGCAGGGCTTGGCCAGTCTTCCAGAACGCCACCCTCCAAGACACAGGTAATGCGCAACTGCCACCAGCTCCGCGCTGAGTTTAACGTGACCTGTGTTGCCCGGCGATGCCAAGTGGATGGCTGAGAAGTGAGCTGATCTCTGTCACTGGAGGGAGAATTTGGGTGTGGGTCTTCTTCTCCTCGCCCGAATCTCCACACTGCCCTCTTCCCTTCCCTTCAGCTGCGCCGGCAACAGCACTGCGCTCTCCGGGCTGAGGTGGACCTGGAGGACCTGGGCCCACCTCTCAGCGGGTTCTTGGAAACTCATACGGAGCCAGTCTCTACTCCGCTGCGTATCTTCCAGAGCTGACAGCCATTGACTCCAGGGAGCAGTTGAGTTGACCTTGAGGCAGAAGGGTTTAGACCACTGGAGCTGCCCAGCTGCAAGAACCCATTTCTGGAGTCAGAGTAGCAGAGCCAAGCCGGGAGCAGCGACGCAAGCAATCACAGGGCTTGCCTTGCCCCACCTCCCCCACCTGGCCCGCGTCTCCCCATCCCACCTGCTTCAGCCACCTCGGGCCCAACCCCGGCTGCCAGATTCTAACCCAGGCAGGAGACTGCTCTCCAAACTGTCACCCCCTGATCAGAAAAGAAGGAGTTATGGCAAGTAACTGACAGCACCTGAGCACGCTCTCATTTGGATTAAATCAAGGTCTTTAAATATTTATAAAGTTCTGGTATCTAAAATAGCCAGCCTCCGCCTTGCACGCAGGCTGTTGAAATATGGGCTAGCGCATTGTAAACTGAGTGCTTGTCTGAACAGTCATATATTTTGTTTGTGTGTGAGAGTGTGTGTAACAGTGTGTGTGAGTCCGTGGGTGAGTGTGTGTGAGTGTGGGTGTGCGTACATGTTGAAAAACCTATTGCATTATGTTAAATATCCCAAGGGCTCCATCTAACACATGGCTGGAATGAATATAGGACAAGAATAACTTTTCTCTCTCTCATTAGATGGTCTGAGTTTTGAAATCTGCTCTAAAAGTGTGGTAAAGGGTGCAGTGCTATAGATTAATGCACTGAATACATTTCTACAGTTCTTGATGTGTTTCATAAAAGGTCCATTTCAAAAGTGTGCTGTATTATAGGTGAACACTCGCAGTAAATAATCTTGTTACAGAAACCTAAGCAATTTTTACAAGGCGTATTTCTGGCTGACTGAACAATTTATTCTCCAGATGTCACATTGTATTTTTCCAATATAAAATGAAACAGCTTTTTTTTTTTTCTTTTAAGGCCGACTGTGCTGCTTTGTCTGAGTCTAGAACAAAGGATCTCTCCTTAAGGAGGCCGATGGGGTGTTAAAGCCCATCGCTCTAACATGCACACCTCCCCTGGGACGGGCAGGCAGGGCCATCGCCAGCTTTACTTTCCAAGAATGACCCTGAACGATCAGGCAGGACCTTCCCCGGGGTCATCTGGCCAGAGAAATCGCAGAAGCTTCTTGAAAAACCAGAGGGAGTAAGAAGAAAATGGGTGAGGAGAGTGAACAGGAGAGGGGCGGGAAAGAGGGGATAAGGCAGTGGGGTGTGGAAAGCGACAAGGGAGGAGAGGAGACAAATAGAGACTGGGAGGAGACAACCAGCGAAAAAGATACAGGGCTGCAAAAGATGGGAAATAGGCGAGAAATATGCAAATTCTGCTGCCACCAGAGGCAGCATTTGCTGAGATTTTTGCAGAACATTAAGCCCATGAAATAGTCTCTGAAAAAGAAGAGTTCTGCGATCAAAGAATTTGGAAAGCGGCGCCTTTTATACACACCCCCTTCCTTTGGAGATTCACCTTAGCACGTTAAAAGCTCTGCGAAGCCTTGCTGGGAGGAAACCTGTTTAACTTCATTTAACTCACACTTAGTTCCAAACTTATTTGAACCCCAATCTATTTTTTTCCCCCACAAAGTCTCTGTGATCATGTAGTTTGGACCCATTCTCCTTCAAGGGTAAATCGTTCAGTCTGCACATCCATCATGTATCGTGTCTGGAAAGCTGGACGGTCTTAGACCATCCACACCCTCGACATCACTGTGAACCGGAAACCAAAACACTCCATAGAGCCCCACAGCTACATGACGCTCATCCACACGCATCCCTGGGAAAGTTACCTCTTAATACATTGTCTAATGTTGACAGAGTGTATTAGTCAGCTTTGGCTAGGTATGGCTTCAGTGACAAATAATCCCCACCATTTCAGTGGCTTGCAGAGGTTTATTTCTCACTCCGTAGGCTGGTGCAGTCAAACTGAGTTTGTACGCTTCTGCTCCATGTGTCCTCCACAGCCTGAGATCCAGGTCTCATGGAGGAAGGAAAAGAACACTATGAATGAACCACGCGATGTCGCAGCTTCTTCCCAGAGGATCACGCACATGGCAGCACTGATAGGCAAGGTCCAATGAGAAGCATCGGTTCCTGGAGCAAAGGCCACTGCCATGGTTAAGCTCAGCCTCCGGAGCTAGACAGCCTGACTTTGAAACCTGACTCTCACCAGCTGTGTGACTTTTTGCAAGTTAATTAACTTCTCTGCGCTGCATTGCCCCTATCAGAAAAACAGTAATACAAGCCATCTCCTAGGGTTCATGAAAGGATTAAATGAGTTGAGACACATAAAATCCTGAGCACAAGCACATAGGAAACACCCAATAGACAGGAGATTTCATTAGCTCTCTGGCCCTGTTCAAGCTCTGGCACAGCAGCACCCTCCCACCAGCACCCGGGTCCCTGCCACAGGGCTCTGCTGCCCGGCGGATGCTGCTCCATTGAAGGGATTCTGCCCCCTGTTTAACTGGTTTCTCGCCAACCCCACTTGCCGCCCTTCCGAGTGGGCCACAGCACGTCCTGTGCAGGCCGACCCTCTCCTTGGGCCTTTGGCCTGGTCTCCCCGCCTTCACACCATTTAGTCAATGCCATTAATCAAAATCCTATAGCAGAAAACGCATGCATAAGTCCGACACATTTATTGCTATGGCAACAATTCAGGCACTTGTCCCAGTGTCAAGCTATATCAGTGGAGATAAATTCTATTGTTTTCACAGTGACAGTTTTCTCTGTGTTGGACTTAATCCATGGAAAAATATAGCCTTTCTCCTTATTTAAGAGAGTGAGAGAGCTTGAAAGAAAGCGAAAGTGACCTCTGGCTTCCTTACCCTGTGCATTCAGAACTGAAACCAATTTTTTCCCTTTCTCTCAAATGAAGGAAGACATTCAGTGATTTGAGGCAGCATCATCCCGATCAATTGATCAGCAGTAACCTGATAACCAAGATTCTCCTCTTTGGAACCTGCAGCTGTGGGAGGGCCCAAGTGCATCCCACAAACGTGCAGAGCCCTGCTGTGCACTGGCCTTCCCGGACCAGCCTGCACCAGGCCTGCTCTCTGAACGCACCAGGCGAATTCCTCCTGAAACCTCAGCAAACGGAGCTGGTACGTAGAAACAGGCTTGCTCACAAAGACCATGTCCCCCCAGTGAATAGCATCTCTCACCCGGAGAAACAACCTCTTTCTGCATCTCGGAGATGAGCTAACGGTTCTTTCCCCCATCTCCTCCAGCATCTTCGCGGGAGCCTGACAGCGCTGAAACCTGGCTTCTGTGATGGACATTGGGGGTACCCTGCGCTCGCCACACCCACATTTCAGCAAGGACTCAATTTGCCTTTTATGAGACCCTGGCTCCTCTTCCAGGCTGAATCCTTTTCCCACTTGCCCCTGAGGCATTCACTGATCAGTTCCCAAAGGTAGAATTCAGTCTGAGTCCAGAAGCCTTTCTGAGCTTTTGTATTGCCCAGCACTCGGCACAATGCTGAGCAGCAAGTAAGAGAAATAAGAGCAACTGCCCTCATGCTGCTGGTGATCCCGTGGGAAACACGAACAGTGATCCCTTCCTTCTTTGCTACCAACTATTAAAGCACCCACTGTGTGCCAGGGGCTTTGCACAATACCTGGTGTGTGTTTCCTCCTGCTGCCATAAAAAATTACAACCCGCATAGGGGCTTAAAGCTACTCCAGCTCATCCTACTGCAGTTCTGGAGATCAGAACTCTGAAATGGGTCTCACCAGGCAGCCCCTGAGGTGTCATGAGACTGTGTTCCTTCTGGGGGCTCTGGAAGAGAATCCGTTTCCTGGCCATTTCCAGTTTCTCGTCTTGACTTTTCAGAAACCTGGAGTTCGAAGTTGATGTTCTACTTCCGCGTGTTCTAGAGGCCCCAGCAAATTTCCGCCAAGGTTATTTTCTCTTGGGTTTAGAGCGGAATCCTATGCTCTGTTTCCAAATCCAAAAAAGTGAATTTGCCTATGTTTGCAGATGTTATAACCCTATATATATAGACCCTAAAAATCCTACCAAAACAACCTTTTAGAACTGATGAATTCAGTAAAGTTGCAGGATATAAAATCAACATACAATAATGAGTTGTATTTCTATACACTAATAATAAACTATCCAAAAAAGAAATTAAGAGAACCATCCCATTCACAATGCACAACAAAGAATAAAATATTTAAGAATAAATTTAACTAGAAAGGCAAAAAACCTATCCATCAACATCTATAAAACACAGATAAAAGAAACTGAAGAGATCACAAATAAATGGAAAGATATCCCACATTGATGGACTGGGAGAATCAATGTTGTTAAAATGTCCATACTACCCAAAGCAATCTACAGATTCAGTGCAATTTCTATCAAGATTCCAGTGGCATGTTTCACACAAATAGGAAAAAGAATCCTAAAATTCACATGGAAGTGCAAAAGACCCCAAATAGCCATATCATTCTTTAGTGAGATGAACAAAGCTGGAGGCATCACACCTGCTGGTTCCAAATTACATTACAAAGCTATAGTTATCGAAACAGTATGGTACCGGCATAAAAACAAACGGAGACCAACAGAAAGAATAGAGCCAGAACTATAACCACACCTATACAATCAACTAATCTTTAACAAGGACACCAAGAAGAAAATATGAGGAAAGAATAATCTCTTTAATAAATGGTATTGAGAAAACTAGATATCGATATTCAAAAACTGAAATTGAATCATTACACTACATGCAAAAAAAATCAATCCAAAATGGATTTAAGACTTAAACATAAGACCTGAGGTCATAAACTCCTAGAGAAAACACTGAGGGAAAGCTCCTTAACATTTGTCCAGAAAATAAATTTTTTGGATAAAACACCAAAAACACACACAGCAAAAGCACAACTAAATAAGTGGGGTTATAGCTAACAACAACAAAAAAAAGTGCATACAACAACAACAACAACAAAAACAATCAACAGCATGAAAAGGCAACCTACAGAAAGGGAGAAAATATTTGCAAACCTTATATATGATAAGTGGTTAATACCCAAAATGTACAAGGAACTCATACAACTCCATAGAAAAAAAATCTGATTAAAAAATGGGCAAAAAGCTCTGGCTGGTGTGGCTCAGTGGATTGAGTGCTGGCCTGCAAACCAAAGGGTCACCAGTTCGATTCCCAGTCAGGGCACAAGCCTGGGTTGTGGGCCAGGTCCCCAGTGGGGAGCGTACAAGAGGCAACCACACATTGATGTTTCTCTCTCTCTCTCCCTCCCTTCCCCTCTCTAAAAATGAATAAATAAAACCTTTTAAAAAATGGGGATAGGATCTGAATAAACATTTCTCCAAAGAAAACGCAGACATGGTCAACAGGTGTATGAGAAGATGCTCGACATCACTAATCATCATGGAAATACAAATCAAAACCCCAGTGAGATATCACCTGACATCTGTTAGAATAGCTATTATCGAAAATACAAAAGATAAGTATTGGTGAGGATGTAGAGAAAAGGAAACCCACTTACACCGTTGGTGGAATGTAAATTGATGCAGCCCCTATGGATTCCTCAAAAAATTAAAAATAGAACCACCATATGATCCAGCAATCTCACTTCTGGGTATACAGCCAAAGGAAATGAAAACAGGATCTCAAAGAGACACCTGCACTCCCACACTCATGGCCGCGTCATTCACCGTAACAAAGAGGTAGAAACAAGTGTCCATTAATGGGTGAATGAATAAAGAAAATGTGGTATGCACTTAAGATCGAACGTTATTTAGCCTTCAAAAGAGGACAATCAGCCACACTTGAAAACATGGATAGCCCTGGAAGACGTTATGCTAAGCAAAATAAGCCAGACACAGAAGGAAGAGTACTGTATAATCTCACTTGTAGAGTCTAAAAAAGTTGAACTCGCAGAAGCAGAGAACAGGAGGGTGGTTACCAAGGGTGGGGTGGAGGTGGCAAGAGGTGGTGGTGCAAAGTTTCGGTTGTACCTGGTAAACGAGTTCTGAAGATCTACTACCAGCACGGTGCCTATAGTCAACGATGCTCGTACGTGGGATTGTATACTTGAAAGTTGTTAAAAGGGCAAATCTTCATGACGGTGATGATGATGATGGTGATGATGATGATGATGGAGATGGAAGGAAACTTTGGAGGTGATGAATCTGAGGTTGATGGGAGTGGTGTTTTTACAGATGCATTTACACTCAAACATGCTGAACTGTATACATTAAATATATACAGCCTTTCAGATGCCGATCGTACTTCAACAACATTATTTTAACAAGAAAGAAACAATTAGGAACAACAAAAGTGGACTATTCTGTCAGGGAGAAATAAACTTATTCTGTTAAGCCAATTAATAGTATTAAGGATATATCTTACAGCAGCTGGCATTGCCTTAATTGACATCACTTTCAAGCAGCTCGCTGATTTCCTTTTTGGAAATTAACACTGCCATTGTCTGTCACCTGGATGACATAGCAAATCAGGTGCCTCTTTTCCATTATAGGAGTCAAAGTGATTACCTTTTCTCTCCACGACTTGGTACCTCCTAGGAGCAGAATTTTGACTTAGCTCAGCTAATCGGATGCTCTGACCTAAGAGAGGGTGAACTAAACGTTATTTCAGTGGTTGAAGGTGGTGGCCGCACTCCGGCTACACTGTTCTTCTGTAAGAGACTTCCTGTGAGTCCTGTTTTCCATCCCCGCAGACTTCCCTGTTCCTGTTCATTCTTGTTCACACTCGAGGCTCTCGACAATTCAGCAAGCTCCTGATATCCTTCTAATAAATTTCATCCTCTTGAATTAGTTAGAGTCAGTCTCTGATGCCTACACTCAAAGATCCCTAACCAATACTATCCTTTTGAAAAACAAACACTGAAAATAAAATTTGAAAGAGCCCATGTTCCAATAGATACTCTGAAGGCTGGTTTGGGTAAACAGTACTGAAAGCAAATACAGATCTCTTGAAATATAAATATGCCTAACCTAAATGTCTCCTTGAGTTTCGCAGGAGTACGGGGGGCGGAGGGAGATAGGAAAGAATTAACTGTACTTTTCCATAAGCAGCAGTAATCATGAAGGAAGTGTCGTCAAGTCAAGGGGCCTGTGATTGATTTATTACGTTACAGTTTCTTCAAAGTGTTCCGCTGCCTTTTCAAAAGCCATTCATTGTTTTTAAAGAACTTTGTGAATTTGTTTTCCAACATTGTTGTATGGGACTCTGACAGCTTTCCATTTTTACTGTCACCATAAGAAACAAGCTCCACCATGGCTGTGTTTAGCGGGGGGCTGGTTCAGAGGCCAAGGCTGGTGGAGTCCGAGCTTCCGTGGCAGCCTTGTGCGGAGGCTGCGTGTGAAGTTAAGTTGTGGGGCCTAATGGCAGAACTTTGGTTTTGCAGTGAGATGCTGGTACTGCTCTCAAGGGGCTTCGAACACCAAACAGGGCTCCTTGGTGTGTTTTCTCTTTGAAATCTGAAAGATGAGAAAAAATACAACTGACGTGTCAGATTGTCCTTAAACATCCGACAGGAAGAAGTGGTACTTGGATGTAATTCAAAGCGGAAGGGAAAGATTGAGCCTCAGGCCAACAGAAGGGAAAATGCCAGTTTTCTTATTTGTTGCAAATGGAGATGAGCTCTCAGCAGGGTAGGCAGGGTCCCCAAGAGACCAGGCCGCAGGAAAAAGCTTTGACAGTGGGAATAGGACTGCATGGGGGCCAGCGGGCTCCCCTCTCTTCTGCCCGCCCCCCACCAAAGGGAAAGTACAAGAAATACAGTCTGTACCTCCACGGTACAGGAAACAGCCATGGTGCTCTAGAAACAAATGTATCGTGCAAGTGCTTACACCTCAGCTGGGTTCCACAAATGTTTACCGAGCGCTGACTGGGCCCCTACACCATGCCAAGCGTTGTTGGAATATGGAGACGAATGAATAAGACATAATATTTGCCTGACTAGTTGGGACCACAGGGGACTAGAAACAAGGCAGGTAATAAATGGGCCAGAAGGATTAGAGGAGACATCTATGGCCTCTACCTGCCCAGCATCCCCTCTTCTTAGGACAAGCACCTTCATTTTCGTTACGTGAGTTGTCCTTCCGCTCAGGTGAGGCTGATTCCTGCCCCACCCCACTTCGGGCCCTGTCCCCAGGGACAGGCACACGAGCGGAGCCTGAACAGCCAGAGCGTTCCGCCGCTTTGGACCTGTGCTCCGTGCAGGCGTGGACCCTCACCCCAGGCCAAGCCAAAGAAACCCAACTCTGGAACTTTGGCTAGAACTCCTGAGAAAGAGGTGCCGAGATTTCAGCCAGTGGATGCAAGCCTAGAGCTGGTGGTAGTCGAGTTGTCCCGACATGAAAAGCAACTGCTGGAGAATAAAGATAGAGGCAGGTAGAATTGAGAGTTGAACAGAGACAGTCACCTGGTGACATCAGCATCCATCTCCACCCGAAGACTTTTTACCCCTGAAATGTCAGAAAAGTGAGCCACCCGCACCTGCCAAGAGCCCCGATTGTTCCCGGTACCGGTAGCATCCTATGGAAAGGATGAGGTCAGACCTCCAGGAATCAGGGCGGCGTACAGACCGGCTGAAAGGCAATCTATGAAACTCCACATGCCTTTTACGTCCTCAGTTCTATTCTGAGCTGAGTGGCCGCAGGGGTTCCTTAGAAGCGCTTTGCCTCGATTCGTGTCTCACGGCTCTGTGTGCTGGTCACTTGGCTCACCTGCCCTTAGATCTGCCCTGTCCCCTTCTGTACCCCAGGGACCGATTCCTGCCAATGATGGTGCTTGGGCTCCCTCAGCAGCCAGCTTCATGGGAAACCCCAACAGTAGACTGAAGAGTGTCAGAAGAGGAGAAGCTCAAGTATTCAAAACTCCCACTTTGGAGACTGGCTTTGGCAGTAGCTAAAGTTCCAGCTCCCACCAGACGTCCCCACCATGGCTCCGACTCCTGCGAGGTGGCCCTTGCTCCTGGGCACCAGTAACACCTCCTGCTCTCTGTGTCCCTCCAGTCTTAGGAGCAGAAGAGACTTCCTGCCATCATCAACTCTGGGTGGCCTCGCCATCCTCACAAGCTCTTTGAGCCCCTCCAACGTTTTTCGAACCAGTTCTCTACCTTAATTGGCCTCTATTGAATTATCTGGCACAGATTCGGTTCCCATTATCTGTTACCGTGTAACAAATTACCCCTAAACTTCAGTGGCTTTAAACAACATTTTTCAGAAAATATCTCTCTCGTGGCTTCTGTGGGTCAGAATGAGGGCAATGAAAAAGTCAGATCACCTGTGAGGAAAGAAGGCAACCTAAAATTAAATGCAAGACAATATTATTAAATTCTAGCAAGATAATGCCAATTGCTGAAGACTCTTAGCCTAAGCCCTATCTCC
Organism: Glossophaga mutica; assembly: GCA_039655065.1. Taxonomy (NCBI): domain Eukaryota; kingdom Metazoa; phylum Chordata; class Mammalia; order Chiroptera; family Phyllostomidae; genus Glossophaga; species Glossophaga mutica. The sequence continues at coordinate 5,045,219 of CM077315.1, forward strand.
TCTTCGTTGAAATAGGAAATTAGCAAGTCTTAGGTGTTGAAGACAAACACCAAACTGAGACAATCAACAGGACTGAAAGGGAATTTCTTTTCTCACAGTGGAGAGCGGTGGCGATGCTCAAAAAAATAGCCGTGGCCGCACGCCACATAGTCATCCCTCCTGCTGCTTGAGCACGGGCTTGTGCATCCTGGAGGGGCGCACCCCAGCTCTGGGGGAGCCTTTGGGTTAGGACAGGTCTGCTCGCGGAGAAAAGAAGCCCAATTAAGCAGACATCAGAAGGGCCTTATTTTAACAAAGCAGAGCCAGCCCCTCCCCACTGAAGTTTCTCTGCTCTGCCCGCAAGCAGCCCGTTCCAACTCTCCTGAACTTTTTTTAAGTTTTCAATTAATTAATTAATTAATTTTTAGAGCTAGGGCAATGGAAGGAAGAGGAAAGGGAGAGAAGCATCGATGGGTTGGCTCTCATGTGCAACCCAACTGGGGACTGAACCGGCCACCCAAGCATGTGCCCTGACCGGGAATCGAACGAGTGACCTTTTGCTTTGTGGAACAGCGCTCCAACCAACTGAGCCACACCCATCAGGTCTGTCCTGAGCTCTTCCCTCTCGCGCCTAGATAGCCTGCGAGGTCCGGTAACACTTGCTAGAGACCCAGTATTTTAATTCCAAATGTGGGGAGAGAAATCCCGTGGGTCCAGCTCGGGCGAGGAATCCAGCTCTGACTCAGCCGGCCACAGCCCAGGGTGGGGTGTGACCAGGGCCTCTGCATCTCGAAGGTACTGAGCCCAAGCCTCGGAGGGAGTCTCTGGCAGCCTAGAAGCCACTGTGGAAACTAGAAAATCAGCTCTGCCCAGCGTACTCGGCAAATCCAGTGGCAGAGACAGAGCCCAAGGCAAAGCAGTTGCTGTTCGTTCTGCATTATGATCGCTGAAGCTTCAGGTCCCTGACCGGAGGCCACTTGTGTCCTGTAATCGGTCAGCTGTGGAAGGAGGTGCAGCTTTGCATGTGGTCGCTGGCTTTTTGGTAAACCTCCCAACAGGAACGCAAAGGCTCTCATCTCCACCTACTCAAAATTAACATTTAAGTGAAATTTTTTGCATTTGCTTGACTTCCCCTCAGTATCAGGTTGTTCTCAGAGTCTCACTTCCTCAAATTCCCAGGAGCAAAAGGTAATAATGACTTCCTTACACTGGGTCCTGGGTTGGCTTGTCACACTTCAGTTCTAGGATCACTGCCTGGAGGGAAGCAATTAGAATGATTTTAGCTGACCCTTCTGTTCTGTGTTATTAATAGTAACAAAGATGTTTATAGAGCTAAAATGATGATCTGTTTCTCCTAACCCCTAAATTCCCATTTCTGTTTGCCTAAGAGTTACACCACTTTGTCTTTTTCAAATGGTGGCAACATGTTATGTCTTTACTTCTCCCCCATGATGAGTTGGGAAATTCATCCCCAGAACAAACCCTAACACCAGCCACTCACAAACCTAGATCAGAGACCACGGAGGAGTTTCATTGCACATGCCTTCTCTGATCAGTGGTGGAGGCTGTCTGGGAGCTGGGTTGAAAAGGATAGTAAGGCCACATGGAGGCTGAGGTGGAAAGAGGGGCGGGACCCATTGACAGTGTCTGCCGCAGGTAGAGGAAGGGAGCATGATGTCATTCATTCGTACATTTGCCATCTTGGACCAAGACGCGTCAGCGCTGGTCCAGGTATAACTGCCTGGGGTACGTGAATACCCTTTAATTTTGAAGATCTCCTTAGGTCCTCACGACACCTCAGCGGGTGGGTAGGGCTGAAACAGTGATGGCCACTGACAGACAGAGGAGACAGAGATACTGAGGCTCCCTGCAAAGAAAAGTGAGGAAGCAGAATTCCTGTGCATTCGCCTCTGACTGCAGAGCCAGCTGACTAGACACTGAGTTGTTTTTGGGGGATGACACAGCAAAACCACAGGGCATGCAGTAGACGCGTGCGCAGTGGAGAGAACTGTGACCTCCAGATGCATCCGGAACCAAAGCCTCACCCCCAGCCCTCCCTAAAATCACATGGCACTAAAGGATGGGGGGTAACCGGAACTGGAACACCAGAACCCTCCTGGAAGCCAGGGGTCCCCCCTCTCTAGGAAGATCTGGTGCTGACGCCCCTTTAGCATAAATGGCCAAGTGCCAAGGCCCTCCAATTACGACCTATCCCACCAGCCCTTCCTCACACCTGTTCCCCCTAAACCCTTAAAAACCCTTCACCTAGCCCAGCAAGCAAGATGGATTTGAAGGACCATTAGGTTTTCCACCCTCTAGGTTGGCTCCTTCTCAGTCAATGAAACTTTCCTTACTGCAAACACTGGTGTTTTGAGTTTTGGTCTTTCAAAGCATCGGACACGCAGACTTTGGTTCCGTAACCACCCCGCTGAGGATGAAGACCACAGAGGTGTGGGGGAAGGCCCCGAGCTGGGGATCCCATGATGTCCTGTCGTCCCTTTCTGGCCCATGGTAATCTTGTAAAGTAGTCATTTAAATAATTGGAGTAAACAATAATGACTACAAAAGGTGTGTTAGTAACCCAGCCTTCTCATCCACACATGGTCTTTTCGCCCTACCCTGTCTCACACTCACGCTTACAACGTAATTGGGAAGCATTCGGTGGGCCACGCCCCTCTCACATTCACTCCACAGTGACCTGCCCAGAGCTGTGCAGGTGGTGGTGTTCAGCAAGTGCCTACTGGAAGCCAGCACCATCACCTCCGGGGCTATTAAGTGTGAAGTAGGCCAGTCCCTGAAGGTCCCGCCTTCGTTCCCCGGACCAGTGGGGAGAGCATCACATCCCCTCCTTCCGCCTCCCCCAAGGTTTGCTCATCACTCTCGGAGCCGCCCCTCCCACAGGCGCTGGGCAGGGTCTCACCCCACATCCGCTCGTACACATCTGATGAAAACTATGGATTCTGTCTTTTCAAGACTCTTTCTGCTGTGGATCACAGGTACCCAATGGAGTTAGATGTGCTGAAAAGGGCTATTTGTTGACTCAAATATCCAGATTCCGAAGGTCACAAGTGAAGCTGGCCCAAGGGACACCCACGTCAGTGGGGAGCTGTCAGCGTGCTTTCCTGTTCTCTCTCTGGCTCTTGCCATCACCTCTGCTCTTCCCTGACTAATACCTTTATTCCCTCCTATGGCAGACGGACTTTTGCCACGTGGCAGAGAAGGCAGCTGACTCCTCGTACCATCGCCCGGAGAAGGAAGCCAGCTCGTTCCTCTTAGCCGGCAAACTTTCCAGCAAGGACTCCATCCGACATGGGCTGGGGGTTCCGCTCTTAGGTCAAGCACTTGAGCAGGATGGCACTGACTGGCTTCATCATGCCTCACACTGTTTGCTGGCTCTGTCATCAGAAGGGGCGGTGACCTCTCTGAGAACTGCTGTACAGCAGGCTGCCACCCCCCGAGTCTCCCTGTAAGAGATCCTTGTCTCCAAAAAGGCACATACATACGTGCAATTCTTTCTACCCCATTTCAGGGAGTTGTTAGACCCTTCCGGCCCATTCTAGGCTCCTAAAGCTAACCCTGTTAACATACAAAAAATTGAGTTGTTAGTGCAAGAATTCCAAATGGCTGATAATACGCAGGGACGGATGTCCTTCCCTTAGCCTCTCAAATCCCACTCAGCTCCATTCCCCTTTTCGGCCTGCCCTGGATTTTCTTTTTCTTTTCTTTTTTTCTTTCTTAAGATTTTATTCATTTACTTTTAGAGAGAGGGGAAGGGTGGGAGGAAGAGAAAGAGAGAAACATCCATGTGTGAGAGATACATTGAACGGTTGCCTCCCACACGCCCCCAACTGGGGACTGGGCCCGCACCCCAGGCATGTGCCCTGACTGGGAATCGAACCGGCGACCCTTCAGTTCACAGGCCAGCACTCGATCCACTGAGCCACACCAGCCAGGGCCTGCCCTGGATTCTCACGCCACACCTGCTCTTCCTTTCCGCCTTCCTATCACTGCTCCATCCCCCACTAGGACCATGGGAGGCCCTTTCTGCACAGGGACGCCTGGAAAGAACGACACGATACCAATCAACTTTGAGCATCACTGCAGGGTCAGAATAATGGCACTGAATTGGAAATTGGAGAGCTATAGAAATAAAGTTGTGTTCCCCATAAAAGAGGGTAGTGGGTTTTTTTAAAAATTAAGAGTAGAGGAAAATTTTCTCAACATTTCATAAACGGTCATTTGAAAACCGCTCAAAGCACACTGGAAGCCAGCACAATACCCAGGCGCTCACTTGTTAGACCTAGAAAAGTATGCATCCACATTGCATTCTTCCTACTTACATATTTACACAAATATACATAAAGAAGGACCTTCTCCACCCCACCCCCACCCTTCCATTGCCTGCAATGGTAACATTTACTGGAGATTTTATTACAAAAGCTGCAAAATGAAATTCTAATCAATAACGGTTTGCAAGATGGTGGAGGAAAAAAGGATTGAATACATTCATAGGTAAAAGATGTTATTATCTCAGTTCAGTAACTATGAAAGAGAAATAGATGAAAAAATCTGGGTTTTATATTAAAAACCGGCACAGCTGTAGAGTTACATAATAAAGTATTGCCTGTATCCATGGAAATGGAGAGTAATTGATGCACCACAAGTTATTTTTATAAACCCAAACAAAAAAATTCAATCAGAAATGTCTTTCCCCATTTTGGGGGCATTGTACATTCTGTGTCTGTACATAATGCGCACATTTGGAGAGGGAATGCACTCATTATCGATCAGCCGTGTTGAATAGGGCACGCTGCCCCCCTGAATATTCAAGATTAGAATCCTGTGGCCTGGCTCCCTCTCCTTCTGAAAGACTTCTTCTGAATAAATTGTGCAGAGCTTTAAAATTCAGGCAGTTTCGGCTTGGGGGAATAAAGGAGCCCTGTTTCTGGTTTCGGAGGTGTCAGAGGGGACCGGGTCGGAAGATGGGAACTCTGTCTAACGCATACACTTGATTTCCCCTCCACACCATCCCCCCCCACCCACTGCCCCTCGCCCTGCACACACACGCAGTGCTGAGCACGGAGCAGGTCCTCCAAAAATGTCAGGATGCACCGCCCATTGCAATTTCCCCAATTTGCTTGGTAATAAGAATGCTGTAAAACACCTGTTAGAAACACGGACTTCAGGGCTCTACCCCATCCCTCTCTATCAGGTTCTTCAGGGGCGAGACCCACAAATCTGTAAAACCTACGTACCTCTCCAAAGTAATTGACATTACGCAAATTGGAGACACAGATGCGGGGCCGGCTTCGCAGGTGTGTGATATGTGTCCTCCTCCTGTGTTTGATGCTCTGCCATCTCCTTCTTGGATTTCTGAATAATTGTAACACCAAAGGCCCCGCATTCCCACTTTGCACTGGGCGCCACAAATTACGTAGCTGGCCCTGCAGAACTGTAATGGTTAAGAGCATAAACTTAGCAAATAGACAGACTCGGACAAAAATTCCAACCCCGCAGTTTAACCGGTTGGGAGATCTTTAACAAGTTGTTTACACCCTCGGAGCTTCTATGCACTCATCTACAAAATGGGGATCATCACAATATCGACCTGATGGCCTGCTCCGAAGATTCAATGACACGTTTGTTACACGCTCACTGCTTTCGGAGATGCACAGCCTTAGTTAGTGGGCACCACGGATATTTCTTGAGTTGAGCTGAGTTGAGGTGAATTGTGTTGAGTTGAGCTGAGCTGAGTTGAATTGTGTTGTGGAGTTGAGTTGAGTTGAGTTGAGTTGAGTTGAACTAAGTAAAGTAAGGACCTGAAGGATGGAAGGGGCACTTTAGCTGGTTGCTGGAGCAGGACACTACTTAAGCCCTGATCTTTCTGGTGTTGAATCAATGTCCAAATTGCCTTAAGTAAAGCAACCCGGCTATGGATGAAGTTTAGATGCTACCACGGTGTTTAACTCCGGCTTCGCATCATCTCCATTTAGGATCTAATGGATGGCTGAATGTGTCAGGGGAAATGTGGAGGAAAAACAGGTCCCCAGAATAAAACCCACTCCACCGTCACTTCTAGGTCCACTAACCGCAGCTGGAACTCGAGCCGGCTTGGGACAGGGTGAGGTGAGAGTGACGGTGAGCGGGTTCCTACAAACGTCTCAAACCTACCCGCTTCTTTTCATCTCCTGCCGCCTCTTTTCTGTGTTGCCAGCATCTCTCATCAGGACTACTACATTAGACCGGCTTTCTGCTGCCACGTTTTGAAATTTCAAAAACAGCTTTATTGATATATGATTCACGTACTATAAAATTCACTATTCAAAAGCACAATTCAGTGGTTTTTGGAATATTCACAGAATTGTTCAATCATCTCTGTGTCTCATTCCAGAACACTTTTAGCACCCCTAAAAGGAACCCTCTACCCATTAGCAGTCACTCCCCATTCCGATCTCCCAGCAGCCCTGGCAAACACTAATCTACTTTCTGTTCTTACAGATTTGCCTATAACAGCACATTGCAGATGAATGGAACTGTACAATATGTCGTCTTTTGTGCCTGGCTTCTTTTACTTGTGTAATGCTTTCTGGGGTCATTCAAGCTGCAGAATGTATTGTTACTTCATTCCTGTTTATTGCGAATCAAATTCCATTGTATGCATATATCACGTTTTGGTTTTCCATTCATCAATTGATAAGCATTTGAGTTTTTTCCTTTGTTTGTTTGTTTTTGGCTATTTTAAATAAGGCTGCTGTAAGTTTTATGCACAAATATTTTTAAAGATTTTATTTATTTTTAGAGAGAGGGGAAGAGAGGGAGAAAAACATCAATGTGTGGTTGCCTCTCTCACGACCCCTACTGGGGACCTGGTCCACAACCCAGGCATGTGCCCTGACTAGGAATTGAACTGGCAACCCTTTGGTTTGCTGGCCGGCATTCACTCCACTGAGCCACACCAGCCAGGGCCTATGTACAAGTTTTTATATGGGCGCATGCTTTCAATTCTTGTGATTAGATACATAGATGTAGAATTTCTGGGTGACACTGTCACTCTATTTTAAAATGTTTTGAAGAACCGTCAAACTGGTTTTGCATTGCAATTGCACTATTTTACAACCCCACCAGCAAAATGTATGAAGGGTCCATTTCTTTAAAACAACTACTATTGTCTGACTTTCTCATTTTAGCCATCCCAGTGGAGGTGAAGTGGTATCTCGTGGTTCCGATTTGCATTTTCCTAACGACTAATGATGCTGAGTACGTTTTCACAGGCTCATTGGGCATTTTATGTCTTCTCTGAGGAAATACGTATTTACAACCTTTGCTCACTTTTTAGACTGAGCACCACTTGTTGAAGACTATTGTTTTCCCATCGGATAATCGTGACCCCCTCATCCAAAATCAATTGGCCAAAATATAAGGGTTTATTTTTTAACTCAATTTTATTCCACTGAGCTGTGTGCTCACCCATATGCTAGCACTATATTGTAATGATGACTGTCATTTTGTAACAAGTTGAAATTGGGAAGTCTTCCAACTTTCTTCTTTTTCAAAGTTGTTCTGGCTGTTCTGGGTCCCTTCCATTTTCATATGAATTTTCAGGATCCACTGACCAATCTCTCTAGACAAGGCAGCTGGAATGTTCATAGGGACTTCACTGAATCTGTAAATATCTTTGCCGAATATCGCCATCTTAGCCATAGTGAGATCTTCGGTCTATGACCATGGCTGGCTTTCTGTTCCTTCCAGTAAAATTTTATAGTTTCCTGGGGGGCGGGGGGAGGCCAGTGGTATGAGGGAAAGGTAGACAACTATACTTGAATGACAATTAAAAAAAACTAAAAAGAAAAAAAATTCATAGTTTCCAGTATATAACTACTCTTGTATTTCTTGTTTAATTTATTATTAAGTATCTCATTGTTTTGACTCAATTGCAAATGGAATTGTTTTCTTAATTTCATTTTCATATTGTTCATGGCTAGTTGTATAGAAATACAACTTATTTTGTATCCTGACCCTGTACCTGCAACTTTCCCGAACTTGCTTATTAGTTCCAGTAGTGTGTATTTTTGTGGATTCTTTATGGTTTCTGTATACATGATCATGGCATCTGCAAATAGAGACAGTTTTACTTCTTTCTCTCTGATATGAAGGTCTTTTATTTCTTTTTCTTGACTGACTGTCCTGACTTGAACCAGTACAATGTGAAATGGAAGCAACAAGAGTAGATGTCTGGGTCTCAGTCATAAAGCGTTAGTTCAGGATTTTTTTGCTGTTGTTATTTGCCCAAAATAGAAGCTCTCAAATTCTAGATGAGCAAACATTTTCTGGGTGCTAGATTAGGTGCAGTAGTATGTGGGAAAGGCAGAATTCAGAAAAACAAAACAAAATTTAAAAAACCCTTATTTGTAACGTCTGTCCCTTTCTGTGGCGTGAATATGCCAACTATCTCCAGTGTCAGGCTGCCACGGGTCTTCCCATCGGCTTGCGTAAACCAGTACAAACCAGCTCCGTCGCCCCAGGGGCCAGTCACTGTGCCTGCTGCTATGAATGATACAAAGTTTCTCTTTCTGATCTCAGTGAGCCTATAAGGTCGTGGAGACGCAGTCATATTCGCTTTGATCAATCACTTTGGTTTCTTTTCCCAAAGAAATCTGCGTCAGCCTTGCTATTTGGACCCCATCGAGGTAACTACAGTCAAGTTTCCCAAAGGGTTAATTTTCGAAGATTGATAGACTGCCAATTTGTAATAATGCAGCTATAATGTCTTCTATTATAAATGTCCTCCCTTCTTACATTTTCAAGACCTACCTCTATCAGAGTTCTTGGGAGATTTTTTTGTGGCTAGACGCAACTGTCTTTTAAGATATTTAAAGACCATTAGCAAAAAAAAAAAAAAAAAAGTTCCCTTGCCCACAGAAATTCTTTTGATGGAACAAGGTAAAATTGCTTCATTTGCTCTCGGATTTTCTATTATTTATGTACAGATCACAAATCACAGGGGAAAGGAGCAGCAGAGATGAAAGCGTGTTGCGGGAACACGTGCCGCTGTTCTGCGCCGCGTGCACGGAGAGTCTTCCCCTGCTCCGCGGCTGCGCACGCGCCGTGATCTCTGTGGTGACGCAGCTCACTCGCCAGCGAGGCTGGAAAAGGGCCTGCCGAGCTTTCTGTTCTGGTGGATGGGTGCAGTCTTTGAAACGTGAATTTGTTTTGCAAGCCAATTTTAAGAGCAAGCCGAGACTACATGTAAGAATAAAAAGAGGCTTTCTTTAATACAAGGTTTCATTAAAAGGGAGCCATTCTCTGACATCATACCCTAAAAGGATTCAAAGGTCCAAGCAACTAAAGCAAGGGAACGCCACGCTCCACGCAGCTCATGTTGAATTTGGCCAATAAATTTTCCCTCTTTCAAATTGTGCTCAGCCTTCCCGCTGCAGCCACCATATTCTCGCTCTCTATCCCAGCAACAGCATCTCCATGCCAGTAACAGCATCTCTTTCCCTCTGGGACGGAACTCTCTGGGAAGCCCAGAATCCTGGGGCCAGAAGAGGTCATGTCTTTGCTCTTAGGCAGCCCTGTTTTTACAAGGGCTTACCTGCAGGTACTCACTACTGTTGTTCCCTCACTTCTGTAACTTCTACCTGCGTCCCTCTGAGAAATTCCACAACACCCTTTAGTATCTGGCTGGGAGGGTGGACAAGTCCACCCGGCTTTGGTGCCAAATAGATGTGTATGATGGATTCAATCTTCCCCCCCTCCCGCCTCCTCCCACCTTCCCTCGATCTGCCGCACTGTCCTAGCTAAGCAACCTTGGACAACCGCCTCAGCCTTCTGAAGTTTTCCCATCTCTAAAGCAGATACACAGGAACACCTAACAAACGTCATTTCTAATTATCTAGTTCAAATGCTTTTGTGAAGGTTTGTGCAATCTCCCCAGCCAGAGGGCATCTCTCCCATGTCTTGTATTTCCAATATCCTCAATTATGCATGTGCTTCATGGTCCGCACTAAGTTGGAGCCTATTTGAGGTAGACTCCATTCATCATACTCCTGTTCATTCATCATGGTCACCTTTGAGTGCCTAACAATGCCTCACAGAGCGGCTTGCATGCGGGAACCTCCTTGGAGACAGGTAGCAGTCTGTCTTGCTCGCCGCCTCTGTGCTTCAGCACAATGCCAACAAAAACTAGACATGCGAAAAATGTTTGTTAAATGAAAATAAACTAGTACATAAGTAATAGCTTAATTACTATGGTTTGCAAGAAATGATGTACAAATCAATGGCGGCCAACTGCGAGTTCTTGAAGATTCTCATTCATCATTGTATGCCTGGTGTTCGGTATGCACCTGCTCAGTACATAATTACTGAGTGCATCAATCAATGAATCAATTGACTGATCTGGTCGTTGAGTGTCTCCTAGTGCTCCACGGAAGGTGCTTGCCGCCTGCAAGTACTGCTGGGTAGAGATGGAATGACGCTTTGCTGTCAGAACCAACAGAAGAGATGTTACACAGAACAGGTGAGTTTTCCCTCCATCGGCGATTCCCAGCTGGAGTGATTTTGCACCCTCCCCCCACCCAAGGGCTATTTAGCAATGTCAGAAGACATAGTTTGTTGTCCCAGCTGGGGGGATAGTTATGGCATGTCATAGGTAGTGTCCTGGAAGACAACGAAACATCCTACAGTGCCCAGGCAACACACGCCAAAGAATTACCCAGCCTCAGGTGTCAACAGGGCTATAGTTGGAAGCCCTGCTGTAAGTGATCAGCTATGGGGAGATGTTTTTTCAGAGTGACATACTAAAACGAGGATCGAACTATTGAGGCTTTCTAGGTGACATCCTGTGTTGTTCACAGGCTCACAGAACAACACTATCGGGAGAACACTACTGAGCATCAAGTCCAAACGTCTCCCTCCTCACCGGGGGCCCTGCGAGTCCAAAAGGGGAAGCGAATGCGCAGAGTCGAGCAGGTGGTGTGTGGCCAGCGAGGATGAGATGCCTGGCGCCGCCTCCCAGCCCCTCCCCAGGCCTTCCCCACTCCCTTCTCAGTGCGTCAGCAACTGAGCCTCCCTTCCATCCCCACCTGTGCATCCAGCCCCCGCCCAGACACTGCAGCTCATGTGACCCCCGATCGGAGCACCGTTTCCTCAACGTCCACCGTTCACATCCCGCCCCGACGGCTTTTGTCCTGTCCATGCCCCACCACCGGTACTGTCATTAACGTAACGATTTTATTGAAGTTGACAGTGACTGCTTTCCTTAAGTAAAAAGTTGAATAAGGAAACCTTTTATCATTACAGTAAGTAGAAGCTGGCATCGAATTAAAAGGGGCCACCCTGGTAGGTGCAGCTCAGTTGGTTGGAGCATTGTCCTGTAACTGAAAGGTTGTGGGTTCAATTCCTGCCCAGGGTCCATGCCTGGGTTGCGGGTTTGATCCCTGGTTGGGGTGCATACGAGCCCTGGCTCAGGAGCATAGGGGAGCCAACCAATCACTGTTTTCTTCTCACATCAATGTTTCTCTCCTTTCCTCTCTCTCTAAATGCTATGGGGAAAAAATGTCCTCAGGTGAGGATAAAAAAATCAAAAGGGACGTAAAAATTGGTACAATGCAAACAAAAATGTTGTTCGGTGCTGGCTTAATGCTGATGCACTTGACGTCTCTGAGCCAGAGTCTCTTGTTACAAGGCAGATTCACAAGTGTAGGAGGTGTTCAGGACATACTGGCACCAAGCTTTCTCCTTAATGTAAAAAGGTATTAGAAAAAGAGTTGAAAAAGGAACGCGTTTCTCACCACGTCCTTCAGTATCATCTATGACTGTCCCCAGGCACCATTAAAAATCATCTCGTATCTCCTTGGTGCGATATTTATTTTCGGAAACACTGGATTGGAGGAACGAGAGCGAGGCAATCATTTCCACCCGCTTTGATGGAAGTCCCTCCTTTCGACTCCCAGACTGAAGGGGAGCGGGCCTCCCAGGCTCCGTGCTTCAGTGCCAAGTGCAGTTAAGTAGGAAAATCAAAGCGACACCACAGGAGGAACCATTCACTACACGACAAACTTCCACGGGGTACATTTTAGGTGGCAGAAGGTATAGCAGGAGCATCCTAGGTAGGATGAACCCCATCCTTGGGTAATCTCCTCTCCTTCGAGTGGGGGTCGAATCTGTGGATGTGGTTCTATCCCACCTGTGTTAGTTACATCATATTGCAAATGGAAAATTACTTGGGGTGGACCTGACCTAACCCGGTGAGTGCTTTAAAATCAGGTTTCTTCAGCTGGCTGCAGAGAAGGAAGCCAGGAGGTGCGTTCCAGCTGAGCGGGAAGAAAGCAAACAACCATGCTGTGAACTGCCCGTGGGTGCCATGTAGCAAGGAACGGTGGGCAAACCGGAAGCAGAGGCAGTTTCCAGCCACCAACAAGCAAGAAAACAGGACCGCAGTCCTAGGTCCGACAAGGAAACGTATTCAGCCAATAGCCAGTGGGCTTGCAGGAGGAGCCCGGGTCCAGACTCTGACCTACAGAAACTGTGTGATAATCACTTTGTCTTGTTTTAAGCTGCTAAGTTGGTGGGGCTTTGTTGCAGGAGAAAACTGATATAGAGACATACAGAGATGAATATGGTAGATTCCCTGGTATCAGGGAACTTATACTCTAGTCCTGGAAATAAGATATAAAGACAAGTAATTTTAACATTCATCAGGGTGTATATAAGCTTGTGTCTGGAGAAAGAGACAAGCAAAGTGAAGAAAGAAATATGGCTGAGGAAAATCCCAGAAGACTTCATGGAGGAGGTGACATTTGCACAGAGCTTAAAACTCGAAGAGAATTTCAGCAAGCAGAGTGGTGGGTCCAGTGCAAGTATCTACTGGATTGACCAGTAGATGCTTGGCCTTGGACACAGAGCCATGTAGCGTACAGGCTCTGGGTTCAATTGCTTAATTTCAGTCCAGACTCCACCACTTACCAGCAGAATGACCTTGAACAAGGGAATAAAGCTCACTGATCCTCAATGTCCCTATCTGGGAAAGAGGTGTAGTAATAACAGACCCTGTTGACCTCAACGTCACACAGCCCTCTGTCCTTGCTTGTGCTCACTCCACCCTGTCTCCGCCCACACAGATCTGAAGCTTCTGAGATGGAGCACCTTCCCTGAGGTGGCCTCCAGTGTGTTACATGGAAGGCCCAGGGCAGGACTACAAATGGAAGCCCACACACCATATGCCTGGATATTTACACGTTACAAATCAAGCTAAAAGCTGTAAAATAAAAGAAGTTCTATCCTCCCACTCTGGCAACTACACGATGACATAACTCTTGAACAACGTTTTTTTTTTTTTTTTTAATGGTTTTTAAAGATCGGCTCATGCTGCCTCACCGCTATTTGGGACATTTTTGAAGGGCGGCCCAAGGCCAGAGCCCCCCATAGGATGGGCTGAGGCCTCCGTTGTAACTGTCTCCCTTGGCCCCATCCGGCCTTCCCGCTTCTTACAAGAATATCTGCTCAGAACACTCTGCCAGGAGCAACTGCATGCAAGTCTGTCCCCAGGGGACCAAGTCCAAGATGACCCACCACCCCCTCGCATGTGATTGGGTGGGGATATGGGACCGTCCACCTGTGGGGTTCCTCCCTGCAGCAGATGCCTCTAACCTGTACCCCTAGCTCCTGGGTCCACCTCCGTAGCTGGTGCACGCCGGCTGGCTTCAACGCCACGAGCTGGGGCTACGGAGGGGAACCACCGTTGCCTCTTTGTTAAAGCAAAGCAGTGCCGCCCCCCTTGGCAGTGTGCCATGGGAACGCTCCCCCCTCCCCCGGGGAGCTCAGCTCTGTGTGCTGATCACATTCAGCATTTAAAACAACACTTAATTATGTGCAAAGAGAGAGTCCATGTGTCACTTGTTGGCCAGGTTTGTTTGGGACTTTTATTACCATACATATCACTGTGGCCTATTATTCCTCAGCAGATTGGACAGGTTTCAAGGTTAATAAAAATGTTCTGGCAAATTGTGATTCTGCAAGTGATTGAAGGCAATGTCCCACTCGAAGCATATGTTTGACCTTTGGGGGAGGGGGGGCAGCGAGTGTGCACGGAAGCCTCGTGCAGTTGGAGTTCTTTCCATGTCTCTGAGCAGGGGGGCACGCTCCGAGTGTTCCAAGCTCCCCGAAGCCTGGCACTCGCTTCCCGAGGCTCCTGCCTCCACTCGGACGCGTCCCTTTAGGTGATCGTGATAATAATCCCCAAGGGATGGGAAGCTGCGGTTTCGGAAGTCAGGCCCAGCGCTGCACTCTGCATGCACGATCTCGTTCAGGGCCCCTACCACCCTGACATTCGGAACTCTGTTCACCTCCGTCGTATGGAAGAAGGGAATGAGGTTTTGAGATGTTCAATAACTTGTCCAAGGTCACAAAGTAAGTGGTGGAACCCGGAAGAAAACGCAGGTCTGTCCACCTGTAAGCCACCGAATACTGCTCGTGTGCAGCCACAGCGAAAGGACACCGCGAGCTGGGCAGGGCATCGGCCGGCCTGCCCACCGCTCCTTCCCGGCTGACTTCCAGCTGCCAGGGCCTCTGTCTCTGTGCCTGCGGGCTGGCTTTCCCTGGCTTCATGAGACATGATTGACACATACGAATGTCACAGACGTAAGGTGTGCCACGGGAGGGTGTGGTATACACATGCATTGTGAAATGATCACCGCCATCAAGCTAATTAACACATGCATCACCTCGCATACGGCGTGCGTGTAGAAAACTCTTAGCATCCACTCTCTTAGCAACTTTCAAGTATACAATACAGAATTCTTAACTAAAGTCACCCTGCTGTTACATATATTAGATTCTCAGAACTGAATCATCTCATAACTGGGAGTCTGTACACTTTGATCCACATCTCTCCATTTCCCGCCCCCACCCCCAGACCCTGGCAACCACCGTTCAACTCTCTGCTTCTGTGAGTCTGACTTTCTTAGACTCTACATTGAAGTGACATCATGCAGTGCCCCCCCATCTCTCTGGGTCTGATGTGTTCCACTTAGCACATCAGACCCGCCAGGCCCGTCGGGGTCCTCAGAAGGCTGGGCTGCCCGTGTGCAGAGCGGGCCAGAAGTGCTAGGCGATTGCAGGGAGTAACAACTGCAGAAGAGGCCCTCAACCAGCGATTCTTGCATGTGTGTGTATGACTGTCCCAGCCCCCTGGACTCTTGGAGGGGATAATTCCGGGGCTTCCTGGGGCCAAGCTCAGGCCACCGTTGTAGCAGCTGATCTAATCACTGATGTGTTTTATTGGCCACATTCCCTTTCTTGTATCTCTTCTCCACCACCCTGCTGGGGCCCTCGGCGCCTGCCAAGCAAACTGAATTACTTGCATCTATTTTGCTCTTCTGGAATCACTGGGGAGTGATCTCAGCTGGGACAGGGCTCCCTAAAAACACCCCTGGGATTGGGACTTCGGCGACCGGTGGGGACTCAGGAAGGACAGGTGCTGGGCTGACCCATGTTGCTGCCTTGATGTTAACAGAGACTTCTGAAAATTCTACCCCAGGTACTTTGGTCCTAATGCCAGCCATCCCAGGTCACTACTCCACTACCTTCCCATGAGCAGGAAAATGCTATCTACGTAAAATTTTCCACAAGGGAATTGATGACTGGAAGTTACAGATTTGAGGCTTCCAGAGATGGTAAGGGACACAAACAACCAGAATTCAAACCAAGGCCTCTCGGTGCAGGTGCTCCCACATCCTCCTAGCCAACGTGCCGTGGTGGTCTGCGGTGGTCCGTGTAACCCCCTGTATCCGCTTCCTTCCTGGCTCACCGTCCACACACATGAGCAACTCATCACACTGTGTCTTGGTTTGTAGCCCAAAGGCCTCGTCACAAATCTCTGTTAATGTGGCCCAGGCACTGAACCTCCAGGAGCCTCAGTTTCCGTATCTGTTGCCATCCATTCATTCGCCATTCAGTTCACAGACATTCTGACCAGCTGCTACGTGCCCACCATTGTGCCAGGCCCTGGAGAAGGGACAGAAAGGAGACCCCAGGTGTCTCCCTTCATGTAGCTGAGAATGAAACAGGAGAGACAGTCACTAAACAAATAATAGCACAATTAATTAGCTAATTAATCAACCACGATGATGGTAAGCACCAGCGTAGGTGCCATGGATGCCCTGCCCCCATCCCCTCTTCCTACCTGGGAACACCTGCAACTTCAGGACACAGTCCCCATACCAGCTGACAGCTTCCTCCCCTAAGCACTGATGCCCTTGTGCCTAAGGGTGGCCTCTGGGGCAGGTGACACCCCCAGGTGCAACTTACAGCCAGTAAGAGAAAGGGGGTCGTAAATAAATACCCCAGCTCCCTTGGCTCTTGACAGGACAGTTTTGAGGATGTTCTAGAGGAGGGCTCAGCACGATTTTTTTAAAGGGCCAGATTCTACATATTTTAGGTTTTCCAGGCCATATGGTTTCTGTCACAACTACTCTGCTCCGGACAATGCATAAACAAATGAGCATGGCTGTGTCCCAGTGCAACTAAAAAAAAAAAAAAAAAAAACAACTTGCCCAGGGGCATAGTTTGCAGACCCCCCCCCCACTCTGGAATCTCTCAGAGGGTCCCAGGGGGACGGGCCTAGGTGCCCACAGCTGAGACTCGCCTGTTAACACATTGTTTGTCTCACCTCTCTTCCCTGCCTCTCCCCGGTTGCTGGAATCACCTCCTGGATTCTACTCTTGGTTCTGCTTTGGGGGAAGCCCAGATGGAGACCAAGGGCTATGAAGGAAACATGTAAGGAGTCAGAAGACTGTAAATGGGAAGGTCACCTGGTTTGGTGGGGTCAGAAGGAGTCTTCCAGGTAAAGGGAACAGTGTGTGCAAAGCCCTGAGGAGGGAGGAATCACAGCTGCTTTGAAAAACTGGGAAAAGCCGGGTGTGCTTGGAGCCCTCTATAGGAGGGGGTGGGAATGACAACCAAGTAATCATGGAGACAGGTGAGGCAGGACCCTGGAGGCGGCACTGAGGCCTAGATCCTGGGCACGGGAGTCACCGAAGCTGTCACCATCGGCCCAGGGGCATGATGCGTGTGCACAGGGCCGAGTTCAGAGGGCCACCAGAAGCTCCAGGCGCCTCCCCCTTGTTACATTCACCCCCATTCATTTAGAATTCCCGTCAGGAAATCAAAGACATCCCTCTCAAACAGGACTCATGAACAGTTAAGTACCCTTATCAACAGGGGACAGAGGAAAACATAACCAATAAAAATACATAATAAAACGACGACAGAGCAAACAGAGCTGCCGCACGCGGGCCCTGCCAGGTTATTGCTCAGACTTGGAAGAGGATTTCGGAATAAGATTATTTGATTTTGCTGGCTCCTTGCCAATTATTTCAAATGCCCTTTACTCCTTCCTATTTTGTATCTTTGTCCAAAAAGTGATGCTCTGGAGTCTTCCCCGGGGGATCCTGGATAAAGGATCCCCCCACGCCCTTACACGGACAAGAAAGAAGGGAATGTCACCTAGAGTTCTCTGTGTATTCGTGTGTCTCCCTGACATCCCCTTCTTTCAGGCATGTAGGCACTCCTGAACCTAGCATCCATTTTTTATTTTCTTTTCTTTTTTAATCCTTACCCAAGGATATCTTTTCCTTGATGAGAGAGAGGTCAATCGGTTGCCTCCCACACATGCCCCGACTAGGGATCAAACCCACACCTTTTTGGTGTATGGGATGATGCTCCAACCAACTGAGCCACCCACCCAGGCCTGCACCTAGCATCCTTTTCTGAAGGATAACCCTGTGTCGCTGGAAAGACTCTCTCCACTACCCTCCCCTACAAGAATCCTCCTGCTATCTGGAACTTGAGAGTGGACTAAATATAAATACAGAGACCTAGGAAAGCTTTTAGAAGACTCTCGGGGCAGTGACCAGGTTGGCCGGTGACTTTCCCAGCAGAGGTTCGAGGGGCAGCCGCCTGGTCCACATGGATGGATTCAGTCAATAATAGCAGCCAAGCCGCCCACCTGCAGGTTTGGGAACATGTTACTGCACTTCTCTGGGACTAATGCCACTAAAACCACATGCACGCTTTCTAAGCACACGAGAGGCACGCCTTTCCACCCCTCAGCCTTTCCATGATAGGTTGTCTGAATATATGAACACGTGTGTGTTTGTGCACGAGTGTGAATTAGGTTTCTTCTGAGTTGTTATGAGAAAATGCCATTGCTCCTACCAGCATCATTGGGGACGACGCCTTCATAGGACCCAAAGAAAAGCCAGCCCCTCTATCCCCACCACAAGTACCACTTGCATTCTGAAAGAAGAGACCTTTCCAAGTGTTTCTTTTATTGGGTTGGACAAAAAGTTCATTTGTTTTTTTTTTCTTTTAATTAAAAAATATTTATTTATTTTTCAGAAAGAGGATTTTTTATTGCTGTTTCAAGTACAGTTTTCTGCCTTTTCCACCCATCCCTCCCCATCACCCCAGCCCTCTCCACCTCCTTCCCCTGTTTCCAACCCCCATTATTGTCCATGTGTCCTTTATAATTGTTCCTGTAAACCCTTCACCCTTTTCCCCCATTATCCTCTCCCCTCTCCCCTCTGGTCACTGTCAGCCTGTTTCCAGTTTCAATGTCTTTGGTTATATTTTGCTTGCTTGTTCATTTTGTTGATTAGGTTCCTGTTAAAGATGAGATCATATGGTATTCGTCTTTCACTGCCTGGCTTATTTCACTTAGCATAATGCTCTCCAGTTCTATCCATGCTGTTGCAAAGGGTAGGAGCTCCTTCTTTCTTTCTGCTGTGTAGAATTCCATTGTGTAAATGTACCATAGTTTTTTGTAAGATGGCTCTAGTAGTGCTTGGTTGTCTTTAACATCATTTGAAACGATTTTGTTAGATTGTATTGTGACAGCTGTCCTATCAGCGTGCATTTAAAAAAACCTATCAGAGTTGATGAATTTTTGTGTAGCCATTTTTATATTGAAGATGGATGAAAAGAAGCAACACTCTCATCATATTATGCTTTATTATTTCAAGAGAGGTAAAAATTCAACTAAAATACAAAACAAGATTTGTGCAGTGTATGTGGGAGGTGCCGTGACTGATCGAACCTGTGAAAAGTGGTTTGTGAAGTTTCATGCTGGAGATTTCTTGCTGGACGATGCTCCACGGTCAGGTAGTCCAGCTGAAGTTGATAGCAATCAACTGGAGACATTAATTGAGAACAGTCAACACTATACCACGTGAAAGATGGCGACATACTCAAAATATCCAAATCAATGAAGTTATTGGTGAACATGAATATGAATGAATGAACAGTACCTTTTGTTTTATGGAAAATACCACCTGAAATTTTGGGCCAGCCCAATATTTCTCCCGCTGCTCTCTGGGAAACAACACACCAAATGCTTTCCCAGGTCGAGTAGACAGGGAGTCATGGATCCCCGGAAGAGACAGGGCACCTTTTTGGCTAGTGTTCAGTTACATTTCTTTTGGTTGCAAGTGACAGAAAACTTATGATTTTGCTTCAGCAAAAAGGCAAGCCCCATTGAAAAGAGCAGGGGCAAGGCTGGCTACAGGTGCAGCTCGATTCTTTTTCTTTTTAATGGGAAATATGCTATCTATGACCCCTCCTGTGAATCATCAGATGTGGCCAATGTCAGTCATAAATTTTTAAATCATACAGATAATCACACAAGTTAATTAAAGCATATAATGTCTTACATGCTATCCGTATGAACCTACTCAAATGTGCGCTGCTATGAGCTGATCATATACACATTTTAAGTGTGTGTATGTATTGTATATAAAAGTGAGCCAGGGCGGCTCTCTGAGTCTCTGTGCACCTGGGCAGCCATGTGCAAAACTGAGCAGCCCTAAAGTTCACCGGTCTCAACCAAAGAACAAACCGGTTTCTGAGATGGGTTTGCTAGCAATTCAGATTCTACCTTCTCCTGGAGGAGAGAAGCTGGGACAAATGCCAAACCCACTGCAAGACACTGTGGTCCTTATAATAGCACTTATAGGGGCTGGAGGAAGTATAAACGAGATCAGTTACTCAAGGTAGAAGAGCAATCGCAACTGGAAAATTATCCTTCAGCTAAATTCAGCCAACAGCAACAAAGGGACTCATCTTTGCCAGCTCTGCCACCGATTTAAAAAAATGAAGTGTAATAAAGGTATAGACACAGATAAATATAGAGATAATACATGTACATGAATATTCAAGCCATAAATATACAGCTCACTAAATTGTCGCAAACTGAGCACATCCGTGTAACCAGCACCCACATTCTAAAAAGAAAGATCCTGCCCAACCTCAGAGAAGCCCCCTCCTTGTGCTTCTCGCCAGTCCCCCGCCAAGGGTAACCCCTATCCTTACTCCAACACCATAGATGACGTTTGCTGCTCTGCTTTCTATAAGAATGCATCACGCAACACGAACTTCTGTGTGGTTCTCTCTTTTAATCATTCTGCTTGTGAGACACGCTCATACTCTTACATATGCTTGTGTCTTCTTCACACTCAGGGCACAGCATTCCACCGAGCGACTGGGACACTGTCTACCTACATGCGTTACTGTTGATGGGCACTTGGGTAATTTCTGCTTTGTGGCTGTTACAAATCACACTCCTGTACACACGTCAGTATTGTCGGTATCTCCTGTGATCACACACAGGAGTTTCTGCTCAGTATACGCCCAGGAGTAGGACTGCTGCATTGTGGGATAGATACGTAAGTCCAGCTTCAGTAGAGACTGCCAGTTTCCAAAGGGGTGGTATCAGTTTACACTCTTTCTGGCAGCGTTCCGATTGCCCCGTGTGTCCACAGTCTTGGTGTAGCCTTTGCCATCTTAGCCACTCTGGCCGGTGGGAAACGGTATTGCATTACCGTTTTACTGCTGGATGACTGGCGGGGGGAAGCTCCCAGACACAGGCAACTGTATGGTGATGACCAGAGGGGCGGAGGCAGAAGAGGTACGAGGGGGATAAACGGTGTTCGAAGGAGACTTGACTTGGGGTGGGAAACACAGTACAATATGCAGATGACATGTTGTAGAATTGTAAAAAGAAAAGAAAACAGCCCTGGCTAGTGTGGCTCAGTGGATTGAGTGCCAGCCTGCAAAGCAAAGGGTCTTTGGTTTGATTCCCAGTCAGAGCACAGGCCTGCGTTGTGGGCTGGGTCCCCAGTAGGGGGCGCATGAAAAGCAACCACACATGGATGTTTCTCTCCCTCTTCCTCCCCCTCTTCCCCTCTAAAAATAAATAAATGAATGAAAATCTTTAAAAAGAAGAAAAGAAAACAGAAAATGAATGTTGACAGGAATGTGGAGATCCTGGAACACACTTGGGCACTCCGCCTTGAAGATGGAAACCTCATGTCTACCTCATTTTCAGCTTAACAATAACCTGCAACCTTCGGACCAACTTCCACCTCATTTTCAAAATCCCTTATCAGAGGGAAAGCACAAATGTGTGACACTGGCCACTTCTCCAGTTTAATAACAAAAGCTTTGAGTCTACTGAAAATAATTTCTAGCAGCAGATTGAAGAGAACTTTGTAGTAAAGTTGAACTTAGGAAAACATCAAAAATGAGCCCATCAACTTCTAGAAATAATGATGTATTTACTCCTGGTAGAAGAATCTAAGACTTACTACATTAATTCTGTATCTTTTTCTTCCACTGACATGAGCTGTTAATTAACTGCACATTTTTCTGTCAAAAGCAATAAAGAGTGAACAGCATAAAAGGAGAATGTTATCAAATCACCACCATACATCAGATATAATGTTTTCTCACTTTCATCAGATATTTAGAAGCCAACAGATATGTTCATATTTATTGAGTGTTTACAGGAGAAATCTGTTCGAATTAATAAATAATAAGCTAATATCTTTTTTTAAAAGTAAATCAAGAATCTTCTCATAAAGTTGCCCACAATTTACTGCAGCAATAAAAGAGAAAAACAGAAAAGCAGATAGGATTATATTCCATCCCTCAGAATATCTAACTACCCACAAAGGGATTTCAGTTTTTGTTTTGTTTTTTACAATGAAATAAAATTGTTTGCCAACCTTAACTGGCATGACTCTTTTCATCAACCCATGTAGGGCCTTAGGTAATTATAGATACATAGCAATCTATGCTAAGAGATTTTCTTTCCCCCTGATTTGAGCCTGAGATATTATGTATTATCTTTGCTGTCACATTTTTCCGAATTATATCCTCCATATACCAAAATGAAACTGATTTTTTTGTCCATTTTATCAATTTTTAGTATTACAATTATGCAAACTTCTTGATTATGCAGATTTCTCTTTCCATTCTTAAGTGACATGATAATTAAATATGGGCTGGCATTATCCAGGTGATACAAATCCTGCCACTGGTTAAAAATTTCTGGAAGAGAGAGGGCAATAGAACGTCTAAAAATTCTTTTCCACATCAAGAGACAAAGGAGGTAAAAATAGTAAAAGTTGTTGATGCAAATAATTGTTTTCAGTGCTAGAGTAGTGAAAAAAGAATAAAAATTCCGCTGTATACCAGTAGACCTGAGCGCTAGTTAACTTTAGTTTTTCTTTGCCTTGATTCAAAAATAGAAATTCTTGTTCTCTAGTTTACTGAAATCTTGCTTCGATGATAGCCATATTCCTGGGAATAAGGGAGTTCGATTTCTGTTCCAAACAACAGTGTCAAACCTCCGTCTTAATAACCAACTGGACCGACTGCAGAGCTGGTGGGGATTGAATGTACTAAAGGTTCTGACTCTGGCAGGAAAAAAGGGGCATAATTTGGTAGAACATAGCGAACACCTTCTCTCCAAGCTGCTGAGAAAGCAAGAGCAATTGCAATAGTAGCCAGTGCTTATGTCGTTTTTATTTTCACTTGTGGTGAATGAATAGGAGAGAAAATCTCCCCCTGGAAAAGGAAGTAGCCACTCCTCGGCTGGTTGTGACCGGGAGGGAATGTGCGACCTGGGTGTCTGAGTCCCCTGACGTTTTTCCAGAGACTCCGAACTCTCAATTTTGCACACGAATTATCCCAATTCCTAAGTGTCAGCAGCCATCGAATTTGAGTCTTTGTTTTATATGTTGACTTACTTAGGATAAGATACTACCCACCAAATGAATGACCCCATCTATCGTTCCGCAGCCCTTGGCCTCGGTGCTTTGCCCCTCACCAAGAGTGCATGCTCCTGGCACGTAAAACTAAGTATTTGTCTGCAAAGCTCACCGCACTTTTCACAGGATGGCACTTATAGCAAGCAGTCAATAAAAACGAGAAACAAAGCGCGGCTTGCTGACAAATGTTAGGAACACAGCAAACGCTGCAGCAGCAGTCTGCCCAGGGCACCGCATCCGTTTGGGTTCGTTCCCAAGGATGTCAAAGGCCCTCACCAAAACTTTCTCTTCACTGGAGTTCGTAATTTCACAGATGCTGACTTTCCAAGCCTGAGGAGTATATCTACATAAAAGTCACCCAAACTGCCCCCCCCCCGCCCGCACCGAGGCAGAGTCCTGCTGCTGGGAAGAGAGAGCAGGACCGCAGGCTCTGCTTAAAAACCCTCAGCCCGCAAAAGCTACTCACGGCGCCCACGTTCTCCCATTTTCTACACAGAGCCCGCAATCCACACAGTACATACCGGTGAGATTTACACAGGATTTTAGCAACTCTCTGAAGCTCTCCTGCTACTGCGTTTCGAGCATCAAAAGCATGTTCAAGGACCTGTGCCTCTGCAACCAGCTGCAGACACGCAGGCCCAGCACAGCCTGCGTCTCTGAGTCCACACCCGGAAGCAGCTAGGTGGTGATTCCTTTAGGCAGCAAAGGTTTTAATGTCCATTGATCAAGCATCATTTGAGAACCACTTAAATGGAAACGGCATGTAAAATCAATATGGAATTGATTGATTGCCTTTAGGAGTCAGTGACTGGCAGGGCCAGAGGCCGATATGAACCGAAGCCTAAAGCCAAACTTATGCCAGCTGGCTGCTGCATGTCCACCTCCAGCTTCAGAATTAACATGGGCACAACTCAGGGTCTTTGGCGGAGGGAAAGGCGCCGACTCCCTCCTCCACTGTTCCAGGTCACTGCTCCCTGATCTGCTCAGCGAGAGGGGGCTCCTGCCTCTGCACCGTGCGCCGGGTGCAGATCTCTGCAGGCCCAACCGGCTGGGCGAGGAGAGGAGGAGACTCCTGCTACTACTCAGTGGGGAAAGGTCATTAAGAACTCCATGGATGCGGAAGGGGAAGAGAGAGTCAGGGTGTCCCAAGGAAAGAATAAAGAGTTCGTTCCTAAGACACGACATCAGCAGAGATCCGGCAACAACCTTTCTGACTTACGCTCTTCTTAGCTATTGCTCATACAACAATTACACTCTACTTTATTTGTTATATCATTTGACTACCAAACCACATGAGAATTAGTACATACACACATACATTTATTTACTATATAGAGAGTAAAAAAGAGAAGCTGTCTCCGAGAAGATAAATGACGATAATGGAATTGTTGAGCTGCAAGAGTCCCTAGCTAGCATTATTCTAACCCCATTTATACCTGTGAAAACTGAGGCCCAAAGACAGGAAGTGGCTTGTCCAATTCCAAGGGGTGATTATTAGCAGAGATCAGGTGAGAACATAGGCCTTCAAACCTGCAGCGCCCCAGTCTTGCTCCGTAGCCCGGAAGCTGCCAAACCAGCCTTCTTCACCTGCCCTGGGCCGGTGCTACTCTGCCCTACTGGTTACTCTTTCAATCACCTCGATCCTACAGGGTTGGCGCTAAAGGGAACAGACAGGGTCCCAGAAATGTTTGTGAAGAGGCCTTTAAAGTCTTAAAATCTGAAGTAAATTATGAAAAGAAAATCAACCAAAACCAACTGAAACAGGAACTTGGAAGGACTCTCCGCTTGCTCACTGCCATCCCGCCAATGCGTGGCGTGGGCACCCAGCAGACTAAGATGAATGAACAGATCAGGATTACTTATAATTGACCTGCTCGTTGTTCCTTTGCAGATGGTTCAACTACGTATGTGAAAACAATTTGTTCACTTAAATAGGTTATATATTCCCTACCCTCAATCTTGTTTACACTACTAATTTGCTTAGCAAACCCCCCCTTTTTTTCCCCCATATCTAGTACAAAGGTAAACTTCAGCCCAGCCGGAGGGTCTGAATTATTCATGCATTTTAAATTAGCAGGGTCCAGATTAATGAGGTTTTACTCTACTTTTTATCTTCAACTAACCTTCCCTTGGGGCCCAGAGTCATTGCGATTCTCTCCCTCCTTCCCTATTACCATAAGCTCTACCCCCCAAGCGGTACCCCCGTAAAGGGGCGCCTGGTTACAGTCTCTTCAGGGCCTGCTCTGAAGACACAATGAAAGGGAGCCCAGGGCTCACGGTCCTGCAAAGGTCCTACTGCCCCATCCTGGTTCAAATTCCTCACAGCAAGTAGCTGTTGAAAGCTGAGAACTAGCTTAACTTCCTCCCTGTCCCTCCCCCCACATATGACATTTTTAAAGGACATGGGCACCAGGAGGCCTCTAGCTGGGGGGCACAGAAGCAGGGAAACCTGGAGGGACCCCTCCAATGGCGCCCTCGGCGGTCATGTACTTCCTCGGTGAGAATCTGCACCGCAGCAGCCCGAGAGTGCACAGAGGGTTGGCTGGTTTATGATCGCACCCTGCTCTTCGGCGTTAGATGGAGCTACACATCTTAAATGTTCCTTTTCCACGCATGGCTCATGAACGACAACGCTCTCCCTCCAAAACCAAAGTAGCAACTGCAGGACAGATCTCTCTCTCTCTCTCTTTCTCTCTCTGCCAATGTCATCTTTATGATGTGAAAATAACTATTTTGAGATGGGCTCAATCTGTGAAAACTGAAAAAGCAGAGAGAGTCTGCGTGTTTATCCACAGTAAGTGTGTAAGCCCCAGGAACATGAGAACATGGACACGGGTGAGGATTAGCTGAAAGCCGGGCGCCGTATGCACACTCATTTCCTCTTTTACTGCTTAATTCCCCCACGATGCCATCTGATCAGTTCTTGAATGTCCCCTGTGTCTTTGCCTGAACAATCGAGCCTGGTAGGCCATTCCACACATTTGTGATTCTCTGCATGAAAAAAAAAATGCTTCCTGACATCTGTTCTGAATTTGTTTCTCTTTAATTTCCATTTATGTTCCCTTATCCTAACATCTGTGTCATTCTGAAAACAGTAACTCAGACTGACGTTATCTGTGCCATTTACAATTTTATATTCCCCAGCTAGAAGTTCCTCTTAACCATGTAGTGGATGTGGGATTCTGGTCGGTGTTCAATCCAGCGAGTAGGGCTCAGCTGTGATTTCGGAGGCTTCAGCAGCTGTGTCAGCCCACAATCCTTTCTCAATATCTTTTTTTGAAAGAAAAGCCAGGAGAGGGGCTGTCAAACCTGGATAAACACAGTCTTCCAGCTGGAAACCTTTTGCTAAGGCCTCTCACCTGATTGTGCGCTTCACTCTCAGTATCCTCAAGCTTACCCACCCACTTTTGTAATAATCACTTTCTTTCCAGTGCGATTCAGAGCCTAGGACGCGTCATGCACTCAAGAAATGTTTGTTGGAAGAATGCATGAACCAAGCGATGTGGGGAAGTGGGAAGGAAGAACGGAAGGAGTATTCCTCAGAAAACAAAAGAAGGCAGGATCTAAAACTCAAAACCAATTCTAAAATAATCATGTTCTACTTAAATTCATCTGCTTGTTAGAGCAGTTACTGGGATGTGGACCATTTCTCTCTTGTCCTGCAGCTCCCACTCTTCAGGTACATCTCTCTCTCCTGTGAGCTTGACAAGTTCACTCAGTGCCCACGTCATCTGCATAAATCCCAGCCATGGCCACGGAGGCTGTTTCCTGGACACTGCCACATTTTCCGGCTCACTGTTCCCACCTCTACACCCCCCACCATCATCGCTTCCTCTCAGCTTCAAAGCACGCGCCGGAAAGGTGTTCTGAAATCCAAGCACTCCCCGGAAGAATTAAAGGGCCTTCCCAAAAATAATGGTCATTCAAGAAACTTTTCGTCTATCATGCAACTACTATGTACCAGGTTCTATGTTACCTGCTCAGAACACAATGATGGAAAACAGACCTGGACTCCACCCCAACAGGCCTTAGAGTCTAGTGGTGGCGGCAGAATAAGGCCCAAATAAACAAGCAAATCAAATTAACCTCCAATCGCACAACCGCGGCCAATGCGCTGAAGGAGAGAGATGGGGCATTATGAGAGGGACTGAGGGGACCACTGATTTTAGACTGAGTGATCAAGGAGCAATCACAAAACATAACATCACAATACACAAGGGGCCAACAGAGCCAAGGGCACGGTGAGAAGTGATCAGGTCCAGTGCAGAGGTTGCCACAAGCCACGTGTCAGTGGGAGAGAGACGGCAGCAGAGAGAAGTGGGAAGGCGCCTTCCAACATGGCGGTGGGGAGGACACACCTGTGCCCGTGACCCTGGGAGTGGAGAAGCAAAGTCTGTGCCTGTTTTCAAATCTGTAAAACACTGCTATGAAAGGTTACAGGAGGGAGAACTAGCTGAAGGCTGGAGACGTCAGAAGAGGCTTTGAGAAACAGAAGAGACTTAGGCAGACCTGAAAGGGACAAGATGGTGAAAATAGCCCGACCCTCTTCCGCTCCAGGATGCCACCATGTTTCACTCCGCCAACCACGCCAGGCTACCAGCTGTTCTCTTTGGCAAAGCCCTGAATGAACTTCCTAAACTGTAAATCTGACCCTGTCGCCTCCATGCTTAAACTCTTCAATGGCCCACAGTGAAGGCTGAGCCCTCTCATACGCTCTACGGGGACCCTTCTCATCAGCCCCTGCACTCCGATCTAGCCACATCTCTTGAAAGTCTTGGCAATCCCTCCAGCAGCCGAAAACTTCCATTCCTCCTGCACCACCTTCCTTCAATTCTGTGAGGAGGTGGTGCACTGGTTGTAGACACCGTTCCCTCCACCTGGACCGCTCTTCCGCCCCCCACTTGACCACCTCCCGCTCACACTGCAGACACGAAGCATGGAATCGCTACTCTGGGAGGGCGTCTCTGCACCTCCCCCGGTCTGAACTGGGGAGCTTTGCTGTGCGCTTTGACGGCCACGGTCCCCACAGCCTGACCCTGATTCACACTATACTGCAATCAACTGTTAAATGTTTTAAAAGATTGTGTTTATTTATTTTTAGAGAGAGGGGAAGGGAAGGAGTAAGACAGGAAGAGAAACATCAAAGCAAGAGAGAAACAACAATCAGTTGTCTCTTGTATGTGCCCCAACCGGGGTCAGAGCCTACAACCTAGACATGTGCCCTGACCTGGAACTGAACCAGTGACCTTTCGCTTTGCTGGATGATGCCCAACCAACTGAGCCACACCGCCAAGGGCAATCACCACTTGTTTAATGGCCTCTGCCACATCTTAAGTTCTATGAGGGCAAAGCCCATGTGAGTCTGGTCCCCACCGGTTCCCAAGAATTCTTCTCAGAAAAAAATAATGAGCAGGTGCCGATTAAATTGTAGAACCACATTGTTGAACTCAAAAGATCTCTGGCCAAGGAAGCTAGATCTTCCCCAAGAAAGAAGATGATACGGGTGCTCCATTGACCATCCCAAGTTTCATCATCGACAGTGTGCTCACTCAGAGATGAATCAGCCTCCCAAGTATAAATATGGTCCAAACCAGAGAGCCCTGAAGAGACAGAGGCCAGAGTTCTGCCCATTGGTATCTGGGAAGACATTGAAGGGAGAGAGGCAATGATGAAGCAGGAAGAGGTGTGTCAGCACGTCCCAAAACGACACCAGTCCTGACATCGAAACGTCCGGGAAAAGCACGGCTGCCTGCCTCCCCTCCCGCCAGGGCATGACGAACTCCCGAGTCAGGATTCCATTTCCCTCCTTTGGAATTATTTATGGTGCGCTGAGCTTAAATAAAGAATCCACTCTTTGGGAGGAAACCATGAGAGGTCCCCAAAACATTTTTTAAAACAGTCGAAATACTGATCTTGTCTGTAACCAAGCTGTAGTTGGGAAGGAATAGGTAAGCTTTCTTTTCTGGTTATATGGGACTCAAGCTTATTCTGCTGATAACGTTTTTGCTGCTGTATCTTGGCAACATGATTTATTCTGCAAATGCTCAGTGTTACCATCTCACAGAGCTGTACCATCTGGGTTGAATTAATAGGCTACCCAGAGAAATAAATGAGAATGGTCTCCCATAATTAACATGTAGGTAAAGTATATTTAACAGATTATTATAATTAATATGTCAGTTACTGATTTCATGCTAAATAGAATTGTGAACACAAGATATTAAGATTAGTTACCCTCTCGGTGTGTGCCTCAAAAACACGCAATGGAGGAAGAAATGAGGGCACGGAGTTCGGTATCAATAAAAGGGACCTTAACATCAGATACCAAAACTCTAAGCAAACAGTGACAGTGTCAGGCATTATAAGCTGGGAGCAGCAAATTACCGGCTTCATAAATTCAGAGTTTATACCAGAGATGTCCAGAATATCCCAGATGTGACCTGCAAAAGCACAAGAATGTGCTTAATTTATACACAGCTGAAGGCGGCGATCTAAAGAAAAAGGGAGGGGGGTGGGGAAGGAAGACAAAGAAAGAAACCAGATTTGGTTCCTATTGCCAGCCTGCGTTCCTGGATGCTCAGTGTTACACACAGAAAGCCAGTTCGAGTGCGAAAACCCACAGAGGAGACCAGGAGGCCCTGGGAACCCAGAGGCGTGGGCTTCCCCAGTGATTCCTCTGGGGGTGTGGGTAGAATTTTTGTCTGCTGGCATGGGTAGCAATGGACAGTTCACAGGGAACAAGGCAGTGGGGGCTGGGGAGAGACCAGAACCTGACTCACAGTCCTATAATGTGTCTTTCGCAGCAAACTCCCCTATCGAGGTTATTAAGTCCCATTTCTTTCAAAGCTTCTGGGAAAAGGAGAGATGCATCTTGGCAGAGACTCCTGTGGGGATGCTGAACTGAACGGTTAACTCACCCCGCCACGAAGGCCAGTCCTCTCCGTGCACGTTTGTCGGGGCTTTCAGTCATAGATATGTGTGTGCTTTGTACCACAGTGATCCAACAACGGAGTTATACCCTTAGGTATGCGGTTGAAGCCAAAAGATGAATTTGCTTTCATGACTCTGGGTTTTCCTAGTCCTTGAGAGGAAGCATTTCCTCTGGACAGTTCCTTGGTCCCCTGTTCCTCACCCACTCCCCTGTGATCAGCAACTCTTTGAGAATTACTTTACTTTCTCACGGACTTTGAGCTTCTCGGCTTAGATTAAAATTGTTCTTCTGGTTTCAACTGCCCCATCCAAGTTGTCAGTTTCTCTGGGGGGTAACAGCAGAGCCTTTACTGACCTCCAAGGACAGGCCACATTTCTGGGGACTGTTCACCAGGGGATGTGCCATCCCCAAATCCTCCCACCCCAACCCCCAGCAGAGAGCAGTGCGAAGCCCCCCACCCGCAGAGTGTCTGCTTCCAGGCCTCCTTAATTGATGAACAAATGGATTCATGAACCCTCCAAGCTGAGCCTTCTTAAGGGAGTCCCTGAGGATGAAGTTGAGCACGTTTTCAAAATAAGCAGGCCATCAGAGAAATGGCAGATTGAGTCAAATGGAAGATACCTCCCAAGAATGTCTCTGTTTAACCTTTAGGAACAGAATGAAAAAAAGCTTCTCCATCACCCTTTTTCTCAAATGTACAAAGGAGGGAGCAAATATTCTCTCTGCCTGAGGAGAGTGTTTCAAGGGGGAATAGTGCTTATTGGAAAGAGAAACCATCACGTTAGCTCAAGAAAAAATCAGGGGTTTATTGGGATGATTTGGGGAACCCAAGGTGGGAAGTGTTCTTGATCTCAGGAGAAAACTCTGCTATAAAGGGAGCTACTCTCTTTAGCTCTCTGTCTCTTTCCGGGACTTGTCAACCAATGATCATCGGAGTCAATTCAACCCCAACAGGAATCCCCAATTTGGTAGGTGGGTAAGAAGAAAACTAGCCTGTGCAAACAGCTCAGTTGTGGAACAGTCCAGCAGTGTTGCAGCACAGCTGCGAGGCAGCCCTGGGGCAAAGTGGCTCTACTTTGGTCAGGTCCTCTCCACACCGCTCAGGTCCCATGGGACCTCTTTGGCTGTGTCTGCTTCCAGCAAAATGTCTTCAGTATTCCACCTTCCACTGAGACATCTTTCAGCTGTTCCCAGGGAGATGTGGTCAGCAGTGCAGCTCCAGCTTGGGAATGGGAGCAGGCTGCCTCTGCTGGAAAGGGAAAGCGCACTTTGGAAGCCAGAGGGGAGCTGACTTATATAGACAGAAGTCCCCACCCCTCATCTCTGATTGGTCGGTCCTCATTCAAATGAGGACTTCAAGTCTTCACAGTTTGATTGGTCCATAAAGCTCTGTCCTGATTGTAAGTGGGATGCTAATGGGGATATAGCTGCCCATCTCTGCCTGGGCAGGGAAAGTCTCAGTCCTACTGGTTGAAATATGATTCCGGGAACTCCTTTATAAGTAGTGACCAATATGTAGCACTGACATGGAAAGGTACCAAGGTATGTGATTTTATTTTTGTTTAAAAATAAACACACATGAGATGTGGGAAGACGGTAAATCTGGAGGAAAGAGTTGAGAGAATACACACCCTGATTACCTCTGCGGAGTGAGATGGCCGGAGCCACTGAGAGGGATTTTCATGCTGTACCTGCCTATTCACTGCTTTCTGTTTCCGTGTTGACTTTTCATAAACACGTTTCCCTTTTGTAATTCTGTTTTTTTTAATAAGGAAAATGGGAAAAAAATAAAATACCAATCACACTTCCCCATAAAAAGAGCCTTTCCTGACACTAAGTAATATAAGTCACTGCTCTAATTTAGGATGGGAACCTGTGCAGTTGCATATTACCTCCATGAAGCAATGGGCTTAAACCGCATCATCATGCATTTAAATCAGACGTACGGATCCAAACCATTATGGACTGGCATCATGTGGAGCCATGGGTAGAGTAATTTATAACGTTAGTGAAGTGACGTAGAATGTGGCTGCTTTTGTCTTCTAGACTGGGGTTTGGATTTTGCTCACTTACAAGTTATATGACCTTGAGCAAGCTATGGGAAAAAAATACATAACTTTTTGGTATTTCAGAATATTCCTTTGTAAAATTGAGATAATAATAGCACCTAACCCATAGTGTCAGTCTAAATATGTAAAAGCAAACACTGTGTTAAATACAGTGCCTGACATGAGTCCTCAAAAGTCTTACGCAGAAAATATGGATCATTCACAAGAGATCCTATAAAATATAAAAGGTAAGTCACCCACCCAGGTTCTTAATGTGTGATCTGAAACCCTCAGGGTCCCGTAACTGAGTTTCTGTGATTCTGCGAGCTACCCAAAGTTACATGGGAAACCTGGTGGGAAAGAGCACAGGTGAATCTTTCTAGGGAGAAGGCATGTCATCTTATCACAGCCACAGGCTAAGGACTCCTGGCTGGAGTCTACTTTGTCCAGAGGCTGCCATTGTAAACAATCCCCCACGGAGACAGCTCCGTCCTCAGCAGCGCTCCTGCCTTCATACCCAGCTTCTCAGGACCACCCTCCATCTGCTGGGCCTCCGACGACCACCCTGTTTCACTGGAGCTGAGTCTGCCCTGAGCTGCCGAACCAGTCACTCTCACTAAGTTAGCACAAATCTAGTCTCACAACAGGTCAATCCATACATGCATTTTATCACTGAATTCAGCGGTTTGGCTGAATAAATCAGCTGGGCCACTGAATTAGCACTATTTCCATTTCAAGTGCCAGAAATCCAACTCACTCTTGATGAAAAGAATTTATTCATATAGAGGAGTCCAGGAACGCATCTGATTTCAAGTAGGACTGTATCCAAGGGCTCAAACAATACCATCAGGAATCTTTCTCCGTCTCTTATCTCTGCTTTACTCTGGATTACCTTCACTCTCAGGTGATCAGATGGCTACGGTGAAACTCAGCAGCTCCAAGCTGGTAACCCCAGCCAAACAAAACAAAACAAAAAAAAAAAAAAACCTTTCTCTTCCCCAACAGTTCCATCCAAGTTCCAAGATTTGCTCCTATTGGTCTACCTAGGTGATTGGCTTACCTTTGGACCAATCTTCATAGCCAAAGAGATAGGCAGTTCTGATTGGTTAGCCCCAGCACTGCCCCTGGAGCTCGGGGTAGAATTACCCACACGGAACCATGTGGACCAAGAGTGCGCAAGGATAGTTTCCCACAGAAAACTGGGGTACCGCTGCCAAAGAAAGGAGAATGAACAGCTGTTTGCTCACCTGTTATTAATCGTGTTATTAGTCAAGACATAGTCTCGGTGTTGGTGTATCCAAAACACAACGACCAAGTCTTGCCTGATGGCACAACCCAGCCTAGCCCTGATGCCACAGCACCAAGCTGCAAGTTCAGGCAAAAGATTTCCAAAATGAGTAACGGCTGAGGCCTGCTCCAACCAGATAAGCCCCGCAGAAAGGCTTCTGCGTCTTACCGTCCGCTTGGTAGTCCTCTACTGTGATTTTCAAGGCCCGTATTAGCCTGTCAGAAGGAACGGATTAGCTTGTATTTTGATTTCTGTTGAAAACATGTTGTTTCAGAAATAAAGTTGGCATGGCAGGCATCTTGGTTGATTTAATCTCTGACACAGGAAGCTTATTTATAGCATCACAGCCTTTTGAATGTTTAAAAACTCAAGCATTAGAAGCCTGCTGTGCTTTTTCTGCGAAGGATGGAATGGTGCTAAATGAGTGATGCCACCTGGGACAGAAGCAGAGGCCTGCCCCGGACTCCGACACGGCTTTTCTCTGCTCAGGGAGGTGGGCACTCCCTGCCGCGGAGGCTGGCTCCGCCCCGTCGGGTGTTTCCGGCCACCTGTCTCTGCCCTGGGAATGGAAGTCCTGAGCACACCAGATGGGTCTCAAGCCTCCTTTCCCAGTTCTCTCCTGGATGGCTGGAGCCACCTCTGAACTCCATGAGCTTCTCTCTGTTGGATCTTCCCCCAAGATATCCACCATCATGTCTCAAAAATGGCTCTGAGAAGTGGTGTTAAAGTAACGCCAACCACACTCTTCATTTTCCAGGTCAGGTGGAGTCTCACACGGCAGCTTTTCTCCCAAGAACTGCAGCTCACTAAGAACAGATATTGGTGACAGGGATGTGGGTTAACTTAGGAATTTAATTCTGCCTTCCTGTCTCAGGAAAAATTGATCACACTCAAGTTAAAAGGTAGGTCGTTCTGGGGGTGTTTAAAAGAGCCAGGCAATGACATTCTTTTGGGTAGAGGATCCCAAATGACTACTGCAAGTGTAAACATTTTATTTATGTATTTATTTTGGATCTTAATGTTAGAGATCATGGTTTTGACGTTTAAGTGTTGCATGTATTTTAGATCAAGCTAACATCACCTCTTTCTAAAATTTAGCTGCAAAGAGAGATATTCCATACCAGAACTTTCTCTTTTTTTAAGATTTTATTTATTTATTTTGGGGGGAAAGGGGAAGGGAAGGAGAAAGACAGGGAGAGAAACAACAGTGTGTGGTTGCCTCTCGCATGCCCCCCACACCAGGAACCTGGCCCACAACCCAGGCACGTACCCTGACTGGGAATCAAACTGGCAATTCTCTGGTTCTCAGGTGGACGCTCAAGTCCACAGAGCCACACCAGCCAGGGCTCCATACCAGGACTTTCTTATAAGACATACAGTGATCACACCTCTGGGCGAGGGGGAGACATACAACATGAAAACAGCTAGAAAATTACTCTCTGTTCCTGATCACAAGCTTGATTATAGGAGAGTTCAAACCGGGGGAAGGAAGTTCTCAAAGCCAGCCCACGGACATCTAGAAGAGGCATGTGTCAAACCTTGGGAGTTACTGATGTTGGGAATTATTACAGGGGCCACACTTTTGAGCTGAGAATTGGGGCAAGTGATCTGAGAAGCACAACAGTTCTACCAAGGGGTGAGTATTGAAATGAGGACCATCAGAGAAAAATATTCCCCAGTGCTGAGATGATGCAGAATAAAATCTTGGTCCTGAAGTTAAAATTGGATTTGAATTGCAAATGCACCAAGTATATGACCATGAGCAAGTTATTCTTTCCCCTGAAACCTCAGTTTCCTTGTCTGTGCAATGGCAGTAATCATATTATCTTCTTCCACTAAGGTTGTCATGACAATTCAATGTTAAATCCAGCTTCTCTGTGCTGTGAAAACCCTTGAAGTGAAAGACAATAAAATAGATGCTACGTCCTCCCTTTAGGGCTGGCTAAAAAGGTATAAAACCAATTTTTTTACTCTTGCCTCATCAATAACCTTAAGAGAAGGCAAGAAATTAAAAAGGCCAGTACTAAGGATTTCAAAAAATCTCTGGTGCATGCTAACAGTGTCCAGCATGAAAAGCCAAGGTTGCAGCAATTTCCACTGGGAAGAGAAGCCCATGGAAAGATGTACAAGCAGTGGGTGACTCTGGAGGGCATTGCCAGCCCCCTCCCAGATGGGTCCTCTGTGGGGACAGAGAGCAGCGTACTGGTAACCCACAGCAGAGAAGGACATGACTTGTACGTAAGGATGCCCACGAGAATGCGTTCTTGGATATCACAGAATTCCTTGCAGGTAGCTTCCTAGGTTGTCTAGAGGGAATAGGATGGGACTGAAACTCCCACAAGACAGATATGTTTAAAGCCAAAGAAAAGTTGTTTGGAATCTGATTTTTTTTACTGCATACTAGTATGGGTCAAGGGAATACAGATTCAAATGCATGTGAAAATGCCTGACCTGTAGAAAATGTGTTATGATTAATCAGAAATTTATGATTAAATTATGCAACTCATGAAAGTAACCAACCAGCAAAGGCTGTGCCTGCTGTGCTGGTGACCGAAGACAGGACCCCAAAGAATAGAGACAGAGCCCCTCGATAGGACCGAGAACACTCGGAAAATGATAGATACAATAGAAACAGAAGTCAGCAATGTAAACATTGTTATTATACCAAGGAGACCTGAAATTAGTTTCCAGGCTCCATCTCCTAAGTCAGGGGTCAGGACCAACTTCAGCAGCCATCTGTTTTTGTAAATAAAGTTTTATTGAAACATAGCCATGGATACTTGTTTACATATTGGCTATAGCAGAGGTGAGTAATTCTGGCGGAGGCCACATGGCCTGCAAAGCCTAAAATATATACACTCTAGTCCTTTACCAAAAAAGTTTGCCAAACCCTATCCTAAACCATGTATTTTGAATAGAGTTCTGCAACAGTCAGAAGATTTGCTCATTCAGTGATGTAGGAGGTGTTGCAGTGAGAACAAATAGAAACTTGGGAGTCAGAATAAAACACAGCGGGCACCTGACTCCCCCTCAGTGCTGGCCCTGTGCCCGGCAGTAGCTCAGTGTTTAACGTAATATAAACTCACTTAATCTTCCTAAAAGCCTGTGCAGTTGAATCACCCCCATTTTATAGATGAAGAAACCAAGGCTCAGAGAGGTGGACATAACTTGCCGAAGGCCACGCAGCTGGAAAGTGGGGGGAGCCAGAACTCAAGCCCCAATCTGACGCTCCCGTTCTTCACCCCTTCCTCATACTGCCTCCAGATTCTGGGGCCAGCCTCCTCGTCCCTTTCCAGGCAAACAAGGGAGAGTAATTCGAGTTTTCACTCTGGCGCAGGGTAACTGTAGAAGCAAAGAGGTACTAATGGGTGTCTTTGTGGACTCCAAAGCATTTCCTATGATCATTTGCCCACTCTTCCTTTCTTTCCAAAGAAAAAGGGCAAGCCAGCTCCCCAACACACACACACACACACACACACACACACACACACACACACACACAGCGCCCCGGAGCTGTGTGCCAAGTGGTGACGGATGAAAGGAATGGAGCAGATAGGAAATCAATATGCAGATGGGGGAGATTTTTTTTTTTTTCAAGTTTGCACTTCAAAGTCACTTTGGCCAATTTTCAAAACGTCAAGTGTGGGTTTTCTCTCCTTTTCCCCCCTCTGCCTTGTTCTCCGCTTCTTTGCTTTTCATGGTGCGTGCTGTTTTTGTTGGCCCCGCTACTGAGAAGGGAGAAAGCCATCGGTTTCATTAGCTCTTTGAAAAACGAGGTGGGACCACGTTGGCGAGGTGATGAGGTCACCAAGAGTCATTTATCATTTTCAATGAGGCATAATGAACTCCTAGAAGCTGGACTCTGATTTAATTGTCTTCTACTTCATTGAGGAGAGGGAGGCCAGTTCCAAGGTACTGACTGAAGATGTTTTTATTGAAACAGAGACAGTTCTTATTTGTAGCCTGTAGGTGATGGAAACCAGTTTCTGGTTAAACTAACTCAGTCTCTGTCCTTCAGCACGATCTTTATTTTTCCAGCAGGGTCTAGAATTTTCTCTCCAAACTTCCAGTAAGTAATACCACCATTCACCCGACACAATCACCCTGATTCTTTACACCCTGTAACCTCCGCAGAGAGTCCTTGAGGAAATCACATCACCTCTGACCAAGGCTGACCCCCTCTCACCATCCCTGGTGAGAATGTCCCTGACCCCAGCCACCCCCGTCACTCACCTGAATACCTGCAAAGCCTGCTCTGTGTTTCCTTGTTCTCACTCTCCCCCCCACAATTCTTTGTCCAGCCGGCAGCTCAAGTATGAAAGTGTCCATCCAATGATACCACTCGGACTGCCCATGGTAATAGTGTTCCCACTGCTGCAGAACAAAGCACTCCAAAACTTATCAGCTCAAGATGGAAAACGATGATCTCACAGGGTTTCTGAGGGAGGATCCAGGAATGTGACAGTAGCTCAGCTAAAGGGTACTGATTCAGAGTCTCGTGGGGGGTGGCGGTGAGGAGGTCAGCCTGGGCTGGAGGTCCATCTGATGGCTGGACTGGGGCTGGAGCATCCCCTCCCGAGGCGGCCCACTCACGTGGCTGTGGGTGGGAGGCCTCAGTCCCTCCGCACGTGGCCCTCTCCTCGAGCTGCATGAACGTCCGTCCCCATGGTGGGACAGCTGACGTCCCCCAGAGTGGCGAACTGCGAGAGAACAGCGCAGCAGCTGCAAGGTCTACAACGGCCTGGCCTCAGAAGTCGCATCCGGTGCTGCCACGCGGCCTGCCCGTGGCAGGTCTGTCTCGTTCGAAGTGTGAGGGTGGGAAGTGAGCAGGGAGCAGGGGCCATCGGGGGCCAGCGTGGACCCTGGCTATCAGAGGACTCCCGTGCTTAAAGCCCTCCAGTGGCTTCCGACTGAAATGAGAATGAAACTCCAGCTTGCTATTGTGGTTTACTGAGCTCTGGGTGCTCTGGCCTCCACTTACCTCTCCTTTACCCACGTGACTCCTACCGTGGCCTTCTTTCTGTTCCTCAAGCATATTCCTGCCTCGGGACCTTGTCTCTTAAAGTTCCCTCTGCCTGAAATGTTCTTCTTCCAAACTTTCACATGGCTGGTTCCCTGTCATTCGAGTCTAAAGGCAATGTCCCCTCCTGAGGAGCCTGGCCCACCTACCCTAGCTAACTAGAGGTGTCTTCCCTCTACCAACTCCCCTACTGAGGATTCAGGAAGGGAACAAACTTCACATCAAATTTGGTTTAAAGCTTATCCTTTTTATCTGTTCACTTAATTGTACCATTCTCTCGTAGGTAGAGCTCAGATGCTTGGGTATCCATCCCTTTCCCCGTGCCTTTGTGCCACGCGCCAGACTCTCAAATGGGCCGATGTCCCCTGAAAGATAAACACAGCCTAGGACCCAAGTGGAGACAGCCAGAAGCAAGCTCCTTACCCCCAATCTTTATGAAGCTTACGCATCTAAGCTCTTCATAACTCTATACACTACAGCCCATGCAATTCTAACAAGAGACATCTCTGAGATACGAAGTCCTGTCTTCACTTCACAAAATGATGAAACTGAGGCTTGCCTGGGACGCTACCAATTAAATGACATGAGCCAGAATTTACACCTGCTTTAAGCGCAGAGTCTTTAGCCTTATTCCATCATGTTACCTTTTCAATGTTTAAATGTGTGTAGCCTATAGTACTCCGTTGCATTTCTCTAAATAATTTTATCTTGGCATGTGAGTTTTTCCCATCTTAACAAACATTTATTGAACACCTGCTATGTACCCAGTGCTGGGGGGTACTTGCTATGGGGATCCCAAAAAGCACGATACCATTCTAGCCCTCAAGGAGCTTACTATTATACATTGGCTTGAGAGGCTAAACAAAAATGAGGGATTTCTCTAACAGAGGAGTGAGAACATTACTGAGACAAATAGAACAGGGTAGGAGGGGCATATAAGGTCAGAGGGGAAACGAAGTTTGACTCAAACCTTGAAGAATAAGCAGGATTTGAATAGCAGAAAGGAGGAGAGAGGCGTCACAAGCAGAGGATCTGTTCATGAAAAAAGTGAAGAGGCAAAAGAAGTCAGGAAATAGTGAGGTGACCTGTTTGTACAAAAGTGAGGATGGGTGCATGGATGTGAATGGTGTGAAAACAAAATCTAATGTGGGAGGAGAACGAGGTGTGAGGGGAGTAACAGACTACGTGGCAAGTGTCCATAAATACTTGGGTACAGAAATGAGACATGACAAGAACCAGTCTGCCCAAAAAAATATCATCAGAAAAGTAGACCTATAGTCTGTCTGCTGGCTCTTGAGGAATCTACATGCAAAATTAAGGAAATGGAATAGTCATGTTTTCAATCCATCCTGTATTTTGAATCATGTAAGCAGGGTGTGCGGGTGCTTTAATTTTTCATGTGCTCTAGGACATTTCAAGATAACTGAATCCTCCCTAAACAGTCAAAACTATGAGCGATGTCCAGCAGAGCTGGTTTCTAAGCCTGGTTGAGTGACTGATCAGGGTAAAATAGCTTTCTTAAGCTCACCTGGAAAATACAAGATAGCATATTTCTAGGGCAATCGTGGGAATTAGTTTAGGTAACATCCAGATTTATAGGGGCTAAAAATTAGCCTTCTCTCCCTAACCCTTACCTTTCATTTATATGGCAGATAGTTCAGACTGGAATAGGAAAGGAGCAGGGACACAGGCATAGCAGGTGGTGACAGCCACCTAAATAAGCATTGAGGGGGACAGCAATTATTTTGGCTGCCCAGAAAAGCAGCACCCCTCCTTTCTTGGTTCTGCTCTATGTCCCTATTCAAACAGTGTTACAGATCCCACCTTTTGTGGGAGGAGCTTATCTTAAACCAGACGGAGTCAATGACATGGCCCAACCTCTTACCTACAACCATTATGCCAGAGATGGGCACATGACACAAACCAGGCCAATCAGAGCTCTTCCCTGGGATTTTTTTAACCTGGAACCAGGAAGACTGAGTTTCAGTTCCTCTTCTCTGATATCCCCTAAAGACAAAGTGGTCTGCGATAATAGAAAGTGTTAATATTCACATCTAGACTAGAACCAGATTGAGAGACATCATTGGAGAAACATTCAGTTCCAGGCACACCTGACTTCCTCAGTTCTGCTAAATAAATTGGAGTTGGGTTTCTGTCACTTGCAACCCAACAAACCCTGCACCGGAATGAAGAAGGAACTGTGCTCATCATGTCTGAAGAACCATGAAGAAATACACTTCACTCAACATGGGATTTATTTTAAGAAATTGTGAGATTAGAGCTGAATGAAGAGGGGTGTGCATGCCACACTGTGGGGAGTGGCTGAGGCTTTTGAGCATGGGAGAATCCATATGAAAGCAGTCATTTGAGTTGAGTAAGGCAGGAAAGGGTGGCTCTGCTGGATGACAACTGGTAGAGGCCAGAGGCAGGAGACTGCCTAGGAGGCTATCAGAAGGGAAGCCAAGTAGCTTCCACCACATCAACCCTCAGCGAGCCATGGAGAGTCATGGGGCTCCACCTTGTTGGCACTGGAGCCCTCAAAGCTGCCTCTGCCTTTGGAATTTTACTTGACAATGGCTTCATTTGAGAAAAGCTCTATTGACAGTGACATCAATAACTAGATGTGTAATTAACTTAGATTCCCACCCCACCCCCGGGGAGAGAGGAGGGGAGGACTGAGAACCTCAGAGGTCAACATCATAGTCAGAGCTTTTACAGATGCCTCTTCCTCCGGCGGATGCCACACTGGTGGTGTGGCTAAATGAGGCTTAATTTGACAATCCCAACAATCCATTGTTAACGACATGATGCCACTGTTGTCATTTGCATTTGGTAAATGCAATTTTTTTTTTTTTTTTTTTGCCCTTTGCTCTCCCTTAGCTTCCTCCTCTGGGTTCCTGGACCCTTTTGTGCTCCTTAGGGGGCAAGTTTCCCTTTCAACACCACCAACCCCATCTCTGCTGTTGGGACACAACAGTTAAATAATGTGAAATTGCATGATGCCAGTGAAATAAAAGTGAGTTTTACAAAACCGAGTTCCTTCCCTGAACATAATAACAGTAAATTTCTAGGGTCCTATAGTGTAATATCCATTAGATTTATTATGTTGCAATTCCCAGTCCCGCTAGTTCGGCCTGAGGGTGAGTATATTACATTTCATCACAGTTTCATTTTCTCCTGCAGATGAGAAATGGGAATGTGGTTGCAGTTATGTAGCGTGCATGTGTTAAATCTGATCTCTAATAAAATCAAACACATCACAACTCAAAGCACTTTAGCACAGTGTCGGCAAAATGAAACGCCATCTGTCATCATGTAGAGATTGCCTTATTATAACACAAAATCAAACTGCTCTGTGTGAACATTGTTACTTAATAAATGGGTAAATGAAAACTGATAATTATGATCTTATTTATTTTAAATGATTACTTAAAGCCACCAAAAGCACAACATAATTTGTCAATTAGATGCTCCGGACCCCAGAACAGCGTCGAGAGCAAACACCCCTCAGTCAACATGGTAAATAGACTTGGGGAGAGACAAAGGAGAGGGAGGGGAGGAACTTTCCAGAACGGCTAGACATGGAGACGAGGAAAAGAGCTCCAGGCTTGAGAA
This sequence comes from Glossophaga mutica, assembly GCA_039655065.1. Lineage (NCBI taxonomy): Eukaryota > Metazoa > Chordata > Mammalia > Chiroptera > Phyllostomidae > Glossophaga > Glossophaga mutica. The sequence continues at coordinate 5,087,208 of CM077315.1, forward strand.
ATCATGTCAGCCCTGATCAGGTGACTGCAGCTTCCACGCCACAATTGCCCAATGTTTTCGCTTGGGAAAAAATCAACAGCGTCCAGCGTGCTGGGAGATGCAGTGACAGACTAAAGGCCCCAGGGACAGCTGCTGGCACTGCCTTGGTGCTCAGGAGGCACATGACAAATCGTGATGTTGCTCCCAATTGTTGGAGGCAGGAGGCTTTGAACTTGGTTTTAATCTTTCATGGGACTAGGTCACTATTAATCAAGGGTTAGTTGTTGCTGAAAACAGGTGTGAAGCAAGTAGAAAACAGACAGTTTGGGAGAGAGGAGTGTGGACACAGATGAGAGCGAAGGGCACTGACTGGTGGTGACTCTACCAGGAGGGATTAGCTCGTCCCGATACTCGGTGCTGTGTCTTCCTAATGCTTTTACTGATAATCCTGATTATCTGCCCCGATGAAATCACAACCACTCCTGCAATCCTGCAGGTGTGGCAAGCATCCGAGAGCTCAAGAAGATACAGAGACACTTCCTGTCCCCATGCAAAGTAGTTGGATGTCAGTGCACGACACAGGGATTCACAATCCAGGTTTTCAGTCTTGCAAATACTACAAATTCTCTTAATCTCAGTAATAGTGATGGAAGGGTTTACAGCTGGGCCCCTAGGTTTCTCACACTACCCCTAAGACCTTCATAGGATATCTGGAATGGTGCAGAAATTAATGGAGTCTAAGAGAGATATAGTCTTATTTCGCTTAGCATGATGCTCTCCAGTTCCATCCATGCTGCTGCAAAGGGTAGAAGCTCCTTCTTTATTTTTGCCACACAGAATTCCATTGCGTAAATGTACCATAGTTTTTTGATCCATTCATTTACTGATGGGCACCTAGGTTGCTTCCAACACTTGGCTATTGTAAATTGTGCTGCTATGAACATTAGGGTACATAGGTTCTTCTGGATTGGTGTTTCAGTGTTGTTAGGATATAATCTTAACAGTGGAATTGCTGGGTCAAAAGGCAGATCCATTTTTAGTTTTCTTAGAAAATTCCATACTATTTTCCATAGTGGTTGTACCAGTCTACAATCCCACCAACAGTTCACTAGGGTCCCCTTTTCTCCACAACCTCTCCAACACTTCTTGTTTGTTGCTTTGTTTATGATGGCCATTCTGACTGGTGTGAAGTGGTATCTCATTGTGGTTTTAATTTGCATCTCTCTGATAGCTAGCGATACTGAGCATCTTTTCGTGTGTCTCTGGATCTTCTGTATGTCCTCCTTGGAGAAGTGTCTGTTCAAGTCCTTTGCCCATTTTTTAACTGGGTTGCTTGTCTTCTTAGAGTGGAGTTGTGTAAGTTCTTTATATATTTTGGAGATTAAACCCTTGTCTGAGGTATCATTGGCAAATATGTTTTCCCATACAGTCTGTTCTCTTTTTATTTTAATACTGTTTTCTTCAGCTGTGCAGAAGCTTTTTATTTTGATGAGATCCAATTTGTTTATTCTTTCCTTTATGTCCCTTGCTTTAGGGGACATATCAGTAAAAACGTTGCTACATGAAATATCTGAGATTTTCCTGCCTATGTTCTCCTCCAGGACTTTAATGGTGTCATGGCTGATATTTAAATCTTTTATCCACCTTGAATTTATTTTTGTGTATGGTGTAAGTTGGTGCTCGAGTTTCATTTTGTATGTAGCTGTCCAGTTCTCCCAACACCACTTGTTGAAGAGGCTATTTTTACTCCACTTTATGTTGCTGCCCCTTTTGTCGAATATTAATTGACTGTAGAGACTTGGGTTTATCTCTGGGCTCTCTGCTCTGCTCCACTGGTCCACATACCTGTTTTTATGCCAGTACCAAGCTGTTTTAATTACAGTGGTCTTGTAACACAGTTTGGTATCAGGTATTGTGATCCCTCCTACTTTGCTCTTCTTTCTCAAAATTGCAGCAGCTATTTGGGGTCATTTATGGTTCCATGTAAATTTTTCAAGTGTTTGTTCTATGTCTGTGAAATACGCTATTGGTACTTTAAAAGGTGTTGCATTGAATCTGTAAATTGCTTTGGGTAGTATGGACATTTTGATGATGTTAGTTCTTCTGATCTATGAACTTCCCTCTCAGGACTGCCTTTGTTGTGTCCCATAAGTTTTGGGTTGCTGTGAGTTCATTTTCATTTGTTTCCAGAAAGTTTTTGATTTCTTCCCTAATTTCATTCTTGACCCATTCATTGTTTAATAGCATGCTATTCAACCTCCATGATTTTGAGTGTTTTGGGTTTTTTTCCCTTGGGGTTGGTTTCTAGTTTCAGTCCCTTGTGGTCAGAGAAAATTCTTGGTATGATTTCAATTTTCTTGAATTTGTTGAGGCTTTGTTTTGTGTCTTATCATGTGGTCTATCTTTGAAAATGTTCCATGTGCATTTGAAATATTCTTCTGTGTGCATAAGAATGTGTATTTAGCTTCCTTGGGATGAAGGGCTCTCTATATATATCAGTTAAGTCCATTTCATTTAGGGTATTGTTCAATGCCACAATATCTTTGTTGATATTTTGTTTGGAAGATATGTCCATTTTTGACAGTGGGGTGTTAAAATCCCCTACTATAATTGTGTTGCTGTCAACATCTTTCTTGAAGTCCTCTAAGATTTTCTTTATGTATTTGGCTGCTCCTATGTTGGGTGCATATATATTTACAATATTTATGTCTTCTTGGTGGATTCTTCCCTTGAGTATTATGTAGTGACCTTCTGGGTCTCTCTTTATGGCCCTTTTCTTTGAAGTCTATTTTGTCTGATATGAGTATTGCTACCCCGGCTTTTTTTTTTCCTGTCCATTTGCTTGGAAAGCTTGTTTCCAGCCCTTCACGTTCAGTCTGTGTAGGTCTTTTGTCCTGAGATGGGTCTCTTGTAGGCAGCATATGTGTGGGTCATGCTTTCTTATCCATTCAGCTATTCTATGTCTTTTGATTGGAGCATTTAATCCATTTACATTTAAGGTTATTATTGATAGGTACTTATTCATTGCCATTTTTGTACCTGTGTTCCTCTCTCTCTCTTTTCCTTCCTTTTCTTAAAGCAGTCCCTTTAGCAACTCTTGCAGAACTGGTTTGGTGGAGGTATATTCTTTTAGACTTCTTTTGCCTGGGAAGCTCCTTATTTGGCCTTATATCTTGATTGAGAGCTTTACTGGGTAAAATAACTCTGGTTGCAGGCCTCTGGTTCTCATTACTTGGAATATTTCTTGCCATTCTCTTCTGACTTGGAGCATTTCCATTGAAAAGTCAGCTGCTAACCTTATCGGGGCTCCCTTGTATGTTACTTCCTGTTTCTCCCTTGCTGCCTTTAAGATTCTCTCTTTTCTTGGAATTTTGCCATTTTAATTATGATGTGTCTTGAAGTGGGCTTCTTTGGGTTCCTCTTGATTGGGACTCTGTGTTTCCTGGATTTGTGTGACTCTTTCTCTCATCAAATTAGGGAAGTTTTCCATTACTTTTTCAAATAGGTTTTCTATCACTTGCTCTTCTTCTTCTCCTTCTGGTATCCCTATTAGACAGATATCATTACGTTTCATATTGTCTTGCATTTCTCTTAATCCCTCTTCATTCTTTCTGAGCCTCTTTTCTTTTTCTTACTCTTTTTGATTTTTTTTTCTATTTTGTCCTCCAGCTTGCTGATCTGATCTTCTGCTTCATTGATCCTGCTTTTGATTCTTTCTATGGTGTTCTTTAGTTCAGAAATTGTATTCTTCATTTCCTCTTGGCACTTGCTGATAGTTTCTACTTCCTTTTTCATGTTGATATAGTTTGCAGTGAGTTCATTGTAGTTTCCCTGTAGTTTCTGGTAATTCATTGTGAGCTCATTGAACTTCCTGATAACCATTGCTTTGAACTCAATCTCTGATAGTTGAGTTGCCTCTATTTCATTTAGCATTCTTTCTGAGGCTTCCTCCTTTCCTTTCATTTGGGGATTGTTTCTTTGTCTTCCCATTGTTTTGTGAGATTCTTGTTGTTAGTCTTAGCTTCTTAAATTGATGTGTTCTGACTCCCTGTGTTTATGGTGTGAACTTCTGTGGTAGAGTACCTGTGAGATTCAGTGGTGCAGTCTCCTTGATCTCCCGAACTCACTGGTCTTGGACTGTCGTTTAAGTTGGCTCTGTGTCTGTCTTTGGGTTTTGATTATTGTTGGGTCTTTCTTTGGTGGGTCCTTCCCACCGGCTGATTAACTGGGGGTCACTCTGTCCACCACCTCTTGTATTTTGTTGTGCTGGTGAGGGCAGGTTGCGTTGAAGCTGGTTCTTCTGTGTATACAAGCTTTTGAGGATTCTCTCTTGCTCTTGTTCAGTTGTTTGCAGTGGGTAATTTCCCCACTATTTAGTTGTATTTCCAAACAGGTCCTGGATTGAGGTTTGTGTGGTTTTCACTCTCTCCTTCAGCTTCTTCTGTTGTTATCTGTTGGTGGTTCCTTTATTGTTGGGCTTCCTCTTCCGGTGGGTATCCTGGTGTTCACAGCTTCCACCTACTCTTTTTTGTGATCAGTTGGAGGGGGAAGGCAAAATGTTTTAAGACAGCAAGAGAGTATTCTATGATATTTACAGTAGCAGCCAGTAGAGAGGAAATAGGAGATCCTTTGGCTATATATAGTGTTAACCATGATCTTCCACCCTACTAGCCACTTTTTAGAAAGGATAGAAAGAAGACTCTTGTTGGGGAAGAAAGGATTGTGAGTTGGACCTAGAAAGCAGGGAGGTTGTGGGAGGTTAGATTCTGAGGTAAGGATAGTAAATAGGTATAGTGTGTGAGAGAACAGAGTTAACCACTACAGTAATAGAGTTCAGGAAACCGTGGAGTGGGCTAAGATCTGGGAGGGGTGTTGAGAAGCATTTACAATTGTATGGACCAGCTATTATTTACAATAATATTAGAGTAGCATTCATATGACAGAATCTATGTGATCTGGATAACAAGAATAGGGAGTGCAGAACCTTGAGTAGTGTGCTAATGGAACACTAATGAAGTGAAGGACAGTAAATTATCAATACACTATGAAAGAGAGAACAGGGGAAACCTGTCAAATGGTACAATATAACCAGCCAAGCAAAGAAGGCTAAACAGAAAGGAGAGGAATACAAAAATACTATTAAAATAAAAGATGTAAGAATAATGAAAAACAATAATACAAATATGCAACAACTTGCAGGTTCTCTGTAATAGCAAAGTGAAATTTGTCTCACTGTCTCAGCTGTTGGGATGCTCCCTCTTTGGGTCCAACTCTGGTCTTTTCACAGTTCCAGGATTTTTTGTCTCACTTGTGGGTACTTAAAAAAAAAAGCAGAAGAAGGAAGGAAGAAGAGATAAAATTGGAAAGAAAGGAAGGAGGAATAAAACAAGAAAGAAGGAAAGAGAGGAAAAAGGAACTGAAAGATAAAAAAATAATAAAGATTTTAAAAAAAGCCTCTTGTTGGTTTCAAATTGGCCAGACTGGTTTTCCTGGTCTTGCTGGCTGCAGCAGGCTGAGGGGAGATTGGTATAGCTTTGCTCCCTTCCCAATCAGCACTCAGGCAGCCTCACATGCACTCTCCCCAGAGCTAGCCTGGCACCTCTCCCTGGTGCCTTGGGTGTGGGATCCAGGTCTTCCTCAGAGTGCACTTTCCCCGGGGTTACCTCTGTGAGCTGGGGTGCGGGCATGTGTGCACGCTCAGCCAGGCTGCCTCGGTCCTGCCGGTTCGGGCACACACCCTTCCCAGTGCTATGGGGGTGTGCAGGGCCTTCCATGAAACCTCAGGATCGCTGCCTGGCTGGGTGGGGAGGAGGCCAGAGCAGTGGCTGCAGGAGAGTTCCCCAAACAGTGTCTCTCTTTTCACTTTTTCTTTTTGAGAAATTCCTCCTACTCAAGCCTGCCACTCAGTACAATGGCCCAGCCTCTGGCACAGCCCAATTCTCCAGCCAGACTGGGGACTATTGGGGTCAGGGCCTGTCACTGTGCGACTCTCAACTCTCCCTAACCCGCGTCCACAGACTCCACGGGTGGTCACAGCCCGTGTGTTTGCCACTTAGTCCTTATATTCCCTTCTCTGCGACTTCAAGCAACCAGGTCTCTCCTGGTGCTGCTCAAACCTTGTTTGGCCAGGGAGGAAGCAGTTTACCCAGCTCTCTCCCAAGGACCCTGTGGCAGACCCGGCGGGGCACCGGGCCTGGGGCGCCAGCTGCCCTGGTCCCCACACCTGTCCCTGGGCCCTTATTGTCCTGAAGCACTCTTTTTACCCTCTGGTTTTTCAGTGTCCGCTACAATTTTTGGTCTCTTATTTTCATACATGCTGGGGCGCTGTTGGCTCTGTTCCTCCACAGATTGGCTAGATTTTTCTCCTGTGTGTAGAAGGAAGTGGAATCTGCTCCATCCTACCTCACCACCATCTTCCTCCTTCTCAATGAGGTGGTTTAAATAAGTAAGCAGTTTGGGTCCATGGGCAATTTGCAGCCCAGTTAGACAGAGAAACCCTGTAGACATGGTGAGAATCTGTGGCAAATGAAAGCAAAGTCATATCCAGAGAAAAACGACCTCCGCAGCCATGTCGAGGCGGAGAAGAGCACGGTGGCAGTCAGAAAGGACTCAGAAAGGGGACGTCATCTGGGACGGGCGGTGAAGAACTGGAGAGAGACAGGGGGTGTGGCAGAAGCAGAAGTGTGGTAGACAGCCAGACGCTCGGAATATGACCCTGTGGGGTATAGAAGAGAATTTGGCTGGGTGTGGTCCCAGGATCCTGGCATGGGGCTCCTAAACCCCTTGGGAATTCCTGCTAATGAGGTGACTCACAGGGCAGGGGTGCCAGGTGGTCCCCCGAAAGATCAGTCGCGTGAATAGAGGGTTGGAGCTTTGAGCCAGTCTGGAACTTTCGGACCTCCAGGCATGAGAAGGGGGCTGCAGGCAGAGTCCAACCCTGTGACCTGCGATTTGATCTAGCATGACCGCAAACCAAGGCCCCAATCAGATTTCTGGCCACCAAAGCTCAATGCAGTGTGCTGGTTGGCGGACACATGGGTGTGCCCAGAGGATGACACACCCACAATGCCACAGGGCGGGAACGTGGAAGCTTGGCACTCCCTTCCACGCCTCGTATATACCCTTCATGAGGAAGCTGTCATCATAAGGACAGCTTTTCCAGACTCTGTGAGACATGTTACCAAATTGTAGAACCTAAGGAGGTGATAGAAACCTCTCAATTTTAACAAAGACCATCCTAACTAATACAACAGTGTTCATAAAAACCTGCAGTGTTTGGGTTTCTACAAGGCCAAGTGTAAACACTCTGCCTGTTCCAAGACAATGTTGCTCCTCCAAGGAGTATTTTCAGAGAGTGGGCTGGACTCCCCAAACACTGATCCCAGCAAGCCTTTGTTTTTGTCTTTTAGATGCAGTTTCCACAGGGTGCCAAATTCATGGCTTTATTTGATCAATTCAGCAAATAGCCTGTTAATTGAGTTAAAAAAAAAAAAAAGGAATTGAGCTGGTCGGTATATTGAACTGGCCTTGTAGATAAGCTGTGAATTTGTGTTGAAACAGGAGATTTGCCTGATTTAGGGTGCAGCCAGGGCTTCACAGGATGAAGCGTGGGGGGGGGGGGGCTCCAGAGTTCTGGGGGCAGTTCTTCCTCCATACTTCCCTCACTAGTCCAAAAAAGCTGGTGCAGACACTTCTAGACTCTCTTTCCAGAAGTAAGGGTGTTAGCCAAATCTCCCTTTCACCTATGACCATGTCTACTGAAGCCCAGGGGAAGTTCAAGGCAATTTTAGAGAGTCAAAGAAAACACTGAATATTTGGGGGGGAAAAAACCTTGGTATTTCAGGTCTCTTACCCGTTTTTTGAAGGAAAAGCAAATGAAAATGTAACAACAATGAAAGGAGGAGTATAACAACACTTTTCCCATTGCAACTGGTTTAGAAACAAAATTCAAATTGACTTCAGTAAAAGGGGAAGAAAGGAACTCGAGTGATGGGGAACCTGGGCTAGGAGGTTTGGCTGCAGGAAGGGATCACCACGGATCCCGACGACACAACTCCTCCGTCTCTGGGCTCCGCCTCTCTCTGTGAGCCTTACTGCGTGGGTGCGCTTCACACTGGTGGCTCCAGACAGGCCCAGACTCACATCCTCAGAATGACCTCTGAATTGTGCAGAAAGAGGTTCTCTTGCTCTCCAACCGTTCGACAGAAGCACACAGCTCAGATATCAGGGAACTGACCTGGGTCATGTGTCCAACCCAAGTCATTGTGGGGAACAGTAGTCAGACTGAGGTAAGTGGGGTGGTAGCCCCTCCTGCCGCAAAACTGGAGTCATTACTGAAAACAGGAATGACTTGTAGGCTGGCAGAAATTACAGGTGGCCATGCCCCATAGCCGTGCCTGATGCCAGGCTCCTGGTCCCTCTTCCCACCACTGGGGCCCCTGGACCCACACCTGTGACCTCCGCTGGCCACAGTCCTGACATGAGTCGCAGAGGCTTTAGGAAGCATCAGTCTATCCCGCTGAAATTCGCCTGAAGCCACTTGCGCTGGTTTTCTAGCTCTGGCCCCACCTCATATCCCAGGATCCTGTTCTTGTTTGTTAGGCCTTCCTGCCTCGGGCATCTCCTGTCACTCTCGCATGGACTGCCCCGGCCTTGCTTTGGCTTCTTTTGTCCCAGAGACTGGCTTCGAACCCCAGTGCCATGTTGGGCCATGGATGGCCAGACCTCCATGACATCGACATGGATGCTAGCACACGAGGTGCTCCTGCACTCTCTGCAGCCACGCTCTACTTGCCTACTGGAGCTCCTCCCATCTTCCACTGTTTCCTGATGAACCCTCAAGGTCTATCCATCATGCCGGCCGCCACCTGCCCTCCACGGGCTAACACTCTGCTTGCGGGGCCAGACTCCCTTCCATGCCTGCCTGTAAGGGCTCTTTTCACATTGGCCGCCCTGCCTCAGTCCTTGCCCTGTTTGCCCTCAGACCCACACCCCACCTTTCCCTTGCTCTGTTCTGTATTTCAGGAGAGTGGATGTTTACAAACCAGGTGCACTTCCCAAGCCCCAATGTTACTCTGTTTGCAAGTGGATTAAACTGGCGAGAGGCAATGACCGAAGACTGGAGGGGGTGAAAGGGAGAGGCCGGGGTATTTCTCCCCGCTGCCCTCTCTGCCTTGGGTGATGTCTCCACCAGTCAGGGCGTCTTCTTCATGGCTTCAGCGCCAGGCTCTGCTGTGGCCCCTGCCTCCGCCAGCTGAACTTGCCCCAGGACTCTCGGAACGCTGGCTCCGCCTTCCTTCGGTGGGACAAGACGGCGCTGCCCCCGAAAACCTCCTGTGGCCCTATTTTTATTGCATTTTAGATGTTCGCTTCCCTGATTTAGTTCCTATTTCTTTTTGCCTCTCCGGCCTGTAATCTCATCACAAACAAAGCACTTGCAGTGTAAATTCCTTCAGAAATGGAAGCAAAAGTCTATTAAAAATTGTAACTTCCCCTAAAATGAAAACTGACGCTGCAGAGTTTCCCTCCACCATGGCCTCGGACCCCCAAGAGACCTGTGCTCTGGGGGTGGCTCTGCCGTCCCCCTGCTGTGCGAGGCTGACACACACACGCACCCAGATCTCATGTTTACTGATTTGTTAAAAAACGAAGTGGGGGGTCGACGTCGGATGTTGCCAGTCCGTACTTTTTTGAATGCTTCGGCACTAGGCAAGGTTTAATTTTGATAAAGACAAACCAAGAGTGGCTGCCATCTACCATCGCCATTATTTCATAACATAGAGATCGTTTCACTATCAAAAAAGGAGGGAGAAGTCCCCGCAGTAATGTGCATTTTAAAAGCCTGTGCTTCATGCTGACAAACGGAGACAGGCCACCTGGAGCTGACCACTCCCAGTCCAGCCAGGACAGGACAGAGCTGCCCGTCCAGATGTGATACACGGACAACATCGCTTACGGAGTCGCCACTGAAGCCGCTGGGGCCTCAAACCCGATTCATTGGAGCGGAGCCTCAGTATCTACCAGGAAACAGTACAAGCCAGTCCCAGAAACACCCAGAAGTCCCCAGGACACCTTTGGATGGTCACGAGCCATGCAATTGGGGTGCAGAAGCCTTTAACCAGATGTCTAGAGGGCAGGGGCCCCAGCTGGGTCTCTGGCAGAAGCATTGAGCATATCGTGATGTAAATAACAACGACCATAGCATAACAGTCTTGTAAACTGGGCCAAATACTTCCTATTAAAATGATAAAGTGTTTCAAAGTCAAAGACGCGCGCGCGCGCACACACACAAACTTGTAAATTGTTTTGCTTTATTAGAAACATTCATTGTCCATCCTTCCGTTTTGCTTCAGGCTGGTGAAAAGGTCACCATAGGTCAGCACCAGTGACGAAGAAGCGTTGCGTTGCTGCAGAACTGCTCAGGCCCTGACTTTGCAGATATTCGTGGCCATGACCTAACTTTCCGAGCCTCAGTATTCCCCATGTGACAAATGGGCACAGTAGAAACTGCTCTCTTTCCTTCCCAGGGTTGTTATGAATGGGAAATGGAAAAGTGACTATAACAGTGCTTGAAAAAAAACATCAAGGTCCCCACCCCAGCCCCAGCGTTTGACACCCTTTATGTTCTACCCAGAGCCAAGGCTGCAAGTATGGATCTTCAGCTTACTAACTCTCCAGCCTTGACTGGTTTAATTTAGACCCTGAACATTAGTTTAACAAAGTGCTTTCATGTTTATTATATGGGATTAGCAAATTATAAACTATCATATGAGGCTTTCGAGAACACCCAGACGAATGGCCGGCACATAAGGAAGCCTGCTATAGTCACCATATGGGCTTCGTTTATTAAAGCTTTGGACCCTGAGCTCGGGGAGTGCCAATCTCTTTACAGAGGGACTCCTGGGACTTGGTTGCTAGGAAGCTACAAAAGCTAGTGTTTTTAATGAGATTTAAAGTATCATAAATTATATATTATTTTCTGCACTTAGGACATTCATAGCTCTTTGGTTTATTTTGTATTTCATTTCGCATTGGTGACATATAATCCCTTTACATACAAAATGCCTTGCATAAGAATTCCCTCCGAAATCAGAGCGAAATTACATTTTAAAATTATTTTTTTCTCCCTAAAATAAAAGTTCACATGTCTTTGTCTCCTCCTGCTGTGTCCAAGGCAGGCAATTGCTAAGAATTTATTTTCTCCAGCTTAAAAAAAAAAATTAATCCCAGACTTTACCAATAGTAATTACTCAAGTGAATACTGTGAGTTGGGTCTGGAGCTGCTGTTAATAAGAATGCTCATAATTCCATTTTCTGATGAGAGCTAATGGGGGTTCTGCGGGTTTAATTCCACAGATAATTACGGAGGCAGTTATTTAAAAAGCCTGTTTAGTCAGTATCCTCCCTCAACTCCCTTCAGTTTTCAACATTAAGTAAAGAGGCAGCCGTTCCACAAAAGAAATTCGAAAACTATTTGGTTTAACTGCCCATCTTTAAGGAGGCGAGCCATTATGCAAATGCGGTGCCCAGAATTGGCCCGGGGAGGCGGTCTGTCCCATCTGTGTGATAAAAGGCAGCCTCGGAGGGTTGGGAAGGGCCACTGGCATCTTGCTGCTAAAAGTGGCCACTGATAAGACACATTGAGACAGTGGTTTTCGAGATTAAGAAATTGTTTGGATCAGGGGATCTTCTGTGAAATAAGATTTTAACAGCTGTGGAAAACAATGGTCCCTGAAGACACTTTTTCTTTTTCTTTTCTTCTTCTTCTTTTTTTTTTTTTTGCCCCTCCTTTGTAACTTTTGCTCCCCTCCCTCACAAATTTTCCCTCTACAGCACGTTCCGGAGACACTAGGCCGCTTTCAGAAACATCTCTGGGATTTACTTTAATGAGCTCAGTTTTTCACTTTTAACAAGAATCAAGGGCTCTAACAAGGTGCAGTTAGTTAATCAATTCCAGCGAAAGTTTTGGGAGCACGTGTAAGTGGAGACTCGGGGAAATGGGGGTGGGGGCGAGGGCAACAGCGTATGCATGTGGCCTAACAACCCTGGACAAGGGACCACAGGGCCCGGCCTTCCTGAAACCTGGGATGTCCCCTTTGTCTCCCTTCAGAGCAGCGGGGGTGGGGGGTGTCCTTGGCCAGGGCCTTCCTGGAGAGCCGGGGGTTGGGCAGAGCCAGCTGTGCCCACTTTCTGATCTCCACCTCTGATCGTCTGATGTCTGGCTCAGTTTACCCCTCACTTGGCTGGGAGCTGACCAATCAGAAATCCGGGCTTCACTTAGCATCCAGGCCCGGCACCGCCGGCACCCCCGGCACCCCCGGCACCCTGACCCCTCCGTTCCTGGTGCCGCAACTGTACGCCAAGATGCCCGTTCTGACTGCCTGTTGCTTCCACGGGCTGCATTCGAGTGGGGCTGCTCAGGGACTTTTCGTTTTATGAACTAGGTCTGTTAGCTGTAGTTTCAATAAAATCGTGCGAGGGTGGAAGGATGGCATAGAAGATGGAAAGAGTAGCAAAATGGAAGAAGAACTCAATGGCAGACTGGAAAGAGCACTGGAAACAGGAAAAAAAAAAGTCTGAAAAAACAGACACACACCAGGATGGTTACAATGGCTACAGTGAGAGAGTTTTGATGGTTGATTTATCCTGGGTTTGTTTGGGGTTTTTTGTCTGCTTGTCTTTCCCACATTTTCTACAATGTCTGATCTGGAAACATGCTTTAAGATGACAAATTGTTTAAAGTGTTATTTTTTTTTTAAGCATGTACTGATTTCCCATGTTAATACAGCCCAGTGAAGCCATCTGGGTCTGTTTGGCTACACGACCTTGAACGTATCTCACCCTCTTGGACTTCCGTTTCCTAACGTGTAAATGAAGGAGTTGATGCTGAGCTCTCTTTCAGGGCTCATGTGCTGAGTCATCTATGCATATCTGTTTCATCCTAAGGATAAAACAAGACTAAGGAAGCATGAGGATAAGGAAACAAAATAAATCTCATTCCTACAACTCAGCAATACTTAAAGCTTGGAGATCTTCCAAAATGTTCTCATGAAAGAATTATTTGAAAAGAAATATTCCACTAAGGGGAAAAAATGGTTGGGAACCTCTGATCTACTTTAATGCCTTAGATAAGAAATAAGTGGCTCAAAGGTGACAAGCTGGAAGGAGGCAGCGCTGGAATTAGAACTTTGATATCGTAGATCTGTGCAGAGCTTCTGCTAACAAATTACGTGCTATCTTTAATTTGCAATATTCCCTATTTGACCCCTCGGTAGGGTGACTGTTCATTGCAATGTGCCTGCGACCGTCCAGGTTTATGGCTGCTGTCCCAGTGTGATTATTAATAGCATCTCTTTAGCTCTCAAAAACATCCTGAATTAGACGATAACTTTTATGGTCATGTCACTGGCCCCCGAGCCCAGGCGTTGCTCCTCTCTCCACCTGACATTTCACCTGTGACCCAGCCTGACCCGGGCGTCCTCCCGGACCTCTATCTTCAGAGAGAGAACTGACCCTAATATTTCAGAGTCTCCATTCATTCACGGGTCAACTTACATGGTCTGGATGATGAAGAGACCCCAGGAGACATACACTGAGGTCTGGCCTCCCGGCTCAGGACCCCAACTCTTCACCCAATCAGGAGACACCGAGCCGTGGAAAGGCAGCCCTGCCTAAAAGGAGCCCGCAGTGACCATCGCCTCATCTTCCCTGCAGTGTTCCCCAGTTGTCCTCTTCCATTCATTTACCTCTCCATTTTTTGTGTCAGTCTCCAGGGTAGTTCCTGGGGACACACGGAGGCCACCAAGGCCTGGTTTGTGTTCTCCAGAAGCTCACAGCACGTTTGGGGGACAGAAGGGAGGGACTGTGGGTTTCACATATCACCGACTTGTTTTGTCATGTTTGATCTCTTCTAGACACGTGCCGTATAGCAGACACTCAACAAGATTTGTTGAATACATGCATGAATGAATGAATGCATTAATTAGCATAATATTGTCTTGCTCTCTAATTGCATTGTGTGTGTAGTTCTCCTCCCCCAAGAGACAGAACCCCTGTGATGACAGCGGGAGATGTGGAGAGACAGTCACCCTGCAGCAAGGAAGAGTTTGGGTCTGCCGGCGGAGCCCTGGGCTTGAACCTGGGCTCTGCCTCCTGCTAGCTGCACAATTCTTGGCAATCGAATCTGCCTTCCTGCGCCTCAGGTTCCTACGACAAAAATAAGGATAATAGCAGCTACTTCAGAGGGCTGTTGAAAGGACGGTGTTAACACGTAACGGCAGTACCTAGTGACAGCGTTGTGCTGGGCAGTGTTTAACAATCTGCTTTCTGGCGGTTGGGGTCGGGTTGGGGACAAGCCCAAATTTGAACTGCGTAGTGACTTCAGTGTATAAAAGCTCCCACCAGCCAATGTCACGAATGCAGAGATGGGAACGGATGTGTCCAGTTGGTTCTGTGAGCCGGTGCACCATTGATTTATATTAGAGGTAATGTATTTGAACACATTTTTCTAAACTTTATGCATGTAAGTTTTCCCCATTAATCCTATCTCTGCTTTTGGTCCCCGCTGTGTTTAAAAGAACAGTAAAGACATGAGATCAACATTCTAAGTAATTCCACAGGCCAGCCAACTGCACTCCCCATGTCTGGCTGGGGACCCAGGAATGAGGGAGGGGACGTCCCCTCCATAGTTGTCTGCTGGGCATGGTGGTACCTCTTTAGAAAGATGCCATATCTATAACAGCCACCTTTTTGAGATTCTAAGAACTGTATCAGGGGCTGTAAGTATATCACTCCCTTTCATCCTCACAACAACTTTGTGAGACTGGAAGTTTAACCCCCAATTTACAGATGAGGAAACTGGCCGAGTGGTAAATAACATGCTCTTATTCTTCCACCACGTGTCAGAGCCAGGATTCAGCTCTGGTCTGTGTGATGCCAAAGCTCAGGCCCTGCCCCACTATGCTTAACTGCCATGGCTCCCTTAAGCCATGATGTCCTGGTAACTTGACCACGGTGCCAGCAGGCAGCCCTGCAGAGCGGCTGAGAGGCCAGAGTCTAGCGCCTGACTGGGTCCAAACGCTGCTCTGACTTTTCAGCCGTGTGACCTCTACAAGTTACTTAACTTCTCTGTGCCTCAGTTTCTTCACCTATCAAATGGGGATAGTTATAGTATCTTTTTTAAAGGGCTGTTATGGGGATTAAATGAACTAATACGTACAAAGTATTTATACGGATGTCCATCACATAGTAAGTCTACGGAAGTGTTCATTACCTGAATATAAATAATGCTCTTCCAGATAAAGTGAGAGTTCCCCTGGATTTCACAACAGAAATAGTGTGACATCAACTCCTAGATACAGTAGCCAAGCTGCTTATTTCAGTCGCCAGAGATGAGCCAGGCAGATGAGGACGCAACGGCATTGGGAACAAAGGCGACCACCATGTGACAGGGCTTTCCCAGCGTGTGGGCACTCCGCACACCGGCTCTCCAGTTCGAGGCCTCAGTGAGACCCCGGCCATCCCAGGGAAAGCACGGCACACATTTTTCTAAGCAGATTCTTCAGGGGTGGCTACTAGCACCCCTCGGGGGACACAGGGCAACAGGGGCCGTTAGACAGTGGTAAACTCCTACCCTAAGCAGCCTTCCTCCATGACAGATCCCATCATTCCACTCAGCTAACCCTAACCAAGGCTCCACAGGTGTGGCACCCCATCACGACCCCTCAAATAATAATTGAACATTCCTGTTGACAGGCAAGAGCTTTGGAAACATCTGATAAAGACACAGACCCGGGTGAGGCGGCTGTATCTACCAAATGGATGGCTTTCCAAAGGGTTCCGAGGATTTTCGCTGTGTTCTTCTTTCCTTTCCAAGCGCATCCAGGTAAAGGAGGTGGCAGCAACCCAGGATGGGTGACCCAAATACACCCCAAAGGTTGACAGTACTCTCAAAAAGCCCTTAACCTTGTGCATACACCCAATGAGTTCCTCACCCCCGGCACTGCCCTTCTGTGCCTTCCAATAGACTCTGTGTCTTGAGGGACCACCTTGCTGTGTGCGAAGCCATAATAGGATCCAAGTACCAACCTACCCAAAGATCAGGGGTTGGAGGAACATGATGAAAGATGCCACTGGGATGTAAGCAGCAAACCGGGGAATTCTACAGGACAAGGGACCTGGCTTCATCAGTGAATAAACAAGGGAAGGGGGAGAGAGAGGGAAAATATATCAACCAAATGCAATGTGCGGGCTTCGTTTGGGATCCTAATGTGAGCACCAGTTAGAGGAAGTCATTTTGAGACCGTTTGAACACGGAGTGAAAATTAGATAGGAAGAAACAAATGTTCATTTTCTTAGGTGTGTTAAAGATACTGTATTTATGCTTTTAAAAAGTCCTTATCTCTTAGAAATACAGAAAGAGTAGGATATCTGGCATTTGCTCTGAAACCCTCCAGGCAGAGGTGAGGAGTGCGAGGTGGGGACGTCAGTACTGATGAAACCGAACTGGCTTCGCGTTGAGAGCTGCTGGACAGTTAAGTGCAGAGGGTGTATTATACCAGTCTCTCTGCCTTGTGTATGTTTGAAGATTTCTGTTAAAAAGTGTTTCTAACTTTCTGAATCAGAGACATGGGAACGCTGTCTGACTCCTGCCCATCCTTCTCTGCTACCTGTCTTTGCCCCGTGCTCAGTCCCTAGGGCTGGGCCACTCTACCTGATACACACTGTCCCCTCCTCTCCTCCCCACAGTGGCCATCTTCGTGCCACCCTCACTGTTTCTTTCCTGCGTTATGGCAGCAGCCTCCTGACTGTCCCCAGGCTCAAAGCCCCCAGGCCACCTCCTCTCTCCCACCAGATAACGGTCCTAAAACCAAGTCTGGTCGGGGCACTGCCCTGCCTGCAACCCCTCATGGCTCACCTTCACCTACCAGGAAGTGACCAACTGTGACCCACAGGGTCCCTCATGATCCGTCCCCTGCCTACCGTCCCAACCTTGTCTTCCCAACTTGCCTTCACAGGTGGTAGGTGGCCTCAATACCAGGCTCCTTGCAATTCATTTGACAAGCATTTGTTGAGCCCTCACTATAAGACCAATAGTATGTTCAGTATGGGGAAGACAGCAGTGAACTCCACAAAGTCCCTACGTCATGGAGCTCACATTTCAGTAGGCAACACAGACAATACAGAAATAAGCAACCAATGGTAATAATGGGAGACGTATTCACCTGGAATCCCCAAGTTTGCTATGCTCACAGCCTTCTGGTTTTGCAAATGCAGTTCCTTTTATCCGGCATGCCCTTCCACAACCAGCTCCCTTCTGTTGCCCGTCTATTCACCCTTTAAGATTCAGCCCAACCACCGCTTCCTCTGGAAAACACCCCCTACCTCCCTCGGGCTTGGTTTTATTTTTTATTTTTTTATCATTATATCACCAACATCTTGCCTAGACCAAAGTCAGCTCTTGCCATTAGATCTCCAACACATTGCCTAGGCCAAAGTCACTCTTTAATAAATGCTTATTGAAAGAACAAATTAATGGATGAATTGATGGATGGATTTCCGTCCCCCTTAAACTGGCTTTCTTGGGCTTTTGAGTCATGAATGTTCAAAGTAGAGGTTATAGCTGAGCATTAATCCCTGAAGCGCTTGGGGTTTTGATGTGCACTATGTTAACCAAAGTCACAGAAAATGGATATTTGCTTCAAGCAAAACTTTCCCTGTGTTGCCAGGGAATTGTGTTACGTGCAGAGAGTTTCTGCAATGCATTAAAACATAAAAATGATACCGAGCTGTTTTTATAACTCCAGGATTTCTCGGAGCCTTTAATATGTTAATTTGCACTGTGACCCTCCAGGATGAGATTGTGAAATTTTCCAAAAGATGTTTGTATAACAGACCCTTTTGTTCTCGGGGTAGCTCAATAGATGAATGTCCTGAAGCATTTTTTGCGGGGAGACATTGCTTTACCTCACACCCTAACAGTTTCTTTTCTGTGATTGATGTTCAGGTAATACAGCCGGGCTTCCCCACAGCCGCTGAGCCACAGAGGGAAAGTGCTGAAGCTCTCTGTTCCCTTGCCTCCTTCATCCTTCAGCCTGTTCAACTGCCAGAACAACGCATGGCGAGACTGCATCAGCAGAATTAAAGTGCTGTGCAAGGCGGGGCATCGTCGCTTCATTGTGATGGCGTGTTGTCCTATTTTCCAGCTTTGTCTCTTTCTGCTTTTATTTTTCAATCTACCCAGTAAAGGTAGCAAGGCCTTAGCAATTGAGAAAATGACATATCAATCAATGCTTGTTAAAACAAATGCACAAAAATGAAAACCTCTAAGGACAAAAATCAGTAGCTGCTAAGGCCGCTTCCAGATATGTGAGAAATGAAATAAGAGTAGACAATACGCCATCTGGGAGAAGAGAGTTTCTTTTAACACAGTGGTTTACATTGTTTTTGAAAACACAGAGAATGCAATAAAATACATGCGAACGTGCGATTTTACACTTAGAGGAATACCCATCTTACGCTATCTCGTGAGAAAGTAAAATTGATGAGGGCTTCTTTTCTGCCTATGTCTTTGTAGTTTCAAGGGCGACTAATCTCACAGGTTGTATCTGATCACTGGATTATTGATATTAATTCTTTCTTTGGCTTGACAGTTGTAGGATGGAAATGTCATAGGAAACACATGGAAACTGAGCCCGTTTAAGCAGGCAGAACCTGAGCGGGCACGTGAAAAACACACCGATCATGGCTCACCATTTCATTTTAAAGTCAAAAAATTTTTGTAACCAGAGAAAGTAAAATGAAAACATTGTATATATTTTTAAATATAGTGTTTGTCAATTTTTAAAAGATTTTATGTATTTATTTTTAGAGAGAGGGGAAGGGAGGGAGAAAGAGAGGGAGAGAAACATCAATGTGTGGTTGCCTCTCATGTGGCCCTCACTGGGGACCTGGCTCACAACCCAGGCATGTGCCCTGACTGGGAATTGAACTGGCGACCCTTTCATCTGCAGCCCATGCTCAATCCACTGAGCTACACCAGCTGGGGCAAAAACACTATACTTTTTAACATTATTTTTTTACATGATGATTTATCTGATGACTTAAGCTTTATTCCTGGTTTAGACCTAATCTGTCAACAAATAGTAACAATTTCCTTAAACTCTTTTTGAAGCACAATTTGACCAAGAAATGGTCATTCCTGGAGGAGTCTTCATCATCTTCAGTATTTTAAGCCCTGCTTTTAGTTAAAGCTTTTAGTTAAACAAGGACAAATCTAATCTGGCAATTTGCAAATAGGTCCATTTCTGCACCCATTCATTAATGTGCTGATTAGAATCAGACTATAAAGTTAGGGGCGTCTTAAAGTCAACTCATTTATGGAAAAGCTTAAATTTAGCAAATCATTGTTCAAATAGAAACATTCCATGATTATAGCTGTAGGAAAAGAGTAGATTTTAAGCAATCAAGAATGGAGAAGCATGTAAGTTTCTTATTACAAAGTTATCCAGACTGAAGAGACAAAAGCTAAAATCAGAAGTGAAGGACACCCAATAAATGGTAGAATGGACAGCCTCCAGCAAAGTTAGTCTTTACCCAAGTACAGGAAGCAGTGGGAACAAGGAAACGGAGGGGTGTGGACAAAAGAAGGAAGTCATGTGAATGCAGTAGGCTTGGTCGTGAGTTGGCTCCTGGTGGTTGAAACGAGGTGGTTGAAACACAGGGGTTACTACTGCTGTATTTATGTGAAACTTTTCATGATAAAATATATATATTTGGCTTTCCGCCAAGAAATATACTAATTTTAAGTGAAGAAAAGGGAAATCCAAGGCAAATCAAGAAGTATGAAAGAAATATATTGATCACGAAGGGGAAGGAACGAAGACTGCCTAAGAAACACATAGCGGGAACTGGGATGGACGCTCCATAGCAGCAACAAAACGGCAGTTACGGGAGGCAATGGCCGCATCAACTAACCTGACGGCGGCAGACATTTCACAATGGACAGACATCAAGTCAGGGTTTGCCAGCGATTTGTTTTTTTCTGTTTTTAGCGTGTTCCTGTGGCTGGTAGAAGGCCTGCCATCTAGGCATTATTTCTCAGTAACTATTTGTTGGGAGGGTGAGTACTTGAATGAATGGGTGAACGAATGGATGAACCGCAGAACTTCCTCTGCGTGACACCCTGTCCCCTAGACACCTGGGTCACGTGCGGTGTCAGATAACATGTGGTTCCATCTCACCTTGGCATGAACCCACACGGGAATTGGTGGCTTTGGAGTCACCCTCCATGCCTCCCTGTGTACCTCACCCTTCCTATCCGATAAGTTTCCAGTGTCAATGTCACCCCCTAGATACCTCTCACATAGACTCCCTCTTTCGTTGCCTAGTTGGACCCTTTGTCACCTCTCACCTAGATCCGGTCAAGACTAGATCCGGTCAAGAGTTTTCCTAACTAGTTTTCCCTTCAGTCCTTCCTTGCTCCAATATGATCCTCCTTAACCACAGGTCTACGGTACCACTTCCCTAATTGTAAACATCTACTGCTTCCCACGACCCATAGGTCCTTATAAAATCACAGGTCCTCAGCATGGCAATGGCCTTCCGCAGCTGGAGCCGGGCTGCATTTCCAAGGACTCGCTCCTCCCATCCACCCTCCCGCCAATTCCCTCTGTTCCCATTAAACCCAGCCCCATTGTGGGGCTCACACATGCCGGTCTCGCACATGCTTCTCCTATACCAGAATGCTTTTCTCTCCTCTTCTCCAGGTAGGGCTCCCGAAGACCCTTCCAGGCCCATTTTGATCACTCTTTCTTCTCTTCCTACTGGCATTTAGGGCATAGGCATTTATGACACTTATCCGATCCTCCTGTAATTACTAGTGGACTTGTCTGTTTTTCCCACTAACCAGTAAGTTCCTGGATGGCAAATACTGATTCCGATGCTGGTCAGCACCTCCTATGCCCAGCAGGTACCTGACATCTAGTAGGTTTTCAATACTTCTTTGCTGTATTAACGTAATTTACATGTGAGAATGAGGTTAGGGATGAAGAAGAACGTGACCTGAGAGGAGGAGGGTACACAAACTGAACACGTGCAGTGTCTAAAGTAGCCAATGTTGGGAATGCAGCAAGCTTTTAGGCCAGCTATTACTCCAGCATGAGGAAAAGTAAGAGCCGTTATCTGTTTTCCTACTGTGTGACATCATTCTATCCAAAAGTGATTTTTTTCTCATCTGGCAAAATGAAGAAGATTATACCACGGCTTTGAGACCCAAGTTAGAAAGGAAAAAGGGCCCTGGCTGGTGTAGCTCAGTGGATTGAGCGCGGGCCTGCGAACCAGTGGATCGCGGTTCGATTCCCAGTCAGGGCACATGCCTGGGTTGCAGGCCAGTTCCCAGCAGGGGACGCATGAGAGGCAACCGTACATTGATATTTCTCTCCCTCTCCCTCTCTCCTACCCTTCCCCTCTAAAGATAAATAAATAAATAAATCTTTTAAAAAAAAAAAAGAAAAGAAAGGAAAAAGGAAGAAAGGGAAAAAAGGAAGTAAAGGACGGAAGAAGAAAGACCAGGAAGATCTAAAGCAATAAACACAATGGCCTAGTTACATCAATAATTTTATTTATCAGGTTTTTGGGACCCAGTGTTTTTCATGGCCTACTACTAATAAAAACCAGCCAGGAACATAGATACCCAATTGCAGTGACATGATCTTTTCTCTATTTTTGCTTCCTTCTTTGCTAAATGTCCTTGATTTCGCCCCATTAATTGCACTCCAGTTTTCTAACATAATATCTAACTCCATATTTCTAACAGAATATCTTCTAAATTACCCACTGGCATGAGTGATAACGTAGTGTGTGAGATGAATGGAATATTCAGCTCCTGAAAGCTCCCCAAATACTTTCTTTCAAAAATGATCCACTATTTTCTTAGCTTGAATAGTCTTTTCATACCAACCTCAGTGACTACCAAAACAGTTTAATGTTATTAGAATATCATCAAGTTTCATTATGTTTAATAAGAGATGGTGACAAGAGGTAATTTTAAATACATTTGCACCAAAATTAAAATCCACAAGTTGTAAAATTAATCCTAGAAGTGTCACTTATAATGTGATGTAATTTCAGTCTTCTTAAACTTATTCTCGTTAACTGCTCTGGTATGGAGCTCTAGCAATAAAATTATAAATATGGCAAAGATCTCAAATACCCGTCTTCATTCTCAATAATGAAAATTGTGATGTGCCTCATTTTATTTGCACTCTAAATAGATTATCTAAAATAAATTGATTTATGTGATCCAATATTTCATTGTCTATTCATGAAGTATTTATACGTAGTGCATTACAGGGGGCCAGTGTAAACCAACAAGAAAGGTAAAAGACTGCAAGCTCACTTTCCCCCATTCTCTGGAACTAATGCAGATAATAACCTACAAAAGTATAAAATTAAACGTGATTTATATTTATTCATATCCCATTTCATGTCTAAAGGCTATCGGAGTTTCCTTTTTTAAAAAAAAAGAAATACAAGAGTGTAAAACAAACAAAAGAATAAGGATCAAAGCAAAATGAAGAAAAGCAAATGGTTAGGTGAACATTCTATGGATAGAGGTGGGCTACAGATGAGGCAGAGAGCTCTCTGGGGGCAAAGCAAAGAATTCTCTCTCTCTCTCTCTCTCTCTCTCTCACACACACACACACACACACACACACACACACACACAGACACCTGTTGCTTAGAGAAAGCCACACTTTTCAGGAACTAATTCAAATTCTGTTTTCATGAAACATATAAAGGAATGCTCTAACGTTTTCCTTGACATCATCATCTCTATATCTAATGACATAGTGAGTTCCATGTAACTTAGCTGATGGCAAAGTGATGACAAGAGGCCAAGCAACATGGTCTAAGCTTGCGGCTTTCTAATCCTCACCTCCCAAGAGCTCTACAAGGAGTTCAATCAAAACTAATAGTTCACATAATAAAATGTGTGGCAGCTGCATGTTCACGGTATCATAGAAGCACAGAGAAAGACGTGGCAGCTCTTGAGCAAAATTCTAAAGGAGGAAGAGGAGTTTGCTCGGACTGAGGGAAGCAAAGTATAAGGCACAGGTCAAATTTGACTCTCAGCTGTATTAAAAAAAAATTAAGATGGTGAAAGGAAAGAAGGAAGGGAGGAAAAGGAAAGGGGAAGGGGAAGGGAAGGGAAGGAAAGGGAAGGGAAGGGGAAGAAGGGAGAGGTGAAGAGGAAGGAGGGAGGGAAAAAGAAAAAGAGAAAAAGAAAAGAGAGAGAAAGGGAGATGGAAGGGAGGGAGGGAGCAAGGAAGGGAAAGACAGGTGAAAAGGTCTGAGACAGCAAGGTACCCCTGGGAAACTGGAGTGAAGGGTGCATGTGGAAGCGGTGGTGAGGAAGGTGGCCAGGAAGAGCCAGATCCAATTTAAGACATTGTTTATTACAGCAAGAATAAAATCTGTCATGCCTGTTCTTTTGCCCTCACGGTCCATGGACCCCACTTTTTTGGGAGACAGAGCTCTAAGGGTCTAATTCTTGCTGCGGTTGTAGATCTTTAATGGACAGGTGTGACTAGGAAGTTAACGCTCTGCGCTGCTAGACGCTGGTTCCCTAGGAACCGTTGGCATTGAAAAGATTCACATCTCAGTCTCTTTGCTGGGAGGGCCTCCCCTGAATGGGGCAGTCCTAAACAATCCTCGGGGTGTCGTGTCCTCGGGCCGTCTCCTCGGCACCCAGACCCACCTATGGCAGGCCTTCCCCACTCCTCTCCGCAGGCCCAGGGTCCATGCAGAGACTGGCGCCTCCGTGAAGGCACCTGCGCTTCCTCTTTCTGGAGGTCTGCTTTCCTGTTGTTGAAGCCCATGTGGCTCTCAGGGCCTGGCCTCGTCACGTTACAGGTATTGGTGCCTATATTTTCTGTGTTCTTTGACTGTTGAGCTTTGAGGGGAGAAATACTGAAAACGCTTCCAGAAGGTGAGCGTGTATCTTCTGTTTGACATTCTCCTGCGTCCTGTACACAAACCACGATTGACCACCTCCTGCATTCGAGACACAGGTCCAGGCACCAAAGAACCACATTGCAAAAGGCAGAAAATGGTCCTGGTCTCAAGGGATTTACATTCTGAAAGACAGATGTGTTTATCTGTAAACAAATGAAATCGTTGTAGATGGTGACAAGGACGTAAAACAGTGAAATAAGAGACAACAGCTGGGGTGAGAATGCCCACGTGCAAACGGAGTATCAGGGAAGGCCTCTGTGAGGCGCTGGCCTTGGCGCTGAAACCCAAGTATAAATTATGAGAAGGAAGCCAGCCACGGGAACAGCCGAGGGTCAAGTGCTCCACGCAGGAGGATGGCAAAGGCCCAGAAGCAGGAGCTGCGTGGTGGGTTTGCGTAACGGAAAAGAAGCCAGATGGGCTGGAGCGGGGTACTGGAGGGAGAGAGAAATGGCAGGTGAGGCGAGCGAGGTGAGCGTTTGCAACGTCCCGTAGACCAGGGTCAGCAAGCTAGGACCCCGGGATCAAATCCAGCCCATTTGTTTTTGTATGGCCATGGCCTAAGAATAATTTTCACATTTTTAATTAGTTGGGAAAAAATCAAAATAAAGAAAATACTGCATGGCACATGAAAATCACGTAAAATTCAAATTTAAACATCCACAAAGACTCACTGAAAGGTGGCTACACCCATCCACTTACGTATGGTCTGTGTTTGCTTACACCCTATACGGTGTTTGAATGATTAAGAGAGAGACCACATGGTGCCCGGAGCCTAAGTGTTCACTGTATACCTGGTCCTTCACAGACAAAGCTTGCCAACCCTTGAACTGGACTTTGAGCTTCCTAAGGTCTGTTCACTTATTCAACAAATATTTCTTGCGGGCCTTCAGTGCCAGGCATTCTGTTGGCTTCTGGGAAAACAGGGAGGGTTAAGTCAGACCATGGAAGGTTCTGAGTTCCACTAAAGCTACACTAAATATCAGGCAGGAAGGAAGACGGAGTTCTTTGAGCTCAAGGCCTAATGAAACTCTTAGGATCCATGTCTTCTTCCCACCGAGCAAAGGCATCTGGCCCATTTTTATCCACCCCAAAGAAGAGAGAAACTGGATCCTGAAAAGTGACCAGCTTGTTATAAAAATGTAGCTAATCAGCAAAATCTAAAGGCTCTGAAATATGTTGAGTCAAACTTTTTTTTTCCGAGCAAATATAAAAAGAAGATGAAGTCCTCAGAAACAGAATATTATTTAGCAAGCGATGGAAAGTGTTCTCACTGCACTAATGAGTCATTAAGTGAGGCGTTTGGGAACTGAGGAGGAGCTATAATTAGGTTATCTGTATTTTTAACACAAGAAAAATAAGCCAAAGCGGCATTAACCAATGCAGCTGTATTGGAAAGGGGACAGCTCTCGGCAAGTCTCCTACCAGAGGGGAATCGTTTTTAACAACTCAGAGCTCAGCTGAGCAGTTAATTTAACAAAATGCTTAAGAACAAACCCTAAGCCGTTGGTAGTCAACCTTAACCGTCTTCCTTACTTTACCCTCCAAACCAGAAAGCAATGCCCCATTCCAAAACACCAGGCTGTGCAGATATCACTTTAGATGGAGTGGAAACAGCAAATCTGATCATAACAAAAGGGGAGCAGAAATGAATTGAGTGATGGGTTAGGGATTTCACACAATTAAATTGTCAAAGGCCACAAAAGGAATGTGAAAATCAGGGGCTATCACCATCACGGGGGAAGAGAGAGGGGATGTTGTTATAGAGACATTTCTGAAGAAGATGAAGAAAAAATAGATGTCCAGATTGCTCATTTTTGGCCTAATGAATAAATCATCTCGCTCCCCCTCAGCCCCCAATGCACCTGCTGCTTTGAAAAGTCCTTCCACACCAACCCAACAGTAAATGCCTCACAATGGCTCCAACGAGGCTGGAGCCCCGCCAGTGAAAATTACCACTCTTCAACCAGGATAAACATCATATTACTTCATTACCCTTTTAAAACATATGCAAATTAAATCCATTATTCTTTTTTCACCCAGAAATGAAGTTCGTTTGGCTGGAATTCAGCGATTCTTTTTGTTGCAGTTGACCATGAATGGATGAACTTCATGTAGATGGTGCCCACTCCCCATCTTTGAATCAAACATTAATACCATTTGACAGTAATAAATAACACTTATCACAATAGGGATGGAATAATGATTTTCCCACTCAGCTGGCTCATCAGAGCCTATCAGCTGACAACTGCATAAATGAGATTAGCATAACAGCTGCCTATGACAAATGTATCTAAATCCTTCTAATGCCAGCTAGTGCTTTGATCTCCCTATCAAGTCAATGCCAAAACCCAAATCCATTTCTGCAAAATACATCTTGTTTATTATAGATACATATGCATGGCCCCGCACAGTCTGCAATCCCAAGGCATCCTTAATTAAAAGAATTTGGAATAGTGATTGAAAATTGTCACCTCTGGCTTTGTACTTCCTTGCATGACTTTACTGAATATTTTAAGACGTTTATTTTCAAAATGGAGCCTGTGCTTTGCCTTCCCCTACTTCCTCTTGAGTCACTCACCAGAATGTAATGAGGTCCCATTCTGATGTTTTCAAATGAAAATAATTACCATGGTTTCATTTTGATTATTGCCTTTCAGAGGTATCAGGTTCATAAAAATTTAAATCAACTCCAAGTAACATAAGCCACAATTCTCTACTTCCTATTATACAATCACAGTGAAACACAGACTCGTTCTTTGTTTGGGAATGCAAATGGGGTCTGAGATCAAACCTGAACTATAATGTCTTCATTTATCCTCCTCAACAATCCACATTGCTGATGAGGGTAATATGAGGAGCAGTAAATACACATTGTTGGTGTCCAGGTCCCTGCAAGCCTCAGTTTTGTTTCTCCTACTGAACTTGAAGTTGAAACAAGACAGAAAGTCCAGCGTCCAGGGAATAACACATTGCACATTAGGGAGATTAGGATGTAAGGAGTTAGAGTTTCCCTTAATAAAATGGAAGCAAGGCTAACATATAAATTGAATGTGGCTCTTATTCCATCTTGGAATACTTATTTATTCAAACTAAAGGTGAAGGGCAGAAGGAGCTAATTTACTTCTCCTCTGTGTGACTCATTTTAATCATATCCATATCAACTACAGTCCTCCAAACAATTAAATTAGTCATCAGTCAACAGTCATTTATTCATACAATAAATAGGTATCAGGGGCCTGCCATGTACTATTGTAGATGCTGGGAATATCATAGAAACCTGATAAAAAAGGGCTTTGCCCTCATGGGACTTGCATTTTAAGGGGCAGAAAGAAAGAACTATTGAAAAATAACCACACGGCAGTGAAGAGAGGACACTTCTCAGATCACACATTAGAGAAGATGAATAGATTTCAACATCTGTGCAAAAATGGGCTCTCATAAAAAACAGGAATAGACCTAGGTGCTTCAGGCAAACACAATTGATTAAGATCACATTTTAGGTCTGACTTTTAAGCAATTTTCAGACTGAGGTTGTGACTGCTTCACAATTAATTAATCAGCCCAATATAGAGAGATCAATAGGAAAGAGCAGGGAATATTCATTAATTTATTCAACAAAGGCATATTGACCAGTCACTATGGGTGGTACACCATCTCAGCGGTAGAATTGCAAGCACAGTCGTAATGTTTCAAAAGCAGAAGCCTTCCGGGCTGGGGGGAAGCAGGCAAAGCCTCCATGAAGTGGCCTTCAAACAGGAAACTAAAGGATGGGAGTTGGTAAAATAAACAGAGAGGGCTCAGTGTGACAAAAGTAGGTATCTGCCACTTAACAGCAAAAAAAAAAAAAAAAAGCAAACAATCCAATTTTTAAAAATGGGCAGAGGACCTGGATAGACACTTCTCCAAAGAAGACATACAGATGGCCAATAGACCTATGAAAAGCTGCTCAGCATCACTATCACCGGAGAAATGCAAATTAAAACCACAATGCGGTATCACCTCATACCTGTCAGAATGGACATCATCAATAAATTACCAATGAGTGTTGGTGAGGACGTAGTGAAAAGGGAACCCTAGTGCACTGCTGGGGGGAATGCAGACTAGTGCAACCTGTGTGGAAAGCAGTATGGAGATCCCTCGACATTAAAAACAGAACTGCCTTTTGACCCAGCAATTTCACCTACAGGCATCTAGCCAAAGAAATCCAAAACGCTAGTGCAAAAGACATGTGCTTCCCTATGTTTAATGCAGCATTATTTACAATAACCAAGATATGGAGCAACCTGGGGGCCCACATATAGACAATTGGATCAAGAAGATGTGGCACACATATACAATACAATACTACTTGGCCATGAAAAAGAATGAAATCTTACCATTTGTTACAACATGCATGGACCCAGCAGATATTATGCTAAGTGAAATAAGTCAGACAGAGAAAGACAAATATCACATGACTTCACTTATAAGTAGAATCTAAAAAACAAAATAAACGAGAAAACCACCCAGAAAGAGGCCCAGCTGATGGTTGCCAGCTGGGAGGTAGGCTGGGGAGCTGTGTGAAAAGGTGAAGGGTTTAAGAAGTACAAACTGGTAGTTACTAACTAGTCACAGAATATAAAGTGCAGCATAGATAACACAGTCAATAATATTGTGATAACTATGGACAGTGCCAGGTGGGTGCTGGACTCATCGGGGGCATCACTTCCTAAGTTACGTTACTGTCTAACCACTCTGCTATGTAAATGAAACTAATAGAAACTAATACTAAATGTCAACAGTAATTGAAAATGTTCTTTAAAAACTTTTATCAGGCAAATCAGAGCAAGAATTTCACAAAATCCGTTGAAGAGGCCTTGGCCAGTAACACCAGATGTCATGTAGTTGTGAAAAAATAATTTGGAGTTGACTGGACATGTGTTCCTTTGTCTGAACTGTAGTAAACCATCCATGTTCCCTCGTATCAGGTGGTCGACCATGAATGAATGATTTCCCCAATTATTCTCTCCCAATTACATTTACTTATTTTCTTCTGTTTCCCCCATCTAGAATGTTCCATGAGGCCATGGATGATGTCTGCCTTTTTTCCCTCGGTGAATCTTTCTTCCCTTCTGTATCTCTGGTGACTGGTACACAGTCAAAACTCATTAAATATTTATTGAATTAATGAATAAATGAATACATGGGTTATAATTTGAAGGTAACTGTAGTAAATACCTTTTGGTATGCAACTACCACTTTGCTCAGAGAGCTACCCCAGTCCACAGGCTCAAATCCTGGCAGCTGTGAGAACATGAAGCGTCTCCCACAACCACCACTAGGGAGCCCAAGAGAAGTCATGGCCTTAATTGCCTCTCCCAGAATCTAGAACTGGAACTGAGAGATGCTAATCTGAGGCTCCACAAATGGCTACAACTGAGGTTGTACAAAGCAGGGAGGAGCTGTAGGGCAGACACATGAAGAGAAAAGAGAGCTCATTTCTGGCTAGTGCAGCTCAGTGGATTGAGTGCTGGCCTAGGAAGCAAAGGGTCAGCGGTTCGATTCCCAGTCAGGGCACATGACTGGGCTGTGGGCCAAGTCCCCAGTAGAGGGCGCTTGAGAGGCAACCACACATGGATGCTTCTCTCCTTTTCTCCCTCTCTTCCCCTCTCTCTAAAAATTAATTAAAAAAAAAAAAAAAAAAAAAAAGAACAAAGCCCAGCTTCTGCAGGACAGTGACAGTGTTATAGAAAAAAAGGCAGAGATGAGAGATCACATGACCCCACAGGGAAACCAAAAGAATCAGCCTTGGTGGTTCTGGACAGATTTCTTGATTCTAATCCCCAGCACCTTATGGATTCTGACACATACCCCTGTATACAAATAATAAATTCTCTTTCTAGTTTAAGCTAGCTTTGTGTGGGTTTCCATTCCTCACAACTAAAACACCCTTCGCTGGGATAGTGACATAGAGCATCTATCTCCCAGGGTAGATGATAAATGTGTTTGCATTCATCAAAGTGGTATTTCAATGGGCCCGCAGTCAAATACATGCTTTCGCCTTTTTTTACACTTTGTCGCTTCATTGAGAATCACTTGGAGCAGGGGTCACTCTGCAGTGTGAAGGCAGGCCTCTTTATGTGGCTTTTTCATATGATAATGTGGAGTATATTTTCAGCCCAGCCCTCAATCAAGTGGGCAGGTCTGAAGGAGATATAATTACAGCATCTATTTTGCTGGCTCTTAACTGAAGACAAAGCAAACAGTGTGCTAAGAAATTATGTTCAATGATGACCCTTAGAATGATGTGAGGAAGAGGGTCCGTCAGCAGAGAGGAACAACTCATTCCCATCAGTAACACCACACCCTCGGGAGACACCCCCCACACTGAAGAAATACCTACAGGTTGTTAGGTTGTTTTTTGTTTGTTTGTTTGTTTGTTTGTTTGTTTAGATGGGCAGACTGTGGCTACTTTAATAGGCAGTGAAACCATTGATGCTGGTATATCCAACAAATCCAAATAAAATGAGGAAAAAGAGCCTTAATTACCAGTGGATTGAATCCTATTTAATAATAACCACTTAAATCCACTGAAAGGAACTTAAGCAACACAAAATCATTTTTTGTTTTATTTTGTTTTATTTTAACATTAACCGCTTACACTCACTCTGGAAATTTTTATCTTCCGGTGAAGATGTCGTGTTTCAGTAACCTTGACATTTCTTTTGTTGCAGTTTAAAATTGCACAAATGTTAAACCACCGTGAAAATTATTAACAATTGTAATGTATTCTCTCCTAATGCCACAGACAATCAGCGAGTGAAACATCATTAGTGAACAGTTGGTTTGCGGTCCCATTATTTATCCATTTCTGTTTGATGAGACGCATTTGAGTCGGTCTCTCATAACACTGGCCAAAATCATTGCGTCTCAGACACACAACGAATCATATGTTTGGAAAGTGGGAAGATAAGAGAAAATAACCCCAAGAAATACAAGAGACATGTGCTGGTGTGAAGCTTTTTAATTCTTCTTTTTTCTTATTTCAAACACTTCCTAAGGTTCACTCAGACCATTGCTCCGTGTGTAAACACATCCGGCTGGAGCTCATTGAAAACAGCCTTTTCCCACTCTTCGGCTAATAATATTTCCCCTTGGTTCCAGCTCATTACTTCGAGCTTCCCTCCACTGTTCTCAGCTAAGCAGTGTCTCTCCCTCTCCACTGTCTGCACCTTTGCAAATATTTGCAAACAGTTATCGCGCCCTATCCTGATACTTACCATGAAGCAAGAGTCTTCAGTGGCTTCAATCCTTCGTAGCGGGGCAATGTCTGAACCATGTGTCCCCCCCACTGCTGCGCGACTGTCTCACACGGCAGGGTGATTATCAAACGCCATCCTCTGCAGCACAGTGTTGGAATCAAAACTCACGTTCCTTTGCTGAGCAAATGCGGTCTTGAGGGGAAGAGCTCCAAGAGGTTATCAGAGCGGAAGAGCCACCCTCGAGTCGCAGACAGTTAGGAGGCTGGTCTTGAAATCTGACTTGTAAGTAGTCTTATCTCTAGCACTGTGTGGCTTGGGGCAAGTCACTACTTCTGCGGATCTCACTTGCTTTTCCTATGAAGTAAGGGTTCAAATGGATTGTGTCCAAGATGTCTTCTGAACCCAGGATTCTGAGGCCAACTTACACTTTAGAGTATCTTTCTTAAAACCTAAATCTAATCAAGTTGCTCCCTTCTTAAGAGCCTTCAGTTGCTTCCTGTTGCAATTAGATTCAAAGTTCTTTCCAAAGCCTGCCAGGTGTCGCACGGGGTGGCCTCTGCCTACATCTCCCATCTCAGCTTGGGTCGCCCTGTCCATTGATCTTCCAGTGGGTTCCTCCAAATGAGGCCCTGAAATAAGGATGAACTTGAGAAGCTTCTTGGGGAGGGGCGTGATAAAGGATTAGGGATGGAAGGCAGCAAGGGGAAGGAAGCCGATAAAAGGTATGTTATCAAGCAGTTTACAGAGGTGGGAAACTGAGGCTCAATCCTCCTGAGGACTCAGGAACACAGAATATGCCTCCCAGAAACCCCACCAATCCCCTCTCATCCTAGGTCGAGAACAACACGAGGACATCAACTCCCGGGCACCACTTGTCTGCCCCGTGCAATGACCCAGCATGCCAGGGAAAGCCACAACTGTACTGAGGACCACTCAAGGCTGGGGGGACGTGGGTAGCTTACGACATCTCGGCTGCTCCGTGCTTTACTGCAGTCCAGCCTTGCAGACCTTATTTCCGGTTCTTCAGACTTGTCATCTGTCCTGTCTTTTAGGGCCTCTGTGTACACAACCCACCCCGACTCAGACCTCCTTCTCGCTGTAAGTGACTCTCTCTCAGGCTAGTCGCCCCTGATGACCCCAATTAGGTTCCCCTCCCCTCATGTACGCTTCTTTCGTAGCAGTCTTCATACTGTGTGATTGTAATTATTTTACTTTATTTTATGTCCGTATATTCCACTGCAGTATAAGTAAGTGTCCTTGGGTGGCGGACCTATCCATTTTATGCACCAATGCACAGCCGGCATCCAGCTCAGTACCTGAGAGTGGCAGGTAATAAACTGTTATCACACAAGTAAATTTTTGGAAGCTCACAGTGTTTGTAAAAATTATGCATTTATACTAAGCAATCAAAAATGTTTCCGTAAGATAGAAAGAAAATGTTTTGATGTATCATTCTCCTAGACAATGAAAAGTGCTAATTTTCATGCCATAAAGTACCTGTGAAAACTCACGGTAACTTGCAGACGCACGGTAATAGCTTGTCTCAGCAGGAAGGTGACACGCCAACCCAGTCAGAAGACAAGATCCCAGCCCCAGCCTCCGTGGCTCCCATGCCCCAGGCACTAATTGTGACTTTCTGAGCCTCTGGCGTATTTGCTCTCTTTTCAGAGTTTGTAATGTTTTTAATTTTTAAAAAATGAGGAAATTGGGTATCTTTTAAGTTTCTCATAAAGTCTCTCCATTCTCTCAGTCTACCAGATGAGAAACCTATTGCATATTATAGATGTTCAACAAATCTTGTTTGTTTTTTTTTTTTAATGCTGGGGATATGGATAGCTAAGCCACAGGAACAGTAACATGGAGTTCCGGTAACTGAGTCTCAGTTTCTTCATCTGCAAAAAAATGGTGTGTCACAATGACCTAATCCTGTGCTTGTGGCAGACAATACTAATCAATTGCCACAGTCCTTGCCACTGATCCAAAACGTAGCCCCAGAAATTGGACAGACACTACCTGAACCGACAGACAGAGGTGAACACTGCCCCTGGGAGGTTAGGTTGGCAGCAGAACAGCACGGTATGCCATGATGGGAAAGGTCCTTGGCCTCTGTGGCATTCTCCCCAAAACCCGTAACCCCAGTCTTATCATGAGAAAAAGCATTCAGACACATCCAAATTGACAGGCATTCTGCAAAATACCTGACCGGTAGGCCCCCAAAATGTCAAGGTCATGAAAAACAAGGCATGACTGAGAAACTGTCATAGACCAGAAGGGGCTGGGAGACATGAGAGCTAATGCAATGTGGGGCCTTCAGTGGGATCCTGGATCAGAAAAAAGCATTGGGGGGTGGGGGGGTGAAGTCTGGTGTTTGATTAATAGTCATGTACCAATGTTACCATATTTTACCATGTATAATAAGCACCTTTTGCCCAAATATTTGAGAGAAAACTAAGGATGTGCGTTATATATGGGTATAATGATTACATTCCATGGGCATTATAATGGGTATAATAACCCTGCGTATGATGCTCACACAAACATGGGTGCACGTTATACATGGCAAAATACGGTAATTCCTTAGTTTTGAGAAATACGCCATGGCTATGTGAGGTGCTAATACTAGGTAAAATGCTTACAGGAACACTCTGTATTGTCTTGGTGACTATTTCATAAATCTAAAATTATCTCAAAATGAAACGCTCATTTAAAAAGTCCGTGAGCCAGGTCCCCTGACTAAAATACGTTTAACCTCTTTGAGCTGCGCCTGTCTCATCAGAATATCCTCAGTCTTTTCAGCTACCTTAATGCAGACGGAGGAGACTGAAATTAAACACTCGCCATGAAACGCTCTCAGATAGAACCACTTGCTGGGGGCACACAGTGAGAGATAAATAAATGATCCCACTGAACCCAGTATTGCTTTTCCCCCACTTTCAAGTCATTTGAGTTGCTAGCAGCCATGCACTTTCCTAAATTAATGCATTTTTAAATTGATTTTCCTAAGCATCTTTTACTTACACCCAAATTTAATTGCAAAGTCTGAGATCTGGGCAAAGGGAGAATATATTGAGTACTTTGATGCTCAGGAACCACTGCCCCAGATAGTAACAGTGAACTAAATTGCTACAAATCTTCTCTTAATACCCCCAGGATGACATCCGGGTGGTGGTTTGTCTTTGTTAGATTCGTACGGCTTTTCCCTTGAAGATGCCTACCGAGCGCAGGGTTCAGGACTTCTACGTACTGATGGACCCCACAATTCATTGTCTAGGTGAAAACTTGGAGACTGCAGCCTTCACTTTTCAAATTCTGTAGCTAGCAGATTTCATTTACAGTATATTGCAACAAGTCCCTGGGAGTTTCCACCGAAAGCCATAAATCAGAATCAGTTAAGAAAAATGTTCAAGAGAATTTCCCATTTCTGCAGATAGACAAGGTTGAGAAATATCAGAGGTAGAGTTATATAGTGTGAAATGACACTTTCTAAAGGGCTCTTTTGAGCAGTTTATTAAGAATTTGTCAAAGACATGCCAAGTGTTCATCAGTGAATTAGGCATGTATTATAATGCTTATTGTACCATGTAAAGATCACGATACTTATCACTTAGATTGTACTTAACAGACTAGAAACATTTCCAATTCTAATTAAATATTCTCCCACATGTATCTGTGTAGAGAAATAACCATTTAGAGGAGAAAGAAATACCCAGACTCGCAAATAAGAAAAAAATCCATCAGAGACGGCTTGGGAACTTGAGTACAGTATTAAATATGTAGGCAAATGTATAGCACTTTGAGTTTCAGCCAGAAATCTAAGTTGTTTTCCCCCTAAACAACCATCTGGAGTTCAGTCTTCTCATCAAAATGAGCCTTCATGCTTCTTTTTTCCTGAAGTTTTAGCTGCCCTGGACAGAGCCTTTTGAGGTTTAGATTCATTATATGGAGAGAAACTAAGAGATTCCATTTTCCCAAACACGGCGTCTGTCTTTTCAGAAATCAAGCTCACCAAATATGGGTTCAGAACACTCCAGGCTTCACAACTTTCTTCATTTTTGTTCAAATTTTTAAAAAGGCACCGCTGTTTCCCAATGGGATCGACATTTTGGTAGAAGGAACAACTAAAAGGAGAAGTTTGAGAAGACTTAAAGATTGCCCAGTTCCGATGCCCTCATTTCATGAGTGAAGGGAATCGAGTTCTGAAACGATTCACTGACTCCCTGACTCGTTCAAGTCGTACACCAGCCCACAGTAAATCTGGGGTCAGACCCCACATTCCTTACCCCGAATCTTCTACTTTGAACAGATGTTTGGGGTTGCAAATTGTCAGACCAGATCAGTTCACCAAGAGCGCAGTGGATGATTTGCAACGGACTCACTCTCGGATTCTGAGAGACTGTACACGCGTGTCAAGGTGAGACCCCAAACGGCTGTTTTAATGAATGCGACGTTATAATTCACACAGAGTCACTGTTGTACCTAGCAAATTCATAATTAGAGGTAATTTTGCACCTGCTGTCACGAGATGATGGCATTTCCTTTAATTTAGCTCGATGCCTTGATTATACTGCGGGAGCGGCGGGAGACAAGGCAATCTCTCACTAGACTCCTGGAGAAAACACACAGCCTTTGGTGTGAGGTGTGATTAATAAAGCCATTTAGCATCCTTGGATTCATCAGCTGCCGCTTCTCATCATACCAAGAAGAACGAGATGGGAGCGCTTCTCGCCATCCAGCCTGTTGTCAAGACTGCGAGAGGCTACTGGGTTCTTTTTAGGGTGAACCATCCCAAGAATTCCAGTCGAGCGAACTTGGAAACAGAATCTTTGAAGTGGCAATGACTTTCAGGTCACTAAATTAGGGTTATGAGAAACATAATGTTATCTTTCCATTAGTGGATTTACTTTCTGGTTCAAGACCTTGAGTCAGGAGTTTGGGAATCTTCTTACGGGCTGCTTTAGATTCAGGGAACTTCTCTAGGGCCATGTTACTAGGGGTGCAGGGTTCACTGTAATGGTCCACTTGACAGGTCTACGCCTGTAAAAACACTGTTTCTGGGTGTGGCTGGGAGGATGTCCCTGGATGAGATGAGCATTTGAATTGGTGAACTGAGTGAGTAGAGGCCACGATGAACGGCCCCTGAAGAAGAATGGATGAACCATCGTCACCTCCCCAGCCCAATTCCCAATTTCTGGCCGAATCTCCTCAACTTCGGGGAAAAGAGAGTCCCCATCTAGGGTCCTTTAACACCCTGCAATGCTCCAAAAAGGCAAATTGCTACTCAGGTGTGTTAGACTCACAGTAACCTGCTAGTGTAGGTACACAGAGTCAGTATGAATTTCCAATGAAATGCAAGTAACTGTTCACCTTTTAGTAAATGTGAAATTTTGTACTATGTGAAGACAATTCATGACTTAAAGTCAAACTACATTCCAAAAAGGCGTATGCTGTTTTGGATCTGGGGTTTGCCTTAAGTTCAAGCAGTAATGGAAGATACAAAATTACAGGAAATGTAAGTGCAGGGCAGAATTGTTTGGGGTTTTTTTAATTTCCTATTTTTTTAAAGATTTTCTTGTTTTTATTCTATTTGCCTCTCAGGAGGTTCAAACTACAATTGGCACTGGTATTAAAAGACACTCATTACCTCAAGCCCAGAGGATGGGAGACTCGGCGTGTTGCGTATGAGCCACTTAATTTCCAAGTGGTATTAGGAGGGTTTTTAATTACCCAGCTGTGGACTCAGGTATCACCTTCCCTGACAAAACAGCAAGAGAGGAACAGCTTTTGAAGTGGATTAGATCACTTGCTCCCGCCCCCAACAGCATCAGGGAAGGGAGCCTTTTGCCACACGGGAGAGACTATTTTAAACTAGCTCATCGGGGAGGCAGGGAGAGGCTCTATTTAGAGCTAGGGGGAGAAAAGCGGGTAACCAGACAGCTCACACCAGTAGCCAACATCTTACCATCGCCCCACCGAAGGGCTGACTCTTCAAGGACCCCACTCAGCCCACACCGGTTCCTGCTGAGATTCCGCTGCCCCTCAGGCCTGCAGGGTGCCTGTTTTGGGGTGAGGTCTAACATGTGCATGACTCAGAGAAGCCAGTGAGTCCAGGAAAAGTCCAGCTCATCCTTCCATCCTGCCAGTGGCCACTGATGTTTACTCAATCCCAACTTCAATTTAATGTAAATATGGGGGGAGGGGGTCACAGCACTGCTGAAGCTGGCTAGCTGCCCAGAGGCTGTGCAGCCTAGTGGTTACGGGGTTCATTCTGTGTCCCAGTTCTGTTACTACTTTGGGTAAGTCAGTATCTCAGCCTCAGCTTTCTCATGTGAAAAATGGGAAGATTAATTCTATTACCTTCTTCATGTTGCTATTAAGATTACCCGTGATGACTCGCACAAAGGACAAACCGTCCGGCACACGTAAGTGCGCCGGAAGTGGGAGTGGCTGTCCGCACCACCGCCGTCTCCATACTGTGCCCAGGACAAACCGTGCTGAACAATAAACTTCCCGTAAAGAGAGCACATCTTCTTCACTATGGTTAGAAAATCATTCTGAAACCAAATTACCTTGATACGAATCTCAATTCAGCCACTTGCTAGCTGTGTAACCTTGAGCAGCTCAGGTACTGTCTCTGGGCCTCAATTCCTTTCTGTAAACTGAGGTTCACATTCATATCAAACTACCAGCTCTGGTCACCAATTCCGACATGGCGGGGGGCGGGGGCGGAGTCCACACACATGCAGCAAATTCTCTGACCCCAGCTGGGTGTTCTGCCACTCAACTCAATTCTGACACCATCCACCCAGAGAGGGCGGCAGACTCCACAGGGTTCCGTCCCACGAGACCATCCTCCACTTCAGATGCCAGGTGAGGCCAGGCTGTGACCTGTGCTTCGGACCAACTGGCACTGGCTGTAAATCCGAGGTCCCCATGACTCCCTGCTTGGGTTCCATGAATTTGCTAGAGTGACTCATACAACCCAGGATACCAGTTTACTCACTAGGTCACCCATTTATTACAAAAGATGCGAAATGATACCAATGAGCAGCCAGATGGAGAGATACTCAGGGCAAGGCCCCAAACAAAGGAGCTTCTGTCCCCGTGGAGTTTGGGGCCTGGCACAGTGGCTCATAGAAACATTCTGATTCCTCAGCCTGGATGCCCTCCAAACACCCCCCCCCACTCCCGCTTTGGGGCTTTTGTGCAGGCTTCGTTCTGTAGGGAGGGTAGGCTTAATAATTGGTCAGCAGTGGTTGGACACAATCTTTCACCCTTCTAGCCTCCCCAGAAATGAGGGGATGGGACTAAAAGTTCCAAGTCTCCAAACTGGAAACAAGCCTCCATCCTTAGGGGAGATCCAGAAGTCCCCTCATTAACATAACAAAAGACACCTTCATGACTTCCATTCTTTATTCCAAGGGTTTTTTTTTTTTTTTAAGGAGCTCTGTGCCAGAACACCAAATCCATATACATATATCTTACCGTAAATCATGGTATCACACACACTACCTCAAAGGGCTGTAGGGAGGAGTTATTTCAGGTAAAGCACTTAGAGCAGCACTCAACAGGTGTTGGCTACTTTTGCTTTGAAGAACTGTCCCAAACACACGTGCATTCATTCAATTCTCAGGGCAACTCCTATAAGGAGAGTAGAGGCCTGATTTGTTGCAGAGGCCTCCAAAGCTGCCCTTCCTCTCAGGGTTCAGCTTCCTCCCAAACTTGAACTAAGTAGGAAGTCCTCCTATGTGGCCACATACCCAGAGAAAGGCACTGTTAACAATGGGTACATATGCTTCTCTGCATTTAACACATGTAAATACACATCAATGGAGTCCCTCCTCTACCACTCGCCATTTTTTAAATTTAACAATACATTGTAGACATCTTCCCATCAGTGTTACTGAACCCACCTCATCCTTTCCAATGGCTCGTTATCTTCCTGGGCATCAGGTACCACACTCTATTGAACCAATCCCCTAACCACAGAAACGTAGCTAGTTCCCAATTATCTGTGAGCCTCCGTTCACCATCGGTTTAAATACATCCATGCACATTTTTCTGATAATTTAGGATAAATTTCTAACTGTGGAATATCTAACACAAAGGGTATGAATATTTAAAATTTGAGTGCATATTGCCCAAGTCTCCCCCCCAAAAAATAGTTATGATATTTTATTGATTTTGTTTGCCCTTTCTTCCAGCTCCGATCGCATCTTGCCTTGGGTCGCACTTCATTTCTGTCTGTGTTAGTTTGCTGGGACTACAGACCGAGCCCTCCGCAGTAACGAAGGACTACAGACTGAGATGTTCAAACAACAGAAATTTATTTCCTCGCAGTTCTGGAGGCTAGAAGTCCAAGATCAAGGTGTCGGCAGGTTAGTCCCTTCCGAGGCCTCTCTTCTTGGCTTGTAGAGAGCCGTCTTCTCTGTGCCCGCACCTGGTCTTCCCTCTGTACCCGTGTTCTGACTTCCTCTTCTTAGAAGGACTCCAGGCACACTGAATGAAGGCCCATGAAGTTCCTCATTTTAACTTACCTCTTCACCTATTTCCAAATACAGTCATATTCGGAGGTATCAGGAGTTAGGATTTCAACGTATGAACAGGAGAGGGGAGTGCACCTCAGCCCACGACATTATTTGTAATCTAATGACTCTTCTTTGTACTTCTGAAGTGCCTAGTACAAAAAAAAAGCATTCAGTGACTTCCTGTGAATCAAAGGGGCGTATCTGCCCTACACCATAGTTATCCCCCCTGGTCCAGAGTGCTGCCCACAGAACAAAGCAGGCACTGGTCCAGAGCCCCGAGTTAAAATGCCCATGCTGCCAAGCAATAGCTCTGTGACTTTCAAGCTGGTGGTCTAACCTCTCTGAGCCTGTTTTATCATCTACAGTAGTAATAACAACATTCATTCACTTTGAAGAACAAGTAAGGAGGCCAAATGAAAAATCCATGGGACTGTGCTTAGCAGAGAGCAAAGCGCGGTTTTCAAGACCAGCCTCTTCCTGCCTCTGCTCCCCATCACCTGGCGCATACAACCCCAGCCCCCTCTGGGCTTCTTCGGGTCACTTCCCCAAGGAGAGGCCTGCTTCCTGTGCAGTCTCCAAAGGGAGTTACAAGTCCCCCTCCCTTCCCAGGGTTCGGGAAACTCTAGGCACTGCA
Source organism: Glossophaga mutica (assembly GCA_039655065.1). Classification (NCBI taxonomy): domain Eukaryota; kingdom Metazoa; phylum Chordata; class Mammalia; order Chiroptera; family Phyllostomidae; genus Glossophaga; species Glossophaga mutica. The sequence continues at coordinate 5,127,602 of CM077315.1, forward strand.
TGCTTCTAGCCACATTGCCCATGACTTGGTGACACTGTCCCGAAAGGGACCGGCTGGCTTTGGGACAGCAGACGATGACTTCGTTGGGAAGGTCGTTAATCATGATTATGAAATAATGAAACAGCTGTCCATTCGCGCATGCCTAATGACACCTAGTTAATAAGAGGGTCTTTTTATGCCTCGCAGTGGACATGGGTGGCGGAGGGTCCTGTTTCCAGGAGAACATTACATGCCTTGGACGCTGAAGGGCCTGGGCCGGGGGAAGTCACCCAGCTCCTGGCTGGATGCCGCGTCGGCCCTCTATGAGCTGTGCAATAACCTCTCTGCGATGCACCGCTGCTCCTGTCTCATCGCTTAATTAGTCCCCTTCTAATTGACATGGCTATGCACGACCATGGCTGCTTCCCTGCTGTGAGAGCCCATGGAAACATCTTTGGCTTTTTTAACAGGACTCTCAGAACAATGGCAGGAATAGGAACTTCTAAATGACATCATACTTTGTTGAGAAATATTGAGTTCCACGACTTTGGCCAAATATGTCCTCACGTCTCATAAAAATGCCTGGGTCCACTGGAAAGTACTATTATATTTCGAAGGATTTATATTGCTTGAGGGGGTGGTAGTGGAGAGAGAGAGGAACTCATTGGAGAGTGGGGGCTACTATTGCCTGCTGTACCCTCCCCTGGTGGCTGTCCTTCTAATTCCCTCTTTCTAATCATATCATTAGAATCACCAAAAGGCCTCTGTTAGGCACCTAACCAAGCAGTAGGCTGTATGAAGCACTGTCCTGAAACGTAAGTCATTTCTAGATCAGTCAGTGATAGATGTTTGGGAGAGACAGTTCCAAAACTAGCTTCCCAGCTGCATCACTCCCTAGCTGGATGCTCTTGGACAAGTTCCCTAAACTTCCCTGCACCCAATTCTGTCAGACATTTTTTTAAAGTCACATGTAATAGCATGTTAGGATCAAAGTCTTTGCAAATTACAAATAATCACAATCATCTTTAGAAAATCCCTTAAACCACTGTTGTTGCTATAAATCAATCCCCAGGAATCCTCAGGCACATTCGACAAAAGGAAAGTCTAGATCAAGAGTGGACAACTATGGCCCCAGGGCCAAATCCAGCCCAGCTCCTGGTTTTTGTAAATAAAGTTTTATTGGAACGTAGATGTGCTCCTTCATTTATGCATTGCTTGTGGCTGCTTTTATGCTGTCACAGCAGAACCGAGAGGTGGCAACAGAGGCCACGTGGCCCACAGAGCCTGAACTATGTTACTCCCTGGGCTTTTATAGAAGTTGGCCGACTCCTAGTCCCCGTGCAGAAGCCTGTCCATTCTATTTCCTCCGCATTCAAGATGACTAGCAACCCCCTCTCAGTCAATGGGGGAGCGTGGAGAATTCTAACTTCTAATGCGCATCACTTGCCTATCAGGTTACAGTGTGAAACCTCTACAGCTTTAAGGTTGGTTAATGGAGGGGTTCATTGCCAAGAGAATTAGAAAGAAGTCTTGGTGTACAAGATTCTAAAATCAGCTCTAACTGTGCTTGGTATTTGATTTCTCTAAACCCAGGGCCCTCTTTCCCAAACAAGAGGAGTGAGGGGTGTCAGCCCAGAAGCAAGGCCTTTGGGGAGCATTCTAGAGCTGGGCCCTGTGCCCCCAGGAGTGAGGCTCTGAAGAGTTCTCTGGGAACAAGCAAGAAGCCAGGGCTTCTCAGGCTGCTGGGTTCACAGGAGCCTCCGACACACCGGCTCTGGCCTCCGGGTCCGCGTTCCGCCGTCAGTCCCCTCTTTCAGCCCCCACTCTGCTGTCTTCCCCACCCAGCACCTGCTCAGCACCCAAGCGGATTCCAGTCCCCTCCTTCCTGGGGAAGGTTGCTGGTACTCCACAGACGGTATTTATCATCAGGCTGATTCAGCCTGACCTCCCCTTTTGTAAACTCGTATTGATGGCCTCAGACCAGTCCGTACCTGTCACAATGTTGATGGTCCCTAGGTGAGGGTGGAGGACAGAGAAGAGCCCCTGCAGACCCGGTCTCTCGGTGGCAGCTCAGGCTTCCGGGAGGAAGTGGTTTTTCAGATGTTTCCTCGTGGCTGTGGCCTCTTTTTTGGGTCTTCCCCCCCGACCTTCAGCTTCACTGAGGTATGATTGACATAAAGTGTATGTTTTTACGTTGTACAATGTGGTTTTTTTTTTAAAGGGGGACAATATGGTGATTTAATCTACATTTACACTGTGAAATGATTACCACAGTCAAGTTCATGAACACACTTATGGCCTCACATAGCTGTGTGTGTGCGGTGAGGAGACAGAAGACCTACTCTCTCTTAGCAAAGTCAAAGTCTCCGCATTTTTCTGTGTGTAATGCACACCCACGTTTTTGGTACAAACTTTCAGAGGAAAAAATCTTTCGTTTTCATTTTTTAATTCAATCTTTTATTCACTTACATTTAGAAACAAAAGCGATCATCATATTCCAAGGTATCGTTTTGTATACGGATATTGCTACTGCACTCTAGAGTTACACTTTTAATGCCTAAGCATAAATAAAAGAATTAAAACATTTATAGAGATAGAGAATTAGTACAGCCCATGTATAACATGCCTCCTTATTTTCCCCTCAAAAATTTGGTCAAAAAAATGCACATGATACACGGCAAAACACGGTCTACGGTGCAGTGTGATGAATTCATCACCATGCTCTGCTGAGATCCCCAGAACTTACTCATCTTACAACTCTTTCATGGCCTTCATTCGTAAGGCTGCCCCTGCTGATGGGAAAAAGTAATAACACTCTGGACTTAGGCAGCACTATTTCCTGCACGCCTCATCTCCCTAGAAAGGTGTTGCAGAGCAGTGGCAACAAACCTGGATTCCTGATTCAAACTGCCAGGATATAAATCCCGTGTGCTCCTTAGTCGCCAGTGACCTTGTACGAGTGTGACCTTCTCGAACCTCAGTTAAATCATAGGCCAAGGAAGGACAGTCAGCAGGGGCAGCTTCATGGACAGGTGACCTCTGCAGTTGCTTAGCAGGGCTTCACACTTGGTTTAATACTTTGCTGTTGCCGTCCTGAAATTCTTAAGTAATTTTGGAACAAAGGGCTTTGCGTTTTCCTGTTGCCCTGGGCCCTGCAGATGTCACAGGTGTCCTGAGTGGGTACCGCTGCTGTGAGGACACTCAGGGTAGACGAATGCGTGGGAAGTTCTTGGCACAGTACCTGGCACACAGCAAGAACTCCAACAGTAAGTAACTATTACCAATTCCGTTTATCTGATCGCACTATAGCCTTCTGACGCAAACTGAACTGAGTGTATGATTTAGCCAACAGTTAAGACTTGACTATAAGAACGAAAACTTTGAGGCTCGAAGAGGTGAAATATCTACTCAATGTCATCAAGCTCAGCTTAGTTCAACAAATGTTCATTCGTTCGTTCATTCATTCACTCATTCAGAAAATGCTTACTGGCCTCTAACTCTGCACCCACAAGCTTGAGAAGAATGGTGAGTGAGATGAGCCCGTGTGTGTCCTCACGCAGCTGCTCATCAAAGCCACAAGGGGATCAGGTTCTGAAAAACCCAGGGTCGCTCCCCTCAAAGATCAGCAGACCCAGCTTATGTGTGTGCCTTCCTGGCCACAGCTGAGGCCAGCGCACCCTATAAACACGTCTGGTCACATTGCAAGGCCTTCAGGGACTTTTCCAGTCCTGGTCTTGGAGGACAAGAACCATCGCCCCTCTGGCCCCAGAACTAACATCCAAAATGATCTGTCATTCCCAGGCTCCCCTTCTGGCAGGGCACCCCAGGGGATGGTCTGTTGATGGTTAAGTTTAAGTTCCTGCCTCTGGGGAGGAAGCCCGGGCACGGACTCAGCTCTGCCCAGCCTTGTGCTCCGGGCTGTCACTTACCTGAGAGGGGGATGACACAACAGGCACCTAGGACCCCGCCAGCTGCTTGTCAGTCACAGCAGAGCCAGAGCAAGAACTGGGGTCCCCCCTCTAGTCCGTCTGGTCCCCACGCTGAATCGGTTCCCTCCCTCTGCCCTCTGCAGTTGTTCTCAGCACTCATCATTAGCCAATTAGTCAATCAATCAAGGCCAAGAACTCCCAACCTTGCTTCTGCCTCACCCTCATTACAGGGCCTTTCCACCTACTCGTGAAATAAGATACACTGTTAAATCAGCGTTTTCCAAACTTAGAATCATTCAGGTTATTTTCCATATTCATGTCTACCTATCTCATAATGAACTTAGTGCTTTTCTTCACGTTACCTTTTTAAAAATTAAATAAGCTCATTCAAAAGAGATTTTGTATCTTCGACATTCATCAGCAGGCCCACTTGCCTGAGATAGAATGTGACTACCCAGATAAAAATATAAAACAGACAAGGACCCCAGACTCAGTTGTGTGGACACCATCTACAGCCATCTCCTGGACCGCACCCCACAAGAGGCATGCAGAGCCCACTCAGGGTTAAAATAACTCCTAGCGCCACATCGAGAGCCGACAACGCTCGAATGCACGACTTCTTCGTGGGTATCTGCATTGTTATAGGGGACTCTTGGACACGTATGTGTAGACCATAGAAATGACTTGGGAATTCTAGGCAGCCAGTAGTGAAGGAGGTATTTTGCTTAGAGCAGGGATTTCCAGTAAGGCTGCAAGCTCACCACATGGGCAACCACCTTGCTCCTCTCTGAGTGACACAGGCCCTGGTCACTCAAGAGCGGGGTCCAGCCTCCCTAGAAAACGGAGGAAGAAAGGTGACCTGCTTTGCCAATGAGTTCCATGTGCTTTGTGCTTCGTTCCTCCCCCAAGTGAAACCAGATAAGGGGCTGCTGCCAGGCTCCCCGGCCATTCCGAATGACTGGTGGAGATGTGCGTGGTGGAACTAATGATCTAACAGGTATCTACTGAACAGGTGCCCCAGCGCTGATCTGCTGATTGCCAGGGCCGGCCTGCAACCCACAGAGAGGACAGTGCTGTGTGTCAGCCGTGCCTTTCTCGTCTGTCCCACGTTCCCCCCAACCCCCACCCTCAGAGGCAGGATCCACCTCAGCTTCTCAAGGCTCCAACTCTTCACAGGGCACGAGCTGACTCCTCACTCCTCCCCCCGCTCCCATCGAAATCTCCCTGCCTGGCTCCATTTCCCACAGGACCTGCCTACTCCAGGTAACACAGAGAACACGGATGCCCCTGACCAGCGCTGGGACTTTCCATTGCTCAGTCACCAGGTCGGCACACAAAGCTTTCTCACTTGCTGCCCCATAATGAGTCACTTCCCTGGATCATTGACAGTAGGAACATCAGTTTCTCTTCAGACAAAAACACTGCTTCCACCCACCAGGCGTCGTCTTGTTACCAGGGTCTCAAAAGAGCCCCGAAAGAGTCTGCCATTGGTACACTTCACAGTGCCCAGGTTTGCCTGGGACTAATTTGTTATGCAGGCATAGAGACCCTTCCAGAGACTGTAGATTTTTACGGCTGAAATAAGACGAACTTAGGAATGAGTTCTGGGCTTGCTAGAAGCCTAGGGAGAAGAGCAGAAGGACCTGATACTGGTCTAAATTGCATTTCTTTTAATATTCAAATTATAGTGACTCAGAGTCCCCCTACGCTTAGGCCACCCAAAGTCTAGCCTTTCCTGGGAATTTCTCTGCGAATATTAGGAGGGATCCCCAAGGTGGCTTTCCCAACCTGTGAGTCAGCCTCCTCAGTGTTACCCGCTGCCACCTTCCATCTGAGACCGAATCAAGTGTAACCTCATCTTCTGCTCTTGGTTGCCTAGAAGCACGGTAGGGAGAACCTACCGTGGCCAAGGCATCCCTACAGTATAACCCGAACAGCTCAAGAAGCCCAAAGCAAAGCCTGGGAGGTTGCCTCCTATCTCCAATGCCCTCCCTGTGCCCAACCGTGGCTAGAGGGCAGGTCTCTGCTGATGGACACAGGCCTCAGTGGTTTGTCAAGTATGAGAAAGGACAGTCACGTTCAAGGAAGCCCTGAAGCAAAACTGACAAAAACTTCAAAACAGCTCATGGGAAGAAAGAGATGAGCTAGATGTTAGACACAAGCTGAGACGTTTTTACATTTTGCAGATGGAGGCTGTTGCTCCAACAAAGATAGTGTAAGCGGTGGCTAGTGTGCTCCTCTGGGTTGCTGCAGGCTCAGGTTTTAGGCCTTTTCTCCTGCAAGCCCAACAGTACACCAGGACATAATAAGGACCCACCTGGATGGGAGTGTTCAATTTGGACCAGCTGGTCTACCAGAGTGTGCGCTTCCCACTACCACAAGTTGTTAATGGGGCTGAAAAGCTGAAATGTGTGAACCCACGTTGCCTCTGTCTTCCCTGAAGCATCAGTGCACACAGGGCAAAGCCACCCGCAAGGGACAGACAGCCAGAGAGTAAATGTCCCCCAGTCCCCAACATCTATCCCAAACAAAGGAGAACATGGATGAAACAAGAGACTCTTAAAGAGCAATTTCGAATGCCTTGAATTCTTAACAAAACCTCCAAACAAGATTCTCCTAGGAGAGGACAGAAAGAGGCAACTGAAATGAAGCCTTTTGGAAATGAAAAAGAAATGGCACATTTGACAAGGGTCAGCTGGCTAGGCTCCTGTGATGACAGCATTCTGGGAGTATTAATATGTACTAAGAGCTGTAAATGGTTGCAAAAATGTGCATGGATTCCTTGACATAATGTACTAGCTCACACCATCTGCCACTTTCAGCAGTCTCGGGCTGCATGCTTGAAATCCTTTTTAATCACTTTCACTTAACAAGAAGTTGAGCTCCAAGCTAAATTGTGAAAAGCTGCCACAGGAGTGGTGCCTTGGGGTTGTTGCTTTGGCGACCTTTAGAGATATCTAAGATGGACAGCCATCTACTGGAGAACGCCAAGAATTTCAAAACCACGGGTGCTAGTCCACACTGGGTACCAAACTGAGATGCTCAGATGCTAATGCTGGCCATACCCGGCAGGCAGGGTGGGAGAATCCCCACATACAAACATGTGGTTTCCACAAAGTCAAATGAATTTGCCCAGGGGGCAAAAAAGAATTTTTAATGTAATAGAGTCCTGACACACAAACCAACTGCTCTTTTTTAAGAAACTCAATATCTAGTCAACTCAGGAAGCCCTGATTGCAATACCCCAGGAGATTATGGCAGTGCTGGACTTAAAGGTCTGATGCTGTATACCCCAAACCACGTTTGAGATATTTCCTAGTGAATGGAAGATACTGAACAAACTTGTTTCTGATCATGCCTCAAATGCACCTTGCGATGGCTAATTTTGTGTTGCAATTGGACTGGGTCACAGGGTGCCCAGTATTTGGTCAAACATTGTTCTGGGTGTGTCTGTAGGGTGTTTGGAGATGAGATTAACGTTTGAATCTAAACTGAGTGAAGCACATTACCCACCCTGATGTGGGTGGACCTCACCCCACCCGTTGAAAGCCTAAACAGAACAAAGAGGCTGAGTAAGAGGGAACTCCTCCTGCCCCAGAGCTTAAGCAGGGACTTGGATCCTTTTCTGCCTTCAAACTTGAACTGAAACATTAGTTCTTCTTGCGTCTTGAGCCTGTTGGCTTTTAGACTGGAACTGACACCATTGGAATTGCTGGTTCTCAGGCCTTTGGACTCAGACTGGGACTTCCCCTGTGGCCTGTGGCTGTCCTGACTATTGATTTTGGGGACTTCACAGCCTCCATAATCATGTGAGCCAATCTTTATAATAAATCCTTTACACACACCCACAGCCCATTGATCAGTTTCTCTGAAAAAGTCTAAGACGACAGTCCCCAACCTTTTCGGCACCAGGAATCAGTTTTGTGGAAGACAGCGGGGAGCTCAGGTGAGCCTTGGTTTCTTAATTGCTGTCTTTGGATGGGGGCGGGGAACAGGTGGTGGAGCTTAGGCAAGCTTTGCTCCCAGCTTCCTAACAGGCCACAGACCAGTACCAGTCCACAGCCCTGGGGTTGGGGACCCCTGGTCTAAGACCTGCATCTGTGGCCAGAACATTTTCTGTGGTTTGAGCATCAAACCAGATCTCAAACTGACTACACATCAGAATAGGCCAGAGTATGATCTGGTAACAAGCAATTCCATGGGCTTGGGGACTTGCAACAACAGTGGCCATAACTCACAATACATGCCCATCCCAGTTCAGTGGGGAACTCACACCACTGCGGTCACTCAGGATGGAGCACCCCCCTGCCCTTCCCCGCAATCCCTACCCCCATCTTGCTGGTCACTGTGCTGGGGGAAAAGGAAGCCTTGGACAGTCTTATACCAAGAATGCAACATTCCAGTCTAGAAAAGACAAACAGTACTTTCACTTACAACTCATTGACCTGGGCTGTGCACGGTCCCACCCAACTACCAGGTGAACAGGAAGTGCAGTCCTCCTCCACACCCGGAAGGCAGAGAGTTGGAAGTATTTGGTAAGGATTGCTAAGGACTTCTATATCCATTTAAGACATGACTCTCACTTCCTCTGCTATCTTCTCTGCTTGTCTGAAAAATTGCAAAGCTCTATTTGACTGGATCCTGTAAATTCACTGCTAGAATAAGCAAAACACAAAAACTAAAAAACCCAACCATTGGACTGATCGGGTTGTCCAGCTAGTAAAATTTTCATTAAAATTAGTAAACGAACAAACAAAAAGATGTGTAAAACCCTGGGGGTAAAAGCCTGAGATTTTTCTGGAATGCTCTGATCTGTCCATGAGGTCATCAAAAAGCATTAGTGTCCCAAATAAAATGTTCCTTGCAGGGGTCTTTTTGTCCTCTGTCCTAATTTGTGGGCAGTGAGCTTTTCAGAATTCTTATCTTAGAGTCTCCAGTCTTGACTTTAACTCTTTTACATTTCCCCAACTTCTCTATCTTCCTTCCATCCCCAGAACTGATATTTTATTCAAAGTGGAATGCAACATTTATGTCAAGAGCATTATTACATAAATCATAGAGCAAGGCAGTATAGACACAGCAGCTTAAAAATCAGTAAGAATAACTCCTTCATTTTGTAGATGAGAAAACTGAGGCTCAGAAAAGTTTTTTTAAGGTCATAATAGTCACGGCTCCAATTAGCCCAATTCACTTTTTAACCAAACCATGTGTTACCATGGAAACCACGAGAAAAGGGACTTATTTTGCCCAAGCAGCACAGAAAAAATCTACAAAAAGGCTACTACTATAAAAACACACACAAATAAAAGAAGGTAGAAATTGAGAATCAGTAATGTTTAAGGAGAAAACTCGAGGATGATTTTCTACATTTGAGATTTCTAAAAATCCTGTTTCACAGAACTTATGATCTACCCTCTCTATTCATCCCTCTTCACTCCCTTTACTGACCCACAAAAAGAAATGAGCTAGTACACCTGAAACTAATATAATATTGTATACCAACTACACTTATTTTTTATTCTTACCAGAGGACCTTTTTTTTTCCATTGCTTTTTAGAGAGAGAGGAAGGGAGAAAAGAAGAGAGAAAGAGAAACATCGATGCAAGAGAGAAGCATCCATTGGTTGCCTCCTGTATGCACCTAGACCAAGGAACACGCACTCTCCCAGACCTGGGGCCAAACCAGCAACCTCGGTATGTGCCCCAACCAGGAACTGAACTTGCAACCTTTTGGCTACAGGTCAATGCTCCAACCAACTGAGCAACGCCAGCCAGAGCTATACTTAAATTTATAACATTAATTTATATTCAAAAACATGAGCTGCTCAGCAACAATAACAAAAACAGGATATGAACCCATTTCGCTGAGAACTGGAGCACACCTGGGTCATCAAAGGCAATCACCACTCACTCTTTCCGAAGGTACATGGGAAACAATGTTCCTACAGCATCGAGCTCGGCTCGCTATGGACTTTTCCCCTGGGAACAGTATTTTCCCAGAGAGTCATGTTCTTATTTATATTCATAAAGACTAGTGCAGAAATCAGAAGATAAATAATATCTCTGGCCTTAGCCGCCCACCTCTTCATAAGCACAGATTGCATTCTAACCTCTCTCCTGGCTCTTTGATATTTGATATATATTTAAAGTAAATATCAGTCCTATAGCACAACTGCACAATCTTGGCAGAGGGTTAGAGTCGTGCAAATAATAGCACTCGATTAGGGGCTGGGAATAAGGGCAGGGTTAACTCTAGGTCTTAATTTCAAAGGCTAGATCTGTAACTTGTCACTCTAATTGCACCAGTCCTCTGTCCTCTACAGGTTTCCTGATGACACATACATGTGTTGTGGCTTTTGATGGAAGGGACAGCGTGTTTTAGAGATGCAACAAAATGGTTCTTGTCAATTACAGCAGCTATTAAGACTAATTGTGCTTCAGAATTCTCACTAACAACAGAACGAGACACTCTAATATACCACAGTTCACAGAGATATGATGAAGCCTGAGGTGTTACTAACACCAGTCTAATAACCAGCCTGGTTGTGATGCGAACTGGCCCAGATTTAGAATTTTAAGTACCACGCAGAAAAGAAATTAACATTCTTCAGTCTCCCACCGCGTTGGGAGTCCGAGGAGCCGGCCTAGCCTGCAGAGCTGGGGTTGGAAGCACAAAAAGCCCCTCAAAAGGGGAGTCTCACTCTCCAAACTTCTTGGGAAATGGAAGGGCCTTGCAAGTGTTGTCCATCTGGGTGAACGTACGCAGCTGGGTTGGACCCAGCTGGGGGCTCAGCCTGGGAATGCCCACCTTCACAGACGAACACCAGAGAGAGAGAGACGGGGGGACTTCTCATCTAGAAGAGAGATCTGAGCCCAGACATCCAGAAAAGGGGGAGGAAAGTACCTCTCCTCTTGCTGAGAGTGAAGGGCTTGTGCTTGTAAATAGGTGCTTACTGTTCACACTGTGACAGAACGTACACACACCCCCCACACACACACACCCTTTTCCTGGCTCTACAGAGTGGCGTGACCCAACTTTACAGGACTTCCTCTCCCTTCCACAGGTGGAGGACACATTTCAGAGGACCGAGAAGCCATGCTGGAGGGTAAAACAAACTCCCTTCATTACACTTCAATTCATATCAAGAGTGTTGTACGGGGGCATTTGGGCACAGAGGCGATCGAGGAGAGAGATTTCATTTCTCTCCCTGCATTATTTTCAGATCCTGGCCCCTCTTTGACCTCAGCCCTCTGCATCCAACTGTGCAAGACTTGCCTGCACAGATGTGACAGTCAGAGCCTTGTCACAAAAAGCCACGAGTACGCACAGCGCACTCGTAACAGGCAGGATGGATGTCTTCAGTCTCGGCCCACGATGAAGCGCAGGCGGGAGGACTTGGCCACAGGTACTGTGCTCACAGGTGTGGGCTTGTCACCTCACTGCTCTGGGTTGCTGTTTCCTCAGCTGTCAAATAAGGTACTCATTACTGCCCCTCGTTCCTCCTAAGGATGGGTATGAAATGAATTCGTATGCATTCCCTTGGGGAAAATGTACTGTACGAGAATTGGGTGACATTAACCAACTAAGGAGGAGGTTTTAAAAGAAACAGTTGAAAAGGGAAGATGAGAGAAAAAGGAAAAAGTGTAGCATATTCACAAAGAACCATCCACCCTCAGAGGAGCTGTTGGAAACAGTGCCTCCTGCACAAGAGGTTAAGGGGAGTCAGGGTAAAAACACTCTGGCGGTCCCATCATGGGCCCATGCAAGAGAGTCTTGAGGAGCAGAGGCCTCACTCAGGCCCTTCCTCAGCTCAGGCTGTGCCCTTCAGGACAAGCAGTCCACAGGCCCAAGGGGATGTGTCTCCCCGATTCCACATCCTCCTTCTAGCCCACACTCTGTGTATGCAACCAGCCCCGAAGCTCCTGGGGGCGGGAAGCCCAGATGTGGGCATGTAATCAGAGTGTCCACACACTTACACTAGAAGCTTCTTGTAGTATGAGATGAAGAGATGGTGTGGGAGAGAGAACAGACCGTAAGCTTGGGCTTCAAGAAATAGCTCTCCCAGTGCAGACATCCAAGGAGTCCAAGAATCCTAATTTCAAACCTGGATTTCCAGGTAGATAGGAATGTAAGTGCATATTTGTCAAAGGAGAAGGCTATACGGTGTACTTTACGTATATTTGTCAAGGTAGAAGCACATGGTGTGTTTTATGTAACAGCGGGTTAGCTTCATTTATAACCTGTATAACTTTTGTGTGGTACATGGGCCTCGATTTACACTGTCGTCAGGGCCCTGAAAATATCAGGAGTGGGCCTAGATTCCAGGGTCAAATAAGTTTGGGAAACATTGGGATAAACACAATCAAACAGACCTTATTTTTTTTTAGTGCAGGGTATCTCAGAGCCTTAAATATGTATCATACATTATGCATACCCAAGAAGGGATTATACCATATCTCCTTCATTCCAAAAATGTACATTTCCCCCGCATTTTGACATTTTCAAAATCAGAATGCGTCAGACAATTGTCATCAGCCAGAAACCAGCTGCGGCTGAACGTGTGCATCACAATTTGCAGAGTGGGTGACAGTGGCTTGGAAGAAAATCCCCAGGACAAGAGTGGACCACGCTTTTCTAAAATGCTGCCTTGCCCACCTGATGGCACGGAAGAGAACACCATTGTGGAAAAACACAAACATCAATGACTCGGGAAAAAAAAAAAAAAGGATCCAGAAGAGTCACACTCAGCTTGAACCTTGAAAGAACCGAAGCAATTTAATTTGCTTAAATTTTCTTCTTTAGACCAACACAAGAATGGCTACAATAAAAATCCATATCTAAATAAATATTACACAGCTCTTTCAATAAGTATAAAATAAAAATTTCAAGGGCTAAGAAAGAGCTGCTTCGCACTTTAGTTGACAGATATTTGCTTGTCTTTATTGAGCAGAGGCTAATGGCCTGTGTTTACTTAATGGCACTTTCGAGTCTATGAAATACGATAGTACGTAAAGTCTCCCAGATGTCTTCGAACAGGGAGGCCCTTTCCTTCTTTCTCATCATTACATGAGATTCACGTTTTCTGGGGCACGCTTTGAAAAGGCTGCACTAAATCATGGAATACTGAAAGGTGGGGGTTGAAAGGGGCTTCAGAGGACCCCAATCCCTCATTTTTAATACAGGAAAGCTGAGGCACTAAAGGGGAGGTGTCTTGCCCCAGTTTACACATCACAGAAATGACAGATGTAGAGTAAGAGCTGGCTGTCCTGACCCCGATAGGAAAATTTTAATCCCTACACGGATCGAATCCCCCCAGGTCATTCCACACTGATTGTCTCTCACCCAACTGGAATTCGTCAACTGGTATTTTGCTCCTTGGTATCTCGGCACATTCAAACCTTGTTTATGATTTGTTTGTTGACCATCAATTCAAAAAACTTAATGGTTCGCCGAGAGAAAAAGTCAGCCAGAGATCTATCAGCCTCCACAGTTTGGATGCTCAACAAACTGGAAGCAGAATAAACTTAAAGAAAACTACATTGAGATATCACAACCAAATTGCTGAAAGCCAATGCTAAAAAAAAAAAAAAAAAAAATTCCAGAAGCAGCCAGAGAAAACAAATATAGATAAACTAAAAATTTAAAAATAGGAAGAAAGATATCATGCAAACACTAACCAAAGAAAAGCTAGAGTGACTTTATTAATAGAGGACAAAGAAGACTCCACAACAAGAATACTACCTGGAACCTTCTAGTGATATTTCTAATATTACTGCAGATATTAGAATATCTAACAAGAACAAGGTAATTCATCAGGAAGATCTAACAACCCTAACAATATATGCCCAATAACAGAGTTTCGAAATATATGGAGCAAAAACTAAGAGAACTGAAAAAAAAAGGCATAGACAGATCCACCGTTAGCTCTGGAGATTTCTACAACCCTCCCTCAGTAATTGACAGAGGAAGTAGCGGAAAACACCTGTAAAAAGTACGACGCGTGCACAGAAGCCCATGTACACAGCTCTGCGGAGAAGCCCGAGCCGACGCGGGCTCCGCCTCCGTAAGGCGCTACCAGCACGGAAGCCTGAGGTGCTGCTCAGGGCAGAGCCCCATCCTGTGAAATGCGTGTCACAGGCGCCCTGGCTGACGACAAGAACTAGACAATTCCTGAGTCTTTAACCAGGGGCTCTCCCCTCTTCCCACAGCGTCCGAGAAGCTACAAGAATCTTTCACAGGGAGCTTGTAATGGAATGACTGAAGTATGCACAGCCTCTCTCTTGGGGAGACGACCCCACCGGGACACGAGGGTGGACAACATTTTTGCTCCCTTTCCTGCATCACGTATCTCTGGAGAAAGCTACATGTGTGCCAGGTGATTCTCCACGCGTGGACGGAAACCGCCATGGCCCGCAGTGACTCATGCCTCTGTGTCTATTGCCTCGTGCACTTGTCTCCCACAATGTGACTTCCTTTGGCCAATGGGATTTCAGCAAACACTCCAATGCAGCGGCTTAGAAAACACTTGTGAGTTGGAATTGACTCTCTCTGGTTGTTTTTGGAAGCCAGCCGCCACGTAAAGAAGCCTAGGCTAGCCTCCTGGAGACGGGTGGCCCTGCTGACAGGCAAGCACCACCCACCAGACATGTGAGTTAAGCCATCTTAGGCCACCAGCTCCAATCAAGCAACCAGAAGGGACCTGAGGTGAGACAAGCAGAAGCCCAGCCCCAACCGCTGACCCCCAGGACTGTGTGCGATAAGACGGTCGTTTTAAGTCTGGGGGTAGTTTACTAGGCAGCAAGCGATAAATGGCTATATCCCAAGCAACAGCCAGCTCTGCATCCTGAAACGCAGGAGTAGTAACCACTCCTCTGGTTACTCAAAGAACAGACAGAAAATGTCTCATTAGCATTGCCTAGGAACTCAGGCTTAACCTCCCCCAGCACGGTCCCTCTCTCGGCCCAGCAAATCAGTGTTAATGAAACACACGTGCTAGAAATCCCCCGATGCCCTTCTAGGCGGAACTTTTTGGTTAGGGAAAGAAAAACTTAATTTGAAGCTTTAATAACCTCCCAATTAGGTTGTTTCTGTTAGCATTAATATTTAATCATGACATTACTGTGACTATTTTAGAATTGAACTGAAATTAAGTAAAAGTGTTTGATCATAAATAATTTCATTATTAAAGATAATCTTTGTTATATATGTTCCTGTGCCTATTTTTTATTAAGTTTACTTTTCATGTTGACATTTTTAAGAGCATACTTGTATATTTTCATTCTTAGTAATATTGTTACCATATATTAATTATGGCACCATGCCAGGAACACTAGTGATAAAATGTGTCGGCTTTTCTACTTGAAGAGCCAGCAATAGGCTTTCTCTCCTTTACAGCTGACAGATGATCAGCTTTGAACTCTATACCGATTCGCTGGGTTACGGTCTTCTTAATTTGAGCAGACACCATTGGTCTTGATTTACAGAAAAATCAGTGTAAACAAGAGTGGGAAGGATGGTTATCTTCGCCCTTTTCTCAAGAGTTTTTTGGAAACCACATGTACCACCAAAGGAATGGTGATATGATAGAATAATGGTCCCCCAAAGATGTCCACCTCCTAATTCCCAGAACCTGTAACTATGTTACCTTACAGAGGAAAGGGACTTTGCAGATGTAACTAAGAACCTAGAGATGGAGAGATCTTCCTGGATTGTATGGGGGTGGGGGGTGGGGGTGGTCAGTGCAATTACAGGGGAACTGAACAGTGGAAGAGGAAGGCAGGGGAGTCAGAGAAGATGTGGCAATGGGGGCGGGGCCGGAGCAGGACTCCACCCCCCACTGCTGACTTTGCAGATGGAAGAAGGGTGTGTGCATCAGGGAACGCCGGGGGCGGGGGCCTCTGGAAGCTGGAGCAGGCCAGGAACGGGTTCTTCCCCAGAGCCTCCAGCAAAGAATGCACCCTTGCTTACTCCGTGGTTTCAGCCTAGTGAAACCCATGTCAGACTTCTGACTTACAGATTATGACCGATCTGCATTGTTTCAAACCACCAAATTTGTGGTAGTTTGTCACAGCAGCCGCAGGAAGCTGGTACAGGGGGTGTTCCCTGGAGCACCTCGCTTTGAATCTGGGAAACGCCACCTATGAGCTGTGGCACGGGGCAAGTGGTTCAACCTCTCCAAGCTCCCATTTTCTCGTCTACAGAGTGAGGACGACAGCACTGATTCTGTAAGGTTACTGAGATAATTAAATGAGGTAATTTGCATAAAGCTCTTCGCACAGTATCGAGCACATGTTAAGCACTTGTTAAAGGTCAATTATCGCTGGCATTATTAAAAGCTGTGGCGGCCAGCTGTGTTATTGCTCACACTTTCTGCCCAGCCTTGGGAGAGGATCCCACTGCCCACCCCTCAGTAAGTGACCTGCAGAGCCTTCCCGGGGGTAGCGTGTGTCCCCTGCCCCATTGTCAGGGTCAGCCATGGGACTTCCTGGCCCACTGTGAACAGACCTGAGCCGAGCTACAGCCAAGGGCACGCTTTCAGAGCAGGTGCACGCTTGGGCCCAGCCTCTGATTCTTTTCTCTTTGTGGTAAGAAAACCATTCCCTACAGAAGGGCTGTTCCTTCCCCCTGAGTCCTGGCTGAGGAGACACACGGCGCAGAGTCACAACACACGCAAAGTGAGATGTCAGCGTTTATTGTCGTGAGTCATTGCAATTTGGGGGTTCGTTGTGATAGTAACATGGACAAACAAGCCCCTCCCAGAGACTGTGTAGAGTCTGTCAGCTCTCGAGCACCTCCCTCGCCCCCCGCCCCCTGCCCGACTGTCTACAAGAACCACACTTTGCTCATGTGAGTACTCTGTGGCCCGGGGTCCCTCAGCATCGTTCAGCTGAACACAGGTGGACTCTCGGCCTCACCTGAGCCAAGTAAATCCCAAGAAAGCTGGAATGGTGGCTTCGAGGCAGCCGGAGATGAGCTCTGCCAATGCCGAGCACTAAGGGGTTTGGGATGAGGGGGAATCTTAGGGATGGTGGCCTGCGGTCATCTTGGCCTAGCAGCTGGAGAAATGCGACGGGGTATCTGCAGGGAAAGGAGAATGGAGACGTGGGAGGAAAAGCCACGGCTGCCCGGGTCCGCGGCGGTTTTCTGCTCCCTGGACCTGGCCCACCCTGAGGCCCCTGGGCTCCAGGACGTAATTCAGTCTCCTTTCAATGACTCTCCCTTCCCACTTGAGTACGCTCACTTTGGTTTCTATAACCTTCAACCACCAAAAGCATGTAGGCCAACAGGAAGTTCTAAGCTAAGGTCTTGCCACCAGGAAATACCAAAAACAAAAACTGTCCTTATCGGTGAGAATCCCCAAAGCCCTGAGGGATCGTTCTCCAGGTAAGAGAGGACACGACCTCCCCTTCTCCCCCCAATCTAACGACCCCCACCCCTTCAGTGCAGACACGTAAGTCTCCTCTTGCCACAAAAGGAAGCTCCTCTGAGCACGTGAGTCAGAGAGGGAGAGGAAGATGCTTTCAGTACAGTCTGTTCTCCAGCAAACAGACACACGAGTCCTACTCAGTAACGGACGCCATGATAGCAGGAGGAACCAGAGAAGGTAGCCCCATCCTGCGATGTCTGAGCCTGCAGCTTAGCTGGAGATAACAGGGTGGAAGAGAAGCTCAAAGGAAAGGCTCCCGGTGGGAGTTTAAGCCCCCTCTCTGCCGCTAATTAACTGTGTGACCTCAGTAAGTCATTCAATCTGTCTGGCCTTCAACCTCCCCCATCTACAGCAGGAGGGACTCAATTAAAGGATCCTTATAGGCTTTTCTAGGACGTCTGACCCACAGAGTCAGAGAAGGGAAACACTGCGGTAATAGGAGGAAGGGGCTGGGATGATAGGACTGATGGGAAGGCTAGGGAACAGGCTCGAAGCCGACAGAGAGCAGCAGTGACAGAATCTTCTCCCAGTGTGCCCCCCCACCCCCGCCAGAACGAAGGAGCTCTTAATACATTTTCTGCCTTAAAATGCTAAAGATTCCAAGCCCCAAGAGAGCAGGGCCAGAAGAGGGAAGGGTAACCTGACTTAAGTGCAACAAAGCAAGCCTACCCTGGGCTGGGGACAGATCATGTTCAAATAATTAATTACCCAATATCCATTCAGGAATCATTTTCCAATCTCTTCTGCTAGGTCCTCCCTGCCCCTTGGGATTTTAAGCTCTCAAAAAACCAAATTAAAAGGCAAATACAAAAGCAATGGTCTCAATTCACCAGGATCATG
Organism: Glossophaga mutica; assembly: GCA_039655065.1. NCBI lineage: Eukaryota > Metazoa > Chordata > Mammalia > Chiroptera > Phyllostomidae > Glossophaga > Glossophaga mutica. Next base: position 5,145,776 of record CM077315.1, read on the forward strand.
CAGTTTCTTCAGACTCAGTACATTTTCCCATGCAAATCACAAAGAAAAAAAAATCACTTGAGTCTGTGTCTACAAGGTACCTAAACATTTAGTGAATTACATTAAGTCGGTGAACAGGCTTGTCACTGCGGTTGAGGGAGAGGAGGTTTTGCCATATTAGTTTGACTGAACTGACGGGCCGTCCTGGTCAAAAATAAGTCTTTTCATTAAATGTTGACAGATCATAGCATATCCAAGAGGAAATCTATAAAAGCCACTTTTCATCTATGTAAACAGTAAAGTCAAGGTGGCATATTGGAAATCTCTAAATAACACTTTGTCCACATAAAAAGGTGTAATTCTTCAGGTCAGAATAAATTAGGAAAGAAAGCTTTCTTCTCCAGGAGAAAAAGATTAGGACTCTCCATTACCTGGAGCAGGTGTGTCACCGATAATCACCGCCATCTCCTCCACCACGTCACTTGTCCTGCGCAGCGACAGCGCCCGGTACCAAGTGAACACCACACTGTCTTCCGTTTGTTACCGCATTTAATCTGACCAACAATTTGACAAGATAAGATGGGCTATCCCCATCCTAGGAAGGGGAAACTGTGGTTTAGGTGGTCTACATAGTTTCCCCAGCTTTTCACAGATACTAAATTTTCAGAGCGGAGATCTGAACTTCTAACTTCAAAGCCCTTGGTTTTGGCCGCCATGCTGGTGGCTACCCTTCTAAGAGCATTTAAATATTTCTTCCCTTGCATTACTGGCATCTTCCTCCTGGGCTGACTTGAAATTTCTAGAACATCCTTTTCCAATTGCTCTGGGTCAAACAGTTATCTCTTTTCTTCCACTCCCAGAAACGCAGAGATTGCCTTTCAAAGCCCTGGCTTCAAAATCCCTTCACCCAACGTGCCCTTGCCTTTCTTTCTGGCTCAAAGAGACAGAGACCAATAGGGTCTCCCTATCCTAACAGCCTGTTTCCCACGTGCAAGTGGGTTCCCTGCTTCGGCTTCGCAGTCTGTGTTCTTGGGAAGGAAAACTTTCACACACCAGTGCCTGACCCAGGATGCCCGCTGCTGCCTTATTTTATTTAACTCAGGCACCAGGGGGCTCTTTCTACGAGCACAATGATAAGGTTTTCATTGCATTGTCATTGACTTTTGTCTTATATTTATGACCAAGTCTTCAATTTCTCCTTTAATTTAGAGAACAAGAGCTGCTTGAAAAGCACCAAGGTCAGCTGCTCAGCGGACTGTCTCCTGCCACTTTCTGATTGCTTCTTGCCTTTTATTCATCCCAACTTCAATGTCTTCTTTGTGCAGGATGACCGAGGCCCAAATCACAGCCCATGAACAAATGGCTTCTAGTTAACCCTTTCCTGCAAGGAGGAGGGCTCAAGGGGTGCGTAGGATACTTTATAGCACATAGGCTTTTTAAACATTGTGTTTTTGCCTTGAGGGGTAGAACAGAAACTAATAAAAAGGAGTGAGCTGTCCACAACCTATTCTAGTAAGTCATAAAGTTCTTTTTGAGCAAGCGCTTGAACAACCTGAATCAATTTCTGTAAATTCTAAACCCCTATTTTCCACGAGGCTTGTCCAGAAAGTATCCAGCTGCGCGTGATGGAAAATAAAGACATTTATTGGAAGAGATACAAGAAACACTGCACAGAGGACAATGATACCTGTCCCCTTCCAGGTAGGCACCTTGGGACCTCACACAGCTCTCCCAACTGCAGCAGCACGATGTTCCTTCTGCTCTCGTAGCAGAAACTATGGAATGAACTTTGCCACAAGTTTTATGCCAAGACCCTGTGTCAAAATCTCGGACACGGTAGTTTTTGGAGCCCCCAGATCAGCTTCTAGTTCCCGCATGGTCAGTCACTGATCTTTGTTGATTGCAGCCCATGGACGTTCAACATTCTCAGGTGTTCTGCTTGTTGCAGACCTTCTCGAAGGTAGATCACTTTCAACAGATTCTCGACCATCTTTGAAGTATCTGTGCCACATTTTTATTGGAGCTGTGCTCATTGCATCATGCCCAAAAGCCTCTGAATCATCCGAATAGTTTCCATGAAGGAATGTTTCAGCTTAATGCAAAATTTGATGTAGATTCATTGTTCTACTCACCGAGTCACTTTGAATGTGACCACTATACAGTACACATGCTCATTCAATAGCATCTCCCGTCCCCACTGACTAGTACGGTGAAGTCGTCATTGTTCACACATGTGCATGCCAGTCCACTCTCCTTGGCTGCCAGGTTACATCAATGTCACACAAACTGTTCTTCTTATATTAACAGTGGCTGGACTTTTTCCAGGCAGAACCTGTATGCCTCTTAGACAAGCATTATGTATAATTGGGCTGAACTCCAGAATCAGACCCAGGATAGTGAGTAAGTAGCATGGAGTCAGCCAGAGAGAAGCAGACAGATCAATCCATAGGGCAGAGAGCTTGGTAAGAAGATATAGGTAAAGGGAGAAGTGGAGAGCAACATCTAGTTTTTTGGCTTCATCAACTAAAATACTCCTTTCCTGCTTATCACTTTTTGGAAGATTGACTAATGGCGATGGTCCCTACGATTTAGATTCTACATTTCTCTGGGACACTCTTTCTAGTGTGGCTAAGAGGAAACAAAAGACAACAAAAAGATATTCTTTTTCTTCTCCCACTTCCCCATCCCCAAGTTTGAGCTCATCGATAGCCGCTGCTGAATGCAGCCATGGTATCGAGGGGAGAACCCTAACATGGGAATGTGACCCTAACGCTGCTACTTCCTAGCAATGTGACACATGGACAAGGTGCTCACTCCGAGCTTCAGTGTCTTCAAATGTAAAATGAGAAGGGAGATGGCTGAGGACACTCTGGGCGCCTACCACACACTGGCACCGCACTTACTCCCTCTTTTTCAACCCTGAGAGCAACACCATTTGATGGATGAGAAAGCCAAGGCTGACAGAGATGCTCCAAGTTACGTTCCCAAGGCCACAACAGTAGGACCCTACCCAGGGTTCTCTAAGTCTCTGCAGAGCACTGTCTTGGGAAATCATGAGCACTAAATAAGAGAATGTGTGCAAAACTGCTCATTAAGCTGAAGCAGTCTTCATAAATGTAAGTGGTAATCACTGTTTTGTTTTGTTTTTTTTTAAGCTTATTTCACATTTACCCCCACATACATTCTTCCCTGTGATCTGGGTGCCCTTTCCCAGATGCTTCATGCACTTGAACACAGGACTTGGCTCATAGAATTCCTTCGCCCAAATACGCTCCCTCATCTTATCTACCAGCTAATCTTCTGTTTCGTTTTCCAAGGACTTCCTCAGTAATTACTTCTCAGACATTTTCTACCCGTGTCCTGCCTGTGCGATTGATTTACCACTTCTGGATCCTAATGGTAACTGACATGCTATTGACCAAAGACCGCATTCGCATCCACCCCAAAGCTCTGTGACTTCAAACACTCTTTTTTCTTGCTCACAAGTGTGAGAGTTGGCTGAGAGTTGACTGGTCTAGACCGGGCTCAGCTTCAAACTGCTTTTTGGGTCCAGATCTGATCTAGGTATGTATGGCTAGAATCTACTCCACAGAAATAAACTCTCGAGTGGACAGAGCTACAGAGACAAATGGCAAAGAACGCAGGGTGAGGAATAGGATGCATACCTACTAAAATGTTCACATAGCCATTTATACAACAACTTTTTTTGAGCACCTACTATGTACCAGGCAATCATCTACGCTCTGTGGACAAAGCAGTAAGCAAGGCCAGATAAGATGCTGCCTGTCCGCACTGACTGAGCTAACATTCTGGCGGGAGGGCACAGACAGGCAAGGAAGATGACTTCAAATTGTGTTCAGCACTGTAAATACAATAAAACCTAGACATATGATAGAGTAATGAGAGCAACAGTGGGAGCAAAGGGAGATGTAGTTTCCTTAGAGTGGTTGGGAATGGCCTTTCTTAAGAAGAGACTTCTGTACAGACACAAACAACGAAACAGAGTTGGTCTCACAAAACAGGTGGAGGTCTGGCAAAGAGCATTTCGGGCAGAGGGAGGTCTACCACGTCTGAGAAACAGTGACTGGCATTCATGATGTGCTAAGCATGATAACCTCTTTCCGTGTATTCATTGAAATAATAATTCTAGGAGATGTGTGTAATGATTATCCCCATTTTCCAAATGGGAAAACTGAGGCACAAAGCTAGGAAGGGACGAAGCTGGGAGTCGAAGCCAGGGAGGCTAATCACAGAGCTGGGTCTGGTACCCAGTGAGCCACACTGGTCCTCAGTTCCCTGCTGGCAGAATGTGTCTGAAAGGCCCTACGTCACCCCTTCCCGCTGGCCCGGCTCCAGTGCGACCGAAGCGGAAAACCCAGCCCTGCCAAAGCCCGAGTTCTTCGCTGGTAAGTAGCTAGAACGGTCCGAGTGGCACCGAGAAAACCCCATACCTGAATCTACGTGCCAGGCCTTCTACGCAGAGAAAACACGGACACTTTCTTTTAATAACGCTACAGAGAAGTAATGAAACGGTAGCATTACAAAAACATAATTAGGTCTTCAAAAAAACAAATCTCCACTGGAGGCCTATAAAAAGACCACAGGTGTTCGTCATTATTTTTTATTTAGCAGACAGTTTTAGCCATTGTTTGTGTTTTTCCCCCCATTTATTAAGTTCTGGTATTTTAAGATGATTTGTGTATAATAATAACAATAATTTCCTGTTTGCCTGTCAGTTGCGAGCCGCTTTAATTACAGATATTCATTTTCACAAGTTAACTTGGTAAACACGCTCATTTGTTACGTTCCCTATTCATTAAATCAGTTAGCGCAGCTAGTAACGATGTTAAGTATCTTGCTGTCGGGCTTCAGCGATGGATCTTCATCGGTTTCCGATACTGCTTCTCCCAGAGACAGAGCCGGCTTCCCGGGAGCCCCTGCCCATCGGCCTGGGGCTGCCGTCTCCCATCTCTACAAGGCCAGGTGCGCTAGGCCAATGGAGCTCTCTGCTCCAGGCTTTGGGTATCTCAGGCTAAAGCAGGGCTGTCAAACTCATTGTCACCGGGGGCCACACCAGCCTCGCGGTGCCTTCAAAGGGCCAAATGTAACTTTAGGACTGTATAAACGTAACTACTCCTTAACAGGTAAGTGAGAGCTCAGTGCTGCCGCCGGGTAGAATACAAGGTGCCGGGCCAGATAAAACCAGGTGGAGGGCCGGGTTCGGCCCGAGGGCCGTGTGTTTGCCACCTGGAGTCAAAAGCGTTCATTCAGACTGGAGTATCATACTTGGTAACCAGAGGCAAGATGTGGGATAAAGAAGGAGGGACTCCGTGATGAAGGAGACTTTGAGTAGCTGTGTGTGTATAGCGCATGCCTGGCCACAATCCTGTCCTCGAACAGATCACACCACCTGCAGGAGGGGCAGGGGCCTACGTGACCATGACCTTACCAGATGACCCTGACCTCTGGCAGCAGAGGGAGGACATCAGAGAGCGGTCATCTCACGCCAGCATTGGAAGGAGGGATGTCAAGTTGGAGATGTAAAATTCAGAGAGTCGGGGCCGAACGTCTGAGCCGGCACAGCCCCGAACCACGCACGAGCTGCCATACGAAAAGGCACAAAGGGATTAACAAAGCGAACGCACCTCAGCAATGAGCCTGCAACCAGGAAAGCAAAAGCAGCCGGAGAGAAGGTCACCTGAAGACTCAGCTGTTCCCAGAAAGCCAAGCTATTTGTTTCTTCGAGACTTCTGTGCATCGGTATAATAAACCAGTTACCTAGCTAATTTAGCAGGTCTCTGTTACTTACAAAAAACACCCTCTGATCAATAAATTTTTAATCATGGTGACTGGGATAATGGTGGTTCTGCTAAAAGTATCACATCTGATCAATCCCAATTTTTCCAAGAAGGCGCCACAGATAGCAGTACTTAAGTCATTACTCACCTGCTGATTAGATGTTTCATTCAAAATTTCCCTTTAAGCCAAGTGAGGACTACGACTAGGCCGACAGGCCGAATCAGGACGAAGGGAAATAAAAGGTTATCAGCTCCCAGTAGCTAAGTCACAGGGCTCAAGAGGAAGCAGTCTGCGTAGGATGTGAGTCAAGATGGAATAACGTGTGTCAGCGTGCTCTGGAGTGGCTATTTAAAACAGAATAAACTTTCCACACATTGACCGTGGTCAACTCCCTTTCATTACTCCACCCTGTTGCTTTGGGGGCCTCGCTGAGCTTTCCTAAGTGAGAAAGGAAAGCCTGTTGGTTGTAGCTGGACGATGATGAGACACCGAATGAGAAGAACTTTGCATGGAAACCTGGGGCCGTTAGAAACATGCTGTTTCGTCATGCTGAGTTTAAGGCGCGTCATCCGGGGGGAGGCGTCAGACTCCGAGGGGCACCCTCGAATTGCCATGGGACAAGAGCCACACTGAACAAATCCAAACTCATGGGGTAAGCATTCTTCAAAAGGCCCCGAAACTAGTCCCGACTACTTTCTCCACGACCCAGGACATCACTCCACATTCCCTTCCCCAGTCTGCGGTTTCAGTTCCTCCTTGCCTGGCCCTCCTCTCTGCTCCTCACGCGCCCATCTTGTGGTTCCTCCTCTGGGTCTCACTGAACCCTGAATTCTCTCCCCTTCCAGAAGAAATCCCTCATCAATGCTAGAACTCAGGAGAGAGCTGAGGGTCTCACGCTCCACCACCTTGGAGGTCAGGGCAGAGCACCGGTTAAACCACAGGGTCATGGGGTGCAGGGTAGATAGAGATGGAATTTTTGCAGCAAGGTGCCCAGCGGAGGTGTGAGGATAAGTTTACGTTCACAGTTATAGTCTTAGAAAGGAAACAAACTTTAGAGGAAGGGTGAACATTTGAGTAGAGCAGAGGGTAACAAGGGACTTCCCTTTGGAGACCTTCATCTTCCCTGCGAGGCAGAAGGGGGCTGGTAGTCCTCAGCTCAGGGAGAGAATGCCAGGGAGCAGCAGAGTGAGAACTATTTGGAGAGGGCAATGCCTGTGCGCTTAGGGTACTTGATTTCAGGAGCAAATGGAGTTGGTTGTGCTGGAGCTCGGCTGCCTACCCTGCCTGCATTCTCCTCCGCCAGCCGGTAACAGCACCTGGGTTTGATTTGGAACACCGCCCCCACCCCCAAGGATACAGTCTTATTGGACTGTCAATCACCATGCCCCACCCTCTCCTGCCTAAGGGGCAGCAGGTGACCCAAGCTAGACCAATCAGAGGTCTCTCCCTGGAACAGGAATCTAGAGTACAGCAGCACAAAGACCGAAAACTCTTGGTGCCCATTCATTCCAACGATGGCTCCCGGAAGGCGCTAGCCTTTAGCTCCTGCTCTCCAGAGGCGAAGAGCAAATCAGATGCTGGTCTTTTCCGAGGCCATGGTTCAAGTCTATCTTTAACTTTGTGAACCACCCCATATCCTTCCTTTTTTGTTTAAGTTGATCAGAACCAGGTTATGTTGCCTACAACTTAAAAACCCCAACCCAGGCCTCAGTGGTATTACGGGTGTTAAAAAGTAAGACCTGGAGGAGAGAATTTAGAATAACAAAGCCAGGATTTAGAATAACAAAGCTGCTGCCACTAAGGTTCTGGGCCAGGGTGAGCGGGCTCCCCCAGCTCACAGGGCTGCATTTCTCGAGTCTGTCCAGGAGGGTGGCTGGAAGCTGCTAAGACCTTTTTCTGTCTTTATGGGAATTTTCCCCCACATCTCAAGTACTTCAAACAGTCTCTCATCTCTGTTCTCTGCCGTCCGCTACCATTTCATGGGGCTGAAAGAACTTGAAGCGAAGGAAAGAACAGAAGTACCGTATTCATCTAGTGGCCTTCATCACAAGATTTCCAAATCTCACGTGGTAAGTCAGGTTTGTGAAGCACTATAGGTCTCATCTGATTTCATTATTTTTTTATTCTTTCATTTAGCATCTGCTCGGTACTTTTTGTACAGATTTTACTTTCTCAGAGGCTAAAAAAGGAAGTCAGGACATGATCTCTGGCCTTAAGAAGCTTGGGATTTAATTGATGAAGTTCATGAAATCTCCAGGGAGTATTTCCAGGAAGGCTGGAATCAAGTACCCAGCATCTGACAGTTGCTGAGTATACAGTAAGTACTTAATAAACACCCATTGACTGAATGAGAAACAACACATCTGGACATACTTTTGTCGACTATAACCTTAAAAATTCAGAGGGATGAAAAGAAAATGAACAGTTCTTTTGCAGCTACTATGCATTTCTGTATAGTTTTACCCAGGTTTCGGCTGTGAAAATATCACTCAAAATAAAATCACTCAAAGGACGATTAATTGCATTTTAAAAAAAATATTCCTAACTTAAGAAAAGTTATTTAAAGAGTCTAATACGATTAAGAGAGATTTTTCTCTGCAGGGAAGTTTAATGACATCTCTCTAGGGGAAACCTGAATTTGACATGTCCAAACAGAACTCCGTCCGAAACCTGTGACCTGTCCCTTCGATGCCAATGTGACAGAACCTGACGTGCGGCAGTGCTAAGCAAATGGAGTGGTTACAGCCTCCGGCCCCTCGCCAGGCCTGTCAACACTCCGAGGCCTGAGTAACACAGGCGACTCTTGTTTCAAGAGGCAAAGTTCACCTGAAGATCGCAGTCCATTAGGGGTAATGAGAGCCTCCTGGCACGGCCAAGTGGATGGACTCCGAAAAACCTGAGCAGCGCACGCGATAAAATGAAAATGCAACGAGGGTGAACTGCGCCGGCAGCGAGCGTAACCTTCTTGGTGTCTTTAGCAGTGTTAATGGATCTACTTATGGCACAGATGGTGGTTTTCAGAAAAGTCATTTTTTTCTCTAACAAATTCATGACTAAACTCAAAAGACCACTATCAACTTCATTATGCTTTCCAATTGACTTGCTTTAAGGGTTATTCTTCTATTATAGCTCTTAAGCTCCCATTTCTCTTTTTAAAGTACTTCTTTTAATACCAATTTTCACAGCACTAAGAAATTTAACACTCTTCAGTGGTTATATTAATGGCAAGGAACGGTTGCAGGCTGGAGAGCAGCGTGAAAGACTGGTCATTTGCTACCTCCTCTACCCCAAGGTAGGGACCCGGGTCCCAAGAGGTGACATCCCATTGCCACTGGGGATCGTGCGTGAGAGTTGGTACCGCACCTCCTTGGGGAAAACATTCTTCCTCCCCACAACAGGAGAGTTAAGGGCTCCCAGCGCGTTCCAGATTTCTCTTTTCAAACGTGATTCTGCTACAGGCCTCTCCTACCCAACGGCTCCCAGTGAGCATCTTCAAGTGACCGGCAGACCTACTTGGGGGCTGCACAAACAACTCCATAAGCATTTCACAAACATCAGCGTGAGTGACTGTAAACACAAAGATAAAACAGCGTTCGTAGAACAGGGGATCAGCCAGGGTTCTGTATCCTGAGCCAACCAAATGGAAGTGTTTTGAAGTCAGATAGATTTGGAGGGAGACCAGATTTCACAGGAATGAAGATGTTTACCGTAATGTTATTTGTAAAAGTAAAAAATTGGAATGAATTTCCTGGCAGTGGGGAAATAATTAAATATATCTGCTCAGCGATGTAAAAGATCAGGAAGAATATGCACAAAATGAGGGAAATCATTATAATGTTAAGACGACATATATAGCTATAAACAATATGATGCAACTAAGTAAAACACCTGATACACAGGAGAAGTACCAGTAGAAACACATTAAGATGATGGGGGGCGGAATACAGACAACTGTAATTGAACAACAATAAAATAACAAGTTAAAAAAAAAAAAAAGAAATATATTAAGATGCCACCAGGAGCCGTTCTCTGGTGGTGGAATTACACACATCCTCACCCACTTCCATTTTACTATTTTCAGTCTTATTACAACATGTTCATTTACATTCATAATGAGGAAATTTTGATATTTTATCTCATGTGGGAAAAAAAAAAGACAGTGATCGTTCACCCAGAGAGTTTAGTGATAGAAAATTTGTTTTCAGCGACTTGAATTTTGCCTAAAGGTCCCTACCCCATGGCTTTGGCAGTGTTGATAACATTACTTTCAAAAAACACTCTCGGCACCCAAGGCACCGAAGCCATTCAAAGCAAGGATCGCATGCTCCGACCCTTCCGCTCCGCAGGTGGAGACACCGGGGTACAGCCGTCCCCTACCTGTGACTTGGACAGACCTCCTTCCTTCAGCTTCCTCACCTCTCAACCAGGTCCCTCCTTTCAAGGCAAAACCCTCACCTGTGGTAGAATTCTGCAAGATTCAAAGGGGGAAAAAAAGGAAAGCTGAGACCCCACGTAATCAGGCACAATCAAATTTTCTTCACCATATCTTGTCATTAGGTTCCAAAACAAACTCAAGCTCTGCTGCTTGGGGTAGCTTCAAGGGCACAATGTGTCTTAATTCTTAATTTATACTCTCAGTTTAGTCTCTTAACCAACAGGGCCTCCAAAGCCCTTTAATTTTGAGGCCCATTCTGGGATATAAGGCATTGGGTGGTGGCGTGTGCAAGTAACTGCCATTGGGAGCCCTTAAATCCCCGTTGACTGAGAAAACTCTGGAACCTGCCTTTGCCATATTTCACAACGGCCTGGGCACCGGACAATGTTCTGGGCCTGTAGAGAGACACAGGGCAGGCCGCAGTATCTAGAAAACGAACCTGCAATGGAACACTCTAAAATTGTTTCTTGCTTAAACTAATCCACTTGTGGTGGGGAAATAACGTGTTGGAATATTTGAGGAAAATTCAAGTGCTTCTCAATGAAAGACTGAATTTTTTTTAAGATTTTTAATTTATTTTTAGAGAGAAGGGAAGGGAGGGATAAAGAGAGAAAGAGAAACATCAACATGTGGTTGCATCTTGCGTGTCCCCTACTGGGGACCTGGCCCACAACCCAGTCCTGTGCCCTGACTGGGAATCGAACTGGCAACCCTTTGGTTCACAGGCTGTACTCAGTCCACTGAGTTATACCAGCCAGGGCAAAAGATTGAATCTTTGTGAGAAAGTTTTCTTCCTCACTTCCTTGGAGACATTTCCCCTTTGGAAAAAGGAGAGCAATTATTTTTTTATTCAGCCTGTCTTTAATTTTATCTCATGTAAGGAAAGAACAGTGATCATTCACAAAGAGGTTTTAATGACAGTGAAAATGGTTTCAGGATTGATCACTTCACAGTGGGCATCCCCCAGAGCGCCTGCAAATCGCCAGCATGGGAGACCCTCTTTCAGCACAAGCCAGGGGCAGGCCTCGAGGGCTTGATGTCGGGGGTATTCCTCGAACAAAACACACGGGAACAAAGGGTCACAATTACAGGCCCCTTTAGAGACGAGGAGAAATAAAGACTCAGAATGGGAACTATGTGAGCACTTTTGAAGGTACTTCAAACTTTCAAACTCTCCCAGTATTTCTCCTATCCCGGTTTTTAATGAGGAACACTGCTGATAGACACAAAAAAATCTGAATGGAAAATCAGAAGGGCTCTGAAAAGTCAGAGACGTTTGAAAGGAGCGACACAGATCTGCAATTCAACGCTTTTACTGAGCGCGATGTTCCACGGCAAGAAGAAAATTGTTCTTTGTCCCAGCACAATTTCTCGGCAGTGGGGTCTAAGGCAGAAGGGAGCATTGCATACCTTCTTGGAGGGTTTTACTTTCTTTCCACGGAGTTCCAGGTTGACTCGGGGGCTGGGAACCGAAGAGCCAGTTCAACACCAACAGGAATCCCCAATTTGGGGTACGGTGACGATGAAAACTTTCATCGGTGCAAACAGCCCAATGGTGATACGGCCCAGCCGTGCGACCCGACAGAGAGCTCGTCCTCGGGCAAGGGCCCCTCCAGCCGGAAAACTCAGAACTCCTCTCGTCTCCTCCACCAGCTCCAACCAGGGAAACGCAGTCTTTAGTTTTTAGGGAAAATGAGATGTTAGAACTACCGGGCAGCTTAATTATATAGAAAGAAGTCCGGACTTCCGGCCAAGATGGAGGTGTAGGCGGACACACTGTGCTTCCTCTCACAACCAAAATTAAGGACAACAAATATTTAGAAACAAGAAAACAACCAGAACTGAGAGAAAATCGAACTGTACGGAAGTCCAACAACCATTCATCCAGACGGATAGGAGGGGCGGAGTTGCGGCAGAAAAAAGTGAAGGCGCAGACCCGGGAACGCAGGCAGCAGCGGCTGGCGGTTCCCAGGTGCACAGGCGGCGGCTGGCGGACCCGGGACCCAGGGGGGCAACTGTGCAGACCCAGCGAGGACGCACAAGGCGGCTGGCTGACCAGGTGGTCCCACATTCACGCGAGCAGACAGTCCAGGCAGAGGGGAAGTGGCGGAAGGGACTGAATCCAGGAGAGAGCGGAGCAGGCGCCATTGTCCGCTCTCAGACCCCGCCCCCACATACAGCGTCACAACCCAGCGACTGAACTGCCCCGCACTGGGGAGCACCTGAGGCTCCACCCCTCACTACGTAACAGCGCGCAGCGTGCGCAGATAATCCAGGCAAAGGGGAAGCAGCGTAAGGGACCGGAGTCCAGGAGAGAGCGGAACAGGCGCCATTGTTCCCTCTCGGACCCCGCCCCCACCTATAGTGTCACAACCCAGCGACTGGGCTGCCCCACCCTGAGGAACACCTAAGGCTCCACCCCTCACTACATAATAGCCGTGACCAGACTAAAACCAAACCAAAACAAAACAAAACAAAAACACCAACAATGGCTCAAGCTGGAGAATGAATAAAATCCACAGAGCCAATTCCTCTAAGCTGTGAAGAGATAGCCAACCTATCAGATGCACAGTTCAAAGCACTGGTCATCAAAATGCTCACAGAATTGGTTGATTTTGCTCACAAATTAGATGGAAAAATGCAGGCTACAATATGTGAAATGAAGGAAGATGCATGGGGAAGTGATAGAGATGGAAGGAAAACTGGGACTCAAATCAATGGAGTGGACCAGAAGGAAGAAACTAACAATCAAACAGAAAACGAGGAAGAAACAAGAATTCAAAAAAATGAGGAGAGGCTTAGGAACCTCCGGGACATCGTTAAATGTCCCAACATCCGAATTATAGGGGTCCCAGGAGGGGAAGAAGAAGAGCAACAAGTGGAAAACTTATTTGAACAAATAATAAAGGAATAATAACGGAGAACTTCCCCAATCTGGCAAAGGAAATAGACTACCAGGATGTTCAGGAAGCTCAGAGAATCCCAAAGAAGTTGGACCCAAGGAGGAACACACCAAGGCACATCGTAATTACATTAGCCAAGATTGAAATGAAGCAGAGAATTCTAGAAGCAGCAAGGGATAAGGGGACAGTCACCTACAAAGGAGTTCCCATCAGACTGTCAGCTAATTTCTCAAAAGAGACCTTCCAGGCAAGAAGGGGCTGGAAAGAAATATTTGAAATCTTGAAAAGCAGGGACCTACATCCAAGATTGCTCTGTCCAGCAAAGCTGTCATTTAGAATGGAAGAACAGATAAAGTGCTTCTCAGATAAGGTCAAGTTCAAGGAGTTCATCATCACCAAGCCCTTATTATATGAAATGTTAAAGGGACTTATCTAAGAAAAAGAAGATAAAAATATGACAGTGAAAAGACAGCAAACTCACAGCTATTAAGAACCACACCTAAAACAAAAGCAAACTAAGCAAACAGCTAGAACGGGAACAGAACCACAGAAATGGAGATCATATGGAGGGTTAGCAACAGGGGAGTGGGAGGAGGAGAGAGGAGGAAAAGGTACAGAGAATGAGTAGCATAGGTGGTGGGTAGAAAATAGACAGGGGGAGGGCAAGAATAGTGTGGGAAATGTAGAAGCTAAAGAACTTATGACACATGGACATGAACTAAAGGTGGGGAACGTGGGTGGGAGGGGGTGTGCAGGGTGGAGGGGAATGATGGGGGAGAAATGGAACAACTGTAATAGCATAATCAATAAAATATATTTTAAAAAAAGAAGTCCCCGCCCCTCATCCCTGATTGGTTTACCCTCATGCAAATGAGGACTCCAAATCCTCACAGTTTGATACAGAAAGCACTGTCCTGATTGGCCAGAGTGGAACGCTCTAATTGGTTGGTGAAGATGCTAATGAGGGTACAGCTACACAGCTCTGATTGGACAGGGAAAGGCTCAGTCCTATTGGTTCAAACACAATTCCAGGAACTCCTTTATAAGCGTTAGCTCAGCTGCAGAGACACACAGGGCAGTCAGGAAGTTAGTTTGGTGCAGGAGGCAGGCAGCTAAGGGTAGGCTTCTCCTTAAAGTGTGGCTTGCTGGAGAGGCCTCTGTTTAGAAACAGCTCCTAGGCTCTGGTTTTAAATTAGAGCCCCGTTAGCCACCTGGAGCCCTTGTTAGGAGGTGTCTTCTTTCTGAGGATTGACAGGGTTAACTGATATTCATACTCCAAACCTCCCAATAAATTCCTCATAGATACACACACGAGGTCTAGAGTGTTTGCAAGACTGTAAGCCAAAGACCGGAGAGAAAAAAGTCTATATGCCCAAAGATAGAGGGATGTGATTCTTGTTGTATCATTCAGGGAGATGGATTTAATAGAAACAGGTACATGTTCTCTGAATCGAAAGAGTATAGTTAGCTCCACAGAAAGAAAGAGAAGTTAACTCACCATGGCTATCTGTAGCCCAGTTCTATAATCCAAGGGTTGAACTGAGAAAAAATAATCAGCCGTTTTTCTCCCACAACTCCTTCATCCTTAACCTCGTCCCCATCAGCTTCTCTCTCCCCATCTCTTCAGAGATGTCGAAGCCCGACAGGCAACACGGCATGGCAGAAGGTGGAAGAGGTTTAGCAGAGGTGTTTTTGCATTTGGAGCTATATTGTCTTCACAAGAATAGCATCAGAAACAAGCATGGAAAACAAAGTGCTGGGAGCCATGGAAGGTGTTGGAGAAAGGGTAATTTTCACTTCATATGCCACTCAAAATATTGAATATAATCTGTAACTCTTGAAATGTTTAGATCAAACTGTAAGACAGTTTGTAAAAAACAAAAAAGAGAGAGAGAGAGAGAAATACTATACATTCCAGGCAATAGGACTGATTTGTTTTCAAAGTTCATATAACATACATGCAAGCACACATATGTACGCATGTCCACACACGCATATGTTCTTCTCTTCCAATGAAACCTTTATCACAATGGAAGCCAGCACAAAATCTTAGCTCTGGAAGCATGAGATACGGTGTTGGAGTCTCAGGAAATGTAAGAGCTCAAAGAGAAGCAAAAGCATAAGTCAGAACTCAGTGCTTAGAAATGATTTGAAGCATTTTCCAAATCTGAACTGATAAAAATTAACTCCTGGATAGTGTCAGGAATTTCAGGATTTACTTTTAAGTGATCTTTAAGAGCTCAGTTTGGCTCCCTCGGCCACAGCTTCCCAAAAGTGACACGCTGGTCTCAGCAATTCACCATCCTTTTGGCTCCACTTCCTCGTCTTAAGACAGGAATGCGATAATGACATTTCTTGAAAGACTGCAATAAAGAGAAGACATTAAAACAGCTCAGATGATCTGCCTGGAACATTCTCTCAGGCCAGGAGGAAGTCATATGGATCTGATATGTAGCGGAAGCGATAAATATGCTCGGGATGGGTCCTGTTCAGGGAACCCCTTTACTTCTATGATAAGTATTTCCCCACACGACCTAAGCAAATTTTCAGGCTTGGGGAGAAAAGTCTGTCCTCAAATCTCATTTTGCAGGTAGACATCTAAAAAAGATAAGCTGGTACATATTTCTTGATACTGTGGAGTCTCAAGGGCCTAATATTTCTGAGCGTGAGCTTTTAAAATGTGGGAGTATAGAAGTTCTTAGGAGGAACACTGCCTCGGTGGAATAGAGCTGATTAAGAAACTCAAGACTTCTGGGAGACTTTTACACACGAACTATCTTGGTAATACGAGTTCTAGAATAGCCATTGTTATGAGTGCTACACAGGAAGATATCTTCCAGAATTTAACTGCTACTAGAAATCTCAGAGGTACAAAGTAGGCGTTTTTTACTGAGACATCTTCTGTTCCCACGTCTAGAAACTTCCTGCTACAAGAAAAGTCCTGATTCTGCAGGAAAAATTCATCGAAATACATTCACCCAAGATTTATGATGTCCCTACTAGGAATTCAAGGGAATCCGAGGGAGGACCCAAAAAACCCCAGAATTTTTTTTATAAAAGTTGTGTATTTACTCTTAATATTTAAACTTCATTCATCTTCAAAGCACTCTCCATTTGATGCCATACACCTATCGAGATGTTTTTTCCACGGCTCAAAATGGTTTTTGAACTTGCTAATTTTGATGCCTTTTAGTGCTTCTGCCATTTTTTTGTTTCACTTCTTCCACATGGGCAAAACATTTCCCTTTGAGGACTTTTTTCATCCCAGAAAAAAAAAAAGTCACTTGGGGAGAGATGGAGTGAACAAGGAGGGTGGGGTACGGAGGTCATGCCATTTTGGGTCAAAAACTGCTGAACACTCAGCATGGTGTGGGCAGGTGCACTTGTAAATCACCCATCGCAAAATGGGCAAATTCATTGAAAGAGTCTTCAAAAATAAATTCACGGAAGCCTAACGCAGCTTCTCACAACAACGCCAGCTGGCACGCTGATACAGATGGGTTCCTAGAACACTCACCTAGCAGGGGAAGCCTGTACTATGAGGGGTTCACTCTGTGGAAGATAATTCCAGTTTTTGGGGGGTCCCCCCTCATACATGCCACAATTTGAGGGGCCAAGATCATAATGTTTCAAAAGGCAGCTCAACAGAAAACTATAATTGAAATGTGATCTTTGAGGCTCTACCAATCATGAATAATAACCTCAGGTATCAAACGTCTGCTCTAAGGGGGAGTGGAGTCCTCCATCACTCTCTCTCTCCACGGCCTCTCTGCCCCCTTGGCAGCGTTTGGCACAGGTGATCACTCCCACTACATTGAAAACCTTCTCTTGGCTCCAACGACACCATGATGATTTTCCCTCCAATCTCAAAGGCTACTGTTTCTCAATTGTTTTCCTCAGGGCCATCTCTGAATACTGATGTTTCATGGACTTTAAGTTTCATGGGATTGAGAAACTAGGATTTTTTCCCCCTAGTCTCACGGCTCTAAATATTCTCTATACACAAAGAAGTCCTGGCCTCTCAGCTGAGCTGCAGACTTGGGCTCCTTGCGCTCTTGGCCTTGTAGCAGGTGCTGCTCACATCCCTATCTTGACCCCTCCTGCCATCTCTTTACTCAGGACTTCTTCTGACTGCTAGAGGCTGCTACATGTGCGCACACAGCAAAACAGAGGTGCTAAAACACTCTTACCCACCCCGCCCCCGGGAACAGCCTTCAGTCAATGGCTGCAGGGAGTTGACCGATTGAGAAATCCAGCTTCTTCAATACTCAGGTGGAGTAACACTGGGGCGCGTGATTCTACACTGACCCCCAGAGTTCTCCAAGGGGAACCTGCCCACTAGGGTGGCTTGCCTGATCTTGTACCCTGCCTTGGCTCCCTTCCCTGCCTGCTGCCTGCCCCCTCACCCTCCCAGTCTCATATCAGTATTACTGGGGATCGCCTCCCAAATACTCTAATTACATTCCCATCCTTCTCTCAGGATCTTCTGCTGGGGAAACTCAAACTGAGAGAGCGTCCCACTCTGCTCCTCTCTCCACGTGTTTCTCATCTCAGAAAACACCACCAGGACTGACCCAGTTTCTCGAACAAAATATTAGGAGCTCTCCTTGCTTTTTCCCTTTCCGCCGATTTTCACATCCACGTCCTGTCTCTTGATCTGCCTCTAAAATCTACTCCCGTTCTTTCACTTTTCCTCTGTGGTCCTAACCCTCCCCACCCCTCATCAGCTTTGGTCTTAGCTCCTTCCATCTGGGTTCCCTGCATCCTCTCCCATCTGGATTTCTTCTCCACTAGGCATCCCGAGTGATCTTATAAAACACTTCCATCAGATCCAGTCACTCGCTGGCTTAAAAGATGATGACAGTTTCCCATCGTACTTGGAGCAAAACCTAAATCATGTGTCCCGGGACCTTCACAATCTAGCCCCTGCCTCAGTTCACTTCTCACCGCTCTCTCTTTTGCCCACAACACGCCAGGTCTCCTTGCTCTCCAGAGATGCCAACCTCCTGCCTGACTTAGGGCCCTGCCTGGGTCGATGTTCCCTCTGCCCACAGATCCATCCAGGGCGGACCCTTTGTCATTCATGTCTCTGCTCCAGTGTCCCCTTTACAGAGAGACGTCCCTGGATTTCAGTCTTCAGAAGTCCTACCCTCTGGATAACGCAGCCCGAAATCCTGATTTCTTTCCTTGCTTTTGTCTGTCTTCCTACACCAGAGTGGGAGCTTTTGTCTGCCATGGCACCGTGGTAACCTCAGCCTTTGGAACACTGCCAGGCACACAGCAGATGCTCAAAAATACCTCTGGAATGAGCGCACACTCTGTGCGGAGCACCACGCTCGGTGGTTTCCAGCTCCGAGGAAAGCGTGGCTATCGACATTTTCCACACTGACCTTCCACTTCCCAACGAGACAGTGGCTTACCGAAGATCACTCAGCTAATTAGGGAGCTAGCTGCCTACTCAGGGAGGCTGAAGAGTGAGGAATGAGGACTTACGGCTAATTGTTTCAGTTGAAACAGCTAAAGTCATGAGCAGCTGCCACATCCAGAAACTCAAATAATTAGGTCACACGTTTGGCCCAAATTTCCTGCCTTCCTAGATTCATCTTCAAAGGTACTTAACTGCAGGCCAGCAGAAGCTTGCTTTATAAAAAAAAAAAAAAAAAAAAAAAAAGACATCTAACATAGCCCAAAATCGTGACTAGAAGCATTCTCATTTAAGCCCTAAAAATGCAAACATATTGGCCTTGTGCTAAAGAGACAAATTTAATCAGAGAATTTGAAAAGAGATTTTGTTGATATCGAAGTTACCAAATTAGAGCTGGGTCTTATGACAATGTTTCTATCAGAAGTCAAACTTCAGAACCTCTTTGTGGATGAGACTATTTTTGGCATCCTTTTGATAGGCTAGGCATGCTGGATGTTCAAGGCCTGGTAGGAGGCATATATATATATATATATATATGTATATATATATATAATTCTATATTACTTATAGCATGTTTTACTGTGAGAGAGTGCACTTTTGTCAAAGTCACAAAGAATGGTCAAAATTCAAAATTCCAGGCGCTCTGCCCCTAACGCCCTTGGGTTGTTTCCTACTTAATAAGCTCATTGCTTGAATTCAGAAGTTGGATGTCTAACCATAAGTTGTTACAGAACATTCCATTTTAATAACAGACCTACTTCTTCGCCATACCCATGTTCTATGGGAATGGTCAGGGATGAGAAAGATCTCAAAAGAAGCAACATCAAAACTGAGGTGGGGGCGGGGGGAAGGCTTCGAACACATTTGTGGGACTAATCTGTGTGGCTCTTCCCCAGCAGGCGTTCTATTAATAAGAGTTAGAGGAGGGAAGGGAGGCATAACGACGAGGCATGTTAGATCTAGAAGCTGGGAATGAATCAGATATTGGAACAGTGTGGACATGCCTTAGATAACTGTGTCTTTTGCCCACTGTCATCCAGGCCCATGCCCTTAACTAGAGGAACAGGAATTGATTAGGAGGGAAAAAATGGAATAAGCATTGCTAAGAGTCACTTAAAACAGAGTCAGGAGGCTCTTGGGATCTAGGCACGTCTGCCCCAGTTCTGCGAGGTGCTGCTAAGCAGCTAAACCTGTTGCTACACCTGGCTCAAGGACCACCTGTAAACATCCCAGGACTATAAACATTCTGGAACAACCTACACGGACGTGTACGGACTTCACTTCCTTCCTTGTAGTTTTCACCTCCCTCATTTGCGTTTTGGAACCAACCAATCCCTGTTAAGCTAGCAGGCAATCCTTCCTTTGCATGAAACAATTACACCTTGTGGTTTTTGCCTTTATAAACTCTGCCTTCGTATGTTATCTCCCGAGTCCAGCTTGGGCTGCGACCTCAATCGTGTCTCTCAGACTCGAATCCTTGGAGGCCCCAGAATAAACTTTCAGTTTGTTTTGCAGCCTCAAATCTTTATGAGTTGACAGAACCAATGGACAAACCCCCACACCTCCCATCCTCGGGGTGCATTTTCCTGGGAGGCATTCCCTTTGCTTTTTAGGAGGTCCTGGCAGAATGGAACCTCCGTTGCCCAAGCAGCAACCTCAGTCACACGCTCTTCTGTTGACTTGTTCTGCTTCCTTGGCGCATTTTCCCTGGTCCCTTACCCCACCTTTCTGGGAATACCTGCCTCCAGGTCTTCGTCTCAGGTTTTCATGGTAACGTAATTAAGACACTATTCATTGGGGTCTATTTTCTGGACTTAAAATGATCACTTCTTCCCTTGGATGCAATACCTAACTCCTTAAAATTTCCGAAGAAATTTCGAATGCATGCCACATTTGGACCTCTCAAAAGCCCTCAGGCTTGTTAATGGAGAGAAGGTGACTTTTCTCATTTCAGCAGTTGAGGTGCGGAGGTGGAAAGAGGATCAGCCAAGATCACAGGGGCTGTCAACCACGTAGCTGGACACCCTCACCCACCTGGGCCTGACAGCGCTCAGTGCACTTGGACTTGGGCCGCTCCCAGCACCACCGCCTTCCATGTCTGCCCAGCCCCGCCTCCTGCTTGTCCTGCCACAGCTGTTCCAGCCTCACCGACTCCAGGAAGCCTACCCTGAGCTCTTACTGACGTTCTTAAGGGAGGGACCCAGTCTAAACCACTCTTAGTTAAACCCCTCGTTACTGCCATAATGTCAGTGCCTAGTTCACAATAAGTCCTTTGCGTCTGTTCCTTCAGTAAACAGGGAAAGCAGTGAATCCAGGAAGGAATGACCTACTCTTACAGGGCATCTCTCACCCAGCTCTGGTGAGCTGCTCACCTGTCCGCCCCCCCGGGAGTCTGCAAGCCCCCTGAGGAATCCTGTTAGTCCTCCTCGGAGCCTGGTGCCTGGAACAGTGTCACAATTCAGTCCTTAATCATGTTTCATGAATGAATGGATGGATGGATGGAACTTTACTTTCCTAGTAACGATGTAGCACTCGGCATAGGATAAGATGGCTAAGGAGTCATCTCGAAGGAAGCTCTGGAATCATGTCTCAAATGAATTAAATCCACAGAAAAACAAAAATCTAGCCCAAGTGTTCCCTGGGTAATGATTGATGATCTAAATCCAACTTTTGAAATCGAATATTAAAATATTAAAATCTAATATAAAATATTAATCGAATATTGAAATCGAATAACCCCAGAATTATTGATAACAATGTATTCCTACTAGTTGTTGCCACAAGATGATGAGGTTTTTTTTTTCCACAGGATGTATGTAACCACAGACAGGTCTTATAACATTGGTGTGCTCTGGGTTTCTCATTGATATGATAACAAAAATAAAATAATAATAACAATAATAGTTTCATATATCAAGCACTGACTTAGGGCCAGAGCTGCCATGTTGCATTGTGGCCTCTGTGACTGGCGCCCCCTGGAGTTGTGTGGTTCACAATCTACATGGCTATACTTGGCAGCCCTACATTGTGCTAAGGACTCCACGTGTATTATCTCATTTAATTCCCCCAACAACCCTGAAACAACATAGAATTCAGGTTTCATCTACCAATAAAGAAACAGGTCTAGAGGTAAAGTGATTTCCTCAACATCACCCAGCCATAAGCTATGAAACCAAGATTTGCACCTGTGGCGTGTGACTCTGAGGCCCCCATTATTGACCTCGTGCAATACTTTGCAGTATTATCGCAAAGTTATAATAAACTCTTAGCTATGGAGGAAACATGTTTTTAATAAAGATTGTATTTATTTTTAGAGAGAGGGGAAGGGAGGGAGAAAGAGAGGGAAAGAAACATCAATGTGTGGTTGCCTCTCAAGCACCCCCTATTGAGGACCTGGCCCACAACCCAGGCATGTGCTCTGACTGGGAATCAAACCGGCAACCCTTTGGTTCGAAGGCTTGGCACTCAGTCCACTGAGCCACACCAGCCATGGCATTGGAGGAAACATTTTTGCAAAGGTAAAGGCAGGATATTTTTTTAAATCATTGTTTATCTCTACTTCTCCTTGATGGTGAACCCCTAACAGAAAATCCTGAGAGGTTTTGTAAATAACTTGGGGAAATTTCTAAGCTGTCTGTACAGATTCATACCTTATAATGTGAACATCAACAATATCTAAGAGAGAAGTAGAATAAATCCCAGCCATTATTGATGTTCCTTATCAAGAGTGATAAATATAGAATGATTCCGAGCAAAGGGGAGAAAGAGCTAGAATCCGCTGAATAGCGAGTCACAGAATTTCCTCCCTTTAAAACAGTCCTGGAGAGTGTATTGGAAAAACCCTCAAAGGCACAAACTCAGCAGCAGCCCAGCTGCTGAGAGGGATGTATTCTCAGGGCCCCAAGCTGGAAACAACCGATTTCCCTCCAAGTTTAGCAAGAGTGGGTCCAAGATGCTCCTGTTCCTGGGAGAACGCTCTTTTTCAGCAGTCAGCACGAATCGTGAGTACATAAAGTACATTTCATCATTCTGCATAGGTTGCTTTAAAAAAAGGAGGCATTGTTGATTTTGAATATTCTCCTAGCCCCCACGGAGAATCTGTCCAAAGGCTCTTGTAGAAAGTTGGTTTTGTTAGCTAGTCTCACACTGAAAGAGCAAAAGATGAAGAAAATACGGTAACACTTTGAAGGCCACTGATTTCAGAAAACAGGGAATTCCGTAGGAGTTTCTCAGACAACTGACGCTCCCCACCCTGAAAGTGCCAAAATTCCTTTGTTTCACTTTCATCGGTTGGGTGTCTCTCTCCCAAACACGTTCTCTAACGCACTGCCTTTTCAATCAGAATACAGAGACTACATTTTAATCGTTCCTGGAGGGAGGAAGAGCAGCAGCCTGAGTCTCAGCTATCACATCTGAAGTCGTATCAGCGACCGTGTCCATCCTGTCATTACAGCCCCAGACCCGTTTCTCCCACGTGGGAGGGGCCTGGACAGCGGCTCTCGCGCGAAGGTTTTGTCCGTCCTTCTGTTCGGCGGCTATCCCTTCTCCTTGAGCCCCTCTGCCCTGCGGCTTCGAATCTGCCACCACGTTATAGATCAGGGGTGGGCACATCACAGCCCGTGGGCTCGATCCAGCTCACCGCTTGTTTGCTAAATAAAGTTTTATTGGAACGCAGCCAGGCTCATGCTTGTGCACATCATCCATAGCAGCTGTGCTTTCGCTCCACAACAGGCCAAGCAGAGTAGTTGGGACTGCAACTGCATGGCCTGCAAAGCCTAAACTATTTACCTGCTCTTTCTGGAAGAAGTTTACCAGCCCCTGTTTTTTGTTTATTTGTTTGTTTGTTCGTTTGTTCTTTTTCCCCAATTAGAGTTGACATTGAACGTTCTTTGTATTGCTTTCAGGTGTCCAGCCTAGTGGTTAGACAATCATATAATTGACAACGTGATCCCCCTGATATTTCCAGTACCTGCCTGGAACCGTACATGGTTATTGCAGTGTTATTGACTGTGTTCCCCATGATGCACTTGGTATCTTCCTGACCATTCTGCAACCACCAATCTGTACTTCTCAACCCCTTCATGTTCTTCACCCAGCCCCCAAACCCCCTCCCCTCTGGCAACCATCAGTCTGTTCTCCGTATCTGTAAGTCTACCCACCTTTGTTTTAGATTCATGGATAAGTCAGTGTCTTTTAAATAAACGCTGCCCTCCCCTCTGAATACAGTCCTGTGCTTGGCAACAATTGCGTTCTTAGCAGCTGAAAGGCCTTTTTTGCTGAGACCCACGTTTCCAGATGTGTCCTGGGTGGTGGAGGAGGCTAAAAAGCCGACCTTCCAAGAAGGGAGCATTTCCCAGACTTTTCAAAGTGATAAAACCCCATTATGTGTCAGAGTGCTTCACAGTGTCCTAAAAACAGCCTTTGTGTGTGACGGAGCTACATCTGCAGCCTTAGGCCATAGAAACCTCGCCGTCATTCAGAGTTCAGATGCCTTCAAACAACTAGTCCCAGCCCTCAAAGCGCAGCTGGAATCACCGCCTTAAATAGTAATAATAATTTTTAAAAAAATGAGATGGAAAAAGACAGAATTAGAAAGTCAGCCAGTTAAAGAATAAAGCCATAAAGAACAACAACCGAATCGAGCTTCTCCCTGAGATTTACAGAGGAGAGGCCAACCAGAGACGCTGTTGAAAATCTCACACGGCACTGGAACCCAGGGCAGATTTCCAGCCGGAGGAGTTGCGGCATATGGTATTTCGCACACACAAGGTAATTAAGAACCGCCTTGGAAAAGAGCATTTGTAGCCACCTCATCAGTGACCTAGCAGGCTGGTTTGTATCAGTTACTATTCATTACTGTCAGGAAGAACAAAACAGGGTATGATTAATGCAGTCCGCTGCGCTGGATTGCAGCACAGGCTGACAACTGGAAAAAATGAAGTTCGGGAGAAAACGCCATCATTTCCCAAGCCTGGGGAGTCTATCTGCATTTTATACCAACGGTATTATTATAATAATTAGTGTTATTATTACTAACAAAGTAATGAGAATGTAAACATTGCCCAATACTAGTCTATGTTCTATACAGGCATTAGCTTATGGAATCCTCGAGAAGTTCAATGACAGAGGTGTTAACATAATCCCTAATCTACAAATGAGGAGACAGCCTCCAAGAGGGCAGGCAGCCCAAGCAGCGTAAATGGCCACTAGAAAAGCAATAATTATCATAGTGCAAGATTCACATGGGAGGATGTGTAGGTTACGACTTCCTTAAGGTGAGGGCCTATAACGACGTAGTGACTCGGTAAACGTTAGCTGAGTTTGTGAACCAATAATGCAGTGGGTGTATAAACCCCGAAGCCAAGCTGCCTGGGCTGTGTTGGGGTCCTCCTGATTTGGCCACCTAGCCATCTCGGTGTGTGTCTAAGACACTCACACTTTCCCTGTCAGTCTTTGTAGACAGATGGCCTCTCATGGACGGTCCTTGACAACAGGACATGCATAAACACCCCCCGGGGACCTCACGCAGAGGGGGCCCCAGCCCCATCGCCTGAAACGTGGGAGAGTTACTGCCTTCCTAGAGCAGAAGCTTGTGAAGTGTGTCCCATAGGAGAGTGACAGATGTCAGGAAGAACAGAAAACAAAGCACTCTGGCCAAGTAAGTCTTGGAAAAACAGAGCTAATCAAACTCCTAACTTGAGAAATTCCGAGAGCGTTCAATGGGTTAAAGTGCGTTGAGAATCACCAAGTGGGGGAATCTGGTCTACACAATTCATCAAATTCATCTGACCGTGGAAACACTTTTCCTTTAAAGCATCTTACAGGACTATTAACCTGAGAAGTCCACACTGGGAAATATTGTCATAGAGAAAGATGAATGCATGAAATGGGGAAAAAATAATTACTAAAAACTTGTGAGCAGAAATGGTGCCAAACGAGAGGAAGCCGGGAGATTTACTTGTGTTGAGAATAGATCTCTGGTTTCAAGCACAGCTGAATCCTGGAGCTGAAATGCAATCATCAGGATTCAGTTCCTCTCCATGTCTCAGCATCTTCACCCACTGGTGGGGCTTCATTCCCAGGCTTCCTGGGGTGGCTCTGGCTGCCCCAAGATCACATCCTTCTACGTTCAAGTCCAGGGAAACGAGTGCCTCTTCTCACCCACTCAAGCAAAAACCCCAAGGAGGCTCTGAGGGAACCCAGTTGGCTTGGCTTAAGTATGCCCACCCTATTTCCAATCACTGTGGCCAGGAGACCAAAATCCTCCGAGCGGCCGGGCCAAGTCAGCCTTCCGCCGCTGCAAGTCAGAACAGAATTAATCCTTTCCGAAGCCCAGGGCTGAGAGTGAGGGACAGGGGAGGTCTCCAGGGGAGAACTGGGGAGCTCTTCGTAGAAGGGGAAATCGATGTTGGGGAGCTGAAATGACAAACCCCCAGTACAAAGATTAATTCCCCTGGATTTCCAAACTGCGAGCTTTCAGACTGATTTGGGTAAGCCCCCTCATATTAACAGTTGATTAAAAACCCTAAACTAACACGGCGCCCCAAGAGAAGGTCAGGTCCCCAGATCCGTTCAAAACTTGATCCAATTAGTTAACCTTGATCCTTGCCATTTTTTTCCCTGCGTCATTTCTGTGGCTGTGGGCCTTACCAGATTGGACAGCAGATTTCCATCTATCCCTTCTTTTTCTTCCGAGCGTTAATCCTTATTCCCCCAAAGTAACTAACACTTAATCTAAGGAAAAGCCAAAAATAGAACCATTTCCTTCCAATTTAAGACCCCCTGTCCTATAATCCACATGGAAAGTGTCTGTTAGAGAGAGGTGGGAGGTGGGGGAGAGACACCCTAGGGAGAGAGACAGACCAGAATAGAAAGCTCTTCTCTATTGTTCACTACAACACATTTCAGCACCGTAGTGAGTAACCTGCGAAAAACAACAGGTTATCGTGTTCCCAACCTGCATGGAAGGAAATCTGCCACAATAGGACGTCTCTAGGCCGGTGCTATTCAGCACAGGGGCCGTCAGCTACCTGTGACTACGAGCATGAAGCGCTCGCCCATGAGGACAGAGAAATGTTCTAGGTGCAAAATACACCACAGATTTCAAAGACTTAACGCAAACAAAGAATGTCAAATACCTCATCAATCATTTTTGCATGGATTACACGTCAAGAGGACAGTATTTTGGATATGTTGGGTTGAATAAAATAGATTAGTACAATGAATGTCACCTGTTTCTTGTCACATGTTTAAATGCGGCGACTGGAGAAGCTAAACTGCAGCACGCAGGCTGCGTTCTATTTCTCTGGGTCATCTCTGATGAAGATGAGACATGGCCGGCAAAGGATGAGCACCATGAGCTCAGTACAGGGAGGGCTTGAAATCAAAAGAAACGGATGCATGCATTCCACGTGATGCCTCTAGGAGGCAGGGATGACGATTTTCCTGTTCAGCCTTTCCAGTGCGATCTAAATCACCTTTACCTATGTTCATTCATCATGCTAATTTTTTAAATTTCGGTGGCCACAAAATAATACTTAAGCATTTCAGGGGGGCTTCACTGAGACACGTGAAGGGTAGACTTGTTTGTAACTGCTTTAATCTGTCCCAGCCCCACACCTGCGCTTCTTCACCTGGAGGCTACCTGGGGTGCTTTAATAAAAAGACGTACGCCCAGGCATCAGCCCAGATTCTCCAAGCGTGTTATTGTCTTCCCAAAGAGACCAGGGGATTCTGTCTATCACATTTAGTTAAGAACCGCTTGTCCAGGGCACACAACTCAGGGACCTAACGGTAAGGGTTGGAACAGAGCCAAAACCACATACTGAGCAAAATCTTGCCCCAACCTACAGATACTCTATAGGTAACAGGCCCGTCTTCCCTATCTTCAAATCAGGAGTGTCCTTGCTAGGCCCCTGAGCTTTTACCCTTGAGAATACCTGTTGGTGACGACCCAGAGGGGAGAAGTCTCTGGCGTCAACACCCAGCACAGCCCAGCTTCTCCTGAATCATCAATGTGTTTCTAACCTAACGGTTACTAAGAATGAGGGCATTCATCCTGCCAGGAGTCTCCAAGCCTCCAGCAACGTGCCAGCAGACGCCCACCATGCGGGCCAGGCTCACCTGCAGTTTATTTTCCTCAGCTGACTCCCCCTTCCCACCAAGCTTTTCGACTCACCCATTCTGATTTTATTTTGAATTATGTATTTCTGCAAGCTCCCTGAATTCTTTTCAGAGGAAAGGTGGGACAGGAATAAAAATATATATGTCGTGCAAGCACGCCGACATAAATAACAGGATCTTATTTCCAGAGCCATATCAATGAAACGCAACTGGGTGTTTTCCTCATTTTATTTTTCAAATTAAATGTATCCGGGTGACATTGGTTAATAATCAACTTGTTGGGTTGTCGTTTTTGTTTTGTTTTTTGTTTTGTTTTTTTTTTGTTAATGATGCAAGGAGAAGAGGAAAGAAAAGAGAAGCAAAAGTGTGGCGAGGGGGTGGGGAGAGGAAGCAATGTCCCGTGCATTCCACAGTATTCGAATTCTGGCTCCTAGTTAACAGGCAGCAGAGAAAGGCAACTTTATCTTTAAGATAAATGTTATAAATTGCATGTAATGAAATAAGGTCTTATTTTCCCACCTTTTGGTTTCTTATTTTTAAGATATACAGTCTTGTGTCAACCAAAATATCTAGACTTATAGCACACAATTCTATTCAGCTTGTAGAACAAATTCACTGGCAGACTGGATTTTTATTTTAATTATTTGTATAGAGTGGAAAGGAATGGCCTGATTTATTATTGAGTGGGGCTCCAATGGCAATATTATTATAGTTGCAACAGATGAATAAACCAATATATTTCTCAGAGCCATAAAACACCCAGCTACATGTCAGAGAAAATTGTTCTCCAAAACAACTGCAAAAAATAAAAAATAAAAAGCAAGGGAAATAAGGGAAATAGGGGCCTCCTTCTCCGCCCCCAAAGCCATTCCAAAGAAAACACAGGACTCCTGCTGACCAGGAAAAACTCATTTCGACAAACTTACTTTCCATCTATCCACTGAAATTAAAAGTTCGCTGAAATAATTTATACTGCTGTCTGTGGCACTGATGTGTTTATTCCATTTGAATGTGCTTTAAAAACAAATCGATAGCCGCAGAAGATCATTGTTCTCCCATAACCCGAAGTTGGACATGCTGATGCAGTCATGGCAGCAAGCTGCAGGATTAAGTTGTGATCGGAACTGTGTGCCTTGAAGACATTTTAATGCCTGATCCGAACAGAACTGTTCTTTGCAATGTGCTTAGAAGGGGGGGATGAGGAGGGAGGGGGCGGAAACGAGAAGATGGTTTTTCACATTCCATCTCTGCTTATCTACGCCCTGCATGCCAGCCCGGCCCCGGCTGAGGACAATGAGAAGCAGAATGCAAAGAGCGGCGAAAAGTCAAGTGCAGCCCCCAGTGCCCCTCCTGGAAGGCTCCATCGGGTTAGGTTGTGCCGATTGCTCGGCCCAAGGGAACCAGGGCTTCTTGACACTCTGTTATTCACCGAGATGCTGAGGTTGATTTTTCTGGTGCCTTTTCCGTTTGTATCTATTTTTAGGAATGCCTCCGGGGGGGCCACACACCTCCCAACAGGCAGAACTACCCTGTGGATGTGAAGTGTGTTTTCCGGAAATGGGTAGCCACGAAGACCTCAAGCTCCAGAATCAGAAACATCGGAATGAAATGTCGGTTCCACATGTGTCTTGTGATGTGTCCCTGGGCACGGTCCCTGACCCCTCTGGGCCACACTTTTCTCCCCTTGGAACACAGGCATGGCTCCGGCCCTTTCCACGCAACGATCCTTCAAGGAAGTTAGTTGCTAGCTGCATCCTCACGTTACAGATGGAAAAATTAGCTCAGAGAGGTCGGGCAGCTTGCCCAAACTAGGACGTGACAGACAAGAGTTCAAACCCAAGTCAGTCTAGTTCCACAGCCCAAGGTTTTAAGCCCTCTGTAATGAATATCCCAGATGGTGGTGCCCCATGTTCTGTTTCTTTCCCCAGGGGTCCCTTTTGCTCCCGCCAGTAGTGGGAGCCACTGGGGCACTGGGGCACCTGCCACTGTTGCGATTGCACTTTCAGGAGCCCGTTCTGAGGGGATCATCGTGATGCAAAGGAATGACTCCAGCAGTGGGAACATCGGCTTTAAAGAAACACATTCATTTCTTCGTCACTAAGAACTCAATGCACATGGTTCAGGCGCTGCAGTGATAAACCAAATTATTTTAAAAAAAAAAGGTCTCACCCTGGCCGGGGTGGCTCACTTTGTTGGAGCTTCCTCCTGGAACTGAAAGGTTGTGGGTTTGATTCCCAGTCAGGGCTCATACCTAGGTTGTGGGTTTGGTTTCCGATTGCTGGTCCGGGTGTGTACAGGAGGCAACCAGTGGATGCTTCTTCTCGAAACAATGTTTCTTTCTCTCCCTTCCTTTCCCTCTAAAAGCAATGAAAAAAAAAATGTCCTTGGGTGAGGCTAAAAAAATATTTTTTATTTATAAAAAAGATCTCTGCTTTCCAGGGGTTCCCATTTCAAGTCAAACACACTAATAAAAAAAGTTTCCCACATGCAAATGCCGCCCCCCCCAAACTTAAAGGGAAACAACACACAATCGGAGCGAAGACCCTTTTTCTGGATGCTAACCTTCCCTCGGCACAAGCAATTACATCCTGAAACTGCAGAGCCTCCCACCCATCCAGCCTGAAGCTCTCATTTCTAGCTCACACTAGACAACAACCAAGGGATCAACCGACGATGGAAACTATGTGATTCAGACCGCTCTCCACTGTGAAAGAAGAAGTCATATTTATTTATTCCTTATTCAAAAAAAAAAAAAGATTTCATTTCTAACTCTAAAAGAATTCATGGTTTCTTTAGGCCATTGTTCTGATTTGGAGCAATTCATCACGGAGCGATAACACGCCGACGATGTGTTACACGAATACATCCTTACATTGGTAATGCTCTAATGAGCTAGCGGTGCCCTAAATCACCAGAGGGCTGTCACTCCCATGATGTGTGACTCAGAGATCCAGCTCTGATCGGAGGAAGGCATCCAAGAACTCAACAATGGCAGAATTATATTTTTTGACTTCAGAATTTCTTGACTATAAATAATAACCTCTCTCGTAGAAAATAGAAAACTCAGGCTGAAGTCAAAAGAAGCAGCAAAATTTCTCATATGTTCGAATACGCCAGCGATACCTAGATAAGCAGATATATCGGTGGAAGCCCAGGCCGTGTGGCGGAGGAGGTCGCAGATAAGAAAATGATTTCTGAAGTATCGATGGGGTTGCTGAAGCTCCTTCTGAAATGTAATCAGTTGGGTGCCTACAGATCCGTTTATCATGGATGTGGATTTCATCAATGCCCTAAAATAAACGGTGTTAAACCCTGAGTCAAGAGAAAAATGGCAGACTAGGGAGAGAGGTACCCTCTTCCACCCTGTTGGCAGGAGAATAAATTGATATAACCTTTCAGAGGGCAATTTGGCAATATTTATCAAAATTTAAAGCGCACATAATCTGGGCCCCGCCATCTCATGTCTAAAAATCTATCTGGCAGACACTCACACCCGTACAGAAGGATATATTTGTGTAAGAACATTTGCCACAGCAAACTGTTATACCCGGAAGAAAAAAATGGCAACAACGAACCCATCCATCAATAGTGGAGTGCTTAAATACATCAGTGTGTATTCGTTGTAGGAGGTTTATGTGGCCATTAAATATTATGATGGCGATCGATGGCTTTGAAAGTATCGCAGAGAATTGGAGAGCTGCGGTTGTCAATTTTCCGTGTGCGCCCGAGTCACGTGGGGAGGTGATAAGGGACACAGGGGCCGGGCTCGTCGAAGCAGAGCGCAGCCTGGGCCTCTGGTGACCACCAAGTTCTCTAGGTGGCGGCGAGAAACAGCTGGTTCTACGAGTCTCTTTTCTAGGAAACCTAGGAGGGGCGTCAGACACTCCGAACCTCACCAGAGCTGCATCGGAGAAGTTCTCCTGAGTGTGTAGATGGGCGTGTGTGTGTTTCTTTCTTATTCTATTTTGTTCTGTATTTGATTTTATTGTTCAGTTACCGTTCACATTCAATATCCAATCCTATTTTCACACTCAATGCTATTTTATAGCAGTTTCAAGTGCACGGCACAGTGGCGAGACAATAATACAACATATAGAGTGACCCCCAACCCCGCTAATTCTGACACCACTTTATTCTCTTTGAAGTGCCCATCAGCGGATGAGTGGATAAAAAGCTTGGTACACATATACGATGGAATACTAGTTGGCCTTAAAAAAAATGAAATCTTACCTTTTGTGACAAAATGGAAGGACCTGGAGGGTATTGTGCTAAGTGAAATAATTCAGTCGGAGAAAGACAAATACCTTATGATTTCACTTGTAAGTGGAATCCAAAGAACAAAATAAATGAACAAACAAAACAGAAACAGACCCATAGATTCAGGGAGCAGGCTGATTTTCACCTGGAAGGGGGTTGGGAGGCTGGGCGACAAAGATGAAATACAAACCGGTAGCTACAAAATAGTCCCAGGGATGGAAAGCGTGTGTGGTTTTCTTTACTTAAGGCTCTGCAGAAAGACTGCTTTGGACTCACTTGAAAACAATGGATAGAGAATGATAGCGAACATTATGGAGTTCGTACACTGGGCTCTCCGGTCGTTCTCATTTCATCCCGTGGCAGCACAGTGAAGTGGGTTACGTTAGTATCGCTCATTTGGCTGATTGGGGGAGTGGGGCGCAAAGGGGGCCAGTTCCTCCAGATCAACTCAGCTTGCGGGTCTGAGGCTGGGATGTGAGCCCCCAGCATGGGCACTCGGCTTTCTGGCCTCAGTGGGTGTAAACCCACAGACCTGTTGGCTTGGAAACCAGTCCACTATTCATCAGGTTTTTAAAAAGAAGGTTAGTAAACAGCAGGTGCAATTGGGTACCGCTGTATTATATATTCAAAGAAAGGGATGGACATATTACTTTGGGGAACAGAAGAAAAAGGGAGCTACATCCAAAATGAGGAGAAGGAAAAGCACGGGGAAGCCAGCTGGAGAGCGTGTTCTGAAGATTTCTGAAGTCAGTGTGTTCCATGACCCCCGCCCCTCCCTCAAGTCGTATGGGGGAGGGTTGCCTTTTGGGAGCCACTTGTGGGTGACCGTTCCATATTCTCAAGGCTGAGAGGTGCTGTGTGGTGGGTAGCCCTTGTGGAAGAAGGTCCCACGTGAGCTCCATGGAGGCAAGGACCCATCCATCTTGCTTCCCTGTTTCCTCAGAGTCTACCCCACAGCAGGTACATAGTCCGTGACCCATAAATAGTTGTTGAGAGAGGTGAGTATTTTAAGTACAGAATGTATTTTTGAAAGATATGTGGCTGTACTGAGAAGAACTTTCTTGCATTTTAAGACTGTTTGAGGAACACTGGTTAATGACATTATTTAAGTGACAGGTGGAAAACATCACAATTCGACATCTGTATACATTGTAGCATGTGCGAAACCAGAAGTCTAGTTTCCATCTCTCACCATATATTTGAGCCCCTTCACTCATTTCCTCTGCCCCCTACTTACCTCCCCTCAGGTAACCACCAACCTGTTGTCTGTATCTGTGGTTTTCTTTTTGTTTATTGATGTGGTTTTTTGTTTCATATTTCACCTGTAAGTGAAATCCTACAATTTTTGTCCTTTTCCATCTGGTATATTTCACTTCACATAATACCCTCAAGATCCATCCATGTTATCACAAGTGGCAATATTTCATTGTCATTTTTATGGCTGAGTTGTATTCTATTGTGTGTACGTATATAGATGTAGATACAGGTATAGGTATATAGGTATAGAGACAATGATAGATGATACAGATATGTAGAGAGATATAGGTAGATATAGGTATAGGTATAGATACGTAAATCCCACATCTTTATCCATTCATCCATCAATGCACACTTAGGTATTTTCCACAGCTCAGTGATTATAAGCACTGCTGCTGTGTCAGTTACTATAAGTAATAATAGAAGTAATGTATGTACATCTTTTTGAATTAATCTTTTCATATGCTTCAGATAAATAACCAGAAGTGGGACTGCTGGATCATATGGTAGTTCTATGCTTAATTTTTTTTGATGATCCTCCCTCCTGTTTTCCATAGTGGCTGCACCAATTTACAATCCCGCCAGAAATAACAAGTGTTGGAGAGGATGCGGAGAGAAGGAAACCTTCAAACACTGTTGATGGGATTGCTAAAACACTATGCTTTAGAGTCGTTTCAGGTTCACGGTGACACTGAGAGTACACACCTTTGCCCCTACACGTGCATAGCCTCTTCAGTGACCAGCACCCTCCACCGGGGCTAGGGTTTGCTCTCGGTGGTATGTGGTCTACGGCTTGGACAAATGTCCAATGCAATGAGTCCACCATTACAGTATCATACAGAGTGTTTTACTGTTCTAAAACTTTCCTATGCTCTGCCCATTTATCCCTCTCCCCTCCCTAACCCCTGGCAAACACTGTTCTCTTCACCGTCTCCATAGTTCTGCCTTTTCCAGAATGGTCATGTCAGATGGTCAGAATAAAACAACAAGTAGTCTTTTCAAGTAGTCTTCTTAGTGATATGCATTAGTCTTTCCATGGCTTGACAGGTCCGTTATTTTAGCACTGAATAATATTTCACTGCCCGCCTGTACCAATGTATTCATCCACTCACATACTGAAAGACATCTTGCTTGTTTCCAAGTTTGGGGGATTACGAATAAAGCTGCTATAAACATTACGTTCAGGTCTCAGTGCGGGCCTAAGTTTCAACAGTTTTGGGTAGATCCCAAGAAGCTTGATTGCTGGATCGTATGGTAAAGAGTAAGTTTAGTTTTGTGAGAAGCTGCCAGACTGCCTTCCAACGTGGCTGCAGCATTTCACACGCTCTCCAGCCATGACTGGGAGCTCTGTGTCCCACACACCCGCCAGCACTTGCTGTTGTCGGCGTTCCAGATTTCAGCCCTTCTGAAAGGTGTGTGGTCAGTGGTATCTCACTGCTGTTTTCACTTGCCTTTCCGCGGTGACAAATGATGTGAAACATCATTTCAGGTGCTTATTTGTCATCCGTGTACCTTCTTTGGTGACATGGCTCGTAAGGTCTTTGGCCCATTTTTTTAATTGGATTGTTTGCGATTTTATTGTTGAGTTTTAAAACTCCTCTGTATATTTTGGATAATAGTCCTTTATCGGACTCGTCTTTTGCCAGTATTTTCTCCCAGCGCATGGCTTATCTTTTCATTTTCCTGACAGTGTCTTTTGCACAGCAGTTGGCAAATTTTTCAATCACAAGTTCCGCGTAGGCATGATTAAAGTTTATGTCCCTTGTTTAAATTATTTAATTTAGATAAAACAACCTAAAAGATATTTTCAGACTCTACAGATAGAAAGAAACTGAACTCATACAGCAGCCAAAAGAAAGATGACCCAAAGAAGTAGCAGATGGTTTTCCCATCTTCATGGAACTCATCTTTCTAGAATGAGAAAGCATGCATTTAAAGAAGAATTATAAAATGTCATAAAAGCTTACAAATCACATGTTAGAATACTTGGTGTAGAATACATAAGCAGAATCAAAGGAAGAGGAGGAAGTTCAGCAGAGTCTAAAATGGCCAAAAAAGGCATATGGTTTTAACTGGGCTCTAAAAATAATAACTTACATTGTCTAAAAACATAAATAGATCATCCATCTATAATATCTGGACCAGTGGTTCTCAATCATTGAGTTGTCACACCCTAACGAACCATTAGCCTGGCACAGAAGTGTAACCAAATTTTTACCAATATGACATTTTTTGGAACAGGGCACAATCGAAAACATAAGGTACAGCAGTGTCTGTCTGATGGGCAATTTAGTTGAAAGGACAGGCAAATATGAAGTCTGGTGCCACCCTCGGTGAACAAGAGTGGGGTGCGGTCAAATGGGCAAGAGCTGTTGAGCATGTAACAGGGCACATTCGAGGCAGTGAACAACCGCCTCACACAGTAGGGCAGCGTGGAAAGGGTGCCCTCTAGCTGCTTTGCGACATGGTGAGACATGGCTATGTCATTGTAGTTATTGCTGATTCATGTACACGCTGTTTTCATTCTCCAAGTCACTCTAAGAGGGCTGCCGAAAGTCCCCTATGCATCAGCGTGCCGTGAACCCACAAAGCTTGGGAGCCACCGATGGCTGTCCTCTCCCACTCTTCCATTTTGCTTCGTTTCATCGTTTTGCCTTCAGGACACAGCATTTAGTGACACAGAGCAAAAGCACTCGTGGGCTGTGGGATTTTGTGATTACCTACCATTGTCTAGGTTGAGAAGACACTTCTTCAAAACCACCCTTTATTTTGAAATAGTTTAAAACTCACACGAAGTGACAAAAACAGTATAGGCGTCCCATGAACCCTTTACCCAGTTTTTCCCAATGATTATAGTTTGTAAAACCATCGTATGTTGTCAAAACCAGAAGACGAACGTTGATAGAACATTAATTCAGGTTGCACTGCTTATTTGTACATAGTATTCTCCAAGTCTACAGGTAGTCTGTGGAATATGAATAAATCAACTAGATCTTGAGTTTTTAACTTTGAAAATCTGAGATGTTTGACTCCACTTATTAACCCAGCAGAAGTGAGTATAAAAGTTTTGTTTTGGCATCTGGAAATCAGAAAGTCATGCTTAATTGGACATCTAGTGAGTATTAGGCAAGGGCTAGTGAGTCGGAGATATACCAACAGTCCAGGGGGAGCAACAAACCAGAAAATGACCAGCGGTCACGCAGCAGGAAACAGAAGCTAAGGCTCCTTAGGAACCCCTCACCTGGGTTTGGGAAGTCACGGGAGGTTTTCTGGAGGAAGCCGAGACCTGCGAATCACAGAGGAGGTAGGCAGGTACGACGCAGGGGAGGCGGGGTGGGTAATGAAGGGGACAGGAGAATGGAGCAGAGGGACCTGCTCCAGGCGGAGGAAACAACCTGAGCTGCAACCCGGAGGTGACAAAGAGCACGACCCTCCTTGAGGACAGACACACGTTCTGTGGCTGGAGCACAGCACAGGACATGAGAGACAAGTCTCCCAGCATGAGCAGCCAGCTTAGTCTGCAGCTGCGCCGTCCAGTCCCGGGAGCCCCCAGCCCCATGGGGCTACTGAGACCTGAAAGTTGCCTCGGCTTAATTCAATGGGCTGTAAGTGCAGAACAGGCACCAGATTTCAGAGACTTACCACCAAAAAGGTATAATAGTAATAATAATGTGTCTCAATGATTTTCCCATTGATTTCATGTTGAAATGAAATATATGGGACACAGTTTAATAAAAGGGAGTTTTGAATTAGTTTCTCCTATTTCTTTTTGCTTTTTTAATGTGACTACTAGAAAATTTAAAATTACACGTGTGACTCACGTTGGGCGTTTATTGGACAGTGCTGTCCTGGAGGGTCAGGGATGACCTCTCGGGAAAACGAGATTTAAACGGAGACCTGGGGAATGAGAATAAATGAGCTGGAAAACGGGAGGAAGGAACAGCAAAGGGGAAGGCCGGGGTGGAGGCTGGAGAACAAGAGCCCCGAAACACAGTGCCTTCTAGGTGAGGCTGGAAATAAACTTCCATCTGAGGTCACGGAACCACTGAAGAATTTTACGACAGGACGGATTTTCCACAAAAGAAAGATCGCTCGATGGAATGGTCCTTCATCGGAATGCGATGGAGTGCAAGGGTGTGGTAGGGAGCCAAGTGTTCCCAGGCTAGACATCATTCCACCTGCCCAGACCCTCATCTCGCCACACCCACCCTGATGTCCAAACACGGCCGGTGGAGGGCAGCACGGTGAGGTCAGAGCAAGCTCAGAAACCTTATGAGAAATCCTTTCTCTGTAGCTCAATTTCCAAGGTTAAGTAATTAGACATCAGGCTGTTCCTGGATGTACTGTATGAAATTCAATGTCACTTACAGGTTCCGTTCCATTCTCAGCCTTCCGTTGCCCTGTATACATCAAAATGAAGGGATCTCAAAAGGACCATTAACCAACTTTTTTTCTGCATTCCAAGTTCTCAACGTCCTCTAGGCATCTCCATTCTTCACTTAGGGGATTTACTTCAGAGATCAGAGCGTGAGGATTGAGAGAGGCTTCCCAATCCTGTCCATCAGTTCCAACCAATGGCCAATCAAGTGACAAGCAAGAGATCCTGCCATTAGCCAATGAGATAGGTCAGATGGGGGTCTGGGGGTAGGGAAAGAATCAGAGCAATACCCCACGTTCATTGCGCCTACACTGACCATGGTCAATGACATTTTGGGGGGTGATTTTAACCACCAAGTCCTCGATTGTACTTTTTCTCTACGTGGACTTTGTTTACTATTCTCCTTGTTTTGTTGATGTTCCTACTGTTTGGTCCTTGTTCTTCATCAGTCGTTTCCGTTTTGGAATCACCTTGGGGACACTGCGTGGATGGAAACTGAAGTTTGGAGATAGGTGCCCTGCGTGTTCACCAGAGTCCCGTGGAACGAAAACAAAAATGACGAAGCAAAGGGCCTCGCCTTTAAAATGTGAGTCACCCTAGACCTGTCTTCGGGCCATATGTCAATGACCAGCCGCGGTGGCAGCTTTGTTGGTGGCCGCTGCGCACACAGCTCCAGTCCCCGCCCCCCAGTCTCCACGCTGCCCCACTGCGCACCCCGCCTCCCACCCCCATTTCTGTTGTCTGCTGGGCCCCAGCAGACAGCTGGGTTAGCAACCTGTGGTGCGTGCAAACACATAGAAAAAAGACAACAAGGGCGATACGTCCCAAACCTACAAGAAGAGCCGTGCGTCTGGAAGACACTCACTGTTTTCCCGTTTACTTCCATAGTTTTGAAGACTGTAGAACAAGAACACAATCATGTTTTAGTACTACAACTTTACAACACAACGTTTATTAAGAAATTTCAGCCATGTAGTTTTTTTGAAAACTAAAAATACCAGAAGAGCATAATAAGTGGAGAACTGTGGATTCTTAGAAGGGAGAGGAACAATGTCCAACTGGGAAAATTCTCCTGGACTGAGTAGTGAGATTCCGCTGGAACCTCAACTCCGTCCATGATTTAACACCTCGCCCAACAGAGGCCACGTGGGGACAGGCAAGCTCTTTTCTGGGAGTAGATTTCCTAATACCTCTGATGGCAAAACAGCCAAACTGCAAGGTCACACGGGACTGGCATATGTGAAACCTGACACACGGCAGGGCACCCTGGGAATTGCCCTGGGTACCAGCTTGGAAGGGATGCTTCCCCCACGACCCTCTGCCTTCCGGTGGCAGTGTGCTCAGCCAGCCCGCAGCATTGCACAGCAGCTTATGACGCTACTGACGGAAACCGGAACACTCCGTAGAGAAGGAGGATGTGCCATGTGGGAGAGAGGCCATGGCCACAGGAGTGGAGCTGTTCACGAATCCCTGGCGAAGCCAGTCATCTCATCACGGCGGATCACGGACCTTGGAACTTCAATGCCATTGTCATAGCTCAGAAGCCTAAAGAGAGGACTGATATCATAGATGGAAAGACCCCAGAAGCTTTGGATTGATTATGTGCTGTAGCTACAGGATCACAGAGGATGGCAGCTGTCAGGAGGGTCTCTGAAGAGAACTTGAAAGAGAAATGCAAAAGAAAACTACCTTTCTGGCAGAACATCCAGCTGAGGGGGATCTGCGAAAGGGAGGGTACTGGTGTTACCTTCCGAGATGGAAAGTCTTAAAACATGGACTGGCCCGCTAGTCCCATAACAAGGGTGCCAAGTTAGATTGAGAGAAAGACAGAGAGAGAGAGAGAGAGATCAGCCTGAGATCAGTCAACGGTTCTCTTTTGCTTCTACTAATAGAAACAAACAAGCTAGACCAGGATATTTAGCTACTTAGGATGGGACCATTGGGCTGGTTGTAGTTTGCCCGCCCCATACAGAGGATGGAAAAGCACGATCGCCAATCGGGCAAACCCAGAAAACCCTCGTTCTTCTCAATCCATGCTGTAAGAGAGGAAAATGTTCAAATGAATAAACACGGTTTAACCACATCGACCCGCCACCAAGGATGGCGCTGACGACTTTGATCTTCTAAGCTTATTCTCGACAAGAGAGCTTTGTCCCACACATCCTCAGAGACTTCTTTAATCAAATTTCCTTTCTAATTTTCCCTGAAAACCTGACATAAGAGATTCTCTCACATGGTTCAAAATTCTACAGAAAGCCCTGAAAATAAACTTGGTCAGCTGGAATACAGAAAATAGAAAGAAATCGCTCTTTCTCTCCCATACTGATTTGTAAGCGAAAGAGGAGTATATAAATCTCAATTTTTAAATCAATAACTGCAATTATTTACCCATACTTCCAATTTGTGGCTAGGCAGACAAAACAGCTTTAAAGATTTCTGAAAGAATTCCCTTAGTCTTGAAAGACATTTGGAGGAGATGAATCTGTTAGTTCTTCAGCTCTAGGATCCTATGTTTTATGACAGTAAATTCACTGAAACAGCTGTTGTTTTTTAAAATAACTAATTAGCACTACTAAAGCTGGCTACTAAAGTTAATTTGGAAAAAGAAGAAAAAGCCCAGCAATGAAGCAATGAATTATTTCAACCCATGGGATGATTTCTCTATTATGTATTATTGCTAAGTTTTTGACGAGATTGCTTCATTATAAAAATGAAAATATCCTAAGCACTGAGTGTTTCACATACCATCATTTCCCCCATTTTGCATATTAGAAAACTAAGTCTCAGAGTCACATGACTTTCCCAAGTTTGCTGAGATAAGACACAAGGGAGACAGGATTCAAATCCAGATTGATTTCATGCTAAAACTTTCGCTCTTATTCACTCTACTATATTAAGTCTCCAGACTTAAGGATAAGCTTTTCTATCAGAACAAATCAATTTTCATCAATCCCTTTGATTAATCAGTTTACTGATAGACCAAAGAATCTCTATAACAAGATTCCAATGGGTTAATAGGAGCCAACTTTCCCCATTGTTATCCAAGCTGCCTATTTTAACATACACTTATGCTTCCCTATACATTATACTGTTCACGTAAAAGACTCAGTGATCTACAGCTATTTTCCTCAAGCCTCAAACACAATCCACTTTTAAGGAAATTCTGAGAAATGTATGTCTAAGGCCTCCCACCCACTTCCCACACGTGGCTGTATCCCCAAACTGACAGCACGGTCCCTTTGACAAAGAGTGTGTCACTTTCACACCTAATAGCTAAACAGGATTGATATGATACCAAACAAATGCCTTTCCATTTGGGAGAATTTATACTGGAGAAAGCCTGTTTCCCCCGGAAGCCTCCATTTATCCATCAGGATGAATCATGGGGATGGGTTAGAAGGCAGTCCCCAAAGAGAGGATTTGCTCACCTGCTTTGATTTGTTGGGCTTTCGACTCTGAAAAGTATACCTGTAGATTAAGCGTGTAGATTATCTCCTCAATGTCGCCTTAGTTTTGTTCGCTTTGGTGGGAGAAGAACACGGCGGTGTTTAGACTCAACGCATTTCTAAATGGAACGTGCCAGCCAGATCGCAAACATTTACCAAGAAGGCGCACTCCGAGCTCTGTCCTATTACTTTAAACAGAAACATTGTTTGGCCAGAAATGACTTCAGGACAGAATCCCAACATTCACTGTGGCTACAAAGAAAGGATTCTATTTTGGCCAGCAAATGCTTCCCAACACACGGTCCTCGCCATCCATGGCAAAGGAGTGAGTGCCCCCTGGTGAAAATGTGGGAAACGTTTCCGTATGTTAGTTTTGGCTGGCAGGAAGGTGCAGCTGTCTTCACAGTAGAAATACCCTCGCTGGGAGCGCTTGTCTCCTTGAGGAGAATGGGCGCCCCTAGGAGCTGGAGCTCCACAGTGTGGAAAAGAAGCCCAAAGAGAGAGAGGAAAGCCAGCAGGCGGAGCAGAGGGTAGGCCCTGGAGTTACGTGCTGGAGACCATGGGTGACTGGTTTTATTTTTCAGCACCTGGGTTGGATGGTCTCTTTCCGTCCCCTGTAAACCCACTCTCCTCGAGTCTCCCTCCCATCCTGCTCTGTGTCCCAAGAAGCTGGCTTTTCGGCACTCTAGTAACACATCCCCTCGCCCTCTGGCTTTTAGTTGGGTTCAACCAAGGGAAGACACCAGCCCATGATAGGAGGGTGGGAGGAGAGGGACATTGTGTACTGATTCCCAGGATTCGCTCCTCACCAGTCCAGGTGGGGAGAAGGGTGCATCCCTCAACCCACAGCCTCAGCTCTGCCGGATGGCTCTCTCCTATACCTACAACTCTGTCTAGGGTCTAGTGATTCCTCCCTTCCAGGGCTCCTTCGGGCTTAGAGGTGAGACAACAGCTCCCTGTTGCTGGCCTGGGGCACTTCACCAATTCTTTGTTGGATTCCCTTAATCCTACCCACAACTTTGTTTTTTAAAAACAATCCATGCAGTTAACACCCCCTCTTAGCCTTTGTGAGTGTGCCCTCTCTTTGCCATGTATTCCAAAATTTCCACAAGAAGCATCCATCCCTATGCAACTTCAGGGATGCCCAAGGCTCCTGGTCATCCCAAATTCCTACCCCACCAGTTCTGACCACGGGGACAGGGGTGAAGCAAGAAGAACCACAACACGGCACTCTTGTTTTCAGGGTCTCGCTTCACCACCCCTTGTTCCCGTGCTTTATTTAGCCCACGGCCACCCTTTTAACTCAAGCTGCTGGCTTCCACCGCCTTTCTACATTTTGAACAAGGAGAAAGAAAGGCTCTGTTTATGTTCAGCCTTCACCTATCTCACCAGGAGGGAAGGAGTACAAGTTGTTCTGACAGGAGGAATCTAAAAGATTAAACAAACAGCAGACTGGTTCTGTGGGTCTGGGGTTGGCAAGACTGGGTGCTCTGCAAACCACAAGAACAGAAGGGCAGCCCGCTGGGTCAGCTTCCAGGGCAGGCAGCCCGGGACCCTGTTTTTGACAAGAGAAACAGGCCTAGTGGGACCTTGCCAGTTACACCTGTCCTCCGAACATCTGGACTTCCTTCATTTCATTTATTATGAAACTGTCATTCAGGACTTCACCTACATGTCTTCTGATGCTGTGAATGTTGATGATGAGGGTGGAGCATGGGCTTAGACTCCAAAGCTGGCTCAACCCCCAGATCCAATCCTTTTACTGTATGACAAGGGGCAATTTTACTTATCCTTACTGAGACCAA
Source organism: Glossophaga mutica (assembly GCA_039655065.1). NCBI lineage: Eukaryota > Metazoa > Chordata > Mammalia > Chiroptera > Phyllostomidae > Glossophaga > Glossophaga mutica. The sequence goes on from CM077315.1 coordinate 5,188,583, forward strand.
CCGTCCTGAACCATCAGATGAAGGTAATGTCACCTGCAACCGAGGGTGGTCTTCAATGAAATCAGAAATACGACATGCACCATCCTGGACACAGAACTGGCACTCAGTGAATATAATGTTGCTTCTTCCCTTCTACTTCCCGAGGTATTGCGGGGTTCCACTTCTTCATTGCAATTCAACAATTAGATCATCACGGGGAAAATTCCTGAGAACTAACACAGAGAGTGAATTGTTCCGCACCAAGGACGTTTTTTTCTTGCTTCCTTTCACATCTGCCCAGGATTGAGTACACTAGGGATAATAAAATTAACGATGAAAGGACTCGTAATTATTGAAGACTCATGAATTATTGAGGACACAACAGGCACTGTGATGAGACTCTTTTAATTTTATGTTTATCAAAGATATAAATGTACAGATTTAAACAGTCAAAGCATTACATAAATTTATTCAAAATTAAGCATCTCCCCACCCTTTTCCCCACTCTGTCTTGCCAGAAACCACCGCTTCGGATGCTCTGAAGAGGTTATTTGGGTATTTACGATCACACCCCTAACTGTACTCAGGGTCACTTCTTAGTGGCAATTTAGCTTTTGCTCATTCCCCTGGCCCTTACCACACCTTTCCTGGAATAATTTTCCTTTTCCAACTTCCCTATAACTATTCTGTAATTTTGCTAGATCAAGTTCAGTGTTGACATTATGACTAGGTCAACATTGGCGCAGCTGAGTCATGAGCAAAGAAACGATTATTTTTCTTTCCTATACATATATTTTAGTTTCCGTAGAGATAATTGTCTTGCTTTCCTATTTGTGTATGTGTGCGCGCGCGCGCGTGCGTGAACTTATCACCAGTTCAACTTCAACCTCTCTGTTATTTGTCTAAACCTGTTTTCAAAATATTTAGATTATCAGATATTCTATCCATTTCCTATTCTGGAGAAATTGTGGTCTCTGCTACCCTCCAATGGAATTCGTTGCCCTTTAGGCCCGGTGCACAGCTCCTGACCTACGATCTCCCCCAAACATCATCCTGTGGATTCCCTTTGCCTCTCCCTTGTGTTGGAGCTCTTCCTTCCAGACTCCCCCTTTTTCCTCTTTATTGGCTTCTTCCCTCTTTTGAATGGAGTGTATCCTTTAGTAACTTCCTGAGGAAGAACATGGGGGAAATAAAAATTTTTTAAACTTTTCTTACCAAAAACACAGATTCTTGATTGGTATTTTGGCTGTGTATAGAATTCCAAGTAGAAATAAATGTTCTTGACATTCTGAAGGTATTTCTCCATGGTCCTTCAGTGTGCATTGTGGTTGCTGAGCAGTTTAAAATCATTCGGAGTCTGGCCCTTCGTGTGGGACTAGTTCTCTCTCTCCCTTTTGCCCCCAGTTTTCTGAAATGTGTGTGTGTGTGACGTAGATCTATTTCCACCCACTGTGCTGATAACCCAGGTGCTTCCCTTGTCTGGGAATTTAACCTTGGTGTTTGAGAACTGGTCTTCAATTGTGTCTCCCTCCATGATCTCTTTCCGGAACTCCCATTGTTCAGATTTTGGACTTCACAGTGATTTCTCTAAATCTTCTCCTATTACTTCATCTTTTTTACTCTATTTTCTGGGAGGTTTTCTTGGCTTCATCTTTGCCTCAGCTTAATTTTCAAATCCTCCTGCCAAATTTCTCGCTTGTTCATATTTTTCATTGTTGAGAGCTCTGTTTTGTTTTCAAAACGTTCCTTTTTTAAAGCATACCATTCTTCATTTGCAGATGCAGTAGGAATAAGGATTGTCTTTTCTAATTTCTTATCCATGCACAGTTCCTTTTTTATTGTATTGTTCTGCTATTGTTTTTACTCATTTCAATTTCAGTCTTTCAATGTTTAAGCTTTCTCTTATGTCTGATTTTTCTGATGTCTGCTCTATTTAAGAATGTGGAGAGAAGTTGGTCTAGAAAAAAATGTCCCATTGGACCATAGCTGCTTACACCTTTTGTCAAGTGGCCTTTTAACAGAACCATGCAAAAATAAATAAATAAATAAAACTAGACCACCTTCTTACACCATGTACACAAATAAACTCAAAATATAAGACTGGAAGCCATAAAACTCCAAGAAGAAAACATAGGCAGTAAACCCTCTGACAGTTCTCTTAGCAATTTATATATCTGTGTGTGCATAGATAGATAGATACATAGATACATAGATACATAGATAGATCTCCTCAGGCAAGGGAAACAAAAGAAAAAAATAAACAAATGGGATGACGTCGAGTTAAAATTTTTTGGACAGTAAAGGAAACTATCAACAAAGCGAAAAGATCCAACCTACTAAATGGAAGAAGGTATTTGCCAATGATAGATATGACAAGGGATTAATATCCCAAGCTTATAAAGAACTCATACAACTCAACACCAAGAAATAATAATCCAATTAAAAAATGAGCAGAGGACCTGAATAGACACTTCTCCAAAGCAGACATACAGATGGCCAACAGACATATGAAAAGATGCTCCATATCACCAGTCATCAGAGAAATGCAAATCAAAATCACAAGGAGATACCACCTCACATGTCAGAATGGCTATCATCAACAAATCAACAAACAACAAAAATGCGGAGAAAAGAACATGCTCTGTGGGTGAGAATGCAGATTGGTATAATCACCATGGAAACCAGTATAGAGGCTCCCCTCCAAATTAAAATGGAGCTACCTTATGACCCAGCAATTCCCCTTCTGGGTATACATCTGAAGAAATCCAAAAACACTAATCAAGAAAGATACATGCACCCCTATGTTCACTGCCGTGTTACTTACAACAGCCAAGATGTGGAAGCAGCCCAAGTTCCCATCAACAGACAAGTGGATAAAAAAGCTGTGGACCATACTACTCGGCCAGGAAAAAAAGGAAGAATGAAATCTTACCATGTGTGACAACATGGATGGACCTAGAGGGTATTGTGCTGAGTGAAATAAGTCAGACAAAGACAAATACCATATGATTTCACTTATACGTGGAATCTAAAGAACAGAGTAAATGAACAAGCAAAACAGAAACAGACTCACAGATACCGAGAACAGGCAGATAATTACCTGGAATGGGGTTGTGGCGGGGGGCTGGGTGACAAAGGTGAAGGGATTGAGAATTACAAATTGGCAGTTACGAAGTAGTCAGGGGTGCAGAAAGCACAGCGTAGAAAATACAGTCAATAATATTGCAGTAACTACGTACGGTGCCAGGTGGGCGCTAGACATCACAGGGGGTCACTTTGTAAATTATGCAGGTGTCTAACCACTGTGCTCTACACCCGAAACTAATATAAAACAATACTGAATGTATCAGCCATAGTCGAAAAATAAAACTTTAAGAAAATAAAAATACAATTAAACCATCCAAAAGAAAATGCACCCAGATATCGCCAAACGCCCTCCGGGAGGCAGGTTTTCCATCTGGACATCCTATGTCCGCCCTTAAAGCTACAGAGTTGTCGATCTCGCGTCAAGTTCTCGGTGACTAACTCCAAGTCTGATCTTCCTTGCTTTCAACCGCATCACCCAAAATAAATATGTACTTAAGTAAAATGAAGCGGAATAAAAAGGCAGTCACCCAGAGGAAAACAAATATTGCATTGTGCCCACGCAAAATGGAAACTCCGCACTCTGCAAAATAAAGTTAATAACTTTATTATACATCCATGCCTCTTTCAGAAGAGAACTGTCAGAGTAGAAGCCAACCGATGAATCTCTACGACCAGACGAAAAAGAACCAGGGTCCAGAAACAAAGTACACCTACATTTTATTTCTTCCAACCCCATCCCCTATCTCATCATAGAGGGGCAGGCGAAAAAATAATAATTTATGGGATAGAAAGGGACCCAGTAGACCATCAGGCTCTTAGAATCCTCGAGAGTCATACAAGTCAAAATAAAAAATCTGGTCTTTGTCCTATGCTTCATAAGCAGGTCTTATAACAGAATGAGTAACAGCCCTCCGGGCACAGGCAGACACAGAAATCACACGGGCGGTATGCTTTCACCCTTGTACTCAGGGAGTATCAGGCTGAGTTTAGTTTAGCAGGTGGACTTTTGAAATGGGTAACAGACTGGATCTTGGTTACTTTGTAAATGATAGAAGTTCAAGTTTGTTGCTGTAGTTAACAGGTATCCGTTAGCATGGACTAGAGTTATCTTCATAGAATGAGATCAGCTTGCAGCCAAATGTCGCTTCTGCAACAGAGCGATGCAAGCGCTTAGCACAAGAAAGTAAACAAAGTAACCTGCTCTTTTTTTTTTTTTCAGTCTATAGTAAATGTACTTTGATTTTTTCCTACATACTTGGGGAGGTGGGGGGAACACATTATTTTATTTTTGGTGTGCATAACTGGAGGAATTCCTTAAAGCTTGGAGTGGGAAGCAGGCAGTGGAAAGCTGGTGGTTGATTCTTTTGTTTGGTTTTTATTGGGCATGACTAAATGTGTTAGACATGTGGGATCCCGAAGAATATGTGTCTGCGAATCACGGCGCTGTTGAATTTGTATGTGTTTTGCCTACTAATATCAGTTGACCTCTGCAGATAGGAAAGGCCACCCTAGTAACATGGTGTCTGAGTTATTCTAATAGAATTAGGGACACAGCACACTCCTCTGAAAGTCCTCTGTAAGAAACAGAGTGTTCTTTCCTGAAGCCTTTATATATGATTATTTTCTGTGATTTGTGCTTTCTTTGCAAACAAAATAGGAAAAGAGCAGGGATGGCGGAACAGAAAGCATGGCACAGGCAAGGGAGTGGAGAATAGAGTAGGTTTCAGAAATGACTCTTTGTAGCCGACAATAAACTACAAGTACAGGCACATTTTCTTAATTTAGTCTTTTCAGCAAAAATGCATTGAACCTCTACTAGGTGGAAGGGGGTTGGCCTGAGTAGGCCATGCTCCCCATGTTCGCGGGAAGGCTGCTGATTCAAAGGACGGACCGTTTTTTAAACAGATGGGTTGGTTTTCCCCCTTTTGTGGATGGAGGAGGAATAAAGCATCGCGCTGGGCCACTACTAGACAGCAGGGGAAGAAATCTGAATGTCGTGAGGTTTTCATCGGCTCCATCGTCCTTCCTCGGGAGAAGAAAAATGAGACTGACGTCACTGCAGAGGTATGATACATTCCTTCCTTCAGATCTCAAAATGTTTTTCAGTGAAGATCTGCTATTGAGAGACGTGATTATTTAGGGGGGAAATCCTTGAAAACGTCTTTGCTCCATGTTCAAAAATCACTCGCCCAAAGGATTCCTGCCAGTTTTATTGCTATGAGTGCAGAGTCAGGTGCTTTGAGTTTTAAAACAAAGGTAACGTGGTACCTATTAGAGAGATTCCCTGGGCCGGGAGTAAGGGGTGTGACTGTGCACCTGGCCCCCTTCTACTGCGTGACCTTGAATAAGTCATTTCCTTTCTCTAGGCCTTGGTTTCCCCATCTGCAAAAGAAGGGCTTTGGACTAGACCATCTTCAAGGCCCCAGCAGCTCACGCAAACCTGAAGACTACATTCGTTCCCGCCAGATACCACCCTGAATGGCTGTGTTTCCCCAGACACATAACTGAAGATACTTTATACCTGAAGTTGCAATTTCATCACTCATCTACCCCACATCATTTAAGGTCTCCTCGTTCTGCTTTGAAGTTCAAAGACAGAGAAGGCTCCGCCTAATGAGAACGGCCCCGTGAAAGGCGCCCTGCGCAGCTGCAAGCTCTCAGACCCCGCGTGGGCGCGGGCGGGCGAGCCAGGAGGAGGCTATTGTGCAGATGTCTCCAAAGAGCGTCTGCAGCAAGAACATTTCCACGGGTCTTTACTGTATTTCTTCTATTATTCATAGAACACAATGTAAATGAAGCCATAAATTTTACCCCCCACACCAAATGTAGAGAGAAGATAATGGAAATTGTGAATTATAAATGAATCACTGTTATTGTAATTCCTTAAGGATTCTGATGGAGATGATTAAATTCATGCAAAGACACAGATTCTAAACTTTTAAGCCTGAGTCCTTAGTAATGCCGCCTGGAATTGCACAAGGAACGGAATAGAGATGATCTTGGTTTCTGCCTTTACCTGCCAAACGACCTTGCCGCCAGAGGGTCTCCCAAGGCCTGGGCCGGCCACCGTATAAAAGACGCAGCATTGGTCCCTGGGGAAGGGGAGAATGTTGCCAAACACAAGCACCTTCCAACTATTCAGACGTGTTACTCAGGAGCCTAAATGCCGAACAGTCGAAACCTTCAACACTGAATTCTTGGAATTTATTTTTTCTTTTAGAAAACTCAAGGGCAGGGATGGAGGAGCAAAATAATTAGGAGTCACTGTCTTTCTTTTAAAGCAAAAAAATGACCCAGTGGTCTGATAAAGTCAAGGATACAGATATCTCCCTGTCTGAATTTGTTTTGGTAACAAGGATTCTGGTCAACAATTATTCTCTCAGCCACAGTACACAATTCTCCTAAATAACGATGGTGGACTACGAGATTTAGCAGCTGCCCTGGTTTTGATGATAGACAGTGATTAGAAATACTTCACTGACCTGAGACAAAGCCTCTGGAAAATTTCAACCTCCATCCACCTTAGTCTTATGCAAGGCTTTTAAAAGGTTACAGCCCACCACCCCCTCAAAAGAGATTCGAGATGATATTCAACAGTTCCAGTGTCATTCTGGAAAGCTGTCATTGGCAGAATCCCAAAGTACATTTTTTACATTTTTACACTACCAAATATGCATGAATAGATAAATGTATGGGCACAGGCAGACTTTCTGCTCAATGGCTGTTTTCTACTCTCAGACACAAAATAATTTGAAATTCAGTATACATGTGATTTTGCAGGGTGTGAAAGACAGTGGTGGAGATTCTCCAGAAAAGATGCTAATATCCACCAAAATGTAGTCGATGCAAGATGAGCTGGGAGTCTCTGAGCAGCCAAAATCCCCTCCCTGATCCTCACCATCCTCATCCATGAAACAGAAAATTTGGATTAGGTGGTCTCTAAGGTAACTTCCAGTTCTAACTGTCTCAGTTCTTGAATAGAAAGCCAAATGAAATGCACATTTCTTAACTCTCTGGGGCTTGGGCTAGGCGATATATTAGAGACTGGGGCCCTGAAGGGACCGGTGTTTCGCCACCCCAAAATATGCCTTGGGGGATATTGATTTTAAGGTGGATGTTAAGAAAGAAAAGAACCTTTGACTCCCCCTACCCCCTTTTCCTGCCCAAGAGATTCAGAGGCAAGGCCTGCTGCAGCCAGGAGCTCTTCACCTGAGCAGGAGACAGGAAGGTTCCAGCAGAGGCCTATTCACCAGATTCCCCCTCCCCGCCCCCATCTCTCCTTGTTTCTGGGCTGCCTGACAGCGATTTGCCTGCCCTGCGTGTTTTGCAATTCCTCAGCTGCCTGTAAACTGCCCCCGGTCCCCTTTGTCCATACGGTACATAAACCCCTACGGTGCAATGGGTTTGCGGTTTCCCCTCTCACGATGCCCCTAGCGTGTACATTCATAGTAAACCGTGCAAGTTCTCCTGTTCATTCTCTCTCGCACGCACACTCTCTCCCTCCCTGCCCTGGCTGGTGTGGCGCCATGGATCGAGTGCCAGCCTGCAAACCGAAAGAAGGTCCTCGGTTTGATTCCCAGCCAGGGGACAGGCCTGGGTTGCAGGTTCAGTCCCCAGTCGGGGCATGTGCGAGAGGCACCCGACTCAAGTATCTCTCACACGTTGGAGGTTTCTCTCCCTCTCTTCATCTTTTCCCCTCTCTCCAAAAATAAATAAATAAAAACTTTAAAATAATAAGAATCTGTCTCTGTTCATTGATGCTTAGCCCCGCTAGAAGAAATTAGAAGATGGGAGGAAAAACGGTTTTTTAGCCCCCACAACACCATCCTCTGTCTTGGGGACGTAGGGGAGCCCTGGAAGTCTGGAATGGGGGCCGTCCATGTGGGGCTGGGCTAAAAACCGTATCAGCAGAGACAGGTGAACAGGAACAAATGTCCAAAGTTCATTATACGAGTGTGTATTCAGGGCTCCCTGAGATGATGCAGCCCAGAGAGGCTTTGGGCAGTTGAGTTTTGTCAACATAAGAAATGTCCAAAGCTGTAACAATTGTTATGGGTGTATATGAGCCAAACCGATGACAATTGCCCGGATGCAAAATCTCCACGGATTGAGAAGATGGGCCAGAGATTGGCGGTTTTGTACCTTATTGTATATATTCCAAGTAAAGGAGGCAGAAAGGGGTTACATGAAATCCGTTAGTGGCAGATTAAGGAGGAGGGAGAAAGCAAAGTGAGGAAGTCTCTGGGACTGGATAAAATGAATAGATACGTAGCACAAAGGTGGGTATAGGATAGTTAACAGTTGACAATTCACATGATAATGATAACAGTAGGGGGCGGGGCGTGGTTGGAGATTGTTCCCTGAGGGGTCTGGAGAAAGGAAATTACCCTGACATTCCTATGTTATTGACGATGCAAAGAGACAACAGACAGGCTCAGTGAAGGGAAAGATCGACCTTTGCCAAGGAAGACGGGCCTAGGACGGGACTGCCCACCATGACCCACTTTTAGTTGGGAAGTTCTTATTTCAGACCACCCTGCGTGGTCACTTTTGGTCTCTGAGTGTGCAGGGCCCACCCTGGAGGCCTCCCCTGAGCTTGTCCGGTTTAGTATGTGGCCCCTTGTTGGTCCACAAGTTTATACGCCATTTTGGACCAAGGAATGGGGGCAGGGATCGGGGACTTCGAAGGAGAAATAGGCAGCCAAGAGCCAGCGAGCCTGGGACGCAGATCACGTGGGAACGAATCCAGCAGAGTGGGCTTTGCGTGGATCCCTCCTGGCTACCCTACGTGGTTCGACAGGGAAAATCCTCAAGGTGGATAGGCTGAGACTCCCTTCCTCAGGCAGGCCTTTCCATCTGAATTACCTCACCCACCTGAGGAAAGGAGGAGGCGCAAAGGTTCCCTGGGAGTCTTTTGTTCCTTAGTAACCAGCTTGCAATCAACATCCCAAAGGGTGCGTTGTGGGGGAGGCGAAACTTTGGTCCCTTTACTACACAGAGCCAAGTCTGGGTCACAAAAAGGTCACCGCAGCCAGCTGCTAGCCAAGGGCAAAGGGAAGAACAACTGGGGACCCAAGGACCCAATTCCCGCAGTTCCTGGGTGACGTCATCCGCGGTGCGCGCCCACCCGGGTGCTGAAGCGGATGCCTTAGAGAAACTCGTATCTGGTTCATACCAGCCCTGCAGGGTGGCTCCCTCTGGCCCAGAGCCCACCCATGTCTCTCCTTCCTCGTGGACCCTGCCGACAACTTCAGGGTATTTGAGGGCACCCAGGCAGGAGCGCAGAATTTTGCAATTTTGACAGCATTTAATGGGAGGAACCAGTTACAAAGGTGTTAGGATAGCTGACAGGGCCATCAGGCGATAAGGAGGCAACCTGGAGAGTGGCAGGGACCACAGGACTAAGAAGCTGCATTCCCAGAGTCCCAGGTGCTCCCTCTGGGCTGGACCCAGAAGGGACAACTGTCTGCCTGTCGGGAGTTGGAACCACAGGGATGATGCAGCTGCTGCCGGAGATGCCCCCGGAAGCAGAGAGAAAACAGCAAGAAATGCCCTAATGTCTCCCTGCTCTTGCCCTCCTACCCAATGGGGTGCCACTGCGCCTTGGAAAAACCCACCTGGAGGCCAGAGGGGCCAGAGAGCCTGAGGGGCTGTCAGCAGAGGTCCACCCTGAGCTGCAGAGCCGAGCTGCGGAAGGGCGAGAGGTGGGTCTCAGAGCAGGCAGGCAATGGATGACTCGCACACCTGGGCAACCTTTTCTCCCGGTAGGAGCCAGAAGTTTCCCTTGTTCGCAACTCAGCGCCTTCCTACTCCTCCACGACCTAGGCTTTTACAACTTAAAACCCAGAGAAGAGCCCATCTTCTCTGAATTTCTTCTAAGATGGCAGAGATGGAACGTCTGGCTGACTGAAGGGAGAAGTACCGAGACCTGGAGAGAAATGAAAGGAACTGAAAATACTCGGTTAGTATGTACTTTCAAAACTTTACACCCTCGTGTGTTCTCACTGCTCGTGGCCACTCTCCTGGGCTCAGGAGCCTGGTGCCTGTTACAGTAAACCCCGAACTGAGTTTCCCATCATTGCCTCCAAGGACTAAAATTCGTTTTCACATGTAGAAAAAGTCCTATCAACTGTCCTCACCCACTGGTTATGTTTAATGAACGTCCAAACAGACAAATCGTTATTTCTCATCAAATACGCTTCATCTACTTGTGTGAGTATCCCAGACATAGCCCATAGGAATTCTTTATATATTCCACTTGGATAAACCTCGGAGACAAAAGCCAGTGACTTATCCCTCAAAATGACCTAAGCAGAAGTTCTGTTCCGCCCTCGTTTCTTAGTCATGGCATTGGGTCAAGCTTCCACAGAACATTTTCCTTCCATCCTATGACTCACGCCTGTAATTACCCATCTACAGTCTGTTTTTCCCTGGGCTTTTAAGCTCCAACTTTGTAGGGACTGCGTCACTGAGTGAGTCAGCAAAATATCCCCGGTTCCATAGTCCCTGGCACACAGCAGACGCTTCCGAAGTATTTGTGGGATGAATGGGTGAGTGAATGAATAAAGCCAACTCGCAGGACTGTCTCCCAGGATGCTGGAAAAAGAGTTTCCTTTTTGGAAAGACGGCTTTTCATGGAGACAAAGAAGGAAGTGCAAACGATTTCACGGGCCCCAAACTGTCGCCTGCAGGTCTGCCTTGATTACCAGGTTTTCCGCACAGATTCACTGTTCAGGGTTCACGAAAGTTGTCCCCAAGGAGCTCCCGTTAAGTAGTTCTTCCTTAAGTGGCATATTTAGGCCACATCCGAGGAGGACATAGTTGACTGGGATGAACTGAACATTCTGAGGTTATTGGAGCGTTCAGGATTTAGGCTTGGGAATAGCAACTTCAATTAAAATCATTCTTTCCGAGTACAATTTGCAAAATGTAATTTTTACATCTGACTCTTCTCTTCAAAAATCTTTCACCTTTTTATGACATTTCCGTAATTACTTCTTGAGAGGAAAGTTTCCTTTACCAAAAACGATGGGTTTCTGAAAAAAATCCGTGATTCTGTCGTCAGTCCTGCAGTTCTGAAACTAAGACAAAACCGAGGTGTCCAGTCAACGGATGGGTATGCAGGTGTTTACAAACCACCTAAAGTACTAAAACAGGAGTGGACAAGGAAGATGTCTCCTCCACCCCATCGCAGATTTTTTGCAATTGCCAGTCCTCTCCCTAGAGATTCCGATTGGGCGGGAGTGGAGTGGAGCTCGGGAATCTGCCTCATAAGCTTCCCCAGGTGACAGCAACGATCGGACGTTTGGGGTTCGACTAAGCCTCCTTCCAGCTCTGACCTTCTAAGTGCCTCAGTCTTTCCATCAGCAGGAAGCCCTTGTCCCAGCAGCCCCTGCTGTGTAAGGAAGGGCACAAGGGACCGTCAAAGGGCAGGCGTTCTTCCCGTACAATGTTCACGTGGTGCTTCTGTCAGCGATGGGAGGAGCCTGTGCCGACTGAGCGCTTCCTACACAGTCAGCTCTCAGCAGGTGCCTGACCGATCCAAGGGCTTTGCGACAACCGCCTTAATTCTCACGGTGACTGTCCCAGGTGCTTTCTATCTATCTGTCTATCTATCTATCTATCTATCAACAGTTAGATACATATACAATTAGATATATCTATATGTAAATATATACAAAATGTAAATACACAATTAGATATGTATGTTAAGGGGGCTGTGGGTGATAATCATATCCACTACACTACTGGAGTGTGTGTAATACAATAACCTGTACATTCAGTGTAAAAACCCACCTCCCACAAATGGCGCAGCGAGGTTTGGAGAGGCTGAGGAGCTTGCCCGAAGTCCTCTAGCTTGGGAGTGGTGAGAGCAGGGTTTGAACTCACAGCTGTCTAATTCGGAAACCATAGGTTTAACCATTGGCTATGACAAAGGGTACGGGATTACCATTTAGACAGAGGCACTGGGGACAGGGACACGATTCAAATCCCAACCACTCCTCTCAACCAAAAGGCAACTACGAAGTGAGCAAAGCCATGTGGAAGGACAAGCACATGGCATTTCCTTCCCAGGCAAAAACCCTACTACTGGCGTTACTCACAAAACAAGCCAAAGAGCCACTGACAGATAAGTGGGTAAGCGAGACATGGCATGTGTGAACAATGGAGCTTTACTCAGCCTTTAAAAAGGATGAAATCCTGCCCTGACGGGCGTGGCTCAGTGGACTGAGTGCCAGCCCGGGAACCGCAGAGTCGCTGGTTGGATTCCCAGTCAGGGCGCAGCCTGGGCCGTGTGCCAGTAGAGGGCGTATGAGAGGCAACCACACATTGATGTTCTCTTTCTCCCCGCCTTCCTCTCTCTGCAAAAATAAATAAATAAAATCTGAAAAGAAAATGGCATTCTGACACACGCTACAACATAGGAAAACCCTGAAAACATTATGTTAAGTGAAATAAGCCAGACACAAAAGGACAAATATTGTGGGAGTTCAATTACATGAGATGCTTAAAATAGACGAATTCATACGGAGCCAGAAAGAACTTAGGCTGCCAGGGGGTGGGGGAGGAGGCGTGAAGAGTCATTGTTAATAGAGACAGAGTTTTGTCTGGGACGATGAAATAATTCTGGAAATGGTCGTACGACACTGTGAACGCACTGGATGCCACTGAATTATGCGCTCATACGTGGCTGAAATGGTAAAAAGGGAAAAAAAACCCATATAACCACACCCCCAAACTGGATCGGTCCCAGAAGCATAAGAATGATTTTATATGAGGAAGTCCAGACATGTAACTCACTTTAATAGAAGAAAAGAGATCACCCTTTCTTTCTGAATCCTGTTACTGTCCTGGAGCCCAAACTTATTTCCTATGCTAATGATTCCCAGTCGAGTCTGCTTGAAATCTTTAACCAGACCATAAAATGGGGTGTCAACAGGCTATTCGTGCAAAAATAGCACTTAGAGGAGGGTCCTTTGTAGAGTTTTCTATTCTTTTACTGTATACTTTCCTGTGGTTTGTCCAGAGAGATCAGTTCAGTAGACACGCAGACTGTCCTATAAAATGTGACGTGCGGCTAGTTAAGTCCTTGGTGATGGGAGGTCTTTTCTGCCCGCAGTCTTCCAGCTCCACTGTCCCCAGCACGTCAGATGGAAATGTTTCGGCCAAGTAGACTTTCTAACGTACCATGGGTTCCACCACATTCCATCGCGAAGAGGTCCCCACTCACCCGGAAAGAGACCTCGACAGAACAGTTCTTCAGAGTTTTGAAAGAGGCAACAGGGAAGAGTCCCAAACGCTATAAAATCACACCCTGTAGGAGTCCTTGCAGAAAATTCTAGAAGGTCCTGGTCTAGGGAACTCCTGCTTTTAACTGTCAGAGAAGTTGGGAGAGGAAAAACAACAAGAATAAAATGCTTTATTTACTCGGAGTCGTACCGTGAATTTGTACACGTTGTTCAAGCTGAATCCTGCCAAGGCTTCTGGCTGACGTCTTCATGCTGGGTTATTAAAAACTTACTTTAAAATTATCGTGTATTTACCATTTTAAATTTAAGTAACTTAGAACGAATAAGATTTTGAGAGACTGGCGTATTTGTGAGATACACGCCCCCTTCCAAAGAATTGCAACACGAAGGGAGCTAAGTTAATTCATGGAGCGGACAGCAAGGATGGAATTCCAACAGAACGCAGTCCCTGGGGCCCCTCAGACTACCCACTGGGAAGCTCCGGAAAGCTGACCGCAGGACACCCGGACCTCGGGGCCCTTGCCAGAGAGACAAGCCTGTCCTAGTCCCGCGTTCGCTGCATGCCGCTCCCACTGCCTCCCCTCCGCCGGGCCGGGCTCCTTCCTGCCTGGGGCCTTTGCACACGCTCTTCCCGCCACCCAAAATGTCTCCCCCGAGAACTCTGCACGCTTGCCTACCCTCTCTCAGATGCCTGCCTACATGGCTCTTCCTCTGGGCACCTTCGCTGACTCCAGACCACCAGGGCCCTCTGCTACCCTCGGAGCATCCTGCACCTGTGCCTCAGTAACCTTCGTCACCACCGGAATTAGCAGCTTGGGTCACTAGCTCACGTCTGTCTTCTCCACTAAACTCTAAGCTCCATGAGAGCAGAAATGACGGTGCATTTATCCTGACTGGCTACCTATTTGGCAAGGCTCAGTGAAAAATGAAAATGTGAGGCCTCCTGCTTGAAAATTATAAAGACTGTCAAGACAGCAACAGAACATTAAACCGGGCACAGGACCATGCTTAGCACTGTGGGCTTGAGCAAGTGCTCAGGGCCCTGGCTCACGAGGCTGGCTCTGGCCTTCATTGTTCACCGGTCTATCCTCAGATCTGAGCACAGGCTCCGTCCGGTACATAGCAGGTGCCCACTAACCAAGTGTTTACTTGTGAGGAGATGGAGTGTGGGATTTCTGGGCCGTTCTCCTCTTCCTTTGCTCCATCCGCCTCCTGTCACTTCGAGCCAGGAGCGTGATTCCTGCCATGCTCTCTCCTTGGCAACCAGCTCTACCCGAGAAGTTTACAGTCGAGAAACTTCTCCAGCAGCCTCATCCGGGGCCCCGAGGATAGATTCCTCAGAAGTTGACGTGGAGAAATGTGGTTTATGTTTCCTTAAAGGAGACTCCAGTGCATCCTTCACTGAACAGTTCTTGAGGAGAAGGGAAAAATCAATGCTGTCAGATAGCATTGGCTTGTCCTGAATAATCCTGACGCTGCCCGTGACTTACTGTAGAGAGTATAATTGAAGTGAGGATAAACTGCACACCGTTTCAAAGTCTACTAAATTGAAACCGTTCTTTCTGTTGACACATGCTTGGGAAGCTGTAGATAATGTGATTTAAAATAAATACACTGGCCCGGGAAACATATATAATTGAAATAAATACAGAATAACCCATAGAGTCCACAGGCAGTTGGATAAATTAACCCCTTGCACAGCAGGTGATGTGGTACCTGCACAGGAAGGAGAAGAGGGCACCGAACAAATCTGGGGCGGGGAGAGAGGGCACACACCTGCAAATGAGGTGGACATTTTCAAAGGCTGAGTTTTTAGAGACCTGGCCTGGGTTTGTGCAGAACAATCAAACCAGGTGACAGAGCCTCTCTTGGCTCTCCCACCATGCAGTTCGGTTGAGTCAATATTAAGTGCTCCCGACACCCCCGGGCAACAGCTGCAGTGGATTTTTAAAAGGGAGTGGGGAGGAAAAGAGAGGGGAAGAGAGAGAGAGGGAGAGAGCAGCAAAGAATTGGTTTCCCATCCTCTCATGGTTCCCAGGGAACGATAAGGACAAAACACCTAAAGCTACACTGAAATGGTTTTATCAAAGTCCGTCTGAGCAATGCTTGGATGTGTCATTTCTCAGCCAGGCTGTACCTAAGGACCCCAGGGGGCGGCTACCTATCAGTTAGGTCTCCATCAGAGAAGCAGAGCCACCATGGGTAACAGGACAGGTCTGTTACAGGACTCAGGTCATCGCTGACCACAGGAGCTGATCTAGTAGTAGCCTGGGAAGGTCTGTTGCCCTGAGTCCGGTCCTGAAGTCAGCGGACTCGGCCACGGCAAAAGGAAGACAGATCGGAAGGAAGGGTAGATACAGCCAAAACGGAACCAGACAATACGTGGCAACGATAAAGAGGGACCAGAATGGGTGTCTGGCTCTCACAGGACCCCCATGGGCCTCTCACCACCTCCAAGCCTCCGGCATCATTGATATAGGTGACCTGGCTGGGAAGCTGGTGGCCTCGTCAGCAGTAAGGTCCCCGAGTTTGCTGAGCCTCCATCCCGGGTGCGTGTGCAGGCATGGGGCGAAGGCGGTGGGAGGGGAAAGACTGTGAATTCGATAGTGGTGAGTAACATGAAAGAATGGGTAAAAGGAAATCAGTACCACAGAGTTAAGTAGCAGAGCACAAATCAGCGCTAGGGGGTGGTGCTTAAGCCGGGGTGGTCGGGAAAGCAGGTAATGTTTGAGCTGTGACCTGGATGATGACAAATCTGCCTTATTCTCTAGGAAAGGAATAAATGCAAAGGTCTCAAGTCAGGAAGCCAGCTTGGCTCGTGGAAGCGCGGCCGCATCTTAGTCAACAAGGGGGAGCGGGGTCGAAGACACGGCCGCAAAAGCAGGTAGATACCAGATGGCATTGAACCTTCCTGGGTGGTCCTGCATCCCATAAGGAGTTCAGGCTTTACTGACTGAGAAGGATTTTTAAGCAGAGGGTTAGCTCAAATAAATCCACATATTTGAAAGATCATTCCTAGAGTCTGTATAAGGACCGGCCATAGGGATGGAGTTGGAGGGGAGTCAGACAGGAAGCAGGGAGGTCAGTTACAGGCACGGAGTCTGATGACCAAGGACAGGAAAGAAATCGTTCAAGGTCAGGCAGCAAGAAAGAGGCAACTCTGAAGGGACCCTCTTCCCTCCTTGCAGGCGAGAGCGTGCGGAGAACGCCAAGGAAGCCCTCATCCACAGCAAACAACCAGCCTTCCCCTCTGGGCTCCCAACAAACACTCATTGTCGGATTTTACAATGTTTTGCTAAATGTGTCAAAAAAAAAAAAGATATTTATTCAAAGTAGCATTTACAGTCACTCTACAGCTGGTGGCTGCTAATTGTCATCTGTTAGGCTGGGCATCAGGATGTGGCATCGGAAAGTCTGTCCATCTGTCCTGGGCTCTCTCCGGCTTCCTTGAGCTTCCCGTCCACAACCTGCCTCCCTATTACTCTCCAGAGCCAGCCCCCGGGTCTCCCGGTGCTTGTACCGTCCTCTCTAGGAGGGAAAGGCAATCCGCCTTCGGGACGTTTCATCGGCTGGAAAAGTGAAAACAGCCACATGAATTCAAAATACAAATCTGAAGGTAATAAAGCACGACTACCAGTAGCTCATCTAATGAAGAAAGAAAGAAGAAGACAGGATACTGTAGATATGAAATACCAAGTGTTGACAGGGAAATAAAAGAGATAATTCAAAGAATCATAATAAAGACTTAAATTTCTTGTAAAGTTGAAGACAGGGACGGCAGACCATATTTCGCCATGTACAATGCGCACTCATGTTTCTGTGAACATTATACACGGGATTATTATACCCATTATTACACCCATGGTATATAATCATTATACCCATGTATAATGCACATCCTTATTTTCCCTCAAAAATTTGGGCAAAAAAGTGTGCATTATACATGGCCAAATATGGTAGATAATTTCCTAGAGACATGCAATCGAGGCTGACACAGGGAGAAGAGGGACTCTAAATACACTAATTGTTTTCTAGACTGATTTATTATAATGCTTTGACATCACAAGTGGAACCATACACAGCTACACTTTTTTTTTTAAAATATAGTGATTTTACAAGAAATTCATAAAGGACTTGAAGAGCTAGCCACCCAACACGTAAAATACCCAGATGGCTTCACGAAAGAAAATGACCAAACCTTCACACAACAGAAACTTCTGGTGCTGCTTCCAATGTTCTGAGTCTTAAAAGATTATTTCCAACTTCTTTCTACAAGGCCAGCAAAACTTTGATACCAAAATCTGACAAAAATAGCATAATAACAAAGAGAGAGAGTAAATCTCGGTTATGAACCAGTAATGCAGAAGTCCTGAATAAAATATCAGCACTTAGGATTTGGCAGCAGACCACATGAATAATCGACCAGGATTTAAAATGCAGAGACTGCTCAATGTTTAGAGACTCGCTAGAGTCACACATCCACGGAGAAAAATGATACGCTGAACATCTTCAAAGATGCTGGTAAAGGTGTTGGGTAAAATCATCATTCAGTCTCAGTTGGAAAAAAAAAAAACCCTTTACTAAAAATAAATAAAAAAAAAAAAAAGGATGCATCTTTAATGATTTTTAAACATATATATAAAGGAAAAAATCTTCTTTTGTAGTGAACTATTGCATCATTCTCATTAAAGTCTGGAATAAAATAAGATACAACTACCACTATTTACCATTTTTCTGCATGCTTTAGTGACTCACAAAAAATGTGGTAGTTAAAACTGGAATGGGAAAGACAAAATAATGATTACTTGTACATTAGGTGGTGATTGTATACTTAGGAAATCTAATAAGATCAACCGAAAAGCTATTAGAAAGAGAGAACTCAAGAAAGTCCTTAAATTTTAGGTATAAATAATAGCTTTCTACATGCAAATATCCCAATTAGAAGACACAATGGAAGAAAAAAATCTCATTTGTAAATAGTTTAAAGAGATAAAATACCTAGGGATAAACTTTAAAAGCTACAAATCTATAAAAAGAAAATGTTAAGGCACTATTGAGGGAAATGAAAGAACACCTAAATGAATGGAAAGACAGCCTCTGTTTTTGAAAGGAGGGTTGAGTATTGTAAAGATGTCACTTCACCTTAAATCAGCCGATAAATTCTATATAACCTCAATAATATATCAACAGGATATTTCTTGAGTGAGTAAAGCTCATTCTAGGGAACTATAAAGCTGCATTAATTAAAATAATTTGGTCCAGCTGCATAAAACAGACGGAAAAGAATAGTGACTCTAGAAATGGATCTAAATACCTATGAAAATGTATTATGTGACAGTTTTCAATCAGTGGAGAAAAAAATACATTCTTCTCAATAAAAAGAATGACACCTAGCTCACCATCTTGGGGTAGCAGGGAGCCGGATCCCCAATTTACTTCTTACCCCCAAATAAATGTTAAATACATCAAACATGAAAAATAAAGTAAAAATGTTAGGAGAAAACACAGGATTTTTTTTTTTTTTAGAATAGAAAAGGCCACTCTAAGCATATAAAACCCAAATACCACAAAGAAAACATTTTAAACTTTTTAAATTTAAAATTTGCCCTGGCTGGTGTGGCTCAGTGGATTGAGTGCCAGCCTGTGAACCAAGGGGTCACCGGTTCAATTCCCAGTCAGGGCACAGACCTGGGTTGCAGGCCAGGTCTCCAAAGGGTGGTGCATGAGAGGCAGCCATACATTGATGTGTGTCTCTCTCTCTTTCTTCCTCCTTTCCCCTCTCTATAAATAAATAAATAAATAAATAAATAAATAAATAAATATCTTTTTAAAAATAAATAAATTTAAATTTTGATTCCATAAAAATGTGAAATGTCTGCACCTTACACAAAGTCAAAACAAACAAGCAAACAAAAACTGGGAAAAAAGTATTTTCAAAAAAACATATATAACAAAGAGCTAATTTTGTCTAATATAAAAAGTTTTCTACAAATTAATAAGAGAAGTTCAACAATCCAATAAATTAATGAGCATGAAATATGCAATGTGGTTCACAGGGTGAAAATAGTACCTTTTAAAAATATACAGAACATGACTCGTAAATATGGAAATGTTCATTAAACCATTAAAAATGTCATTATTTTAACGTGTCATATCAGCAAAACCACAATGCTGCAGGAGGTGGGGAGGTGGGATAAACCTCCATCCTCGTATACTATTGTTAGGAACACTTAGTAGAAAAACTCCATCCAATCTCCCCAAAATTCCACGGGCATAATCTTTACCTAGCAACTGCCATTCTAAAAATCCACGCAGGAATGTATCCTAGAGGTATAATCACATGTGTGCTCAAAGGTACGTGTACAGAGATATTCACTGAAGCATTCTTTCCAATTGCAAAAACTGGAAGCCATCTAAACGCCGCTCACCATGGAAATGGCTTTTAAAAGGAGTTAAGGCATACAACTACAGTGTAGGTGGCCTTTACAAAGAAGAGGTATTTCCTGGTGTGCTGATCCGGAACTACTTCCAAGATAGACTGAGTTTAAAAGCAAAACAGCAAAGCGCAACAATGTGCCTGGTATATCTCCATCTGTTCGTAAAATAACTACATTAGCGCAGCATCTCTGCCATCTTTCCTGGGTCAGGAGCAATTCGCGAGGATGATGGGTTCTGGGAAGGGAAGCTTGGGCCTGGAGCGGAGGGACAGACAAAGACTCACGCTGCACTGTACGTGTTCTTATGCTGTGCAAATGTTTTACCATGTGACCACATGCTTTGCAAAAACTAAACACTGTTCAGGAAAGTAAATAACAAAATATAAGTCTTGGACAACCTTAAAAGGAAATTTTTAGAAAACAGTTTCATTTACAATGGCATCGACACAGATAAAATATGTAGGAATAAACTTAACTGAGGAGGCAAAAGACCCAGGGGCTGAAAATGATGAAATGTTGCTGAAAAGAAATTAAAAAGACAAATAGATGGAAAGACATCCTATGTTCACCGTTTGGAAAGCTTAACATGTGATCTACAGGTTTAATGAAGTTTCTACTGAAATCCCAACAGCATTTTTTTTTTGGAGAAGGGATAAAAACCCATGCTAAAATGTGTACAGAATTTAAAGAAACCCTAAATAGACGAAACAATCTTAAAAAGGAATGAAGCTGGAGGTGTCATACTTCCTGATTTCAAAACTTATCACAAAACTACAGTAACCAAAACAGGGTGATACTGACATAAAGACAGACATATAGACCAATGAAAAAGAATAGAAAACACAGAAATAAGTCCTCATATATATGATCGGATGACTCAACAAGGTGCCAACATCATTAAATGGGGAAAGGACAGTCTTTTCAGTTATTGGAAACTGGATATCCACATAATAGAAAATAAAGTTTGTTATTGGACATCACGTACCAAAAGTATCTCAAACTGAATCAAAGACCTAACTGTAAGAGCTAAAACTCTTACAAAAATATATAGAGGAAAGCTTTGTGACAGTGGATTTGACAAGAATTTCCTGGGTATAATATCAAAATCATGGGTTAAAAAAAGGAAAAATAGACAAACTGGACTATGACAAAATTTAAAATTGCTGTGCATCCAAGGGCATAATCAACAGAGTGAATAGGCAACCTACAGAATGAGAGAAAAAGATTTGTACCTTATATAACTGACAAGGGATTAATATTCAGAAGAACTATAACCCAACAACAAAAACTGCAAATACAAAAAAAATGTGTAAAGGATTGTTCTCCAAAGAAGTTACATAAATGCCCAGCAAGCATCTGAGAAGATGCTCAACATTACTGTCATTAGGAAAACCACAATGATGCATCACCTTACACCCATTAAAATGGCTACTATAAAAAAAAAAAAAAAAACAACAACAGAAAATAACAAGTGTTGACAAGAATGTAGAGAACTTGGAACCCTTCTACATTGTTGATGAAAATGTGAAAACGTTTTAAATGTAAAGCATTTAAATGTAAAACAGTGCAGCTGCTATGGAGAACAGTATGGTGGCACCTAAAAAAAATTAAAAATAGACATGATCCAGCAGTTTCAGTCCTGGGTCTATACCCAGAAGAATTAAAAGCAGAGTCTCAAAGAGATAGCTGCGTACCCACGTTCTTTACAACATTATTCACAATAGCCAAGAGGTGGAAGCAACCCGAAGGTCTATCAGCAAATGAATGGATAAACAAAATACGGTAAATGCTTTCAATGGAATATTATTCAGCCTTAAAAAGGAAGGAAATTGTTGCCCTGACTGGTGTGGCTCAGGGCATTGAGTGCCAGCCTGCAAACCAAAGGGTTGCCAGCTCAGTTCCCAGTCAGCGCCCATGCCTGGGTTGCAGGCCAGGTCCATGGTTGAGGGCACGTGAGAGGTAACCGCACACTGATGTTTCTCTCCCTCTCTTTCTCCTCTCTCTAAAATCTTTAAAAAAAAAAAAAAGGGAAGGAAATTGTAACACATGCTACAGCATGCTATGCTGAGTGAAATAAGCCAGTCACCAAAAGACACACACTGTACAATTCCACCTATACGAGGTCCTGAGAATGTTGAATTCACGGAAACAGAAAGTAGCACATGGTCGTCGGGGGCTAGGGGACAGGAAACGGGAGTTGTTCAATGGGGACAGAGCCACAGTTTTGCGAGATGAAAAGGTTCTCGAGATCTGTTGCACAGCAACGTAAATATACTTAACGCCACCGAACTGTGCACTCAGAAGTTGAAAATGTGATAAGTGTTAGGCTGTGCATTTTTAATCACAATAAAACAATTTTTAAAGTCAACCTCCAGATCCAAGTATTTTCTGAGTAACTCCAGTTCTAGTTCTGTTTCGAGGTCCAGCACGCTAGTGTTGCTGTCTTCCTCACTGTCACCGTCACTGTTTAAAGGTACCTACTATATATCCGTGACTGTATTTAATCCTCAGCAGTGCCCCTGTGAAGTCATTGTATCATTCTTTACAGGAATCTGAAACTCAAAAGATTTCAGCAACTTGCCCAAGATCGATCATGGACAGAGCTTAGACTTGAATGCAGCTCTGTCTTAATCCAAGACTTCGTGCCTTCAACCAACCCCTCCTCCTACCGGACCACTTTTCCTCAGTCTGCCCCCGACCCCCCACCCCAGGATTTAGGATGCAGAGGTGGAGAGTGGGGTTGGGAAAGGCAGGCAGAAAATACCTGGCCGTTTTGGTTTCTCAGGGACTTCCATTTGCACCTTACCCTTCCCATCCACGGGAGGATTCAGGTGGATTAAATCCGACACGTGTGGCAGCCCTGGAGAACTAGACCGAGGTCTTATCGTATTAGTCATTTTTCCTGTCACCTTGCATCAGCGTCATATTAGCTTAATGCAACACTAACATGATACAGAAGTGTTAGCATATTACAGACCACTCAGTATGTCAAGTAGGAACTTTATCACATTACTCTGCCCCCGAGATTTCAGAGAAGAGGGGCGTGAAGAGGGCATGCCGGTCAGCAGAGCCAGCGAATGCCACACCCAAGCAGAGAAGCCCCAGACTGGACCTTGAACTGGAGGAAGGAGTAAGAGGACGGGTCAAAATATCTGATTCCAAAACCTTTCATCACAAGATTCTAAGGGGAAAGCTGGCATGGGGGCTTTCTGGCCGTGTACCACGGAGGGTGAGCCTTGGCAACTGACCGGTCCAACACCAGGCTTGAAGGGAACCGAAGGGCAAGGAAATCTTGACTTAGAAGTAGAAACAGTGGGTGCTCAGCTCTTGCAGAAAGTCTAAACCTCTGCGAGGTGGATGGCACCTTGTCGCTGGGTAAACGGCCAGGGTTCTTGTCTTGGGATTAGAGACCCTTGGAGGGGCCCGCTGTTGACTTTCAGGAGGGGGGGTCGAATCCTGTGAATTTGTGTGTAACACTGTGTGCATGGAAATGGCTTTTCTTCCCCATCTCCGGGGCCACAAAGCTGAGCCCCACACGGCTAGTCCCACCACATTGAAAGAAGACAGGAGACATCGAGGTGGAGTGAGACCAGGGTCCGCTGGAAGACCCGGCATCCGTCCTGGCTCTGCTCCTGCCCTCCTGGGTGACATTAAGTCACGCCTCCTTCGATCGTTTCATCCAGGTAATGAGGATAATCGTATCTGTGTTTTGTACTTCACAAGGGTTTGAGGAACGTTAACGAGATAATGAATTGGAAAGAACTTCAAAAAGAACAATTTCCTTTTTTTTTTTTTTTTTTACAAAAAAGTAAGCTGCCCCGGCTGGCATGACTCAGTGGGTTGGGCATCTTCCTGCAAAGTGAAAGGTCACCAGTTCGATGCCCCCTCAGGGCATGTGCCCGGGTTTCGGGTTCCATCCCTTATCTAGGCAATCCATCGATATTTCTCTCTCACATTGATGTTTCTCTCCCTCTCTTTCTCCCTCCCTTCCCCTCTCTCTAAAAATAATTTTTTAAAGTTAACCTATTTATGCTTCCTTTAAAAAATTAGCCTAAGCTTTCAACGGGGAGACGTTCACAGACAAACCGAGGCACAGCACCCCGACCGAGACTTCCCCGACAGCAGCACCGACGGCATTTCTGCAAGGACCCGCTCCTTTCTCCGATGGCAACAGATGCCCAGGTTCCTCGCCCTGTGAGGACTTAGAGATCCCGCTGAACCAGCTCCTGAGGAGTCACCTAGTCTGGGGTTAAGAAAACAAAACAACAATGACAACAACAACAACAAAGAAAACAACTATCAGCAACTTTGGCCAAGAGAGGTCAAGCCAATTTCTCACAGCGAGTCCACGGCCGCACAGCCAAACCAGGCAAAGGACACGGAGCGCCAGGCCCTACAGCTCTGCTAGACACGTGCGGTTCCCCTTAATTAAAAATCTATTAGCGAGTTTCCTGATAGGCTGATGGTATTTACAAATATAAACTAATAGCTGTTTATTAGAATGTTTATTCTAAGGCCTTAAAATGTGTTTTTCCTTGTAGTGCAATAATTGTTCAGATGGCTTCCTGCTGATCTAATTACTTCAATTAACAAGGATTCTCAGAGATAAGTTTCCCTTGGCTTTGGATTTCCTGTGTTATCACTGGGGCCTCATGGTTGTTTTTTTTTTAATTTTTTTTTTAGCTTGAAGGCCAAGCCGGTGTCTGCACCGCCCTCCCGCCAACACCACTGTTAGAGGAAGTGAAGTCAGCACCAAGAAGAAGGGGGCGAAATGGAGCGTGTGGGGGTCATTCCCAGGCCTTCATTCGCAGACAAAGAGGATGCTGCTGACCCCACGCCACACGCTGAGTCTGCTGGTCCAGAAGGTGGGGTTCGGTGAGTTTCCCCCATTTTCACCTCTTGCTGCCTGGTCACCAACGATGCGCTTTGAAGGGTTAGGTGAACCCTGGTGGGTAGGCATGACCGTGCATGACACAGCACGAGGCTTAGGATCTGAGGACCTGGGCGTGGTGGTTTTACAACACGTCCACCCTCCCTCAACACACCTCCCTCCAAAAGGCAGCTTCTAACGCCCTGCCCTTGGGTGTGCACTGGGCTTAGCAACTCTCTTCTAACAAAAAGAATACGGCAAAAGTGAGCATGGGTGATGAGGTCCCCTTCTCTCTCTCTCTCTCTCTCTCTCTCTCGCTCTCGCTCTTGCTCTCGCTCTCTCTCTCTCTCAGATTGCTTGTTCAATGTCAGAAGCAACTGCGTGGACAAGCCCGGGTGGCAAGGGACCAAGGCCTCCCGCCAGCAGCCGTGTGGGGTGAGCCATTCTGGAAGCGCACCCTCCAGCCCCAGCCAGGCCTCCAGATGGCTGAGCCTGGTCGTCAGCTCCACTGCAACCCCGCGAGAACGCTGAGCCAGAACCACCCCGTGGTTCAGCCACAAACATCTCCCGAAGCTCTCGCTCTGTGCTAGGCAGTGCCCTAGAGTCCAGGACCACAGCGGGGACAAGTCAGAAAGGGCATCTGCTTTCACGACAAGTCACACTGTCCTGGAGTACACGACCAAACAGATGAAGACAAGTGAGATCGACTCAGAAGGGGACAAGCACTGTAAAAGAAATGAAATGGATAACAGGATGGCAACCGCCCAGTTGGACTGGTCTGCGCGAGCAGGCCAGCGGAAGCCTCTCTGAGGAAGGACATCTGAACTGAGTTTGAAGACATAAAAGCCCCAGAAAAGAATGTTCTGGATAGGGGGAACAGGAAGGGCAAAATCCCTGAGGCAAGCGAGAGTTTGGAAATCAGAGAGACCGCCAGTGCACCGTGCTGAGCATGCAGACGGCGTCAAGCGAGGAGGTTCAAAAGCGTGTTAGGGGAGCACGCAAAGCCTTATAGTCCAAGGAAGGGTGTGGCTATAATTCCAACGGAGGTGGGAAGTCAGTGGTGGGTTTTAAACTGGGAAATGGCACAATCCGATGGGCATCTTCAGAAGACCACTCTGACCTACGGGGTCATGGAGAGGGCAACCGAGGAAACCTTGTGATCTGTTACGAACCACTTTGGGGTCAGAGGCCACAGCTGGCTGGGGCGGAAGGAGGAAAGATGAAGAGACAGATTTGTGCTGTTTAGTGTAGAATAGATATGAATGCTGAGACTGGAATTGGGGCAAGGGTGAAAGAAAAGACAGAATCAAAGAGGGCTCGGATTTGGGGCTTGAGCGACTGAGGAGAGTGGAGCTCGTGACCGAGATGGTGAAGCTTCTGTAGGAGCAGGCCTGAGTCCCACCTGTGTGACTCAGGCCTCTTCAGGTTACAGCGCCGAGGTCGGTGGGGCCAGGCTTGTGGGTGAAAATTCTTGTGGACCAAGAAGGTTGCTATGTCGTATGGTGCTTTATAATTTGTCAAAGTAACCTGTTACGTATGGGAAGCCCACAGTTTCGTGAGGTAATCCAGCTACATGTCTATGCCTCCATTTTGCAGATGAGGAAAACTGAGGCACAGAGAGGTTGTGACAGTTGTGTACCACCAGCTAGAAAGAAGCCGTTCATGACTTCTCAAAGGGGGAGCGCCTGGCGTTTGGGGCCAGACAGTGCTTGGTACTGAACTGCTTCCTGCAGGGTCCGCATCCTTGGATCCTGCCCACCCATCAGTTGAGGGGTCCCCTCGCCCATCCACCCACCCAATCAGTTGACAAGCAGATGCATTTTCAAACTCTCCATAGGGGGGCAGTAGACATACCGCAGGTTAATGGATGATTATCACCAACTGTTAACCTCTCCCCTGTACCCACATGCGCATGTACACGCACACAACTTAAAAAAAAAAAAAAAAGCGACTTTACCCTGCTGCCCTTTCCCTGAATTAATTTGTTCCCGGAGCCCTTCCTCTCTGCCAGGCACTCACTGGGTGCAGAAGATACGGAGATGGATCAGACTTGTGCCTCACCTTGCTGACTTCCCAGTCAGGTAAGGAGCTCACGATCCCTGCAGTATCTAGAGGAAAATTTCAGGAAGGTTTTCCAGGCCTGATCTCTTGCAAAGCCTCCAATATGAAACACGAATCCCTTCCTGCTGCTGATAAACAAGCATCAGGAGTCTGAGTACACAAACACGCCACACAGAAGAGGAGTCTGGAACCTCGGGCAAAAATATTATAATATTTTCATGGGCTGCCCAAATTCTACGCATTAGATTTGATGAACAGCTTTATTGAATTTTGTGGATAAATATTTAAAGCCTTCAAGGGTTTGTGTAAATCACACCTAGGCAGACGTACTTGCTCACAGCGCCATCTGCTGGTGACTGCGGGCATTGTGCAGGGAAATGAACGGATGGCGAAGGGAGCGGTAGGTCCGGGAGCCCGAGGCCCTGCCGGGTGGTCCCAGGACCCAGATCTCGGGCAGACCAGTCTCAAGCCACCCATTCTCCGCAGCCTCGAGGTGCCCAAGAGCAACGATTTTCAAAAGCAACATAAGGTGAAGGAAGGAGGATATACAGGAGATGCAAGGATTTCTTGTGTTCGGAAGAATTTTGGAAACGTAGCGCCCTCCTGAGGTCATACAGCCCCTCGCCCTGTTCCAAGCAGAAATGTGCCCTCCCGAAGGCGGGCGAGTTCACAGTCCCCACAGGGCCCTTCGTTCCGTTGCTTCCCCAGGGCTTACCATGTATAGGGACCCTGCACGGTTCTTAGAAAATCATGCCTAGAAGCATGTTGAGTAACATCGAAAGCATTGGTACACGCTTTCCCTACGCAATCTGACTGTGTAGATTGTGCAGGGAAAAAATTACAAAATAGAACATGTGTCTGGGCGTGAACGGAAGGGTAGACACCCAAGTGCTAGCCACGATTCTCCCTCACAGGAAAAATAAAGGTGAGGTCTTTTCTTCTTTGTGCTTTTCTGTTTTTTTCCAAATGCCTTCTAGTAAACATGTATCACTTTTCTTTTTTTTTTCTTTTTTTGCAAAAAGCTTATAATATCCACTCCCAAACTGTTCCTACCACACCCTTCCTCCCCTGAACGCAACAGCTAGCCCCCTCAGTTTCTGTCCCCTCTCAGTATTCCTGAGCGGGGAATTTGATCGTCGTGACTCATCCTGTGTCCGTACCACACCGCTCCGACCACTTCCCACTGGCCAACCACCGAATGAGCTACCCTCGGATCAGGTCCTCCCCGAGCACGTGGACTTGGTCAGAGGAATAGGTCACATGGTACAAACATGCCCCTGCCAGCATTCGGCTGGGGTGAGGGCATGGGCAGAGAAAGCAATGATTGACATTTCTAGAATAGCACTCATTTGTTTCCATTTGTTTGGCAAGGTTTCTTCTCTATCTGTGCTCCTAGATCTATTTGTTCTGGGAGTGTTCGATGCTTGAATAGTAATGAAGGGAAAGTCTTTCGTTGTAGGTTGGGTTTCCCAGGACGCAGATTCTATGAAGGAGCTTAGGGTATAGAGGACTGATTAGGAAGTACTCTAGGGGTCAACAGCAGAGAAGGGGAGGGAAGGAAGGAGGTTTGGGGGGGAGAGGAAGGGAGGGGGGTCGAGCTGTGATGAGATCGCAAAAGACATTTTGGTGAGTCTCTCGAGAGCCCTTAAGAATGGGTGAGTGTACCCAACAAAGCTGTCCCTAGACAAGAGGGCCTTTTACCCCCACTTTGAACATTCATGCCTTTAGACAGATTAACCCCCAAAAATGTCGTTGGTACGACGGGTCCCTAGATCTGCGTAGATGTTTGTGTGACCCTCTGGATTGCATTTGTGGTATCGAAGCTCCCAACACACTACCCACTTCTTGCTTGTATAGTCTGCTGAGTATGATGCTACCCGCATAGTGGACCGATGTGATTTTCTGCGGGATGTTTAAACAGCCCAGATCTATCCCAGTCATATTATGATGGGGGTAGAGCATTAACATCGTCCTGGAGCAAACTGTAAATGCAAACTGTTGAGCCTTTCGCGTGTGTGCAGATGGTTTCTGATTCTCTTTTCAGAGAGAGAATGAAAAGGACCCACTCGCCAGATCGATGGACACAGACGGTGCGCCTGTGTGTAAGTGAGTCTGTCTGCCAGTTTCTGTGTGTCCGTGCTCTGACGCCTGCGGCCTTGCTGACTCTGGAGGGACGGCCCTTCCCAGGGTGAGCCGAGTCCCAGAGACGGTGATTAACTCGCTCACTGGCACGCCTTTCGGACGCAGACCAGCCAATCCAGAGCCCTCAGCGACCTCCTTGGTTGCGGTGTCACACTCTGGGACACTCATCGCCCTTCCCAGTCACCCCAGGGCCAGGGACCAGACCACTAGGGACACACCCTGTGCCCCAGAGCCAGCTGGAATTGTTCAAATTAGCCGATTCACAGCCTACTTACCGTGTCTCTCTGCACCCCACTTCCTTCTCGAAGGAACCACATGAAAGCCGCTGCCCGTATTCTCTCCCTCTCCCCTCCCTCTGCCTCCGGACTGGCCCGCGGCCTTCCCATGAGCCCCCACCCCCATGGTGCGGCCTGCTCCTTCCTCTTGGGACCTGTGTACATCAAACTATCTTCTCTCTTTTTTCTTAAGGATTTTATTATTTTTAGAGCGAGGGAGGGAGGGAGGAAGAGAGGGAGAGAAACATCGATGTGCAGGAGATACATCGATTGGTTGCCTCTCACACGTCCCCCACTGGGGACCTGACCCACAACCCAGGCATGTGCTCTGACTGGGAATCAAACTGGCGACCTTTCAGGTTGCAGACTAGCACTCAATCCACTGAGCCACGCCAGCCAGGGCCTAACTATCTTTTCAGCGGTAGTTGGCCAGGCCTCCAAGGGACACTGGTGGCCCTCTCACCAGCCCATTTCTTGCTTCCTCACTGAAGAGTGTATCCTCCGAGCCTTCCTGTGGCGCGCAGTCATCTGGTGAATTTTCTAGCCTCTCGCTGAACCTTTCAATCCCATTTCCACCACCTTGCATGGACATTGTCACGGACCCTGGGCCACATCTTTTTCCATGCCTCTAAAAACCATCGTTGTAGAGGATCCGTGTCATGTCCAGAGTCACCGTGTCACCCCCTGCTGGCTTCTCAACAATCCCATCATCTGCGTAACTACTTTCTGCATTAAATTCCTTCCTTGTACATACTTAGAAGCGTTTCTGTTTTCTCGGTTGGACCTCAGTGATCCTCCGTCCTGCCTTGCCAGATTAGAGCTCCCTGAGGGAAGGCACCATCTGCTCTTCATCTTCGAAGCATCCAGCTAAGCACCTGATATTTAATCACTTTCCAGTCGAAGTCTGATTCATTTACTGGGCAATATTCACACAGAGGATCGCTTCTCCAGTTACCAATATCTGCCACGTGTAAGGTGAAAGGTAAGCTTCTAAACACCCTGCACAGCATCCGCCTTTGAAAAAAGAATTGGAAATATCTCTGCCTTCCAACAAAAAGAACATTTTAAGTTCCTTTTTGAAAGAGATGTCCTGGCAAGCCCTCCTTCCGTTACATCCAGGTTTATACGTCTGTTTCGGTCCTTAGTATTTCCTCCAAAAGTCAAAACTCCTGAAAATCGGTTTCCAGCATCACCCCACAATACAGGCACGCTCCCCCGTCTCCTCTCCTGTTGCTGCTTCACGATGTCGTCCCTTCTTCTATTAAGTCCTGAACTGTAGACAACACTAGCTCTGTCCTAATCCAATCCCTTTATTTTGTAAGCGAAGAAGCAAAAAGATGATAAACAACTTGTCCAATGCCACAAAGCCATGACAAAGCCGGGACTGGAACTTAGGGCTCCTGCCTTCTTGAAATTTTCGACCACCCCCTGCCCTGCCCGCCTCAGACACACCTTCCTGGACTCACCCAGAGCTACAGCTCAGCGAAACCACGCAGAGAATGATCTTTCCTTCCAAACCTCGCAAGTGCAGTCTTTGTCAGCGGGGCTTTGAGAAATAGCTCTCAGCTACTCAGTATGTGTTTACTTCATATGAAGTCATATGAGCGACTTCAATTACCAGACATTGTGCTAGACACTGGATATAGAGCAATGAAAGAGCATGATAAAAAATAGTAATAGTAAAAGGAAAAAGGAGAAGGGGTAGGGGAAGAGGAGGGAGGGAGAGGAAGGGGAGGAGAAGAAAACAAGGCGTGGTCCCTGCTCTCATGCAGACTCCGGATGAGGGCTTGTGTCCACAGAAAAAGAGGAAAGCAGACCATCCTGCTAACATTTTGTCAGTTTCTTGCTCATCACGTTGCCGTCACTAGCAACCTGCATAGCCTTCCTCAGGTCAGGAAGAACTCATGGTAAGTAGTATCTATCCCCTCCATTGCTCGAGAGAGAATATTCAGTGTGCCGTCCTCAATGGATCGTTCTGGAAACTGCTGGATAAGTCACCGACTCACGTCCCTGGAATTCTCGCCTTTCTGCTTACCTTGTTCACCGGCCCCAGCGCACCTCCAAAGCTGCATCACCAAAAGCACTTATCAACAACCCCTTCCCTGGGATCACCCCGGGAGCTTCCGTGACAGGGGCCAAGTTCTGCGAAATGGGGACAATTGGGAAGATTTAATTCCATCGTCCAAGGCTCATCGATCGCTCTTGCAGTAGCAGCACTTCCGGTTTTTAGCCTTTTTAGCAATCAAGGCCTATTTCCCCTCCTGAGAATCCATTCTGTTGCATGGTGTTTTTTTTCACCAGCGGTATTTCCTCATCTGCCACAAGATTCTGCCTTTGTTGATTTCATGCAATTTCAGAAGGTGAAAGCTGGAGAAGACCCTAGCAACCACCTACGCCCACGTTTCCCGAAGTGGGAGGCACATGACACCGGTGAGCCTCAGGATAACTTCACGCTTCGCATTAAATGGCAGCTAATGGCATTAAATAGTTCCGAAGCCCAGCATATAAAAGTTATATTCCCTTCTCAATTTTCTTTCCCTCTCTTGATTATAAAGGGAAGAAACGTTGTAGGCTGGTGTTAATATCTTTAGTGACTCTCTAGTCTTGCTAATCTTTTTTTTCCCCCAGCGGCCAACCTCACGCTCAGCCTCCAGCAGGAACTTCCGAGCACTGTTGGGTTTCCACGTACTTTTCATGCTCACCTTCCATCTCCTAGGAAAACGCACTGGTCTTCCATTGATAGGTGTAACATAAAGCTTCCTTCGTAAAGCAAATGTTTATGCTTTAAATGAGGCTATTTAAAGTATATATTAAGTACACTGTCTAGGTGTTCTGCAAATGGCAAAAATTGTCACCTGAGTGATTGGGTTTGGGAATCACTAATGTAAAGCGACACTCTTCTTGAATTGAATTAATCAGCTCCTTGGTATCACGCTGTCACCATAGGCCCATACAAACCCTTGCCTTGTTTTGTTCACTTCAGTATATTTTGTCTTCATTGTGACCCCCCCCCCATTCCCTATAACCCCGTGGGGGCAACCGCTCCAATATGTTTGGAAAATGTGCTCAGATTTGTTTGTGCCTTTGAAAAATAAATAACATGGTTTTGTATTGCAATTTTTTTTTGTTAGACCCAGTTCTCTTTTTTTCTCTTACTGCTGTTCTTATGATTTATTTACTCTCATTGCTTTCATCTGGGTTGCTGCCCTGCTGCCTCTAAACAGACTATGACGAGCATCTTCATGCATGTCCCTGGTGCACTGATGTTTTTACTTGAGAGGGGGGTTGCTGCATTGGACAATGCTTAATTTCACCAAATACTGCTGGTTTATGCTTAAGAACAGCTGAATAAGTTTAAACGATCACAAGTAGTATATACAATTTACCAGATCTCCAAATCATTGCCAACATTTGGCATTATCCAAATACATCTTTTGATGTTTACAAATTTTATGGGTAGAAAGTGGTATCTCCTTGTTGTCTTAATCTGTATTTTTCTGATTGCAAGCGAGGTTGAGCATCGGTTCACATACTGGTTTATCACTGAGATTTTCCCATCCGAAAACTGCCTGTTGATAATCCTTTTCTACTCTTCTTTTCTGTTCCCCATCATTTTCTTATTAAATAAAAAAGAATTCCTTGTATAATCTAGATACTGACATTGCAAATACTATCTCTGTAACATAGGACAAGGGACCTCTCCCTAAAAAAAAAAAAAAAAAAACAGAATTATCTTCTGAAGGGCAGGCCCCTTCTAGTTCAGGCTTCCCTGCTAGGTGAGTGTTCTAGGAACCCATCGGTATCAGTGGACCAGCTGGTGCTGTTGTGAGAGGCTGCATTCAGCTTCAGTGAATTTTTTTTTTGAAGACTCTTTCAACACTTTTGCGCATTTCATGATGGGTGACTTACGAGCCCACCTGCCCACGCTGTGCTGAGCGTTCAGCAGTTTTTGACCCAAAATGGCATGACCTCTGTACCCGCCCCCATTCACCGGATCTCACCTCAAGTGACTTTTTTTGTTTCCCTGGATGAAAAAATTTCTCAAAGGGAAACATTTTGCCAATGAGGAAGAGGTGAAACAAAAAAAGGGCAGAAGCACTGAAAGGCATCAAAATCAACGAGTTCAAAAACAGTTTGGAGCCGTGGAAAAAACATCTCAATAGGTGTATGGCATTGAACGGAGAGGGCTTTGAGGGTGACAGGAGTTTAAACATGTAGGAATAAATAGACAGTTTTTTATAAATAAATTCTGGGTTTTGGGGGGTCCCTCCTCATATAACACAATAGTATATAACTTCTAAACTAGTAGAGGAGATAAAATAAAAACTATTTTATCAATACAAAAGAATATAAGAAAAGAGATAAAAATAAGCATAGAACTTTAGAACAGATAAAAGACTTATAGTAAGATTGTAGATTTAAACTCAAATATATCAGTAATGATACAGTAGTAGATATAGACTGTGCAATAATTCTAATTAAATAATAAGTAATGTCAACAAGACGTTTTAGAGTATAACTTGTTTACAAAAAAAGATATTTAAAACATAAGAATGTAGAAAATTATGAATAAAAGGGCAGAAAATGTATTATATAAACATAAAGCTTTTTAAAGCTATATTAATATCGCACCAAGTAGAATTTAATGCAAAATGCTTTATCCTAATGCAGAATTTTTTAATTCTTCCTGAAGATATAGTAACAACAAATTTGTATGTACCTAATAATGTACCTCCATAATACAGTAAGCAAAAATTGACAAGGTACAATGAGAGAAAATACAGTGACAGCGGGAGATTGTAGAGAATGCCTACAAAACAAACAAAAATCAGTCGAGATCTAGAAGATCTGAACAAAACAGCTACAAATTTGACTTACATGACAGCTCTAGACACTTCGCCCAATAACTATGGAAAACACCCATTCCAAGAACATACGGAAGGTTTACACATATTGCTGGTCCATAAAGCAAGTCCCCCCAAAACTTCTAAGGACTGACATCCAGAGTATGTTTTCTCACTCTATTACAATGAAGCTACAAATCAATTACAAAACGTAAACTAGAAAAATTCGTAAGTCTGAAAACGTAAAAACATACTTCTAAAATAATCCATAAGTCAAAAAATTACAATGACAATTCATATATATTTTAACTGAATGATAGCAAAACTAATAGAAAATAAACTATATATGTGTAGAAATAAATACTTATGAGCTTCAGATAAGCCCATGCTTTTAAAAATCATAGTTTTATTAGAAAAAGATGGATAATTGAGAGTGAAGCATGTATGTCAATAAGGTAGAAAAGGAAAATTGAAAGTGGTATAAAGAAATACAGGAAGAGAAATTAACAAAATAGAAAACAAACATCAATAAAGAAAACCAACAAAGCCAAAAGTTGATTCTTAGAGAATCTACCCAAATTGATAAACCCATGCTAAGACTCCAAGAAAAGTAGATAGTGGACACAAATAATCAAAGTCATAAATTAGAAATGAGGCACTACTACAGATTCTATAACCATTAATAAGATTATAAGAGCATATTACGAACAACTTTATGCCAATAAGTTAGAAATAAATGTAGTTGCATGGGTAGAGTCCAGCAAAAACTGACTTAAAAAGAGCTGGAGCCCTGGCTGGTGTGGGTCCGTGGGTTGGGCATCATACTGCAAAGTGAAAGGTCTCTGGTTCGATTCCCAGCCAGAGCACATGCCTGGGTTGTAGGCCTGGTGCCTTGTTGGGGCGTGTGCAAGAGGCAACTGATTCACGTTTCTCTCTCACAGGGATGTTTCTCTCCATCTCTTTCTCCCTCACATGCTCACTCCACAGCATCTACTGCCCCCACTGACTGGTACAGTGAAGTCCTCATTGTTCACGCATGTGCATTCCAGTCCACTCTCCTTGGCTGCCAGGTTACATCGATGTCACACAAACTGTTCTTATATTAACAATGGCTGGACTGTTTCCAGACAGACCTCCTAAGTTCGTCATTTCACCACAGATCTCAGCTAGGGCTTCACTCACTTAGGTTACCTGCCTGGACCCTGAGGGTATTTAAGTTAGCAACTACTGAAATCATTCGGCATCATTAAAATTGTTCCAATTTCAAATGGTAGCATAGAAAGAGGTCTGTTTATGCTGTTTCTCTAAACTTTCCGAATTTAGACTATTTTACAAGTACCCCCAAGTGAATTTTCTTGTGTGGGGGTGAGTTTTGAGGTGTGATACCTTGGCTATGTATAACTGGACACATTTGCAGGTCACCGGACCCCTTTCAGTTGGTCCTCAACCACAGTCAGCCAAACTGCCCCATATGAGGGACAGTCCCCAAGATTCTATTCACTTATGACAGCAATTACAAGTTCGGGAGGGTTCCCAAAACCACCCTCGGTTTTAATAATTCACTGCAAGGACTTACAGAACACACTGCAAGTCATTATACTCACAGTTATGATTTATGACAGGGAAAGGATTAAAATCAAGCAAAATAGACAGGAGGGTTACAAATGCAAAGTCTCCCACGCAATCAGGGGGCGTAACCCTCCCAGCATCAGTAGGTGACGATACACACAGAGCATGACCCGCCCAAGCTTAGATTTTCAAGCTTAGATAGTCGTAATTGCCCGATCGGTTCCATTCAGTCTCCAAGTCAGCTGATCCTAAGTGACCCAAGCCTCCACCGTAAACCACGTCGTTGGTCTTTCTGGCATGGCCAGCCTCTACCCTAAGCAAAGACACTCCAATCCTGTGTGACAAATATTGCCTCCCAGAAGTTGAGGACAAAGCTAGACCACTCTTTGGGCAAAGCCAAATTCCTTACTACACAGTGCTGACATAGAAACGATGGGCCTAATTCAAACTCCCTGCAGCCAGATCTATCGGCTCATTTACATACAGACGGAAACATACGCAAAGGGACCGGTTTCAGAGAAGGGACTATAAAAACCAGAGTAACCGAATGCAAAGTAACATCATCCTACTCTCCTCATTACACAGGAGATACTGTCCCCTGATTCTTAATGCTGTGCCCCTGGGTAACTCACTTCAGATCCCAGCTGGTTTTCTAAAGTCAATTTCAGCAAAATAAAAAGGTTAAGACCACTGAAAGCTCCCCCTGCCTTTTCCTATTAAATATAACTTTAGTATCTCTTTTCTTCCCCAGCAATCTATGGGAAGAACTGAAGAGATCTTTACCACCGAATAAGCAGCTCTATACCTTTGTTTTGTGGCTGACACCTTTCAGAAGAAAAAAATAGTAATTTAACATGTCTCTTCTATTTAAGTTGCTTGACAACCAGACTACCCAACCACAAAGAGCTCACAGCTGTCATAGAAACAAGCCTTGAGATTTTTTTTCATAGTACTTACTAGTCACATAATATCCCTCAATAAAGTGGTCGTTTACCTTTTAAACATCTCACTTAAAATCCTTATTTGTCAGTGATTATAGATGCTTCAGAGCCATTAATATAAAATTCTTTGAACAGCAAGCTCTCCTTGTACCTTTAAAATCTGATTTACCTATGGGTTTTCAGGAGTATAACATAATATACACTAAGATTTACCTTGCCGATTTGCTTTGCAGACTCTTTTTTTCTCATAAAGGGTATAATGGTAACAGTTAGCCCAGGCTGCCTCTGAATTATCCCAGATTGTAAATTAAAGGCATCTCGGTTCGGCATAGTATCTCATGCACCTTGAGTGCTAAATAAATATTTGTCGTATTGAATTGGATTTGCGCGCACTTTATTATACACCCACGTGCGAGCTCTAAGAACTTGAGATAAGAGGTTAATGGGGATGAGGGTAAAATGAGTTCAATTGTTTAATAACCAGGAAATCTACATGAAAGAATACCAATTCCTCCACTGTGTTTTCTTGAGGGAAAACACATTTGATCAGCGCTGATAAGACAATAGAATGAATCACAGGGCCTGTGTCACTTTTTTTTTCCAAACCCACAGTAACATATATATTCATCTTGTCAGATCGCTGTATAAATAGATGAGGTAAAGCAACATGGCATTTGTTGTACTTCAATTACTTTCTTGTATAATGTCAAGAAGTAAAAGCTAACAAACCATAACTTTTCTTGACATTTCCTCCCTCAAGTGACCAATGATGGATCTGCCTTAAAAAAGCATTCATCATTTGAAAGAAGGGTAGAGACAGTAGATTTCTTTGTGCTATTTTTTTTCCACATTTTTTAAGCCGGTGGTTAAATTGAAAAGTCCAGCTTGCCTACAGATGGAAACCAAACCTGGTTGGTAAGATTGCATGTTTCAAATCCTGAGGGATGTTTGAAGTCGTCCAAGTAGAGAAGGCATTTGCCGTCACAAATGGTCCAGAGATGAAACTAAATTCCCTGAGAAGCCAAGAGGCCACTGTCACCCTCCCAGTCCCCTCCCTCCCTCTGCCTCCAGCCCTCACTCCCATTAAGCAGCGTGTACTTTGCCAGGCAAATCTTTGTACGTGGCCGGATCTGACAGCCCAGCGTGACTGCTAAGATCACGGGCAGTTGAGTTGGCGGGCTATAGTTTCCAAGACCGTCTCTTCCACTTACCAGCTCTGTGACCCTGCCTCAATTATCTGTTCTCTGAACCTCTTACCTTGTCTGCAAAATAAAGGGGATGATATCTAATTTCACAGAGTTATTGCAAAGGGCAAGAGTAGATAGCATGCTGAAAGGGCCCACTTCAGGGGCTGCTCCAAAAAAAAAAAAGATATTGATCTGCCAACTCATTGTAAGCTCAATGAGGAGAGGAGTCTTGTCAAGCTTATGCATTTCCTCAGAACCTGGAACACAAGTCGGGCCTTACATACTCAATCTATGCCAAACGAATTAATGAATGGATACTAATGCATAATGATTTTAATTATTAGCATCTCCTGTGGATACCAGGGGTCAGTGTATTGAGATAATAATTATAGATACCATTGACTGAGCATTAAGTCTAGGCACCCATGAGTCCACGTATGTTAAAGCATTTGGTCGTTGCAACACCCCTAGGTAGGCACTACTATCGTCATAATTGTGTAAGCGAAGACACGGAGGCACAGAGAGGTTCAGCAACTTCTCCAAGGTCACACAGCTAGTAAGCCATGGAGCAGGGTTTCAAACCCAGCGGCAAAGCGTTAAATGATATGCTACCAGGAAGTAGGGTAAGTCATTGTTCAAATAATGATGATAATACTTACTGTCTATTAAACCTTTAGGAAGTGATGATCACCGTTTTTATTCAACATTCACAACTACCCTATGAGCCATAGTTATTTTCCAGGTGAGGACAGATGAGCCAAGGAAATTCCCTGGGGGTACAGAGCAAGAAAGCTGCCTAGCTAGGACTCAAACTCACGTATGTCTGAGTACACAGCCAGGCTCTCTGAGCCCTGTGTCTGAGACATGGTAGGACAGTGCGAAGATGGACCCTGAATTCCAACGTCAGGCTTTCTATTATGCTGGATGCGGCCAAGTGCGCCACCTCTTCACCGATGTGTTTCCTGCTCTTCTTGGCGCACAGCTAGACAGCATTCCCCAACCTCCTTGGCCATCGGGTGTCACCATCAACCTGGCTTCGAGCCCATGAAACCTGAGGGGAGATGATGTGTTTACTATCGGGCCTTTCCTCGGCAAACCTTGGTTCTGCGAGTTCCTTCCCTTTCTCTGCTGGCAAAGACAATGACCAGGCTTGGGGGAAGGGGAAACAGCAAACTATTATATGCCCCAAGAGCCAAAACCGGCCTGCCACCTCTTTTCGTAAATAACGTGTCGTTGGAGCGCAGCCACGCCTAGTCATTTATTGATCATCTAAGGC